>CM035629.1:9329705-11829705 GCA_020496765.1 Gossypium stocksii
TTAGTCTTTCAAACGCAATCAATGTGATATATCCAGTTTGTTTCTTGAAAACCAAAAAATAAATAAAAAGAAAAAAGGTGCACTGCATTTTCAACTTACTTGGCTCCAATGGAATCCATGGTGCAAATGAAGGGCTTGTCTTCATCTCCCAATCCAGCAATTACTGGTTGGCAGAAGTATGGACCAAACCTATGATAAAAAGGAAAATATGTCATAAATCTCATCTCTTTCACAACTCACATATATAGAGGTGCTCTCTTTCAAGTTTTAACTCCTATTCCAAATCTAATCCTTCCTAGAGATTCCTCTCAACCTTGAGAATCATCAAGGAAGGGCTTGAATTCATTATGAAAAGAAGAGTCCATCTATTACATCCAAGGCTAAACACGAAAAGGGCAGGCCAAGAATAACTTTGATTATTTATCATAAGACAAAGTGGATCATTCCCTTCAAGAACGGAATACAATGAAGCATTGCTTGACAAATAAAGACACAAGTCTATTCCCTTGACCATGAACAGTAAACAAGTATTTTGCACAATACCATCTAGGACAAACAAAACCCTTTTTTGGGATAGTTACAGAAAAAAAAATCTCATGCCACCACTTCACTATTCCGACTATCTCCTGCCACCTGCTGCTATCATTAATAATTAGTAAGTATCCGTCAATATTATATTTGGCAATATAAAACAATACTAAAGCTCTCTATTTCTTCAATTAATCTTTAGAGGTTAGCTCAAATGTGAAATAAAAAGAAAAACCCTAATTTAAGTAATCAATTGGACTAATCCAAAAATATATATTTAACTGGGCGTTTTAAACTAACCTTTTCTCGTAAAGAATAGCAGAAACAAGGTAGCAAAAGTCTCAGGTTTCATGTCCCTCTCTTCTCTTAGCTGATATAACTTGTGCCGAAACACAAGCCTCTGATACCTTCAAATTTATTTTTTTTAAAGAAAAGCCAAAATATCAGCGTAAAATACATGCTAATAATTCAAAAAGACAAAAAGAAAATAAGCAGATGGGGGGGTTACAAGGTTTGAGCATCGGTGGCGAGGCCAGAGAGCCCGAGAAAGAGTCGATCGTGGATTTTTGAAATCCTCTGGAAATCGGTGGCGATTGTTTGGAGTTGAACTCCGAGTCTCCGATCACTGGCGATAGCGAAGCAGTTCTTACCTACCATGGCTACGAGGGCACTCCCATTATACTCGAAGATCTGCATAAACATCCACCACACACAAGAATTAATATTTTTTTAAAACTAAGCTATGAAGGTTTAGGGTTTTACGCTTAGCAAAGGAAATTAAAAACAGAGAAAATGACGAACCGACATCGGAGAATCAAGTGGGTATTTGAAATGAAATTTAGTTGCGATAAACTAACTAAAATTTTGTTTAGCAAATGTGACGTGAGCTTTAAATGAAGAAACTGCAAAATTTCTTGGAGATCACTCCACTTTGCAATGGTTCAAAAGCTTTGCATTTCTCTTCCAGCACAAATAAGAAAAGGGTTTTTTTTTTTCTCAAGAGAAAGGAAATCTTTTAAATTTGGGTAAAATTCAGGAATAGTCACCTATGTATGATTTAAATTACATTTTAGTCACTAATTTTATTTTGTTATGAAATGCTCAATAATGTTATCGATTTGTAATGTTTTATTCACAAAACTTTTTATTTGTTCTGAGGTTATTGGGTCTACATTTGAAACTCTTATTTCTTCATTTGCATCTCCACTAGTTTGATTGTAAGTTGGTTCATATTTGATAACTACACAAAATGACTATAACAATTATTGTGTGTTTGTTGAACATCTCAAATGTATTACTATTTGATTAGGTGCCTAAGGAAAATTCCTTCACCACTACGTACATTAAATTTCTCGTGATATACTTGATATGCGTGATATGAAGTAATAAAATTTATAATAATAATCGTACCAAAAACTAACTATTATCACGACTTTAAGGCAAGCGCACCTATCGAACAGTAGTATAGCTTAGTGGCAAGATCGAGATATCGTACCCAAGGAACCAAAAGTACTAGTACTAACTTTCTTTCTATTATTTAACCTAGAAATAAAAGGGGTTTTTATGAAACTAAACTAATTCTAAAACTAACTATGAATGTATAAAAAGTAAAATGGGGGAAAACTCTTTTAGGAAAAACTAATTGATTTGGGCAATACTCAAGAAGAATCCACCTAAACTTCACTTGTTATCAATTCTTGAGCTAGACGATCTATTCACTTGACTTGATCCATAGAGATCCCTAACTTATGTTAATACCTCCGTCGAGGATAAGAACAACTAATCCTAAGTTGATTAACTGAAATCTCTTTCTAGTTAAAACCTCTAGTCTTGCATTAACTCGATCTATGGATCCCCTTATTAGGTTTGACCCTAATCCGATAGATTTATGTCGCCCTATGTCTAGGGTTGCATGCAACTCCGCTTAATTATGCTAGATCTACTCTTAAACAGGGACTTTTGCTCCTTTGAATAATCACATCAATACTTGAATTATTACCTAGGATTATTAAAACAAGAATTAAGAACACATAATTAAGAACAATTCAAGTATTTATCATATAACTCAAGATAAAATAATAACAAGATCTGTCTTAGGTTTCATCCCCCTCAAGTATTTGGGGGATTTAGTTCATCATTAATAAAGAAAACATCTCAGAAGAATAAAGATAACAAAACATAAAGAACCCAAAAACTCCTGAAGGATTGAAGGGAGATCCTCTATCTTGATGTAGAATTCGGCTTCTGGGATGAATCAATCGGCTTCCCTTGGAGTAATCCCTTGCTTCCACTCTCTGTTTTGGCAGAAATAAAGCACCCTTTTGAGGAGAGAAAAGCACACTTTTGTAGTTGCCGCCTAGGGTCTTTATATAGAGCTTTGGAATGCCTTTCCTAGCCTTTAAGTATCCAAATCTGAGTGAAATTGAACTTCCTCACGACAGGGACACGTCCGTGTGCCACGCCCGTGTGGATCGATAAGAGGTCGTGTGCGAGACTGTTGATGGTGACACGTCCGTGTCACCTGGCCGTGCTTGTCGGGGTTAGGCCGTGTTGGACTTTATGTGACACGTTTATGTGGCACGGCCGTGGGACACAGCCGTGTGGTGAATCCTTGGGCCGTGTTGTTTTCACACTTTGGCCTATTTTCTCCATTTTTGGCCCGTTTCTCGTTCTTTTCTCTTTCCTATGCTCTCCTGAGTATAGAACATGGAATAGAAGGATTAAGAGCACCAATTTTCACACATTTAATGATAATTCATCCAGAAATTAGGCTAAGCATGAGCTAAAAATATGTATAAATTATCGTTTATCAAATACCCTCACACTTAAACCTTTGCTTGTCCTCAAGCAAAATCTCAACTCACAATTAAGAATTATTCTTCTCAATTTATAATCCTTATTAATAATGTTTCAAAGTAATCCACAAGTAATCATACAATGAAAATTCAATCAGAAGAACAGTAAAGATTTAATTACTCTAAGTTGAGAATTTTATCATTGAAATATAGGTTTTCTCCCTTCTCTTAAGTAATTATCTCTCAATCAAAATCAACAAGAATTGAGATCCTCACTAAGGATTCACTCTATCCACTCAAAATGTTTAGGGTTCAAGAATTAAGTACTCTCTAGTCAACCTGAAGAGTTATTACCATAGGCTTGCAAGAAAATCAAATCTCTACCACTATAGATTGATATGATACATCGATCAAAAGGTCTTTCAATGGTTGTAACGGGGCTTTGGTTAAGGGTGTTGTCACAAGCTGAAAAAGAGCATTAAAATCGAGATTGAACTGAAAAATTATCTAGCTAGAAAAATCTCTATCATTAGAACACATTTCTAGAGCTAAGTCTTATGATCACACTATTCTAGCCTTGGTAGCCTTAAAATAGAAATATGCAAAAATGTTAAACTATGAATTACAAGTGTATTAACTGTAAATAACCATTTTTTTAGGGATTTTTACAATTCAGGTACAATTTATTTACAAACTTTACAATCTGGAAAGGAGAATAAAGCTAGATAATAATTTAACTCAACTCTCGACAAAAATAGGGATCAAAGTAATTGAATGGAATTCAACAAAAACTGGTTATGGGTTAATATTAGAGGTAAGTCAAAGAATGGGTTGTTAGGCTTAATGGGGTTCACTAGGGGTTAATTTGTGGAGGTAGGCTTTTATGGAATAAGTGGGTTAAATCCTAGGTGCCTTTATCATCTCAGTGTATCAAATCAAATGATGTGGTCTCGACATGTATGATCGAAGCAAGTTCTAGAATAACAAATCAGTATTGACTCACTCAAAGCAACAATAAAGGTGAGCACGAAAGAATGTATGCTCAAAAGGCTTAAAAATCTCACCAGAATTATGGCCTTTGACGTCAATCCTGCGAATTTCAAATCTCAAGATAACACTTAAAATTAGGGAAAATAACTTATGAAAAAAATTTATATTCTCAAAATTTTCAACTTATCATGCTTGATTCCCTAGTGTTTTAAAGTTTGAATAATCAAAGTACAAACGCCTATGTTTTAATTCTCAACACATCAATAAAAATCATAAATCGATCAGAATAAATTCCTAACAGGAGATTGAAGATAATGCAAAGAGTGAAAGTGAGAATTCTAAATTTTGAGAACAATGCAAATAAAAATTTTTAGGGATTTCAAAGAAAATGTAATGACTGAAAGTAAGTTTCCCCCCACACTTAAGATGTACATTACCCTCAATGTACAAAGATACATTAGTAGCAATAGAAGCATAAGATCATAAGATAGGGAAATGCATGAAACTCCATGAATTTTGGATGAATTTGTGAGACAAATGTTAGAATTAGAAGAGCCGGAAGTTGTGGCAGGGCTGTCCCGTTAAATTTTGGATATGAGCTGTACAGCTCCTTTGAAACTGCGAAGGCATTATTAGTGTTTAGGCATTTTAGTGAAGCGTAATTTTCTTGTTAGGGAATAACCGATATAAAAATAAAAGTAAAAACTAAACTAAAATATTTACTAAACAAAAATATCAAAGTAAAGATTAAGAAAAATCTAAATATTCAAAGAAAACTTAAAATTCAAGAGAAGGTGAAAATAAAGATCAAGAATAAAAATAAAAATTAAGATAAAAAAAAAGATAAGAGGAATAGAAATCTCTAATCCTCAGATGGTCCGTGAGGTGGGGAAGGTGGTGCGATATGGAGGTGCTGACAAATCTGCGCTAAAGTGGCATCAATGTGATCAAATCTTTGAAAACATTGTTGCTCGAATCGTGTGAATCGCTCAGATAAGTCAGCGTGAGAAGCTGCCGCATGAACTGGTCGACGATGGGGTGGTGGTTCAGTTGGGCCCTCTTTCGGCGATGGTGGTGGGACATCATCAGTAATGTCCTCTAGATCTTCGGCCTCTTGGAGTAGTCGGTATTGTAAGGGGTCGGCACGTGGTTTGCGCTGGATCATCCTCATGTGGAGCATAGTCTGGATGCCTTGAGGGGACATCCGGCCAATCAGTGTATATGAAGATGTCTGGGCCACGGTATTGAGTAGCCCGAAGTGGCGGGCCAAGCGTGTGATGTATGGGCCCATGGATATCACTCCCCTATGATGCCTTTCCGTTTGATGCTGAATGGCATGGGCGATGAAGAAGGCTAAGTCGATGGTGTGCGCGTTCGCCATGCTCCATAGGAAGTAGGTATCATGTGTGTTAATGACGCTGGTGCTCTCGCATCTGCCCGTCAAAGTATGTGTTAGGAGGGCGTGAAGGTACCTTAATGATAGAGCAAGGGCGGTCGCCTTCGTACGACTAGGGTCATATGTGGGGTGCCCTGGGGCGAGATCGCGCCAACAGTTGACTGGTGTGATATGGATGCGATGGGGAAGTGTGGGAAAATCTTCGTTGGCTATGAACTCATCCGTGTAGAGTCCTAGTGCGATTCCAAATTCGTGGACGCTCAGCTGACGCACTAATCCACCGATGTGGAATTGAATAGTACCCGGATCATCATGGTTTGTCATGACCACCTGTAGATGAAATGTAGAGCAGAATTCCAAGGTTAGTTCAAGATAGGTGGGCTCAATGGTGTTGAAGAATTGTCCCCATGGGTCGGTCAACAGTAGGGCCCGAATGGCATCAGCGAGTTGGACTCGCTCTAGGGCTAGCCAGTCAATGCAACGTCTGGCTCCTAGAGGGCGGGCTCGGAGGATCTGAAATAACTCCTCTTGGGAGTGTTGTGGAAATGTGATGAACGGGTGTCGGCTTTCGGCTGTAAGTCTTGACGAGGATAAACCACCTGGCCCCTTGCGTTTCTTTAAAGCAGGGGCGACAGTTCTCTTACTGCGTGACGACGACATAGTGCCTAAAAACAAAATGATATACATTAGTCCTAAAAAATTTAAATTAAATTACAAAGACTAATAGTAATAAGTATTTATGCTCAAATGTTAATGTAAACAAAATATTTTGAAATGAGATGTATATTTTACTAACCTAAATAATATAATTTATTCATCCTAACATGATATCAAACTTAAGAGGCATAGGTATGAATTTATACTAGATGTATGTTAATTTAAATAGGAAAAAGTGGCAAGCAAATGTGGGTCTAGATGGCATGGTATCATGAAACTTTCTATGATATTCTAGATGGTTCATTCTAAATCTATAAATTTCATTGCCTAAAACTAGTGCAAAAATGAAATGAGACATATTATGAACATAAAAATAGATAAAAGTATTAAAAACTAAAAAGAAAATAGAACCAAATGGGTGATTAATAAGGTGTTTGCACGGGCGTGGAGGAGTTGTACGGTCGTAGAGATGTTGAATGGTCGTGGAGTTGCCTTGGGAGGCCGGCGGCTGCGCTGGGGAGGTTTGGGGTAGGTTTTGGGTAGAAGGATTTAAGGTTTTAAGTGAAGGAAGATGATGAATAGTAGCCTCTTTTTATAGATTTTGGGTCACACGGGCATGGTACATGCCCGTGTGGCTCGAGTTTTGCCCGTGTGATTCAAAAATCGGTGATTTTGGCGTGCCTGGCTCGTGGCACACACCCATGTACCTAAGGCGTGTTGAGGCACACGGCCGTATCACACGGCAGTGTCCTACAATGTTCGCTTCTCCCATAATCGTGTAGTAGTTCACACGCCCGTGTCTGAATTGATAGTGTCGACCATAATCTTAGGACACGGAAGTGTCGCATGCCGTGTTTGAGTCCCACGACTGTATCGCACGGCCGTGTCTTTGTATTCTAAGCCCGTGTTTCAATTGTCAGTGTTGGCCACGGCTACATCGTACGGCCGTGGCCCTTTATCGTAGCCCGTGTACCTAAAAAATTTTCACTCTGCTTATACACGGCCAAATTACAAGACCGTGTCTCTGCATAGAATGTCCACACGGCCTTAGGCACGCCCGTGGGCATGGTCGTGTGGTCCAAAAATCCTGCATTCAAAAGTGTTAGTCGATGTATTAAGATACTGAAATAAAAAGTTACTAAGTTAGTGCTCGGGTTGCCTCCCGAGAAGCGCTTATTTAGAGTTTAAGCTCGACTCTACCTGGATGTATCATGAAGGGAGTTCGTGAAGCTGAAGCTCCTCCCTATTATCTTTGAAATTCTCACCTCTGTAATGTTTAAGCCGATGGCCATTTACCTTAAAAGTGCCGTGGTTTGGGTGAGTTACCTCGACTGTGCCGTATGGAAAAATAGTTTGAACAGTGAATGGAGCTGACCACCTTGATTTAAGTTTTCCAGGAAATAGCTTAAACCTTGAGTTGTAAAGTAAGAAGAGATCACCGATTTTGAACTGCTTAGGTTGTTTCAGCCGATTGTTATGGCGTCGCTTTGTGGCTTCCTTATATAATCGTGAGTTTTGGTATTCATCCAGTTCGTTTAGTTGCATTAGTCGTTTCTCACCTGCAAGCTTAAAATCAAGATTTAAAAATTTAATAGCCCAAAATGCTTTATGTTCGAGTTCAAATGGCAGATGACAACTTTTTCCGTAGACAAGTCTATAAGGAGACATTTCTATGGATGTTTTGAATGCAGTTCTATGGGTCCATAAAGTATCATCTACTTTTCTTGACCAATCTTTCCTATTTGTTTCTACTGTTTTTTCTAAGATGTGTTTTAACTCTCTATTTATTACTTCGACTTGGCCACTGGTTTGTGGATGATAAGGGGTAGCTGTCCTGTGGTGTACTCCATATCTCTTTAAAACTTTTTCAAATTGAACATTGCAAAAATAAGTACCTCTATCACTAATAATTATCCTAGGTATTCCAAATCGAGAGAAAAGTTTTTTTAGAAAGTGTACTACCATCCTAGCATCATTAGTAGGTAAGGCTTGGGCTTCCACCCATTTTGACGTGTAATCTACTGCCACTAGGATGTACTTATTTCCAAATGAAGTAGGGAACAGACCCATGAAATCAATACCCCATACATCAAATATATCACATGCAAGTATATAGTTTTGAGGCATTTCATTATGTTGAGAGATATTACCTGTTCTCTGGTATTTATCACAAGAGGTCATACCTGTTGGCATCTCTAAAAAGTGTAAGCCAGTAAAAACCTGATTTGAGTACCTTGTGAGCAGTTCTAGCTCCACTGTGGTGTCCTCCTGTTGGTCCCGAATGGCAGTGCTATAAAATTTTGTATGCTTCTGTCTCAGTAACGCATCTTCGGATAACCTGATCTGCACAAATACGAAAAAGAAAAGGGTCTTCCCAAAAGTAGTTTTTCACATCAGCGAAGAATCGCTTCTTTTGCTGATGGGTCAACCCTTTTGGGGTTATGTTAGCTGCTAAATAATTTGCAAAATCGGCAAACCAATGAACTGCTACGTCTGCTATGGTGATGAGTTGTTCTTCAGGAAACAAGTCGTTTATTTTATCGAGGTACTTGGGATGTGGATTTTCTAATCTTGAAAGGTGATCTGTGCCAAATTTTCGGCTCTTTTCTTGTCTTTTATTTCTAAGTCGAATTCCTATAATAATAGAATCCATCTTATCAATCACGGTTTTACATCAGTTTCAGTTAGAAGATAATGAAGAGCAAAATGATCAGTATAAATAATGATTTTTGACAATATGAGATAATATCTGAATTTATCAAATGCAAAAATAACAGCTAACAATTCTTTTTCTATGGCTGTATAATTTACTTGTGCGGCTGTTAGAGTTCTGCTGGCATAATAGATCGGTTGAAAGTGCTTGTCTCTTCGCTTTCCCAAAACTGCACTTACTGCAAAATCACTTGCATCACACATTAGTTTAAAAGACAGATTCCAATCAGGTGATATCATAATTGGGGCATTGACTAACCTTTTTTTGAGAGTGTTAAAAGACTCTAAGCATTCCTGGTCAAAGTTGAAAATCACATCTTTTTCTAGTAATTTCGTCAAGAGCTTAGCTATTTTAGAAAAATCTTTAATGAATTTGTGATAAAAACCAGCAGGTCCTAAAAAGCTTCTTATGGCCTTAACCGAATTAGGGGGAGGTAATTTTTCAATAGTTTCAAATTTTGCTTTGTCTACCTCTATCACTTTACTAGAAATTTTATATCCTAGGACAATACCTTCTTGAACCATAAAGTGACATTTTTCCCAATTAAGTACCAGATTTGTCTCTTTACATCTTATCAGAACGCGTTTTAAATTATTAAGACAAAGTTGGAAAGAATTACCGAAAACTGAAAAATCATCCATAAATACCTCCATGATGTCTTCCACGAATTCGTCAAAGATAGCTAGCATGCATATCTGAAAAGTAGCAGGAGCATTACATAATCCAAAAGGCATTCTACGATAACCAAACGTATCGTATGGACATGTGAATGTCTTTTTCTCCTGATCTTCTGGAGCTATCGGGATTTGAAAGTAACCCGAAAGGTCATCTAGGAAACAATAATACTTATGACCTGATAATCTCTCCAACATCTGATCTATAAAAGGTAAGGGAAAATGATATTTTCGAGTTGCGTCATTCAACTTTCTATAATCAATGCAAACTCTCCATCCAGTGACTGTTCTTGTAGGTATTGACTCCTTTTTGTCATTGGATACCACAGTTATGCCTCCTTTTTTAGGAACAACCTGCACAAGACTTACCCAAGAACTGTCAGAAATAGGATAAATAATGCATGTATTTAGAAGTTTAATTACCTTGGCTTTTACGACTTCCTTCATGTTGGGATTCAATCGTCTCTGAGCTTACACTGATGGTTTATATTCATCTTCCATTAGGATTTTATGGGTGCAAAAAGAAGGACTAATTCCTTTAATGTCAGAAATCTTCCAAGCTATAGCCTTCTTGTGTTTTTTTAATACTTGAAGTAGTTTCTCTTTCTTTTCAGCGCTCAAATCTGATGCGATAATTACTAGTAACGTAGAATCATCTCCTAAAAATGCGTATTCTAAGTGGTCAGGCAATTGTTTTAATTCCAATTTAGGAGGTTCATCAATCGAAGGTTTTTGTCTCAGTTCATCATTCATCTTAATACTTTCATGACTTATGTGCCTTGTGACAAATTCATTAGAGTTTAACTCCTTCATTACTTCTCTAACTTTAGTGGTGGCTTCATCTTCCCCCCACCTTGAACAAGACACAGTTCCAACGTGTCTGCGAGAGAAATTTCCTGAAATTTATCTTGAAAAAAATAATCAATAACATCAATAAAATAACAAGAGTCGTCTTGTTCTCTAGAAAATCTCATAGCATTATAGATTTTAAAAATGACTTCTTCTTCACCAACTCTAAGCACTAATTTACCATCCCTTAAATCGATAACGGCTTTAGCAATAGCTAAAATTGGCGGTCCAAAATTAATGGCACCTCAATATCCTCGTCCATATCAAGCACAACAAAATCAACAGGGAATATAAATTTATCTACCTTTACCAGCACATCTTCAATGATTCCCCTAGGGTATTTAACAGATATATCAGCTAATTGTATACTCATCCTAGTGGGTTTTGGTTCCCCTAGACCTAGTTGTTTGAACATTTTGTAGGCCATTAGATTAATACTAGCACCTAAACCAGCTAAGGCTTTATCAATACTTAAACTACCAATTAAGCAAGGAATAGTAAAACTCCTTGGATATTTTAGTTTGGCCGGTAGTTTATTTTGGAGAATAACTGAGCATTCCTCGTTGAGTTCCACTGTGGCTAGTTCTTCCAACTTCTTTTTATTTGTGAGAAGCTCTTTAAGAAACTTTGCATACTTCGACATCTACGAAATTGCGTCAACAAAAGGTAAGTTAATATGTAACTGTTTAAAAAGTTCAAGAAACTTACCGAATTGAGCATCTGTGCGGTCTTTCTTCAACTTTACTGGATATGGTATTGGTGGTTTATATTCCTTAAATGTTGGTGGAGTACTTTCTTTAGGTTTTGCCTCCTTTACCTTGTCCTTTTTGGCTTATTGAACAGGCTTCTTTTCTGATTCAGCTAGGACTTTCCCATCCCTTAGAGTAATTGCTTTGACATGTTCTCTAGGATTTGGCTCAGTGTTACTTGGTAGCCCACCTTGTGGTCTTTCTGAAATTAATTTGGCAAGCTGACCAATTTGATTCTCAAGCCCTTGAATGGATGCTTGCTGATTCTTTAGTGCCGTTTTGGTATTTTAGAAACGGGTTTCTGATACAGCCATGAATTTAGCGAATATCTCCTCAAGGTTCGGCTTTTTCTCTTGTTGTGGTGGTTGCTGCTGAAATCCTAGAGGAGGCGGTTGTCTTTGATTTCCTTGTCCTCCCCATGAAAAATTGGGGTGATTTCGCCAACCTGCATTGTAAGTATTATTATAAGGGTTATTTTGAGGTCTAGAATTGTTACCCATATAGTTGGCTTGCTCGATTTCCATGCCATGTCCATAAGAGAAGTAGTCTAGATTGATCATATTTCCTTGAGTTGTGTCACACTGTATCACTGGTTGTGCCTGCGTAGAACTAACAAAACTATTAAACTTTTTATTTAAAAGTTCTACCTGATTAGTAAGCATGGTGACGGCATCAATATTAAAAACTCCTACAGCTTTTGTCGGCTTTGTCCTCATGACTTGCCACTGATAGTTGTTCAGTGACATCTCTTCTATAAATTCATAAGCTGCTTTTGGTGTTTTGTTGTTGATTTTTCCTTCTGCGGCTGCATCGATCATTTGTATTATTGATGGATTCAAACCGTTGTGAAAGGTTTGAACTTGTAACCATAGAGGCAACCCATGATGAGGGCACATTCTCAAAAGATCTTTGTATCTCTCCCAAGCATCGTAAAGTGTCTCTAAATCCATCTACACAAAAGAAGAGATATCGTTTCGCAATTTAGCTGATTGAGCTGGAGGAAAATATTTAAGTAAGAATTTCTTGATCATTTGTTCCCATGTAGTGATTGAGCCTCGTGGTAGAGAATTCAACAATTGCTTAGCTTTATTCCTTAGGGAAAAAGGAAATAGTCAGAGGCAAATGGCATCGTCAGAAATGCCATTGATTTTAAAAGTATCACACAATTCCAAAAAATTGGCTAAATGTGAGTTGGATCCTCATCCTGTAAACCATCAAACTGCACAAATTGCTGAATCATCTGAATAGTGTTAGGCTTTAGTTCAAAATTATTTGCAGCAATAGTAGGTCTAATAATACTAGATTGAGTACCAGCCAAATTTGGTTTAGCATAATCATACATAGTGTGAGGAGCATCATCTTGGTTCACTGGTTGCGCGGCTATCGTGGGAGGTGGTTGATTATCTTGATTTGCTTCCATCTTTTCCGTAGGTTCAGGTTCTTGTTCTTGGCCTTGCTCGGGATAATGTAGGCTTTATCTGATCTCTCTACGAGTTCTGCGAACTGTCGCTTCCATGTCTTCGTTGAATAGCAGTAGTCCTCCTGGGTTTCTTCTAGTCATAAACTAGAGATACTTAGAAAGAAAAAAAAAAAGAGAATTAAAATAAATAAAAAATGAAAATAAAATCTGAAAATATAAAAAAATAGTAATGGCTAAAGTAATAGAAATCGAGTTTTCTTAATATTTTAATTCCCCAGCAACGAAGCCAAAAACTTGATATGCGTGATATTTATAATAATGATCATACCAAAAACTAATTATTATAACGACTTTAAGGCAAGCGTACCTATCGAAAAGTAGTATAGCTTAGTGGCAAGATCGAGATATTGTACCCAAGGGAACCAAAAGTACTAGTACTAACTTTCTTTCTATTATTTAACCTAGAAATAAAAGGGGTTTTTATGAAACTAAACTAATTCTAAAACTAACTATGAATGTATAAAAAGTAAAATGGGGGAAAACTCTTTTAGGAAAAACTGATTGATTTGGGCAATACCCAAGGGAGAATCCACCTAGACTTCACTTGTTATCAATTCTTGAGCTAGACGATCTATTCACTTGACTTGATCCGTAGAGATCCCTAACTTATGTTAATACCTCCGTCGAGGATAAGAATAACTAATCCTAGGTTGATTAACTGAAATCTCTTTCTAGTTAAAATCCCTAGTCTTGCATTAACTCGATCTATGGATCCCCTTATTAGGTTTGACCCTAATCCGGCAGATTTATGTCGCCCTATGTCTAGGGTTACATGCAACTCCGCTTAATTATGCTAGATCTACTCTTAAACAGAGACTTTTGCTCCTCTGAATAAGCACATCAATACTTGAATTAATACCTAGGATTATTAAAACAAAAATTAAGAACACATAATTAAGAACAATTCAAGTATTTATCATATAACTCAAGATAAAATAATAACAAGATCTGTCTTAGGTTTCATCCCTCTCAAGTATTTGGGGGATTTAGTTCATCATTAATAAAGAAAACATCTCAGAAGAATAAAGATAACAAAACGTAAAGAACCCAAAAACCCCTGAAGGATTGAAGGGAGATCCTCTGTCTTGATGTAGAATTCGGCTTCTGGGATGAATCAATCGGCTTCCCTTGGAGTAATCCCTTGCTTCCACTCTCTGTTTTGGCAGAAATAAAGCACCTTTTTGAGGAGAGAAAAGCACACTTTTGTAGTTGCCCCCTAGGGTCTTTATATAGAGCTTTGGAATTCCTTTCTTAGCCTCTAAATATCCAAATTCGAGTGAAATTGAACTTCCTCATGACAGGGACACGCCCATGTGCCACGCCCGTGTGGATCGATAAGAGGCCGTGTGCGAGACTGTTGATGGTGACACGGCCGTGTCACCTGGCCGTGCTTGTCGGGGTTGGGCCGTGTTGGACTTTATGTGGCACGGCCAACACGGCCGTGGTGTGGTGAATCCTTAGGCCGTGTTGTTTTCACACTTTGGTCTATTTTCTCCGTTTTTGGCTCGTTTCTCGTTCTTTTCTCTTCCCTATGCTCTCCTGAGTATAGAACATGAAATAGAAGGATTAAGAGCACCAATTTCCACACATTTAATGATAATTAATCCAGAAATTAGGCTAAGCATGAGGTAAAAATATGTATAAATTATCATTTATCAAATACTCAACATTTGAAAATATAAGATTTACTCTTAAATACATAGAAATCACTTAGTGTTGGTTTCCTTTGCTCTTCACGTCTCTTACAGAGTCATCCTTGTCTTGGGCCTTAATAGCACTTTCTTAATCACATAGATAATTTTATTAACAACTTTTGCCTAAAACATGTGAGAAACTCCCTTGGCATTAAGCATGACTTTGGCATATCTTGGATCCTACGATTTTTTTTCAACAACACCATTCTACTAGGGAGTCTTTTGTGTTTAAAACTTATTTTGAATGCATTTTTTGTCACTGAAATTAAAGAATTCTTCATTCTCAAATTCTCTAGCATGATAATTTAGATCCTCATTATCTTTCCAATTAGCTAGCTCTTTTTATTCATTAGCTTATTGTACAACTGCCTAAAGGCTTTATATGTTTCAGATTTCTTCTTTAAAACTTTATCCAAGTGTATCTTGAGTAATCCACACACATCAAGACATACTTCTTTTCATCTAAGATCTTAGTTTGCACAGGTCCAATTAAATCCATATGCAAAAGTTCTAGAGGTCTAGATGTTTGTATTAGTTACAATTGAAGATGTGCCTCATGATGTTGCTTAACATTCATGTAAACTCCACATGCTTTAAGAACGGTTCCCCTAGCTTTGGCAAACCCTTTACAACATTATACCTCACCACACATTATATGCCTTTGAAGTGAACATGGCTTAACCTCTTAGCAAGGAGTTTTCATTAGTGAGTCTCTCATTTACATTACGCACTTAAACTCGTTCATCTAGCATGGATTTCTAGGTTTCATAAAGTTGTTAATAGACTTAGTATCACTATTACTTGAATTATTTGAGTCATTGCATCTGCTAACAACTTAGGAGGTAAATGCATCATAATTGTTAAAACACTCCTCATCTTCGTCTAAGTTGCTTGAAGAATGTTCATCACTTTAGGTAACACAAAGTAACTTTTTTCTTCAAAGTATTGGCACATTTAGCTTGAATATAGCCAAAGTTTTGGCACTCATGATACGATATTCCCTTCCTTTTCTCCTTGGATGCATCTTTATTAATCATAACTCCCTTACCTTTTTCTTTACCAAAATTTTTGTTTGCATCAAATCTCTTATTTTTCCTAGTCAACTATTTAAACGCCTTATTGAAATTTTGAGTGAGTAAAGCTAATTACTCCTGCAGGTTTTCCATGGTAGTTTCACCTTCAGTTGTAACTAGAGATGCAACTTGAATGTAATACTCTTTTTAGCCTTACCTTTGTTATTCTTTGTCTCATCAAGGTTCATCTTAAGGGTTTTTAATGAACCAATGAGTTCACCAATTAACATTTTTTTTACTGTCCTTTGTCTTATCGATAGTAATCACATTAATTACAATTTTTTCAAGCAAAGATTGAAGTGTAATAGCTCAAATTTCAGTAATGTCGGGAATTGTGGTTCGAGACCACCGAATTCGATAAATGAACTCGTATATAATATTATTTACTATTTACAAGCCGAATGTAGTTTTTAAAAGATTTTTGAAAAAGTAAATTATGTTTGTAAAGATTTATTTGGTCAATATATCGAGAAAAAGAGGTATTGAGATCTCGGTGTCATAAACCGAGCCATAAATATTTTTATGAATATTTAAGGAGTGTCAATAAGGTAATATTAAAGTTTCGTTAAGAAATTTTAAGGTTGTGGTGGTCAATTGAGTAAAAAGGACTAAATTGAATAAAGTGCAAAATTGTGAAAAGTGATGAAATAGCTCAATTGTCAAATAAGGAAGGATTCAAAGTGCAAATAAGCCCAAAGGAGATATTTTGGGCGGCAATAGCTGAGAAAAATCAGGAAATGAGTAAAATAAGGGCAAAATTGAAAAATTGCCAAAATTAGTTAAATAAAAATGGGACGAAATTGAGAATTCTCTAGAATTCTCTTCATTTTTTCATTTTCATCAGCTGAGAAACAGCCATGGAAGAGGATTCAAGCTGGTTTTTCATATTCTAGCTTCATGTAAGTTTAATTCTTGCTCTCTCCTTGAAATTTCTATGTTTTTGGACTTTTACAATTGGGTCCAACTTATTAATTCATTAGTTTTTGATTCCATGGCTAATTTTTAAAGTTGATGTGGATTAGTGTTGAAAGCATGTGATGAATAAATATTGAATTGAAGCTTTAATTTTGTTATATGATGATTTTATCAAGTGAAATTGATGGAAATTGGTTTTAGGACCTAATTGTGAAATAGTTGAAATCAAGGCTTAGTGTTAAAATTCTGATCTTCAAAGGTTATGAAGTGGTTTAAAATGATAGAGAAAGATGTTAAATGAGAAAATTAGCTCAATGGAGGGGTTAATTAAGCAAGGACTGAATTGTATGAATTGTGGAAATTGGGACAAATTGGAAATTAAGATGTCACACTAAAGCAGTATTTGACAGCAGCAATTGTCTAACTTTGAAAAATCACCAAAAATGGTAGGAATTGAATTAAAGTTGAATAAGATATGTAATTAAAGCTTATTGAGTCTATTTTCATATAAAAGAAACAGAGGAAGCAAAGGAATTCTGTATTTTGAGATATTTACATTTTTGTGAGACTGGTTTAGATTGATTTCGTGATCCCCTGTTCTGATTTGTAAAAATCATTAAAAATCGTAAAAAAATAGTTATGGAACATGATTTATATGGTTGCAATCCTTGTTGAGTCTATTTTTATAAGAAATAAACATGAACATATTTTGAATCCGGAATAAAGAGAAATTGAAATTTTAGTGAAGAGAGGTCAGAGCTGTCAGACTGTGTAATAGGGGAGAATTTAATGAATAAACTGTACAAATTGGCCACACCAAAAATTCTGGAAAAATTATGATAAGAAGATATGTGAATCTAGTTTCAAGAAAAATTTACGGATCTTAATTTGGAGTTCTGTATCTCAAGATAAAAATAATTTAGTGACTACGACACGGATGGACAGCTTGAAAATGTACAAGTAAATAGTAAAAGTTATAGATAATGTTACTTACAAGTGTGTTATTTATACTAAGGATGTGGAATGGAGTGGAGGAGGAGGAAAAATATATGAATGATTTGTATTTAGATTAATCATATGCCTAATTGTAATCAATAAATGTTGAATCAGAAGTGGAATAATGTTTTATTTCTTGATATTTATATGAATTATGTGACTAACGGAGATATTGAGAATGTATATTAGGATTTCGTGAGCAGAATGGCTGAATATGTTTTGCAGAAATCAACTCGAGCGATTCCAGCTCAATGACAAGATGAATTGACGGAAAAGACCATGGTTGGACCATGGCAACAAGTGAAAAGTGGTAGCTTTGGCTGCCTGATCAAGTGAAAGTGGTAGCTTCGGCTACAAGTGCAAAGTGACTTCCATATAAGACCATAGCTGGGCTATGGCATCGGAAGAAAGTGATAAGTGATTTTCGTATAAGACCATAGCTGGGCTATGGCATCGGAATAAGATGATAAGTGATCCGTGTAAGACTATATCTGGGATATGGCACCGGAGTGATAAGTGCTTCTGAGTAAGACCATATCTGGGATATGGCATCAGTGATATATGTGATCCGTGTAAGACCATATCTGGGATATGGCATCGGTGTGACACGTGCTTAAGATGTAAGACCATAGCTGGGCTATGGCATTCTAATGAAAAGTGATGAATTGACGGTTAAGTCCATGGTTTTACCATGGCATAGTGATATTGAAGATGTAAGACCATAGCTGGGCTATGGCATTCTATCAAAAGTGATGAATTGACGGATAAATGAAAAGACCATAGCTATGCTATGGCATCAGTGATCATCAGTGAAATTCAATGCGTATCGGCGCACATCAAAGAACGCGAGACTATGATTGTATCGGGCAGAAAGTGAATAAGTAAAAGACCATAGTTGGATGAGACTATGGCATCAGTGAAAAATGACGATTTCCAAATCGGTAAAGTTTTGGTAAGTATCATTTGAAATTATGCAATAGAATTTAATTGAGCACTGAGATTAGGCTTAATAAATGATTTATCATTTTAAATCATGATTGGAACAATAGCTAGTGAATTACATGTTTGTGAATTGACATTTAAAGTTTGGTAAGTGATATGTGATTATTATTGGCATTGATTCTGATGTTTGTGTACTCTTCGACGTTGAAATGATTCAACGTATAAATTTAGCATAAGAATGAGAATGAGACTAATATAAATATCCAATATATTTGTATTAATTCAATGGAAAAATATGGTAATACGAGGACAAATAGTAATACGGAGTAATATGAGCTCAGCAAGTAAGTGATTTTCAGTACTATGAGTTTATGACATGAATAGGAGTCTAAATGATTAAGTGTGTGACATCTGTTTTAGCCAAATGAAATGACTTATATTAGCTATTGTGGCTGTAAATCTGATTATATATACATGCATGTGCTATGGATTTTATATGATTGGTTGAGTTTAAGTCTGGTAGCACCTCGAACCCTATCCCGGTGTCGGATATGGGCGAAGGGTGTTACATGAAGCACTTTTCTAACTAGCTTCAAATTTGACTATTCTTCACCAAGTGCAAATGCTTGATTTATGATATCACACAACTTTGTAAAGAACTCATACAAGACTTCATTGTCTTGCATCTTCAAGGTCTTAAACCTTGTAGTCAACATTTGATGCTTGGATTGTTTTATAATATTGATTCCTTCATAGCAATTTATAATATAGTCTAAGCTTATTTAGCAATGATGTACTTAGAAATGCACCTGAATTCTTAGGAGTCTACTCTATAGAAAAATCCATTAAGGGTCTTGAAGTTTGCATTAACTAGTTTTTCTTTATCACTAGTTCAAACCACGTCAAGTTTAAGGGTTCCTAACCAATCAATATCGAGCACCAAGCTTTTTCATCCACGAACTTGATAAAAGCCCTCATCATTTCCTTCTAGTAGGCATAATTTTTGCCATCCAACATAGGGAATCTCAAGATTGATGTTCCTTCTATCTTAATTTCTACACTTAATGCATCAAGGGTTTAGCTCTAATGCCAATTATTAATTCAATAATTTTGCCTTTTAGATCTTCATTTAGTCGTAACTTGACAAACTTACTACAATTATAAATTATAAATGGAACAGTAAAGTTTGATTATGCTTTGTGGAAACTTCCTACGTCTGCTTAGAGAGTAGCCTAATATAAATAAACAAGTACCATTGTTTTCAAAACCAAACTAGACTAAACAATTAGACTGGTTGTGTAACGCCCCTAACCCGAATCCAACACCGGATTAGAGTTACGGAGCATTACTGGAGTTCCTAATTTATTTATCAAATATTTTATTTCATCTAACATTTATATTTCGAACCACTTAAAATTAGACATATTTTCCCCCAAACATATTTATTTTTCTCGACATATTTTATTTGGATTTATTATTTGTCTCAACATACTTAATTTCCTTGTATCAACGTCTCAAAGGTAATTACATATTTACATGTCATGATAAATGTCATTTTTCTTTCCATATTCCAGTCTCGTATTTGAGTCATCCGAATTTTTATAATAAATTTGGTCATCGTTTTCATTTATTCTATATTCTAATATATTCAATTAATGATCTAGGAAAATTTACCATTTTGCCCCTAAATCTTTAATTAATGACGATTTTACCTTTAGGTTCAGAAAAATAAATTCTTGCAATTTAATCCTTATTTCCAGCCATTATCATCATATATATTAATAACAGCCCATAAATTCTATAAAATATCAAAATTTTACATAATTTCAACACTTTTCAATTTAATCCTTAAAACATGTTTTTCCCCGATCTTAAACTAAATTAGTAATTTCATTTGAATTTTGAAATTTAAATAATAAAATAATCCATTTCATGTAATTTGATCATTTCTAACATTTTTACAAAATTGCCCATAAAGTTTTCCTTTTATTCAATTTAGTCCCTGAGCCTAAAACATACAAATTAGCCATGCTAACTGATTATTCATACATATTTTCCTCCTCCTCCTCTCCATTCCACAACCTTAATTTATATGACATGCTTATGAGTAACATTATCAGTAATTTCACTATTTACTTATGTGTATATTCAAAGCTGTCCATTTGAGTCATAGTCACTAAATTATTTATATCTTGAGCTAAAGAACTCCAAATTAAGATCTGATAATTTTTTCTGAAACTAGACTCATATATCTTCTTACCATAAAAGTTTTATAATTTTTGGTTTAGTCAATTAGTACAGTTTATTCTTTAAAGTCACCCCTGTTCTGCTATCTAATAGTTCTAACCCTTCTTCACTAAAAATTAGTTATCTCTTCATACAGGATTCGGATGATGTTTTCGTTTATTTCTCTTGAAAATAGACTCATTAAAGAATCTAACCATATAAATTATGTCCCATAATCATTTTTATACAATTTTTAATGATTTTTCCAAGTCAAAATAGAGGATCCCGAAATCATTCTGAACCAGTCTTACAAAAATAGAAGTATCTCAGAATACAGAATTCATTTACTTGTTATGTTTCTTTTATATGAAAATAGGCTCAACAAGTTTTAATTCCATATCTCACTCAACTTCTAATTCAGTTTCTACCATTTTTGGTGATTTTTCAAAGTTAACTTACTGCTGCTGTCCAAACTGTTTTAGTGCAAGATATTAATTACTAAGTTTGTAACACCCTTATTTCCTTTCTCTACAATATTTCCCATCACTTTCTGTTATTTCTCTTCATTAATATATCAAGAACATAGAACCATATATATAAGAAAACTCTACATTAACATCATTTCCATGCTTTTTCAATAATATCAAACTTAAAAATATATGAAAATCTTGATGTTCTTACCGTTTCCCCTTGGTTTCAATCTTTAACTTGATATTCTCTCTCTTCCAGCTTCTATTTCTTGAGTCCAACTTGACATTCTAACTCTCCATAGTCTCCTTAACATTTTTCTCCTTTGGAAATTCTTTTGATTTCTAGGTTAAAGTGGTGAATTTTTGATGGAATGACTAAATTGTAAAGAATGAAAAGTTTCTTTCTTCTCTTCTCTTTTTCCTAACGTGAATGCATGGAAATTGGATGAGAATTTTCCTCATCTTTCTTTCTTTATATATATTAATAAAATAATAACAAAATATCATATAAAAAATCAAATTAAAATATTAATAACTAATAATTAATTAATTAATTAATCTAAAATATCTCCAACATCATCATTACTTTCTAGATTTCTCTCTCTTCCAATTGACCATTTTGCCCTTCGTGATCTTTTAAAATTCTATTGTTGAGTCATCACTTAATTTTGATAAAATTGCAATTTAGTCCCTCATAATTCTTCATCTATTCAATTTGGTCCTAATTCATCCTTTTTCCTTAGTTTCTAGATTATTCCACCCATAAAATATTTGCACTATTGGTCCTTTAACTTTTCATATTTACTCTTTAACCCCTTAAATTTTGAGTATTTACTCTTGGGCAACAAAACTTTTCTCACTTTTACAATTTAGTCCTTTCTTGAATTAATTTGTCATAATATACTTCCCAATGACATAACTCAAATTTTCTCTCCTTGCCACTTTATTTCCTTATTTTACTATATCAAGGATACTATCTTATTGTAAAAATATTCGGGGTGTTACAGGTTGGGTTGAGAATTAGTTGGGGTACCAGTATAGAATAAGGGGTTGGATTGATTGACCTGCGAACCAATGGGACATGTTGAACCGATTTTCTCTATTTTAATATACTTTTAAAAATTTTTAAAAATTTATTTAATTGAATTTCACAAACCGATTGAATTGGGAACCGATGGTCTGATTGGTTTGAGCACCAACCTGGTTTTGAAAACCTCGACAAGTAGAAGATGAGATTTAAGTTCAATTCTTTGACAAAGTTGCAACATCTCTCTTACACTCAATTTAGATCAGTCCCCCCTCTGAAACTCTCCCATTGAAAGCTTAGTTGTAAACTTGAACAGAATAAGTGCTGTCTAAACTCATCAATAAAACAATGGCAAACCTTTTCTTAAATAAACGTGTAATGGCTTGCTAAAGTGCAATAAATATGAACCGCTATCTCCTCAAAACTAGCTTACAATTAAGTTTTCATATAGAATAAAGTGACAGAGATTGTCTCAGTATAAATTTCTTTTTGGAGATCAAATCTCTTCAAATATGAAAACTTCGATTACATTAATACTTTATTCAATTAAGTTTTCAATATGGACACAATTAAAATTATTTAATTATTTTATATAAAAAAATTTTAGTATTTTGTTTTACTAAAATAAAATTCAATAGTTTGTTTTTGTTAAGTTAGAAAATGTATAAATTATATATATTTAAAATAACATTTTAATTGACTTTATATATTTTCAAAGCAAAATATTACAATTTATAGCTCTCACTTATCTTAATTATACCTATTTCATATTTAAATAAAATATTTTTATAAAATTATAATTGATTTTTGTGTTTAAAATTAATATCTATATATAATTGGAAACCGAATTAAGCATCTTGTTAATATTTAAAAAATTATTACTATTTTGGATGCTAAATTTTGGGGCATCTTGGATGGGTTGAATCTTTCATTAGACCGAAGTTTTGAGAGCATTTCAATTCAAACTGATAGCTTTGAAGTTGTTCACACCATTGAAAAAGAAAATTTAGGGAGTCCCAAGTCAGCATTGGAATGTTCAACATGTTCCTTGAGAAGAAAATAATTATGCAGATGACTTGATTAAGACAATTCATGATAGGATTGTAACACCCCTAACCCGTATCCGTCGCCGGAATAGGGTTTTAGAGCATTATCGAAACTTTCAGAACATTTTCAGATAATTCATGTAAATTACTATTCATTTACCGAAATCATTCCTAACGTCCCTTATTTGGACCCTTGAGGCCCAAATTAAGTGTTGGAATCGAATCGGGATTAATTCGGGAACTCAGGGAATTTTTCTTGAAATTTTAAAATTTTTCTCACTATTAAGAGTCACACGCCCATGTGGTATGGGGCATACCCGTGTGGTCAAGCCGTGTGGGTTCATACACTCGTGTCCCTAACTCGTGTAACTTTCTGACTTGCAACTCATGAACAAATTGATGTCACACAGCCAAGTCAGACGCCCATGTGTTAGGCCGTGTGTAATATCCCGAATTAAAGCCTAATCGGAATAGTGGTTTCGTGACCACAAATCCGAGGTAGAAATAATTATGTTATAATTATTTTGATGTTTATGATATGATTTTATGATGGTGTGAAAATTTCGTGAAGAAATTCAAAGCGTAAAGTGCTTAATTTGAAATTAGGGACTAAATCGAATAAGTTGCAAAACTTGCATTCTAGAAGTTTCTAGTATGAAATTGCTTTGGAATATTAATTAGGAGGTGTAATTTATATGCTCAGAATCCTTATTGAATGTAATTTTAAGAGAAATAAACGGTATAGTTATATGAATTTTGTATAGGGAGAAAAGTGGTTCGTAGTAAGTAGAGGTCAGTGTAGTCAAGTCCTGAAACAGGGGTAACTTTAACTAATAAACTGTACTAATTGGCCCAATCAAAAATTTTAGAAAAAAATTAGTAGATAGATATGTGAGTCTAGATTCAGGGAAAATTTACGGATCTTGATTTTGAGTTTCGTAACTCGAGATATGATTTTTTTACGACCATGACACAGAAAAACTGCTTATTCCGAAAATCAAAATAAATGATGTAAAGTTGTTTAAATGATAAATTATGTTCGGTAACACCTCAAGCTCGACTCCAGCGATGGTCTCGGGCGTGGGGGTGTTACACCGTGTGCCTCACACGGCTGAGACACACGCCCGTGTCTCTGCCAATGTGCCCGATTCTGAGCATTCTATTTTTCAAAATTAAGGTGCAGGGGACACACGACCTAACTACACGCCCATGCACCTGGCTGTATGTCACACACAGTCTATTCACACGCTCGTGTGTCTGCCCGTGTGGATAAAATAAAGTCATTTCCTAGCCTCATTTGTCACCCAAATTTACTATTTTCCTGCACTAAAACATACCAAACACATTTCAACCATTTCAAGTATTCAAATCAAGCAAATTCCATCATTCATCATAGCATATCATTTCATGCATACATGTTTATAATCTTACCTTAGTTAAGACCTCGAGTTAAGCATAGTTTGATCGACTACTTAACATACATGTAGCTACCATAATTTGACACTACAAGTATTTTAGAACAAACCATTACTAGCCATGCCAATGGCTAGATTACAAGTATCATTACATTTACATGCCAATATGGCCAATATATCCTATACATGCCATTACAATCATAATTGATTTACCATATTGTTCCGACATGGGCCGATGGATAGTGTGAGTGATCTTCGCCAAGCTTCCAACCCAACGAGCTTCCAATTTACTATAAAATAGGAAATAAAACTAAGTAAGCATAAAATGCTTAGTAAGTTCATATAACATGGTACTTGACTTACCATTCATTCTATTTTGAGGTAACTATGTAAGGCATATTCAATCAATTTGACCTCAAGCCCTACACATATTCTTATTGCCCTTGTTAGTCATATATTCCATAATAACATCAGATATATACGGGCTCAACAACAATCAAGTTTCCATGAACATATGTTTTCCACATCATGTATTCATTTAACATGTATAAATCATCTCTTTATATTACAAGTATAATTTCATAATAGTTCATTTCGAGTTCAAATAATTTCATATTAGAACTTTACTCACATTACCTGGAATATCAAGGTCACGATTAGTACATTCAAGGTGTACAAGTCTATAATCAAGAATGAACATATATTCATCAAATAAAGTCCAAGTTCAAATATCATCATTTTCATGTATTTTAGGCCAATAAGTGTAATAACTCATTTCTTATTCATATCTTCTCACGTCAAGAACTTTTACCCATTGAATTTATCTAAAATATCGATAGATGCATAAGTAGTACACTCGTGGTATACAAAACTATCCTCATAGATGAATCAGTTCATCAAACAAATTTTTATATTCATATATCATAATTTCATCCTTACATATTTCATAAAACATCATTTTCATGTACTTCAAGCAAATACATGTAAAAACCCATTTCTTTTCATGTCAGGGTTTTACCCATTGAATTATTAAAAATATCAATGAATATTCAGGTAGTACACCTAAAGTGTACAATTCAGGAATCTGTCAATTCATGTTCGGGGGTACCCATTTGGGCACATAATCAGAAATCACACTCTCGAGCCACATATCATACAATAGGATCACCCGTCCAGGCTAAATCTCTTTCTATAACATATACTCTAAAGAGCTTAATCTGGACTACCCATCCCGGCTAAATCCAATCTGTATCATATGCTCGAGAGGGTTTATATTAGGATTACCCGTCTGGGCTAAATCCTATCTGTAATGAGATCACTAGGATTACTCGTCCAAGCTAAATCCCGTCAGCAACAAATGTAGGACCTCATTCATTTTGAGAAATCACATATCCATTAATTTTCCATTTTATTTAACCCGGATTTAAACATTTTTCTTAAGCATTATCGGGCATGTGATTATTTTATACATCCACAACATTCGTATAATTCAAATAAACACGTTTCACATTCATTTCAAGCATATAAGTAATATGCTCATCGTTTATCCTTTATCATCTATCAAGCCTTATCATTTAATTTAATCATTTTTATTTATTGGGTTTGATCGGATATGTAATCACTTTACATATTTATACAATTTACATAAACACAATCAATGCAAGCATGTAAATAAACACAATTTAGTTACACAAACTTACCTCGACAACGTTCGTGTACGTAAAATTCTACTAATCCGACATTTCCCTCTTTCTTCGTTCTAGCTTCAAATTTGGTCTATCTAGATCTATATGAGTAAATTTTACATTTTCTCATATTGCATACTTATTTGGTCTCAATTTATATTTTAATTACCATTTTGCCCCTAACTTTTTCATAAATTTCCATTTTGTCCCTAGGCTCGGAAAATAAAATTTGTGTAATTTAGTCCCTATTTCAAGCCTAACCAAAATTCTATCACAAAATTTACAGCACATGAATTCATAAAAATTCAGAATTTTCCATCAAATTTTACAACTTTACATTTTAGTCCCTAAATCATGTTTTCATAAAAATCGCTTTGTAAAAGTTGTTTATCTTTCAACAACCTTTCATTTTCTACCATAAATTTCTAATTTTTAGCATATACACCCATGAACCATTTTTCATGCTTTGATAACTTCTCAAATTGATCCCACAAATAGATAGATTAAGCTATAGATTAAGCTATCCCAGTTTCAAAAATATCAAAATTACTAAAAACGGACCAAAGAAACTTACCCAATTTGGCCATGAAAGTTTATTCTCTCTTTCCTAGGGTTTCCATATATTTTTGGGGAAGAAGATGAGAAAAATAAGATGACATTTCTTTTTATCATCTTTTAATTAATAAAAATATATCACTTTCCAATTTAGTCCTCACATTTTTTCTAAATTTCCATGGATGATTCAAAAAAGATATTTTCCATCTTTTGATTGATGATCTAATTACCATATAAGGACCTCTAGTTTTGAATTCCATAGCTATTTAATCCTTTTAGCTACTAGGATTTTACTTTTGCATTTTATGCAATTTGGTCCTTCTCGTAATTAAACACAAAATAGGTAAAATTTTCTTATCAAAATTTTCACATGACATTCTTATCATATTACGGATCATGTAATAAAATAAAAATAAATTTTATTTTCGGCTCAGATTTATGGTCTCAAAACCATTATTCCAATTTCACCGAAATTGGGCTGTTACAAGGATAGCAGGACTTCGCTTTTTGGAAAATCCCCACTGAAAGGATCAGATTAATTTCTTTTAGTTGTTTTACTTTGTTTCACAAAAAAAAGATATTGGGTACATCTATTAATATTAATTTATATATTTAAATTTAATAAATTTTATTTTATAAATATTACTTTAATCAAATTCATTAATTAACTTTTTCCATATTAATGACAATATTAACCAAAATCCATTTAATAAAGCTTCTCATTTTGGTGAAACGGATACTCACCCAAATTTGACTTCGACATGAGGTGAAGTCACTCACTTATTAATGGGATAATATAAATTTTGATATCTTTTAATAATTAATTATTTAATTTAATTTTTTATTTATTAATGAAAAAAAGTGTATATTTTTTATAATTCTTAAATAAAATTAATAATTCAATTTAAACAGCTTTAATAAATATTATTTTTTTAATTTTAATTTTAATCCTCCAAATTTTTTTTAATTTTATTTCCAAATCCATTTGTAACTTTTTTTTTAATATAGTGATTTGTAAAGTTAGGAAAAAGAACTAAGGTTGATTTAATTGATGGTTAAACATTATTTAATTATTAAAAAAAACACATTCAATGAAGACTTACCGAAATTTGACTTCAACCAGAACCAGGGTGAAGTCAGGGGCAGGCCTTTCGCAACCTTGTTTAATGGGGTACTTTCACTAATAATTAATCATTTAATTTTGATTTTTTAAGCCTTTAATTAATAAAAAATTTATATCTTGAACCCTTCAAAAAGTTGATAATTCAATTTAAACTCTTCTAATAAATATTTTTAATTTTTATTCCTTGAAACTTATATTTAATTATTATTGGAAAATTTCTGTAAAAAAATTCATCAGTTCTTCTCAATTTCGATATTGAACAAATTGGCCCCTCTTAAAAAAGTCAAGCAATTTTATCTCTTCAATTTCGAAAGTAAGCAAAAAATTAACAAAGATTAAATTATTCTGATTTTTTTAGAAAGATAAATTTGCTCAATATTGAAATTCAGAAGTACTAAACGGGATTTTTACCAAAAAAAATTAGATTTAATCTATATAAAAGGAAACTAGTAAGAAAGTTGGAAGGAAAGAAAGGAAGAAGGTTGTAAAAGCTTTAATGAACTTCCCATGCAAAACATCACCTCCATTACGCTTAATAGGCAAATGCAATCGCCCCAAAAAAAATCCTTTCTTTTTTTATGAAATTATAGTGTTTGTAAAGTGAAACAGATTACCGGCCTTCTTTTTCTTATGTTTTTCTTCCAGTACCCTCCCTCAACCTCAAGAACCAATTCACAAATTCTCTGGGATTTTTCATTTAGTAGCTGGTCTATACTCTTAGATATGATTGAAAGCAGCATAAAAGAGTTTTAAACAAAAAGAAATGGGAAGTTGGTTGTTTTTGTTTATTGTTGGGTTGTTTTTGGCTGCTTCTGTTAGTGGCGTTGGCTCTCGTAATGTAACGTATGATGGAAGGTCGTTGATCATCGACGGCCAACACAAGATTCTCTTCTCTGGTTCAATTCACTATCCTCGTAGTACTCCTCAGGTATGTATGTATGTATGTATGTACAATAATCTTCACTGTTACATTAATCTTTGAACCTTTCTTGAATGATTTACTGGGTTTTAGCCAGGAAAAACAAGAACAGAACTTGTTTGGTAAAATAGTCAAATACTTAATCTACAAGTTTTCAAGTTCGTGCCAAACTTTTTTTCTTTTATTGTTTCTTGATCTTCAACAGTTCACCAAATCGGTTTGACATTTGTTCTACATTTGGTGGTATCAATATTCCCGGTTTGACTGCTCTCTATCATGACTAAAAATGCTTATTGTTCTTTACTTACAGATAGAATATTAAAATACTCAAATTGGGTTTCATTTATGATGGTTTCAGGGGGATTCACTTGAATTTTTTAGTAGCTCACTGAGTAATTTCATTCATTTTAAGCACCTAAAACATGCCTTTGCTTTTTTAAACTAGTAACTATGGTTGAACAAGATCTTGTATAGCAATTTTGGTTTTTAGGTGTTTTTACATTTTCTTTAAAATAATCGTAACATGGATTAATGCTAAATAACTTGCAGATGTGGCCATCTTTGATAGCCAAGGCCAAAGCTGGAGGATTAGATGTCATTGAAACCTTGGTGTTTTGGAACCTACATGAACCCCAACCAGAACAGGTTGCCATTAATAACTATAATGTTCTTTATCTTTATATGTATTGTTGAGCAAAAAAAAAAAAAAAAGAAGAAGAAGAAGAAAAAACCCCATAGATTGTAAAGCGGTTGAGATCATTGTTCTGCAGTTTGATTTTAGTGGACAACGGGATATAGTAAGGTTCATTAAGGAAATTCAAGCACAAGGTCTATACGCATGCATTAGGATTGGACCCTTTATTCAAGGCGAATGGTCTTATGGGTAATTAGATTACTTTCTGCAGTACTTAAAAAACCTGAAATCCTACTTAATCTTCCTTGGCCTAAAGCTAGAGGTTTGCAGGGGTCTGCCATTTTGGCTGCATGATATTCCAGGCATAGTTTATAGATCCGATAATGAGCCCTTCAAGGTGAGTACTTCAATTTCTTACTTGCTATGGAAATGTTCAGTTCAGGGTTCTGAAAGACAGTACCTATCATTGATGCTGCCCTTCTTTTTGGTATGATGGCAGTATCAAATGAAGAAGTTTGTGTCCAAGATAGTGAACATGATGAAAGCAGAAAAATTATATGCTTCTCAAGGAGGACCAATTATTCTATCACAGGTTTAAGTCCAGAAAATGAAACTATTTTATCATTTTTGTTTTCAACTAATACTTTTTTTGTGACTCTAGCTGTTTTTTTGAATGCAGATTGAAAACGAGTATGGAATGGTAGAGGCCGCATTTAGAGATAAAGGGCCTCCTTATATTCGTTGGGCTGCAGAGATGGCGGTGGGGCTTCAAACTGGTGTACCATGGGTGATGTGCAAGCAAAACAATGCTCCTGACCCAGTGGTTGGTCTCCAATCACTTCGGACAGATTTTATAACCCTGATTATACGTTCCCATGATAATAATTTTGAATGACCTTCCATAATAATTTGAACTCTTTCTTTGAGTTGAATTTCCCCATCAACTTTTCATTTTTGTGTACAATTGAGTGGTGATAGATTAATGCATGCAATGGGAGGCGATGTGGGGAGACATTTCCTGGGCCTAACTCACCAAATAAGCCAGCAATATGGACAGAGAACTGGACAAGCTTGTATGTTTTTGTCGATATCTTTGTATCTTCCCCTTTTTTGCATTGATGTTTACCGAGTTAAAAGTATACAAACATATGCTACTTGAGCCCTTGTTATAGATGAGATCTTTGAAAAGATATATTTTTTAAATTTTGATGAAGTTATCAAGTATATGGAGATGAACCAGACATCAGATCAGCTGAAGACATAGCATTCCATGTTGCACTGTTCATTGCAAAGAAAGGCAGCTATGTGAATTATTATATGGTATGAAAATCTTTCTAGATCTTCACCACTTGGTTAAATTTGTATTTCACATATTATTTAAGGTTCATAGTCATATGGAGATGAAATATGAATCCAGCTAATTGTATAGCTTTAATACCTTGTTGTAGTACCATGGTGGAACTAACTTCGGAAGAACTGCTGCTGCGTATGTACTGACAAGTTATTACGATCAAGCTCCTCTTGATGAGTATGGTAAGTACAAATAAATCACATTTAACCTCTATTCAAATCTCTAGAATGAAAGCTTTTTTATCTTGTTAAGGTGTCTTTCAGGTTTGTTTAGGCAGCCAAAATGGGGCCACCTTAAAGAGTTACATGCTGCAATCAAATTATGTTTAAACCCTATGCTCTCTGGAGAATATACCACTATGGCTTTGGGAAAATCACAAGAAGTAAGAATATTGATCAAAATCGAACTCAAGAATTTTCTCTCTTTTAAACTTTTGGGGACCAACTAATCAAGAACATATTTCAAACTTTTGTTGGTAACAGGCCTTTGTTTACAGAGGGAATTCAGTCGACTGTGCTGCTTTTCTGGTAAATAATGACACAAGGAAGACTGTTGTAGTAACATTTCAAGATTCATTGTATGAACTGCCTCCGAAATCAATCAGCATCCTACCAGACTGCAAGACTGTGGCCTTCAACACTGCTAAGGTGTAGTTAAAATCCAAACTGATCAGTTTTTCATGATTTGAGAGTTAAATCATACATGAATATTGTCATCTTATGCCAAGTTTTTTCTTAAATACATATCCATACATGGATTTGAGGGCGTGATCCTCAAAAGCATACCATATTAGACAGCTACCTATATCAACACTCACTTCAAAGTCTGGATAACAGGTAAGCACACAATACAACACCAGAGCGGTGGAAACAAGTAAGAAGCTAGATTCAATTGTAAAATGGGAAGAATATAAGGAAACTATCCCTACTTTTGAAGACACATCTTTAAGAGCCAACATGTTATTGGAGCACATGAATACAACAAAAGACAATTCAGATTATCTTTGGTACACCTTCAGGTAAGGTTCGAAAGGGGTTTTACTTCATTAATCAAATTTGATTGTAAACTTTGAGATGTAACCTGCCTTCATGTCTGAAATTACTTGCCATATAATCTATATATTTCTTTAAATATGTTAGGTTTCAGAATGATTTTTCTGATGCTGAATATGTGCTTAATGTGACCTCTTCTGCCCATGTATTACATGCCTTTGTAAATGGATCATTTGTAGGTGAGTCTTATAATAATCACTTTAAGCATTTTTTTTTTTCCTGAAGATTATATATTTGAATTTAATCTTTTGATCCTGCAACAATGTGATGAGAATCTTTTTGTTTTGTTCCTTCATTGTACTTTCTTCTTTAGGTTCTACTCATGGAAGTTTTAAGACTAAAACTCCCATCCTAGAGACTAAAATTACTTTAAATAAAGGAACAAACTATATCTCCTTGCTTAGCGGAATGGTTGGATTACCGGTAATCGTCAAATACTATTCCCTTGTTTCCTCATATCTTAATGAGTAATTTATGTATAAGAGTATACATCACATGTCAGCTTAATCCTTATAGGTTTACCTCTGAGTATCTTTATAGGATTCAGGAGCATACCTTGAGAGAAGGGTGGCTGGAATTAACACTGTGAGGGTTAAGGGTGAACATGAAATTAAAGACTTTACCAGATACTCATGGGGATATCAGGTATGCATGCAAGCATGCATGTATTAATATGGCCACTAATGATCCATGTCAGAGTTGCTAAACAGATTAATGACTGAATAATTTACTGATACAAATGAATTTCTTCTGAAGGTTGGATTATTAGGTGAGAAATTACAAGTATATACAGATTCTGGATCAAATAAAGTACAATGGAATACATATGGAAGCTCGACTCATCAGCGGTTAACATGGTACAGGGTATGAAAGGCTGTTTTATCCTAGTAATGATTCAAACTTATGAACTTCACTTGAGATAATCATATCATTTAATTTCTATTCAAAATCCTGTTTTTAGACTCTGTTTGATGCACCAGCTGGGAAGGATCCTGTGACACTGAACCTTGAATCCATGGGAAAGGGTGAAGCCTGGATAAATGGCCAGAGCATAGGTCGATATTGGGTCTCATTTCTTACTCCAAAAGGGATTCCTTCACAAACACGGTAACTGCAAATTAGATATTCATTTGCATCTCATGATTTGTTCCATTGTTTTGACCTTTAATGTCCTTTCCTTTCAGGTATAATGTGCCTCGATCCTTCCTTAAACGTACCGATAACCTACTGGTTATCCTAGAAGAAGAAAATGGATACCCTCTTGGGATTTCCATTGACACCATATCGATAACAAAAGTGTGCGGTCACGTGTCTGAGTCACATCTCCCACCGGTAATTTCATGGCAAGGACAGAATAAAACAGAACATAACAACAGCAAGAAGCACCACGGAAGGCGGCCAAAAGTCCAGCTCCAATGTCCACCTGGAAGGAACATTTCTAGGATACTATTTGCAAGCTATGGTAACCCTACTGGGGATTGTGAAAACTATGCCATTGGAAGCTGTCATTCATTCACTTCTTTACCTACCATTGAAGAGGTTAGATTGAGAATAACACTTCAAATATGTGTATATATATGTGCCTTTCTAGTTTTCATGCAATTTAACTTTGACACTTGACAGGCTTGTATGGGAAAGAGGATTTGTACCATCCCTGTTTGGAGTAAGAAATTTGGTAATGATCCATGTCCAGGCATACCCAAAACTCTGTTGGTTGATGCACAGTGCACATAAGAGATAACAGTTTTTTTTTTTTTGTATAGTCAACAACAGATTCTCATATCATTCTTGGAAGTTAGACTTAGAGATGGTAATTAATATAAACCTTTTCATTTCAATAGATATATATAGATTTGTTGTTAATCAAAAATTAAAGTCGTAAAGCAACTCTTGGTCATGTCCTTGCCGCTATTTCCATGTTTTTTACATGATTAAAAATACGAAAAGAGCACTTTTCATTTTCTAGGCAAATTGACTGAATTTAAAACCCAAATTTAATCCACTTTCAAAAATGACTTTTGAGTAATATGTTTTACATTTTCTAATCCAAGATTGTGACTTTTCCGGCATTGATAAACATATTTTTCTTTCTATTATTGGGCTAATATTATTTGAGTAAGATCGGATTTGCGGGTCAAATTTGTTAGATTGAGAATCAATTAAGTACTGATTTTGAATAGATTAAATTGGAAATAAATACGAATTGATTAAACTAGCTAAAAAATCAACTGAATCGACTAAAAATTAGTTAAAACAACGGTCGAATCGATTGATCTAAAATTTTTTAATTAAATTGATTATATCAATTTAATCATTAATCTAATTTAAAATACATGAGTGACAGAAACTAAAAAAACGAATACATACGAATCAGATTTTATATAATACTAAAAATAATACATTTTTTAATATGTGATGTGATTTTTATTATTAATATTTTGGTTTTGAGGTATAAATGAGATAGTTAATTATTCAGACTTCTGTAGAATTTATAATAACGAATGTTTATGCTACATTTAGTTATTAATGTAATAATACAAGTAAACATATATATTTAACATATATGTTTTAAAATAGTTAAATATAAAATAACTAATAGATTACAAATTTAAACTTATAATTAAAAAATTGAATAAAATATTTATAAAAAATGAGATAAAATAGTTAAAATTTTTTCGTTCTTTTTCATATAAACAAGTTGTATTAGTGGTTAAAAATTGCCAATTATAATTAGTTTATGGTTAATCATTGACTCAAATATTTATACATATTATTACCGTTTATGATTTGACTTCACTGTTCATGAACTTGACCCTATTTCTTATAGGACTGACATTCTGAGTAGGCCTCGATCATGTTGAACACATGTACAGTTCTGAGTCGCCTGCTAGACCTCACGGCCCCTACATGCGAACTCCTCAGGTATATGTGAGCTAGGATCGCCAGCTCCCCTTAGCTCGTGCGAGCTGATATTGCGAGCTTCCCTGATTACCCTTTCACTATATACCTCGCACATATCTATTTGGTGGGGCTTGACCGAGTCGCGGGTAGACGACTTGAATCGTATCCGAGTTTCAAGTTGGTGATTATTAGTGTATAACAAACAATTTCTACACCTATATTATAGATTTGACAAATAGGGTCAACCTTTATTTTTGTCTTCCACAAATTTTCATTTGTAGCCAAACCATTCCTATCAATGTTCCGAGAAGATGATGCAGTCCCTACAACTCTCCTATCCATACTCTCTTTCAAAATATGATACCCTGATTTCACTGAGTATTTACCATTAGTCTCTGTTGGCCAAATAATTCTGTCATTTCCTCCTCTACTATTCACCATTAAATAATAATAAATATTAAAGAAAAAGACATAACATACATACTTCCAGGAGATAGTTTCGTGTACACTTAATCAAAAATAAAATTTTCCCATATAATTAAATATTGTCAAATTTCTTTCTCCATAAAATCCTCCAAAGGTTTATATATTTATTTATAACCATAATAATTTATTTATTCTTTTAACTTTATAAAAAATTTGTTATTTTAATCTTTCATTTAATTTTTTCTTTTTTTAATTCTTAAACTTGTATTTTTTGTCAAATCATCCTATAATGAATGGAAAAATTAACGTTTTTTTAACTTTTCAGATGTGACATACACATAAATTTCCATATAGATGACACTTCATCATTTAACAAATTTTTTAAATTTTTAAAAATTCAAAAAATTTAAAATTATTAGAAAAAGTATAAAAATAAAAAATTATTCTTTAATATTTTTAAAATTTTAAAAAATTAATAAAATGATGAAATGATAATCCACCTACATGCCGCATCAATAAATTTAGATAATATTAATTTTTTTCATTTATTTTGGAGTGATTTGACAAAAACATAAATTTAAAAGTTAAAAAAGACGAAAAATTAAATAAATGCTAAAATAATATTTTTATAAAGTTGAAGTGCGAAAAAGAGATATTATGCCTTATATATAGAAGTTAAGATAGAAAGCAAAAGAAGCGCAAAAAATTTAGAAGAGATGTTAGGGTTCATTACTTTTATTGCTTTAGCTACTGCTGGTTTTGGCAACAGTTATGGTTATAGCAAACCTGTAACATTCGATGGAAGATCATTGATGATCGACGGCCAACATTTGCTTCTTTTCTCTGGTTCTATTCACTATCCTCGTAGCACTCCTCAGGTATATACATACATAATCTTCATCTAAATTTATTAAAATTCAATTTTTATTTTTATTTTTATGTTTGATTAATTTTTTTTAATTTAAAACAATTTAAAATCGAATCGCAATAATAACGAATATATCTAGTATGGTTTCTATCATGCTTCACGCTAGTTGATTTTTTTTGGGAGCTAAATTATAGAGTGAATATTTGAAGATTAAAATATTTACTTTTTACACTTTTAGTTTCAGAAATTTAGTCTCTTTATTTTTCAAATTTAAAAATCCCAACCCATTTGTTAACACCGTTAAATTCTTTTATGTAATATTTAAATTTAACAAATAATTTTAACTGTGTTTACAACTCTTAAAAGTTACATATGCATTATAATTAAAATAAAGTGTTTGGACTAATCAATGATATTGTAAAAGTTAAGGTACTAAATTTTGTCAAAAAAATTCGAGTATAAAGATTAAATCTTAAATTTGGATGTAGTACAAATATCAAAATTGAAATTTAACCATTGTTATATAATTTTAAATTTGAGTATAACATAAGGACCACACAACATTTTACCATTTTAATGTGAAAAAAGGGGGACCAAAATTGAAACATTACCATTTTTCTTCTATATATGATGATATAGATTTTTTGTTTCTTCCTTTTTTGGGGGGTATATAAGACAAACTCTATAAACAAACCTCATCCAAATTGAGGCACACATGTACATTATTTTGTCAGTCCATTTCATTTTTGGTTGTAATAAGAATATTCCAATTATCAATAATAAATAATAATATTCCAAACCTAAAACTGAAAGATAAACGTTTGCTTTTTGGAAAAGATAACGTTTTAATTTGGAAAGAGAATATATTTTTTATAATTTATATTTTAACGATGGAATCATTATATTTCATTTATATAGATAGTATATTAAATTTAATGTAAATTAAAATTTTTTAAGTGATAAATATATATAATATTTTAGATTAATATTGTAAAGATATTAAATCAGTTCAAAAATATATATGCATAATAAGTATAATTATATTGATGAATTCAACGTTTAGATCATTAAAATATTAATTATATAAATTATACGAAAGAGCATAAAATTATTGTACGCAGTGAAATTTTTTAATTCTACAAGCTAAGTTAATAGCATAACAAGTGTCATTAATTAATATTTAAAAATTATAAAAAAATTCATAAATGAGACACATAATAGTTTTTTAACTTAGTTTGTGTAGTTAAGAATAGAGGTGATCATGAGCCGGACCGGGTTGGGTTCAGGTCGGGCCCAGAAAAAATTTAGCCCGTTTTCTAGGCCCGCACCCGGCCCGAAATATGGGCCTGAAAATTTGTCTAGGCCAGGCCCGGAATAAAAATACTAGGCCCGAGCCCGGCCCGACCCGGCCCATATTATTATTTTTTTGCTTATTTCATTAAAAAATTTAAAAATATAATAAATTATATACATTTAAAAGCATAAAAATGAATATTAAAACAAGAAACAAAATAAAAATGAGATAAACAATTCTTAAAACAATACACACATTAAAAATATAATAAATAGTGGTTATATTAAAATTGAAACAAGTTAGAACTAAAAATATGGTTAAAATAAATAAATAAATATATATTTATATAATTCGGTTGGCCCAAGACTCGGCCCGTTTTCTCAACGGGCCTCGTATTTTTGCCCAAACCCATATTTCGGGCCTATATTTTTACCCGAACTCTCCAATTTTTTGAGTGGACCTTCGGGCCGGGCCGGGCTGCCCAACCCATAATCACCTCTAGTTAAGAAACTTTGCCACCTATGTATCAACATATTAAATAAAAAACTTATATATATATAAATAATAATTTAAGATATGTTATTATTATATATACAATGATAGAAAAAATAATCTGACCCGAGATTTAAGTCACAATTTGATTTGGAATTTGACTTACAAACCAACTCAGAAAACTCTCCTAAAAATTCAATTCCAAAAACCCTCATGGGAGGTGAAAAGCTTTCATTTTTAGAGGATCTTCTTCTTCTCTACTTCTGGATCAGAATGATCGTCCCTTGACCTTTACACCCGTTGGTCCAATGTATCAACAAATTCTATATTATTATTATTATTTTAATTTTGTTTTTATTGTACAAAAACCTTGCTAAATGCTTTCAATATTTGGAATTTTATATTTTAATAAACTATAGACGTTCAAATTAAATTTCTTTTAAGGTTGAGGCACGATTAGTTTGGATACAAAACAATTCAATTGGATTATCATTAATAGATAAAGAAAATTTATTCTTCAATAAAAGTCTAAGAACTTATTTGGTGCGAAATAAAGTTTAAGGGCTTATTTTGAGTGTAGTTAAAATACAAGACTTTATCTAAATAAGGTGGTAAAGTATAAGGGCTTGTTTAGAATATTAACCAATGGAGATTATTCCAAAATAAATTTTGTAATTTGATAATAAAAAAATAACCATTAATTACAGATGTGGCCATCACTTATATCCAAAGCAAAACAAGGAGGGATAGATGTGATTCAAACTTATGCCTTTTGGAGCCTCCATGAACCCCAACAAGGACAGGTGAGGCTATTTTTGCTTTTGGTCGAGTTGGATTTAAGTATAATCTTAATATATTTTATGTTTATTTAAATTTAATTTGATCTGAAATATAAATTTAAAATTTTATTCAAATCCACTTATATTTATAAATTGTTAACTCAAGTATATTTTAGACTCACCCATGTTATTTTTAATTTTTTTTAATATATATATATATTAATTCAATACTTAATAATTTTATATATAATAAGTAACTTAACTTTTTTTAATATTTTTACATTATAGTATTATATATTACTATAGATTTATCATTTATATATTATAAATTATATAGTATATGAATATAATATAATATAATATAATATAATAGATTACAAATCTAGAAAATGGGTAGAGTTTGAGCTTTGAATGCTTGAGCCCAAATCTAACCCATATTTTAAATAGATTTATCTTTTTACTCAAGTCCATTCTAATATTTTCAGGTTCGTTTTTGATATTTTTGAGTCCTAGACGAAATAATAAATTGAAACCCTTTTAAAAAAAATTTAAATGCAATACAATAAAATAAAAACATATGCTAGTAATAAAATACAAAAATTGAGGCCCCTTTTATTTTTTATTTTTTTCTACTTGCAATAAAAAGATTTGGGCCCCTTACAACTCTGAACTCTAGGCGGCTGTACTTCTAAACTACCCAAGGCGAGTATAATATTTTTGTCCAATTCTTCAAATTTTGGGTGAGAGAGATTCTCACCCATAAAAAAGTCAATTTTGATTCAATTCAAGCTTTGAAATTCAACAATTTTGCAGTACGATTTTAGTGGAAGGCGTGATATAGTAAGGTTCATAAGAGAAGTTCAAGCTCATGGCTTATATGTTTGCCTTAGAATTGGACCTTTCATTGAAAGTGAATGGACTTACGGGTAATAACCATTGCCATTGCTATTCATTCATTTCTGCTTCATCGGCATTTTATGCTAAAACTGATTGTTGATGGGTGCAGGGGACTGCCATTTTGGTTGCACGATGTCCCTGGGATTGTTTTTCGATCCGATAATGGACCATTCAAGGTAAAAGTGCAAACCAAACTTGAGATACAAATAATTTAGAAGATTAAAGCAACCTAACAGAAATGACAAATTTTGTCTCTTTAATAACAGTTTCATATGCAAAAATGGGTGAGAAAAGTGGTAAACATGATGAAATCAGAGAAACTATATGCTTCACAAGGAGGGCCAATCATATTATCACAGGTTTGATTTTTTGGGATTGAGAAAGAAAACCCAAAGTTTGGTTTTCGAATTTTGGTTGATCTGAGAAGTTGTATGCACAAATTTCAGATAGAGAATGAGTATCAAAGGATAGAATCAGCTTTCAATGGGAAAGGATCACGTTATGTTCACTGGGCTGCAGGCTTGGCTGTGGGACTTCAAACAGGGGTGCCCTGGATAATGTGCAGCCAGCAAGACGCCCCTGATCCTGTGGTATTTGCTTCTTCCTTTTCTTGTTCCTAATGTTTTCATTGATTGTAATTACTACAAACACTTGGTGGGCAAGAAAAAGCAACAGAGAAGGAATAGCCATTATCACCATTAGTAGCATCGATCCTCAAGCAATATGCAATTCTTACTTGCCCATCAATCAAAAAGAGAAATAATATTATGGTTTCATCTGTTTTCAGTTTGACACTAATATTTGGGATTTGCAGATAAACACATGCAATGGCTTTGAGTGTGGAGTAAAATTCGAAGGTCCCAACTCTCCCAATAAGCCATCCTTGTGGACTGAAAACTGGACAAGTTTGTACGATTTTTCTTTTTTCAGAATTTTAAGGATTTTTTTTTTTAGATTTTAAGAATCTACTAATATGATTTTTATATATATATATATATATATATTAAAAGATTAGATATATTAATATTTTTATCTAACACTTATGTTTAAATAGTGAATAAAAAATATTTAAATAATTAAATATAAGTGATTAAGAATATTAAATAAACTTTAATTGCTTTTAAGTTTGTATTACTATTTTTCCAATGGAGCATTAAAATATCATCATGTTAGGTAATATTATTTAACATGTTTTAAAAAATATCATGATGTTGGTGAAAGAAAAATTCATTATTAACGTATTTATAAAAGGTTTATTTAACAATTGAATCATAGGTAAAGTATTACCTTATTTAAAAAAAATCATCTTATCAATTTTAAGTTGGTCTCGAGTTGATATGTGACAGCAACTGGATCAACAATATTATCAATATAAATAAACAATATGGAAGAAAATGTTTGTATGAAATGTTAAAATATATTAAAATAAAATTTTAGTTGAAATAGTAAAGGCAAAGTTGTAAATGTTGGTGGTGACATTGAGTTCAAATCCCGCAACATGTAAGATGTTTACTGATTTATTAAAAAATAAAAAGAAGTATCGTTGTAACAATATAACTTATTTTAAATGATAAACTAAATTATTAGTCACCTAATTATGATTTTTTTTATCACCCAATTATGAAATGTTGTAAAATGGTCGCCCAACTGTTTACTTTTGTCGCTAGTGTTTAAAAAAGACAAAATTAAATAGCTGAATGATTATTTTATAACTTTTTACAGTTGGGGACAAAAAAAATATAGTTCGATGACCTCTGTTGTAGTTTGTCCTAATTTTCATATGAAAAAACACTTTAATAATTTCTCGAATTGGATTAGTGTTTGATTGAGTTGTAAAACTAACTCAATCATAAATTTAAATAGTATATATAATAGTATTTGAACTTTTCCTTTACAATTGAAATTTTTAAGTAGACCATTTTCTAAATTAAGAATGGATACTTATTTTATAGGTAAATTACATGGTTGGTCATCTAATTTTTATAAGTTTTCATTTTGGGTATTAAAAAAAATTGGGTATTGCCGTTAACAATTGTTTTTATTTTAGTCACTCAATTTTAATAAGTTTTTATTTTGGTCACCTCGTTAATTTAATGTTATTGTACACTCATCTTAGTCATCCAATTTTAATAAGTTTTCATTTTCATCACTCACTTACTTTTTAAAAATTAATTTTATTTTTTTAAAAAAATTGAGTTTTTATAGAAAATCAAGTTATTTAATTGCAGAGATGAAACTTAATTTTTTTTTCTTATAACTCAATTCTCGATAAAAACCTATATTTCCCTTTTATAGGAAAAAAATTAAAAATTAATTCTAAAAAAAATTAAAAGAATTAAAAAGGTAAAATGAGTTTCCTATAAAAACCCATGCAATTTTCTATAAAACCTTAATTTTTTCACCTTTCATTAAGAAAAACACCAAAATTAATTTGAAAAAAAAAGTTTGCACTTAAAAGTTTTAAAAAATAAATAAAACAATTCATAAATTAACGAAAATTGAGATCTGATTAAATTGGGTCAAAAACAATTCAATTTAAATTGTGATTAATATATAGAAAATATGTTCGAATAAAAGTTTTAAGGGTTTATTTAATATATTAGCTAGGAAGAAATATCAACTAACCTTTTTGATAAAATATCTAGAATTATTCATAGTCTCTCCCTAACTTTTAAATAATAGTGTAATATGTTTCAGCACATTCGAACTCACGTTCTTTTATACTGACAACAATATCGATGTCAATAGAGTTAATACTTAATCATTACAAAGTAATTTTTTTCAGTTTTTCGGTTTCAGCGTGCAAAGGTATGGTGAGGAGCCGTTCATAAGGTCTGCCGCAGATATTGCTTTCCACGTTGCATTGTTCATTGCCAAAAATGGAACTTATGTAAATTACTATATGGTAACCACATTTCTTAATCTTTTTTAAATTGATTTTTACATTTTGTAATTAATTTTTTAAATATTTTCATAAGATTTTTACATTTCTCAAGTCTTCTGTTGGTAGCTGTCCCAATAATATATGTTTAATGCCAAATAATATTTGTTACTGTTTAAACAGTATCATGGAGGAACCAATTTTGGAAGAACAGCTGCTGCAAATGTAATTACCAGTTACTACGATCAAGCCCCTCTTGATGAATATGGTATGCTTCCAATTTAAATTTTCATTCAAGTTAAAATATACTTTGAAGTTTCTATATTTTGTAATTTATAATTTAATTTCTTTATTTTTAATTTTAAGAATTTAGTCACTATATTTTTTAGATTAAAAAATTTAAGTCCAAGTGTTTGTGTCACTTTAAAATCTTCGGTAAAATTTACTCGAGTGGCATTTTGAAATAAAAGAAAATATTTATTTTGTAATATTGTAATGAACTTGAATTTAACAGAAAAAAATGATATTTACAATTAGATTTGCATTTTTAAATTTGAAAAATAGAGGTACTAAATTCTTTAAAGTAAAAGGGAGGGACTAAATCCCAAATATATAAAGAGTATAGGGAGTTGAGCATATTTTAACCTCTATTTATTTAACCCATAATGTTCAACTTCAAACTAAATTAGTATTTCAGGTTTAATTAGGCAACCTTTATGGGGTCACCTTAAGGAATTGCATGCTGCAATAAAATTATGCAAAGTTCCTCTCCTTGCTGGATCTTACGAAACTTCGTCTTTGGGTCATCTTCAAATTGTAAGTACATTTCATAGCGTATTACATATATATATATATACATATGTATGTATATGTATTGAATTGAAACATTGTTTCATCTCTGTTATGTAAAGGCTTATGTATTCAAAGGAAAATCAGGGAAATGTGCTGCATTTCTGGTGAACAATGACAATACCTCAAATGCTAGAGTTCGTTTCCAGAATATTTCATTCGAGTTGCCTTCAATGTCGATAAGCATCCTTCCCGACTGCAAGAACGTAGCCTTTAATACTGCGAAAGTAAGACTTGAGATTCACGGTGTTCGGTTTCTTTCATTACAAGAAACAACTCATACTATCATAGTTCAAGCTTTGCTTATATTAACAGGTAAGCACACAGTACAATACAAGATCAAGGACAGTGAAATACAAGTTTGATTCAATGGAGAGATGGGAAGAGTTCAATGAGCCTATCCCGATTTTTTCGAATACTTTGTTGAAAGCTAATGCATTGTTAGATCATATGAGTACCACGAAAGATACATCAGATTACCTTTGGTACACTGTCAGGTAAGCTTCGATCACAAACTGTTTGTTTTGAACCGCAATTGATCCCCGAAAAATGCAGCTTTGAACATGAATCCGATGCTGAAGCCGACCTTTCTGTAGTATCCAACGCTCATGTTGTACATGCATTCGTCAACGGAGCATACAAAGGTGAACCATATCCATCTTTTTAGCCTCCTTTTTCATGGTTTTAGCTGAAGATTTGAACATTTAAACCCGAAAACCATTCATATTATTCGGCGTCTAGGATACGCACACGGTGGGAAACACAACTTTGCATTGGAAAATCCTATTGAGTTGAAAAATGGAACAAATCACATCACCTTACTTAGTGTAATGGTCGGATTTCCGGTACTTCAAATCCCAAATCTCTCTAAAAACTCAAAGTTTCGGTTAAGTTTGATGATCAATAATCACCTAAATGGATCGTGGTCTATAGGATTCGGGAGCATATCTTGAACGTAAAACTGCAGGCATACGAAGTGTAAGGATTCAAAACAGATACCTCAATAACTATCGATGGGGATATCAGGTGATTTAATTACATTTTTCTCCATGATGTTACCTGTTTGTCACTACATAAGTTTTGATGGAAGTTTTTTTGTTGAAGAAGATTGGGTTATTAGGAGAAAATTTAAGCATATTTACTGATGATGGAAGGAATAAAGTTGAATGGAGTAGGTTCCAAGGAAGACATAATCGGCTAACTTGGTATAAGGTAATTAACTAATGAAGTTATTCAAATGGGGTTTAACCATATTTATGATGTGATCAATTTCCATGTTATTTTTTTGGTAAAAATATCATGTATGTCCGTATTCTAGAAGTTAGATGTCAATTTGACCCTTATACTCAAAAAGTTGGATAAATTAGTCCTTATACATTAGAACAAAAAGCAAATTAATCATTTTATTAAAATTTTATTCATTTTTACTGTTAAAAACTGGTCCCTGTACGTCAACAGAAGGTACACGTGACATGTCACTGTTTCATTGTTCTGTCAGTCACGTCAGTTTTTAACAATATAAATGAATGAAATTTAAAAAAGAAATGACCAATTTGCTCTTTAATCTAACTTATAGGAATTAATTTGCTCACTTTTTAAATAGAGGGGCAAAATACAATCTAACTCTTAATGCAAAAACTTTCATGATACTTTCAATTTTTTTCTTCTTTTTTTTTTGCAGACTGTGTTTGATGCACCTGGTGGAAATGATCCACTAGCATTGAACCTTGGCACAATGGGCAAGGGTGAAGTGTGGGTGAATGGCCAAAGCATTGGACGATATTGGGTCTCAATTCATACACCACAACAAAGACCTTCACAAACATGGTACTAAAAGTTTCTGTCTTAATATAGAAACATCAACCGATTGAGTTAAACTCGAGATTTGGATTATGTTTTTTTTTTTTCTTTTTTCAGGTACAATATACCTCGATCTTTCTTGAAACCTGAAGGAAACCAGTTAGTTTTAGTGGAAGAAGAATATGGGGATCCTCTGGGGATCACATTGGACACTGTTTCAATTACAAAAGATGCTAAATATTAGTAGTGCTTTTTTTTATGCATTCATTTGTATGTTGAGACTACAAGTGTATGCATGTGAAAGGGGAAAAAAGTTGATGAGTGTAATACTTAATTTCTTAAATAAATTCTTAAATAAAAATCTCTATGGGCTTGTTTCTTTCTAGCTTTCGCCTTTTCTACTATGGTTGATGGATTTTGAGCTTTCTTTGAAGAGGTTTTGGCTGGTATTTCTCTGGTTTCTCTCTATGGTTGTTTGGGGAAGACTTTGTTTTGTTCCGCTTCTGATTTCCTCTTACTTTAGGTTTTGTTTTAGGTGTTTTAATTTCTGATTGCTTTTTAGTTATATGTGGCTATTTGCTTTTCAGCTTTGAGTGGCTTTCGTGTGTTATTTGATTTGTTTGATATGTCTTTTCATCCGTTTGTAATATCGTTAAGGGTGTCAGTCTTTATTGAACCCCTACAATATTTAATAAATACCAGCTTTACATTCAAAAAAAAAAAACTAACATATTAACATCAATTAATTACAATTATATTATGATTGATTGATGTTTCTTATTATATAATACCAAATTTAATTCAAACAACCAAAATCATAATTTTTTGAATTTACCTGTTTGTAATTGAAATAACAATCGAAAGAGTAAAAATACGGTCAGACATAGAAATTCGTTACACATTTTAGAAGACTTTCATATGTCCATGAGATCTTTACTACCGAGTAATTTATTATCAATCCATAATACAATATGTGACTTAAGTTTAACTCACTTACCAAGTTACAAAGTAGACTCTTTTATTGAAAGTTTAGTTACAAACAAACATGAACAGTATATTTACAAAGTAATTGCACTAAAAATAGTTCCTCACAATGAACAATTAAATGTTCTTTGAACCTCTTAGATAATTGATTTATATTGAGACCATAAGTAAAAATAATATTGCCATAAATCGACAAAGTAATATTTCCACTTATTGATATGAAGGGGCGTACCCTTTGACTTTCCTTGATACCTAATAAAATGTATGAAAGAGTCTTTGAACAACCATAGGTTGTTCTGAAAATCATTATAAAAGTTTTTGATAAGATAATTTATTTTTTATAGAAAAAATTCGTTCAAGAAAGACTCCAAAAGATGTTGATCATAAATGAGAAGATTGATTATAGAGAAAAAGGGAAATGGATTCGTGTTCACATGCATAAGAATTATAAAGGAACAAGAATAATCTTGAATTAAAATCGAAATAGGTTTCTTTGAAGTAATAAAACTCTTCAAATTACAGTACTCATAGAGAGAGAACAGTAATAAATGCAAAGAAGAAGCATCTTTTACCTAATACCGAAGGGCTTGAACTTTGAACCTACATTCTCTCTTTAAGAGTGCAATGGATCTTACTATTGTACCTAACCACTTGTTTGTTAACTTATCATTTTCAATTATTTTTACTTTATTTCTTTGCTTTTTTTTAATTGATTTATTTTTTATTAAAACTTTTAAACAAAAGCAACTAATTAAATTTTAAATAAAAATAATTTAATTAGTTCATTTCAAGTTTAATATATAATTGAGTTATAAGTTCAAAATGTTTACTTTTATTTAAATAAATAATAGCAACAGTATAATGTTCTTCTCTCAAAGGGTTTATCTAATATTCTTCAAAATTGACCAAATAAATTCTTTTTACACTAAATAAATAATTGTATTTTCACTAAATCTAAGTAAAGGAGAATATTGGATTCTTGATTCGGTTGATTTTTTATTAAATTGATTTGATTGATCATAATTTACTAAAATCGATCTGATTGAATTGAATTTCAAAAATTAATACAATCGAATTGATTTTAGTTCGATTAATTAATCAAATTTAATTATTCAGATTGTATAATATATATTATAAATTATAAATATATTTTGAATAATTAAAAGTATTAAATTAAGTTAATTTTTTTCGTCAAATTAATTTGAAAATTCAAAAATCAATAATTGACCGAAATAACCAACAAAACAAAATATATAATGAAAAATTCGTAAATCGAAACTAATTTTAATCCATTTTAACCGAGAATCTCTCTCACCTAACCCTAAATGGTAAGTTTATTTTACCCTAGATTCTTATATCAGATTTTGTTAAAAACAAAATTCTTAATTTCCTTTACATTTACATTTTACACTCCAATACTTTTATTTACAGATACTTTCAATTGAGATTTGCTCAAATTCCATCAATTTATCTTATATTCACAAGTTAATTCAACATAATTTAATCAAGAAATTTACTTAAAATTTTATTTTCAATAAAATAAAAAATTTCATCTTTTCTTATTTTATATAAATTTTATATAAAACAACTAAAACTTGAAATGTCCAAGCATTTCAACTCCATCCTAAAAATAATTTATTTACAAATACTTTCCTACTAATAATAATATGTTGGAAGAGTTCCTAATATTAATGTGCCTGAACAACGATAATGAAATCTAATAAAAATACTAACAACATAACAATTAAATTAGATTTTTTTAAATTGAAAAATTAAACTATTTTAACCTAATTTTGCGTCACATAATCTAGTATAAAAAAAAAAAAAACGTCCAAACATGTTGTGTAATTGCAGACTGTAGCATTCGAAAGTGAGCTCTCTCCTCTGTCCTTCCGCTCAAACAAAGACTTTGAACTCAATTAAGTCATTCGAATACTCATCATCATTCTTCCTCAAATCTCAATTTATTTTCATTGTAAGATCAAAACTAGACAAGTAGGTAGCTTACATGCACCTTTGGTGAACTTATAGTAAAAACACAGAGCTTCCCATACATCTAAAATGAGGAGTTTTCTTCTCACCTTATCCTCATTGTTCTGTATATTTCCTTTGGTGTTGTGGTAGCTAGCTTCAAACCAGAGGAAGACGATGATCACTATTTCTAAGCAGCTTGAGTTAGACACCCTGTTTTCATCCTAGAATGTTGGAATGGAGCCAAACCTTTGCCATTGGAGAGGAGTTGCATGCAACTCCCCCTTCAACAACTCCATACTTTCTGTTGAAGTTAGCCTGCATGTAGCACATGAAGCAGTCATGAAGCAGAACAAGCTGCCTGAGTCATGCATGTTGCAATTGAAGGCAATGCTGCTGATTTAGTTACTTCAAGTTGATATTTTGCAACTTAGTTTGATTAGAACTTAGTTGGTAATGTACTTGATGTATTTTTTTTTTTACATTTGAGCTGATAAATCAGCTTTACCAAGTGTGCAAGTTTAGCATATCAAGTTTCAATGTAAGTAGTGGTAGTAGATAATATTTAGGTGAAAAATCTGCTTGTATTGACCAGCTTATGTCTGGTATATGTATTGGTATTATGACATTGTTCATTGTTAATGAAAATCCATCAAATTTCATTAGAAAACTCTCTTTATTCTTTTTTTCATTTTTGTAATTCAAGCTTGATTTTGTTTGTTTGCTCAGCAAGCATCGAGCCTTGAAGCTCAAGCTTCTATTAAACTTCATTCATTTGTTTTCATTGTTCCAACAATTGGTATCTAGAGCTAAATTCTTAGTGGACCTGTCATATTTCAAGCCTTAGAACTATGTCTTCATCCGGATTCTCTCTAGCTGCACCACTAGTCAACCTTGCAAGCATTGTAAAAGGCTTGGTCATCCAGAAGCAAACTGTTGGTTCAGGCCTAATGTGCAGTGCCAAGTCTGCAAGAAAATGGGCCATGTCGAAAAGTGTGCAAAAACAAAGGCAAGCTGAGACAAAACCAACCTGTAACACCCCTAACCCCTAACCATCGCCGGAATAGGTTAAGAGGTATTATCGGACATATAACACATTCCAGTACAATGATTTGTAAACATTTATTAAATATTAACCAACATCATACATTTTCATTCATAACATACTCAAAACAATTATACGGGCCTTTAAACATACATTCAGGACTAAACCGATAACAGTCGGACGTTTTGGGATAACTTAGAAAATTTTTCAATTCAAAAGACACATGCCCTTGTGAACAGGCCATGTACCTCACAAGGCCACAAACACGCCCGTGTCACAGGCTATGTGAAAACAAGGCATACATATTGACTTGCATCACATGGCCGATGACACACCCGTGTGCCAAGCCGTGTGAAAACTGGAGGGTATACTAACTTGGGCGTATGATCGGCCGTGTGGAGCATACTGACTTGTTTCGAAATACAATCCAGGGGACACACGGCCATGTACCAAGGCCATGTGTCACACACGGTCGAGCCACACGCCCGTGTGCTCAAGCCGTGTGGATGAAAATAAGCTTGTTTTAAGCCACTTTTCTCACCCAAATCACATGTACCTACAAGCATCCAAATGGTACCATTTCTATGTACATATAAGCAAAGAGCCAATATCATCTAGGGCACCTTTTATACCATTTCACAATCAATCATTTCAATATTCAATTATCATCATTTGCACATCCAAATATATCACCAATTTGACATGCTTTATGAGCAAATAAACACATATATCTAACATGTTTATAACTCAACCTTATAATCATTCAAAATGCTATACTTAACCGGACATTTTCAATCCACTTATAACCATAAAATATTCAAACCATTTGCATATCTTCATCTCATCAACTACTTGCCCAAAACATGTCGTATTTAGTACACATATACATAACCAATAATTAGCCAAGTTAAGCCAAATCACATGGCTTAAACACATCAATACATATAAGCTTCAATAGCTAAAATAACTTATACATCTCATATCATCAACTAGCCTATACATGCCATATTACCAATTTTAAAGAGTTCAAAAATACCAAATTGACTCTTGGATAGTGTGATGAAATCTTTGATGACTTCTAACCCAAGCGAGCTTTCAAATCACTATAAAGTACAAAAGATAAATAGAGTAAGCTAATAAGCTTAGTAAGCTCGTATGACTATTATGTATTATATACAATTTAACAATTAATTCAAAATTAGAGAAGCATGAGTACATTTAAATCAGCTCCATTCAAATCAATGCGTATTACAATAACAACCTTGAAATTTCTTGTATGTATTTATTAGTTTTCATTTACGTATCATATGAAATTATTAAACATTACTTACTTGTCGAGTGTATCAAGTATACTTGCATTTATTCATATCATCATTTCTATTTCCATATCATCATCTTTTCCGTTGAACCATTGAGATTAACATTGAATACTTGGTATCTTGCACAAACCACATGACCCCTGATGCTGACATCTTCAAGACAATCGTTAGAAGCTTCAAAACAAGGGTGAAGGTTGGAAATGGACACTTCATCAAAGCAGAAGGTAAAGGAGATGTGCTGATTAACACTCCTATAGGTAACAAACTAGTCTCAAATGTCCTGTTTATGGCTGAAATTGACAGAAATTTACTTAGCATTACTCAGTTGCTTGAGAAAGGATACTCAGTGGTGTTTAAAGGCAAGGAATGCTTGATTAGTGATCCAAGTGGATCAAAACTCATGTCAGTAACCATGGCTGGCAAAAGTTTTATTGTGGACTGGAATAAAAGTTCAGACAGTGCCTACACAGCTACATTAGATGAATCCAAGCTGTGGCACAAAAGACTTGGTCATGCCAACTATATGTAACACCTCTTAACCCCAAACCGTTGCCGGAACAGGGTTACGAGGCATTACCAGACATATCAGACAACTTACGAATAATTCATAAATAAAATAATATTCATAGTATAATTTAATAATTAAATTCCTATATTGAACTCTCAAGGCCTAAATATGTATTAAAAGTAGATCGAGACTTATTCGAGTAATCCGAATTTTTTTTATAAAAATTTTGGCAGCATTTCTGCTTATTTTTACATAAAACCCCTACAATTTCAAACCGAAAATACCCAATGCCAATGTTCAACCAAAGATTTTACACATTAAACACTTCTAATCAAACTCATAACATTGGTTTAATACTTTAATCAAATATCATAACAAATAAAGAAATAATTTATAACTTCATTCTTTATCCAATTTAGTATCAAATTTTACCATTTATATAACTAGTATTTCATTCATCATTCAAAACATTTTAACCATTATTTACAACTCAAAATCATATAGCATAATTACATAACTCACATACTTTCACCTAGTACATGCCACTTAATCTAAAGGAAGAAATACATCACCAAAATCTTCGTGTTAGAGTCGGGATCGTTTTGGATGCTGAACCTGACCTTGAGCTCTAATGACCTGCGCACGGAAACAACCGTACGCTGAGTATTTCATACTCAGTGGTATTACTATAAATCAAACTATTTAACATTAATAATTTACAAACATCAATCATAAGCTTATGAATCATTTAAACTACTTATATATAATTAAATATCACTTCATAAATTTTTCACATACTAATTTAATTCATAATTTATTTTATGCATTCTTTCTCGTACTTTCAATAGTGCCAAGACAATCAATCTTATTTTCAAATTTTCATTTCAATTATTTACCCTATTAACAAGGCTCGGACTCTGACAGATACGCGGATTCCACCCAAACACACTAGAATATCCAACCCAACACACCCAGAATAATATAAATCCTCCATAACACACCAGTATAATATAGCCTCCCAAACACACCAGTATATTATATCCTCCCAAACACACCAATAAGGCATTAAATGCCTTTTCGGATAAATTAAAATATATAATAACAGAAACACCTCCTCGGCCGAGCTACAAATCTCCTCATCACATCACAAATCCAATGGCATGCCATTTGTATCAAATCTAGTCTGACAAGTTAATAGGGTATTATTTTACTTTTCCAATTTCAATTTCATTTCCACAAAAATTTCCAATACTCAATCAATTCAACATCTATTATCTTAATTCATATACAAATTAATTTTCACACATACTCATATTTAATTTCAAATATAATATTTACCTTATCTCAATTATTCCATAACTATAAATTCAATATACATTTAATAAATAGTTTGAGTTATAGTAATACAAACTCGGAATACGCGTTTAGTCCTAATTGACTCTTTTACTTGTTTAATTTCAATTAGTACTTCATTTCTATTCAATTTCCCATCAAATTTAGCCTAACAATCTAATGTTCATTATAAAACCCTAATTTAATATTTCTTTCAATTTAATTCCTAAAACACAAAACTTATAGTTTCTTTTACAATTTAACCCCTTTTTCAATTCTAACTTAGAACCCATTCAATTTAACTCCTAATTCAACAATTTATCCAACATGAGCTAAGTTTGGAAACCTAAAAACTTCCATGGCTTTTACTTAATTTCAACAAAACTTTGTTTAAAAGCTTCTAAATCATCAAAATTAAGAGAAAAGGACTAAATTTAGCTTACCAATTAAACTTGAAGCTTTAAAATCCCAATTTTCCCTTGTCTTTTCTTTCCCTTTTTCTTCCCCTGTTTTCGTCTTGTTCTCTGCTTCTTTTCTGTTCTTCTTTCTTTATTTTGTTTTCTTTTACTATCTTTTTATTTCTATTTACTTATCTCTTTTATATTAATTTAATAATAATAATATAAATATCTTATTTAACAACCAATAAATATTTTACAAATGTAATATTATATATACTTACACATGTAATATATCATCATACTACATTTGTTATTTTTTTAATTTATTTATCATATAAAATCCCAAAATTTAATTAATAATATAATTTAATTCTAATTATCTATTACTTTTAATATTAAGTAAACAAATTATTTTATAACAAATGTACCAATATTTTTATTACAATTGTCATTATTCAATTTGTTTACCATACAAAAAATCATATCATTTAATTATTTAATTTAATAAATATCTTTAACTTAAATAATAAGTAATATAATTATTTGTCTTACAATTGTACTAATAAAATTTTTACACATGTATTAATTATATACCATACATTTGTCTTTATCTTACTTATTTTATAATTTAATAATAATAATAATTTTAATAATAATTTTAATTAATAATATAGAAATCTAGGAAAAATCTTAGATTTTTCTATCCATTTTGCCGCCTCAATGGTTACAAATGGCTTAATTGCCATTTTAATCCCTTTTTCTTTCTATTATTCTATAATTCAACTTTTATCCTTTATTCAATTGAAAACTTTTTCCTATTTTCTCCTAATTAGGCTAATTTCATCTAATTTAAAACCTAATTAGACATATAACTAGACTCATAATTATTCCTAATATTTATTTAACGATTTAATTTACTAAGACGGAAGCCCGGTAATACACTTTTCCGGTGCCCACGGATTTTGGGTCGTTACACTATAAGTCATTGATTCAGCTGACCAAAGGAGATTTGGTTGAAAACTTCTCCAAATCAGTTGAGAAAGAAGATATTTGTGAAGTCTGCCAACTGGGAAAACAAGTCAGACTGCCATTTCCTTTAAACAAAGCCTAAAGAGCTTTTGAAAGGCTGCAATTGGTCTACACTGATGGGTGGCCCTATGAAGACAATGTCTTTGAATGGCAATAGGTACTTTATCTTGTTCATTAATTATTACTCGAGGTATTGTTGGATTTACTTCCTGAAGCACAAGTCTAAAGTAGCCTCAATATTCAGGAAGTTCAAAGCTGCAGTAGAAACAAAAACAGGCTACAAATTGAAAACTTTGAGGTCAGATAACGGGACTGAGTATACCTTAACCATTTTTAGAGATTTTTGTGATGAATTAGGCATCAAACATCAGCTCACCAACACCTACACACCTCAACAGAATGGTGTTAGCGAAAGGAAGAACAGAAGTTTGATGGATATGGCAATATGCCTGTTGTTTGAGAAAAACTTGCCCAAAACCTTATGGGCTGAGGCAGTTAACACTACTGTATACCTCCAAAAATGGCTTCTAACAAAGGCTTTAGCTTAGAAAACTCCATTTGAGGCTTGGTTTGGGTTCAAACCATTATTGGCTCACCTGAGGGTCTTTGGATGCATATGATTTACACACGTCCTGTAATAGCCCGATTTTGACCCTAATCAGAACGGTGACTTCGAGACCATGAATCTGAGTCAGAAAAATAGTTAAATATTATTTTCTGTGTTTTGAATGTGTGAATTTACTTGTGTAAAAATTTTGTTTAAAAATTTTATCGTTTGGAGGTCAATTTGTTGCAAAAGGATTTAATCGCGTAAAATGGAAATTTTAAGGGTTAATGTGTATGGGCCAAATTATGATTTTTTTTATTATGGAGTATCAAGGTTGCAATTTAGCCATAAATAGGAATTAGTGGCCTACCATCATGCATGAATTAATGGATACAATTTGTTTATTATATTTTATGGCATTATGGTAATTTTAATTACATGATAACATATTATATTTGATAAAAAATATTGCCGAAACTAAGAGAAAGGAAAGAAAGTTTAAGCTTTGGTATTTTCGGCTATTTCAAGCTTAAATTAGGTATGTTTTTCATGTTAGTTTTTGTTAAATTTTATATTTTTAAGGTTGTTGTTAAGTTTTATATATAACCCATGATTCAATTTTGTTAATTGTTGAGGATTTTGTGTTCGGCCATTGATGAAGTCTATGAGATTTTTGTGTTTGATATTTGAAAGTAGAAGAGATATTTTAGATTATTGAATCTTATATTAGAAACTTTCATGAAATTAACTAAATGGGGCTTATTTGCATAAATGATAAATTGAAGGGCTAGATCTTGAAATATATTAAATAGAAGGATTTGTCAAAGCATAGAGAGCATTAGGCTTAAGTGTATTAGATTGAGATTCTTGATATTTTGTGTTTTTGTTATATTGGATTAAGGTGTAAAAATGTACAATGTGAAGAGCAAATTGGTAATTTGCTTAATTATGAGGTTGGAATTTAATTGAATAAAATTTATCTTTGAATGAGCTCATTTTTTTTTTTTATTTTGAAGATCAAGAGCAAAAAGGATCGGGTTTGGATCGGGGAAAAGCAAAACTAGTCGAATAGTCGAAAGTATCGTTCGTCGATAGTCGATGTAAGTTATTAAGCAAATATTAATTATTGACTAGATTTAAATTAACTTTATTATGTGTGCCGAATTGAATTATTGGAAAGATTGATGTTGTCGAATTTTAAAAAAATTGATGAAATTATATTGTTGTGCATTGAGTGAAGGAAATTAAGCACTACGTGTACGAATGGAAACGATCACGAATGTGAACCCTGCACTAAGTGTGCGAAAGGGAGTATTGAGCACTAAGTGTGCGAGTTTAAATATCGAGCACTAAGTGGGCGTACTCGATATATATTCGCGAGAAATCATTAGCACTAAGTGTGCGATTTATTTGAGTAATCGGAAATGGTTGATTTAATTAAAGCTTCAAATGTTCTTGATAGACAATTATGATGTATAGCTCAAAGTTGGGCAGGTGAGTATTAAATCTAAGTGGTGAATGTTATAAATCGTATGTATGTGTGATAAAGCAAATAGAGACGAAAGCAAGATTGTTGTACGAATGGAAAATAAGGAAAGGTACTGTGATATATAAATATATACGTATTTTTGTTACCTTATTAATGCTATATGAATTGCAAATGGATAATTGGCTAAATTATGAATATGTGATGGTAAATTGGTCCCGATGGCTTGGTGCTTGACTTTATTAATGTTGTACGATGATGGTATGTTTTAAAAAAAAAAAAGGGCATTCGGTTTTGTGATTAGAAGTGATGTTGCTTATTATGATTGAGTAGATATATATATTAAACCTTGTTGAGATGCAGTTTATAAATAATAAATTGCCTCGTATGTGGTAAGTTATTGATTAAATGATTTAATATCTTGTTCAAGTTAAGTGATTATATATTAGTAATATAAATTTGGAGTTTTGACGATTATAACTTACTAAGCTAAGGTAGCTTACTTTGGATGTGTTTATTCGTCTTATTTTATAGATTTTTGGATTTCTGCTACATGCTCGGGGATCATCGGTGAAGCTCGTCACACTATCGCCTATCTTTTGATATTTTTAAAAAGAAATTAAATTTTGAAACTTATGGCATGTATAGGCTAGTATATTTTGTGTTTAAATTTTGGGATGTAAATATGCTATGCCATGCGAAAATGGCAAAGTTGAATTATTAAATTATACTATCAAATATATATATATATATATATTTTTCATATGTGCTATGTTTCGAATGGTAGTGGAGTAGGATTGAATTGATCTTAATAATTTATTTATGTGTGGGTTTAAGTAGTAGTTGATATGATGAAATATTTGGTTGAGTAGTCGGATAGAAGTTTAGTTTATAGATTAAATATATATATATATATATATATGTGATTCGGTTTTTATTATGTTTGGAAAGGAGCTATAAATGTTTGATTTTAATTTGTAATTTGGAATGAATAGTTGATGTCAATATAGCTATGTAGATATGGTTACATGTTATGAAGTATTATCAAACGAATAGTATTATATCTTTGTGATACTTATCATATATTCATGACATATTGGTTATTTATACGCATGCATGTATATATGTATAGACGATGTCTTAACTCAATTTATAAACTCCTTTTTATGTTTATGCGTAACCTATAGGTAAATATGTTGATTTGTAAGCTATGTGATAATTTGAAAATCATGAGTTGAAAGCAATTGTACTTTCGAAATTAGTAGATAAATTATATGATCGTTTGAATTGTATGTATGTTCATGCGTAAGAGGTTAGTTAAGTTATTTCTAATGGTAGTGAATTATTAATTAATATTATTCGTAATCGTGGTTGGTTTTATAAATTTTCAAGACTTGTGTAATTAATTATCTTTATTTGGTTAGATATACGCATGAACCTTTATACATGTTATTTTTTATTGGTGATTAAAAAGTTTGAGGGTTGATTATTGGTTTGCAATGCTCTGTAACCCGTGTGCCACGCCCGTGTGAGTCGATGTTGGGCCGTGCTCAAGCCTATCAATGTGGCACGGGCGTGTGGCACGCCCGTGTGGTGAATCTCTAGGCCGTGTTGATTTTGCACCTTGGCCCATTTTCTCCGTTTTTGGCCCGTTTCACTTGAGTATAAAACATGAATTTAAAGGTTTAGGAGCATCAAATTCCACAAATCAAGGAATAATTCAGCCAAAAATAGGCTAAGTATGAGGTAAAAATATGTATAATTTATGGTTTATCAAATACCCCCACACTTAAGCCTTTGCTTGTCCTCAAGCAAAATCTCAACTCACAATTAAAAATCATCCTTCTTAACTTATAACCCTTATCAATAATGTTTCAAACCAATCCACAAGTAATCATACATTGAGAATTCAACTAAAAGAACATTTAGGTTTCAAACAATCTAAGTTGAGAATTTTACCATAGAAACATAGGTTTTCTCCCATCTTCTAAGTAATTACCTTTAAATTCAAAATTTAACAAGATTTGACATCCTCACTAAGGATTCACTTTAATCACTCAAAGTGTTTAGGGTTCAGAAAAGAAGCACTCATTAGTCAATATGAAAAGTTATTACCATAAGCTTGCATGAAAATCACATCTCCACCACTATAGCTTGATATGACATATCGATCAAAAGGTCTTTAAATGGTTGTAATGGGGCTTTGGTTAGGGGTGTTGTCACAAGCTGAAAAAGAGAGTTAGAATCGAGATTGAACTGAAAAATTATCTAACTAGAAAAATCTCTATCACTGAAACATATCCCTAGAATAAAGCCTTTTCTCTTTTGAATAACATCGTCTAAGAACAGAAGCTCAAAAATTACATGGAAATATGCAAAACATTGAATTACAATTAAAATATACTTTTTTATAACAAATTGAATATTTATAAACTTTACAAGCTAAAAAAGAGATCAAAGTTAGATAATTATTCAACTCAAATCTCGACAAAAATAGGGGTCAAAATAATTAGGGGGATTTCAACAATAATGGGTTATTGGTTAATATTAAGGGTAAGTCAATGAATGGTTTGTTAGGCCCAATGGGGTTCACTAAGGGTTAATTATGGAGGTAGGCTTTTATGGAGTAAGTGAGTTAAAACCTAAGTGCCTTTATCATCTCGGTATATCAAATCAATGATGTGGTCTTAACATGTATAATCAAAGCAAGTTCTAAAATAACAGATCAGTATTTGACTCACTCAAAGCAACAAAAAACGAAAGAATGTATGCTCAAAAGGCTCAAAAATCTCACTAGAATTATGGCTTTTGATGTCAATCCTGCGAATTTCAAATCTTAAGATAACACTTAAAATTAGGGAAAACAACCTAGAAAAATTTTAGTTATAAAAAAATTTCAACTTCTCAAGCTTGATTCCCTAATGACTTAAAGTTTGAATAATCAAAGCATAAGTACCTATGTCTTAATTCTCAACATATCAATAAAAATATTAAATCAATCAAAACTCATTCTAATAGTGATGTGAGAGTAATGCAGAGAATGAAAGTGAGAATTTGAAATTTGAGAACAATGCAAAAAGTTAGTGGCAAAATTTTTCAGGGGTTCTGAAGATAATGCAAAGAGTGAAAGTAAATTCCCCCCACACTTAAGATGTACATTGCCCTCAATGTACAAAGGTACATTAGTAGCAATAGAAGCATAATATCATACGATAGGTAGAGAAGTGAAACTCCCTGAAAATTGGATGAATTCCTTGTGTTGGAGGTGTAGAAACTTGTAGGAAAGGGTGTTGATCCACAATTTCTATCCCAACAAGAATATGATGATCGGTGTTATGGTGGCTAGAGTCGTGGTCAAGTAGGACATGGTAGTCGTGGAGTAGTTTTCCTATTACAGATGAATTTAAGTTGTAAAGCTTCTTTGAAACTACGATAGCACTAAAAAGATTTTAGGGATTTTAGATCAATATTGTATGCTTTTTAAGGAAAAGCCGATATAAAAATTAAAACATAAAATAAAATGTTCAATAAACGTTAGAATGTTAGAATATAAAGATCGAAATAAAGATAAAGAAGAATTTAAAGAACCTAAAAATGAAAATAACAATAATGAATAAAATAAAAAGGAAAATAAAGGAAAAGATAAGTGGACTCGAAAGTCCTAGTCCTCAGATGAGTCTTAAAGTAGAGGTGGTGACGAAATATGGAACTGCTGACATATCTGTTGCAGAGTAGCATCAATGTGATCGAAACGTTGAAAGCACTGCAGCTCAAATTGTGTGAGGCGCTCAGATAATTCAGCATAGGAAGCTGCCGCATGAACTGGATGGTGAGTAGGTGGTGGCTCAGTCGGTGCTCCTCCTGTGGTGGGACATCATCAGGAATATCCTCTGGGTCTTCTTGCTCGGCATCCTAGAATAGACGGTATTGTGGAGGATCGGTCCCATATCAGAGCTAAATCATCCTCATGTGAAGCATACTTTGGATGCCCTGTGGGGATATCTGACCGATGAGGGTGTAAGAGGATGCCTGGGCTGCTGTGTTGAGAATGCCAAAGTAGCAGCCTAGGCGAGTGACATATAAGCCTATCGAGATCACACCTCTCCGGTGCCGCTCTGTCTGGTGCTGGATGGCATGGGCGATGAAATATGCTAGATTGAGCATGTGCCCGTGCGACATGCTCCATGAGAAGTAGGCGCCGTGGGTGTTGACGACGTCGGTACTCTCCCGTCTGCCTGTCAATGTATGCGCAAATAAAGCATGAAGGTACCTCAATGAAGGGGCGAGAGCCGTCGCTTTGGAACGACTAGGGTCGTAGGTGGCTTGAGTAGGGACCAGGGCGTGCTAGCACTTTGATGGAGAGTAGTATATATTATGGTATAGCTCGGAGAGGTCTTCCTCCTCTAGAAATTGCTCGGTGTATAGACCCAGTGTAGTACCAAATTTTGGAATACTAAGCTGTCAATCAATGCCTTTGAGGCAGAATTGGATCGTCCCTGGATCGTCGTGTTGGGCCATGACTATTTGGAGGTGGAATGTGGAGCATAACTCTAAGGTAAGCTCGAGATAGGTGGGCTCAACGATCTGGAAGAATTGGTCCCACGGGTCAGTTGTCAACAAGACTCGTACTGCGTTTGCCAATTGGACCCATTTTAATAGGGACTAATCGATGCACCTTCCTACTCCGAGTGGTCTCGCCCTTAAAATTTGAAACAGTTCCTCTTGGAAACTTTGCGAAAATTGGAGGAAGGGGTGTCTGATTTCGGTTGTGGCTCTAGAAGAGGAACCACCAGGCCCCTTTTGCTTTTTAGAAGCGGGGACGGCAACTTTCTTTCCTCGTGAAGACGACATGATTCCTAAAAAAAAATAGAATGAACAAATTAGACTTAAAAAGAATAAGTCATGAGGATTCATAAGTTCCTAAACTAATTGACAAATAAGACTAACCAAAATTTACTAAATATTTCATGCAAGAGATGAATTCGACAATAAATTTATTTTTAAGCATGGAACTTAACATAATGATGAAGACAATGGTTCCTATAGTGAGTTTATATTATCAATGTGTGTTACAATCAATGGTATGATATAGTTAAAGATGGCAGCAAAAGAATGATTCAAAGTGGCATTATTCTAAATCAATAGATTATGAATATTGCATGGATATCAAATAAGCATTGAGAATAAATATGAATGGATGAATAAAACTATGAAAATAAATAGAAACTAAATAAAATAGAAAAGATAAGAGTTAATAACAAAAAGGAAAGGAACCGAATGGCAGTTGTAGGGGCGGAGCACGGTTGTGGCGAGCATTGCACGAGTATGGTGGCGTGGTTAGGTCTGCGGTGGCGCTAGGGAGGGCTGGCATAAGTTGTGGGTGAAGAGGGTTTAGGGTTTTGAGTGAAGAAGAAGATGAATAGTGAGGGTTTTTATAAAAAAAGGGCACACGGGCGTGTCAAACACCCATGCGGATCGTTTTTAGCCCGTGTGTTTCGAATTTCAATGGTTTTGGCGCGCCTGAGTCGTGACACACGCCCATGTTCCTTGGGCGTGTTGGAGCACGCGGCCGTGTCCTTCGATGTTTGCTTCTCCCACGCCCGTATAGGGGGTCACACGCTCGTGTCTGAAGTGGCAGGTTCGACCACGGGGTTAGGGCACGGGCGTGTCGCATGCCGGTGTTAAATTAATAGGATCAACGATGGCCTTGGGACACGGGCATGTCGCATGCCTGTGTCAATTTGTCAGGTTTGGCCACGGCCACCTCGCACGGCCGTGGCCTTGCCCATGTTGTCCCCACAGCCTTAGGCACGCCCGTGGGAATGGCCATGTGGCTTGGAAAAAACCTACATTTACTGGGTCAATTGATGATTAGATGTTAAAAACTTTAATCAAAGAAATTTAACTAAGTTAGTACTCGAGTTGCCTCTCGAGAAGCGCTTGTTTATAGTCTAAGGTCGACTTTACTCAAGCTTACACTGTCACGGCGGTTTAAGAAGTTCAAACTCCTCTACCCTACCATCAATTTTAACATCAAAATAAGGTTTAAGTCGAGTATAATTTACCTTGAAAGTACCAAGTGTCTTATTTGTTATCTCGACTGTACCATATGGAAAGATTTTCATTACCGTGAAGGGAAGTGTGTCACCTGTATGAGGGTTTGAATTCGAAATTCGAGGATCCTCCTCCTCTAAGTATACCGTATCCCCTACCTTAAATTGATTCGTTTTTACCTTTGGGTCGTCTTGGTGATGCTCTAGGTTGATATGGCATATTTGGGTTTCTCTTATTGATAGTTCAGCCACTCATCTAGTTCCTCAATCTGAAGTATTCGTTCTTCATGTATGTTTCCCTTGGATGGACTCGTCTGTTGTTTGATCTGACCTATATAAAGGGTGTCCTGCAAAGAAGGTTGGGCGGTGAGATCATTCTTATTATCAAGGGTCGTAATAATATTTTTATCATCAACAGTCTTATTAGAGTTACGAGTCTGCAAAGTAACTTTGTCATCACCTACACTAAGTGTGAGCTCGCCTGTGCTTACATCAATTATGGTTCTAGCAGTTGCTAAAAATGGTCGCCCTGAGATTAGGGATACATTGCTATCCTCATCTATGTTTAGAGCAACAAAGTCAACTAGAAATATAAATTTATCAATTTTGACAAGCACATCTTCGATTATACCCTTAGGAAATCTAATGGTTTTATCAGCCAATTGGATACTCATCTTAGTTTGTTTAGGTTTCTCAAGACCTAGTTGTTTAAACAATTTATATGGCATTACATTAATACTAGCCCCTAAATTAGCTAAAGCATTTTTGACGTCTAATCTACCAAGTAAACAAGGAATTGTAAAACTCCCTGGATCTTTTAGTTTGTCGGGTAACTTATTCTGCAAAATTGCTGAGCACACTACATTCAGTTCCATATGGGATGTCTCATCTAGCTTCCGTTTGTTCGTCAAGAGCTCTCTTAGAAACTTAACAACGTTTGGCATCTGTGAAAGAGCTTCAATAAACGGTAAGTTAATATGTAATTTCTTTAAGAGTTTAAGAAATTTACCGAATTGCTTGTCTGTGCGGTCTTTCCTTATCGCATTTGGGTATGAGACACAAGGCTTATACTATTTGACAACTAGTTCTTTGTAACTTGCCTCGTCTTTACCTTTACTTACCTCAGTTTCCTTACTTGGCTCTGCTGTGGTTTTGGCTAAACTTCTTTCATCAATCGTGTTGATGGCATGGAGTTGTTCCTTAGGGTTAGTTTCAGTTTACTCGGCAAATCTCTTTGTGGCCTTTCAAAGATTAGCTTAGCGAGCTGGCCTATTTGTGTTTCAAGTTCTTGAATGGATGCTTGCTGGTTTTTAAGTGCCTACTTGGCGTTCTGGAAATGGGTTTCTGATATGGCGATAAATTTCGTGAGCATCTCTTCAAGGTTCAGCTTTTTCTCTTGCTAACAAGGTAGTTACTAAAATCTCGGAGGAGGTGGTGGTCTCTGATTTCCTTGGTTACCTTGTCCTCCCTGTAATAGCCAATTTTGGCCCATACAAATAAATTAAAACCAAATTAATGTCCATTTACAATCTTTTAGCCCGATTACAAACCCAATCAGACCAACCCACTTCACCAAACAGCCCAAGACCCGTTTACACGCCACCCACTAACTCAGACCCTAATCAGCAAGACCCTAGCCCGAAGCTGCCACCGCCTCTGCCCTCTGACTCAGCAGCTGCTACCACCGCCCAGGTCACTTCTCAGCACCGCCCTAGTACCTGCAAACAATTAAAACGAGAAGACAGCAGCAATAATAAAAAAAAAAAACAACAACAACTTGTAAAAAGAAAAGGCTATATAAGCCGAATATCAACAAAAATGTAAGCATTCGGATTCTTGAAATAACAGTACAAATTTCAAGCACAAGCAGTCACGAATAGCTAGAACAAATCGAAATCTAAACAACAGACGATCAAAGGATTCAAAAATACACAAATAGCAGCGAAGGGATACCCCCCAACCATCACAGAATATCAGAACCCTAGGCAGAGGTGATTTCTATTTTTCCAAATCTATTTTTATATGCATGCTTTATTAAATAACAACAAAATATAAAATATAAATTAAAATAAAAATTTTTAGAAAAATTTACCTTTTTCCGGCCATCGGAACGGTGGCCGGAACGGCGGCGGACGGCGTCGGCGACGGCGGTCCGGTGACCGGCCGGTGACCGGCCAGTGACCGGTCTGGTGACCGGGCCCTCCCCCGGGACCCCCTCTTCTTCTTTCCCCTTTTTTTTTCTCTCCCTTTTTTTTTCTTTCACCGTGCAAATGAACCAAAAAACACAAAAATGGCCCTTTTATAGTAACCGACCTGGGTCGGGTCGACCCGACCCAGGTCCACCTAGGATCCGCGTGTTGTGACGTCACTGGGGTTATTTTCAACCCCAGTCCTTCCGCTTTTTAGGGGTTTTGAAATTGAGTTTTAATTTCTTGCAATTCGGCCCTATAATTTGCCCGGCTTTGCGATTTAATCCCTTTGCAACGACAGCGTTTTAAAAATCCGGGAAATTTGCATTCCTGGTCCCCCGTGGTTTAACCCGCGTTCCAACAGGTCCTATTTGCATGTTTACGTTTTGAAATCTGGCCCGAATATTTGCTTCCGTTTTCAATTTAGTCCGCCCAAATACGTACCGTTTTAAACACGCGGGAAATTTGCACTCCTGGTCCCTGTACGTTTTTCCCGTGCTCTAATAGGCCCTCCTCTTTTCACTTTGATCCCGAATTCGCCCCAAAAGTCTCTTTTTAATTCAAACTCGTCCTCGTTTCACTTTTTCCCATTATGTTTATCCTATCATTAGTAAATTTATTTTTAGTATTAGTATATGTTTCATTATACATACATATTTTAGTATACATATACTTATTATTAGTTTTTTTATTCTAACATGATTATTAATTGTAATATGTGTATGTATATATATATATTATGTATGTCTTTAATATTATAATTACATTCTTATATATTATATTACTTATACTATCTTATGTATTTTTAATATTTTACCGTACATCCTTCATACTATATTTATATATATATATTTCGTATCTATTGTGTATATTAATATATATGTGTCATATTTACGTATATTTTATTATATTACCTTCTATATTTGTATATTTTCAAATATTATCTTATGTGCATACTCTCTTTTTATATTTCTAATATATATATCTTTTTTGTATAAACTTTTAACACTATTATACATTTGATTATGCATGTAATTTTCTTTATCATTATATTCATATATTTTCAACGTGGTATTTGTATGTATATTATGCATATGCTTTCAGTACCATATTATATTTAACATTATTATGTATAGATTTCTTTTAAAATCCCATGTTATTATTATTATTTTCTTATTATGATATTGCACATATATTAGTAATATTAGGCATTTTCTTTATATATGATATTATAAGTTATTTTCTAGTGTATATATATGTTATATATTTGGGACTATGTTATGTATATGTCTTTTAACTTTTACATATATACTACGCATATCTATATTATATTTCCGACAACCATATTATGCATAAGCGTTTAAAAGTATTATAAACATTCTATAGGTCTAGTATTGTGTGTTATATATATATTTATTTATTATCTCGTATTCGTATTATTGTCGCACTATAAGCATTATTATAATTGTTACTATTACGCATGCATTGTTATATGTTTTATCCATCGCGTATATTTTTCACCTTTATCATCGTTTGTTTTTTTTACGAAGCATATTGTTTCATATTATTTCTATGTCAACCCTATTTGTCACGATCTTTTCACATTTTAATAAACAAGGCAATATACCGATTTTAACATTAAGCCGGTGATTTCATCGCTATGTTGGATGAATCACGGATGGCTCGTGTTAAAAGCGGGATACCCTTCTCAGAAAGAATCTTAAAATGCTCGTATTTTGATCGGATCACAACTAAATTTTAAATTGAACTCGTACTTTTGAAAATTAAGAGAACGTACATTTGAAAGATACCAATTTTGGGCGTCGCGGGGGTGCTAATACCTTTCCCGCGCGTAACTGACTCCCGAACCCTCTTTTTCTCTGAATTTTAACGTAGACCTAAATTGAGCCTTTCTTTTACACAAAAACGAATTTCTCTGCCAGAAAGAGATTTTATTAGGTGCCCGATCACACCTAAGAAAAAGGATCGGTGGCGACTCCTTTGCTTTAATAAAAATCAAAATTCGTTTTCAAGATTTTAAATCGCCACAATTAGCGACCTAAGCTAAAAATTTTTCGTCGCTACAGCTGGCGACTCCACTGGGGACCAGCTTTCGAGAGTCGAATCAAATCAAATGCGTTGTCGAAGTTTTTCGAGATGCCTTTTTCAAATTAATATTTAGTCGTGACCCTCAAATTTTTTGAAAACTCATGCACTCGCATCTCATTGTAAATGTTTTCTAACTCCTTGTTTACTTATTTTGAAGCTCTAAATTTCTAAGCTTCGGTTCTCTAAGTCTAGTTTTTAAAATAAAACGAAAGGTTTGTGAGTTTCTCCCTACACACTGTTCACGTGCATTGTTGCATAACATGAGCTCTATACCCGGGCTCCGTCCCTTTTAAGTGAAAGTAAATGCTACGCCTTCGTGAGTTAACTAGTCCCTCCGCACAGGCTAGTGAATACTTTCGGATTACACATGACTTATGCTTTCGTGAGATAACTCGTCCCTCCGCATAGGCATAAGTAAATGTAATCCCCCGAATTGATCTCGTAAGCCTATGATGGGCCATGACCGAGGTTCTGTACTAATCTTAGTAGATGACAGTACAGACAATTCGGGTACCTTTCTAGAACCTAAAACCGCATGTAATGAACTGTATGAGCCATCCAGCTAGAGCCATGCCGAACCTCTGTCCGTTTAGTAGATACCAAAATAGGCACACGGGAGAAGCGCCTCTCACCTTTTGTACTTTCGCTTTGTATATAAGGGGATGGGATCTATTTGGTAAATTGGATCGGGTAGCTTAAAATTACTTTAATTTATTTTCGTTCATGTCTGATCACTAACCGAGTTTGATTGTCTTTGTTTTATTCCTCATCATGCATCATAGGCATCATAATAGGACGGTGTTGGCTAAAGATTAGTTGCCAAAAACGGGTTTCAAATGGAAGAGTTAATTGTACAAACGACCGAGACAAACACCGTGGTTCGGGACTGGTCTTTGAGGACTCAAAGAGAAAAGGGAAACAGCCTGGTGGAAGATTGCATGGTCAATCTACCCGAGCGGGTGACTGTGAATGTCCGTCAAAACAACCTTGAAGACTTGGTTTGGATCTGGAATCAGTGGGATTCAGATGCTAGGGGCATTTTCACCGACAGGTACGGGGACATAGCCCATCTGATTGCTGTCAAAGTAGACGAAAGATTGATTCAAGCTATGATCAGATTTTGGGATCCGGGTTATCAGTGTTTCACATTTAACCAAGAGGATATGACCCCTACGATAGAGGAATATGCTGCTTTGCTGCGTGTCGAAAGCATGCAAACCTACAAAATATATGTCAAAGAGCCCAAGCCGATGACATTCAAGAAAAAGTTAGAAGGCTGACGGATATGACCGATGCATGGGCCGAAAAGTAAATAAAGAAGAAGAATGAAATCAGCTGTTTCCCATGGTTTTCACTACGAGCTCTGGTTTTAAATCATCCTGATATGTTGAAACGGATAAATTTGTTTGCCTTGGCTATCTATGGTTTGGTTGTCTTTCCGAAGATTCTCGGACATATAGAAGTAGCGGTAGTGGATTTCTTCGAAAAGTTAAAGCAAGGTATCAATCCCGCCCCAACCATCCTAGCAAAGACCTTCAGATCTTTGAGCAGTTGCAGAAAAAGAGGGGAAGGACGATTCATCGGATGCGCGCAGCTACTCAACGTTTGGATTTTGAGTCACTTTTGGAAGGTAGAGCGCACACCGTTCTACATGTTTTCGAAGACATTCGCCCCGTTGGAAGCTCACCTTAAGAAAGAATGGCCGAAGGAGGTTACTGAACAGCATTGGGTCTCAGTGTTTCAGAACCTGCGTGCCGAAGACATAATTTGGAGAGCGCCGTGGATACGCCCTTCGCTTTCGTTATACAAGGTCGGAAACCAAGATTGGGTACCACTACTTGGATTGTGGGGAGGAGTTGGTTATGCCCCTCTTTTGGTTCAAAGACAGTTCTCTTCACGACAGTTTATACCCGCCACCAGTGGTCTAGCACAGTCAGAGTTTGCTTTTGCGGATGAAGGTTACATGAAGAAAGTCCGAGACACTGCAAAGGCTTGGAAAAGAATTTATCTGATGGAGTTGGCTTTATACGCCGATACTATCACCCAGGATTATGATGCATGGAGGAAGCAACGGATGAGTAGTTTGCGAGTCTCATCGGCAGATCATGCCTTTCAAAATCCTTTCTCGGAAGAAATCCCATCCGCACTAGAGACGGCGAGACAAGAATTCGAACGCGAAAAGACCAAGATGTTACGGGATCTTAGTTCCCTTTAGGAAGAAGACTATCAGCTGAAGATCGATGTTCAAATTGAAAGATCCAGGGCCGAGAAGGTGCAAAAAGAAGCCGAGGTCGTAAGAAACGACTTAAGAGATCTTTATTTGGAAAATAAAAAGTTAAGAGGTACTATAAAGAACAGCGGGCTGGGCAAGTCGTCAGCGGATTGGAAAGAGGAATTGAGTAATGTCAAAGGTGGGATGGAATTTTGGAAAGGAAAAGCAAAGAAAGAAGAAGGAAAGGCTGCACGGGCTGTAATAGAGTTAAGAAAGAAGTCTGCTGAGTATGAAGCTACATCTGTTGAACTGATGACTAGTCGAGCTAAGCGTCAAGAATTGAAAGAAATGATACGGGATTTAGAAGACACACTACAAGCTCGACAACAACAACTAGATACTCTCTTGGAAGCTTTGGAAGAAAAGAAGGGTCAGTATGATAGAGATACCCGCGCTTACGAAGGAGCCCTCTGCGAAAAGGATGAGAATCTCAAATACTTGATCAACGAGATTCGCGCGGCAGCCATGTGCATAGTGCAAATAGCGGATGAAGCCGAGAGTCTTAGTTGCCAATTCCCGCCTAGACAGAGATCAAGCATATCAGAATTCTTGGAACGAGTGAAAAATTATGGCAATGTAGCGAGGAAGTTTGTATGAAAGCTGAATCAAATGATGAAAAAAACGTTTTGAAAATAGACTCTTTTGATTAATGAAATGCCTAAATAGGGGCTGTCTGGAATCAACACCGATTTTGCATATGCATTCATGACTAACATTCGTTCATTCATTCATTCATTCATTCATTCATTGCATATCTCATGATCATTCGCTAAAGAGTAGAATCATATAATGCGCAGTTGCGACGTTGTAAACCTGGAATCACACCATACGTATAGAACACGTCGACAAGCTAGAGCAATGGAGGCTGAGTTTAACGAAAGAATTGAAAGGATGGAAAGAATTCAGAAAGAATTACAGGAACAGTTAGCCAGGTCGCAACAGGAGACGAGAGAGTTGATGATAAGGTCTCGGGAAGAATCCACTGAACAGAAGGACCAATTGGCTAAAATGATGGAAATGATGTCGGCCCTAGTCAAAGGAAAGGGACCTATACAAAACCCTGAGGTTGTGAATCTTGATCAGGATCCGCCCTACCCTCCTGGGTTTACTCCGCCTCACGCGATACATAGAGGATACACGCAAGGGGGACCCACGGGCCTGGAACAACGGCCTGTAACACCTCCTCCCGTAGGACAGGGGGTATTCGTGGCAAACCCAGGAACTGCTCCGATAGATCCACCTGTCCCAGACCTAGACAATCCGGCAGAAATCGCTAGACTAAGGATAGAGGATCATGAAGTCCAAGAAAAATATAGAAGTCTGGAGGAAAGACTTAGAGCGATAGAAGGCATTGAAGTCTCCTCGGCGCTAAACGCTAAAGAACTTAGTCTGGTACCTGATTTGGTCCTCCCTCCAAAGTTCAAAGCACCGGATTTTGAAAAATATGATGGCTCGAGATGCCCGAAGGCACACCTCGTTATGTTCTGCCGGAAAATGACTGGCTATGTTAATGAAGACAAGCTACTTATACATTGTTTTCAGGACAGTTTGACTGGATCAGCTCTCCGCTGGTACAACCAACTCAGTAGAGAGAAGATCCGGACCTGGAAAGATCTAGCAGCAGCTTTTTGCGAACAGTACAAACACGTCTCCGATATGGTACCCGATCGCATGACACTACAAATGATGGAGAAAAAGCCATCGGAAACCTTCAGACAATACGCACAGAGATGGAGGGACATCTCAGCCCAGGTAGAGCCTCCACTAACCAAGACCGAGATAGCAGTCCTTTTTATCAATACCCTGAAGGCGCCGTTTTATGATAAATTAGTGGGAAGCGCCACAAAGGACTTCTCGGATATTGTCATATCCGGTGAACTTATAGAAAACGCGGTTAAAAGTGGAAGAATGGAAGGAGAAGGTTCGAAGAAGGCAGTGCCCATGAGGAAAAAAGAACCGGAAGCCCACATGGTGGGAACAGGAAACCGTTATACTCCTGGTCTACATTCTAATCAATTCCGACCTCGAAATTACCCACCACCAAATTTCTATCATCCACAAACCCCATATTACCAAACACCATCTCCCTACCCTTCTTACCATGTCTATGCAACCAACAACCTGAGGCCAGCCGCCACGTTTCCTCAAAATGTCGGCTCCACCCAAAGCCAACCCAGAAACGAACCAAGGCCGGCAAGGCCAAACCCCGAGAGACCCCAATTCACTCCTATTCCGGTATCTTATGGGGAACTATACCCCAAACTTTTGGAGAAACAATTGATATCTCCCCATTACATGGCACCGTTGAAGCCCCCGTACCCAAAGTGGTACGACCCAAATGCTAGCTGTGCATACCACGCGGGGAACCAGGGGCACTCTACGGAAAACTGCATTACCTTTAAACGAAGAGTCCAAGGACTAATCGATGCCGGTGTTTTGCGCTTCGACGGTAACGGTGGTGAAACCGGGAATCCGTTTCCAAATCATACTGAAAGAAATGTAAGCGCAGTGGAGGGGATAAATGAATTGCAAACCAGAAGAGTTGTTTCAGAAATAAGCTCACCTTTGCAGAGAATCTGGGAGGTGTTGCTTGAAAAAGGGTTACTCTGTCGTCTTAAAGGGGTAACCGAGAAAAGAAATATGAAAAGTCAAAATTTTTGTGACTTCCATGAAGTCAAAGGACATAATATCCAGTCTTGTGAGCAATTTAAAGAATTACTCCAAAACATGATGGACAACAAAGAAATTGAAATCTTCAATGGAAGAAAAGAGGCCAATGAAGGAGAAATATGTGCCTCTGATAGTCAATCATCGGATCTCCCTTACACGGCTGAACGACCACTGATAATTTATTATGATGCAAGGAGAGAACTGGTAAAACCGAAAATAGTAATTGAGGCACCATCACCTTTCCCGTATAAGGACAGTAAGGCAGTACCTTGGAAATACGATGTCAATATCGTCACTCCTGAAAGTGAAAAATCCCAAGGCACGGCTGAAAATATTGGAGAAGTTGGTCACTTTACCCGAAGTGGAAGATGCTATTCCAAAGAAGTTGAACCAGCAAAGAGGAATAATGATTTAAAACAAAAGGGAAAGGCACCCATGCTTGAGGCTGAAGCTGAATCTGAAAGTCCGCCTGAACGGCAAGAGACTAAAAAACCTGTGAATGAGGAAGAAGCACGGGAATTTTTGAAATTCATTAAACACAGTGAGTACAACGTGGTCGAACAATTAAGTAAACAACCTGCACGTATTTCGGTATTATCTCTGTTATTGAATTCGGAGCCGCATCGAAATGCCTTGTTGAGGGTATTGAATCAAGCCTATGTAGCAAACAATATATCGGTCGAAAAGCTTGATAGATGGATCAATAACTTGAACGCAGATAATTTCATCTCCTTTAGTGATGATGAAATACCACCGAACGGTAGAGGCTCCGTGAAGGCACTGCATATAACAACCCGATGCAAGGGTTATATAATACCAAACGTGCTTATTGATAATGGGTCAGCACTTAATGTTATGCCTTTGGCCACACTTTCTAGAATTCCGATGGATTTGTCCTACTTGAGGCCGTGTCACTCCACGGTAAGAGCATTTGATGGAACAAGACGAGAAGTTATAGGAAAATTTGAGGTCCCTCTAGAAGTGGGTCCTTATATCTATGACGTCGAATTTCAAGTTATGGACATCACCCCTTCATATAATTGCCTCCTGGGGAGGCCATGGATCCATTCGGCCGGGGCAGTTCCATCATCCCTTCATCAGAAAATAAAGTTTATCATGGATGGCTGCTTGGTTACCGTTGAGGGTGAAGAGGATATTGTTGCGTCTATCTCTGCAGACACACCTTACCTCGAAGCGAACAAAGATGCCGTGGAATGTTCCTTTAGATCCTTTGAGTTCGTCAACGCCACATTTGTGGCTGAAGGAAATAGAATTCCCGTGCCTAGGCTGTCGAAGAATACTAAAATGAGAATCAAGCTGACAGTAGGGAGAGGGGCCCGAGCGAGGAAAGGTTTGGGAAGACATCATCAATGGATAGTCAGGGCCTTAAAGCCAGTACCTCATAAGGCACGATTTGGTCTAGGATTCCAACCGAATGCACATCAGTTGAAGAAACAGTGGAAGAAGGAGCAAGAAAGAAGGGTTGCGAGGACTCTAGGACGAGAACCGGAATGGGAACTTATCGAGTACCCCTATTTGTCAAGGACATTCACATCTGCTGGGATCATATATCCAGGGCAAGAAAATGTACACAGCCCACTGCTACTTATTGAGAAGGCTTTCCAGAACATTTGTATAAATGTCGTTGATGAAGAAGCTGATACAAGTAAAAGTGTTTCGAGGATACGCCCTTGTCCCCCGGGTTACATGTTGAACAATTGGACCGCTGAGGATCTTCTTGTGGTCTATAAGTCTTCCTCAGAGTAATGTCCGATATTCACTTTTTGTGTCCCTAAATATAATGGGATTCTTTTGTAAGAGCTGTCGTCTGCTCTTTATCTATTAAATGAATATTAATGAAGAGGCATTTTGTCATAACCTTTTGCATTCGCATTTACTCCATAATTATTCTTTCATTTCATGACCTGTCCTTACACTTACCTCACACCATACCATAACATTTTGTTTGTTATTGCCAATGCTTGGATGTCCCTCTATAGTTTTTCTTTTTATTCAATTTTCAGGTGTTCAAATACCAATGACATGAACGAGCCCGTTACCAATCTTGAAATTGATTTTGAGAGGACTATTTGTCTAGGAGAATTCGATGATGAGGAAAATACCGAAGACTATGTCTCGTCTCCTGACTTGCTAAGGTTGGTGGAACAAGAGGACAAACAGATTTTACCTCATCAAGAATCTGTTGAAATAATAAACCTGGGGGCTGATGAAAATAAGCAAGAAGTGAGGATTGGAACCTCTATCTCAGAGGACACCAGGCATAATTTGATCGCTTTGCTCCATGAGTACAAAGATGTGTTCGCATGGTCGTATCAGGACATGCCGGGATTGGATGAAGATATAACAGTCCATAAGCTCCCACTGAGACCAGAGTGCAAACCCATTCAACAAAAATTAAGACGAATGAGGCCTGAAATGTTGTTGAAGATAAAAGAAGAAGTCAAAAGGCAATTTGATGCGGGCTTCTTACAAGCCTCCAAATATCCAGAATGGGTGGCTAATATTGTCCCAGTACCAAAGAAAGATGGTAAAGTACGAATGTGCGTGGATTATCGTGACCTGAACTGAGCAAGTCCTAAGGATAATTTTCCCTTACCACATATCGACACATTAGTGGACAATACGGCAAAGCATTCATTATTTTCTTTCATGGATGGATTCTCGGGGTATAACCAAATCAAAATGGCTCCCGAGGATATGGAGAAAACCACCTTTATAACGATGTGGGGAACATTCTGCTACAAGGTGATGCCATTCGGACTAAAGAATGCTGGAGCCACATATCAGAGGGCCATGGTGACATTATTTCACGATATGATGCATAAAGAGATAGAAGTCTATGTTGACGACATGATTGCTAAATCCCGAAGAGAAGAGGAACATATTGTGAACCTCAAAAAGTTATTTGAAAGACTGAGAAAGTTTCAGCTAAGGCTTAATCCAGTTAAATGTACATTCGGGGTTACCTCGGGAAAGTATCTAGGCTTCATCGTCAGTGAAAGAGGCATCGAGGTGGATCCGGAAAAGATAAAAGCCATTCAAGAATTACCACCTCCGAGTACACAGAAAGAGGTCAGAGGATTCTTGGGCAGGCTAAACTACATTTCCCGATTCATTGCTCAACTCACCAATCAGTGTGACCCCATCTTTCGACTCCTTCGAAAGTACAACCCTGGGGCATGGGACGAAGAATGCCAGGAGGCCTTTGACAAAATAAAACAATATTTGTCTAGCCCTCCAGTGCTAGTGCCACCAACTCCAGGAAGGCCTTTGATTTTGTATTTAACGATGTTCGAAAACTCAATGGGTTGTGTACTCGGGCAACATGACGAGTCGGGAAAGAAGGAAAAGGCGATATACTACCTCAGTAAAAAGTTCACAGAATATGAGGCAAGGTATTCGTCGATCGAAAGATCCTGTTGTGCTTTGGTTTGGGCGGCTAGGAGGCTCAGGCAATACATGTTGTATCATACGACATGGTTAATCTCAAAGCTGGACCCGATAAAATATATGATGGAATCACCCGCACTCTCGGGGAGAATGGCCCGATGGCAGATCCTGTTATCAGAATACGATATCATCTATGTGAACCAAAAATCGGTGAAAGGGAGTGCAATAGCTGATTTCTTGGCGGCTCGAACAACAGAAGAATATGAGCCCCTGAGATTTAATTTCCCGGATGAGGACTTAATGTGCGTCACAGAGAAAGAATGTGAGTCATCAAAAGGGACGCCTTGGAAGATGAGCTTTGATGGTGCATCGAATGCTCTGGGGCATGGAATTGGAGCAGTCTTAATATCACCGGAAGGAGACCATTACCCTTTCACTGCTAGGCTCAATTTCTTCTACACCAACAACATAGCAGAATATGAGGCTTGTATCATGGGACTACGGGCAGCCATTGAACGAAACATCGAGATCCTAGAGGTATACGGGGATTCAGCTTTAGTGATCTACCAAATCCGTGGAGATTGGGAAGTGAGAGATCCAAAGTTGATCAAGTACAGCTATCTGGTGGCTGAATTGATCAAAGATTTCAAAGAAATAACTTTTAATTACTTCCCGCGAGAAGATAACCAATTGGCTGACGCCTTGGCCACCTTAGCCTCAATGTTCAAAGCAAATAAAGAAGCAGAAATAATGCCCCTCAGAATGAGCATATACGAGGTCCCTGCACATTGTTATAGCATTGAGAAAGAGGCTGATGAACGACCATGGTACCATGATATCTTAGAGTACGTCAAGAATCAAACGTATCCTGAGCAAGCAAACGAGAATGACAAAAGAACAATCAGAAGAATGTCAGTGGGATTTGTTCTTGATGGGGACACCTTGTACAAGAAAGATAAAGATCAGGTGCTTCTGAGATGCGTAGACACTACCGAGGCCAAGAAAATACTTGAAGAAGTTCATGAACGAATATGTGGGACCCATTCCAATGGTTTCACTATGGCCAGGAAAATCATGAGACTCGGGTACTACTGGTCGACGATGGAAAGAGATTGCATTAGCTACGCAAGAAAGTGCCACAAATGTCAAATTTATGGTGACAAAATTCACGTAGCTCCTTCGCCCCTTCATGTTATGACGTCTCCATGGCCCTTTTCAATGTGGGGCATGGACGTTATAGGGCCGATTTCTCCCAAAGCTTCTAATGGGCACCGATTCATTTTTGTGGTCATAGATTATTTCACGAAATGGATAGAAGCTGCCTCATTTGCCAATGTGACAAAGAACGCCGTCTGTAGATTCTTGAAAAAGGAAATCATTTGTCGATATGGTTTGCCTGAGAGAATCATCTCAGATAACGCCTTAAATTTGAACAATAAAATGATGACAGAAGTGTGCAAGCAATTTCAAATAAAGCATCATAATTCTTCGCCTTATCGACCGAAGATGAACGGAGCTGTAGAGGCGGCTAACAAGAACATAAAGAATATTATCGGCAAAATGACAGAGACCTACAAGGACTGGCACGAAAAGCTACCATTCGCTCTGTATGCATATCGCACATCCATACGGACATCTACAGGGGCAACTCCTTTCTCTCTAGTCTATGGGATGGAAGCCGTGCTACCTATTGAAGTTGAGATACCGTCCTTACGAGTCTTAATGGAATCGAAGCTCGAGGAGGCCGAATGGGTCCAAGCTCGATATGATCAGTTGAATCTCATCGAAGAAAAACGCTTGAAGGCAATCTGCCATGGACAGATGTACCAGAAACGGATGATCGCCGCCCATGACAAGAAAGTAAGGCCAAGAGAATTCCATGAAGGAGAACTCGTGTTGAGAAAGATCCTCCCAATACAAAAAGATTTGCGAGGGAAATGGGCACCTAATTGGGAAGGACCATATGTCGTGAAGAAAACATTCTCTGGTGGGGCTTTGATTCTCACAGAAATGGATGGGAAGGAGTTACCAAATCCAGTAAACTCCGATGTTGTGAAGAAATATTACACTTAAAAAAAAAAAGAGATCAAGGTGAAAACCCGAAAAGGGCGCCTTGGTTAAACACAAAGTATTAGGATGAAAACCCGAAAGGGCGTTCTAATGAAGCAAATCTGGATCCAAAGAACAAAAGTGATTTGAACAATGGGTCAAGTGACAAGGCTATAGTACGAAGTATTTCTGGACACTCGAGATCTCCTACACAAGAAGTCTTGCTCAGAAAGATTCTTAATTGAGAAACGTGGTAGAGTTCATGCATTGAATATCTAGAACATTTGTATCCACCAATATGGTTCCTTTTCTTTTATAACACTTTTATCTTTGGCGAACTTTCTTTGTTTGTTACCTTTGAAATTAATATGAAGTCTTTTTCTCATACCTACCTGACCATTTGCATGCATCTTATTATGTTTATTTAATTGATAAATAGTAATATGACATGCTCTGTACAAAAGAAATGTTGAGTATTACTCGGATAGAAAAATGGACAGACGCAAGAATCTCAAAGCAGGAACAAAAGTTCAACATATACCAAACAAGTGATATCTGAGAAACGCAGTTTACTTGTAAAGCTTGAAAGATGGATAAAGCCTGAAGAGAAACTTAAGAATCCAAGCAATGAAAGCAGATCATCATGATAAGCAAAACAAGAGCTCGGAAGCAAGAACGAAAGCTCAAATGGGGCAAAAGAATGCTATCCAAGAAACAAAGGTTACTCGTGGAATTGGGAAACGAATACGAAGTTTAAAGGAAAGGGTCAAGAAATAATGAGATCAGATCACTATAAGAGTCGCGATGAAAAGAGATCATGATAAGCAAGCGCGAGGCACATAACATGTTCATATAGGCATGAATGCATTCAAGGCAATAAGGTGCATATCATGATAACATCATGCATAACATATACAGATATTTCAGCAGAACAAGGGATTGCGATGACGATTGCATCCAAATCAAAGAAGAAGACACTTGAATTCTCCCATGTGAGAAATTTTGGGTGATTTTAATTTATGTTTCAAAAATCAACTCATATTGCGAGAAGTGAGTTGAGCCTCAAGACACGTTGGGGTATTTTTAATTTCTGTTATTGACTCATATTGCGAGAGGTGAGTCAAATCTCAAGTCACGACGAGATGTTTTCAACATCTGTCTTTAATTAGGTTTTAAAAATCAACTCATATTGCGAGAAGTGAGTTGATTTCTTTTAATTTTAGTTTTTAACTTATGTTTTCAATTAACTCATATTGCGAGAAGTGAGTAGAGCTCTTTCAATATTTAGTCTTTGATTCATGTTTCAGAATCAACTCATATTGCGAGAGATGAGTTGAGCTTTTAATTCAGTTTTTAATTTATGCTGTTCAAAAATCAACTCATATTGCGAGAGATGAGTTGAGCTTTTCTTTCAATTCCTGTTTTTATTTTCTGCTTTTCAAAAAGTCAATTCATGTTACAGAGATGAGTTGAGATTTTCAATTTCTGTCTTAATTTCTGTTTCTCAAAGGTTAACTCATATCGCGAGGGTTGAGTTAAGCCTCGGACCTCATGTCCAGATATTTTCAAACTCTATTCTTTTAAAAAAAAAAAAAGAAGAAGTCAACTCATATCGTGAGAGGTGAGTTGAGCCTCAGTTTGCACACTGAGGTACTTGCAATTTATGTTTCAAAAAAATTAACCCATATTACGAGAATGCGCAGGTCGAGCAATTTTGATTCCGTCTCAATAAAGGATAAAGATTGGAGCTGATTGAAGACATCAGAATTTGTCTCTTTAAAAAGACGTAAATTTTGCCTCTTGGAAGTTACAAGGGACCCAACCAAAGATATAGACCTTGCATCCCCAGTAAAGCCGCAGAGGCGCAGATTGAAGTCACAAGTTTCATCTTCCTGAAGTTGTAGTAAAGAAGATTGAAGATACAAGATCTCATCTCTAAAGTTCTAGAAGAGCAGATCACGATGAAGAGAATATAGATCGAGGCTACAAGGCAAATCTCAGAAGTCGCGATGGATTGAACCTAAAGCTATGAGAGGCGGTGGCTTGGAATAAGGTTACTTAAGAAAAGAAGCCCCAGAGCAAGTCAGGAGCTAGCAAGACCGGGCAAAATTGGCCTTTCTTTATGTCTTTTCTCTATTCCCGTTGCACGACAATGAGCAAAGAGGGGCAGCTGTAATAGCCAATTTTGGCCCATACAAATAAATTAAAACCAAATTAATGTCCATTTACAATCTTTTAGCCCGATTACAAACCCAATCAGACCAACCCACTTCACCAAACAGCCCAAGACCCGTTTACACGCCACCCACTAACTCAGACCCTAATCAGCAAGACCCTAGCCCGAAGCTGCCACCGCCTCTGCCCTCTGACTCAGCAGCTGCTACCACTGCCCAGGTCACTTCTCAGCACCGCCCTAGTACCTGCAAACAATTAAAACGAGAAGACAGCAGCAATAAAAAAAAAAAACAACAACAACTTGTAAAAAGAAAAGGCTATATAAGCCGAATATCAACAAAAATGTAAGCATTCGGATTCTTGAAATAACAGTACAAATTTCAAGCACAAGCAGTCACGAATAGCTAGAACAAATCGAAATCTAAACAACAGACGATCAAAGGATTCAAAAATACACAAATAGCAGCGAAAGGATACCCCCCAACCATCACAGAATATCAGAACCATAGGCAGAGGTGATTTCTATTTTTCCAAATCTATTTTTATATGCATGCTTTATTAAATAACAACAAAATATAAAATATAAATTAAAATAAAAATTTTTAGAAAAATTTACCTTTTTCCGGCCACCGGAACGGTGGCCGGAACGGCGGCAGACGGCGTCGGCGACGGCGGTCCGGTGACCGGCCGGTGACCGGTCCGGTGATCGGGCCCTCCCCTAGGACCCCCCTCTTCTTCTTTCCCCTTTTTTTTTTTCTCTCCCTTTTTTTTTCTTTCACCGTGCAAATGAACCAAAAAACACAAAAATGGCCCTTTTATAGTAACCGACCTGGGTCGGGTCGACCCGACCCAGGTCCACCTAGGATCCGCGTGTTGTGACGTCACTGGGGTTATTTTCAACCCCAGTCCTTCCGCTTTTTAGGGGTTTTGAAATTGAGTTTTAATTTCTTGCAATTCGGCCCTATAATTTGCCCGGCTTTGCGATTTAATCCCTTTGCAACGACAGCGTTTTAAAAATCCGGGAAATTTGCATTCCTGGTCCCCCGTGGTTTAACCCGCGTTCCAACAGGTCCTATTTGCATGTTTACGTTTTGAAATCTGGCCCGAATATTTGCTTCCGTTTTCAATTTAGTCCGCCCAAATACGTACCGTTTTAAACACGCGGGAAATTTGCACTCCTGGTCCCTGTACGTTTTTCCCGTGCTCTAATAGGCCCTCCTCTTTTCACTTTGATCCCGAATTCGCCCCAAAAGTCTCTTTTTAATTCAAACTCGTCCTCGTTTCACTTTTTCCCATTATGTTTATCCTATCATTAGTAAATTTATTTTTAGTATTAGTATATGTTTCATTATACATACATATTTTAGTATACATATACTTATTATTAGTTTTTTTATTCTAACATGATTATTAATTGTAATATGTGTATGTATATATATATATTATGTATGTCTTTAATATTATAATTACATTCTTATATATTATATTACTTATACTATCTTATGTATTTTTAATATTTTACCGTACATCCTTCATACTATATTTATATATATATATTTCGTATCTATTGTGTATATTAATATATATGTGTCATATTTACGTATATTTTATTATATTACCTTCTATATTTGTATATTTTCAAATATTATCTTATGTGCATACTCTCTTTTTATATTTCTAATATATATATCTTTTTTGTATAAACTTTTAACACTATTATACATTTGATTATGCATGTAATTTTCTTTATCATTATATTCATATATTTTCAACGTGGTATTTGTACGTATATTATGCATATGCTTTCAGTACCATATTATATTTAACATTATTATGTATAGATTTCTTTTAAAATCCCATGTTATTATTATTATTTTCTTATTATGATATTGCACATATATTAGTAATATTAGGCATTTTCTTTATATATGATATTATAAGTTATTTTCTAGTGTATATATATGTTATATATTTGGGACTATGTTATGTATATGTCTTTTAACTTTTACATATATACTACGCATATCTATATTATATTTCCGACAACCATATTATGCATACGCGTTTAAAAGTATTATAAACATTCTATAGGTCTAGTATTGTGTGTTATATATATATTTATTTATTATCTCGTATTCGTATTATTGTCGCACTATAAGCATTATTATAATTGTTACTATTACGCATGCATTGTTATATGTTTTATCCATCGCGTATATTTTTCACCTTTATCATCGTTTGTTTTTTTTACGAAGCATATTGTTTCATATTATTTCTATGTCAACCCTATTTGTCACGATCTTTTCACATTTTAATAAACAAGGCAATATACCGATTTTAACATTAAGCCGGTGATTTCATCGCTATGTTGGATGAATCACGGATGGCTCGTGTTAAAAGCGGGATACCCTTCTCAGAAAGAATCTTAAAATGCTCGTATTTTGATCGGATCACAACTAAATTTTAAATTGAACTCGTACTTTTGAAAATTAAGACAACGTACATTTGAAAGATACCAATTTTGGGCGTCGCGGGGGTGCTAATACCTTCCCCACGCGTAACTGACTCCCGAACCCTCTTTTTCTCTGAATTTCAACGTAGACCTAAATTGAGCCTTTCTTTTACACAAAAACGAATTTCTCTGCCAGAAAGAGATTTTATTAGGTGCCCGATCACACCTAAGAAAAAGGATCGGTGGCGACTCCTTTGCTTTAATAAAAATCAAAATTCGTTTTCAAGATTTTAAATCGCCACAATTAGCGACCTAAGCTAAAAAATGTTCGTCGCTACACTCCCCATGAGAAATTAGGGTGGTTTCTTCAACCTACATTGTAAGTGTTACTATAAGGGTTATTTTGAGATCTAGAATTATTACCCATACAGTTGGCTTGCTCGTTTTCTATTCCAATTCCATAGTTGGGATTTTCAGAATAGCTCATGTTTCCTTGAATTGCGTCACAATGTATCACTGGGTGTACTTGCGTAGAACTATCAAAATTATCAATCTTTTTATTTAAGAGTTCTACCTGATTTGCTAGCATTATGACTGCATCAACATTAAAAACCCCGGTAGCTTTTTGCAGTTTTGTTCTCATGACTTGCTACTGATAGTTATTCAATGACATCTCTTTTATAAACTCGTAAGCTGCTTCTGGTGTTTTATTATTGATTATTCCACCGGCAGCTGCATCAATCATCTGCCTCGTTGAGGGGTTCAAACCATTGTGAAAAGTTTGGACTTGTAACCATAGAGGTAGACCATGATAAGGGCACCTTCTCAGTAGATCCTTGTATCTCTCCCAAGCATCGTAAAGTGTTTCTAAATCTATCTGCATAAAAGAAGAGATATCATTTCTTAATTTAGCCGTTTTAGCCTGCGGAAAATATTTAATCAAAAATTTTTCAGTCATTTGTTTCCATATAGTGATAAACCCTAGTGGTAAAGAATTTAACCATTGTTTAGCTTTATTTTAAATGTGTCGCATAGTTCCAAAAAGTTGGCTAAACGAGCATTAGGATCTTCATCCTACAAACTATCAAACTGAACAAACCGTTGTATCATTTGAATAGTGTTAGGTTTCAGTTCAAAATTATTTGCAGCAATAGTAGGTCTAACAATACTAGATTCAGTACCAGCCAAATTAGGTTTAGCATAATCATACATAGTACGAGGAACAAGATTTTGCTCAACAGGATTTGCAGCTACTACAGGAGGTAGTTGATTATCGTGATTTGCCTCCATCTCTTCAGTAGGTTCAGGTTCTTCTTCTTGTCCTTGTTCTGGGTAATGCAAGCTTCTTCTTATTTCTCTATGAGTTCTTTGAACTGTAGCTTCTAAATAGTCGTCAAATAATAATGGTCCTCCTGGGTTTCTTCTAGTCATAAACTAGAGACACCTGAAAGGGAAAAATAAAAAGAAAATTTTAGTAAATAAAAACTAAATATAAAAATAGAAAATAAATTACAATAAAAGTAAAAATAGCTAAAATAATAGGAATATAGTGTTCCTAATATTTCAATTCCTTGGCAACGACGCCAAAAACTTGATCGTGATCTGATGAAGTAATAAAATCGGTCGTACTTGGAAACTAACTATTATCACGATAAAAGGCAAGCGCACCTATCGAATAGTAGTATAGCTAATGGCAAGATCGAAATATCGAATCCAAGGAACTAAAAGTACTAGTAATGACTTTCTCCCTATTATCTAGCCTAAGAAATAAAAGGGGTTTGGTTGTAAACTAATTAACTCTAAAATAAACTAAGAATGTGACAAAGAGTAAATTGGGAAATTGCTTTGGGAAAACTGATTGATGAGGACAATACCTAAGAAAGAATCCACCTAGACTTCACTTGTTATCTAACTCTGAACTAGACGATTTATTCATTCGACTTGATCCGTAGAAATCCCTAAATTATGTTAATACCTCCGTTGAGGATAAGAACAACTAATCCTAGGTTGATTAATTGAAATCTCTTTCTAATTAAAACCTCTAGTCTTGCATTAACTCGATCTATGGATCCCCATATTAGATTTGACTCTAATCTGGCAGATTTTCATCGTCCTATGTCTAGGATTGCGATCAACTCCGCTTAATTGTGTTGGATCTACTCCTATACAAGGACTTTTGCTCCTCTGCATAAGCACATTCGACTTAAATTAATATCCCGGAAATATCAATTCAAGGGTTAAAAACACAATTAAGAACAAGTCAAATATTTATCATATAGTTCAGATAATAATAATAATAAGATTCGTCTTAGGTTTCATCCCCCTTAGATATTTAGGGTTTTAGTTCATGTTTATAAAAAAGAAACATCTCTGAATAAAGAAAATAACAAAACATAAGAAAACCCAAAAACTCCTGAAAGGATTGAAGGGAGATCTTCTGTCTTGATGTAGATCCTGGCTTCTGAGATGGATCAATCGGCTTTCCTTCAAGTAATTCCCTGCCTTTAGCTCTCCGTCTTGGTGGGAAGACTATACCCTTTACGGGAATAATGTACACCCTTATGGTGGTCTCCTAGGGTATTTATATAGAGTTTGGAATGTCTTTCTTAGCCCCTAAGTAGCCTTTTCCGAGTGAAATTAAACTTCATCATGACAGGGACATGCCCGTATGAGTCAATCTTGGGCCGTGCTTAAGCCTGTCAATGTGGCACGGGCGTGTGGCACGCCCGTGTGGTGAATCTCCAGGCCGTATTGATTTTGCACATTGGCTAATTTTCTCCATTTTTGGCCCGTTTCTTATTCTTTTCACTCCCCTAAGCTCACCTGAGTATAAAACATGAATTTAAAGCTTTAGGAGCATCAAATTCCACAAATCAAGGAATAATTCATCCAAAAATAAGCTAAGCATGAGGTAAAAATATGTATAATTTATGGTTTATCAGCGATCTTCCTAAGTTAGAAGACATTTGCCATGAAGATTCTGAACAAGTTCTCTATGCTGAACTGCAAGACAACAAGCACACCAGTTGCTGTTGGAGAGAAACTGTTGAGCCAAGGTGATTTTGAGAAAGTGAATGACACAACCTATTGAAGTCTAGTAGGATGTTTGCTCTATTTTACAGCCACTAAACCAGACATCATGTTTGCTGTAAGTTTGCTATCTAGATTTATGCATTGTTGTAATGTAAAGCATTTTCAAGTTGCCAAAAGAGTTCTCAGGTACATCAAGGGTACACTGAGTTATGGAATATTGTTCACCAAGGTTGATAGCATGAAGTTGCTTGGTTATGCTGATAGTGATTGGGCTGGATCAATAAATGACATGAAGAGTACCTCAGGGTATGTGTTTACACTCGGTTCAGCCATCTTTTGTTAGAGTTAGAAGAAGCAAAATTTTGTTGCTCAGTCAACTGCTAAAGCAGAATATGAGGCAACTGCAGGAGCTGTCAACCAAGCCATTTGGCTAAGAAAATCATGGCTGATTTGAATCAACACCAAAGGGAAGTAACAGAGATCAATTATGACAACCACTCTGTTATTGCAATTGCAAAGAATCCAGTGTTCCATGGGAGAACAAAGTACTTCAAGATTAAGTTTCATTTTGTTAGGGAAATGGAGCAAGCTCAAGAGGTGAGACTGATTCATTACAGTTCTGAAGAACAACTTGCGGACATCTTGACAAAACCCCTTAGTGTGTCAAGATTCATCGAATTAAGAAGGAATATGCAGTATGAAAGCCAATGAAGAGTGTTGAAGTTGGCCTGCATACAGCACATGAAGCAGTCATGAAGCAGAAAAAGCTGTCTGAGTCATGCATATTGCAGTTAAATGCAATGTTGCTGATTTAGTTACTTTAAGTTGATATTTTGTAACTTAGTTTGATTAGAACTTAGCTGGTAATGTACTTGATGTATTTTTGTTGGCATTTGAGCTGATAAACCAGCTTTACCAAGTGTGCTAGTTTAGCATATCAAGTTTCAATGTAATTAACGGTAGTAGGTAATGTTTAGGTGACAAATCTGCTTGTAGTGACCAGTTTATGTCTGGTATATGTATTGGCATTATGCCATTGTTCATTGTTAATGAAAATCCATCAAATTTCATTAGAAAACTCTCTCTTTTCTTGTTTTTCATTTTTGTAATTCAAGCTTGATTTTTTTTGTTTGCTTAGCAAGCATCGAGCCTTGAAGCTCAAGTTTTTGTTAAACTTCATTCATTTGTTTTCATAGTTCCAACACGTTCTCTTTCATTGGCGGGGTTTGGTCTCTCTAACTCCAACTTCCTTCCCATGCTTTGCCAATAATGTGATATGATCGTACCGCAAAACTAAACTATTATCACGATAAAGGCAAGCGCACTTATCGAACAGTATATGGCAAGACTAGAATGTCGAACCCACAAGGACTAAAAGTACTAGTAATAGCTCTCTTTTTATTATCTAGCCTAAAAATAAAGGGGATTTGTTTTAATTAAACTAATTAACCAACTAAGAATGCACAGAGAGTAAATTAAGAAAATACTTTTAAAGAATCGGTTGATTAAGACAATATCCAATGAAGAATCCACCTAGACTTCACTTATTATTTGACTCTGAATTAGAGATTTGTTCACTTGACTTGATCCATAGAAATCCCTAATTTATGTTAATATCTCTTTTGAGACTGTCGAAACCATTTTTAAATTTTGGAAAAAACGGTGATTGACTTAAAAAGTCTAGAGTCGCCACCAACATTTTTTGTTTAGGTATGATTGGATCACCTTATAAAACATTTTGGTTTACGAAATTCAAGAAAATGGGTTCGGGAGTCGGTTACTATGAGGAAGGGTTAGCACCCTCGTAACGCCCAAAATTGGTACAAAATTGATTAATTAATGTCCTAATGATGAAATTTGAAAAAAGTTCAAAATGTGATCCCTTTTAAAAAAAAATTGAATGCTTCAAATTGAATTTTAAGATTCACTCGTTTTGAAGGAATAAAATGCCACATCCAGCACGTTAGGATATGACACTTTAAAACTTTCAAAATCGAGATCGTCTTATAATTTCTAAAACATGAAATTAAAAGGGTATTTAGTTATTTGGTCAAACGAAAAATCGCAACCCAACATATTAGGGAACAATTTTTCAATTTCCCCAAACACTAAATATTGCCTTATTTCAAAAGTATTTAAATTGGCAAATTTAAAAATGATTTAGTGTATTTGGTTTGAAATTAGATAAAAGTTGGAGTTGAAATCATGATGCTATAATATGGAGCAAAGATATAACAAAAAATCATGGAATAAAACATATAACAAGATTGCTTCTACAAAAACAACATATAGAGGTATAATATTACATCACATGAATATCAAAACTAACATAAAAACAACAAATTTACAGTTAATACCAAACAATCATAAACAGGTAATAAACCTTAAAACAAATAGAAAGAAAATGAATTAAAATCGTTAATATACAATCAATAAAATATATAAAATTTAATTTAAAATCAAGTATAAAAGTTTAACATAAAAACACATTACATTAGTTAATGATAAATATAAAAATTTTGAAATAAATATAAACAAATTTTAAAAAGAAATAGTGTTATATGACACAATTTGAAGCAAATTTTATAAACAATGAAAACCTAATAAAAAATATATACAATATAATAGTAATGCATGCATAGTATTTAAAATACAATATATATATAAAATAAGATATTAATATTTTAGAAGAATAAGTAATTGAAATCTCAATATGTAAAAGAATACATAAATATATATAAATAATTTAAAGAAAATACCAAAAAAGAAATATTTACATGAATGACCAAATCTATATGATATAAATTAATAACACACAAAATAATCTATAAAAATACATACAAGTGATAGTATACATATAAAACATTTGAAATAAGCAAAATATATATAACAAAATATGAACTTTTTAAAGAAATAGGTTAGATGTAAATGAATTCAAAAAAACATTTTAACTAAAATATATGTACATAAAATAATATGAAATCTATGATATATACATAAACTGGAAATAATTTTAATATAAACTAACAGTTAATAAATGATTTAAAAAAGTTTAATTAAACAACTTTTAAAATTTGAATAATAAATAAATTAAGGATAAAAGAAGACATTGATTTAAAAAAAATCGAAACATTAAAATAGAAATGAAGACATAAATGAAGTGTGCGAAAATTGGAGAGGACTAAAAGTGCAATCAATCCCGATCTTCAAACGAAACATTTGAACGAAGACTAAATCCAAACAGAGAACAAATCTCAGGGCAAAATTAAAATGTAGAAGAAACTGAAATAAAGCTCGATTGACCATAGGCCAGAAAGGAGGGACTAGTCACGCAAATAACCCCTTTCCGCAAAAGCACGTGGGTCCTGAGGGTGCTGAATCGGGTCATCGGGTAAGGGCCTATACGGCACCGGTTTGAAGCCATGATAATCGGTTTAAAACAGCACCGTTTTCTCCAGTATATAAGGGTATTTTCCCTTCCAAAATCAATTGATCGGTCGTGTACTCAGTCCAAAACCCTAGCCTCTTCGATTTTTCAAAAAACTTGCCGTTCGATTCCTCTGTATAAGATCTGATCTAACTCGATCATCAATCCGCCATTAAAATTGGTGATTGGCACCGTGCATAGGCTCAGATATACCCTTAACTCGAAAGTTTTACCATCCTAAAATCTGAAAACCCCGATCTGACTTCGACTATGGCAAAGCGATGAGGGTCTGGCAATGGCGTTCAAAAGATAAGTATTTTCTTTTTTCGCATATATGAAGAAAATAAAAAAAAATAGTATGAAAAGAGAAAGGATTCTTGAAATCCGAAAATCACCTTTAGAAATTCTTTGTTTCTGTATTTGCTTTTTGCTTGCGTTCGTAAAAAATTTACAGATGAAATGCTTGGCTTTTTATAGCCAAATCGAAAAGGAATGAAGTGAAATACACTTTTTTCTTTTCTTCTATAATATTCCTATTGTATTCTATTACTGCTGACTGTGCTTCTTTAGCAGGTGTGCGCGTGAGAGAATCCTTCGTGGCAGAGACGAGGCCACACGGAAGAGCTGCTCGTGCGAGCAGAGACGTCCAGCAAATCCAGAATGTTCTAGAAACCTCCAGATGCCCACCACTGGGCCATTCGTGCCACTGAGTCTGTCTTCGGGTCATCGGGCCTCTGCAATTAGCCCGGGTCACGCTCAATTTAGGTCTAAGCTAGGATTGGGCTTATTTTTTGGTAGACTGTTATTAAAATTTGGGTCTATTTTTACTGAAAAAGATTTAGGCTCTGATTGTTTGGGCTTTAAATATTTGTAAATGGACATTATTGTTTTATTTTAAACTTGATTTAATTTATAGTATTTGGGTCAGTAGAATCAGACTCATATTTGATTTTGGACCAACGAAAATTCGGGCTAGGGTTAATTTATTGGACTGTAAAATTTGGGCCAAAATTTGGACTCTTGACTTTATCAGTCTTTACATAAACCATTTAATTTAATTTTGGGTAAATTTAATGGGCCCAGGCTAAATTGGGCTAGTATAGAGACTAAAAACAACTAATTCTAGGTTGATTAATTGAAATTTCTTTAATTAAAACCCCTATTGTTGCATTAATTCGATTTATGAATTTCCCTATTAGATTTGACTCTAATCCGGTAAATTTTTATCGTCCTATCTTTAGGATTGCAATCAACTCCGCTTAATTATATTGGATCTACTCTTAGACAAACACTTTTGCTCTACTGAATAAGCACATTCAACTTGAATTAATATCCTAAAATATTAACACAAGAATTAATAAATATAATTAAGAACAAATTAAGTATTTATCATATAATTCAGAAATTAATAAGAAGATCCATCTTTGGTTTCATCCCCCTCAAGTATTTGGGGGATTTAGTTTATGTTTATAAAGAAAAACATCTCAAAAATTGGAAAACAACAAAACATAAAGAACCCAAAAACTTCGAGAGAAATTGAAGGGAGATCTTCAGCCTTGATGGAGATCCTGCTTCTGAGATGAATCAATCAGCTTCCTTCGAGTAATTCCTTGCTTTCTACTCTATGTGTCCTCCTTAATCCTCTCCTAGGGTGTTTAAATAGACTTTGGAATGCCCAGAATACCTAAAAATTAGCCTTTTCCGTGTAGAATTAAAACAGGATTCGGCAGAGACACGGGCGTGTGGTCTGCCCGTGTGCAAAGGTCCAGGCCGTGTGCAATACTGAGTTTGTTATAAGTCGACATGGTCGTGACGCAGGGGCTTGTAGCCAGCTCGTATGTCATACATGGGCGTGTGGTGTACCCGTGTGGAAGTGCCTAGGTCGTGTTAAATGCTGATTTTGGCCCATTTTGTCTGTTTTTGGCCCGTTTCTTACTCTTTTCAGTTTTCAATGCTCACCTAAGTATAAAACATGAAATTAAAGGATTAGAAGCATCAAATTCATTAAATTATAAGGAAAATCATCTAAAAATATGCCAAGCATGGGATAAAAATATGTTACAATTATGGTTTATCAACCAGATTGATTCTTTACAGTCTGATAAACTGTAAATTATACATATTTTCCATATGAATTATCATTGAATTTATGGAATTTGATGCTCCTAATCCTTTAATTTTATGTTTTATACTTAGGAGAGCATAGGAGAGTAAAAAAACAAGAAACGGGCTGAAAATGAAGAAAACGGACCAAGGTATGAAAACAACACGGCCTGGAGGTTCACCACACGGGCGTGTCACACGGCCGTGCCACATTAACAGGCTCGAGCATGGCCCAAAGTCGACTCACACGGGCGTGGCACACGGGCGTGTCTCTGTCGTGAGGAAGTTCAATTTCACTCGAAAAAGGCTACTTAGGGGCTAAGAAAGACATTCTAAACTCTATATAAAGACCCTAGGAGGCAACTACAAAGGGGTACAGGAGAGGAGAGTGCTGAGCACATTACTCCCGCCAAGACGGGAAGTTAAAGGCAGGGATTTACTCGAAGGGAAGCTAATTGATCCATCTCAGAAGCCAGGATCTACATCAAGACAGAGGATCTCCTTTCAATCCTTTCAGGAATTTTGGATTTTCTTATGTTTTGTTATTTTCTTTATTCTGAGATGTTTCTTTTTATAATTATGAACTAAACCCCTTAATACCTAAGGGGATGAAACTTAAGACAGATCTTGTTATTGTTATCTGAACTGTGTGATAAATATTTGATTTGTTCTTAATTGTGTTTTTAACTCTTAAATTGATATTTCTGAGATATTGATTTAAGTCGAATGTGTTTATATAGAGGAGCAAAAGTCCCTGTATAAGAGTAGATCCAACACAATTAAGCGGAGTTGATCGCAATCCTAGACATAGGATGACAAAAATCTACCGGATTAGAGTCAAATCTAATATGGAGAGCCATAGATCAAGTTAATGCAAAATTAGGGGTTTTAATTAGAAAGAGATTTCAATTAATCAACCTAGGATTAGTTGTTCTTATCTTCGACGGAGGTATTAACATAATTTAGGGATCTCTACGGATCAAGTCAAATGAAGAAATCATCTGGTTCAGAGTTAGATAACAAGTGAAGACTAGGTGGATTCTTCTTTAGGTATTGTCTTAATCATTCAGTTTTCCCTAAAGTGATTTCCCAACTTACTCTTTGTCACCTTAGCTTAGATTAGTTAGTTCACAAACAAACCACCTCTTTATTTTTAGGCTAGATAATAGGAAGGAAGTCATTACTAGTACCTTTAGTTCCTTGGATTCGATATTCTGATCTTGTCACTAGCTATACCACTATTCGATAGGTGCACTTGCCTTTTATCGTGATAATAGTTAGTTTCCAGGTACGATCGATTTTATTACTTTATCTCATCACGATCACAGTCGCTTGACTTTTCTAGAAACTTGTTTAACTCAATTCCAGATGAATTTTTTCAATAGCTGTGGAGGGATTGATGGGTTAAAGAGCTTCAACTTTAGCAATGTTTTCCCAATTAGAATTTCGCTCAGGCTGATTCTCTATAACTACTTTTCAAATGATTGTCTAACCTATGGTGGTTGATTCGTACTAGTTCCAGGTTTATTGATCCCAGTTGTATCGATCGAGTAAATTAACTCAAATTTTATCAGGCTTTTGGAATTTTGTCATTCTTAAATGGGGTGAAGTAATAGGGCAAAATGAAATAAGACATATATTCACTCCCACCTCACTCCATCACCCTAATTTTGGGTTAAACCAAACTTTTTATTGTCCTATTTTAATAAAAAATTGTTATGGTTTCTACCAATTGTGCATATTAATTTATAGCTTCTATTGCTAAACACACTTGGAACAAGTGATGAAGAGTTCATCTTTATTCATTAACTTAAACTATGAACAACAAGAACACAACAAAGCATTATAACATGTTTTTTGGACAAGTATAAAATCATAGCTCATAAAGGTTACAAATGAGGTAGTTTCAAAACCTGGAAAAAAAAAACAAAAGAAAGGAATCCAACCCAAGATTCATATTTTAACTTCAAAGAACATAATAGTATTTTTTTTAAGCTTGAATTGAGAGATCGAAACTACCTAATATGACAATATCATTGCGTTCAAATCCAACAACTGGGGTATCTGCTGCTTCATCTTTTTCGGGCTCAACATATGTAACAACAATGTCTTTTCTGAATGTTAGATAGATGACTGCAATAATGTAAATCGCCATTAAAGGAAACACAATGATTCCAATGAATACATTCCCTACTTTTGGTATATCATTGTGAACCAACCAATCTACAAACGCTGTTATTAAATAGTACACGTTGATGCCAATAATTCCAATGCCTAAAATCCATGAAATCACAATTATCTGCAATGCGATAAAGATATGATTATCAGCTAAGAACATAAATAAGCAAAAATAATAATAATAATTAAGAGAAATAACCGTAAAAGTACCATAGAGGCTTCTATATTAGGAGTCAGATTGTATTTTGCCTCATCAAAGAGCTAATCCCTTTTTGTTATAAATTTAATCCATTTGTACTATTAAAAACTGGCATGGTTAACAAAATAACCAGACAATGACACGTGGCTGGTCATGTGTAACTCATACTGACGTATAGGGACTAGTTTTTAACAGTAGAAATAGATAGAAATTTCAACAAAATGACAATTTGGCTCTATGATCTAACATATAGAGAATAATTCACCGATTTTTTAACAGATAAGAAAATATACAATCTAACTCTTAATACAAAGACCTCTATTGTACTTTTACCAAAAAAATAACTCACAATTACGGAGTTCTTGTACGGTCCCATCTTGGTTGAGCTGCTACTAAATTTAAGGAGTGGGATTAGAGCAAATGGTAGCTCAAATGAAAGAATCATCTACAAAATACATTACCAAATTTACAAGTAGTTTTAGCTTAAAATATATATATATTGATAAAATAATTTGTTGAGGAACTCAAAAATTAAAAGTGTTAATGGGTTGGCCTATGCAAGGCATTTAGACTATTTTTTTGAGTTCAGTCCAAAAAATGGATTTATTTTTTGCCTAAGTCCAACCTGATTTAAGAAAAGTAAACTCGGGTCCGATCAGCCCGTCCATATTTGATTTTTTAGATTAATTTTTATTTAAAATTAAAATTTTTTAAAAATATAATACATCAAATGCACTAAAAATGCTAAAATAAAAATTTTCCAACACATTAAAAAGTATTTATATTAAAAGATACTACAATAAATATAATAAATGTTTTATTATATTAAAAAACACAAATAAATATAATAAATATTTTATTGTTTTAAATGTAAATTTTAAAATTTTATATTTTGGGTTGAATTATTTAGTTGAGTAAGTTTCTTTTAGGTCATGGACAATACGTTATTGGATTAATTATTTAATATAAATATATATAATTATTATTTATCATATGTAATTGATATAATATTATTTTATAACATAATATTCGGACCGGGATCACTTGGGCCAAAAAATCTTGTCCAAGACTTGACCTATATAGAAAATGAGCCTTAAATTTTAACCAAGTCCATTTTTCGAGCCTCGTATTTTGTCCAAATCTCCTATTTTTTGAGCAGGTCTTCGGACCTAAGCAGGTGACCCAGCCCATGAGTAGGTTTACCAAGAATTTAATAAGTTTGGATTTGAATTGTTATTTATAATCCTTTTGTTATTCTGGGGTTAGCGATATGCTTTGTAAAATAAAATAAAAAATCGATCTTAGATATATTCTAACCGATGCAATGATGATTAGTCGACCGGCACCTTGAGATCCACCAATGATGGACACAATGAGACTAGGTGTAATGGCAATGCACCTAGTCATTATATTCCTCACCCATTTCTTCATTTTAAGATTCAAGAAACCCTGAAAAGAAACAAACATCATATGATAAAGTTAATTAATTGTCATTAGATTAATGATTAATGAACACAACATTTCAAAAAGGGTGTAATTTGCAAAACCTGCATGATAAATTGTCCTGCATAAGTCCCTGTAATGGTAGAGCTTTGCCCTGATGCTAAAAGTGCAACGGCATAAAGGGCTTTGCTAGATTTCCCCAACACATTCTGCAATATTGGCCAAAACGCAGTTTCTTACCTTCAATTTTGATTTGCTAATGAAAAGTTTTAGTATGTTTAATTAGTAATTTTGGACCTCGAGAAGGAAAGAAGCTGAGTTGAGATTAAGATCGTTGCAACGTTTCTGGTTAGCACTGGAAATATTATCAGCTGTGCAGACCGCGGCGGACACCGAGACAACCGCCACGTTGATTAAAAACGCCACAAACAAGGCGATGCCACTCTCTATTAGAAAATATTTACAGGCATCCTGACCAAATCAATGAAAGCAAACATAACTTAGCATGCATTAACAAACTAGAACTATAGCATTACACTTGCAATGATGATATTGTTTACTTTGGCTTACATTAACACCTCGAACAGAGTTTGGTACTTTTCTGCTAAGCACCAGAGCTGAGTGAAGGAAGAGATTGTGCCTGTAATTCACACCATTTTTTTGTAGTTAGAATTTATTAAGAGCTTCATTGAAGTGTGATTAAATGAGATTTCATCCTGCTCTTATAAAGTCAGTGATGAACGTTTCGAAGATCTTATGAGTTTAATAGTGACTCATGTGAACTGCACATGAAAATCTTCCAAGGAACCTTTTTATGGGCAAGATTTTCAAAAGAAATTATATAACAATATATGTAAGGGTAAGTAAAACTCGATTCAAATTGAAAAAAATAAATTTTAAATTAATCGAATTGAATTGTTCGAGTCAACTCAAATAACTAATTAGAGGTTCAAATTCAAGTCGGGTTGAATTTTATAATTCGAATAACAAATTGGTGTAAATACTCTTTTGGTCACTATCAATTTTGAGAATGAACTCTCAACAAAAATTACAAAAAAATATCAAATAATTTTTTAAATTAAAATATTTATAAAAATTTTAAAAGTAAAGTAGAAAGTGATTGATGTTATAACGTTCATCTTACGGCATAACAAGGGCACCCAAGAGGGCAATGGCGTCGCCGGTGGCTCCTTGGCCATTAAGTTTAGGAACAAACATGCCTTTAACCACACCTGATGCTGGTGGTTTTACGTAACTCATTTCCCCAAAGAAACATCCCGCCATTACAAACACCAGCACTGCTATCAGCATTTCCAGCTTCCTCACCTTTTCAATATAAACATCATTTTCAACAAAACAAAACCATTAGCAAATATTAACCTTCTCTAATTTAACATTTACATATACAGACACAAATTAATTACCCCATATCTCTGCAGGCCAAGGAGGAGGAGAGTGCTTAAACCCGTCAATAAAACTCCAACCCATACTGGGATGTTAAACAGTATATTCAATCCAAAGGCTGTCCCAATCACTGCCACATATATAATAATGCATCATATATCTTGTTTTCAGTACTTAGTTTTTGAACTATTTACTCATGATGTAAATGATGACTTAAATAACAAGAAACCTTCAGGTATATCAGCAGCTATGACAGCAATCTCTGCTAGTATCCATAAGCAATATTTCACCATTCTTGGGTACTCAGCCTTACACAATTCTGATAAGTGTTTACCTGAAAAGTTAAATAAAGCTAAATTATTACACCAGAAATGGAGATTTTGTTAATTATTAGTATTAAATATGTATATAATCAATTACCAGTGCTGACTCCAAGATTTGCAGCAAGAGATTGGATTATGAGAGCAAAGACTAATCCGATCAAAACCACCCACAGCAGCTGAAGATTGCAAAGGTTTCATGTTGTTGCGTTTAAGAATATTATAAATATAAAGGCTTTATCTTGAACTTAAGTATTACCTCATATCCATGGCTGGCTCCTGCTTGTAAATCAGTTTCCACTGTGACATGACGTCAATCAGATTATGATCAAATAAGAAAACATTAAAATCAAAAGAGAAAGAGTGGCAATAACTTACAGTTTCCAGGATCAAGATAAGCTAATGAAACAAGGAAACCAGGGCCTATAAATGACAAAAACTTTCTCCATCCAGGTTTCTGAAAAAAAAAATCCCATAGAAACATCAATCACAAACCAAATAAACAGCCTCTCTCTCTATATATATAGAAATGGAACCTGATCATGATTGGGGTCATCATGTTTATCATTGAAACGTTTGCTGTTGTTATTAGAGGAGGATTGTGGGGGGGTGGTGCCGGGCTCCACATTAAGAGCAGCTATGCGGTTGCTTCCTCCACCCCATGATTGAGGAATTACTGCAACATCGCCTCCTTGTTGTTGCTGCAAACTTCCCATATCTCTTTTTTCTTTTTAAGTTTACTGATTACTGTATAGTTGCAGTGACACACAATTGAAGAGACTGAAACACTGCATTTATAGTGCAATATGTACAACTTATCCAACATTTGCCTACATGTTTTTTTAAGGTGCTGACTAGCCAGTTACTATCTTTACATAACATGCAAATAAATAAAATTATATAATGTGGTTGAACTCTAAAAAACAAAATCTTTGACCTAAAAGACTACAACCTCGGAGCAAGTCGTTTGGAGGATCATTTTAGGAAAAAAAAATATGAACTTAACCAAATGAAAACTTGTTCAATTTTATTAGTGATATCATGACATGAACCATGCCAATTGTTATGATGTATCTATACAAAGGAGAACAGGTTCATGCCACTCCAACTCTGTTAATTAATAAAGGTTTTCCCATTTCAAAGTGTGAACAGAATTTTAGGAATTGATATACCATAACACATATATACAAGGGAGAAGTTATAACAATTTTTAGGGGAAGGATGAAATTTTAATTTTTTATAGTTATATATTTATAATTTTTAAATGATTAAATTAATTTTTTATAATTTTAAGGGGTAAAGTGTAATTTTACCTTTATTAATTTAAAATTTTAAAAAAATTTAGAAGGCCTAAATAATAATTTTTCATTTTAAGGTAGACCAGAGCCCATGCGAATCCCTAAATTTGCTTCTGCATATAAAATCTAAATGTTATATTTTTTTTCTTCAAAGGTTTGAACACAAATCTATAGATTTAATGTATTAGTGGTGAGGTTTTTTTTATTTTTATAAACCGCTCCACTTATGAAGTTAATAAAAAAACTTTCACTACCAAGGTGATGAAATTTGTTAACACAAATATTTATTAAATCGGATCGGTGGTGAAACCGGTCAAGTTCCCAATTTGTCAATTCGACCGATTAAATTAAAAAATTATTAAAAAATTTAAAAATAATAAATTAAAAACTCCGGCTCAATTAGTTCGTACCGGTTCCTAAACCAACTAGTTTGAAGTCTCTCTCCAAATTGATACTCCAATCAATTCTCACTTCAATTGATTTGACTGATCAATCTAATCCAATTCAAACAAGATTAACGCAACAAATAGAAAATTTTCACCATTAATATATTAAACAATTATCAAATAATGTATGCTTATATATACACACTTGGAAGACCTTTATAGCGGTTCTAATTTTGTAATGTTGTGAACCCATTTGGAGAAAAAAGGAAGCCCCCATGGAAGTCAATTGCAAGCACTTAAGGACTTGTATATATATTCCCCAATAATATGGGAAAACCCAACAAAAAAATGACTAAAAATATTGTGTAGTCATTGTCACTGTGCTTAATTAACAAACCAGATGACGTGTAAATTAGTATAATAAAGTAAATTAGGACCCAAAAATGGGATGTTTCTGTTTTACATTTGGAGCCAATGTAGCTTTATGTATGATTGCATGAATAGGACAATTGGTTAGTTAGCATGGCGGCAATGCCCATATGTAATATACAAGCGTGTGCGTTTCATGCTGCTATTCCCCTTTGGCCATTATTTTTATAATTAAACATGTCTTCCTTTCATATTCATTAGTATGAATTTTTTAGATTATAAAAATTTAAATTGTTAGTGCATTTAAAACTTAATTTCGATATTTTCATTTTTAAGAATTTATTCTTTTTACTTTTAAAATTTAAAATTTTAAGTTTAATTATATTAATATTATTCAAATTCACCAGCTAAATTTACCATTGTGATATGATGAATTTTTAAAAAAATACTCACTTGGTAGTCATGTAATAAAAAAAATATTGTAATAGACCTAAATTTAACAGATAGTTTTAACGGTGCTGGCACTACTTAAAAATTCACAAGTCAAAATAAGGTATTTAGAATAATTAATGACATTAAAAAAAGGTTGAGGTACCAAATTATATAAAAAATTAAAGTGTAGAGATTAAATTTCAAATTTGAGGATAGTATAAGAATCAAAATTGAAATTTGACCATTGTTAAATAATCTCAAAAAAAGTTGTGTATTTGGACAGCATAGGTCAACATTTTAATCAAAATAAAATATTTAGACTAAGTATAACAATATAAAAGGTAAGGTATTAAATTATGTCAAAAAGTAAATATAAAGATTAAATTTTAAATTTGAGCATAATACAGAGATCAAAATTAAAATTTAACCATTATTATATAATCTTAGATAAAAAGTAAAAGGTTGTCTATTTGGATATGTATACATCAACATTTTAATCCAAATGAAGTATTCAGATTAACAATAACATATTAAATTATGTCAAAAATTAAAGTATAAAAATTAAATTTAAAATTTGAGCACAATATAATGACCAAAACTATAATTTGGTACTTCTTACATAATCTAAAAAAATAAAAATAAAAAGCTTTGTTTATGTATTTGGAGAGGTGCCCAAGGAATTTCTTTTGATATAGAGAGTAGATAATTTTGTATAGTCTAATTCATATGCTGCAAAATATTCTCATCATCTTTAATTAGAATGGGTGACTTGAAGGTTTTGTCCAAATTGTACTGTCTAATGCTTGTGAAATCACTGCTCTATCCCTACCTCTAAAACATAGAGGGCTTTTAGATTTGGTCCCTATCTTATGAAAGCCTCTCTGATTAGGATGGTTCAAACTAAACATGGATGGTTCTTCTTTGGATAATCCGGGGAGAATAGGGGCCGACGTTCTTATTCGAGACCACCACAATGGTAATTGGGTGATCGATGCCTATCGCCAAATACGAAGAGCAGCCAGTGTAGAAGTTGAGCTTTGGGCACTCCGTGAGATTGAAGCAGATGCTACTCCTGTGCTTTACTTTATGCAGTCTTCTACTAATCAAAATATTTTGTTATCTCATTTGGTTGATGAGTGCAGGACGCCCTTTTATTCTATGAGTTCTAGCTGCTCGGAACATATATTTCGGAAAGGGAATAAGTGTGTACAGATACTTTAGCCAGTGTGGGCAATAACCTTCAATTGTTGTTTCCATTAGATGAACTCTATGTTTCTAATTTTCTTTATGTCTATTCTAATCCTCCTTACTGTTTACATTTAGATGATGCTCAAAGGGTAGTTATGTATCAAACTTCTATGTTAGTGTTCTATTAATAAATATGTTACTTTTCCGACCAAATGAAAAAAATATTGTCGTCATCTATAACTTGTTCAAAACTTCTTCGGTAGTAAGATGTCCCTTAAGCAATGGCTTAAGTCTTGTGGATCAAAAGCGTTGAGAGAGTTTGTCCTATATTTAGTCAAAACCCAATATAACTGCCAAATCCAGAGGTCCAATCAGAAAAATGAATAACCTTGAAATGGTTACACCTGAAGTTCATATAGTGAAAGAAAATCAAAGGTAAAGCCAGATATAAATAAGGCCTTAGATCAAATGATGCCTGAAAATTTTCTTGAGGAATTTTAGGCAGTGAAAGTGAAAATCAAGAAAACAGAGCTTACATACAGGTAATCAAGTATTAGTAGCCCGCAAAGTTATCAGAATCTTTGCTAATTTCACCTAATCTATAGACAATAATTCTACTTATATAAAGAACCACAATTTTTTTAGTTTAATTCCATTGAAATTTAGAATTCATAATATCAAAAAGCTATGGAGAAAAGCAAGAAAAAGGAAACATTTACACCTTTCTATTCCCATAACAGCACTTCGATTGTTTTTTCCTCCCCTAGGGAAACCAACAGCATACTTAGTGATAGCCACCACCGCCGCCGCCACTGCAGCCACCCTCACCATTGTTACTGCCTGCCTCACAAGCACGACCAGCTGTCGTGCCACCATTTACACCTACTGCAGTAATGGTTGCCCCTGGATTAGCACCACTTCCACCATGCAGTGGCCTCCACGGTTGTCACCAGTGCCTTTAGTTTTCTTGGACATGCATATGAAGCAGAAAACTGACCATAAAAAATAATGTGACAAGGACAAAAATAAATAGAGATAACAAATATGTCAAATGTGTTCATCTCTTACTGGGGGCTTGAAGTATAGTTTCTTTTTGTGCAAGCAACAAGATATATGAAATAATGACAGTCTTGATGAAGCCAACAAAACATCCTAATATTTGAAGCGATTTCAACTTGGCCATCAGCCCATAATTAGCATCAAAGGGGTTGACATGCTTAGTTGAGATTCTTGTAAACAAATATTTTGTAGTATACAAGACCATACAATAGATGGGTAACTTGGAAGTAGGGGAATTCAGTAGAAACTGATATGAAAAACCAAAATGCATGAATGTTTTGCAGGTGAAAAATTTTCCTGAGCTGCAACAATGAGAGCATTATTCTCCAACAATAAGACAGTAAGTAAAACCGATTATAATTTGAAACTTCAAAATCTGCGGAAAGAAAGTTCCTCCACCATCCTCGTTATTCACTCTGGAATACTTACCACCAGAGTGCCCCAGTAATCGACCAACTTCTTGTCTGCTTTGCTTTACATGGTTGAGCATAAATAGCTTTCCTTGATTGTTAAACTTCCTCCACCATCCTCATTGTCCGTATGTGACTCGTTTTATGTTTCACTTTCATAACTTGTCTACATCTGCTACCAATACCATCTCTTATTCTTTTATGCATCTCATCGTCGATCAAATTGGCTGCTCCTACTGAATTCAGTGCATCACAAACTAACTTATATGTATACTCTCTTGGGATAGATCCCCCTCTGATCAACTCAAAAAGAAAACCTTTGGCCTCCAACACCCTTTCAGCTTCACACAGAACATGTATAATCGGAGTATACGTACTATTTGTTGCTACCCCATGATTCATCCGTTGCATCCTCCGCATCATCTCAATACCTTTATCGATCTCATTAACAGCACAATAGTACCTAATGAAAGAATTATAGGTGATCCGGTTTGGAATACAATTCCTTTTATTCATATCTTCGAAAAGTTCCAAAGCCCTTTCGATTCGATTCGTCTTACAACAACCATCAATCAAACAATTATAAGTCACAACATCAGGGACAAAACCCTTAAACAACATCTCACGAAACAAGTGATTCGCCTCATAAAGCCTCCTTCGAATCGCCTTTCGACATCCAGTTTGCATACTGAACTTACAATAAGAACTTATCAAAATTGTATATGTATACACATCGGGTGGACATCTGAAACCTGGTAATTCCATTTGTTCCAACAAGAACCTTGCTTTATTAAAATTCCCAACTCTACAAAGGGCACGAATAATCATATTATATGCAAAAACATCAGGTTTGCAATGATATTGCTTCATTCTATAAAAACAAGCCAATGCTTCATTAACTAACCCTTCTTCTCCTAGGACTTTAATCAAACAGGTGATAGAAGAAGTAGTAACAAGACTCCCACTATCAATCCTAGACATTTCCTTTAGAAAATCCCAAAGACCCTTCAAATTATTACCTTTAGCCAAAACAAAAGCCATTTCTTTACAAGTTTTCTCATTATGAGAAAACCCGAAAAACTTTTCCACCCATAAATAGAATTCCATTGCTTTATCTAGTCCTAAAGCTACCCTTTCCGGGTCTCTATAAGCAGCAGGCCCAAGGAGAAGAACATTATGGGAAATCTTAAATTTCTCTTGTTTAAGGTTTCTTTGCTTTAAAGGAGCACGGTGGCGGAAACCTTTTTGACGGCCAATGGAACGGAGGGATTGAAAAAAGAACTTGGGAACGGATCTTAAGATATCTGAAACTGAATTAGTTGTCCATGGATTTGAAATTGTTGAAGAAGCGAGTTGAGCATCGAAGGGTCGGTTTTGAACCATCATTGACATTACCTGGTGCACTATGCCATTGGAGCTGCGTTGTAAAGGCTTTGTTGGAAACATCTTTCCACTGAATTTTGCTCAAAAAATTCAGTTCTTTTGCTTTCAATTTCTTTAGTGGGTGTTTGAGTTTTTTTTTTCCTTTCACATGAAAGCTAAAGAATGAGACCTATTATGCATTGCAATGGAAATCTTGTGGAGCTGCTTTAATTTTGAAGGTGTTTTAGCTGGAGGAGGAAGATGGCATAAACATAAAAGCAGTGTATGAATGTTTAAAGTTAAACAGTGAAGATAAAAAGCCCATACTGGGTTACAACTTATAGGTTAGCTTTACTTGGTTGTTTGTAGAGGTGAGCATGGGCGTCGCAACTCTGCCCGACTTGGAGGCACACTCGAAATGTGGAAGCATTAGGATAAAAATATAAATTAAAAAAATAAGTTTGGACAAAAAAATAAGGTTCGTTTAGAAAACAGATCAAGCTCAAGTAAGACATTTTTTTCTTGGACCCAGCCTGGCCTGGCTCAAATCACTAAATGATAAAAAATATGTTTTTTTAAATTATTTTCTTGTTATTTTCTTCCTATTTTGCTACTATTTTACTATTATGTTGCTATTATTTTATTATTGTTGTTTGTATATTGTATAAAACTTATTTTACTATTAATTTTGTTATTATTTGAAAAACATTTGTTTATTTTGTTATTATTTTAGAGAGATTTACCTGTTAAGTTGCATTTATCTTAGTTTATTTAAGTATACATATTTTTTAAAATTTATTTTCAATTTGTTGGTAAGTATTTATTTTGATATTTTTAATATTTTTGATGTATTATATATATTTTAAAATTATATAAAAATTAATATGGGCATGCCGGGTCGAGCCCCAGTTTTAACATTTTTATCCGGATCGGGCTTGGGCAAAATTTTAGGCCCATTTTTCTGATCGAGCTGGGCCCGGGCCTAGCAAACGGGCCTAAATTTTTTGTCGGACCCAGCCCGGCCCATGCTCATCTCTAGTTGTTTGTAATAATAATAATAATAATATCTAAACCTAAAATATCAAAAAAAAAAAATTGGTATGCTTGATTTAGTTGCTTTATTAGTTCAATTTTCGGTTTTAATATTTTAAACGAAATAAGTCACGTTATTAAATAACAGTATTAAGTTTTAACGAATATTTTATTTTCACGAGCTGCATCTTGGTGCACTAAGCACATAACGCATACACAAATCAATCCTCTAATTATATCTGATTCAGCCTGACTAGTTAATACAGTACCAATATTTAATTTTATTTACAATTTGGTACACATATCATTTCTCAATCATTTTCACAATTACAATCCAATCTATTAATATATCAAACATATTTCATAGCTTTCAATACATTTTCACCCAATTCTATAGCACATATCATATTTCAAGCTATTCATGTTATTTTACATTTTATTCATTTTAGTCCTCAGTCTAGCAATTCACATTTCAACTCAATCCAATAGGTCATATTATTTTTATATACACCTTGACATTCCCAAATGCAGGCAATCAATAAATACGATCATAAATCATAAATGTACAAACCAAAGTTTTCGGTTACTCGTTTTCATTTTTCCTTTCCCTCTCAAAGGTTCCGCATCGATGTTAGCTACGTACATTCACAAAAAATACCACATAATCAATTTCCATCTAATTCACAACCAAATACCAATTTATACATATTTTTTAATTTATTCAATTTAGTCCCTAAAACCAGAACAAATATAACTTTCAATCTAAAACTTCGGATTAAAATTCGATTTCACATTTACTCATTAGGCACCTTCTACTTTCTATTCCTACCAACATTTCATAACAGTTTTTTATTTTATTCGATTCAGTCCCTAATGTATGAAACTAACAATTAAGCTTTACAGTTTAGTCCTTTTCTTAAACTAAGCTTAATTTCTATCAATTTCACATTTAATCATTCAATTCTCAATAATGGAAACTTACTAAAATTTCACCAATTGATCAAATTAATCCATGAAATAGCTAAATCAAGCTCCCATGATCAAAAATCAATAAAAAAATAAAGAAAATTGGCTAGGGGCTTACTTGTAATTAAGGTCAAATGTAACTTAGGTTTTTTTAAACTTTCTTCAATGATGGACGATGAGAAAGGTTGAAGAAGATGCTGATTTCCATCTTTTTCCACTAACATTTCCTATTTATATTATGGTTAATTTTGACTAATTAACTTAATCATGCTTACTTAAGCTTTAATCTTTAATTAACTTAAACTAATGACAATTAACATCACATCTCACTATCATCCATTTGAAATAGGTTTATTTTCCATTTTAATCCTTTGGATAATTGATATCTAAGTCCCCAAGACTTATTCTAATTAAAATTTTATAGCGATTAAACTTTTTCAATTTAATTAGTCACAAATTCATCTAAATTACTAAATCAAATTTCAATTCATCAACCTACTAACTTCGTAAATATTTCTATTTAATATTTACGAACTTGGTTACGAAAATGAGGCCCTAAAACTGTATTTTTGGACACCATTAGAAATCAAGTCGTTACATCATCAATACTCACTATTCCAAGTATCGGTACAACACTGTTGACACTATTCATTTTTGCTCTTTGGAGTAATTGTACCAATACAAGTTGTACAAGTATCAAGACTTCTTTGTAGGGGACCCTAAACCATGCCCAAAACACTCATTTTCATGCTATGATCAATCCAATTCATTCCCAAACATCCATCAACTAATTTAAACCTTAAAACATCTCAAATTATCATATATATCATCATATGTTCAAGACATAACCAAACAAAATTCCCTACACTATCATATTCTTCAAGCTTCTTTAAGTTTCTTTCACGGGTTCTCATAAATATACCTAATTGTAGCGACAAAAAATTTAGCTTAGGTCGCTAATTGTGGCGATTTAAAATCTTGAAAACGAATTTCGATTTATTTAAAGCAAAGGAGTCGCCACCGATCCTTTTTCTTAGGTGTGATCGGACACCTATTAAAACTTCTTTTGGCTGAAAAATTTGTTTTTTAAGTAAAAAGGCTAAATTTAGGTCCACGTTGAAATTCAGAGAAAAGTAGGGTCCGGGAGTCGGTTACGCGCGGGGAAGGTATTAGCACCACCGCGACGCCCAAAAATTGGTATCTTTTCAAACATGCGTTGTCTTAATTTTTGAAAATACGAGTTCAATTTAAAAATTTAGTTGTGGTCCGATCAAAATACGAGCATTTTAAGGGTTTTTTATTTTTAAGAAGGATATCCCGCTTTTAACACGAGCCATTCGTGATTCACCCAACATAGCGATGAAATCACCGGCATAATATTAAAATCGGCACATTGCCTTATTTTTTAAAACATGAAAAGATTGTGACAAAGAGAGTTGACATAGAAATAACAATAATGTGAAACAATATGCTATGTTAAAAACAAATGATGATAAAGGTGAAAAATATACGGAATAAATAATATATAATATATATTAAACATATAATAATGCATGCGTAATAATAATGATTATAGTGATGCATATAGTGTGACAATAATAATAATGCAAACATATATAAGACAGATAATGCTAAGTTTGATAAACACACATATATGATAATATATATAAAACATGGGATGAAAATATACGAGTAATATGATATTATGGGTACACGCAAAGTATATATATATATCAATAATCAAGATGGAAATGTGATATATACGTAATGATATAATGTAGAAATGATGTATTTGAAATAAGCACATGAAAATAGCTATGTATGTTGATGATAATAATATTAGAAATATACGTAACACATACGTGGGAAATGATAATATTAGAGACAAATTATTTACAAAACTACTTGGATTTATACATATATATACATACATAATAATAATGTTAAAAGTATATACAGGATACATAATATATAAAATATAACATTAGAAATATATGCACGTAATATATAAACATATATAACGTTAAAAACATACACATGAAATAATAAATATACCAAAAAGAATAAATAAACGGTGGAGTGATATGTACATATAGTACAAAAATGTATAAAGATAATAGTAGTAATAAGTATATATTTATGAGAAATATAAATATTAGGATCGATTATAAATATATAAAATACACATACGTACGTGTTTAGAAAATAAAATATATAATGATAATACTAAGAATATATTATATATATGCATAAAGAAAGTAAATAGTAATAACGATATAATAAAATATAATATTGGAAAGAATAATATATATAATATAAAAGGAATAATATTAATGTTTAAAAAACAAAATAGTAGATAGACATAATAATATTAACAATATCAACCAATATTAAAACGAATAAAACTTAATATAAATAGACACGAATAATAACGTGCTATATATATGTACACATATATAATAATAATAATAATAATAATAATAATAGAATAATAAAAAAACGAAATAGGGCAGAAAGGACTAAATTAGAAACAGATTTAAAGTTTTGGGCCAGATTTTAAAACCAAAACAGTCAAAAGGGACCTATTCGAACACGGGCAAAACCTCAGGGGACCAAAACAGCAATTTTCCCGGTTATTCAAGACGGTGTCGCTGGAAAGGGGACTAAATTGAAGAACAAAACAAAGATTCGGGCCAAATTTTAAAATTAAAACAAGTCACATGGACCTATTAGAACACGGGTAAAATATAAGGGGGCCAAAACAGCAATTTTCCCGGTGACTTAAACGCAGCGCAGCGGTGGTGGACCAGATTGAAGCACGGATCAACTTCCCGGGCCAGATTGCAAAAATTTAAGACTTGATTTCAAAACCTCTGAAAAGCGGAAGGACTGGGGTTGAAAATAACCCCAGTGACGTCAGAGCACGCGGATCCTAGGCGGACCTGGGTCGGGTCGACCCGACCCAGGTCGGTTAGTATAAAAGGTGAAATTTTTTTGTTTTTTGGGTCATTTGGTACCCGGGGAAGAAAAAAAAGAGAGAAAGGGAAGAGAGGAGAGGGGAAGGAAGGAGGGGGGTCTCCGGAAAGCTCCGGTCACCGGACCGGTCAACGTCCGGTCACCGGCCGGTCACCGGCCGATGATCGGACCGCCACGCGCCGCCGATCGCCGTCGTTCCGGCCACCGTTCCGGTGGCCGGAAAAAGGTAAATTTTCTAAAATTTTTTACTTTATTTATGTATTTTATGTACAAATGCATGTAAAAATAAAAAGAAACGAAAAATGAGAAAAACGAAAGAACAGATTCTGGGAAACCTTTAGACTTCGTGTTTTGATGTTCGAATGCCTTGATATTGAGTTTGCTGCCTTAGTATTCTGCTTTTGAAATATTTCTATTTTTATTGATGTTTGGGGGTTCCAAAATCCGACCCTTACAAAATGTGTTTCATTCGGCTTTTATAGCCGATTTTTACAAGTTGTTTTTTTTTATTATTGTTGCTGTCCTCTCGTTTTAATTGTTTGCAGGTAGAAGCGGTAGAGACGTGACCTGGAAGGGCGGTGGCTGCAGGTGCTGTCAGAGGCAGAGGCAGCTAGGGCAGAGCAAGTGGGATTCGGGGCTAAGGTTCCTAGGGCTGGTACCGGGTTATTAGTGTTTGGGCTTGGGTATTGGGTCATCCGGGTTTAGGCAATTGGGTTTGGGGTTTAGTTTGTAATTGGGCTATTGTAATTGGGTTAATTTTGGGTAAATGGGTTAATGCAAATTGGGCTTTGTTGTAAATGGACTCGAAATGGGTCTTGTAATTGGACATTGACTGTTAATTTGGTTTAATTTTGGGCTTGTTTTCATTGGCAAAATTGGGCTATAACAGCTGCTCCTCTTTGCTCATTGTCGTGTAACGGGAATAGAGCAAAGATATAAAGAAAGGCCAATTTTGCCTGGTCTTGCGAGCTCCCAACTTGCTCTGGGGTTTCTTTTATTAAGTAACCCTATTCAACCCACCGCCTCTCGTAGCTTTAGGTTCAATTCATCGTAACTTCTAAGATCTGCCTTGTAGCCTCGATCTATCTTCACTTCAGGGATATAGAATTCGTCGTGATCTGATATTCTGAAACTTCAGAGATGAGATCTGGTATCTTCAATCTGCGCCTCTACGACTTCACTGGGGATGCAAGGCCTATATCTTTGATCAGCTCCCTGGCAACTTCCAAGAATGAGATTTGTATCTTCAACTGGCTTCATTGCAGCTTTAAAGAGGCAAACTCTGATGTCTTCAACCATCTCCAATCTTTAACCTTCATTGAGACGAAATCAAAAACTGCTCGACCTGCGCATTCTCGCAATAAGGGTTAGTTATTGAAATATAAATTGCAAGTGCCTCAGTGTGCAAACTGAGGCTCAACTCACTTCTCGCGATATGAGCTAATCTTTGAGAAACAGAGATTACGACAGAAATTGAAAAGCTCAACTCATTTCTGTAACATGAATTGACTTTTGAAAAGCAGAAAATAAAAACAGAAATTGAAAATGCTCAACTCATCTCTCGCAATATGAGCTGATTTTTGAAACATGAATTAAAGACTAAAATTGAAAGAGCTCAACTCACTTCTCGCAATATGAGTTGATTTAACATAAATTTAAAAAGCAGAAATTGAAAAAGATCAACTCACCTCTCGCAATATGAGTTGAATCTTGAAAAGTAGAAAATGAAAAAACCGAAATTGAAAAAGCTCAACTCACCTCTGTAATATGAGTTGGCTTTTGAAAAACAGGAATTGAAAATACCTCAGCGTGTCCTGAAGCTCAACTCACTTCTCGCAATATGAGTTGATTTTGAAAAGAAATTAAAAAGTACCTCAATGTGTCTTGAGGCTCAGCTCACCTCTCGCAATATGAGCTGATTTTGAAACATAAATTAAAGACAGATGTCGAAAACATCTTGCCGTGACTTGAAATTTGACTCACCTCTCGCAATATGAGTCAATAACAGAAATTAAAAATACCTCAACGTGTCTTGAGGCTCAACTCACCTCTCGCAATATGAGTTGATTTTTGAAACATAAATTAAAAGTACCTCAACGTGTCTTGAGGCTCAACTCACTTCTCGCGACATGAGTTGATTTTCAAAAATATGAATTAAAATCACCCAAAATTTCTCACATGGTGGAATTCAAGTGTCTTCTTCTTTGATTTGGATGCAATTGTCATCGCAACCTCCTGTTCTACTGAAATATCTGTATATGTTATGCATGATGTCATCATGATATGCATCTATTTGCCTTAAATGCATTCATGCCTATATGAACATGTTATGTGCCTTGCATTTGTTTATCGTGATCTCTTTTCATCACGACTCTTGTAGTGATCTGCTCTCATTATTTCTTGACCTTTTCCTTTAAAATTGGTACTCGTTTCCCAATTTCACGAGTAACCTTTACTTCTTGGATAGCATTCTTTTGCCCCATTTGAGCTTTCGTTCTTGCTTCCGAGCCCTTGTTTTGCTTATCATGATGATCTGCTTTCATTGCTTGGATTCTTAAGTTTCTCTTCAGGCTTTATATCCATCTTTCAAGCTTTACAAGTAAACTGCGTTTCTCAGATATCACTTGTTTGGTATATGTTGAACTTTTGTTCCTGCTTTGAGACTCTTGCGTCTGTCCAGTTTTCTATCCGAGTAATACTCAACATTTCTTTTGCACAGAGCATGTCATATTACTATTTATCAATTAAATAAACATAATAAGACGCATGCAAATGGTCAGGTAGGTACAAGAAAGAGACTTCACATTAATTTCGAAGGTAACAAACAAAGTCGACCAAGGATAATTGAAAGTGCCATAGAAGAAAAGGAACCATATTAGTGGATACAAATGTTCTAGATATTCAATGCATGAACTCTGCCACGTTTCTCAATCACGAATTTTTCTGAGCAAGACTTCTTGTGTAGAAGATCTCGAGTGTTCAGAAATGCTTCATACTATAGCCTGGTCACTTGGCCCACTGTTCAAAATTGCTTCTGCCCTTTGGGCCCAGATTTGCTTTATTAGGACGCCCTTTCGGGTTTTCATCCTAATGTTCTGTGTTTGACCAAGGCGCCCTTTTCGGGTTTTCACCTTGATCTCCCCATTTTTCATTTTCATTTTTTTTTAAGTGTAGTATTTCTTCACAACATCGGAGTTTACTGGTTTTGGTAACTCCTTCCCATCCATTTCTGTAAGGATCAAAGCCCCGCCAGAGAATGCCTTCTTTACGACATACGGTCCTTCCCAATTAGGTGCCCATTTCCCTCGCAAATCTTTTTGTATTGGGAGGATCTTTCTCAAAACGAGTTCTCCCTCATGGAATTCTCTTGGCCTTACTTTCTTGCCATGGGCAGCGATCATCCGTTTCTGGTACATCTGTCCATGGCAGATTGCCTTCAAGCGTTTTTCTTCGATGAGATTCAACTGATCATATCGAGCTTGGACCCATTCGGCCTCCTCGAGTTTCGATTCTATTAAGACTCGTAGGGACGGTATCTCAACTTCAATAGGTAGTACGGCTTCCATCCCATAGACTAGAGAGAAAGGAGTTGCCCCTGTAGATGTCCGTACGGATGTGCGATATGCATACAGAGCGAATGGTAGCTTTTCGTGCCAGTCCTTGTAGGTCTCTGTCATTTTGCCGATAATCTTCTTTATGTTCTTATTAGCCGCATCTACAGCTCCGTTCATCTTCGGTCGATAAGGCGAAGAATTATGATGCTTTATTTGAAATTGCTTGCACACTTCTGTCATCATTTTATTGTTCAAATTCAAGGCGTTATCTGAGATGATTCTTTCAGGCAAACCATATCGACAAATGATTTCCTTTTTCAAGAATCTACAGACGGCGGTCTTTGTCACATTGGCAAATGAGGCAGCTTCTATCCATTTCGTGAAATAATCTATGACCACAAAAATGAATCGGTGCCCATTAGAAGCTTTGGAAGAAATCGGCCCTATAACGTCCATGCCCCACATTGAAAAGGGCCATGGAGACGTCATAACATGAAGGGGCGAAGGGGCTACATGAATTTTGTCACCATACACTTGACATTTGTGGCACTTTCTTGCGTAGCTAACGCAATCGCTTTCCATCGTTGACCAGTAGTACCCGAGTCTCATGATTTTCCTGGCCATAGTGAAACCGTTGGAATGGGTCCCACATATTCCTTCATGAACTTCTTCAAGTATTTTCTTGGCTTCAGTAGTATCTACACATCTCAGAAGCACCTGATCTTTACCTTTCTTGTACAAGGTGTCCCCATCAAGAACAAATCCCACTGACATTCTTCTGATTGTTCTTTTGTCATTCACGTTTGCTTGTTCAGGATACGTTTGATTCTTGACGTACTCTAAGATATCATGGTACCATGGTCGTTCATCAGCCTCTTTCTCAATGCTATAACAATGTGCAGGGACCTCGTATATGCTCATCCTGAGGGGCATTATTTCTGCTTCTTTATTTGCTTTGAACATTGAGGCTAAGGTGGCCAAGGCGTCAGCCAATTGGTTATCTTCTCGCGGGAAGTAATTAAAAGTTATTTCTTTGAAATCTTTGATCAATTCAGCCACCAGATAGCTGTACTTGATCAACTTTGGATCTTTCACTTCCCAATCTCCACGGATTTGGTAGATCACTAAAGCTGAATCCCCGTATACCTCTAGGATCTTGATGTTTCGTTCAATAGCTGCCCGAAGTCCCATGATACAAGCCTCATATTCTGCTATGTTATTAGTGTAGAAGAAATTGAGCCTAGCAGTGAAAGGATAATGATCTCCTTTCGGTGATATTAAGACTGCACCAATTCCATGCCCCAGAGCATTCGATGCACCATCAAAGCTCATCTTCCAAGGCGTCCCTTTTGATGACTCACATTCTTTCTCTGTGATGCACATTAAGCCCTCATCCGGGAAATCAAATCTTCGGGGCTCATATTCTTCTGTTGTTCGAGCCGCCAAGAAATCAGCTATTGCACTCCCTTTCACCGATTTTTGGTTCACATAGATGATATCGTATTCTGATAACAGGATCTGCCATCGGGCCATTCTTCCCGAGAGTGCGGGTGATTCCATCATATATTTTATCGGGTCCAGCTTTGAGATTAACAATGTCGTATGATACAACATGTATTGCCTGAGCCTCCTAGCTGCCCAAACCAAAGCACAACAGGATCTTTCGATCGACGAATACCTTGCCTCGTATTCTGTGAACTTTTTGCTGAGGTAGTATATCGCCTTTTCTTTCTTTCCCGACTCATCATGTTGCCCGAGTACATAACCCATTGAGTTTTCAAACACCGTTAAATACAAAATCAAAGGCCTTCCTGGAGTTGGTGGCACTAGCACTGGGGGGCTAGACAAATATTGTTTTATTTTGTCAAAGGCCTCCTGGCATTCTTCGTCCCATGCCCCAGGGTTGTGCTTTCGAAGGAGTCGAAAGATGGGGTCACACTGATTGGTGAGTTGAGCAATGAATCGGGAAATGTAGTTTAGCCTTCCTAAGAATCCTCTGACCTCTTTCTGTGTACGTGGAGGTGGTAATTCTTGAATGGCTTTTATCTTTTCCGGATCCACCTCGATGCCTCTTTCACTGACGATGAAGCCTAGCAACTTTCCCGAGGTAACCCCGAATGTACATTTAACTGGATTAAGCCTTAGCTGAAACTTTCTCAGTCTTTCAAATAAATTTTTGGGGTTCACAATATGTTCCTCTTCTCCTCGAGATTTAGCAATCATGTCGTCAACATAGACTTCTATCTCTTTATGCATCATATCATGAAATAATGTCACCATGGCCCTCTGATATGTGGCTCCAGCATTCTTTAGTCCGAATGGCATCACCTTGTAGCAGAATGTTCCCCACATCGTTATAAAGGTGGTTTTCTCCATATCCTCGAGAGCTATTTTGATTTGGTTATACCCCGAGAATCCATCCATGAAAGAAAATAATGAATGCTTTGCCGTATTGTCCACTAATGTGTCGATATGTGGTAAGGGAAAATTATCCTTAGGACTTGCTCGGTTCAGGTCACGATAATCCACGCACATTCGTACTTTACCATCTTTCTTTGGTACTGGGACAATATTAGCCACCCATTCTGGATATTTGGAGGCTTGTAAGAAGCCCGCATCAAATTACCTTTTGACTTCTTCTTTTATCTTCAACAACATTTCAGGCCTCATTCGTCTTAATTTTTGTTGAATGGGTTTGCACTCTGGTCTCAGTGGGAGCTTATGGACTGTTATATCTTCATCCAATCCCGGCATGTCCTGATACGACCATACGAACACATCTTTGTACTCATGGAGCAAAGTGATCAAATTATGTCTGGTGTCCTCTGAGATAGAGGTTCCAATCTTCACTTCTTGCTTATTTTCATCGGTCCCTAGGTTTATTGTTTCAACAGATTCTTGATGAGGTGAAATCTGTTTGTCCTCTTGCTCCACCAACCTTAGCAAGTCGGGAGATGAGACGTAGTCTTCGGCATTTTCCTCATCCTCGAATTCTCCTAGACAAATAGTCCTCTCAAAATCAATTTCAAGATTGGTAACGGGCTCGTTCATGTCATTGGTATCTGAACACCTGAAAATTGAATAAAAAGGAAAACTATAGAGGGACATCCAAGCATTGGCAATAACAAACAAAATGTTATGGTATGGTGTGAGGTAAGTGTAAGGACAGGTCGTGAAATGAAAGAATAATTATGGAGTGAATGCGAATGCAAAAGGTTATGACAAAATGCCTCTTCATTAATATTCATTTAATAGATAAAGAGCAGACCACAGCTCTTACAAAAGAATCCCATTGTATTTAGGGACACAAAAAGTGAATATCGGGCATTACTCTGAGGAAGATTTATAAACCACAAGAAGGTCTTCAGCAGTCCAATTGTTCAACATATAACCCGGGGGACAAGGGCGTATCCTCGAAACACTTTTACTTGTGCCAGCTTCTTCATCAATGACATTTATGCAAACGTTCTGGAAAGCCTTCTCAATGAGTAGCAGTGGGCTGTGCACATTTTCTTGCCCTGGATACATGATCCCAGCGGATGTGAATGTCCTTGACAAATAGGGGTACTCGATGGGTTCCCATTCCGGTTCTCGTCCTAGAGTCCTCGCAACTCTTCTTTCTTGCTCCTTCTTCCACTGTTTCTTCAAGTGATGTGCATTCGGTTGGAATCCTAGACCAAATCGTGCCTTATGAGGTACTGGCTTTAAGGCCCTGACTATCCCTTGATGATGTCTTCCCAAACCTTTCCTTGCTCGGGCCCCTCTCCCTACTGTCAGCTTGATTCCCATTTTAGTATTCTTCGACAGCCTAGGCACGGGAATTCTATTTCCTTCAGCCACAAATGTGGCGTTGATGAACTCAAAGGATCTAAAGGAACATTCCACGGCGTCTTTGTTCGCTTCGAGGTAAGGTGTGTCTGCAGAGATAGACGCAACAATATCCTCTTCACCCTCAACGGTGACCAAGCAGCCATCCATGATAAACTTTATTTTCTGATGAAGGGATGATGGCACTGCCCCGGTCGAATGAATCCATGGCCTCCCCAGGAGGCAATTATATGAATGGGTGATGTCCATAACTTGGAACTCGACGTCATAGATATAAGGACCCACTTCTAGAGGGACCTCAATTTTTCCTATAACTTCTCGTCTCGTTCCATCAAATGCTCTTACCGTGGAGTGACACGGCCTCAAGTAGGACAAATCCATCGGAATTCTGGAAAGCGTGGCCAGAGGCATAACATTAAGTGCTGACCCATTATCAATAAGCACGTTTGGTATTATATAACCCTTGCATCAGGTTGTTATGTGCAGTGCCTTCACAGAGCCTCTACCGTTCGGTGGTATTTCATCATCACTAAAGGAGATGAAATTATCTGCGTTCAAGTTATTGATCCATCTATCAAGTTTTTCGACCGATATATTGTTTGCTACATAGGCTTGATTCAATACCTTCAACAAGGCATTTCGATGCGGCTCCGAATTCAATAATAGAGATAATACCGAAATACGTGCAGGTTGTTTACTTAATTGTTCGACCACGTTGTACTCACTGTGTTTAATGAATTTCAAAAATTCCCGTGCTTCTTCCTCATTCACAGGTTTTTTAGTCTCTTGCCGTTCAGGCGGACTTTCAGATTCAGCTTCAGCCTCAAGCATGGGTGCCTTTCCCTTTTGTTTTAAATCATTATTCCTCTTTGCTGGTTCAACTTCTTTGGAATAGCATCTTCCACTCCGGGTAAAGTGACCAACTTCTCCGATATTTTCAGCCGTGCCTTGGGATTTTTCACTTTCAGGAGTGACGATATTGACATCGTATTTCCAAGGTACTGCCTTACTATCATTATACGGAAAAGGCGATGGCACCTCAATTACCATTTTTGGTTTTACCGGTTCTCTCCTCGCATCATAATAAATTATCAGTGGTCGTTCAGCCGTGTAAGGGAGATCCGATGATTGACTATCAGAGGCACATATTTCTCCTTCATTGGCCTCTTTTCTTCCATTGAAGATTTTAATTTCTTTGTTGTCCATCATGTTTTGGAGTAATTCTTTAAATTGCTCACACGACTGGATATTATGTCCTTCGACTTCATGGAAATCACAAAAATTTTGACTTTTCGTATTTCTTCTCTCGGTTACCCCTTTAAGACGACAGAGTAACCCTTTTTCAAGCAGCACCTCCCAGATTCTCTGCAAAGGTGAGCTTATTTCTGAAACAACTCTTCTGGTTTGCAATTCATTTATCTCCTCCACTGCTCTTACATTTCTTTCAGTATGATTTGGGAACGGGTTCCCGGTTTCACCACCGTTACCGTCGAAGCGCAAAACACCGGCATCGATTAGTCCTTGGACTCTTCGTTTAAAGGCAATGCAGTTTTCCGTAGAGTGCCCCTGGTTCCCCGCGTGGTATGCACAGCTAGCATTTGGGTCGTACCACTTTGGGTACGGGGGTTTCAACGGTGCCATGTAATGGGGAGATATCAATTGTTTCTCTAAAAGCTTGGGGTATAGTTCCCCATAAGATACCGGAATAGGAGTGAATTGGGGTCTCTCGGGGTTTGGCCTTGCTGGCCTTGGTTCGTTTCTGGGTTGGCTTTGGGTGGAGCCGGCATTTTGAGGAAACGTGGGGGCTGGCCTCAGGTTGTTGGTTGCATAGACAGGGTAAGAAGGGTAGGGAGATGGTGTTTGATAATAGGGGGTTTGTGGATGATAGAAATTTGGTGGTGGGTAATTTCGAGGTCGGAATTGATTAGAATGTGGGCCAGGAGTATAACGGTTTCCTGTTCCCACCATGTGGGCTTCCGGCTCCTTTTTCCTCATGGGCACTGCCTTCTTCGAACCTTCTCCTTCTATTCTTCCACTTTTAACCGCGTTTTCTATAAGTTCACCGGATATGACAATATCCGAGAAGTCTTTTGTGGCGCTTCCCACTAATTTATCATAAAACGGCGCCTTCAGGGTATTGATAAAAAGGACTGCTATCTCGGTCTTGGTTAGTGGAGGCTCTACCTGGGCTGAGATGTCCCTCCATCTCTGTGCATATTGTCTGAAGGTTTCCGATGGCTTTTTCTCCATCATTTGTAGTGTCATGCAATCGGGTACCATATCAGAGACGTGTTTGTACTGTTCGCAAAAAGCCGCTGCTAAATCTTTCCAGGTCCGGATCTTCTCTCTACTGAGTTGGTTGTACCAGCGGAGAGCTGATCCGGTCAAACTGTCCTGAAAATAATGTATAAGCAGCTTGTCTTCATTAACATAGCCGGTCATTTTCCGGCAGAACATAACGAGATGTGCCTTCGGGCATCTCGAGCCATCATATTTTTCAAAATTCGGTGCTTTGAATTTTGGAGGGAGGACCAAATCAGGTACCAGACTAAGTTCTTTAGCGTTTAGCGCCGAGAAGACTTCAATACCTTCTATCGCTCTAAGTCTTTCCTCCAGACTTCTATATTTTTCTTGGACTTCATGATCCTCTATCCTTAGCCTAGCGATTTCTGCCGGATCATCTAGGTCTGGGACAGGTGGATCCATCGGAGCAGTTCCTGGGTTTGCCACGAATACCCCCTGTCCTACAGGAGGAGGTGTTACAAGCCGTTGTTCCAGGCCCGCGGGTCCCCCTTGCGTGTATCCTCTATGTATCGCGTGAGGCGGAGTAAACCCAGGAGGGTAGGGCGGATCCTGATCAAGATTCACAACCTCAGGATTCTGTATAGGTCCCTTTCCTTTGACTAGGGCCGACATCATTTCCATCATTTTAGCCAATTGGTCCTTCTGTTCAGTGGATTCTTCCCGAGACCTTATCATCAACTCTCTCGTCTCCTGTTGCGACCTGGCTAACTGTTCCTGTAATTCTTTCTGAATTCTCTCCATCCTTTCAATTCTTTCGTTAAACTCAGCCTCCATTGCTCTGGCTTGTCGACGTGTTCTATACGTATGGTGTGATTCCAGGTTTACGACGTCACAACTGCGCATTATATGATTCTACCTTTTAGCAAATGATCGTGGGATATGCAGTGAATGAATGAATGAATAAAGGTCAAATGTTAGTTATGGATGCATATGCAAAATCGGTGTTGATTCCAGACAGCCCCTATTTAGGCATTTCATTAATCAAAAGAGTCTATTTACAAAACGTTTTTCCATTATTTGATTCAGCTTTTATACAAAGTTCCTCGCTACATTGCCATAATTTTTCACTCGTTCCAAGAATTCTGATATGCTCGATCTCTGTCTAGGCGGGAATTGGCAACTAAGACTCTCGGCTTCATCCGCTATTTACATTATGTGCATCGCGGCCATACGAATCTCGTTGATCAAATATTTGAGATTCTCGTCCTTTTCACAGAGGGCTCTCTCGTAGGCATAGGTATCTCTATCATACTGGCCCTTCTTCTCTTCCAAGGCTTCCAAGAGAGCATCTAGTTGTTGTTGTCGAGCTTGTAGTGTGTCTTCTAAATCCCGTATCATTTCTTTCAATTCTTGACGCTTAGCTCGACCAGCCATTAGTTCTGCAGACGTAGCTTCGTGCTCGGCAGACTTCTTTCTTAACTCTATTGCAGCCCGTGCAGCTTTTTCTTCTTCTTTCTTTGCTTTTCCTTTCCAAAATTCCATCCCACATTTGATGTTACTCAATTCCTCTTTCCATTCCGCTGACGACTTGCCCAGTCCGCTGTTCTTTATAGTGCCTCTCAACTTTTTATTTTCCAGATGAAGATCTCTTAAGTCGTTTCTCACGACCTCGGCTTCCTTTTGCACCTTCTCAGCCCTAGATCTTTCAATTTGAACATCAATCTTCAGCTGATAGTTTTCTTCCTGAAGGGCACTAAGATCCCGTAACATCTTGGTCTTTTCGCGTTCGAATTCTTGTCTCGCCGTCTCTAGCTCGGATGGGATTTCTTTCGAGAAAGGATTTTGAAAGGCGTGATCTACCGATGAGACTCGCAAGCTACTCATCCGTTGCTTCCTCCATGCATCATAGTCCTGGGTGATAGTATCGGCGTATAAAGCCAACTCCATCAGATGAATTTTTTTCCAAGCCTTTGCAGTGTCTCGGACTTTCTTCATGTAACCTTCACCCGCAAAAGCAAACTCTGACTGTGCTAGACCACTGGTGGCGGGTATAAACTGTCGTGAAGAGAACTGTCTTTGAACCAAAAGAGGAGCGTAACCAATCCCTCCCCACAATCCGAGTAGTGGTACCCAGTCTTGGTTTCCGACTTTATACAACAGAAGCGAAGGGCGTATCCACGGCGCTCTCCATACTATGTCCTCGGCTCGTAAGTTCTGAAACACTGAGACCCAATGCTGTTCAGTAACCTCCTTCGGCCACTCCTTCTTAAGGTGAGCTTCCAGTGGTGAAAATGTCTTTGAAAACGTGTGGAATGGTGTGCGCTCTACCTTCCAAAAGTGACTCAAAATCCAAAAGTTAAGTAGCTGTGCGCATCCGATGAACCGTCCTTCTCCTCTTTTTCTACAACTGCTCAAAGATCTGAAGGTCTCTGCTAGGATGGTTGGGGCAGGATTGATACCTTGCTTCAACTTTTCAAAGAAATCGACCACAGCTACTTCTATATGCCCGAGAATCTTTGGAAAGACAACCAAACCATAGATAGCCAAAGCAAACAAATTTATCCGTTTCAACATGTCAGGATGATTTAAAACCAGATCTCGTAGTGAAAACCACGGGACACAGCTGATTTCATTCTTCTTCTTTATTTACTTTTCGGCCCATACATCGGTCATATCCGTCAGCCTTACTAACTTTTTCTTGAATGTCATCGGCTTGGGCTCTTTGACATATATTTTGTAGGTTTGCATGTTTTCGACACGCAGCAGAGCAGCATACTCCTCTATCGTAGGGGTCATATCTTCTTGGTTGAATGTGAAATACTGGTAACCCGGATCCCAAAATCTGATCATAGCTTGAATCAATCTTTCGTCTACTTTGACAGCAATCAGATGGACTATGTCCCCGTACCTTTCGGTGAAAATGCCCCTAGTATCTGAATCCCACTGATTCCAGATCCAAACCAAGTCCTCAAGATTGTTTTGACGGACGTTCACAGTCACCCGCTCGGGTAGATTGACAATGCATCCTTCTACCAGGCTGTCTCTCTTTTCTCTTTGAGTCCTCAAAGACCAGTCCCGAACCACGGTGTTTGTCTCGGTCGTTTGTACAATTGACTCTTCCATTTGAAACCCGTTTTTTGGCAACTAATCTTTAGTCAACACCGTTCTATTATGATGCCTACGATGCATGATGAGGAACAAAACAAAGACAATCAAACACGGTTAGTGATCAGATATAAACGAAAATAAATTAAAGTAATTTTGAACTACCCGATTCAATTTAACAGATAAATCCCTTCCCCTTATATACAAAGTGAAAGTACAAAAGGTAAGAGGCATTTCTCCCGTGTGCCTATTTTGGTGTTTGCTAAACGGACAGAGGTTCGGCATGGCTCTAATTGGGTGGTTCGTACAGTTCATTATATGTGGTTTTAGGTTCTAGAAAGGTACCCGAATTGTCTGTACTGTCGTCTACTAAGATTAGTACAGAACCTCGGTCATAGCCCATCACAGGCTTACGAGATCAATTCGAGGGATTACATTTACTTATGCCTATGCGGAGGGACGAGTTATCTCACGAAAGCATAAGTCATATGTAACCCGAAAGTATTCACTAGCCTGTGCGGAGGGACGAGTTAACTCACGAAGGCGTAGCGTTTACTTTCACTTAAGAGGGACGGAGCCCGGGTATGGCGCTCATGTCATGCTAAATGCAAGTGCACGGTGTGTGGGGAGAAACTTACAAACCTTTCGTTTTATTTTAAAAACTAAACTTAGAGAGCCGGAGCTTAGAAATTTAGAGCTTCAAAACAAGTAGACAAGAAGTTAGGAAATATTTACAATAAGACGCAAGTACATGACTTTTGCAAAATTTTGAAGATCACGACTAAACATTAATTTGAAAAAGGCATTTCGAAAATTTCGACAACGCTTTTGATTTGATTCGACTCTCGAAAGCTGGTCCCCAGTGGAGTCGCCAGCTGTAGCGACGAAAAATTTAGCTTAGGTCGCTAATTGTGGCTATTTAAAATCTTGAAAACGAATTTCGATTTATTTAAAGCAAAGGAGTCGCCACCGATCCTTTTTCTTAGGTGTGATCGGACACCTATTAAAACTTCTTTTGGCTGAAAAATTCGTTTTTTAAGTAAAAAGGCTAAATTTAGGTCCACGTTGAAATTCAGAGAAAAGTAGGGTCCGGAAGTCGGTTACGCGCGGGGAAGGTATTAGCACCCCCGCGACGCCCAAAAATTGGTATCTTTTCAAACATGCGTTGTCTTAATTTTTGAAAATACGAGTTCAATTTAAAAATTTAGTTGTGGTCCGATCAAAATACGAGCATTTTAAGGGTTTTTTATTTTTAAGAAGGATATCCCGCTTTTAACACGAGCCATTCGTGATTCACCCAACATAGCGATGAAATCACCGGCATAATATTAAAATCGGCACATTGCCTTATTTTTTAAAACATGAAAAGATTGTGACAAAGAGAGTTGACATAGAAATAACAATAATGTGAAACAATATGCTATGTTAAAAATAAATGATGATAAAGGTGAAAAATATACGGAATAAATAATATATAATATATATTAAACATATAATAATGCATGCGTAATAATAATGATTATAGTGATGCATATAGTGTGACAATAATAATAATGCAAACATATATAAGACAGATAATGCTAAGTTTGATAAACACACATATATGATAATATATATAAAACATGGGATGAAAATATACGAGTAATATGATATTATGGGTACACGCAAAGTATATATATATATCAATAATCAAGATGGAAATGTGATATATACGTAATGATATAATGTAGAAATGATGTATTTGAAATAAGCACATGAAAATAGCTATGTATATTGATGATAATAATATTAGAAATATACGTAACACATACGTGGGAAATGATAATATTAGAGACAAATTATTTACAAAACTACTTGGATTTATACATATATATACATACATAATAATAATGTTAAAAGTATATACAGGATACATAATATATAAAATATAACATTAGAAATATATGCACGTAATATATAAACATATATAACGTTAAAAACATACACATGAAATAATAAATATACCAAAAAGAATAAATAAACGGTGGAGTGATATGTACATATAGTACAAAAATGTATAAAGATAATAGTAGTAATAAGTATATATTTATGAGAAATAAAAATATTAGGATCGATTATAAATATATAAAATACACATACGTACGTGTTTAGAAAATAAAATATATAATGATAATACTAAGAATATATTATATATATGCATAAAGAAAGTAAATAGTAATAACGATATAATAAAATATAATATTGGAAAGAATAATATATATAATATAAAAGGAATAATATTAATGTTTAAAAAACAAAATAGTAGATAGACATAATAATATTAACAATATCAACCAATATTAAAACGAATAAAACTTAATATAAATAGACACGAATAATAACGTGCTATATATATGTACACATATATTATAATAATAATAATAATAATAATAATAATAATAATAATAATAATAATAGAATAATAAAAAAACGAAATAGGGCAGAAAGGACCAAATTAGAAACAGATTTAAAGTTTTGGGCCAGATTTTAAAACCAAAACAGTCTAAAGGGACCTATTCGAACACGGGCAAAACCTCAGGGGACCAAAACAGCAATTTTCCCGGTTATTCAAGACGGTGTCGCTGGAAAGGGGACTAAATTGAAGAACAAAACAAAGGTTCGGGCCAAATTTTAAAATTAAAACAAGTCACAGGGACCTATTAGAACACGGGTAAAATATAAGGGGGCCAAAACAGCAATTTTCTCGGTGACTTAAACGCAGCGCAGCGGTGGTGGACCAGATTGAAGCACGGATCAACTTCCCGGGCCAGATTGCAAAAATTTAAGACTTGATTTCAAAACCTCTGAAAAGCGGAAGGACTGGGGTTGAAAATAACCCCAGTGACGTCAGAGCACGCGGATCCTAGGCGGACCTGGGTCGGGTCGACCCGACCCAGGTCGGTTAGTATAAAAGGTGAAATTTTTTTGTTTTTTGGGTCATTTGGTACCCGGGGAAGAAAAAAAAGAGAGAAAGGGAAGAGAGGAGAGGGGAAGGAAGGAGGGGGGTCTCCGGAGAGCTCCGGTCACCGGACCGGTCAACGTCCGGCCGGTCACCGGCCGATGATCGGACCGCCACGCGCCGCCGATCGCCGTCGTTCCGGCCACCGATTTTCTAAATTTTTTTACTTTATTTATGTATTTTATGTACAAATGCATGTAAAAATAAAAAGAAACGAAAAATGAGAAAAACGAAAGAACAGATTCTGGGAAACCTTTAGACTTCGTGTTTTGATGTTCGAATGCCTTGATATTGAGTTTGCTGCCTTAGTATTCTGCTTTTGAAATATTTCTATTTTTATTGATGTTTGGGGGTTCCAAAATCCGACCCTTACAAAATGTGTTTCATTCGGCTTTTATAGCCGATTTTTACAAGTTGTTTTTTTTTATTATTGTTGCTGTCCTCTCGTTTTAATTGTTTGCAGGTAGAAGCGGTGGAGACGTGACCTGGAAGGGCGGTGGCTGCAGGTGCTGTCAGAGGCAGAGGCAACTAGGGCAGAGCAAGTGGGATTCGGGGCTAAGGTTCCTAGGGCTGGTACCGGGTTATTAGTGTTTGGGCTTGGGTATTGGGTCATCCGGGTTTAGGCAATTGGGTTTGGGGTTTAGTTTGTAATTGGGCTATTGTAATTGGGTTAATTTTGGGTAAATGGGTTAATGCAAATTGGGCTTGGTTGTAAATGGACTCGAAATGGGTCTTGTAATTGGACATTGACTGTTAATTTGGTTTAATTTTGGGCTTGTTTTCATTGGCAAAATTGGGCTATAACACTAATAATACCTATGTACATACTATAACTAATTCCAAAAGAAATATTTTATGCTCACTTTAGACCTTGAAATGTGCTGAAATTGAATCCTCACTAAAATGCTTCAAATTAATCTTTTCACCTACGCATTAGAAAAGAACACATTAAGCTTATGAAAGTTTAGTAAGTACATCGGGAATTTAAACTTAACATTACCGTAATTAAATTTAGCATGCTAATACTTTAAATATAACATAATGAATTTAGCTAAATAATCATTAAATGTTTATTTTCACTTAAAATCTTACAATATTTCACTTACCAATTCATTATTGATTTCACTTAACACTTTTCATTTTCTGTAACGCCCCTAACCCAAATCCGTTACCGGAATAGAGTTACGGAGCATTACTGGAGTTATCGATTTATTTATCAGATATTTTACTTCATCTAACATTCATATTTGAAACCAATTAAAATTAAACATGTTGTCCCTTAAACGTGCTTATTTTTCTCGACATGTTTTACTTGAATTTATTAATTGTCTCAACATACTTAATTTTTTTGTATCAATGTAGTAATGATAATCACATATTTACATGTCATGATAAATATCATTCTCTTGCCATTTCTTCATAAACATAAATTAGGTAATTTATTATATCAATATTTCATGTATTTAAAAAAATACAATTCAAGTTACACCAACTTACCTCGTTGTTTATTCATGTTTATAATTTCAATAATCTCTTTCCTTTTCCACGTTTTAGTCTCATATTTGAGTCATCCGGATCTTTATAAATAAATATGATTGTCATTTTCATTTATTTCATGTTCTAATACATTCAACTAATGTTCTAAACAAAATTTACCATTTTGCCCCTAAACTTTTAATTAATGACGATTTCATCCTTAGGCTCAGAAAATAAAATTCTTGCAATTTAATCCTTATTTCCTGCCGTTACTGTCAGACATATTGATAACAGCTCATAAATTCTATAAAATATCAGAATTTTTCATAATTTCAACACTTTTCAATATAATATCTAAAACGTGTTTTTCCCCAATCTTGAACTAAATTAATAATTTCATTTAAATTTTGCAATTTAAATAATAAAATAATCCTTTTCATGTAATTTGATCATTTCTAACATTTCTACAAAATTGCCCATAAAGTTTTACTTTTATTCAATTTAGTCCCTGGGCCTAAAACATGCAAATTAGCCATGCTAGCTGAATATTCATACATATTTTCCCCCTCCTCCTCTCCATTCCACATCCTTAATTTACATAACATGCTTATAAGTAACATTATCAAAACTCACACTATTTACTTATATATTTTTTCAAAACTGTCCATTTGAGTCATAGTTACTAAATTATTTATATCATGAACTACAGAACTCCAAATTAAGGTCCGCTAAATTTCTATGAAACTAGACTCACATATCTTCTTACCATAAAATTTTCAGAATTTTTGGTTCAACCAATTAGTACAGTTTATTCATTAAAATCTCTCCTATTTTGCTATTCGACAGTTCTGACCACTCTTCGGTAAAATTTAATTATCTCTTTGTACAGAATTCAAATGATATTCTAATTTGTTCCTTATAAAAATAGACTCACTAAGGAATCAAACCATATAAATTATGTCCCAAAATAATTTTTATACAATTTTTAATGATTTTTTTTCAAGTCAGAACAGAGGATCCCAAACCCATTCTGAATCAGTCTCACAAAAATATAAATATATCAGAGTACAGAATTCATTTACTTGTTCTGTTTCTTTTATATGAAAATAGACTCATTAAGCTTTAATTTCATATCTCACTCAACTTCTAATTCAATTTCTACCATTTTTGGTGATTTTTCAAAGTTGACCTACTGCTGCTGTCCAAAACAGTTTTAGTGCAAAATGTTGATTATCAAGTTTATAACACTCTTATTTCCCTTCTCTACAATATTTCCCATCACTTTCTCTTATTTCTTCTTCACTAACATATCAACAACATAGAACCATATATATAAGAAAACTCTACATTAACATCATTTCCATGCTTTTTCAATAATATCAAACTTAAAAATATATGGAAATCTTGATGTTCTTACATTGTCCACTTGGTTTCAATCTTTAACTTGATATTCTCTCTCTTCCAGCTTCTATTTCTTGAGTCCAACTTGACATTCTAACTCCCCATAGTCTCCTTAACATTTTTCTCTTTTGGTAGCTATGGAAATTCTTTTGATTTCTAGGTGAAAATGGTGAATTTTTTTTGGTGAAATGACCAAATTGTAAAGAAAAGAAAGTTTCCTTATTCTCTTCTTCTTCTAACGTGGGATGCATGGATGGTGGCTGGTGGTTTTTCTCTTTTTTCCACACACACACATATGTAAATATATACTAAATAAAATAATAAAATAATAAAATATCTTATTAAAATATTAATAAAATAATAATTATTTAATATATAATTATAAAATATCATCAATATAATCATTACTTTGTAGATTTCTCTCTCTTCCAATTGACCATTTTACCCTTTATGATCTTTTAAAATTTCATCCTTGAGTCATCACTTAATTTGGTAAAATTGCAATTTAGTCCCTCATAATTCTTCACCTATTCAATTTAGTCCTAATTCATCAATTTTCCTTAGTTTCTAGATTATTCTACCCTTAAAATATTTGCACTATTGGTGCTTCAACTTTTCATATTTACACTTTTAACCCCTCAAATTTTGAGTATTTACTCTTGGGCAACAAAACTTTTCTCACTTTTACAATTTAGTCCTTTCTTGAATTAATATGTCATAATATATTTCCCAATGACATAACTCAAATTTCCTCTTCTCGTCACTTTATTTCCTTATTTTACTATATCAAGGATAATATTTCACTGTAGAAATTTTCAGGGTGTTACATTTTTCCCGTAGTAGCTCAACTAAACAAGAAATATATTAAAAAAAACACTAAAATACACCGAACACAACTGAAATGCTTCGGAGAGTCACTATCATTGAGTTGCACTGAAGAGCCACAACTATTGAGTTGCACCAAAGTGACACCACTCTCACTGATTCGTATCGAAGTGTCACTGTTGCTATGCAAGCTGAAAATTTCCTAATGGTATGTAATTTATATCCAACATGTTCATATCTTGTCTACTTGGGCATTTATGTTGTCATTTTCATCGCTATCACTTATCAATTAGTAACATTTAAAACTTTACACTCATAAAAATTTAATCATTATTTTCATGAAAATGAAAATTCTTTAAATTATCACTTTAATATCACTTAGAATTAAATTCACTATCATAAACACTTCATTTAAACTCTCAATTCAATTATTTTTATTTCACACTTCTAACTTTTACACTCTTTGCAAACTAGTCATCTTTACATCAATTTCACTACACTTAACTTTACAATCTTTTCAATTTAATCCTTGCTAACATATAATTCAATACACTTTACTCTCATTTCAAAAAACATTTCATATATCACTTCATTTAAATATTTTATTACAATATTTTAGTACACAATCACTTTTGAATATTTTATAATTTAGTCTTTAGGAATATGAAATTTCATAACCACTATAAATCCACTTCAATATCACTTTAATTTTAACTCACTACCATAAAACACTTCATTTAAGTCCACTAACATATTATTTTATTTCACATATAAAAATTTTGTACACCTTGCATTTTAGTCCATTTTTTACCAAAATTCCACTACACTTATCATTGAAATTCATTTCATTTCAATAATACCTCTTATTCAATTTCATAATAAATATAATCATATTCTTAAATAATTTAATCATACAATTATTATAACAACTTAAATATATCCTACACTTAGATTTAACTGGGTAAGCCAAAATTCATTGAGTACTTACACTTAAATACTTGGATTCATTTCCTCTTTCCTTCTCTCACTCCTTTGCTACCTCTTTCCTTTATCAACCATTTGACAATCACTTATCTTCTCTTTCACTTTATTAACATACCACATACACATAAGTTTGAATGTTGCTCGAAAGGATAAAATGTTGTGTAGTTATTTTCAAGCTGTTAAATTCCAGTACATCCCTAGGGAAGGTAACATGGTGGCTGATTGACAGGCACGAACTTGTCCGTCTAGTGTGACTGAACTTGAAATCATTGTTTTTCCTATGTTTTTTTGTTAGGAAGTTGCTTTTAGAAGATAAACTAGGAATTCCTACATGTAATATGTTTATTTAAAGCTTTATGTGCCTTCTCTTTTCTATCAAAAAAAAAAAAATTATTTCACACATTTTAAATGAAACTAGTAGGGAATCCGTGACAAAATCTCACCGTTCTTATCTTGCTTATTTACTTCAAACCTTTTTTTCTCTTTTCTCTCTCCTCCAAGATGAACATATTCTCTCTTCTCATGAAACTAAACTTGTCATAAAGTTTCTCTATTCATTTTACTAAAAATCTATAGAAAATTTTGAAAGATTTGCTTGGTTTTTTTAAAAATTGTGGAAAGGGTCAAATTATAAAAGAAAACTTTCCTTTCTTGAAATGATGATGGTGTTGGAAGAGAAGAATGATGGAAAGGATTTTATCATATTCTCTTATAAAAATCTATTATAATTAATTAATTAAAATATTAAAATATGTCATAAAAATCCCAACATAATCATTTTCATCCAATGGACCATATTTATTCATAATTTTCATCAAAATCCAAGGGCTTAGAATGTGCCACAATTTATGAGATTTTTTCTCATAAATATCAATTTATGAAATGTCCATTTTGCCTTTGAATTTTTTCTCCATCCTTGATTTATGACACTTTCTTGGTCTATTACACCTCTAATCATTCGCCTATTTACTTTCAATTCAATTTAATCCTTTATACTTTTATTTTTTCACTTTTAGCCCAACACTTTTCACTTTCTTAAAATTTAGTCAATACCTCAGATTTATTTTTCTCAATACACAAGTATCTTCAATTCCTTCTAGTATCTAACTACCTTCCTATTTAACATCAATAATTTTTATGTTTATTTATTTCAAAACTTTTAACACGTGTGGTTTTGTATTAGCTTATTCCCGTGCCAAAGGGCTTCAAGGATGTTACATGTTTAAAATTCAAAAAATTTATAAAAAAAAAGTTGATAAAAACTCAAAAAAAATTAACATGAAGTACATGTGAATTGTCATTTGAGATGCAGTTTTTAGAATTTTAATGTTTTTGTCGTTATTTCCTTTAAAAAAATTAAGAATGAAATTAATAAAAAATATATAAATATAAATATTAAATTATACTTCCGTTTATCAAAATTCTTATTAAAGGATCTTTACTTTTGACCATAATATATGTTTTAATATTTGTTAAAACAATGGCCAAAGATTTTTATTGAATAGTTAACATCATATTTCAAATTCCATCATTAAATATATCAGGATTTTTCATTATTAGATATCATCTAAATTTGGGAGTTACTCCATCTTGGATTTTTGCTTGGCTTCGTATCATTGGCTGTTTGATATATGGTGGGTAAAATATAATCAATATATTATATTAGGAATTAGATTATATTTTAATTTTTTACTTAAAAAAATGAACAAATTAATCATTGTACATTAAACTAAAGAATAAATTGATCCTTCTATTGTTAACAACTTATTTTTGTACATCAGAATGAGGTATACGTGACATCAAACTAAATAGTACATTGGTCCTTCTATTAAAAAATTCATTCATTTCTAATGTTAAAAACTTATTTTTGTACATCAGAATGAAGTACACGTGACACGCCAAGCGTCACTATCTAATTAATTTGTCAGTCATGTCAATTTTTAACAATGCAAATGAATAAAATTTATAACAAAAAGGACCAACTTGTTTTTGATCTAAATTAATTTACTCATTTTTTAAGCAAAGAAAACAAAATACGATATAACTTCTAATACAAGGCTTCAATGATCCTTTTACCCATATGAAAAAATGGTAACCAAATTTAACAGAGAATCATGAAACCTTAATTAATGCAAATCTTTTCTCCATAAAAAAGGCCAAACCTATCCCATTCAACATCAGCCACGAGTCAGGGCGATGACCTAAAAGATAAAATGGAAGACATCGGTGAGCCATAGAACGGTGACAGTGACTTCCTACTTGACACCGACCACCGCGACAGTGTCTCAAGATCAGAAACATAGTCGGGTTCAGATTTTTGGCTCCTCCTCTTGCTTCCTTTTCGCCTAAGCAATGGTGAGGGGAAGCATCCGTGTGAAACACATTCAAGATGCACTTGGACAGGTCGATCAAACCGCCAACGCTCGGAATGGGAACGTGGTGTAGACCTAAAAGAATGAGTTTGGGGCTTCAATGTTAGGAGCAAGTTGGATCCAGCAGGTGGAAGTTTAAGCTTTTGTGGAGGACAAAGTGGTCCTGGTAAATTTGATGATGAACGCTGGTTGTTTATAAAAGGTGAGGGTGGTGGTGGCGGCAGCAATGGAGGCAGCGGAGGTTGCTGTTTAGGGTTCTGTGGTTGTTTGGGAACGCCGGGTCTGATCTCCCACTTAAAAGGAACAGCTCCTGGCTTTATGAAGGAATCATCAACTGCCATTTCTTTAAACGAAAATAACTACCCAGAGTAACTGAGACTTGATAAAATATAAAACAGAGCTTTGCTTATGTACAGAGTGGTGGCGTTTCACCTTTATATATATAGTTGGGGTGATGAAGGACAACGTTTAAGAGGGATTAAAGGCATGAAGGCGGGGCTGGTAAGCTTGATGAGTCCAACCGCTTATTTGAATTTGACCCTTTCTGGTTCATTTAAATACTAGTTTATTTTACAATCTCTCTTTTATATTAAAATTTCAATTTGATATTCAACCATCTTGAGGTATACGATTTAAACATCTGTCGGTACTTAGACTTTTCAGCCTACAATTCCAAAATAGGAGGGATATTTTGCTTTTATTTGGGATGGATTGTGGACTTTGGAGCTCTGAGTTTCTTTTTGAATTGTCAATTTAGAATGGTAAAAGAATAAACTCTCAAATCTCTATGTTGCAAGGGGGCAATCTTAGGCATCAGAGACCAGACCAATTGACAAACCCGGGACAGTGTTAATGCTATGGAGATTTGAATTTTAGGGGCTCCACCAGACATTATAATTAAGAGCTCCACTAATAATATTTTGTTCTTCCCTTCAAAATGTCAGTACTTGTCATCAAATGCTATGATATCTGTGACAAGCCTGTTGCAAACGGTAGGATTAGCTTCGAATGGAGAATAATCTTATTACTCTGGTCCCCCCCCCCCATGATTTTCTTTCACTATATCAAATAAGTAATTGTTTTAATATGATACCAACACGCAAAAAAGAGTGCTAAAGACTCATCGTCTATAGCAATAGACTAGAGACAAGTTAAATAGAGAACTAACACAAAATCCAGGTTAAATGACAAGAGATTCAAAAGGATGGACCCAGCTATGACAATCAGGCATGACAGAAAGTTCGAAAAGCAGGTTTGTTGCAATATGTACCAGTTTACAGTCCAAAAGGTTGAAGAATCTCTCCTTGTCTTCAAAAGTATCTGCCATCTCACACTGGGCTTTCCCGCTAAGTTTCAAAAGAGAATTCCTGTGGCATGTTACACAAAGCTCGCATTGTGTTGCTGGCCACATCCAGCAGCTGCAAATACTCATCCGCACCATCAACTAGACGCTGCATTCCAAGGATGAAATATAAGATATATACCAATAAACTGATTATACATATAAGTAAATATTAAAGAAACAATGGACAAGAGGGGAAGAAAATATATTGAATGGCCACCTTTCAAAGTACTCTTTTACTACAATGCAGTTAGCCATGTTTAATAGGTCAATTTTCAATCATTTAAAATATAATGGAAGGTATAACTCAAGCAGATTTCCTTAAAGATAGCAGAGTTATGCGGATGCAAACAAATTTTAAAATCTACGCCCCTGCCATATCTTAGCTTTCATGGCCGGCTAATGCTAAACAACCCAAGAAAAACATCTTTCACACTAAGCATGATTTTTATAGAGAAAAGACATGCAATTTGGTAATCTCACTTCTGTTTCTATAACTACCAAAACTAAGAAATTAGCAGTAGACGAGCAAACTTATGTAGGAAAACTAACCTTATCTGCTTCAGCCAAACTCTTGAAAATTCTAGCTTTCTGTTCATCTGGTACATCATCTGCCTCAACAACCACATCAAATAACTGGAAGAATCATTACATTAGTATCAGAAATATCTACAAATTAGAAATGGTGACGAATCATGGATCAAAAAAATCAGACCTGAGAAAGCATCTGAGAAACTGGATAGCCTTCTGCAATTACATTATTGACTTCCTTGTTTGCCAAATCAAAGTTACCACTTTTGCATGCAGCATAAAGTGCTTCAACAACTTCCACAGGGATAACCTGATATATAGAAATTTAAGCATCAAAACATGGCAAATAGAACAAAAATCTGAAAAAGAGAAGGTGCCTTATTGTAAATTTTTTATTTCGCTTTCTTCATAAAAAGAGAATAAAAAAATTCAAGCAAGAAAATGTTGCATCAAAGGACAACTTTCTTAGTTATTTCATCAATAAAGGTAGCTAACACAGAGAGACAGAAGGTATAGATGTCCAAATTTTAATTCAGACAAAAGTATGAAAATCTACTCATCAATCTAACCATCAAATATATGATAAAAAAGGAGGCCCTAGTTAAGGATACGCACTGCCACTGCAAAACTTAAGTGTCAATGAATCATATAACTTACCCCTGACACACTAAGTAGGTCTTTGGAAGAAATTGATGATCCAAATAGGCGTGCAGCTCCCTGAAATATTTCATAACACAAAATTCAGCATCAACAACAGGATGAAAGATTCCAGTTGACCAGCATGACCAATAAACAAATACAAGGAACATATCATAGGAGATGAGCATGATAAAACTGTTATTTCTAATGCTGCCAGGAATCAGTTATAGATCATCATTTTGACCTAAACAATTACAGCTGCATAGAAGGAATTGCGAGCTAAACCCTTCTTGGGGAAAGTATTATTTACAAGGCAGCAAAACAAATCAAAGCCCAAAAAATGAGGCAGTAAGAGAAAACTGGATCAAATTGCAACAAGTATACAATCATATTGTCAAAACAAAACACAGTAGAAGAGCAATGAGACTTGGAACAACATATTTCCAGAAATAATGAGAATGTATTGTAATCCAAGGCTTACCTGCAAGTACGTAATAGCCCGACGAAGATCACCCTGTGAAATGGAACTTAATGTTGAAAGCGCCTACAGTGAAACATCATATGTTTAGTAAAGACGCCATTTAACAAACAATCACTCATACAACAGCTTTAAGACACCAGTTAATACCTCTGAATCTAAATTGAGGCCTTCTTGGTCACATATGTGCAATACACGATTGCTCATGATTTCATCTGAAAGTGGCTTGAATCTGAACTTGGCACATCTTGAAGCAAGTGGCTCTATGATCCTATGAAAATTCAATAACATAATGTCTAAGAATTCCCCTCCGATTCTCAAATTTTCATTGTGATTTACAAGTCAGTTGGAGCATTAAAATGCTAAAAATTTACCAGATTAAACCTGTGGTTAAAAGGGTAAAAAGAAACTTGAGGAAAAAATAAAAAAAGAAAATATACCTGCTTATGTAGTTACATATGAAAAAGAAGCGTGTAACTTTTGAGTAAGTTTCCATGGTACGTCTCAAGGCATTCTGCAGTGAAGTTTAAGTGAAATGAAATTAACATGTGTCAACATGAATTAAAAAATACCACAAGGGCTACAAAGAAAAAAGAAACATGCCTGAGCATCTTCTGTCATCGAATCTGCTTCATCAAGAATAATGATCTTGAATGGTGGGCAGGGATAACCCCTAGAGATTACAAGGGAAGAAAAACACAATTGGTACACTAAAAAGAAGCAAAGAAACAACTATCAATCAAACTAGAAATCTTATTCACCAGAAAATAAGAGGGTATACCCCTGACGCTGAGCATATCCTACAGCAACAGCAGCAAAATCTTTGATCTTTGTACGAACAACATTGATCCCACGGTCATCACTTGCATTTAGCTCCAACACCCTAGATTTGTAGAGTTCAGGTCTGCAAAAATTGGGTTTCAGTTGGATTCAGACAAACTGAAGTTAAAAAAAATAAATCTTAAGTGTAAAATTGTAAAATGAAATGAAAGATCATCATAAACTCTACAATCAACAACTAATAAGTTCAAAATAGTAAAATGTCTGGAACATATAAATTCAGCAAAACTACAGTGAGGCATTACACTAATAACAGAAACTTAAACGTTCACCAATGAGTAATCTTCAATTCAACACTAATAGTTAATCTAATTCACAATTTTTCCATAAAAAGCTCAATCCGAAATGAAGGGTTTAAGTCAAAGTTTCACTTCCGTAAAACAACAATTTTACCCAAAAAAATAGAGGAAGAGTACCCAAATAGCTGGTGGGCAATGGCGAGAGCGGTAGTGGTTTTGCCAGTGCCAGGCGGACCGTAAAAGAGCATATGCGGGCACTACCAAAAAGGAAAATAATGTTGAATTAGGGTTTTTCAATGTAATCAAAAGAAAAGAAAAAAAACTCATGAATATATATATATATATAAAAGAGGAATGAAAAGGGAGAGAAATTACATTGGCGGTCTCGAGGGTGTTGGTGAGAACTCGAACAACCTCGTCTTGATGTGCCACATCCCTCACTTGCTTTGGCCGACTGAGACGAAACTAAAATCTTTACCATTTTTTTAAAATAAAATAAAAATAATGAAAGTGAGAGAGAGTAAGAGATAATACTATTTTTCAACCCAAGGTTGGGAGCTCTGCAGTACTGGCGCCATTTTCGTCTTGCTTGCTTGTTTCTTGCCTTGCCTGCGTTTAAAGCGACTTCTCTTTTCCCTCTTCTTTTTCCTTTATATATTATTTGTCCTTTTCTGTTTCCCGCTTCTTGGGTTGGGTTTGGGGATTAGATAGATAGAAGGATGGCAGTAGACCTGCTCATGGGTCGGGCGGCCCGGCCTGGCCTGGCTCGAAGACCCGCCCAAAATGTGGAAGGGTTTGGGCAAAAATATAGGCCCTAAAAATGGGCTTGAGAAAAAAATTAAGGCCCGTTTAAAAAATGGGTCGGGCTCGGGTAAGGTATTTTTGGCCCGGGCCCGGCCCGAATTTACTAAATGAAAAAAAAATCTGCTATTTTTTTTATTTTTGAATGTTATTTTCTTGATGTTTTCTCCCTATTTTGATACTATATTACTATTATGTTGCTACTATTTTATTGTTATTGTTTGGATATTGTATAAAACTTAATTTATTGTTAATTTTGTTATTATTTTAAAGGCATTTGTTAATTTTGTTATTATTTTAGAGGTATTTGCTTGTTAATTTGCATTTATCTTAGTGTTATTTAAGTCTACATATTTTTTAAAATTAATTTTCAATTTGTTGGGAAATATTTATTTTAATTTTTTTAGTATTTTTGATGTATTATATATATATATTTAAAAATTATATAAAATAATATAAAAAATTAATACGGGCGAGCCGGGCCGGGCTCGGGTTTTAGCATTTTTATATGGGCCTGGCCGAGCCCGATGAATGGGCCTAAATTTTTAGTTGAGCCCGGCCCCAATCCGGCCCGGCCCGGCCCATGAGCACCTCTAGATGGCAGCTATTGAAATAATAAAAACTAGATTATATCTAGACGTGCTTATGGGTCGGGTTATCGAGCTCAGCTTGAAGGCCGGCCCAAATATAAGAAGATTTGGGTAAAAATATAAACCCGAAAAATGGGTTTAGACAAAAAATAAAGTCCATTTAAAAAATGAGTTGGGCCTCGGGTAAGATATTTTTTGTCTCAGCCCAGCCCGGCCCGAATTTATTGAAGGACAAAAAAAATCTGCTTTTTTTTTGTTTTTGAATGTTATTTTCTTGTTGTTTTCTCTCTATTTTGCTACCATATTACTATTATGTTGCTACTATTTTATTGTTATTATTTGGTTATTGCATAAAACTTATTTTATTGTTAATTTTATTATTATTTTAAAGGCATTTGATAATTTTTTTATTATTTTAGAGGTATTTGCTTGTTAAATTGCATCTATCTTAGTGTTTCTACATATTTTTTAAAATTTATTTTCAATTTGTTGGGAAATATCTATTTTTATTTTTTTAGTATTTTTGATGTATTATATATATTTAAAAATTATATAAAATAATATAAAAAATTAATACGGGCAGACCAAGTTAAGCCCAAATTTTAACATTTTTATATGGGTCGGACTTGGGCAAAATTTAAGGTCCACGAGCACATCTAATTATATCATATCTACAATTAGGGCAAAAAATATATGAAATAATTTTTTAAAATTTATTAATATATAATGAAATATAATTTTGATTAGAATGATAAACTCGAAATATTAAGATAAAAAGTATCAAATAGATTGCTTTAATTAAGTTTAAAAAGATTATTCCTTGTTAGAAACATATTTTAATAATTTAACTCTGTTAAAAAAAATGAAGAAACAAATAAACTTTAAATTTATAAATAAAAAAATTTGAAGCAAATTTTTGAAACAAGTGGCATCAATAAGATCTGTGATTATGACTTTACTTTTACATTTTTTACAGAATTATAAAATTTATTCTATAATAATTTACAATAAATTCTTATTTATTGGCAAATGAAAAATTACAATAAAATTGAATTAATAAATTCTTATTTTCAAAGGAAAAAACTTATAAATCCACCAAGTCTAACTCCATAGATGTTGTCGATCATGTACATACGGAATCGAGACAGTAAACTATTTAGTCAACAAACAAATTCATGATGAAACTGTTTTTCAGACAAGAGTATGGAATTGAAGTACTTCACTAGCTCAGCAGCAGCATCAAAGATGTTTTTTCCCAAAAAAATGGAAGCGAAATAAAGATCCCATTTTCTAAGCTTCAAAAATTCAACGTTTTTACATCCAAAAACTATTATATCCAGCAAAAATGAAACACTCTACTACTTGCTCACACATCTTGGAAAAACTCCTCCGGTATTGATGCAGGGCAGTACTTCTTTGCCACAAATTTGTACTGATGCAGACAAGATAAAAATGTCGGACCATATCAAATATTAGAATAATGAAATATCAGGTTCACATTAACATGATGAAACTAATCAATCTATTTCTACAAGTTACAGTGTATATGTATATGTATATCTATATGTATATGTATAAAGTGCATGTTTACAGGTTCATATTGTAGGACTTTACTGAAAACTTAACTGTGTAGAGCATTGTCGTAAACATTTTTGAACCATACAGATGGAGAAACTACTCACCTTGTGTTGACTATACTTCTCTCTGATTGCTGGCAAATTAGCACCACCACCATTACGGCAAAGATGATGCAGAGCCTTAACACAGTTCCCAAAATCAGAGGGCTGGTATAGCGTGTAATGCCCCAACATAGAATCCTGTCCAACAAATGAAAAAGAATAGACATATATCATCTGATAGAAGTTATACCAAATTAGACAAAGTTAATCGCCAATCAGATAAGAAAAACATATAGCTGAACAAGTCAGTACATAGTATAGAACGAATAAACTATGCCTGAAAACATACCCAAGGTTTTCTTGAAGGAGAGAGTATAAATCTGGCCAAGAAAGCAGCAGAAGCAGCTATTAGAGATGGAGCATAGTGAAGCATAGTATATTCAAGAAGTGATAACTCTGCAATGTAGTTGGCCAAACATTCAAACTGCAACAATTGAACCTACAGAAGGCAGCCAAATATTACTCTCAGTGATCATTGCGGTTTTTTCACATCATTACGTAAAACAGAGATTAACAGCAAAGCGTGATGACTTGAACACTGCAACGGTTCCCCATCTTGTTATATTTTTTAACTAGTGTACCTAGGAATCAAAGATCTACTAGTACAAGTTTACATCCAAATATAATGCAAACTGAACCTATTAGTGGAGCAAAAATAAAAATGAATTTAAATATGTTAGTCCATGAGAGAGATACCTGATTGATCATTTCAGCAGCACAAACAAATTGCCTGACATTTTTCATGAATCATTTCAATAATAAATTTATAAACTGCACATCGTATGGAAAAAGAGGGAGGCATTACCTCAGGAAAAATTTAGTTGTTGGGACTGTCATTTCAAACTTCAAGTAATTCAGCACAGAAGATTCCATTTGCAAAATCTGCAGCAGCCAAAGCAGGGAAAATATGTTTTTGTAGATTGTGGTGAATAAAGAAGATTGGAAATAATCCTAAATGGAACCTGACCTCATCCTTGCAGTAAGTGTTATCAGTAACATAACAGAACTCTTCCACTTGAGGTGCACATACCTCCTCATATTTACTGGCATGAAATAACCTTTTTAGTTATAATCCTCTTCTCACCAAGCTACATTACCCACACAAACACACAGGACGTAAAATACACATGCATGCACGGAACATTAAGTGAGAACTGAGTTCTCAAGAAAGAACCATGAAATCTTACGAAGCAATCATCATGCAGGCAACTCCAAGCAACTGCAGCTGTTGCCTGTTAATTGAATTGCCAGAAAGATAACGATCAATGTAATTCACAGTCAAAAACAATGTCTCAGGTACAAGCCTGTATTCTTCAGTTACCTACAGTTGAAATGATGAGGTAAGATCACTGTTCATATAAAAGGGAAGGGGGGAGGAACCTGCACAATAACATTTAAGTTGCAGGTGTTTGACAATATTGGCCGTGGAATTTATACTAATGCAATGAAGCATCCCACTTATATAGTTGAAGTGGCCATTAGGATACAAAGATAGCCCTGAAACAGTAGCTCGAAAGGGTAATTTCTTGGATTACGTAAGCAGCCCTAGTATTTTGCAACCTACCATAACTTACCTCCACCAGCCAATCAATGAGAATAGCTCGCATGTTGGCATTAATATCTTTCTGGACCATATCCATGAAGTCTTTAGAAAGCCTTTTTTTGGCCTACAAAACACCAGGAATAGGATGAAACATATCAAGCAAGAGTCTTATGGCAAACATAGGACATATGAAGAGTCGTGTTATTCAAAATTCAACAAATATAAATACATGCTATTTCTGCATCAAATACAATACAGTCAATCCCACTTTGAACAGCATAACAAAGAATGTACTAACAACAACATACTACACCATAATCCAGTTGACCAATATCCCAGTTTAAGACAATAAATTAATAGCCACAACTTTGAGAGGGTCACTTCCAGGGTATATGAATATTTAATTTTTAAAAAATGATAATGGATATGCACATCCTCAACTTCAAATAGCCTTTAGTTCAAAAGTTAGATAAATCATTAATCACCTGAAATGTAATCTATTTGAACTTGAGGAATCAAGAATACAACTGGCCGTACATACTGTATGAATCACTTATTTTTTCTTGACCACAAACGAGATTGTTATCACTTGTCAATACCAAAAGTACAGGCATAAAAAGAAGTAAATTCAGTTCTACATAAACTAAAAGTAAAAGTCTAAAAGATTATTAGAAAGACAACTAGAAATAAAGTAATACCCATGCAAGTCTTGTTTTCTAGGTACTGAAAATATTAATATAAAAATATATTTGATTCTTTTTTAGCGACTCTATGTATGAATATAACTAACAATGAAGCAAACAGCTCCTCAATGGCATGATGAAATAACTAACAATGAAGCAAACAGCTCCTCAATGGCATGATGAAAAAGAAAAAAGGACGGTATACCTCAGATGCACGCGAATTCTTATAAATGACATGAACACTGGGTGAAAAAAACTGTGGATCTGTGGAAGACACATCAAAAACAAAAGCATCATCATTTGGTCCCATCTCCAAATGTATGTTTGTCTTGGAAATCTTTCCTGGGTTGGTGTAAAGAACAGCATTTTCAGGCCAAAAATATTAACACTAGTAATTTCATTTTCCAAATCAAGTCAATTGATTGAAATATTTTGGCCTAAACTAACATATTCATCATGGGATATGGAAAGGACCTTCTTTCTGTGTGAGCTCTGATATGTACAGATTGTCATTTGCCTTTGTCTCAATCGACTCAATTGCTGATACATCCTCATTCTCTAAATATTCAAACTTTGGGCACTCCAAGGAATCGCAAGTAGACATTGTCTCATCCAAAGAAACGGAAGCACAAAGTGATCCGCATGGAGAGATATCCATGCTGCTTGGCAAAGGAAGTGCTGAAACTTTTGTTGTAGGGTGATCATCTCTTGTACAGATAGTATTTATACAAGAAACACCATCAAATGATTTCAAACTCGGAGTGGTAGGCAAAGTAGAAGTTTCCTTCTTCTTGGCAACTCTGGAGGTACAGGGAACCTTCAAAAACAAATGTAATTAACCTTCTGACTTTGTAGAAATAAGAATTGAGTTCTGGAGATAATCTCGATGATAAAGTCACAAATTTCACATAGAAGTTTGTTGGCAAGTAGATCCAAAGTTATGAAACATTTATCATCAAACAAATGTAATTTACTAAAATGATAAATACAGCCATAACAAATGTGCATTACATAGAAGCATTCCTTTGGATCAATCATGCATCAACCTTCATCCACCTAGAAAGTTAACTCAGAACTCATAACCGACTTTTGTTTGCTAGGACTTAGGAATGATGTTGAAAACACGATTCTTCATTTTTTTTCCTAAAGTACCGACGCTTTGGACAGATACTCAACACCTCAAAGGGGACGCGGATATGCGGTTTTGACCCTTTAAACATGAGAAACATCGAGAATCTTAAATGTTTCTATCAAACACATACCAACATCCAACAACACCCAATTTCAAGTAACTTACAAACTTAAGAACATATTACCTCATTTCTGTTTATGGTTAAACAGAGGAAAATGCTTTATTGAACCAAAAGTTATAACTAAAAGGTAAATCCCTTTTCATAATCTTGTAAATGCATCATCTACAAGTAACAACTTGACCAAGAATACTCTCGACCCTATAATTCAAGAAAGAAACTCGCAAAGGAAAAAAAAAGAAATTAATAAGGAAAAAAAAACATTAAAAAAGAAGATCAAAGTAGGGGTGGAAGAATAACGAACCATGGGTTTTGAGTGAGTAACCATGGCCCGTGACCCGCTTGGAAACCCATTCCCTTGGTTGGTTATATCGCTAAGAGCGACTCTCTTCTTACTAAATTGTGTCTTCGCAGCACCCATCTTTTTGCTCTGATTCCCAGTGATCGAAGGCTTCTTCGCCGTCGATGATGATGACGATGAAGCCAAACGCCGATTTCGTGACGACATCAAAAACCTAACCTTAACACGGTAGTACAAAATGAAACGAGAATCGGTTACGTGGGTTTCAAGAAACTCAAGAAAACATGAGAAAACAATTAAAAAGGAGTAAAACTAGTGTATAAATCGAGAAGAAATTCTCACCTAATCTGAGATTGAATTTTGTTGTAAGGGTTTTCTGTTGTTCTGACTCTTAAAAGGATTTGTTGAAGGAGATAAGAAGGGAGCGTTCTGACGAAGATTTCACTGAAGAGAGCGCGAAAAATATTGCTTGAAAGGTTAAAAAAAAAAAACCGATGAGAAGTATTTTTTCTCCGTGTTTAAGGATAAGAGTCAAAACAACAAACTAATTTCATTTGCTAATTAAAATATTTTAGTAGCTTTTAGATATTTATATCAATCAATTTAGAGAGAGAATTTTGAATTGATTGATTTGAGAAAAGATATTACCTGTTTAAATTGACAAAAAATTGTTTGAATTGAATTTTTTATTATTTTTTAAATTTTTAATTAGAATTGTTATATCGATAAATTAGTGGTGTAATTGGTTCAACCATCCGTCCAGTTTAAAAATATACTCACGTGATTTATTTTTAGAAAAAATAAATAAGATTTTTTTCTTATTTTAAAGAAGTGTTATATTTTACTAAGGGTGTATTTGGACTAATAATTTTAAAATATTGGAAATTTTTAAAAATGCTAATATTTTAGATTTCATCAATTCAAATGGCTAGTAATCATAATTACTTTGTTTAGAGAAATAATTATTTTAATAAATATTAAGTTATTGGAATTTTCTAAATTAAATAATAATATTTATATTGAAAGTAAAGAATATAAAAAATATTCAATATGCCTACTATTATATTTGTAAATAATTATAAATATTTTTAATGAGTTAAGATTTTAAAAATGTATATTAGAATTAAATAAATATAATTTTAAAGTTTTAATATTTATCTTATAGTGGGATCAAGTGTATTAAATGAAATAAAATTATAGGAAATTTCGAAAAACCGCATCTTCAGATGGAATTTGACAAGAAAAATTGAGCTATTATAATTCTTTGTTAAAATTACTCACGAATTTTGAAAATTTTCAAATTATTTACCGAAACAAGTAAACTCACTTTTTGAAATTTAAAAACTTATATAGTTGATACAAATGAAACCACTCTTTCAAATCTCTCATCCACTCTAACGGCACGCTTGATTCATTAGAATGGAATAAGACTATAATGAAATAGTCGAGAATAAAATAAATAAGTAATAGGAATTAAGTTTTTTGGTTGACTAAATAGAATATATGAGTAATAGTATTACATTAATTGGTTAATTAGAATGCTTTAAGAAAATAGATAATGAATATATATAAAGTAACCAATTTACCCTTCATCTTCTTCTTTGTTTCTGCTTCTTTTGTTATTTACATCACAATCTCCCCCACCCCCCCCCCCCCCAATTCATCTTCTTTATCGTTTTTGCTTCCTTCTGCCATCACATTTCATTGACCACCAACCAAAAACTTATCAAGAGCTTTGCCTCGATGTCTTCTTCCATATTCTCTATTTTGCTTTTCTTAAAAATCATCCTTAAATCTAAAAATTTCACAATCAAATATTTTTTTATAGTTATTCTAGTCATCGAAAGCCAAAAGATGTGTTGAAATCTATTGAAAAGTAGAAACCCATAAACTTTTCTCTTTGCAACTCAAGTTTATCTTTGTAAACCCTGACTTTGATTATAAAGAAATCATCTTATTCTAATATGACATTTTGATCATCCAAATCTACTCCAAACTTCAAAGCATAGAGGCATGCGATGGTTTCAATCACGACTCGAGTAGAACAATGAGAGAAAAAATTAGCGGATGAGATGCGTAGAGAAAAAGTTAGAGGATGTGAGATGGGTAAAAAAGGAAGAAAAATAATTTGGTATATTCCTAGAACCATTGAATAGCCATTCATTGGAAGTGGCACTGAATTGTTATTCAGTGTTTTTACAAAATTAACCTGTAATGGTTATTCAATGGAATAGGCTTTAGCGGATGAGATGCGTAGAGAAAAAGTTAGAGGATGTGAGATGGGTAAAAAGGGAAGAAAAATAATTTGGTATATTCCTAGAACCATTGAATAGCCATTCATTGGAAGTGGCACTGAATTGTTATTCAGTGTTTTTACAAAATTAACCTGCAATGGTTATTCAATGGAATAGGCTTTACAGCCAACCAAACAATTGAATGGCTTTGTAGTGTTGAATAATGTAAGAATGGCTATCTCATTCATATGAACCAAACATAGCGTAAAAATTTTTACTTATCTTATTAATTTTAAGTTTAAATTTGTACTAATATAATACATGTGTTTTAAATAAGTTTTTTATTATGTTATTACGCTAATAACCAAACGTAATATTAAGTATTTAATATAAATTATCTCATATCGATTCTTTGTGAAGTTAGTCTTAAAAACTCACGTAATAAATATTAAACACTCTAATTAAGTCTCGCCAATCTGATTAAATCAAAACACTTTCATGAATTTAACATATACATATACAAATATTACATTCTAACCATACTCTTTTTTCGTCTCTAATATGCACAAGTTCTAAAAAACACTTTCATGAATTTAACATATATATATATATATATATATACAAACGTGAATAATATGCAAATATTACATTCTAACCATACTCTTTTTTCCTGTTTAATGTGCACAAATTCTAAAAGTTGTTTAATCCTTTTAACTTTTAGCTTCGAAAAGCCTCTGAATCATTTAATATTGTCGTTCATCAGTTTCATGATCCTCTCTAAATTAATAGGATCCATCTCAAACAATTGTGCAACTTTGATTTTATAAAATGCAAAATATTTTTTTATCCAATATAACAATCTCTTCCATCTTATATAGTAGTTTATTTGTCATTAAATAAATATGTTATATTAAATAATCTTTAAAAAACAATAATGCAAATTTTATTAAAGTAAATATGTATTTCTCTTAGTGTTATAACTTTCACTATGTTCAAATTACCGGTTCATAATGAAAAGCTCTTGGCTTGCATACTTTTCGTTTCTTAAAACCTGCTTTTAGTGAATATGAAATTGTTGGAATATAGATTTAGAAATAGTGTTTGTATCACAATGAAAGTTTAATTTTTTTTCTTAAAACCGAGTATTGTGGTATTTATAATAATTTCTAGACCAAATTAGTACCCATGCTTTGATCAAGGCGGTTTAGGTTGTTTTTTGGATTTCTATCAAATGATTTTTTTCATTGTCCTCAAATTTCGACTTGATTAGAGTGTGAACAAAATAATCCTATTTTATCTCATAGTAACCATTACATCTTATTTTACTAAAAAATCAGTTATTAACACACAGAAATTAAATCATTTGTACTAAACAAATGGTTTTTGGCCACATTACTTTTTCATTTGTCAATAATGTCAAGGAAAGGATGACATTTACCCTTAATCAACCTACGAACTCCACTATTGTAAATTAAGCTATGTCACGCAAAAGTCATATACTCAAAGTACCAACTTTTGATTATTTGTTTATTTGAGCTCTGACTTTTAATACATTAAAGTATATGAGTTACGCACACATAGTCAGTCACTTTAAGGTAAGTCACAATATAAACATCACAAATGAATTAATTCATAAATAGTTCTAGGTTAATTCAATTTGGGTTATGTCTGATGTATTATCAATCCAAACAATCACAAAAAAATTAAATTTCAAAAACTGAGTCAACTTATGATATTTGTAATAATAAACTTTTCCCGAAAAGTACTAGTGCTTTGTGTGAAACAGATTCTATACATTCTCAACTTCTAGCTGAACAACCTTCTCTGTCATTCTTGTACCACAAATTGCTTCAAATGTGGGCTAGAACAATCATGAATAACATAGAACCAAAAACAATTTATCATTTTCAATAGGAAAGAAATTATCTCTCAATAAAAACCAATAGAATTGTTATTCCTTGAAAATAGAATTTACACTAGAAAATAAATTATCACTATTTTCGAATAGAATAACAATATTTAAAGTTGTGTGAAACTTGTGTAAATTATTCTACCAACATTTTACTCTAAGTAGAATTTATGATAAGGGGTTTTGGGTTTCTCTTGTATTGGCTCTAATTATATGTACGTACTAGACTTTTAATTCAACACATTATAATTTAATCCAACCTCATACATGTTTTTCTATTTCTCAAAATAAATATTATTTAATTTAATTTAATTTATTAAATTAAAATTTTCAATTTAATAATTTTCTCAACTCAATTCTAATTCCACTAAAATAATAATAACTTTACTATAAAAAATATATGAAACAATATATTTAATTTTCATATTCAACAGATTCGCAATAACCAATTAATTTCATTTCATTTTCGAACTTCAATTATTTGATTAAATAATAATTTAAAAAACTTAAATTAATTCTCAAACCATTTAAATACTTAGTGAGAAAACACATTCATTTTTGAATTTGATCAATTTCTCTAACTTTATTATTTTCATTCGTTTCTATTCATGTGATTTTATATGCAACTTATTTTTTATTTCAATGAGCTAGAAGAGTGACTGATTTGACATGTATAATTAGGACTAAAATAATTTATAATTAAGTTCCAACTTTCCGCCTATTAATTATAATCTAATTTAGTCACAAAGTCATTCAATTATAATATCATGACTGAGCTTTCTCCAATTACATGTCATTAGGAAAGCTATTCAATCAGTTCTCGTCCAATGACATCATAAGTATTTTACACTTATAGTATATTATTAATCTCCTTGGGATAAATATGTTCTCTCAATATGGTCCGATTTTCTCTCATAGTAACCATTACATCTTCCTTTATAAAAAGTCAATTACTATCAAATAGTAATTAAGTCATTCATCATAAAAATAAAACGGCATGTGACCAAGTTTGCTTTTTATCTATCATGAAATGTCAATGAGAGGATATCATTTACCAATTTATTGGGCTATGAATTCTATTATTGTGACTGATGCTAGGTACTATAAAAGTTGTATACCAAATACACCAACTTTCTATTCATTATCTATTTGAACTCTGACTTTTACTTACATCAAAGTATACGAGTTATGCATACATAGTCCATTATCCACTTAGGATAAAGGTATGCCACACTATAAATGCCTCAAGTGAATAAATCCATAAACATATTTTGGTTTCATTCTACTTAAATTATATCTAATGTACTATCAATCAAATTAATTACATCTGTATCTCTATCTTCTGGGAGTTACTCACTCTGATGCTCAAGACAAAGCCTCTACCCAATTGGACTTGATAGACAACATATTAGTATTTCAATTGATTTACTCTTTTCTGATCAAACTAAAGACATTTTTAGGTTCATCTACTAATATAAATTGTATTTCTGTATTACGATTTGACCACGTAATACCAAATAGTATTAGTTAAAGATTAGATAACTAGTAAACCAATATTTGCTTCCATTTTACTTTGTGTGCAAAAACCATTGAAGACAATATATAAGAGCATTAATGTAAATTATGAATATTTTATTAAACAAATTTTGTTCGAAAAATACAAATTAACATAAATAAAAATACTACACTTTAGACACCAGATCCAACAAAGGTGTCTCACCAATTGGACTTGATAGATGACACAATAATCATTTAACCAATTTGCTTAATTTCAATTCATCAAACTATGGACCTTTTAGATTACCTACTAATATAAGTTGTTTTCTAACATTATGATTCGACCGCATAATGCAACTTAATATTAGTTAAACGTTAGGTAATCAATGAACCAATATTTGCTTACATTTTACTTTGCGCGCTAAAAGCACTGAAAACAAATAAAAATGAAATTAACATGAATGATGGAATTTTATTAAACCAATATGTTTGAAAAATTACAAGTACACGAATAAACCACACTTAGAGCATTAGTTCCTAACACACAGAAACATCAAAGTTAAAATAGTTGGAAATTGATTTGAGTATTGATACTTGGCTCACTATTTATATAATTAGGCCATTCAACTCCGTATTTGCTTGGTATAACTCACAATTGCTTAAAATGATTCATTGTGTGCTTAAAACTCGAGATTAAATGGTATCGATTTCATGATTGTTTGAATAGGTCATTTTGATGACCAATGTGATGTTCTTCGGGTAAGGAGTTTTACACTACATCTTTTAGTGTTATCATCGCTTGTCGTGTAACACCTCTAACCCAAATTCGTTGCCGAAATAGGGTTATAGAGCATTACCGAAGTTTACAAATCAAATAGATAGAAAATGTAAACATTTCATATCATATGGCATTCATGTCAATAACGAATCAAAATCATACTTATTATCCCTTATACGAGCCATCGGGGCCCAAAATACATATTAGAAACAAGTCGAGACTAGATTGGGTACTCAAAGAATTTTTTTTGGAAAATATTGAAAATTTTCAAAACTGCAGGGGTCACACGGCTAAACCACACACCTGTGTGCTAAGCCGTATGAATATACTGACTTGTACTATTTAAAAGATATAGGGGACACACAACCGTGTCACTTGGCCGTGTGTCACTGTCACACACAGCTGAGACACACGCCCGTGACTCTGCCCGTGTGGACGGAATAGGCTATTTTATAAGCCATTTTTCTCACTCAACAAGGCTTGTACTTCAAGTTATCATCAGACATACAAACAAGCCATATTATGACATCCAAAACAAGTAAAAATCAATCCTTAAATAAATATAATATCTTAACATACAATCAATATTCCTTTAGGCACCTCAGATGACAGATTATAACATGTGTGTTCATGTATTCAATATAATCATATGTATAACTAATGTGTATGTATAATTGTACCCAAGGTTTACCAAGCTAATTTGCATTATTTCAAACCAAAATCTTTAACAAAATAAAAAACTAAGGTAAGATTTAGTTAGACCTAATTGTAACAATCTAAAAAAACATAAAAATTATAAGAAATAGGATCAATTATACTTACATGTAAAGGAATAAAGCCAAAAATAGAAACCTTCCCCATGTCTATGTTGTTCGTTGGAATAATGGAGAAGAAATGAAATAAAAATGTTTTAATTTTACTTTATTTTATATTAATTTCCACTTAATTACAAAATTGCCATCAAATGGTTTTATTTTATTATTTTTTCTCTTATGCCGCCTCAACCTTCAAATTTAGGTTAATTTATTTCTTAAGTCCCTCTCATTTATTAATCAAGTCATTTAATTATTTAAATATTATAATTAGCAAGTTTTACATATTTTTTAATTTAGTCCTTTTTAATTAATTAATTATTAAAATGTTAAAAATTTTCAACGAAACTTTAATACTATCTTAATGACACTCCGTAAATATTTATAAAAATATTTGCTACTCAGTTTATAAAAACGAGGTCTCGATACCTCATTTTCCAAAACCACTTGATCTAATAAATCATTATAATACACAAATTACTAATTCAAAAACCTTTTTAAAACCATATTTGACTTGTAAATATTAAATAATAATTACGAACTTACTTGCTGGATTTGGTGGCCTTGAACCACTATTTTCGACACCACCAAAAATAGGGCTGTTACAACTCTCCCCCTTAAAAGAAATTCATCTTCGAAATTTGTTACGTAATACAAGCCATCAAGTCGAGTCTTTCTATCAACTTCTTAACAATAAACCACAGATAAGTCTATCATAACTTATTTCGATTCAGAACTCGTATTAGAAGTCGCATCAGAACTTGATGTTATATCAAATTTAACTAAACAGCTATGATATTCTCATGTCACAACTTTATCATTAGCAGTACAAGTACAGAGAAATTCAAAGTGATCGTCTAACGATTTATAACCGAGAAACCCAAATTATCAAACTCTAATTAATGCTTCTGGCATGTCTGCATCTGAAATCTTTCAACTTATATTTATTTCTCCTTATATATGGAAAGTGTCAAGCAATATTGTTTAACACAAGCGCAATATCTTCAACTATTGAGGCGACTATAATCCATAATACCATTTTCCGATTAGAACTGATCTAATAGATATATTTCTGTATCATGTCTATTAGAATATGAATCCCTCATTCTGACAGTTTGTCAATTTACCCGTGAATGTACAAAATTTATTCCCAAACCTGAAGATAAAATCAAATGTATATAACTCAATTAACCTTCAAATGAATAACCCGCTCTGATTAAAACAACTGAGTCGATTTTATCTATCTGATAATAACATTTTAGAATAATCCGTTCTTCTTGTTGTCAAGATAACCTAGACATACAATCTATCACAATTCCCTCAAAAGACTAATCAAAGATCTTTAAAAACTGCATTAACTTAAATGAAACATAACATCTCGTTTTAACTTTTTAACATTAATCAAGATTACCTGAGAAATGAAAACCAATTTACAAGTTTGAGCTTAATCTTCCACTGTCTACTCTTTTGCCTATGTCAACCCTTTCACAAAAATTAGAAAGGGATTATATATAATAAAGCTATTCCAATTATTAACATTGAAGCTTTGAACTATACCGAAGCCACAACCATCAGATAGATTAAAAACCATAATACTATAATAGGACTAACGTTTCAACCGTATAGATAGAACAATACCTCAACATTAATAGTGCACTCAAAAATAGAAGAGGGAAATCAAAAGTAGTCCTAATAACAACCAATGCGGTAATACAACTTCTATAATCTGAGATCCATATCATCAAGCTCCTATGATCGAACCAGGATTTATAACAGTAATAAATGTAACTACCTTTGGCCAATGAATATCTTTTACAGATGAACCATGTTTGATAGATAAGATTAGACCATAAGAATGATAAGAAAACTGAGATAATGAAATCCAATATGTGAAACTATACTGAATTTCCAATAATAAAAACCACATTGAATGATAAAGAGATCGATGATATCCCAGAGAAAGTTCAGAAAACAATATCATTCATACGTACTAGAAACAGTCGTGACAGAGACATTGTGAATTACATATATGTAATTCAGAGCATCAACCAGTAGAAGTAGAAAATAACATCATATGAGTCTTACCATCAAGTCTTCTATCGAACATAATGGATTAGAAAACCAATGAAAGATAAAGCAATGCTGATCATGAATCAACCAGCCTAACAATACTTCCATCTAACATTATGATTAGCTAACGTTGTCTTACTATAAGAATCACCTCTAAAAATGAATTATTACTTATATCTCTGAGAATAAAAGAACATATAGAATACCCAGAGGTGATCGTTGTAAAATATTCAACTATAATAGCTGCATTAAAATATCTTTGTAATTCAAACATTATTCCACTAACTACTAGAGTCATCAATTGTAACGCCCCACGCCCGATACCGTCGCCGGAGTCGAACTTGAGGTGTTACTAAACTTATCTTGCTTTTTAAACAACTTTAAACCACTTATTTTAAATTTCGGAATAAACTATTTTTCTGCGTCAAGGTCACTTAAAAATTCATATCTCGAGTTCCGAAACTCGAAATCAATATATGTAAATTTTCCCTAAAACTATACTCATATACATATCTACTAATTTTTTTCTAGAATTTTTGACTTAGCCAATTAGTACAGTTTATTAGTTAAAGTCTCCCCTGTTACACAGCTCAACTGCTCTGACCTATGTTCACTACGAACTAATTTCCTCCCTGTAAAAAATTCAAATAGGCATGCTGTTTGTTTCATTAGAAATTAGACTCAATAAGGAATCTAGGCATATAAACTATAATACCTAATTATTTATGTGCAATTTATGGTGAATTTTTGAAGTCAGAACAGGGGATCACAGAGTCAGTCTCACTCAACTGAAAATTTCTCATAATATACAACTCTTTTTCCTACTCTGTTTCTTCCACATGAAAATAGACTCATTAAGCTTTAATTTCATACCTTGTTCACCTTTTAATTCTATTCCTACTATTTTTAGTGATTTTTCAAATTCACGTCACTGCTGCTATTTGCATCTGTTTTCAAGCTACTTTTATACTTTTCATAGTTTTCATGTGATAGTTACCATTCAAACATACATACCATTAAACACACGCATGGTTAGCCATTTCATTAGCTATTCACTTCCAAGCATTTACACACCATATATTGAACATATCATTCCATAAAAGACTAAGTCCCTATACATGCCATACACAAAATGAAACGTCTAGTTATACCAAAATAACTCCTTTGATAGTGTGATCTGAACTCCGACGTTTCCTTCGATCCCCGAGTAGGCTTGGCAAGAACTATAATAAGAAAGAAAATAAAGGAGTAAGCACTAGGCTTAGTAAGTTTACAAGCAAATAAATCACAATATTTATCATGACAATAATTGTACATTTTACCATTCAACATCTTAAACTTTCCTTACCCTTCCTGCTTTGATACACTTTCTTTCTTTCTCACCTGACCTTTAAATACTCATGAATTCAATCTTTATAATGGCCCGTTAAACCACTCGAAATACTAGGGATACTTGGGTTATTCCTGTCTGATAAAATACTGCCAATGCCATGTCCTTGACATGGTCTTACATGAAATATTCCTGTCTCCAAAGCCATATATACGATATGGACTTACATGGCTCAATACTGTCCTGTCTCCAAGGCCATATACACGATATGGGCTTACATGGCGCAATACTGTCCTGTCTCCAAGGCCATATACACGATATGGGCTTACATGGTGCAATACTGTCCTGTCTGTTAACCCAAATCCCCTAACATTCCTAAGGTTCAAACGGGGCTTTCTGATACTTTCTCTCTGTCTTCTCTTCTTCGTTTCGACTTTGAATATTTTCATAAAGTAAATATATAAATGCTAGAAATTAACAACATCAATGTAAAACAATGAAATATTGCATTTATTTACCGTAAACTTACCTCAATACAAATTGTGACTAAACTTTACAATTTAGTCCTTTACTTTCTCTTTTCCCCTATCTACTCCCGAATTTTGTTCTTCTTTATCTATAATAGAAAATTTAGCTTATTTAATATCAACATTTATCAAAACAGACCTTTACTCAAACTTTGGCAAAATTACATTTTTGCCCCTAAACTTTTGCATATTTACACTTTTGCCCCAAGGCTCGGAAATTAAAACTTATCACAAATTCTTGTATTTTAAGACATGCTGATATTTATTTACCAATATCATCTTCAAATTCCTACTATAACATACACTTATGTACAATAGGTATTTTTACCAATTAAGCTCTTTTACTCGTTTTTACCTAAAACCGAGTAGCTCAAGTTGTCTAGCATAATTTAAAACCTCATATTCTATCATAAAACATCAAAATACACAAAATTCACCTATGGGTATTTTTCCAAATATGAATCCTAACTTAAAATATTACTAACATAAGCTTTATTGAGCTACCGGGATCTCAAAAACATAAAAATCATTAAAAACGGGGCTTGGATGCACTTACTATGAAGCTTGAAAGTTGAAGAACCCTTAGCTATGGTGAGAGCAACAATCGGCAGCAACTAATGAAGAAGATGATCAATTTTGTCATCTTTTTCCTTTTTAATTCATGTTAATAACCAAATGACCAAAATGCCCTTCCTTATTAAACTTTCAAAAATTCCCTCCATGTCCAATTTTTGTCCATAAACTTAAAATTGGTCAAATTGCTATTTAAACCCTCCTAATTAATATTCCAAAGTAATTTCATACTAAAAACTTCTAGAATGCAAGTTTTGCAATTTATTCAATTTAGTCCTTACTTTCAAATTAAACACTTTATGCATAGAATTTCTTCACGAAATTTTCACACCATCATGCAATCATAATATAGACCTCAAAATAATTATAAAAATAATTAGTTCTATCTTGGATTTGTGGTTACGAAACCACTATTCCGATTAGGCCCTATTTTGGGATGTTACTTCAATGATCCCACATTATCCCATTCACTAAAGAAATCAATTCAGAATAAATTATGGTTAACTGGTTCTTTAAATACCATTCTTGAATAAGTCGATTAGTCGAGATAAAATTCTTCTTTAACAATGATATTACGTAATCCGAATGATCCTTAGAAAAATCTGTTATCTCTTCTAGAATTGTCTTTACTTGCTAACTCATTATCATTTCTGACCACATTATTAATCATTCAGCCATTGAACTTTTCGGTTTCACACTTGTAAATTTAATCAATATAAATCTTGTGAATTTCATAAGACGTACAACTAAGGGGGTGAAGGTAGTAAAGCATCAATATTGACTCTCATATATACAAACATATAACATAACATTTATCATCAACATAATCATTATAAACATTTATTCATCTTATCATAATCAACTTTTTTTAATCAGATACTTGAGTATCGCTTTCAGCATTATCGAAATTAACTCGGTTGGAAAGCATCTCTGTCTATAAGTAAAACAAATCTCATCAGAGTCGGGAGATATCACACTATCACCGGTTATATAATGGCATGTATTTCTAGATTTCACATATGCTACGTTTAGTCCAAAAACCGACTAAGCCGTAGCTCTGATGTTAATAAATGTAACACCCCTAACCTAAATCCGTTGCCGAAGCAGGGTTACGGAGCATTATTGGAGTTTACAAATCAAACAGACAGAAAATGTAAACATTTCATATCATATAACATTCATGGCAATAACCAATCAAAATCATACTTATTGTCCCTTATACGAGCCCTCGGGGCTCGAAATTTATATTAGAAACAAGTCATGACTAGATTGGGTACTCAAAGAATTTTTTTATCGGAAAACATTAAAATTTTTCAAAAGTACAAGAGTCATACGGCCAAACCACACACCTGTGTGCCAGGCCATGTGAATATACAGACTTGTATTGTTTAAAAGATATAGGGGATACACGACCGTGTCACCTGGCCGTGTGTCACACACGGCTGAGACACTCACTCTGCCCGTGTAAACGGAAATAGACTATTTTATAAGTCATTTTTTCTCACCCAACAAGGCATGTACTTATAATTATCATCATACATACAAACAAGCCCTATTATGCCATCCAAAACAAGTAAAAATCAAGCCTTAAATATATAATATCTTAACATACAACCAATATTCCTTTAGGCACCTCAGATGACAGATTATAACGTGTGTGTTCATGTATTCAATATATTCATATGTACAACTAACGTATATGTATAATTTTACCAAAGGTTTATCAAGCTAATTTGCATTATTTCAAACCAAGTCACTTACCTACTAAAACATACCATCTGGTGCCAAAATCTATTTTAAATACTAATATACTTAAATATATTTATACCTTATATATTAAGGTACCGATTCCTGATCAATTCATCACATCCCAAAACACATGTATATAAATGCACTTTTAGTTAACATTTTACCTTTTTTCCATACAATCATAAACCAAATCATACATCAATCATATAAGGCAAAAATGCACTAAACCAAATGTGCCAAAACACAAGCCAAATAAGTGACTAATTTCAACAAAACACATATAGGCCATCATATACTTATACATGTCATTATAACCAAAATCAGAACATTTGAAAGTACCGATAGAACCGATGGATAGTGTGATATAACTCCGACAAACTTCCAACCCCATCGAGCTTCCGATAAACTAAAAAGTAAAGAAAAACAATTATGTAAGCATTGAATGCTTAGTAAGCTCGTATGAACTTTAATCATATCAATCCATTTTCAATATGAAATTTATACATTCTAGAATATTCATAAACCGACATCACACGATCCAGGAAACCAAATTCAACAACTCACGAAATGAGTAAATCCACTAAGACATATTATTCCTAGCATAATAGGATTTTAAACAACTTTAAACTCTTCCAAATTTCTTTATTTTCATTTGCATTTCTTTACTTTCCACACTCGTACCATATGCATAACTCACAAGTCATAAGCATATCATTCAACCATAGCCACAAGCTAGTGCATTTAAATATAGCTTCTTCTTTTTTTTTTTTTTTTCGAATTAAACACATGATAAGTATTTTCATAAGAAATTGCATAATTTAAACCTTACGACTCTTTCATGTGCACTAGCATATTTTCATTTGAGTACTTACCATTTCAATACATCATATAAATAAACAAATTACCATTCAACAAATAGCTTGACACTTGCCTAAGTATCAAACAACAACACTTGTTAGCATACTTGAACATATTTTATAATAACCCGTTTTTCAGTGGTGTGAAAACAGTGGTTTTGGGGCCACCAAATCTGACGAGTAAGTTCATAAATATTATTATTTAATATTTACGAGTGAAATGTGATTTTTAAAAAAGTTTTTGATTTGATAATTTATGTTATATAAGTGATTTGTTAAGTTTAAGTGGTTTTAGAAAATAAGGTATTGGGACCTTATTTTTATAAACTGAGCCGTAAATATTTTTATAAATATTTATGGAGTGTCATTGAGGTGGTATTAAAGTTTCGTTAAGAAATTTTAACGTTTTGATAGTTAATTAATTAAAAAGGACTAAATTAAAAAAAGTGCATTACCGGGACTTCGTTCTCATAAATCGGATTCGTAAATATTTTTAATCAATATTTACGAAGCTAGTTGTGTAGTTAATTAGGTTTCGATTAAGTGAATTTGCTTGAAATAAAAGTAACTAGGTATAATGACTAAATTGCATATAGAGTGAAAGTTGAATTATAGATTAAATAATAACTAAAAGGACTAAAGGAGCAATTATGCCAATGGTCATAATTGAGGGGGCATAAGTGTATAGATTATAAAATTTTAAAGTTAAAATATATATTATAATATTATAATACTAAAACTTAAATGTTAAGTATATATTATATTATATTATATTATATTATATTATATTATATTATATTATAATAATAAAACAAAAAGAAAAAAGGAAAGAAAAAGAAAAAGGGAGAAAGTAGAAAGATGAACGGCCTTAAGGGTTTCAAAAGTTCTAAATTCAATTGGTTAGTTAATTTAGTCCTTTTTTTGTAATTTTTATGTTTTTGGAATCCAAATATTAAATATTACCCAACCCATGTTAAAATTTTAGAAATTATTAAGTTTTTAAATGTTGTTAATGTTGAATAATTTTAGTATTAGGGATTAAATTGATAGAGTTTTAAGTTAGAAGTCAATAAATTGTAAAATTTGAGTAATAGGGATTAAATTGTGAAAAAATCAAAATTTAGGGATTTAAATGAAATTAGAGAGTTAAATCTAGTTTAAAGTGGAAATTGAATGAAAATATAGAATTGATTGTGAATAAATAAAATTAGTCTCGATTTAGGGACTAAATTGAAATTTAGACAAATGTTGAGTAAAAATTGAAATATGCAATATGAATTTGAATTATATTGTATTGATGAATTTTAATTGATTTAATTCCGTAGCTAACGTCGTACCGGAATCCTCAAATAAAAAGGGGAAAGATAAAGTCGACGAGGAATAGCTCGAAATTTTTGGTTTGTATTTCTATAATATGAATTTAGTTGTTAATTGTTATAATTCAATTTAATGTATATGGTAAGTGTTGAGGTAAGAATTATTGTGTATTGCAATTGAAATGGATTGATTTAGTATGTGATAAATTTATTGAATTTTTATTGATTGAATTGGGGTATATATATATTGAATATTTGAATTGAATTGAATATTGATTGTATTTGAAAAGTGAAGTTAATCCCTATTAACTATATCGGGCTGAGTCGGATATAGATGGTATGCCACAAGATTGGAAGAGTTTAGGATTCTTCAACTTCGAGTCGACGAGACACTGGGTGTCACTTTATTACTTCGGATATATCAGATGAGGCACTGGGTGCCAATTTACTTCAGTTTAGCCGATAAGACACTGGGTGTCAAATTATTACTTTGAATTATCCGACGAGGCACTGGGTGCGAAACTGGTGTGTTTTGGTTGGATCCGTGTATCCGTTCGGGTCCGAGTCATGTTAATAGGGGTAAATGAATAATAAAGTTTTATTGAAATGGTATGGTATGAGAAATTGAAATGAAATAGTGAATTGAAAATAGAATGTGAAATATGTTGCAAATATATGGAGTATATGAGTTATATACTCATGAAATGACTATGGAGTGGATATTGCAATTGTATAATGAAATGTGAAATAAATTGTGAAAAGCTATTTATATAGCAAGTACGAGAATTGAGATATTTGTGAAACAAATGAAATATGATGTGACTGTTGTAATAATTAAATATTAATATGTGTTTATATTTCAATTGTATATTTTTAATTTCTAATCTTTAAATATTTGGATTATAGAAATACCACTGAGTTTTACTCAGCGTATGGTTTTGTTTCCGGTGCGCAGGTTAGGTACTTAACTTTTGACCGCTAATTCAGCATCCAACAACGATCTTGAACTTAAATGTGATGATATTTATCCTTTATGTCAGCATGTACTTAGGGTGTCTAAATAATAGTTATTTTGTGGTTTGATTGTAGATGAGGTTATAAGTTTAATTTTGGTTGGTTTTATACATATAAATATGTGTTTGTTTTTTAAGCCATATTATGGTATGATAAATTGAACTAAATCTAGATAGGTGCATGTGAATTTAATTCTATGTTTAAGTGCTCATGAACTAGGCAAAATTGATTTGGATTTGATATGTTTATAATTTGGATTAAAATGATGCTTTGATGACTTGTTTTGATGATATGAAATGTTTAAAATCTCTGTCTGTTTGATCTGTAAACTCCGGTAATACTCCGTAACCCAGTTCCGGCAAGGGATATGGGTTGGGGGTGTTACAAATTTCATATAAATTCAACGTTAATAAACTTATTTTCTCAATATGTCACACTTGAGTTTATTGTTCATCTCAACTTACATAATCACTTACCAAATATTCCTAAATCGAAGAACGACTTACGGATAAGAGTACATCATTTTTCAGAAGCCCAGAGGTTGAACAGAAGCTCATAAAAGTTAAACAGAACCCATAATGTTGAACGAAAGCTCATAAGAGTTGAACGGAAACTCATAAGGGTTAAACAAAAGCTCAAATGAGCAGAACGGAAACTCATATGAGTTAAACAGAAGCTCGTGAGAGCTAAATGGAAAGTAAATACGAAAGTTCGCAACAAATGCTGAACCTCAGTTTACTTGGGTAATTTGCTATCAATTCCTCCAATGCCGTCTTGCGCCACACAACGATTGTACTCAAATCCCGCTTTCCATTTAATCCGAATATTCAATTCAAAAGTATAAATCCAACAATAATTCATTTATAAAAATATAATAAATACAAAATACCATTCACCAAATCAATGTAAATATTAAATTTTAACCGTATGAACTTACCTAGCTAAATTGCAGAAATACCAAAATTCAGGGGCATTTTGGTAATTTTTTGATTTTCCACCCGATCTTGATCTAAATTAATAATTTCATTCAATTTATTAATTTAGACAATGAAACAATTCATTTCATGCAATTTGGTCATTTTTAACATTTTTACAAAATTACCTCTAAAGTTTTACTTTTATTCAATTTAGTCCCTGAGCCCAAAACATGCAAATTAACCATTTTTAATGCAAACCCATGCTAGCTGAATATTCATGGCATTTAGTACAGCCCATTGTTGCAATAATTTCACAACAAACCCTTATATTTTTATTATTTAACAAATTAATCCTTAATCGAAAAATTCATCAAAATCACTTAACAAAATATTTTAAAATAACAACTAATATCTCAAATTCATCATTTAGCATAAAAAATTATATAGAATCATCAATGGAAACATCTAAAATCTTTAAAAAAATAAAAAACTAAGGTGAGATTTAGTTGGACCTAAATGTAACAATATAAAAAAACATAAAAATTACAATAAATAAGATCAATTATACTTATGTATAAAGGAATAAAGCCAAAAATAGAACCCTTCCCCATGGCTATGGTGTTCGCTGGAATGATAGAGAAGAAATGAAATAAAAATGTTTCAATTTCACTTTATTTTATATTAATTTCCACTTAATTACAAAGTTGCCATTAAATGGATTTATTTTGTTATTATTTTTATGCGGCCTCAACCTTTACAGCACGTTTGGTTGGCTGTAATGGAATAGGGCTGTAATTGAATAGAGCTGTAATGGAATAGAGCTGTAATGGAATAGAGCTGTAATAAGTAATTCAACTGTTTGGTTGAATGGAATAGAATAGAACTGTAATATCATTCTTGTGTTTGGTTGAATGGAATGATGTTGTAATAGCATAAGAAAAAAAATTAAAATGACCAGAATACCCTTAGCAGAATTTTTTTTAAGGTAGATGATTATTGTTATTCTTATTAAATTTTAATAAGATTATTACTGAAAATAATTTAATAAAAATAATAAATAATTTAACCATATTTTAACATAATTATTATTAAATATAATTTAATAAAAAATATAATTTAATAACATTCTTAATATAATTATTATTATATGAATTAAAAAATCAAAATATATAATACTATAAAAAACTATATAATCTACTTTATTATTTTTAAATTGCAATACATATTTAATCTGCTAAAATATCATTACTGAAACAAATAATTTAATTATTCCACAATAAAAAAATTAAATATTATAAGTAATAAATAACTCATTGCTAAAAAGGTAATAAATAACTTGAGAATTATATTTCACATCCAAGCATAATATTCACATATTAACTAAAAGTTACATGATTTCATTAGTTTATATGTCATAATCCGTATGTTTTAAAATTTTACAACATCAAAAAGTTACAACATTATAATGACATTCTATCATGTCATTATACCATCCAAATATTACACACAAAAAGTTACCAAACTATCAACACAACTATGATTTTTAATGGTTAGCAAGAAATCTTTTGACCCATTCCAATCGCACAGCAGAAGGTAAACTAAAAAAAATGAGCATTTGCGTTGGATGATCTGGAATTTTGCTCAATGCTTGATAGCGCTCATCCTCAGTTAAACCTTTCACTTCACATAATGTTGGATATAATTTCAGAGCACTTTCTTGAATGGTCATTTATGACTTTTGTTGAATAAGCACTTCGGAGGCAATACTCTTACTGATATCAAGGCCAACAGTCCGTATATTTTCCGCCAATAAAGTGGCAGCATCATTAAATAAAGTAGAAAAATCACTTGCATCAGAAATCTTTTTTTTCTTCTTTGAAAATGTGGGATCACCTTCGTTTCTAACTGGTTGCGGTTGTGTAGCTGAAAGATCCATGTCATCCAAAGAAACATCAGCTTCAGATCCATGGAAATCGTCTCTTTCTTCACGAGTATTTGTAGCAGCTACATCTTCAGCATTTATTTCTTTAATAATATCAGCTGCTGTTATATTAACCATTTTTTTCCAATTTGGTCCTTTTTAATTAATTAACCATTGAAACTTAATATAATTATTTTTATATTAAATTATATTAAAACATTTTTTTATTTTTATATTTAATTATATTAAAATATTTAAATAATTTATTTACTATATTTTCAAATAGTACACTATTATTTGAATTGTATGAATATTAGTATGTTATTGATTAGGATATAAGAAAGTTTTGATTACCCAGTTAGAAGGTTCAGTATCTTAAGTTCCTTTTGGAAGCAATAATGATCACGAAATGAATAAACAATATGCCTCTGAAATATCCAAATCCGGGGAAGTCGCATCGGCACAAAGGAATTTGATATTCTTATAATGTCCATTGATGCTTTCATTTTGCAAATAAGGATATATCCAAAGTGAAAAATCTAGTCAAGTCCCTTGTGAAATAGCAATCTAAATAATTTCTGTCAGGTTGTTGAGCTTCAATTACCTACTTGATAACATCCTCAATGAAGTCTAAAGCTATAACACTATCAGCCTTCTAAGCTAATTCACTGGTAAATCGACCAATGCCAGCTCTTAACTCCAAAATAGATTTCCCTTCATATGGCGGGAGCAGGGAGAGCACCTGCGCATATCAACAATGAACAATTAGGCATCTAAAAATAATTATTGAAGGATAAGCATAAAATACAAAAGAACAACACTTAAAAGGTAATAATTAGCATGGATGTATATTTGAGTCTATCCTACTATAATTACAACTGAAATTATTCATAAATAGAAAAAATTAAATATAAAAAAATAGAGTCGAAAAGTTGACACTGAGAATCAGTATATGTAAATAAAAAGCAACAATTCCTTTAATTCCTTTGAAAAAAGCAGAACCACAAACCACAACTTTTTGGCTCAAAAGTGAATCGAAGAAGAGTTGAAATGACAAAAATAGAAGTAACTTTGGCTGACAATTATGTGTTTACTTTTCAACAATGTAATACGTCTTATAATGAACATACAAGAAAAGTTTTAACAAATAAAAGGAGTTAGTGTCTGAAAAATAATGAATAGTAACTAGAAGGTCACTACTTGCCCAATATACCTGGAGAAAAATAATCATTTGTAGAACAAATAACCTAAAGGCCAGCACCTTCTAAGATAACACTTCTTTTTTCCCTTTGCTTTTTGGCTCTAAAATAACAAACAAATTAAGTCAAAATTTAGGAGCACAACAATCTAACCACTAGTACGCAACCGCAATCCAATTCCAATCTCCTTTAAATCTAAGCTAACACATCTCTCTAAGCATAATCGAAACAAAAACCAAATTGGTTTTACCTCCACGAAACAAAAAAAACACTGAAAAACAAAATAAAACACTTCAAACGAGCTTAAAAATGGCAGAAAAACAATATATAAACAAATAATGCGTTACATCTATTCATTTATCCAAATATTAACCATCATTTCCTCAGAACCAAACAGAAAGCAGAGTTTACAGCAACAACTAAATACAGAAACAAAGCAGATAAAAATGATAATAACCTGGAAAGTGGAAAAGGCTTTGAAAGCGAAAAGGAACGACATTGAGAAGGAGTAGAGATCTTCCGTTTACGCAATGAGGTAGATGAGAGAAAGTGTGAGACCTTAAAATAGTAAATCCTAAAACCTAAACATTAGTGGACATTAGTGAGTGTCAAGTATGAATATTGAAAAAAACCTGTAAAAAAGAATTATGAATATTGAAAGAAAATAAAAAAGATTAAAGATTGTTAGACGTTAGTGAGTGTCAAGTATTGTTATTGGGTTAATAACTTAATTTACTACTTATATTATTTTTTATAAAGTATTTTTTAAAAAAATTATGAAATTAATTAACCTCACAATTTTATGTGTGGCTCCACCTTTGCATGCTATGATGTAGAGAAAAATAAACTTGGGTCCATATAGAAAAATAAAATTGAGTCTGTATAGAAAAATGAACTTGGGTCTGTATAAAAAAAAATGGACAACAAGAATAATAACTTGAATTCAATCGACCATTACCTAGCCTAGCTTAAAATACGTGGACCCATAATGTTGACAGTGTTGAAAAGTTATTATGTATGTTATTAAGTTAATTTTTTATTGTTACCACATGAAAAAAAAATCATTATATATTATGATGGTGAGATATTAAATCACAAGAGTTGTCACATGTCAAACTTATAATTAATTCACCTAAGTATATATCTTTTATTTTAATTTTAAAAATTATTAAAACAAATATTAAAAATAAATGTCAACATATATATATTATTTAAAATCAGGAAATTGAGTTCATGTAAAATACATTATACATCTTAATCAAATGATATGCAAACTACCCATGTTAGCAGAAAAAAAGGAATCAATTATAGAAGTTCAGAAATGTTGATATTACCTTCAACTTTTTGTAAATGAATCCCTTGGTATTTTGAAGATGGTCAAGCAGTCGACCAGGTGCAGCCACTAACAAATTTACTCCCTTCACAATCTTTTCTGCTTTTCCTCTTTTAGCTGAACCACCAATAACCAATCCAAGGGTCTGAGAGTGGTATTTGAGAAGATCATTTGCTACCGCATGAGTCTAAAACATTTGAAGGTTCCATTACTTATAATGAATGAAATAGTTGAAACATTATAGGCAAGATAAATAGTTAAAACTAAAACAAACTGAAAATGATTTTGCTGACTTTAAAAGAGTTGTATTTCCTATTCCCATATAATGAGATAAGGTTGTAGATACTATCATACTATTTAGAAAAATAGAACCTTCAAGACAATAAGAAAGTAGCAATATTTATACCTTGAAACCAGACTATAAAAATACAGTCTTTTCACAGTAAACATATAAGAAGAAACCCATACATATAATAAGATTATGTTGCAGATGGTCTCTCAAGATATTAAGAAAAGCAGAACCTTAAAAACCAGTAGAACCTACAAATTTTTATAACATAAAACCAACCATTAGAAACCCATAATCTTTTCACTCTTAAAAACCATTAGAAGCATTTAAGCCCTGTTTTCTTCATTCCATACAACATCTATTCTCACCGTCCAAACTAATTTCATTCACTGCTGTAACTTAATTTTATATCACTTCTTTTTATTTTCTAAATAGTTGCTTCAAGAATTTTTTTTATGGAAAAGTAAAGCATATGTATATACTTTAAAGCGTTGGATAAACAGTGCTGTTAAAAAAAAAATTGGATAAACTAATCCTAAATTCTAAAAATACTTCGTCATTCTCTGCATTCACATAATCCAATTTTTCTTCTTCCACAACAATGTAAAAAGCTCATTTCACGTCCACTCTCGAACCCCCCAAACACTCCTCCTCTTCTTCCCCCACTTTGTTTCCAAGACCACTTACGGTCCTCCATTTTCCCCTATTTCCAAACCTCCAAAACCCAAGCTAAAGCCATCCAACCCAGCCCCAAATCGGAACCCAACTACTATAACGGAAAAACTTACCAATTGGTAGCGGCAGAGGACGACGACGCAGCAGATGGTCGGGTCGAAGGCGATGCAGCATATGGGGTGCAATTTTGATTCTGGGAAATTTACTCAAACTAATCAAACTAATCAAAAGCATCGACTAATTTACTCAAAAAGGACCGAATTTTGAGCATGAACGAGTCGAATAAAAGTAACCCATATCAGAACTAAGGACAGAAAGCTTGAAATAAAATGATGAAATTAATACCAAGAGCTTTATACCTTGGAAAGGGTATTAGCCAAAACTGAGGATGGAATCTCAAATTAGAAATCGTAGCGTCTTCTCCTCGATCTCAGCCTTGGAGCTTTTAGAAGTTGAAAGCTTGAAAGCGTGGGTAGCTGAAAGAAAGGAGCCGCTTTAGCCTTCACAGGAAGCGAGATGAGAGCAAAGGGAAAAATAAAACTAAACAATAGGGCTTGTCAAGGGGTTGGTCAGGACAGAAGCATGAAAAAGAGGGAGAAGGTTGGAAGGAAATGGGAAGAATGAAAAAAAGAAGATGCTTCAGACGTGAGAACGAAAAAGGGGGAGAAGGGTAAAGTTGAAACTCACACACGCTGAATGGGTATTCCGTAGATAGAGTGCCGAATGGTAAACGGCAATTTTGCCTTGAATAAGGCTGTATGGAATAGGGCTGTAATACCTCATTACAGCCAACCAAACAGTAGAATAGGAATGGGCCACTGAATTCAGCTGTAATGGGTTAGCATTACAGCCAACCAAACATGCTGTTAGATTTAGGTTTATTTATTTTTTAAGGGCCCCCTCATCTATTAACCAAGCCATTTAATAATTTAAATATTATAATTAGTAAGTTTTGTATTTTTTTAATTTAGTCATTTTAATTAATTAATTATCGAAACGTTAAAATTTTTCAACAAATTTTTAATACTATCTTAATGACACTCCGTAAATATTTATAAAAATATTTACAGCTTAGTTTATAGAAACGAGGTCTCGATACCTCATTTTCTAAAACAAATTGACCTAATAAATCATTATAATACACAAATTACTAATTCAAAAAGCTTTTTAAAATCATATTTGACTCGTAAATATTAAATAATAATAATTACGAACTTACTTGCTGCATTTGGTGGCCTCGAACTACTATTTTCGACACCACTAAAAATCAAATTGTTACATGCCGCATGAAAAATGGGAAAATAAGTGTTAGTCCCACGTCTCTCTGTGAAGATGACAAGAAATTTGATCACATTGTAATCTGTTTATTTTAGATGTTATACATATACGAGAAAGGATTGTATGAAACATGGATATTATTATTTTTCAATAGTTTTATACCATATCAGTAATTTTATCGTGAATTTCAAGATTTTAATTTGGATTTGATTTTTTTGAGGGATAAAAATATCGAAATTTAGGATGAAATTACTGATGTGACATAAAACTATTACAAAAGAGATTCAAATGACAATGACACAACTGTCTCGTACAACCCCTTCCCATAAAAATACATCACACTGCGTAAGTACAATTCCTTTTGTTTGTTTGTGGGATTAACTTTTAGATTATGGCGGAATTCAACAACTCGATCTTCATATTGTTAATAGTGGTGAAAAATTAATATTTACCTTACTTCAATTTAATTTGAATTTAATAATAACAAAATTTTGATTGGTTGAACTGTTGAAATAATATCTTTAGACAAACCTCTCATGAGTGTTAGGTCTAAGTGCGTTTATAGTTTAGTTAAAATCGAATTAATCGATTGAATCGATCTAATTTAATTAATCGGCCAGTGATCGAATTTAGTTCGATCGGAAGTTGGTTAATGATTTTTTAAAAATTTAGTTACCGACTAATTCAATTCAAAATTGGGTAATTAATCAAATTAAATAATATATATTATATATATATATTATTTTTTATATTAACAATATATTATTTGGACTATTATTTTTTATATTAATCGGAAAAAATAATATATATTATAAAATGAATTAGTTATTAAGTTGAAAATTTTTAAAGAATTTTGAAACGTAAGTTCCATTTTTAGTATTAATTATATAAATTTATATAAATTTTCGTTTACTTACGACGTGGGTTTGACATGTTTCTTTCATCAAAAGATAAGTTGAAGAGAAAGGAAATTCAACATGTTTGAAAAACTACATAATGACTAAATTAGGGTGTAATCCCACATTTATTATATTTTTAATAATCATTGTATTTAGTGAGCATTACTTAATTGGGTGCAATTAAAATACTTCAATTACACTATCAAATTTTTAAAGGAGAATAATAATTGAAGTAATTACGCGAATAACTATAAATAATTACACAAATCTAATTATCATGACTTTCCAAACATGTTAGTAAACAATTTGTGTTTTAAAAGTTATTTTTATACAATAAGAACAGTATTTTAATTTTAGAAACATATAATTATATGTTGTTTTACTAATATCGTTTAAATAATTTAAAAATTTTATTGATCAGCTATAATTTTTTATACGTTTCGAGGCATTAGATTTAATTAAATTAACGTATTATTTATTATTAACTATTTATATTAGGTCAATGATCAATGATAATATTAAATATATGTTTAATATTCTTTATTTTAGAAAATATATGTTTAATTTTAGAAAGTAAATAACTCAAAAAATACGAAATGATGTAATAACTACATAAAATTGTTTAAGATGTTTATTTTTCTTATTAGTTTTATTAGTAATCGTATTGCCAAATAATTTTTTTATTTCAAATATTATCGATAATAAATATATTTTTACGATTTATAATTATTTAGTTGTGTTATTACCATGATATGAAAAATTATGATCTATTACGTTTATTGAGATCCCCACCGGCTTCGGTCATGAATTTGTTGAGAAGATATCGCAACATGTCTATTTACACTTGATTTTGGTTTTATCTAATATAATATAATCGCTTAATGCTATAATTTAAAAAAAAATTATGATCTATTGATCAAACAATAAAAAATAAAATTTATTGTAATTACAAGCCAGTTCCATTGTAAGATGAATGCAAAAATATGAAAAAAGCAAATAAACAAAAATATATTTTATATAAAATTACTTTAAAAAAATCAATTTTCAAAAAATAAATTTATATTTCAAAAACTATTCTTTTAGGGAACAAACAGAATCTAAATTTGGAATATAAAAGGAAGATAAAAGAAGAAGGAATCAATATTAAGCATTTGTTAATCAAGATTCGGCCGCACAGCAAATATGGATTTGGGCTAAAACAAGGGTACAGCTGAAAATGGAAATAAAGTAAAAGGGTTGAGATCATAAAAAAGCAACAAATTTGGGGCTTATTCGTAAATAGGAAAGAATACAAGTCCCGCAACGGGAAAAGGAGTAAGAATTTTATTTTCTGGTGAAATTACGGTTACTCCCCAATAACCTCACCTAACTCACACCTTTCTATATAAAAACATGGTGTAGTTTGAAGCAAACATTGAGGTTACAATAGTCATTTGAACTTAAAGTTGCCATCATGAAATCAGTCTGTTTTTGGGAAATTAAATAAATTGAAAGGGCTTTTTGGGTAAATTTAACTAACAAAGCCATTATGATATCTGCAACAGCAAGCCAAATCGAACCAAAAGCTACAGCAGAGAAAAAAGGAAAATAAATTCACTTAAAAAGAAAGAGAAAAAGAAAAAGAATGAAAAGCTCTGAAAAAAACTAATAAACGTTTTATGGATTGCAGGTATACCTCTATCAATTCATTCCCTTTCTTAATTTCTTTGTTTTTTTTTTTATTTTCCCTTTTTTTCCCCTTAAAAATCTATAAAATAAATATATATGATTTTTCATATCGCTAAAACTAGACAGGTTCTGCCTCTTTCCTTGTATTATTCCTCAGCATAGATTCTTCTCTTTCTTTGTACTACTGTAATAAATTTTTTTTGGGGTTGATATTTTTTTTTATATTTAATGGGTAGCCATTAAAACTTGAAGAGAAGCTGTTTCAGACTAGTACCTAGGAAACTGGAACTGTTCTCAAGTGTTTCGAGATGTCTCAAACCAACTGGGAAGCTGATAAAATGTAAGTCCTTTCTTTCCCCTTTTCTTATTAAAGTTTACCTTTTGGGTTTTTCATTTTTCAATTATCTTTTTTTTTCTTTTACTTTTTTTTTTGGCTTGATTTGGGGTTCTAGTTATGTAATCCTTTCTGTGTTATTTTGCTTGTTCTTTATGGAGTCTTTTGGATTCCAAGTTTAGCTCTTTGAAGCTGTTATTTCCTAGGGTTTGCTTCTTTTCTGGCACTTGTAGTTACCGTTAAGCTCTTTTTCATAATTTTTGTTCTTTATTTTCTTGAACAAATATATTTGGTTTAGTTTTTCTTTTTCCTTTTTTATGTTCTATGTCAGTACTCTGTTTTTAATGCTGCTGCATCAGAAATCCCTTAGTGTTATTTTGTTCAATTCCAAAAATTGTATTTGCTCACTGTGTTGTAAAATTTTTTTGCTTTTGTCATGAGTGATTATGGTCATTTATTTTCTCAATAACAGGTTAGATGTGTATATTCATGATTATTTAGTGAAGAGGGATTTAAAGGCCTCAGCTCAGGCATTTCAAGCTGAAGGAAAAGTATCATCAGATCCTGTAGGTAAGTAACTATGTGGGTTCGGGGGTTATGTAAAACCTGGAAAAGACTTGTTCTTACTTTTGAGGTTCTCCCTGTTTTCACCCAAAGCAACAAATTTGCTTAAGAAATTTAATGTTTTCACTAACTATGATGTTGATTTCTGAACTTGGATATCCAGCTATTGATGCACCTGGAGGTTTTCTCTTTGAATGGTGGTCTGTTTTCTGGGACATCTTTATTGCCAGGACTAACGAGAAACACTCAGAGGTTGCTGCATCTTATATTGAGGTCTGGTTTGATTTTATTTTTCTCAATTTTAAACTGTCAATTTATTTTGATAACCTAGCATCAACATTTTATTTTTGCATTTTTTTTTTTTGGTTGGGGAGAGGGGGCATATATGAAGTTGGGTTTGATAACAATTTCCATTTGGTATCTGCACTTTTGTTATGGTGTCCATTTCTATTCTAACCATTTTTATGTTTAGAACATATGGTAGGGCTTCTTGTCTCTGAGTAAGTCAGCTCTTTCCTTTTGTTGAACTTTTAAGTGAGAATAGTTACATCGAATCATTAACTGGTAACCTGCTCTGAATTTTGATTTAGGGTCCTGTTTAGCATTGTTTTTGGCTGTCCAAAAGCACATTTTGACAGCAAAAGCAACGCTAAGCAATCAGCTTTTACCATCAAAAGCACTTTCCAAACGGGCTCTTGAAACCAAACCCAAAAGCTGGATGGTAGATTAGTAGGTGCTTTTGGCTTTTGGAAAAGCTGGTTTGGAAGTAAAATTATGAAAACAGCCTCATTTATGATCTATCTTCCCCAAGGGATGCCATAGCTTGTTGTTAATGAAGTGCCTGATGGCTGGACAAGTGTCGTTGGTGAATTTTGCTAAAAAGTTTAATTATTTATACACGTAGTGTATCAAATCCTTGAGCATTTCCAATGATTTGTCCTTAAAATATGGTGATGCTTATGGTGCATTGTGGTATTGCAGACGCAGTTGATTAAAGCACGAGAGCAGCAGCAACAGCAGCAACCTCAACAGCCTCAACATCAGCATCAGCATCAACAGCAACAGCAGCAGCAACAACTGCAGATGCAACAACTTTTACTGCAGAGGCATGCTCAGCAACAACAGCAGCAGCAACAACAACAGCAGCAGCAACAGCAGCAGCAACAGCAGCAGCAACAACAGCAACAGCAGCAGCAGCAACAACAACAGCAACAGCAACAGCAACAACAGCAGCCGCAGCAGCAGTCGACCCAGCAGCCGCAACAGCCCCAACAACGAAGAGATGGGTCTCATCTCCTAAATGGCAGTACAAATGGACTTGTTGGGAATGACTCTCTCATGCGTCAGCCTGCTGGAACTGCTAATGCCATGGCAACAAAGATGTACGAGGAAAGACTAAAGTTGCCACTTCAAAGGGATTCTTTGGATGATGCGGCCATGAAGGTAGGTGGATCATCTTTGATTTCTTAGAAACATGTTCTTCTTTTAGTCATAACCATTAAGGAACTCCCTACAGCAAAGGTATGGTGAGAATGTTGGCCAGCTCTTGGATCCAAATCATGCCTCAATACTGAAGCCTGCTGCAACAACCAGCCAGCCTTCAGGGTGAGTTATTCTGCATTTCTTTTATTACTCAGAAGAGCCTTTGGCTGCAGATGATTTTGTAAAGAGCAATGTGAACAAAGGCTCATGGACATTGACCAAGACAATTTGCAAAAATGCTTCAGAAGGTGTTCGATATAGTTTTTAGGGCAATTCCCTTCAATCTTGTGGTTGGTTTGCTCTAACAAAATAATTTGGAGTTGTTTCACGCTCTTTTATCTGAAATAGCCAGTAGGACATTTAGGGTTTGTTGAAGCATCCAATACTTAGTTGTTTACAGCAATAAACTAATTTGGCATCATGTAAATTCCAGGCAAGTGCTGCATGGTACTGCCGGTGGTATGTCTCCTCAAGTTCAAGCTAGGAGTCAGCAATTGCCAGGAACAACATCGGTAGGTTTGTTTGATCTCTTTCAATTGATCTCTTTCATTTGACGCTTCTCTTTGTTATGTTCTGAAATTTATCTGGAAGCAGGACATAAAGAGTGAGATAAATCCAGTATTGAATCCCAGGGCTACCGGCCCAGATGGATCTTTAATAGGAATTCCAGGTAGGTTTGTTTCACGTTCATAGGTTCTGTTCAATTCTTTTCTTCAAAAATAGTGCAAAAATGATGGTGTCAACTCAACTACTGTTTGCTTGTTCTTGTGATATGCTGGGCTCAGTTACATTGGAATTAGGAACATAAATTATGTGATTTCATTTTTGTTTCAGGCTCAAATCAAGGTGGTAATAATTTGACTTTGAAAGGATGGCCTTTAACAGTAAGTTTTATAAAGATTCGCTTTACCCTAGCGTGGTAATAACTCTTAGTATCACAGTTCTATTTGGCGGAAATAATTAGTTTTTACTTATCACCTGTATTTATGAATTGTAAATTTTACTTTTCACATATCTCTTTTGAATGGTTATCATTTTATCCGTTTTAGGGACTAGACCAACTGCGGTCTGGGATACTACAACAGCAAAAGCCTTTTATACAGGCTCCTCAGCCCTTTCACCAACTTCAGATGTTGACACCACAGCACCAGCAGCAACTCATGCTTGCTCAGCAGACTCTGACATCACCAGCTGGCAGTGATGAAAATAGAAGACTGAGAATGCTGTTGAATAATAATCGGACCATGGGCCTTTCAAATTCTGCTGGTGATGTTCCAAATGTATCACCATTGCAGGCAGGCAGTCCGCTTATGCATCGGGGAGATGCTGATATGCTGATGAAGGTATTACTGTCTGTACGAAGTTTGTTTTTCCTACCCTTTCTCTTGACAGGAAATTTCAGTTTCCCCTTTGTTTGCTTGGTATTTTGCTATCACATAAGTTTTATGATCATCCAGTTTTTTAGATATTTAATCCACCTTGCAGTTGAAATTGGCTCAGTTGCAACAGCAACAGCAACAGCAGCAACTGCAACAACAACAGCAACAGCAACAGAACAGTAGCTCACAGCATGCACTTTTGAATCAGCAGCCGCAGACTTCTAATCCAAGTCTACTTCAACAAGATAAAGTTGGTGGAGGTGGAAGTGTCACTGTGGATGGTAGCATGTCAAACTCATTTCGAGGGAATGATCAGGTCTGCCCTTTTCTGGTTATTTCTAATTCATCTTGCTTCCATGTGGCACTCTTCTGGAGCGTTCCTTGTGGTTCTTGGTCAGTATGAGCATGGTAGAGATTTGTCCCGCCGAAGAAATTTCTAGCTAATAGGCCAACTCATTTTTTTTTTTGAATTTCCCATTAATTCTTCTCCTCCATCCCCTGCTCTTGGAATAATGGTACAATTTCATTAGAAAGATTTGGATTGAATCAAGAATGCTTTATTTCTGTTTGCTTGTCCCTAAGATGATAGATTAGCTTCAAAATCCCATGCTGTTACTGTCCTTTTATTTTTATTCTTTATAACACTCATCTCTTAGAAACATTTCAAGAATAACCTTTAGTGTAGGATTTTAAGCTTCTTTCTTTTCCCGTTCGAGTGAGTTTGGGTCGCATTTATAAGTTCTCTTGGCTATCTGGGCTTAAGTAAATATCTGAGCAGGTTCCTAACATGATTTCCCTAATTAATTTTAAGGTTTCAAAAAACCAGAATGGAAGAAAGAGAAAACAGCCGGTGTCTTCTTCAGGCCCTGCCAATAGTTCGGGGACAGCAAACACAGCTGGTCCTTCCCCAAGTTCAGCACCTTCCACACCGTCAACGCACACCCCTGGAGATGTGATTTCAATGCCTGCCTTGCCTCATAGTGGCAGTTCTTCCAAGCCTCTGATGTTTGGCGCTGATGGTGCTGGCACGCTTACTTCACCATCAAACCAGTTGGTGAGTACATTATTTCTTTTTGCATGTTGTGGAAGGATTAAGAACTTCTTGCATGTGTTCTCATGGAATTCCATTTTGGCAGTGGGATGATAAAGATCTTGAATTGCAGGCTGATATGGATCGATTTGTGGAGGATGGATCGCTTGATGATAATGTTGAATCTTTTTTAACCCATGATGATACGGATCCCAGAGATGCTGTTGGCCGATGTGTGGATGTCACTAAAGGTTTGTAAAATAACTTTTATGGTAATGACTTGTTAAATGGGAATCTTATATAGCCACTTTTCTTGAACATTGTAGTTCCATTCTCTTGACCTTTTTTGTCCAGTATTAATTTGTTTGTGAAATTATTATGGCAATTGATACATCCTTTTTGGAATTCACCACTCACATTTAAGCCTAGACATTGTGTATCCCATTGAATTTTGTACTTTTTAGTGTTTTTCTTACTGAATTGATCTTCTAATTTCTGGTTATTGCTACTAATTTCATGATCTTGCTGCATTGGTATTTTTTGGCATTTGAGGTTACAAGAGATTGGATTTTTGATTACTAGAACCAAGAGTTCAACACTCTACTAACAAATCAGATGGCTGTTTGCTATATTGGTTTATATACTAAAAAGCTAATTGAATCTGACCAAAAGAAATTGAGCTATTGTATTGGCACTTGTATCTATCCTTATTTGCTATCTTGAGGGATACCTTCATCTGAACATAAGTAGATTAGTTCCGTCCTTTATGTTTGAAATGTTGCTATTTTACGGTATGCCAAATTTGAATTTTTCTTCAGGTGTCACATTTATGGAATTAAATTCTGTTCGAGCAAGCAGTAGCAAAGTTACCTGTTGTCATTTCTCATCTGATGGAAAGTTGCTTGCTAGTGGTGGCCATGATAAAAAGGTGAGTACCCTGAGGAGAGATGGAACATTGCTACTTCTGAAATCTCAAGTTTTTAATTGGTTTTCCTTTTTAAATCATGCTAAGAAGTGAAATCCTTTGTGCCTTCTTTTTTTCCCCAACACAGGCTGTATTATGGTATACAGACACTTTGAAGCCAAAGTCTACACTTGAAGAACATACATGTTTAATTACTGATGTTCGTTTCAGTCCAAGCATGTCACGCTTCGCAACATCTTCATTTGACAAAACTGTCCGAGTTTGGGATGCTGACAGTGTTAGTAGACATTTTTTGTCTTCACTCAAAATTGTTGACTTTTGGGCTAATCATGTCGTCTTCTACTCGTGCATGATGCTTACTTGTTTGAACCCAATGTAGTTTTCATCTAAAACATTCTGTGCATGTTCATGCTATTGCCATTCTAAGTTTCTTTCTTCTGGGTAGCCATCTAATTGCACTGAAATAAATTAAAGATGCCATCTAGTTTAATGCATGTCTAGACGTGAGTTTCTGAGAGTGGTTTAGTTCTTACTAATAAAACAATCGGAAATGTCTAGAATGAAAGAAAATTCACCTTTATTACGATTTAAGGACAAGTTCCAAAATGCAGTAAACACATATATTATATATACTTTATAAATACCAAGTAGGTTTCTGTAATGGGCAACTATTGTATTCACTATTCACGGGAAACTGGAAAGTAGTTAATATTTAATATTTTTATTGTTGCAGCTCCTTCCTCCTGAATGTAAAACCTGAAGGATTGAATGCTTTTGTGCCTAGAATGCATGAAAATGTCTATACTATTAGATGGTAAAAGATGGTATTTTATTAATAAAATGAAGTAAATCATGTGCCTGTACTGGCTTACCATGTTTGGTCAAGAAATTGATCAAAATACTATTAGACATTATTCCATTCTTTTGATTAGAATCTCTTTAGCCTCTGTATGTTCCGTTATTTTAACATTTACTTTTGTTAACTTCTTTTGCAGCCTGGTTATTCGCTTCGTACCTTCGTGGGACATTCTGGTAATGTTATGTCACTTGACTTCCACCCAACTAAGGATGACCTTATTTGCTCTTGTGATGGTGATGGTGAAATTATATACTGGAGTATCAACCATGGGAGCTATGCAAGAGTTTTCAAGGTATGATCTTGCATCGGATTTTCTTGCAGTGCGACTAAATTGAATTCAGATCTCTCTTTGAGGTTGATGTGCAGCTATTAAGATTGTTTCCCTTGTGTGGATCAGGGTGGTACTGCTCCTGGTACGGCCCAGTTAAGATTTCAACCTCGCTTTGGAAAGTATCTTGCTTTAGCTGCGGAGAATGTTGTATCAATATTGGATGCCGAAACTCAAACTTGTCGACACTCATTACAGGTGAATTAGTCAACATGGATTACAAAAACTTACATATATGTAATAAAGAAATTCCAAGGCATTATCTCGTAACAGAGCGGAAGTTATTATCAGTTTGCATCAGTTGTGGATAAATATATGTGCACATATGTCATGTCAGTTGCATGTAAATGTACTGCATGTTATGTTAGTTGAAACCACTAGAAAACATTTTTTTTTCTGCATTTTATACTCTGCTACTGCACGACTGCCTTACCCTTGTTTTTTATTTGAAACAGGGACATACAAAGCTGATCCATTCCGTATGCTGGGACTTGTCAGGTGAGCTTCTAGCATCCGTCAGTGAGGACTCTGTCAGAGTTTGGAGCTTTGGATCAGGGAGTGAAGGGGAATGTGTTCATGAATTGAGTTGTAATGGCAACAAGTTTCACTCTTGTGTTTTCCATCCTACAAGTCCTTCATTGCTGGTCATTGGCTGTTACCAGGCAAGTAACTTTCTTGTTCGTCTTGTTCGGCCCACATTTACGATGCCAGTTTTTATTATGATTTCTTGTCGAAAGCCTGTTTAAGTGAAATCATACCATGAACCATACCTGCATGAATAATCACATGAGAATATGCTGAAAATAGTTACTTAACAAGTAGTTTTTGATGATATGCTGCAGTCTTTGGAGCTATGGAATATGACGGAGAATAAGACAAAGACATTGTCGGCTCATGAAGGACTGATAGCTGCATTGGCAGTGTCACCGGTGACAGGCCTGGTTTCTTCCGCGAGTCATGACAAGTTTATTAAATTGTGGAAGTCATACAATTGTTAAAGTAGTAGCTGATGAAAATACACATTAGTTTTTGTTTGCTTTGTAATCAGCAACAATCACTGGTTTGTGGCTGTTGTGGGTGTTGTTCAATGTGTTGATTTTGTTGTGGTTTAACCCTAGTAGCTAACCTTGTCTGTTGTATGCATTGCATGATATGTTGTAACCTTGTATGTTTAACTTGGACATTCTTGATTAACTTCTTTGACTTGTTTCTCTTTTTATGTTTTGAGTATGGGTTTAGATCTTCCGCCCTGTGGCTGGGATAGGTTTAGTCACATCATTAAACTTGAAGATTTAAGGTCATGGGTTGAAATATGTAGGTCAACTTTGAAATGTAGAACCTGTTGAAGGTTCTCTCCGAAGCATTATTTTATTTTCAACCTGAAAGTAGTCAAGCCAACCCATGAGCATGGTGGTAGAGATAGTCGGAAAAATTGGTTATGAAAGTGTTTTATTTGGCAAATAAAAAATTGGCTTTTATTGTGATATTTATAGCAATAAATTGAGATGATGAAATCTAGGCTTTTGGAAGATGTTCGGATTTCTATTCCATTTCTTTAAGCTTTCAAAAATTGAGACATCTTGAGAGGGTAGTTGATTTCCTTTTATGGTCTAAAATCAAAAGTCAACTTTCCAAGATTATAATTGCTTAAATGATAGTAATTATAATCTATTCAAGAAACACTTCAAATAAATTTTCAATATGGAAGTAAATTTACAAGAATTTACTGAAACTTGGACAAACCATCCAACTAAGTCTTTTTATGGATACTATGATCATTAATCAGTCACAACATCACATCAATTACATTTTGGTGATAAACTTTTATACTAATTGAAAACATCTAACTACAAGGTTGCTGCACAAGTTGTTGTGTTGATTATATGTAACAAACAATGAAATAACGAACTATGAACAAAAAGTAAAGAACAACGGAAATGTTTATGCATATCAGTGAAACACTTATATTTGCAAGACCGTTGAGTTCATTATTAAGTCTCAAGACAACTACTAATTTGAGGTCAACCATTTTAGGAATTGTTGTAGTCATATTCTCGTAGACTTAAATCAAATTCTCTAAATTTCTAATCTCTCTTACTAATTATCAAATGAATGACAATTTATATAGATCATATATGTCAAATTTAATGTAAATTAATTTTTTAACAATTTTATGTAAAAGTAAACAAACCGTTGAATATATATTAATATATTGAGTATTTTAGATCGATATGATAAAAATATTGGACCAATTCGAAAATTTACATATATGATAAGTGCTATTATAATATTAAATTCAACAGTTCATATGAAAAATATGAAAAAAATATAAATTTATTTTAGTTTTACAGCTGGTACCGTTTACTATCTAGTTTCCTTTTAAGAAAAATGAAATATCCAACAAGATTATACTTGGTCAAAACCCCCAACTCATATATGGTACAGATAGTGTCAGGTAGGGTATTGTTTGAATTATAGAAACAACATTTACTGTAGTGACAGATTTGCACTAACAAAAGGTACCACTTGATAAAATGTAATTTTTAAATTCTCAAGACTTGATTGTTTCGTCAATGCATATAAATATTTCTTTCGTTTTTTTGGTAAATATAAAGGAAAAAGAAGTACCTTATATATATATATATAACTGTAACAAATATATGAAAAAAAAGGGTAGATAGATATGAATATGATAGAGAAATTGTTGTAGCAGCAGAAAACACTGATGCAAGGCTCTGGAGGCAATGAGTTTGGTAAATGGTGTTTGTAATTCTTTCTTCTACTCTTTCTTTATCATCAAGTCTTAACTCTGAAGTTGGGTTTTAGCTTTACCATTCACCAAAACAGGTTAAGCTATAGTCAACTACGACCTGTGTCTGTGTCGCGTAGTAAACCAAAAAAAAGTCGCCTTTTCTTTCTCTGTCTCCCTCTGCCGCGTTGCTGCTGGCTGCTGGAGTTGCCGACGATTGTAACTAGGTACTCTTCTCTTTACTAATATATCTATTGTAACCAGCTTCTCTTCTCGTTCTTTTCTTCATGTGATATCAATGTGTTTATTTTTGTGGTTTTACTTTTACAGCAACGCATCAATTTTGTTTTGAGATCCCATTCTATGAAACCAAATATTGTCTTCTATATGGAAAATTGTCAAATCAGGAGAAGGAAACATTATGTTGGGTTTCTTCTCTTCTTTTTACTTTCCAGTTTCCAGTTTGTTTCACCCAATTTTCTGGATCTGCATCCCTTGATTTCTTAAAAATAATTCAAATGCCACATAGATATGGTTGAATTCTCTTAATTTGATGCCTGGTGATGTTCTATTATTTCTGGTGCTTCAAAGTGCTTTTATATATATGCATGTTTGTATAGTTTGGTAAGACTTGAGAAGGCCTAAACGTGCTGGAAAAACTGTGCAGAAAAAGTAGCTGGAATATTTGAAGTCCTGAGAATTTAGATATGAAGAAAGCTTGTTCCATTCAGGGACCAGTTAGAGAGGAATTCACCTTTTCCACTACTTCTGCTCCCTTCAAAAGTTGTCATGCCTCTACTATTGTTGAGGTCATGCCTCTACTATTGACATTAAATATTTCTGTTATCTGAGTGTTAGTGTGTAGGTTTATAGTTTTTAATAGAATTTGACATTTAATACATGCAGGTAGATAAAGATCATTTTTTGGCTGCTTATTTTGGAGGAAGCTATGAAGGAGCTCCTGATGTGAAAATTTGGTTGCAGAAATACAAAGTAATGTCTCACTCACTCGCTGGACATGACTTCGATTGCTTTACTAAACTTTCTTTTGTGGTTTTATAGGCAGATAGAGACGGGCAACATGAATGTTCAGTCGATATAAACTGCCATCTGTACTTGATTGCATATCTGGTTTGCATTTTTTGTGCTTCATATATATGTGTGTGTGTGCACATACAAGTGAAAGGAAGGACTTCTTGTCATCCTTGCATCACTTCTCTGTGTTCGTCTTTTTTTTGTTTCTTTGCTTGCACTCTTATGTACCTATCTATCATGTAAGGCTGAAAATAGAACAGAAAAGACCAAATTCACCTATTTTTCCCTTTGTAAACTCTTCTCATCTTTTGTTTGCTTCCACCTTTTATGACATGTGTGCATGGATTTGTTCACTTGTCTTGTATTTTTTATATGATACTCTTAGGATTTCAGTTTTCAACCGAGTTGTACGCCCTGAACGCATGAATTAAAATTGATTTGGCAGGATGGCTGCTGGTATCCACCCTTTGTTATCGACGAACAACCTAATGTTCCAATGTGGAATCCTGTGCTATTTAAACTTCCATCCGAGGAGTTGTTGTTATTCTATAAAGTAGGCCAAGAGGTTCAAAAGTAAATTCCTAGCTCTTTATGGTTTTCAAATGAAGTTTTCAAAGCAAATTCTGGATAGAGATCCTAGGTTCAAGCCATACATGCTCTCTTCTTCTCCCAAAAGAAATATGACCGAGCATCCCGAAGTATTCGTTCCTTCTACATGTTATCATGATATGTGAATTTTATCACAACAAATATATGTTCATCTTATGTTATCTTACGTTTTTTCTGTAAATAAATCCAGGTGGAGTGGATGCATGAAGCGATCATATGATAAAGGTGTTACTTGGACAAAGAGAGAGCAACTCCCTCCTGGCATACTAGGACCTTCTAAGAATAAGGTGTGATGTGACTATAATTTGTTATTACATTTACATATACATTTTCGTATATTGACGTGCCACTTACTGTCTGCAGCCTATCTTGCTCGAAAATGGGGTTTTGCTCTGTGGATCATCCGTAGAGAGTTGGAATTCTTGGGGGTCATGGGTTGAGGTTGTGATACTGACTCAGCTACATTAACTGTTAAGACGCTGATGATGTTTTGGAAATGCAGTTTGCCATATTTGATGATTATAACATTGGCAGGTTACAACAGACTCTGGTATATCCTGGAAGAAGTATGGCCCTATATATGTTAAAAATAGGTCTCTCAGTGTGATTCAACCGGTTCCTTACGTTACTTCGAAAGGAACACTGCGTGTTTTGATGCGATCTTTCGAGGGCATCGGTAGAGTTTGTATGTCAGAATCCTATGATGGTGGTCATACCTGGGATTATGCAAAACCTACTCAACTTCCCAACCCAAACTCAGGTTGGTGTGTTTTAGTTATGCCAAGTAATGCCATTGCAGCTCTTAAATTTAGTAATCTAGAGCTGCATATTTTGTAAAGAATATTGCTTATTACCCTCAATTTCCCTACCGGCTTATACCATGATGATCTGCGTTTGTTAGGTATTGACGGGGTTAAGCTGAGCGACGGTCGCATCTTACTTGCTTATAATACAATCTCAAGAGGTGTGCTTAAAGTTGCAGTGTCCACAGATGATGGTGATTCATGGAATGAAGTTTTAACACTAGAAGAGAATTTGGAAATGGAATTCTCTTATCCGGCTGTTATTGAGGCTAGCGATGGACTTGTTCACATCACTTACACATATAATAGGACCCAGATTAAGGTAAACAACTTTGTTTCTGATAGTGGGAATGAACATCCTGTAAATATCGAGCGCATCCAAGGATACCACGGTTTAACTTTAGCAGAAATTTTACTTTTGCAGCATGTTATCCTTCAACCAAATTGATTCTGCACTGGCCTTTGGTTGTTGGGGGACTGGTGAGCTGGCCAGTAGATGACGCTTCGAATGCTTCTCCCAAAAGAGTGGACCTCCTCAACAATTTTCATATCATTGCTTTGCATTTGAGCCTCGATGTAACCTTGTTCTTTTGCTACTTGCGAGTGAGTATTAATAAGATTGATGTTGTTGGACTCGAATTTGATTCCAAGCAGTGTTTATCTATGCTGTTTAAACTCTTCACTTTTGTTGAAGTACTTGTATTTAACTTTCAAAGATTCTTAGTAAAAACTTAAAAAAGAAAAATCTCGTCATATTAATGTCTAACACTAATATTTTACGCTTGTTTTGCTATATGCAACTCTGTAATTATCAAATAACAAAGGTTTTGCTATATGCAGCTCTGTAATTATCAAAGAACAAAGAGTTGTCCACAAAACCATATATTTTCATCATATTCTCTGTTCTCTTAAATAAAAATTTTAATTACACGCAGTAGCTCTTTTGGCAATGAAATAAGTGAAACTGACAAAAGAAAGAGCTCAGTGCATTTACTTAGGTTCCTCTGGTAAAAATACCATGAAAGTCCCGGTACTAGAAGTCAAATTGTATTTTACCCCATTTACTTAAAACTGGGAAAATTAGTTTTTGTACATTGTATCAATGAGTAAACTAATCTTTTTTGTTAAAAACTTTATCAATTTCTACTATTAAAAACTGATGTAAATGATAGAATAACCTGACAGTTACATCTGGTGTGCTATATGTATCTCATGCTGGTATATTGGAACTAGTTTTTAACGGTGAAAATTGAAAGAATTTTTAACAAGACCAATTTACTCTTTACTCTAATGTAAATAGACTAAATTTGTCTGTTTTATGAATAAAAAGAAAAAAATATAATTCAACTTTTAGTACATGAGCCTCCATAGTAGTTTTACCGATTGCTCCAGCTTGCACATCAATCTTTTCCATAACTGTGTCGACATCCCAGTCTGTGCAGTACAAAAATGGTCTTTTCATTTTCAATGACACTGCTTGTTTCCCCATGCTCAAAATTAAACAAGCTTTCATAACAGTACATCACATATACCATCTTATATCTTAATTGCAAAACATAATTCTCCATAACTGGTTTCCAATAAGTTCTCCCTGGCATCTAAGATAACATATGTTATCTAGAAACAACTGCATGCATCGATTATATCTTGAAGCTTGCTCTAATCTTTGCCTTTTTTGCCTTGGTCTTAGGCATTAACGGTTCAAACTTATGTCCTTAGCTCTTTTCTTAATATTCTCGATCAACCGGCCTGCTCTCGATACAGCATTTTCAGATAAAGTTCTATGCTTAACAAGTTCCCTTGGATCTTTACTTGTCTTAAGCATATCAGCCATTGCTTCAGCTTTCCGAATTATTGATTTCCTCCTTGCTCGAGCTGAGTCCTTGTCTCCAACATAGGTATTAGCTAATTGTTTGGAAGAACGGACCGAACTCATCATATCACATAATTTCCTTGCCATCTCAGTCATTCCATTTTTCTTTAACTCATCATTTATTCTCTGGAAAGTAATATATTGCGGAGCCATACCTCTTTGTATCATGTCCTCAAATTCTGCAAAAGCATCTTCAAACCTTTGCATTTTGCATAGAAAATGAATCAATAAGGTACTAGTAGTAAAATCCCTGTTGTATCCCCTCAATCTCATTTCTTTGCTAACCTGAATTGCCAAGTCCAATGTCTCCTCCTCACACAACATCTTCAACAAAAGACGGTACGTAAGCTGATCCGGGGTGTGACCGGATCGAATCATCTTCGTATAAAGATTCATGGCTTCCTCGATTTTCCCAAATTGCGAGAAGTACCTAAAGAAATAATTATAGGCTGTAGTGGTTGGGATGAAACCTCTGCTAATCATCATCCTAAGTATCTTACTAGCACCTATTACATCTCCAGCCTTGCAATAACCTTTCACTAAAGAATTATACATGGAAATATCAGGGCCGGATTCACACAACAATACCCTTTCCATCATCCCTAACGCCTCCTTTAACCTACCGGCTTCCCCCAATGCATTGATAATTGGCTTATATACTTGAGCATTCAACTTAAGTCCGACTACCTTCATTTCATCAACCAATTCCATCGCCCTATCAACACAATGCATCGTACAATATCCTTCTACAAGAATACCATATGTTACAAAACTAGGTGATACACCAGCCTTTTTCATATCCAACCAAAATCTCTCTGCATATTCGAGATTTCTCGAATGAAACCATCCATTCAATAATATGTTATAAACCTTGATTGGTGGAAACCAACAAAGATCAAATTCCATCTTTCTAGTGAAATAGTCAGATGCCAACCTAACATACCCTTCCTTACAAAGGCAATCCAACATTATTTCAAACACTTCAGTTTTCAAATCAGAATGGTAAATCTGATCTAAACTGCAAGCAAATTCATATGTACGGATAGCAGGATGAGGCATACCTGAAAGAATTTAAACGGCATAAACATCAGTAGTTCCAAAAGAACAATAAAATTCAACTGCAAACCAATAAGAATGTTTCAAAAAATTTCTAAAGCGGCTTGTGTAAAATATATCAAAAGGGAATTTACCAGCGCGAGCGTAGCGTCTGATCAAGGTTACGAAGGTATTAATAGAAACCAAAGTGGAAACTTTTTTTCCATCACCGATCTCATCAAGAACCAAATTCCATGCCTTCTCAAACTCCCTAGCTTTACCAAGAATATTGATCATTGAATCAAACAGCGTCGCAGAGGATTCCAATCCAGGTTTCTTTTCAGCCCAGAGAAATAAATCATGCAACAAATTTGGAGAAGAGATAAGAGAGGTATCTGGGTCTTCCCCCGTTTGGTACAGAGGTGAGTCGAGAGATGAAATGGCTGAGCTTTTGAGGAAATTGGAGACGATGGAAATTTCGGTTCGGGTGGGAACGGGGTGAGGGCTGATGCTGGTAGAGGAAGGAGATGAAGATGGCATGGGCCATGATGTAGCAGAGAAGAAAAGCTTTTGGAGGCGATGAATGTTGTGAAGGAACAAACGGCGTTGCAGTTTCATTTCCTCTTCCTTTTCTTAAAGAATTTCAGAGGCTTTAGGTGGGTTTTAACGGTCATTATGTTGTTGGGTGAAAGCCCAAAAAAATGAATCCACTACTAAAATTTCAGAGGTTTAATTAGTACTTCTTTTTTAACAATATAATTTCTAGAATTAATCAATAAATAAGAGTATAATGCACTTCAGTGCACTCAAAGCCACATCTTCTACATTGACAACAATGTTTATACCGTTCAAGCTAAGATTAAATTGACATAATTAGTATAAATTTAAACTTAAAATTAGAAAGATAAGTTTAAACTCTTTTTTTTTTAATAAAAAATAAGATCTTCAAAATAAGCAAAATTTTTTCCTTCACTTTGCTAAAAACAAGTTAGGAAAGTAACTAAATATTACCATTTGTATTAATCTATTATTAGCCTATATATTAAAATATGCGTAATAAAATAACAGTCCTATCAAATATAGCATAAGTGATTTAAGCTCAACTAACTTTCAAATAACTTCACAATCATACACTCTCTCTTCCTCAACAGTTTCACGGTTTAAAACTGTTCTCAAAACACTTTCAAAATAAAAGGATTTAAGTATTTTTGCACTAATGGAATGTACAACATATATATAGTGTTTCAATAACTATAATGAAAAGGTGTAAGTACTCTAAAAGTTATAATTTATGGTTATTAATAAAGAGTTATGACTATTTTTAATAATGAGTTATGGTTCTAAAATATGAAAGTTATATCACTTCATTTTTTAACAAAGAATTAATTACTTGAATAGTTATGTTTATATAAAAAAACGTGATTATTCAGAAGAAACACTTATTGAAAAATTATGTTTTTATGAAGAGACATGAGAATTCCTATAAATAGAAGTGAGATTTTATTTGGATGATTGATAAGTGCTAAAAGTAACATGTTTTAACCTTATTCTTAACGCGTTTTAGGTGATTATGTAATGTTAATTATGAATTTTATACTCCTAATCCTTTAAATTCATGTTTTAATGCTTAATAGAGCATATGGGAGCAAAAGGAGCGAAAAACGAGTAAAAATTGTCGGAGTAAATTAAAGGAGCCAAACGTGCTGCACCTTTTCATATAGTCGTGTGAACCACATGGTCGTGTTGATTTCAACTAATTATGCATTGAACAATAGAAAATCATGATTTTTAGGTTTTTTAGGCATTCTAAGATGTATATATGATAAAAATAAGAAGATATGAGGGACCTGTCAGAGAATACTCAAGAAAATAACTCGAAAAACACCATTGAAGCCGACTTTGAAGCAGGTTTCCGTTAAGATTAAAGATTCCCAGTCGATTTCTTAGGAAGTTATCATTAGTTTCTTTTATTCTTTCGGTTATACTATATATTTGATTTTTCTCTTTTCGTGTATGAACTAATTTTTTAAATACCTAGGGGAGATGAACCTTACAATGAATTATGTCGTTTGATTTCTATTTTACGTAATAAATAGTTAGTTTATTGTTCTCAATTATGTGTGCTTAATTCTTGGTTTGTTTTTTCTAGAGTATTAATCCATATTCGATGTGCTTAAATCGGTGGTTGAATAGACCCTATTTAAGATTAATTCTTGCATAATTGAGTGGAGTTGCATGCAATCCTAGAAATAGAACGACATAAATCTATCAGATTAGAATCATATATAATAGGGGAATCTATAGCACGAGTTAATGCGATAATAAGAGTTTTAATTAAAAACCAGTTGCTATTATACTCAAAAGAGATATTAGCATAATTTAGGGATTCATAAAGATCAATATGTTAAGTAAAGGAATTACGTAATTTAGATTGATAGTAACAGATAAAATCTATATAGATTCTTACCTAGGTATTATTTCATTTCTTGGTTGGTATTTGATTATTTTCGTATTTTGTTCTTTGCCGCGTCGTTAGTTAATTAAATTAGTTAATTTTAGTTTTAATTGATTATTTGAATTATTCGGTTAAATGATAGAAAGACGATAATTGTTGGTACTTGTAGTCTTTGTAAGAATTGTTAGAATTAAGTGACCCGAATCCTTATTTAAATAAAATACAGTGGTAAAATAAAAAAAAAATGTAAAATCCATATAGAACTACACTTCTTTTATTTTATTTTAGAATAAAGTTTTTTTAAACTTTATTAAACTCCATATATTTGATATTGATTAGAATAAGTTGTTTCAATCTTACTACACTCCTAGTAGAATATGGTTTTACAATCCTATAAATAGACATAATCTACTTCTTTTGTAATCATTCGAATTCAATATAGTGATTTATCTTCTCCTCTGCCCGTGGTTTTTTTTCCAAAAGGGTTTTCACATAAAATCTGTTTGTTCTTTATTTTTCTCTCTTTTTTCTTTGCGTTACATTGTCATTACCGACATTCTATTTTTACAAATTGGTATCTGAGCTTCCGGGTTTTTCATCTCAATCATGATAATGGCGACTTTGAAGTAAGAAATTCCGCTGTTGGATCGCAACACTAAATTCACGTCGTGGCAGATAAAGATGTAGGCAGTTCTTGCACAGATGGACTTTGAGGAAGCCTTTGCTAGGAGTAGATAAGATGCCTTCGACATTAACTTAGGAAGAGAAGAAGCGCAAAGATCGAAAGACATTAACACAGTTACATCTATATTTGTCTAATGAAATTTTGTAGGATGTGATAAAGAAGAAGACCGCCGCTGGATTATGGAAGAGGCTAGAACAAATATGTATGTCAAAAACTCTAACCAGTAAGCTGCATATGAAGCAGCGTCTTTATGCTCATCGTTTGGAGGAAGGTGTTGTGCACGAACACTTAACAGTGTTTAAAGAAATTCTCTCAAACTTGGAGGCCATGGAGGTTCAGTATGATAAAAAAGATCTAGGATTGATTCTACTTTGTTCGTTGCCCCTGTATTATTCAACCTTTAGAGACATGATTTTATATAGCTGCGAGTTTCTCACAGTTGATGAGGTTTATGATTTTATAACCTCGTATGATAAGGTAAAGCATCTTGTGGTTAAAATTGACTTTTAAGGAGAGGGTCTCATTGTTTATGGAAGATAAGATCAGAATGCTGATAATGATCGTGGAAGGACACAGAAACAGAATTTTCGCAGTAAATCTAAAGGTAGATCGAAGTCTTCAAATAGAGGAAAAACTTGTAACTTCTGCAAGAAGAAAGGGTAAATTAAATCTGAGTGCTATACGCTACAGAACAAGATCAATAGGGAGGCTGTGAATCAAAAGGAAAAACAACCAAAAATTTCAGTGAAGCTGATGTTGTAGAAGACTACAGCGATTGTGAATTTCTAGTTGCTTCTGTCAACAGTTCTAAAGTGAGCGAGGAGTGAATCCTTGATTCGAGCTACACCTTCCACATGAGTCCCAATCGGGATTGGTTTACAACTTACGAAACAATGTCTGAAGGTGTTGTTTTAATGGGAAATAAAGCTTCGTGTAAAATCGCAGGTGTTGGAACAATTGAAGTTAAGGTGTTTGATGGAGTTGTTAGAACACTTAGTGACGTATGACATGTTCTAGAATTGAAGAGAAATTTAATTTCGTTAAGTACTCTTGATTTAAAAGGGTACAAATACACAGCTAAAAGTAGGGTTTTGAAGATTTCCAATGGTTCTTTCATTGTGATAAAAGGGCAGAGAAAGACTGCCAAGTTATATATTTTGCAGGGTTCTACTATTACTAGTGATGGAGCTGTCGTTTCCTCTACCCTACCAGATGATGATATTACTAAACTTTGGCATATGTGCCTAGGGCATATGAGTGAGAATGACATGGCAGAATTGAGCAAAAAGAGGACTTCTTGATGGGAAAAGAATTTGCAAACTAAAGTTCTGTGAGCACTGCCTTTTTAGGAAGCAAAAGAGAGTTTGATTTACTAGAGGAATCTATAACACGAAGGGAACGTTAGAGTATATTCATTTTGATCTGTGGGGGACATTCAGAATACCTTCGAGAGGTGGAGCTAATTATATGCTAACTTTTATTGATGATTTTTCTAAAAAAGTTTGGGCGTTCTTCCTAAAGCAAAAAATGATGTGTTTTTCGCATTTAAGTCTTGGAAAACTATGATTGAAAAACAGACGGGATAATAAATAAAATACCTCTGCACAGACAATGACTTAGAGTTTTATTCTGATGAGTTTAATAAACTGTGTAAGTCAGAATGGATCATGAGACACTTGATAGTTTGTCATACTCCACAGCAAAACGGTATTGCAGAACGAATGAACAGAACGATCATGAAAAATGTTCGATGTATGTTGTCAAATGTCAACTTACCAAAGTCATTTTGGGCTGAAGTAGCCTCTACTGCATGTTTTTTTATCAACCGATCTCCATCTGTTGTCATTGAGAAAAAGACTCCACAATAGGTATGGTCTGGTAATCCTGCTGACTATTCTGATTTAAAGATCTTTAGGTGTCTTGCGTATGCTCATGTTGATAATGGAAAATTGGAACCGAGATCTATTAAATGTGTTTTTCTTGGTTATAAAGCTAGTGTAAAATGGTATAAGTTATGGCGTCTTGAAAATAGAAAAAGTTGTGATTAGTAGAGATGTTGTTTTGATGAAACTGTTATGCTACCTAATTTATCTCTTAAAGGCTCTTCCAATAAAGAAAATTAAAAGCAGGTGGAGCATCAGATTAATCCAGAATCTACATCAGAGTCGACTCCTCAAGCCAGTACAAAAATTCAAAATATAGTTGCTTCTTCAGACAATACTCTATCACCAAAAGTAGAACTAGAAGAGAAATTAAACCTCCAAAGAAGTATGCCGAGGTTTATCTAATTGCTTATGCTTTAAATGTGGTTGAAGATAGAGATGCAAACCAAAAGGTATCTAATTATTTTGAGGCGGTTAGCTGTGAAGACTCAGAAAAGTGGATGTTTGCTATGCAAGAGGAGATGGAATCACTCCACAAAAACAAAACATGGGATATTGTGAAACTTTCTAAAGGTAAAAAGGCTATTCGTTATAATTGGGTGTTTAAAAAAAAAAAAGAGACTCCAAGAGTTGAAGAACCCAGATATAAAGCAAGGCTTATTGTAAAGGGTTACAGTCAAATTCCAAGAGTAGACTTCACAGATGTGTTCTCCCCAGTTGTGAAGCATAGTTCGATTCGAGCTTTGCTTGGTATTGTGACCATTCATGATTTAGAGCTTGAGCAGTTAGATGCAAAAACTACATTTTTGCATGGAAAACTTGATGATGATATTTACATGCAACAACTAGAGGGTTTTTCAGTTTTAGAAAAAGAGGACTATGTTTGCTTGCTGAAAAAGTCTTTTTATGGTTTGAAACAGTCACCAAGACAATGGTACAAGAGGTTTGATTCCTTTATGACTTCTCATGATTTAAAAAAAAGTAGTTTTGACAGTTGTGTTTACTTTAAGAAAAACAGTGATGGTTCTTTTGTGTATCTACTCCTTTATGTTGATGACATGTTGATAGCAGCAAAAAATAAATGAGAGATAAGAAAGGTCAAAGCCCAACTAAGTGAAGAATTTGAGATGAAAGATTTGAGACCAGCAAAGAAGATACTTGGTATAGAGATTCTCAGACATTGAAAATCAACTAAATTGTACCTAAGTCAGAAGGGGTACATTGAGAAAGTTCTTTATAGGTTTAATATGCAGAGTGCTAAGCTTGTTAGTACTCCTTTAGCAACCTATTTCAGACTTTCACCGGCTTTGTCTCCACAATCAGATGATGAGATTGATTACATGTCACGTGGTCCATACTTTAGTGCAGTGGGATCTTTCATGTATGCTGTGGTTTGTTCACATCCAAATTTATCATATGCAGTCAGTGCAGTTAGCAAATACAAGGCGAATCTAGGTAAAGAACATTGGAAAGTAGTCCAGTGGATTTTAAGATACTTATGATGGACTACTAATGTTTGCTTATAGTTTGGAAGAACTAGAGATGGAGTCGTTGGGTATGTTGATGCTGATTTTGCTAGAGACCTTGATAGAATAAGATCTCTCATAGGTTATATCTTTACAATCGACGGTTGTACAATCAGTTGGAAAGCCACTTTGCAAACTACAGTTGCTTTGTCTACCACTGAAGCTGAGTACATGACGATTATTGAGGCTTGTAAAGAAGCCATTTGGTTGAAGGGACTCTTTAGTGAACTCAATAAAGACTTTCGAATTAGTACAATATTTTGTGACAATCAAATTGCCATCTTTCTTACAAAAGATCAACTGTTTCATGAGAGAACAAAACACATTGATGTTCGATATCATTTTGGTCGTGATATTATTGCTCGTGGTGATATTGTTGTGAGTAAAATTAGTACTCATGTAATATCCCAAAAATTTCTATCCTTGATATAGTAAAATAAAGAAATAAAGAAATAAAAAGAGAAATTTTGAGCTATATCAACAAAATCTATGTAGGAAGTGATTATGATGTATTAATCCAAGAAACGACTAAATCGTAAAAGTGAGAAAAGTTTTGTGGCCCAAGAGTAAATACTTAAAATTTAAGGGGTTAAAGTGTAAATATGGAAAAGTTGAAGGACTAATAGTGCAAATATTTTAAGGATGGAATAATCTAGAAACTAAGGAAAATGGATGAATTAGGACCAAATTGAATAGGAGAAAGAATTATGAGGGACTAAATCACAATTTTACCAAATTAAGTGAAGACTCAAGGATGGAATTTTAAAAGATCATGAAGCGTAAAATGGTCAATTAGAAGGAGAGAGAAATCTAGAAGGTAATGATGGTATGATGATATTTTATAATTATTAATAAGATAAATATTACTTTATTAATATTTTAATAAGATATTTTATTATTTTATTATTTTATTTAGTATATATATATGTGTGTGTGTGTGGAAAAAAAAGAAAAGAGAAGAAACCACCATCTTTCCCATGCACCAACGTGAAAGGAAGAGAGAAAGAAAGAAAGTTTTGCTTTCTTTACAATTTGGTCCTTCCACCAAAAATTTATCATTTTCACATAGAAATCAAAAGAATTTCCATAGCTACCGAAGGAGAAAAATGTTAAGGAGACTATGAGGAGTTAGAATATCAAGTTGGATTCAAGAAATAGAAGCTGGAGGAGAGAAAAAATGAAGTTAAAGTTTGGAAACAATAAAACAAGGTAAGAACATCAAGATTTCCATGTATTTTTAAGTTTAATATTATTGAAAAAGCATGTAAATGATGTTAATGTAGAGTTTTCTTATATCTGATTCTATGTTCTTGATATGGTAGTGAAGAGAAAATAAGATAAAGTGATGGGAAATGGTGTAGAGAAAGAAAATAAGGGTGATATAAACTTAGTACTTAATATCGTGCACTAAAACAGTTTTGGACAGTGGCAGTAAGCTAAATTTGAAAAATCACCAAAAATAGTAGAAACTAAATTAGGAGTTGAGTGAGATATGTAATTAAAACTTGTTGAGTCTATTTTCATATAAAATAAACAGAACAAGTAAATGAATTCTGTATTCTAAGATATTTATATTTTTATGAGACTGGTTCAGAATGATTTTGGGATCCTCTGTTTTGACTTGGAAAAATCATTAAAAATTGTATAAAAATAATTATGGGACATAAGTTATATGGTTAGATTATTTGATGAGTCTATTTTCAATATAAATAAACGGAAACATCATCTGAATCCTGTATGAAGAGATAATTAATTTTTAGTAAAGAAGGGTTAGAACTGTCAGATAGCAAAATAGGGGTGATTTTAAAGAATAAAATGTACTATTTGGCTAAACCAAAAATTCTAAAACTTTTCTTGTCAGAATATATGTGAGTCTAGTTTTAGGGAAAATTTACAGATCTTAATTTGGAGTTCTGTAGCTCAAGATATAAATAATTTAGTGACTATGATGCAGGTGGACAGCTTGAACGTTCACATATAAGTAAATAGTGAAATTATTGATAATGTTACTTATAAGCATAATATATAAATTAAGGATGTGGAATGGAGAGGAGGAGGAGGAAAATATGTATGAATATTCAGTTAGCATGGCTAATTTGTATGTTTTAGGCTCAGGGACTAAATTGAATAAAAGTAAAACTTTATGGGTAATTTTGTAAAAATGTTAGAAATGATCAAATTACATGAAATGGATTATTATATTATTTAAATTGAAAATTTTAAATGAAAACTGTTAATTTAGTTCGGGATCGAGGGGAAACATGTTTTAAGGATTAAATTGAAAAGTGTTTGAAATTATGGAAAATTTTGATATTTTATAGAATTTATGGAATGTTATTAATATGAATGATGATAACGACTGGAAATAAGGATTAAATTGCAAGAATTTATTTTTCTGAGCCTAAGGGTAAAATCGTCATTAATTAAAAGTTTAGGGGCAAAATGGTAATTTTGCCTAGAGCACTAATTGAATGTATTAAAATATGGAATAAATGAAAACAATGAGCAAATTTATTTATAAAGACCCAAATGACTCAAATGTGAGACTTGAACGTGGAAAAGAAAATGTATTGGATTAATGAATTTATAAACACGAACAAGCAACGAGGTAAGTTCGTGTAACTTGAATTATATTCTAAAATGCTTGAAATGTATGTTATTGATGTGAATATGAATTGAATGTTCATTATATGAAAATTGATGAAACATTGATATATTTGATAAAAAGGAGAAGAAATCCCGGTTGAATGAAAGGAAAATTTGATGGATCTCTGAAAAGGAATTGACGGTAAAAGGGGATCTAGCCTGGACGGGTGATCCTATCCTCATATAGCCCTCCCAAAGAATACAGGAAAAAGGATTAAGCCCGAAAGGGTAATCCTAATATCAGCCCTCCCGAAGAATATATGGGAAATGAGGTTTGCGGGAGTGTGCTGGTGGCTCTCCCGAAGAATATATGTGTATAGGCCCTTCCGAAGAATACATGGGAGCTGAGGTTCGCGGAAGTGTGCCAAGAATTGAGGTTCGCGGGAGAGTGAGGTTCGCGAGAGTGTGCTCACTGAAATGAAATGTGTAAGACCATGGTTGAAAGATACCATGGCAACATATTGAGAAAATGAATAAGACCATGGTTGAAAGATACCATGGCAACACATGCATACGAATTGACGGACCCGGAATTGTACACTAAAAGTGTACTCCTGTATGAATTGACAGTCAATGAGATTGTACACCAGGAGTGTACTATCAGAAATCCATCAAAATTTCGAGAAATTCAACGGGATAAATATAGAAGATGGTAACCACATAGCTAAAAAGGGTAAATGTGAATTGATGGATTACGGATTTACATATTTTAAGTATACTATATGATTTTAACTATAGATATTCCGATAAATTCAGTAGGTAAGAATCCTGACCAGAAAAGAAAATATGTATATAAAAAGATTTGTACATATATTCCTGAAGTACATGAAAAAAATGACAGTGATATTGGATATATAGAAATATAAGATGATGATATTTGTACATGGAATTTATTGATGAATATATGCATCCATGATTATAGATTCGTATACTTTAATAATATTAATTGTATGATGATGAAATTTCGAATGACTTAATAAATAAAGCCCTGACATGGAAATAATTTGAGCACGAAACAATAATCATGAAATTGAACTTGAAATACACGAAAATAATATTTATTCGATATTTTAAAAATATGACATGGAAAATACATGTATATGAAACTTACCTGATAATTATGCATGTTCAAGATTATGAATTGTCTCGGAATAAATTGAGCACGAAACAATAATCACGAAATTGAACTTGAAATACACGAAAATAATATTTATTCGATATTTTAAAAATATGACATGGAAAATACATGTATATGAAACTTACCTGATAATTATGCATGTTCAAGATTATGAATTGTCCCGGAATAAATATATACAAAATTCATGAAAACAATGATACATGAAATTTTGGTATAATGAATGATTTATGTTTTTGAAGAAATGGCAAGAGAATAATATGTATCATATTATATGAATATGTGGCTATCTTTAATATGCTGATACATGGAAATTGGGTAAGCCGTAATAAGTAATAATCTCAAGTATGATATGTTGATACAATGAGTTTATCGATTCTAAAATTATATGAAGTATATTCCAGTATACTAATGACTGTTGTTGTTGACGCTTAGACAAGTGCCAAGCTATTGGTTAAATGGTAATATGTTTATTATTTGTTACGTCGAAAGGGTAAATGATCAAATGAAAATATACATGTGTTTATAGAAGAGTGGTAAAATTTAAGTTGTACAATTTCTTATAAAATGAGTTATCATGTGATAAAAAAAAAAGTTCTATAAACTCCGGTAATACCTCGTGACCCTATTCCAATGATGGATACGGGTTGGGGCGTTACAACTCATGAAAATCTTGCAGATATGATGACTAAGTCACTTCCTATAATCGAGTTTGAGCATTGCTTAGACTTGGTTGGTGTTCATTGTTGAAGTTAAACCCTTAAGGGGTTTTATGGAAGAGGTGGAGAACTTGTTCGTTGAGAGTTCGCAATGAAGAACTTGTTCATTGAGAATTTGTGTCAAGGTGGAGATTGTTAGAATTAAGTGACCTGAGCCCTTTTTTGCATAAAATACAGTGGTGAAATAAAATAAAAGTAAAATCTATATAGAACAACACTTCTTTTATTTTATTTTAGAATAAGGTTTTTTAAACCTTATTAAACTCTATCTATTTGATATTGATTAGAATAATGTGTTTCAATCTTACTACACTCCTATTAGAATTTGGTTTTACAAGCCTATAAATAGACATAGTCTACTCCTCTTGTAGTCATTTGAATTCAACATAGTGAATTATCTTATCCTCTGCCCGTGGTTTTTTTCTCGAAAGGGTTTCCACGTAAAATTTGTGTGTTCTTTATTTTTCTCTCTCTTTTTTCTTTGTGATACATTGTCATTACTGACGTTTTATTTTTATAGGAACGATCTCTTTGCTCACTATAACTATACTACCAATTGTTAAGTGCACTTACCTTAATAAAAATTTTTAATTAGTTTTGTGACCATCAATGATATACTAAAAAGTTTTGAAAAAAGTTCTTTTTATTTTTCCTCCGTCTTCTGTAATCCTTAAATTGTTCTATAAAGAATATATTTTGATTTTCCTGTTATGCTCTACTCAGTGCTTTGTAGATTATTTTTGTCAGTGCAAAACGCAAATAGTTATCGAGTTCTATTGTATCATCGAGACTGATTTACTTGAAACTCATTTGCACACTAAGTATAAGTAAGGTGAATAAAATCTTAAAGATAATGGCTTGATACATGTCTTGGAGCATTACCCTATTGATTGGTTTTTCTATCTAAATAATTGTTTGTGTTCGAGATTCTCCTCACCAACAATTTAGAAGTTTCGCACCAATATGGATTAGATAAGTGCTTTATATTATATTAGTTTAGTACCCAAATGCAGCTTCAACATTTTCCATCTATAAGTCTCTCTCAAGTTTTTCTACTTTTTATTTTTAGATAATTATCATGGTATTTTGTTGCTTTAAATTACTTAGAATAACAAATGGTGTAAGAATAGGATAAAATAGGATCAATCTAGATAGAATTGAATAAAACCCACACATGGCATACAGACGTAGTGAGATTGAGAATTATAGATCGTAATTAGAAATAACAAGACTCAAATCTGAGTACTCAAAAACCCATAACAACCAACAAACCAATGATTTATTGACTAGTAACATTTTTAACTTTAATTCCACTAGAAATGGTTACTTTTTTCAAATCAAATTTATTATGGTATAACATTAATATAAATAAATAATGTTTTGTAACAAATATATTAACATAAATAATTTATACAAGAACATTAAGTTATTTGAAATTTTGTAAGGTTGATTGAGTAAATTAACGAAATCTTTGTCTTAATGTAAGATTGAAGTTTTGAAAATTTTAAAATTTTAAAATTTTAAATTTGAGTCTTACTTATATAAATTGAATTGGTTTATTGAATTAGTTGTTTAGTTGAATATTGATAATAATTAATTTTGATGGTGTACTTAAACAAAATTGAACAAAAAAAACTAGTAATTTTCATATATATGCATCCTAATCATATGCAATTCCCCATTTAACAAAAATTTGTTTATTAGTACAGCATTTTAACACATGTTAAGTGATGAATGGTTGAGTTGATATTTTGAAATCCTGCCTTAGTTTGAAAATGGTGAGAGTCCCAAAGAACTCCCAAGCATTGTCTTTTAATGTAGCTGTGGTTTGGAACATTAATTCTTGGCTTCTTCAATGAGACAAACACAATGTTTCAATATATATTACCTTTTTTTTTTTTTTGGTGAAACAATATATATTATTTTGTTAATAAAATTTTGAAATGTTGAAATTAATTAGTCCCGTTGGCAAATGATTGATTTGTAAACAGATATGGGGGGCATGCTTGCCTGTCGGCTTCTTGGTGTCTCCATCACCAAACATGGTGTTGCACTTGGGGGGCTCAACGCATTAACTAACCATTAATAAATCCACTTCTGCCCACTCTTATCTCTACCCGCTAGTTTTTGTAATTGAAAAATGCTTTTGAAAAAAGTGCCGTAGTTTGTGAATTTTAATGTTTTTTTTTTTTTGTTAAAAATTGTGATTAAATATTGATGTAGCTGTGGGAGTGAGCTGGTTTGTTACACTATAGTAGCGGAGTGGCTAGGGACAATGGAGACGTTGGCTTTGGGAGTTTTCTCGTAAAACAGGGATTTGTCTGATGTTAGAAGTTGAGTTGTGGGGAGCTTTTGAGGGAGTTAAGCTAGCGTTGGAGAAAGGAGTTAAGAATATTGTTTTAGAGTTGAACAGTATAGAAGCAGTTAACTTACTGAGTGGTCATACTTGAGATCAGAATTTGTTAAGGAAGAGAGTGAAAGATTTATTGGAACTGATAGAGAATTTTAGAGTGGTATATGTATCAAGACAGAAGAATAGAATAGCGGACAATATAGCTAACCTTGCCATGGGAATGAATGTTGAATAGAAAGTTTTTTTACGAACCTTGCTAGGTGGTGTACGATATTATGGTGGTTGAGGCTCCTAACTCAATGACAAGATAAAACGGATAAGTTTCTATTTTACTTTTGATGTTTTTTAAAAAAAAAATTGTGATTAAATATTAAAATATCATTTTTGCATATGATTGGTAAAAAGTTAAAAATTATTTTAGTTATATGCTATTTAGATAATTTAATATAATGACATAATGTATATATTTTAAATATCTTTTAATTAATTAATATAAATTATTCATAAAATTAATGATATAAAAAATATTTTAAAAACTTAAATACGATGATAAATTATATTTTAAAAAATTAATATAATGATACATGATATTTAAATAATCGAATAAATTAGTACATTAAATATAAATTAATCTATTTTTTTATATAGCGTTTAAATAATTAATATGAATAAGGATATTTTGATAATTTTCACTTTCAAACACAAAAGTCAGGAGCTAAAAACATCTAAATATCAACTTTTTGTGTTTGGGTGGAAAAACACTTTTCTATCGCAGTTTTAATCCAAAAAAACCAAGTGTTCTTCATTGTTTTTGCGGTACAAAATCACTTTTAAAACCCCCAACACAATGAAGGACGGGGCCTTAATTGCATTTGAACTCTCGTCTCAACTCTTCTAGTTGTTGTAAACTAAGACTTAATTAATAAAACTAAGTTAGCTTAATATAAAAATTGCCCCCAAACTATACTTGTGTTTTCATTTTGATACTTAAATTTTTTTTTTTTGGTCAGAAGTGGTACTTAAATTTATTTTTTTCTAGATTGCTACTTCCATCGCTTCAGTCTTCAACTTTTCGAATTTAGTCAAATTGCTATTTTTTAGATAGAAAAGTTGATTGCAACATTAAAAATTTAATGGTGTTAGACTTAGTAGTTCGCGTGATAGTTCATGTATATTTCATAAAAAATTAAAAAAATATACAGTAAAATTTTCAAAAAAAGTTTAATTTTTTTAAAAAAATGTATCTACATTAGTAATGAAATAAACATGGGTGGATTGCAACACGAAATAGCACTTTAAAGTTGTTAAAATTTTAACGACTCAATCAACTTTCTTTTATCTAAAAGTATCAATTCAACTAAATTTAAACGTTGTTGACTAAGTCTTAGTTCGGTTGGCATCGATATTGTTTTTAGTGCAAAAAGATATGGATTTGAGAGCACTGAAATATATTTATCATCCTATTTAAGGATGATGAGGGTTAGGCCTAGTTCTAGTGTCATGGGGCTAGAGTTTTCACAAGCAAACCCGTGCGGCCTTAGGCAGTTTCTTCGCCCAAACTCGCCTAAGTCAGCCTTTAACTCGAGTGAGGATTCGTTAAGAACTCCTCCCAGGCACCAATTGAATAGTGGAAGCGACTTAATGCCAAAAGAAGCAAGACAAAAGAACAACAGAAAGGCGCACACAAAGTATTCGAGTAAATGCTCTCAGAATTCTATTACTTTAAGAATTATCTCATACAATGGATGATTTCCAAGTGAGGGGGAGGCTTTCTATTTATAATTGAGCTCTCCCAAAATCGACGGACAAGATTAAGTTACATCGAATGACTAGATCGACCATATCCCTTAATTTAGGGGATTTACAAGATATGCCATATCAAATTCTATCTAATCTTTACAAGATATGATTCCCTCTATCTTACAAGATTAGTTACCATATTAGCCTAAGTTGCCATATCTTTGCTATCGGGCCAACTAGGCTTTAATCTAATAGGCTTCTCGTGTGGGCTAAATGATCCCCATCTTATCGATAGACCTCCATGGGGCGCATCTTGTGCCATAGTCACGGGCTTCGAACTCTGACCCGTGACATTCTCCCTCACCCATTCTCGCAACGCCCTCGTTGCAACTTCCGAATGGCACTGACTCGATTCACCTCGGATCCCTCTTGTTGCCCTGGCTACTTCCCGACTTACCTTGCGATCGGGTTGTCCCTTCTTTCGAACCTTTTGCCTCGGCTTCCATCGCCTCTTATCTTGAACCGTTTCGCTCGTTGGTACATCTCTTTGGCAAGAAGTCTTCGCTCTATCTTGCCCCGAATTTGACTTGTTCCCATATGAATCACCTTAATTCTTATCCCTTGGCTTCGTATTACCCACAGTCTCTCGGTTTCCTTGCTTACGAACCTTGAAAGGGCCCCTACGAACCTTGAAAGGGCCCCTACGACCTTGTCAAGCCAACAAGTCACAATTTAAAACACTATCAATATGTTCGCAATGTACCTTACTCGCAGCATTTACTCGTCCCGACTGTTCTTGCATCGCTCCTTTTCCCTCGAAGCCCGATGCACAACCCACCTTTTCCATGGGTGTCCGCTCCACAGTCGAATCTGCAGGCTTCATATCGATCCTTCGCGCCACTAATACCTCCGAAGGGGATTTCGTACCAATCCTTTCTATCGAGTCAATATTCCTCCCATATGAAATATCCTCAACTAGTTGGATTGAAGACAACACCTTGGTCTCAACCTTCATATCTCGATGCACCGACACCACATTCTTTGTTAAGGGCCCGGTGACAATATGAATCTGATCGGCCCATGGATACAAACATGCTTGAATCCTGTCAAGGAAGTTTAAGCGAAGCACAAAATCGTAATCATCTAACTCGATTACCTCGAAATCTTTATTGCCTTTCCATTCGCCGATTTGTAGTTCTACGTTACGAACTTGATACGACTCGTGATATTAAGTAATAAAATTTATAAAAACTAATCACACCAAAACTAACTAATATCATGATCTTAAAGGCAAGCGCACCTATCAAATAGTAGTATAGTTTAGCGGTAAGACCGAGTTATCGTACCCAAGGGAACTAAAAGTACTAATACTTACTTCCTTTCTATTGTCTAGCCTAAAAATAAAAGAGGTTTGGTTGAAACTAATTCTAAAACTAACTAAAAGTGCACAAAAAGTAAATTGGGGAAAACTTTTAGGGAAAAGCTGATTGATATAAGCAATACTTAAGGGAGAATCCACCTAGACTTCACTTGTTATTGATTCTTGAGCTAGATGATTTATTCACTTGACTTGATCCGTAGAGATCCCTAATTTATGCTAAACCCTCTGTCGAGGCGAAGAACAACTAGGCCTAGGTTGTTAACTAAAGTTCCTTTATTAATTAACACCCTAGGTTGCATTAATTCGATCTACGGTTTCCCATATTAGGTTTGACCCTAACCCAGCAGATTTATGTCACCCTATGTCTAGGGTTGCATGCAACTCCACTTAATTATGGTAGATCTACTCTTATCACAAGGACTTTTGCTCCTCTGCTTTAAGCACATCCGTTTCTTGAATTAATACCTAGGCTTATTAACACAAGAATTAAGCACACATAATTAAGAACAACTCAAGTATTTATCATATAACTCAAGAATAAATAATAACAAGATTCGTCTTAGGTTTCATCCCCCTCAAGTATTTGAGGGGTTTAGTTCATAATAAAGAAAGAAAACATCTCAGAAGAATTAAGATAACAAAACATAAAGAACCCAAAAACCCCTGAAAAAATTTAGGGAGATCCTCTGTCTTGATGTAGAATTCTTGGCTTCTGGGATGAATCAATCGGCTTCCCTTGGAGTAATCCCTTGCTTTCACTCTTTGTGTTGGCAGAAATATGGCGCTCTTTCCTGAGAGAAAAGAGTATATCTTTAGAGTTGCCTCCTAGGGTCTTTATATAGAGTTTAGAATGGCTTTCTTAGCCCCTAAGCATCCAAATCCGAGTGAAATTCCTCTTCTTCATGACTAGAACACGCCCGTATGCCATACCCATGTGATTTCAACAAGAGGCCGTGTTCTGGAATGTTTGGGTGGCACGGCCCTGTGGCCAAGCCGTGCTTGTTGGGGGGCAGGACCGTGTGGTCTTCGTGTGGCACGGCTGTATGCCACGGTCGTATGGTGTCTTCTTAGGCCGTGTGTTTTCACATTTTGGCCTATTTTCTCCGGTTTTTAGTCTATTTTCTGTTCTTTTCTCTTCCCTATGCTCTCCTAAGTGTAAGACATGAAAAGAAAGATTAAGAGCACTAATTCTCACAAAATTATTGATAATCCATCCAAAATATAGGCTAAACATGAGGTAAAAATATGTATAATTTATCGTTTATCAAATACCCCCTACTTAAGCCTTTGCTTGTCCTCAAGCAAAATCTCAATCCCTAATAAAGAATCATTCTTCTCAACTTACAATCCTTATAAATAATGTTTCAAACTAATTCACAAGTAGTCATACAATGAATATTCAATCAGAAGAACATTAAAGATTCAATCACTCTAAGTTGAGAATTTTATCATTGAAACATAAGTTTTCTCTCTTCTCCTAAGTAATTATCTATCAATCTTAATTAACAGAAGTTGACATCCTCATTAAAGATTCATTCTATCCACTCGAAGTGTTTAGGGTTCAAAAATTAAGTACTCTCTAGTCAACCTGAAAAGTTATTACCATAGGCTTACAAGAAAATCACATCTCCGCCACTATAGATTGACATGATACATCGATCAAAAGGTCTTTCAATGGTTGTAATGGGGCTTGGTTAGGGGTGTTGTCACAGGCTGCAAAAGAGGGTTAGAATCGAGATTGAATTGACAAATTACCTAGCTAGAAAAATCTCTATCACTGGAACATATTTCTAGAGCTAATTCTTATAATGACATCATTTTTACCTTGGTAGCCTTAAAATAAAAATATGCAAAAACTATTTGAACTATTACAGATTACAACTGAATTAGTACATACATTTTTTTAGAACAACTCAAGTACAATGATCTGAGAATTTACAACTTTACAATTTGGAAAAGAGAATAAAGCTAAATAACAATTCAAGTAATTGAATGAGATTCAAAAAAATGGGTTATTGGTTAATAATTAGGAGGTAAGTCAAAGAATGGGTTGTTAGGCTCAACGGGGTTCACTAAGGGTTAATTTATGAAGGTAGGCCTTTATGGAGTAAGTGGGTTAAATCCTAGGTGCCTTTATCATCTCGGTATATCAAATCAATGATGTGGTCTTGACATGTATAATCAAAGCAAGTTCTAGAATAACAAATCAGTGTTGACTCACTCAAAGCAATAATAAAAGTGAGCACGAAAGAATGTATGCTCAAAAGGCTAAAAAATCTCACCAAAATTATGGCTTTTGATGTCAATCCTGCGAATTTCAAATCTCAAAATAACACTTAGAATTAAGAAAAAGAACTTATGAAAAAAATTGGGGTTCTCAAAATTTTCAACTTATCATGCTTGACTCCCTAATGTTTTAAAGTTTGAATAATCAAAGTACAAACACCTATGTCTTAATTCTCACATATCAATAAAAATTATAAATCAATCAGAATTAATTCCTAATAGGAGGTTGAAGATAATGCAATTGAGAAAAATGCAAAATGTTAGAAAAGTTCAGGGATTTCAAAGATAATATAAAGATTTAAAGTAAGTTCCCCCCCACACTTAAGATATACATTACCCTCAATGTACAAAGATAGCATTAGTAGCAATAAAAGCATAAAATCATAAGATAATGTGAGGTATGAAACTCCCTGCTTTGGATGGATTAGTGAGACGGGGAATGAAAGAGTTGGCAGTTGTGGCAAGGTGTTCCCTTTTTCATAGAGATTAAAGTTGTAAAGCTCCTTTGAAACTGCGAAAGTATTTATTAGTCGTGGGGAATTTGGATCAAGAGAAATTACTTGTTAGGGGTTGGCCGTTAGGAAATAAAATAAAACAAAATACTAAAAATATTAAAATTCAAATAATGAAAAAGATAAAATGAAAAAAATAAAAACAAATTAAAAAAAAGAAAACAAAGTTAGTAGGAAATGTGAAAATAAAAATCAGTGTTAAAATCCAAGTTAAGATAAGAATAAGATAAAAGATAAATAAAATAAAATAAAATAAAAAAATATAAGAGGAACTAGTCATTGGATGGATCACGCGATGGCGGGGTGATGCTCAGGTGTTGGCATATCTGCTCTAAGGTGGCGTCGATATAATCGAGGCGCTGGAAGCACTGCTGCTCAAAACGATCTAGGCGCTCGGATATGTCAGCATGTGTTGCTGCCGTCTGGGTGGGTTGTCTGGGGCGTGGGGCGGCTGATTTCGGGTATGGTGGTGTTTTGAGGGCTGTGGCGGCGCTTATGGTGGTTAGGGAGAGTTTGGATAAGAGAAATTTGGGGTTTTGAGTGAAGAAAGAAATGAATAGTGACCCCTATTTATAGTTTTTGGGTCACATGGGCATGTCACACGCCCGTGTGAGTCTTGTTTTGCCCGTGTCTTTCAAAATCTGGGGGTTTTTGGCGCGCCTGGTTCGAAGTACACGCCCGTGGAAATGTTTTACACGGCCGTGGGAGATCGGTTCTTCATCACTCACACGGTCGTGTGATGGTATACACGACCGTGTACGATCATGTTCGTGCGTCACACGGTCGTGTGATATGTGACACGGCCGTGTGAAATTTGACAGTGTCTTCCACGGTCTAGGGACACGGGTGTGGAGATTTGTGTAAGCCCGTGTTGATACTGCAGGGTTGCCACGGCCATGGCGCACGGCCGTGGGGTGTTGTTGGTAGCCCGTGTTGAAGTCGAAAGGTTGCCACGGCCATATCGCACGGCCGTAGCGAGATATCGGTGGCCCGTATTTTGGAAAAATTTTTGCTCTATTTATACACGGCCTCGGTACACGACCTGGGGCACGCCCGTGGGACTGGCCGTGTGGTCCTAAATCTCTGAATTAAAAAGGGTTTGTGTGATGCATGAAAAATATTAAAAACAAGATAGATGAAAAATTACTAAGTTAGTGCTCGGATTGCCTCCTGAGAAGCACTTATTTAGAGTCTAAGCTCGACTCTACCTGGATGTATCACGAAGGGATTTCGTGGAGCTGAAGCTCCTCCCCGTAGTCTATAGAATTCTCACCTTTGTAGTGTTTAAGCCTATGATCGTTTACCTTGAATGTACCGTGGTCGGGGTCAGTTACCTCAATTGTGCCATATGGGAAGATAGTTTGAACAGTGAATGGACCTGACCACCTTGACTTGAGTTTTCTAGGAAATAGTCTCAGCCTCGAATTGTAGAGTAGGACAAGATCACCTGTTTTAAACTGCTTAGGTTGTTTCAGTCGTTTATCATGGTGTCACTTCATGGCCTCTTTATATAATCGTAAGCTCTCGTAGACATTGCACCGCTATTCATCAAGTTCGTTTAATTACTTTAATCTCTTTTCACCTGTAAGCTTAAAATCAAGGTTTAAAAATTTGATAGCCCAAAACACTGTATGTTCGAGTTTAAATGGTAGATGACAACTTTTTCCATAGATAAGCTTATACAGAGATGTACCTATAGGTGTTTTAAAAGCAGTTCTATAAGCCCATAAAGCATCGTCTATTTTCCTTGACCAGTCTTTTCTATTCGTTTCTATTGTTTTCTCTAAGATGCTTTCAATTCTCTATTTGACACTTCAACTTGACCACTGGTTTGTGGGTGATAAGGGGTAGCTATTCTATGGTGTACTCCATATCTTTTTAAGACTTTTTCAAACTGGGTATTGCAAAAATTTGTGCCCCTATCACTGATGATTATCCTAAGTGTTCCAAATCGAGAGAAAAGTTTCTTCAAAAATCGTACTACCATTCTAGCATCATTAGTAGGTAAGGCTTGGGCTTCCACCCATTTTGACATATAATCTACCGCTACTAGGATGTACTTATTTCCAAATGAAGTAGGGAATGGACCCATGAAATCAATACCCCATACATCAAATATTTCACATGAAAGTTTATAGCTCTGAGGCATTTCATTATGTTGAGAAATATTACCTGTTCGCTGACATTTATCACAAGAGGTCACATACCTGTTGGCATCCCTGAAAAGTGTAGGCCAGTAAAAGCCTGATTCGAGTGCCTTATGAGCAGTTCTAGCTCCACTGTGATGTCCTTCTGTGGGTCCTAAATGGCAGTGATTTAGAATCTGGTGTGCTTCTGTTTCAGTAACGTATATTTGAATAACCTGATCTGCACAAATTCGAAAAAGAAAAAGATATTCCTAAAAGTAGTTTTTCACATCAGCGAAGAATCGCTTCTTTTGCTGATTGGTCAACCCTTTTGGGGTTATGTTAGCTGCTAAATAATTTGCAAAATCAGCAAACCAAGGAACTGTTGCATCTGCTAAGGATAGGAGTTGTTTTTTAGGAAACAAGTCGTTTATTTTGTTGAGGTGCTTGGGCTGCGTGTTTTCTAATCTTGAAAGGTGATCTGCCGCCAAGTTCTCAGCTCCGTTCTTGTCCTTTATTTCTAAATCAAACTCCTGTAACAATAGAATCCATCTTATTAATCGAGGTTTTGCATTAGTTTTAGTTAAAAGGTAACGAATAGCAGAATGGTCAGTATAAACAATAACTTTTGACAAAATCAAATAAGATCTGAATTTATCAAATGCGAAAATAATGGCTAGCAATTTTTTTTCTGTGGTGGTATAATTTGCTTGAGCGGCTGTCAGAGTCTTGCTAGCATAGTAAACCGGTTGAAAGTGCTTGTCTATTCGTTGTCCCAAAACTGCACTTACTGCAAAATCACTTGCATCACACATTAGTTCAAAAGGTAGATTACAATCAGGTGAAATCATAATCGGGGCATTGACTAACTTTTCCTTAAGAGTGTTAAAAGAGTCTAAACATTCTTGGTCAAAGTTGAAAAGCACATATTTTTCTAGCAACTTTGTTAAAGACTTAGCTATTTTAGAAAAATCCTTAATAAATCTGCGATAAAAACCGGCATGTCCTAAAAAGCTTCTTATAGCCTTAACTGAATTAGGGGGAGGTAGTTTTTTAATTGTTTCAATTTTTGCTTTATCTACCTCTATCCCTTTACTAGAAATTTTATGTCCTAATACAATACCGTCTTGAACTATGAAGTGGCATTTTTCCCAGTTTAGCACTAAATTTGTCTCTTCACATCTTATCAAAACACGTTTTAGATTATTAAGACAAAGTTGGAAAGAATTACCGAAAACTGAAAAATCATCCATAAATACCTCTATGATGTCTTCCACAAATTCATTGAAGATAGCTATCAAGCATCGCTAAAAAGTAGCAGGAGCATTACATAAACCAAAAGGTATTCTACAATAAGTAAACGTACCATATGGGCATGTGAATGTTGTTTTCTCCTGATCTTCTAGAGCTATCGGGATTTGGAAATAACCAGAGAGGCCATCTAGGAAACAATAATGCATGTGACCTGATAATCTTTCTAACATCTGATCAATAAAAGGCAATGAAAAATGATCTTTTCGAGTGGCGTCATTCAGCTTCCTATAATCAATGTAAACTTTCCATCCAGTGACTGTCCTTGTAGGTATTGACTCTTTTTTGTCATTAGACACTACAATTATGCCTCCCTTTTTAGGAACAACCTGCACAGGACTTACCCAAGAACTGTCAAAAATAGGATAAATAATGCTTGCATCTAGAAGTTTAATTACCTCAACTTTTACGACTTCCTTCATGTTGGGATTCAATTGTCTCTAAGCTTGCACTGATGGTTCATATTCATCTTCTATTAGAATTTTGTGGGTGCAAAAAGAAGGATTAATTCCCTTAATATCTGAAATTTTCCAAGCTATAGCCTGTTTGTTTTCCCTTAACACATGGAGTAGTTCCTCTTTTTCTGCAATGCTTAAATCTGATGCAATAATGACTTGTAGAGTTAAATCTTTCCCTAAAAAGGCATACTCTAAATGATCTGGCAGTTGTTTTAGCTCTAACTTAGGGGGTTCCGTAATGGAAGGTTTCTGTCTCAACTCATCATTCATTTTTATACTTTCATAACTTATGTGTCTTGTGATGATTTCATTATAATCTAACTCCTTTCGTACTTCCTCAATTTCAGTGGTGACTTCGTCTTCTCCCCCATCTTGAACAAGATACAGTTCTAACGTGTCTGCCATAGAAAGTTCCTGCAAATTATCTTGAACAAAGTAATCAATAATATCAACAAAATAATAGGAATCATCTTGTTCTTTAGAGAATTTCATTGCATCACAGATTTGAAAAACGACTTCTTCCTCACCAACTGTGAGTACTAATTTACCATCCCCTACATCAATAACAGCTCTAGCAGTGGCTAAGAATGGACGTCCCAAAATTAAAGGTACCTCAATATCTTCATCCGTGTCAAGCACAACAAAATCAACAGGGAATATAAATTTATCTACCTTTACGAGCACATCTTCTATGATTCCCCTAGGATATTTAACAGATCTATCAGCTAGTTGAATACTCATCCTAGTTGGCTTTGGTTCCCCTAGACCTAGTTACTTGAACATTTTGTAAGGCATGAGATTAATTCTAGCACCTAAATCAGCCAAGGCTTTATCAATAAGTAAACTACCAATTAAACAAGGAATAGTAAAACTCCCTGGGTCTTTCAGTTTTGTTGGCAGTTTATTTTGGAGAATAGCTAAGCATTTTTCGTTGAGTTCCACTGTGGCTAATTCTTCCAACTTCCTTTTATTTTTAAAAAGTTCTTTAAGGAACTTCGCGTATTTCGGCATCTGCGAAATTGCTTCAACAAAAGGTAAGTTAATATGTAATTGTTTAAAAAGTTTAAGAAATTTACTGAACTGAGCGTCTGTACGGTCTTTCTTCAACTTTGCCGGATATGAAATAGGTGGTTAGTATTCCTTGAGTGTTGGTGGAGTGCTTTCCTTGGGTTCCTCTACCTTGTCTCCTGAAGATTCCGAAGTAGATTTCTTTTCTGGTTCGGCTAGGACTTTCCTATTTCTTAGAGTAATTGCTTTGACATGTTCTCTGGGATTTGGCTCAGTATTACTTGGTAGTCCACCTTGCGGTCTTTCTGAAATTAATTTTGTAAGCTGACCGATTTGATTTTCAAGCCATTGAATTGATGCTTGCTGGTTCTTTAATGCTGTTTCAGTGTTCTGGAATCGGGTTTCTGACATGGCCATGAATTTGGTAAACATCTCTTCAAGATTGAGCTTTTTCTCTTGTTGCGGCGGTAGCTGCTGAAATCCCTGAGGGGGTTGTTGTCTTTGATTCCCTTGACCTCCCTAAGAAAAATTGGGATGGTTTCGCCAACCTGCATTATATGTGTTACTATATGGATTATTTTGAGATCTAAAATTGTTACCCATATAATTGGCCTGCTCAGTTTCTGTGCCATTAGCAGAATATGAGTAGTCTGGAGTGAACATATTTGCCTGAGCTGTGTCGCACTGCATTACTGCTTGTGCCTGCGTAGAACCAACAAAATGATCAAACTTTTTATTTAAAAGTTCTACTTGGTTAGAAAGCATAGCGACAGCATCAATATTATAAACTCCTGCGGCTTTCGTCGGCTTTGTCCTCATGACTTGCTACTGATAATTATTTAGTGACATCTCTTCAATAAATTCATAAGCTGCTTCTGGTGTTTTGTTATTGATTGTTCCTCTTGCGGCAGCATCGATCATTTGCCTTGTTGAAGATTCAAACCGTTGTGAAAGGTTTGAACTTGTAGCCATAAAGGTAGGCCATGATGAGGGCATCTTCTCAAAATATCTTTGTATATCTCCCAGGCATCGTAGAGTGTCTCTAAATCCATCTGCACAAAAGAAGAGATATCGTTTTGTAATTTAGCTGTTTTAGCTGTAGGAAAATATTTAAGTAAAAATTTTTTGGTCATCTGTTCCCATGTGGTGATTGAGCCTCATGGTAAAGAATTTAACCACTGTTTGGCTTTATTTCTCAAAGAGAATAGAAAGAGCCTTAGTCGAATGGCATCGTCAGAAACGCCATTAATTTTAAAAGTATCACAAAGTTCCAAAAAATTGGCTATGTGTGAATTGGGATCTTCATCCTGTAAACCATCAAACTGCACCAATTGCTGTATCATCTGAATAGTGTTAGGCTTTAATTCAAAATTATTAGCAGCAATAGTAGGTCTAAGAATGCTAGTTTGGGTACCAGCCAAACTAGGTTTAGCATAATCATACATAGTGCGAGGAACTTCTTCCTGATTTGCTGGTGGCGCGACGATTGCGGGAGGTGGTGGAATGTTTTGATTTGCTTCCATCTCTAGCCTTTGTTCTTGGTCTTATTCTGGATATTGTAGGCTTCGTCTGATCTCTCTGCGATTTCTGCGAACTGTTGCCTCTAAATCTTTGTCAAAAAGTAATGGTCCTGTTGGGTTGTTTCTAGTCATAAACTAGAAATAGCTAGAAGGGAAAAAGAAAGCAAAGAAAAATAAAATAAACAAAATAAAAAAAGAGAAATAAATAAATAAATAAAATAAAAATAAATAAAAACTGAAAATAAATAAATATAGTTATGGCTAAAGTAATAGAAATCGAGTTTTCTTAATATTTTAGTTCCCCAGTAACGGCGCCAAAAACTTGATACGATTTGCGATATTAAGAAATAAAATTTATAAAAACTGATCACACCAAAACTAACTAATATCACGATCTTAAAGACAAGCGCACCTATCAAACAGTAGTATAGTTTAGCGGTAAGACCGAGTTATCGTACCCAAGGGAACTAAAAGTACTAATTCTTATTTCCTTTCTATTATCTAGCCTAAAAATAAAAGAGGTTTGGTTGAAACTAATTCTAAAACTAACTAAAAGTGCACAAAAAGTAAATTGGGGAAAACTTTTAGGGAAAAGCTGATTGATATAAGCAATACTTAAGGGAGAATCCACCTAGACTTCACTTGTTATTGGTTCTTGAGCTAGATGATATATTCATTTGACTTGATCTGTAGAGATCCCTAATTTATGCTAAACCCTCTGTCGAGGCAAAGAGCAACTAGGCCTAGGTTGTTAACTAAAGTTCCTTTATTAATTAATACCCTAGGTTGCATGAATTCGATCTACGGTTTCCCATATTAGGTTTGACCCTAACCCAGCAGATTTATGTCACCCTATGTCTAGGGTTGCATGCAACTCCACTTAATTATGGTAGATCTACTCTTATCACAAGGACTTTTGCTCCTCTGCTTTAAGCACATCCGTTTCTTGAATTAATACCTAGGCTTATTAACACAAGAATTAAGCACACATAATTAAGAACAACTCAAGTATTTATCATATAACTCAAGAATAAATAATAACAAGATTCGTCTTAGGTTTCATCCCCCTCAAGTATTTGAGGGGTTTAGTTCATAATAAAGAAAGAAAACATCTCAGAAGAATTAAGATAACAAAACATAAAGAACCCAAAAACCCCTGAAAAAATTTAGGGAGATCCTCTGTCTTGATGTAGAATTCTTGGCTTCTTGGATGAATCAATCGGCTTCCCTTGGAGTAATTCCTTGCTTTCACTCTTTGTGTTGGCAGAAATATGGCGCTCTTTCCTGAGAGAAAAGAGTATATCTTTAGAGTTGCCTCCTGGGGTCTTTATATAGAGTTTAGAATGGCTTTCTTAGCCCCTAAGCATCCAAATCCGAGTGAAATTCCTCTTCCTCACGACTAGAACACGTCTGTATGCCACGCCCGTGTGATTTCTACAAGAGGCCGTGTTCTGAAATGTTTGGGTGGCACGGCCCTGTGGCCAGGTCGTGCTTGTCGGGGGCAGGACCGTATGGTCTTCGTGTGGCACGGCCGTGGCACACGACTGTGCGATGACTTCTTGGGCCGTGTGTTTTCACATTTTGGCCTATTTTCTCCAGTTTTTAGTCCATTTTCCATTCTTTTATCTTTCCTATGCTCTCCTGAATGTAAGACATGAAAAGAAAGATTAAGAGCACCAATTCTCACAAAATTATTGATAATCCATCCAAAATATAGGCTAAATATGAGGTAAAAATATGTATAATTTATCGTTTATCAGAACTACTCTCACAGTTGGGACCTCCTCGGAATTTACCGTCTTGATCTTCTTATTCGATTTCCTAATCGAGATACCAAGTTTCCTTATAGCCTTCTCTGATATAAACAGGCCCGATGCTCCCGTATCAACAAGAGCGCTTCTCTCTTGACCTGCAATGTTGATGTTCATAGACATCAACCCTTCCCCACCGTTCTTTTTCTTAGGAACGAGAATCATCGTATTGACTCTCGATGTCTTTTTCTGAACAGGCTCAGCCTTCTTCGGCTCATCACTTCTCTTGATAGCCGAAACTGACGATACCTTTGGGCAGTCTCTCTTCATGTGCAGTCCCTTACAAAAGTAGCATTTCAACTTTCCTCTCTTTTCTTTTGGGCTGTTGGGTCACCGCTTCCCATTTTGTGGTTTCTCATTACCACCGTCGCTGCTACTACCGCTACAATAATAACTATGTCCCTCTCTATCTTCCTCATGGTACCCACCATTGCCTTTCCCGTTAGGCTTGGAAGATTCAAACTTGTCTTTCCTCGGAACAAGTTCCAATAGGGACTCTGCCACCATCATGGCATGGGTTAGTTCCTGAACTCCACGATGTTGCAATTCTTGCTTCACCCATGACTTCAACCCATCCGTGAAGGAGAAAAATGCTTCCTTCTCACTCATATCAGATATTTGGAGCATGAGTTTACTGAACTCCCGCACATACTCCCTAACCGTGCCTCATTGTGTAAGCCGTCGTAACTTTGCCTGAGCTTCATTCTCAGCATACTTGGGGTAAAATTGTGCTTTAAACTCCTTTTAAAACTCCTCCTAAGTCCCAATCTCGGCCCCACCACGTCTCACATCGGTGGACCTACGTCGCCACCATAACAAAGCAACGTCAGTAAAATACATAGCAACAGTGTTTACCTTTGTCGCATCATCCTCGATGCTCATCCCACGGAAGTATTGCTCCATCGCCCAAAGAAAGTTGTCCACCTCACTTATGGACCTTGCCCCTTTAAACGCTTTCGGTTTGGGCACATCCACTATTTGTTACTTCGGCTTTGAAGCCAGTATCCCATTGCCTATGGCAGCCTTGAAAATCTTGAGCTCTCCCTTTAGCTCACTGATCTCCTCCTTCAAAGCTGTCACCATAGCCTCAAGAACATCATTCTTTTCAACCAGCTTATTTTCTGAGGAACTGATAGTGTCCCACACATATTCCTTGAGCTGCTCCTTCATCGTTTGCAACCCATCAATGAGTTTATCATCGACATCGCCGATCCTCTTCTTAACGTCTTTTATGGACTCCTCGAGAGAATGACTCGATCCTCCAAAGCTGACAACAAATCCCTCGACCTACTCACTTTTTTGGCCCTTTCACTAGTCTCCATTGGCTCACTTTAACCCACAACTTCTTTCGACATCCCAACAGTGCCTTCGAACCAATAGCTCAGATACCACTTGTCACGAAGTTTCTTTGCCCAAACTCGCTTAAGTCAGCCTTTAAATCGAGTGAGGATTCGTTAAGAACTCCTCTCGGGTACCAATCGAATAGCGGAAGCGACTTAATGTCAAAAGAAGCAAGACAAAAGAACAACAGAAAGGCGCGCACAAAGTATTCGAGTAAATACTCTCAAAATTCTATTACTTTTAAGAATTATCTCATACAATGGATGAATTCCAAGTGAGGGGGAGGCTCTCTATTTATAGTTGAGCTCCTCCAAAACCGACGGACAAGATTAAGTTACATTGGCGGACGAGATCGACCATATCCCTTAATTTAGGGGATTTACAAGATATGCCACATCAAATCCTATCTAATCTTTACAAGATATGATTCCCTCTATCTTACAAAATTAGTTACCATATTAGCCTAAGTTGCCATATCTTCGCTATCGGGCCAACCAGGCTTTAATCTGATAGGCTTCTCCAACAGTTCTTTGAATCAGGCCAACTCATGTGGGCTAAATGATCCCCATCTTATCGATAGACCTCCATGGGGCACATCTTGTGCCATGGTTACGGGCTTCGAACTCTGACCCGTGACACTAGGCATTGTATAAAAAAAACTAAATTTAAATATTTGAAGGCCAAAGTAATTAAAAAAAAGGACCAAAATGACACAAATGACAAATATTAGGGGCTACATTTATTATTATGCCCATTTATAAATACATTTTTTATTGGCATAGTAATAAATTTAGCCCTTAACGTTTACATTTTTTTCGTCAAATTCAACTTTTTTTAGTTAAATTGAACTATTAACCTTTCAAAAAGAGTAAAATAATATTTTTAATAAAAATGTTAACTAAAACATTAATTTTTTAACGATATTGGCGTGACAATTCACCTGACAGTTCACATGTACTTCATGTTGACATGACAATATGTGTTTTATATGTCACATCAATAAATAATATAAAATTTATAAAATATTCAAAAAATAAAAAAATTAAAAATTAAAAATGCATGAATTGCACGTTACTTTTCATGTGAATTGTCATATTTAAAAATTTGATGTTTTAATTAATATTTTCATTAAATTATTTTTTTAAATAATTGATAGTTAAAATTAACTCTTTTTAAAAGATCAAATTTAACTAAAAAATAATTGACGACTAAATTTATCGTTATACCTTTAATTTTATAACTTATATATCGGATAATTATAAAATAGGTAATTTTAAATTTTCATTATTATTGCCGGCGGGTACATTTGGATTTTGTTTGCCTTCATTCCAAGGAAACTTCCCTGAAGCAATATGCTTTCCATGTTTGGCTTTTAGTATTTGTTTTGATACCTGAATTCCCCCATTTCAAATATTGACCTTTAATGGAAATTAGTATTTGTACATTTGCTACAGCAGGAATTTTTCTTTTTCATTTTTATAAAAAAAATCTAGAAAATTTAATATTTTTATTGTGATTAACTAAGTAAATAACTTCTATTTAAATCCAAATAGAACTTTAATTTTTAATTGTATTCAGACAAGTATCTAACGAAAGGCGGAGCTAGAAAATTTTTTGAGAGCTGGAATAAAGTTGTATATTTTTATGATAAGAAAAGTAAAATTTCGCCATTTTAATAGCTTATATCTTTATAAATTTTAAAGGTTTAAATTATTTTTTTCTCATTCTTAGGGGCTAAAGTGTAATTTTATCATATATTAACTTAAAATTTTTAAAATTATAAAAAGACTAAAGGTGAAAATTTTCATTTTAGGAGAGGTCAGGGCCCCTGCCAACCCATTAGCTCCGCCCTTGCATCTAATATAAATATTTTTTTATTAATATAAAGATTTAATTGAAAACAAGAAATAATATGAGAGTTTATTTGGGTTAATAATAAAAGTATAAAGACTCCCTTAAAAAAAATAGCTTGGGTTTTTTCTTTTGAAATATTTGAACATTTTATTTATAAAAATATTTATTACTGAAACGCTTTGATAAGTGATAAACCCTCTATAATTTGTAAAAGAAATTACATATATTTTTTAATTAATTTTTAAAATTATAAGTAAATAATTCAAATAAATGTATAAAATTATAATTCTCACGAAAATTACATAAAAGTTATGTAAATAAAATCATTTTATAATCTATTTTCAAAATTCGTGGTGCAGAGTGATTGGGATACACAAATCTTACTTCATGGGCCAACTCAAAAGAAAGAAAAAAAGTCCAATAAAAAAATGAAAGCACCAATGTAGAAAGATAAGTTGGAAATATAAAAATATCTGTTCTATATTTATTTTCAGGGTTAATATATTATTTGGTATCTTAATTTGGTTTCAAAGTTCAATTTGGTATCTAAATTTAAATTCAGAGTTCACTTTAATACCTAAAATTTTTCAATTTGATATTTGAACTTTTTTGCCCTAATTAAGTACTTGAATTACACTTCAATATTCAATTTAGTCTCTGAATCAATGTTTTTGGAGTCAAATCATTGGCTCTTGATCTGACTAATTCAAACAAAATAAAACATTAAAAATTTATAAAATTAAAAAGTATATTAAAAATTATAAAACCTGGTTTAAAATTTTTTTAGCTTTGCTCAACTAGTCCGTACTTGTTTATGAGTTACCAGTTTTTATCTCTCTTTGGATCGGTATCTCGATTGGTTATGAAAACACTTATCTAAAATTTTCTTGTGTCCCAATTAAGTATCTATGTTTTTTATTAGAGTGTATATGTCAAATATTCATTAAGTCATATGATGCCATTTGGTATCAGTATCAAATCTAACATTGAAGCCAAACTTAGGTATGTGCAAAACAAATTTAGATATTAAATTGCATATTAAAGTCAAATTCAGGTATTAAATAATAAATTAACCCTTACTTTAAAAGCAGTTCAAACTGTAGCAGCGTCCCGCCCAGAAAGCTAAGCTCCTCTCTGCTTATATCAAACAACCTAACGCTCTTAAAAGCCTCAAGCTCAGCTCATTGTCTCTAGCTTTTTCCCTTTTTTTCTCAAAGAATCGAGAAAAAATAGGCAGAGAGGCCAAAAAAGATAGTAGAGAAAACCTCTCCACGCTTCTTCATTTGCGGTCTCGGAGCTCCCCACAACACAGTAAGCTTCTTCTTCTTCTTTTTAAAATATTTTTAACCGTAGTTATTGGTTTTTTGCATTTCAATTATTTTGGTTAGTAATGCTGGTTGTTGGATCGCTGGAGTTTAAGAATTTCAATTTTTTAGATCCATGACAGAGCTTCTTTTTTCTATTCTTTTCGAATAATTCTTCTTCTTCTTTTTTTTTTTTTTTTGTTAACTTTATCAAAGCTTGGTTTTGTGTTTTATTTTAGTAATTGAGATTTATTCAAACTTTCAAGTGCATTACATTATTCTTATGAAGCTTTAGTTCTTCTTGAGCAATTATAATGGAGTCTTGGAGATTTGGACTCTCGGTCTTTCTTTATTATTATTTACTTACTTAAGCTGGGAATTCGGCCAGGGATTGAAGAATTTTATTTATTTATTTAAGGAATAGCATAAATGCTCAAATGTATCAAATTGCTATTTAGGTTTTAGAATCCTCTATTTGGCTTACTCAGAGAATACCGTAAAAAACAAAATTCAGTTTCTTGTTTTAAACCACATGTTGAAAGAAAGTGAACTTTTAAATAGTACAGCAATTTCTAATTTAGAGTTATAGGGTGATTCAATCTTTCTTAGTGATACTGCTAGTGCTGAAGCATTGCAGAGATGTTATAACTTAAAAATCCCGTGCCAAACTTCCCGAATACCCATTTCCTCTGTTGGAACTTGAGAATTGAGTCTTTGGTTTTGGACTCCAAAGGTCTCAGATTCCAATATTTGAAAATGAAAAAGGGTGACCTCGCATGACTTCATTGATTCTTCATATAATGGAAAACTTAATTCTAGTATGCATGAGGCTAAAGTTTCTGGAGTCAATAAAATATTCATGGTATCGCAGAGCTTATGCTGTTCGAGAATTTATTGAAGTCATAAAATTTTTGTCTTCTTTTTCTAGAAAATTTTAGTTTAATGTGTATTATTTTCATCATGTTACAACGATTCGGTGTTAGGAATGCAGGTTCAATGAAGAAAATTTCAACTTGAAAATCATGCATTGCTCTTCTAGAAGGCAAACAAGTATGAGTAAAGAAAATGAACCTATTGAAAATATTGAAGAGCCTACAGGAAGAATTACTCGAGCACGGGCTAAAGCACAGAGGGAAGCAGAAGGAATATGCTCTTCAAAACCATCCTTCAAGCTGGACCAAAAATGTGTTCTTCGGATGAACTCCAAACGTGCATCGTCGGATGAGAACAAGACTTGTGTGGCTGCCACGGTTGGCCTTCAGCCTAAAAGAAGGGCAGTGCTTAAAGATGTAACTAATGTCAGTGTTAATGGTATGCAGATCGACTGCTTAAATGTAACCGAAATTCAGGTGAGGACATCTTTTGATTTCGTCCTGAAGTTCAGTCTGCAAATTTCGTATGCACCAAATAGTAAATACTAATAACTTTTATCTAGGAACTTCGAGCTTCTTTACATTATATTACCCAAACAAACAACTGAGAAGATGAAGTTCTTCCTGATAGGGGTCTGAAATGCTGGAATAGCTTTTGCATCTGTTTTTCTCCTAGTGGCAAAGTAATTTGTACTTACTAAATAGTTTTAAGTTTCTCTTATTATTACTGGTTGACAGACCTCCAAACAGACCATTAGAGATCCTAGTGAGAAGAACAAAGAAATGGTTGAAAATATCTTCATGGGGATTCCATCGGTTGAAGAAGATGTGAAAGCAAAGTTAGCTGAAGACTTATCAAAAATAAGGATGATGGAAGCACATGAAAACAGTTTACCAGTAAGATTGGATGAAAGAGGTGTAGCAGAACCTACGTGTCTTGGTGCAAGAGAATATGCTGTAGAAAATTCAATGCTTCCAATGCAGGCTTTTACAATGCCTTTTGGACACCAAAGCCCTAAAAGGAAAGGTTTGTGCTCTTTCTAAAATCATCAAAGGAAAGGACACAGATCATGCGGTCCAGCTGTCTAAGAAATTGCATACCTCACAAAGTGTCAAGACTGCAAAGTATTACTACTGTTCTGGGTTATATATATCATAATGCTCATTGCTTCTAAGTCCGTTCATGTTTATGGAACCTCATCTGAAAATATGGCATTGTGCGTGTTTTATTTTAATATGATTCTAGTATTTAATGAAGATAACAACCACAATAATGTCTTGGTTTTGTAGAATATAACAGTTTTTGGAAGAAAACAGCTAGTTAGCCCTTAAAATATTCTGCTGTAAATTTATGTTGGTTTTGATTGGATATTGCAGTAGAAGACGACGTTTGCAAGAAACTAGGAGTCTCGAAAGATGTTGTGGATATTGATTCAAACCTAAAAGATCCTCGAGTATGTAGCTTGTATGCCCCAGACATATACACTAATATACGTGTTACTGAGGTTGGTGCTGCGATTTTCATCCAGTAAATGCCAGTATATGATTGTTTTCCATGCGCTTAGCAAAAAAAAAAAAAAAAAAAACAGAACTTTTCCATGCGAGCACTCCTGTTTCGCACTGAACACTTTTCTATCTTATTATTCTGTAAACTTTATTTGATGATACCAGCAAACTTTGATACTAATTTCGTCACATTATCTTCTTCAGCTTAACCGAAGACCTTCAACTAATTATATGGAACAGGTGCAGCAGGATATTACCCCAAGCATGCGAGCGATTTTGATTGACTGGTTAGTGGAGGTAAGTCAATGTAGTTAAATTATAACCAAATAGTTACTTGCATCTCAACCTGCTTGAATGTAGGATAAGAAGCTGAAAAAGCTGCAGACTTCTGCCTAGTTCAAGATATTATGGTGCATTTCTAATTTGTTGTTGATCAGAACCTTTTTCTCATAAGCAGAGACAAAGTCTACTATTTATTTTTCTCCTCATTCAAAAGAATCATTTATTTGTCAATTTCTGAATGTAAGGATATTCTGTGCTTTCTTGAAGTGTATAAAGAGTTGGTTTTTCATTCGTTTTATTTTGTTAGTATGAACTAAACTTTAGGCTATTTGATGTGCTTGTTATTTATAGCTTTTTCTTAATGTTTCAGGTTTCTGAAGAATATAAGTTAGTCCCAGACACACTGTACCTCACAGTGTGCCTCATTGATCGTTTTCTCTCTCACAATGTTATAGAAAAACAAAGACTCCAGTTAGTTGGTGTTTCTTGCATGCTAATTGCATCGTAAGTTCTTTAACTTATTCCATGGAAATTAAGAATTATGTTTCATACATCTCTTCTGATAGTAGTAATTGTCGACCATGATCCTCTGTCTCACATTATCATGTTTCACTCAAGTCGCATATGCATGTGTGCCACAGAAAGGCACTTTTTATGTCTTCGGCATTGTTGATAAATATGAAAAAGTAGCCATACGTGTTGAGCCTAAAATATGCACCAAACTTTTTAAAAAAGGCTGGTGATGTTTGTAACATTGATTATTATTATCTGTCTAACTCTGTCATTAAGGACTCTGAGAACTTTTCTTTTATGGTTTGAAGAAAGTATGAAGAGATTTGCGCACCAAGAGTGGAAGAATTTTGCTTCATTACTGATAATACCTACACAAGTGGAGAGGTATGGCTCTTCAGCCACTAATAGCATTCATGAGTTCATTAGAGGGTCAGTAATGTTTGTTACATTACACATTCTGTTATACGAATTTCCTGATTCTGACTATGTGACAGGTGTTGAAAATGGAGAGAAAAATTCTGAATTTCTTGTATTTTCAGTTATCTGTTCCAACCACAAAAACATTTCTCAGGTAATTGACACCATCTTCTAAAATCTAAATACTCCAGTAACTAATCATCTGACACGAACTCTGGCTTTAGCCCAAATAGTTCACCCGCCTCTCTTTAGAAAAACTAATCTTACTCTTAATTTTCAATTTTGCAGGAGATTCATTCAAGCAGCACAAGCAACTTACAAAGTTTGTATCTTCACTATCTACATTTTTATATAAAAAATTCAGTATGATCATTAATCAGTGAAAAAGGGGAAAAAAACTGATTTGTACTTCAATTGTGTTGGACTACAGGATCCTTGTATAGAACTAGAATTCTTAGCAAATTATTTAGCAGAGCTGAGTCTTGTTGAGTACAACTTCTTGAAGTTCTTACCTTCACTCATTGCTGCATCAGCTGTATTCCTTGCCAGATGGACCCTCAATCAATCAGTCCATCCATGGGTCTGCAATCCTTGTTCCCCTCCCTACCTCTTATGGTTTTTTTCTTATAATTAGAAGCACTGTCTGAAGGACACATTTCCCATTGTTTGCAGGATCCGACCTTGGAGCATTATACTAGTTACAAAGCATCAGAGCTGAAAACTACAGTACTTGCACTGGAGGACTTGCAACTCAACACTAATGGTTGCTCCCTCAATGCCATTCACGTCAAGTACAAACAACAGAAGGTAAATTTTGTTGATCGATAGCTTCCAACTTGATAATTAACTTAGTTCTATACATCCTAGATCAAATGATTTAATTGATGTTACAAATGACAGTTCAAATGCGTGGCGACAATGAGTTCTCCTGAAAAAGTTATATCAGTGTTCTCAAGAAGATTGTGAAGGAAAGCCGGCTTGTCTTCTAAAAACATAAAACCATAACCATTTTAATATTAGTCCTCCCTGCCACTGCTCTGCTTGGAGAATCTTATTCCAATCTTAAAAAGATCTTACAACTCTTAGTTTTATATATATATAAATCTTATAAATTGTCCCTTCTATTCAATCTTTATGATTGTGTAAGTTGTAACATTGTTGTCGTACAGGTTCTGGTGCTTCCAGTTCCAGACAAACTTCACTGTAACCTTGTAATTTGCTATTGCCACACGTTTTTTTTAAATAAAAATAAAAATAAAATCTTGGTTTAGAACTTCCTTTCTCCAATGGGAACCGGGAAGTCCTAAACACTACAAGTATTTTTATTTGATTATTGTATATATTTCATTTGCTAGGTTGGTAGTCGACAATGAAAGATGTGTTTGTTTTATAGTATTGCCATTAATAATATAAATAAAGAGGGTAAGGTATAAATTTTTTAAGTGGCTTTATGGCATGGCTAGCTGAAGCTCCACAGTACACCCAACAGTAGCTATATCTATTAGATGATCTTATCACTTCCCATCAGCACTAGTTACTGCAACCAGCACCCATTCTTAACTTAATTGGTAAAATTGTATTGTGTATTTGAGGTGTTTATGGAGTTGATCTATGAACGTTTTAGTCTGTTCTATTGCACTGAATCTCTATGAAGGTTTTAGTCTGTTCTATTGCACTGAATCGTTATGGTTTTTCTTTTGAATTGAGCTTTGGGGGCTTCTTTTAGCTGTTATAGTGTTGATGTTAATAAACACTTGCGAGGTTGCAATTAGATGACAGATTTTGAACTTTTAATTATCGAGGCACACAATTAATAAGTATCAATTTTGAATGACACAGGTGCTAAATTGATGTTTGGAAATTGATATATGTATCACATTGCGTAAGTCCATATATTATCATTTCTAAAAGTTAGAATTACACATAATGAAAAATGATTATACATGCTCCACATTAATCTTGCATTGAAGGTAAAAAGTTACAAAAATAATGAAAGAATCAACCCCTTGTATCTCAATAATATATAAAAGAATTACACTATAATTTGGAAGGAAAATTATGATCAAAGATAAGCCAATAATAGGTTACATGGGTTTTAGGGTATTGAAAGATGATGATGAGGCAGTTAAAACTATGATACACAGGCAACCCAACTCTACCTGTTTGTAACAACCAATATGCCACTTAATGACTACATCCAACAATGCATTTGATGTTTCAGTGCCGTTGCATGGGGAAAGATTTTCTACGTCAACCCCCTAAAGCGCGTTTTAGTCCAGCTTGTTGCTCTGGTGTCAACCTTGTAGGGAACTTCACATCGAATTTGATCTTAAGATCACCTCTATTACCAGGCTCCTTTGCAATTGGCATTCCTTCCCTGGCAACAACAAGCTCATAACCCGGGTTGATAATGTCAGTTACAGACAATGACAAGTTACGGCCATCAAGAGTAGTTAGATTTATCGTTGTGCCCCCTAGTGCTTCTGCTAGTGACACCCTTTTGTTGACAATAAGATCATTTCCATCTCTTTTGTAAAGGTCATGGGGTTTCTCATCAATTACAAATACCAGGTCTGCTGGAAGCTGATTTGGCTGCTCATTTCCTTTATCTGGGAAAGTAATCTTTGTTCCTTTCTTCCATCCTGGCTTCACATCAATGGTTAATATTTCCGATTCCTGGGCTTGCCGCCTGTAAGGATCCAAAGTATTGTCCGATCAGCAAGATCAAAGATATAAAGCTACCAATAATGACGCCTTCATTGCAACAGTGTAATTAAGGTGAGAATATCTCAGTTGAGTTCATAGTTTTCAGCATGAAAACAATATGCAAGCATAGAAGACACAATATCAAAGAAGATGAAAGAAATAAACGTGTCAGCCACTGTTCGATCTCTCTTGAGTTCATCAAAAAGTGCATGCTTTGATGGTCAACTTGCAGGAACTAAAAAGTATACCAAAATGAAAATTCAGTCAAGCAAATGCAATAGAGGATCATGTATGAGATGAAGATTCATACCCTGATGCATTAACTATAGTTCTTGAGATCTTCATCTTCCTTGTTGAACCAGTATACAGCTCTTCCAGGGTGCAAGGTAATTTGCTCTCAACTGGGGGTGGTTTCCGAGGTGCAGTTGTCTCGTTGTAACTTCGAAAATTGTTGTCAGTGCAACCGAATCCTGCTCTGAACTTCCCTCCTTCAGATTGGAATCTTGAAGACCTACCTGGTCCTGTTGACCCAAATCCGAAAGGACTACTTCCAAAGAACTCGGCAAAGATATCCTCTGCATTTCTAGGATTGAATCCATTTGGCCCACCAGTGCCATTTCCATAGGATGGTCCGCTGCTGCCCGGTGGAGGCACATCTTTCAACCCTTCTTCACCATGCTGATTGTAAATTGCTCTTCTTTGAGGGTCACTCAAGACCTGAATCACAAAATTAACTCAATTCCCCATAAGAAATCTAAGAAGACGACAGATACTGGCACTTACATCTCTCCATCCTTATCTATACTATAGTGATCCAGGAGAAGTTTGACTCTATTGTATTTTGGAATCATTAAGCGCATGTTAAGATCAGATCAGTCATCAAAATAAACAAGAAAACCATATTGCAGTAAGCACAACTTCTAGGGCGGTGACTACCTTTTGTCTCAGCAGTTACCGGCTCCACTATGATGTACCAGGTCCTGGTTTGGAGCCAGACACCACAATCTGCTCTCTAGTAATTTCTCCAGGTTAAAATAAACCATATTCCGGGACCTCTAACGGGATTACCATAACTAATCAGACTAACTAGATAACACGGAAAAATAAACAATAGTTTAGAATCTAATACAGTACTGGAAAGAAATATTAGACACATAATTACATAACCAAAAGCTCACTAGGAGTAGTCGGGTCATATGTTACACGGATTTGGGTGAGTATCGCATGTGGGTAAACTGATAAACTGGAATCTGCAAAGGCTATGCATTTATTATGTTGCTGGGGCTCCCTATTTTTCTTGGAGTAATTGTGTCTAACACTGTGTTTGACAAATAGAGAGGATACGACCTTTAAGGATCCTCCAAATACATGAAAAAACTTTAAAAAAAATCATACATACTCGTAACCCACACTCGTATCTGAGTACAAGTAACATAGATGCATTTGTATTTTATCCCTCTTCTTATTACCATTCATCAATTTCTTACTCCAATCTCTAATTCCCTTTCAGGAAAGGCAATAGCAATAAAAATTACATCTCTAAGACTAATAAATAGCTATGCTATTGGAAGATGGAAGCAAATACATTAATTTCTCCAGGCCTTCCTCTATTAACATTAATTCATTCAAACACCCCTTTTTTCTCAGCTAAAACAGTCAAGATCATTGTGTTTCCTTCCAGGCAAACACCATAATCAAATGACAATGGAACTCCATAAAGAAAACAAAATTGTAAAACAAACTCCATTATTTTCTTTTTTCTACCATAAAATCACAATTAAAGAGAAACAAAATTAAGGAAAACGAAGGAAAGACTTGCCTCATAAGCCTCAGAGATCTGTTTGAAATTGGCTTCAGCTTCTTTTTTGTTGTTTGGGTTCTTGTCAGGATGCCATTTCATTGCCAATTTCCTATATGCTTTTTTCAGATCATCCTCTGTAGCATTCCTGTCCACTTGCAATACATTATAATAATCCACCCCCATTCTTCTTTAGTTTCTCTTTCACAATTTGATCCAAAATCCTATAAAACCATTAACAATTTGACAAAAACCCACAACATAAAAAGAAAAACACCAATTTCCCTTCAAATCTCTTCGTAAATCCAAATTCTGCAAGAGAAAATCTATAAATTTAACAGTTCCATGATTGGAACATGAAAAATGGAGATTTTGTCTGCAGACAAGATTAACACAAAAAAAAACAAGCTAGACAAATTCAAAAATTCCTATAATTAAAACCAAAAAAGGAAAAAGAAAATAAAGAATATGAAAGGGGTTGAGAGATTTTGGTCTTTGTGTGTGTGGTGAATCAATGTGGCTGCAAATTTTGTCTGGTTAAGAGTTAAAAGACCGTGTTTGTTGGATTCAGTACATAAAAAAACGAAACTAACGGAGATAATATTAAACCAATGTCAGTGTAAATGAGAAATTAATGGTTTTTGTTTTTTGTTTCTCTATTCCTGGAAATAACAAAATAATGGTTTGCATGTTGGCAGTGAAGAGTGTAAAGCTAAATCCTAGGACAGTGTTTGGCGTTTGAATGGCAACGCCATCGAATTGGAACCCTTCGCCATTTTTAACCACTTTTCAAATCTAGCTTTAGCTTTTATTTTTATTATAATATTTTATCAATTTCATTTTTATTTTTGTTGTGGGTCAACGTTTTTGGATCAATTTTTGAAGTATATTAATATAGGATTAGGGGTGAGCAAAACTCGATTCGACTCGAAAAAATTAAAAAAAATTCGAATTTCGAGTTAAACGAATAGAGTTGTTCGAATTAATCGAGTTATTCGAGTCAACTTGAATTTTTTTCGAATTTCGAGTTCGAATCGAGTTAAGTTTTCGATTTCGAATAACTCGAATAATTCGAATATCAAACTATAGTATTTTACATTTTTACCCCAAACTCTCAAACCTTTTTACTTTTCCCTCAAAACTTTTACTCCTTCTCACTTTTCCCCAAAAACTTTTACTCTACTCCCATCCAAACCCCCCAATCTACTCAAAATCCATTTCCCACCAAAATTTTACTCTCATTCACTATTTCTCAAAATTTTACTCCCCAAAACCCTCAAAACTTTTTATTTTCCCCCAAAATTTTCATTCCCTCCCATTTTCCTCCTAAAACTTTTACTCCCTTCCCATCCCACCTCTCATCTACCCCAAGCCCACCCCCTCCAATTTTTTTTAATATTTTCCCTCCAAAATTTTACTCCCTATTTACTTTTCCTCAAACTTTTATTCCCCAAAATTTTTTATTTTCCCCCTAAACTTTTACTTCTCACCCTTTACTCCCAAATAAAAAATTAAAATTATCCAAAAAAAACCACTAAACATAAATAGTAATAATTTTATTTATATCTACTATTTATATTATTAAATTAAATTTTACATTTATATTATTTATATTATTGAATTGTTTAGTCATATTGAATATTTATATTAAAATTGAATTATTAATTATGCCATAAAATATTCGTGTTAAAATTTTAAATTAGTATCAATTTCACATTTTATCTTTAAAATAAATTTTATTAAAAAATCTCATTTTTACATTTAGTATTTTTTTAATTTCAAAATATATAGTGACAAAAATCTGAATATAATTGAAACAACCAAGCAAACAAAGAAGCTAACTCGTATATAAAAGATTAATAAATAAATTATAAAGTGATGAAAGTTAATAAAAAATTATTAATATGGACAAATTTTATTACGATAGGTGACAGTGGTTATAAGGACCCAAAATTATTTTTTAAAATTTAACTTGAACAAATATATTCGATTCGACTCGATTCAAATTCCATCTCACTCGACTCGATTCGAGAAAATTTCAAATCAAATTAGGATGATAAAGTATGATTCGTCAACTCGATTAACTCAAAATTTTTTCATTCGATTCGATTTGATTCGATCGAATGCTCACCCCTAAATAGGATAGCCAATTGGACCTAATTAGGTTTTACCTCTCATGTTTTGCTAAGAGTCAATATGTGAGTGGTTGTCCAGTGGACGTGGGTCATAGAGCCAAAAATGGCTCGGTTGGTGGACCAATAAAGTTTAAGGAAGAAGTATCATTATAGTAAGTGAGAATACTTATTTAGTTACTTAGACGTACGGGGACTCGAACCACCAATCTGAAGCTTATAACCCATTTAATTGCAAGTGGCATTCACCACATGTTGGTTCTCGACAGAGCACGAGAGATAAAACCCCCACCAAGGGACAATACCTTCAGTTAGGGGTGTTCAAATGGTTGGTTCGGTTAATACCAGAAACGAGTTACTATTAACTAAATTATCCGAAATATAAAAATTTTTAACCGTTAACTGAACCAAATTTTTTTCAAATACATTAACCGAATCGAAATATTTCGTCTAATTTTGTAATGACCCAAAATTCACTAGTATCAGAAAGGTGTATTGTCAGGCCTCCGTATTAGGAAAACAAATTCGTAAATATTTATTAAAAATATTTACAAAGCTAGTTGTGTGTCTAATTAGGTTTTGATTAGGTGAATTTGACTTAATTAGAAGAAATTAGGAAAAAAGACTAAATTGAATAAAGTATGAAAATTTAATTATAGATTAAAGAAAAACTAAAGAGATTAAAAAGACAATTATGTCATTTATTATGAGTGAGGCGGTTTAAACATAAAAAAAATCAAAGATATTTTAGTTAAAATATATATAATTAAATATTTACTTAATAAATAAGTATATTATATATATATTAATTAATTATATTATATTATTATAAATAAATAAATCAAGTAGTTACAAATGTATGGTAAGGAAATTATATATGTGTCATAGTAATAATAATGTATATACACATGTATTATAATTATGTATTTACTTATTATACAAGTAAAAGATATTTATATTATTATAATATATTATTTGTAATAACTTAAAAATTACAGGAATCGGAAAAGTATGTTATCGGGTTTTGATATTAGTAAAACGAATTCGTAAATATTTATTAAAAATATTTACGAAGTCAGTTGTGTGTTTAATTAGGCTTTAATTAGGTTAATTTGACTTAATTAGGAGTAATTGTAACGCCCCAATTTTCTTAATTCAGGCTTTTGTAAATTTGTGATACAAATGTCTGTCTGCTTCAATGGTTCAAGCCTTGATTTGAGCAAAATTTTGTTTTTAAATAAATAAAGCTTTACTCTTATCCAGTAGGCTTAAGTTTAAATGTTAGTAAGTTTATATTAGAATGGACCTGCTAGTCTAGTGGTTAAGAGGAGTGTGGGAGTAAGGGAGGTTTTGTGTTCAAGTTTCTACTTGGGCACTATTTTTGTTGCTAATGCTGTGTGGGTATTTGAGATGAACTGAAACACTGAAGTGGTTGAGTAGTTGAGGGTTGTGGGAGCAAATTAGGGGACTGAGTAATCAGTTTTCCCAAATTTCCCTCAGTAGTTTCTGACGTTTTGCTCTCTCCCTCCCTTACTTCATTTTTTTTCATACTTTTTCATTCTTCATCTCTACCCACTGGCCAAATTCTCCCTCTCCTTACTCTCTCTTCTCGTTTTTCTCTTTTGGATTGTCTTCCATCTGAACGGTAAGTTTCAAGCATAGTGAATTGGTTTTGTTTTTAACTCCTCATTGATGGAAGTTCGTTTATGTTGAGTAGGGGAAAGACAAAGGACTTGTGGTCGCTAGTGGGAGACTTAGTTGCGTAAAAATGCCGTTGTTTGTTGAAGGTAAGGTTATTGGTAGTCTTTAGAGAATTGCCTATTCGTATTGATTCGGTTTAATATCGATGTAAGCGATAAAATTAGCCTTTGAATTGTCAAGTACAGGTTTTGGAAGCATTAGGAGTGCAAACGTGTCTAAAACGAACCAGGCCGAAATGTAGAAAATGTGACTTAACGGAAAGCTAAAAAAGTTCTCTATCAATACCATACGGGGGTGTGGTCGCCCATGTGGTAGGTAGTGTGACGGAACACGGGCGTATATTCGACGAGGTAGGCCGTGCGTCCATGACACGGGCGTATTACACCGTCGTGCAATGGCCTGGCGAGGCCGTGTGCGACACACGGACTCGACCAATTGGGCCGTATGGGCTACACGAGCGTGTGGGCCCACACGGATGATCCACACGGGCTTGTGAGATTCTGGGCTAGGCCGTGTGATCCATACGGCCAAGGCTAATTTGGGCGTGTGAGCCTATTTTCACTGATTTGTTGCTAAGGTTGCACGGGCCACCTGAGACGATTGTAAATCTACTGTAGGGTCGATGAGTTTACCTAGACCCTAATTGACTGAAATGATTGAAAGACTATTATATGCCTATATGTTATAGATATGTATGACTGTATGTTGAGCATGCTATTTACACTATACTGATTATTTGTAAGATACCATGACATGACTGTATGATGCATTGCATTGGGTTGGGGGTTGATATTGATTGGAGGAAGTGTACTAAAAGGCTTCGAGCCTAACTCACTGGCAGCTCAGCTACAAATTACTGTCTAGTGCCGTATTCGGTACTATTTAGAGTGTAGGGATGAGTGGGTTAATTATATCCCCACATAGAGTGTAGGGTTGGACGGAGATAGAATGTAGAGGCTGGTTGGGTAAGATGCTGTGATTGCATATCTGATACTGTTACTGTACTGTGATGGGCTAAGGCCTTAATACTTACTGTTACTGAGATGGGCTAAGGCTCAAGTCGGATTAATACCGATATTGGTAAAGGCTTAGGCCAAGACTGAGATTATCTGTTATTGTCTGTTTGATTGCATGGGAATTACACACTGAGTTTACGTAAACTCACCTATTCTGTTTAATCTGTATAGGTAGTCCCCAGACATAAACGGATCGGCGCAGCAGAGGACTCAGCGGTGGCCAACGATTCTTTTTATATTGATTGATACTTAATTATAATTTTAAGTTTTATTTGAGTATTTTCTGTAATAATGGCATTTATGGATTTTTTATTTAAATTTGGATTCCATATTGTTTTATGTTTCATAATTGCTAATGGTAGGAGAAACTCGGGTTTTCAAAAGAGATGGATGTTTTATCAAAATACCACGTATGTGCTAACTGTTTTAAAAAGCTTCTGCAAAGTATAACGTTTAAAAATGAATGATGATTTATAAATAAATAATATTTTAAAATTGGATAACATTTTGAAAACAAATGACATGATTTGGAGTTAACATAAGGTAATAAAAAATGGTTTTAAATGGAGAAATGGTCTTAGCGTCGTTGCGATTACAAAAGGACTATCATGTGACATCGCCAAATTCGGCCATAACGTCTAGGTCAGGTTTGAGGTGTTACATTTAGTAGTATCAGAGCCAATGTTGCAAAACTCAGCTTTAGATTTGGGCTTTCAAAAGAAAAAAACTTATTTTTAACTGATTTTTGAATACTGGAATATTATTACTGAATGTATGGTACATCGAGTCTCTGGTGTCGATTCTGTAAGTTCTTTATAACTGTTATAAGTTTTTGACTAAAACTACTATAGGTAGTATATACTGAGACTACTATAGATGGACTGTACTGAAAACACTCAAAATAGTGTATACTGAGACTATAGTAAAACTGATAAACACTTCGATGTACTAAATAAACTTTACACTTCTGATATTGTTTTCATAAAATATCTGTTAATAAATACTGAAACTGTAAATTGATGTATAAAACTGTTAATACAGACAAAATATTATCAGACAACGAGCACACGAGGTACTCGCGGAAGGGGTACACGAGGTCGTGGTAGAGGCGTTAGAGGGGCCCGAGCTGGGTCCTCATCTTCTGGTAACCTACCTAATCTGGACACTAGCGAGACACTGGTGTTGCCTATTACTAAGATTGGATTTGGGTCTCATGATTGGGCAGTTAGGGACGACGCACTGTCCCAAGCCATGTTAAAGATTCTGGAGAGGGTCGCTGGGCTCAATACTAGAGCTAGAGGCTGAGGGTCGATTACAGAACGAGTTCGGTCTAATGGAGGTGAGATATTCAGAGGTGTCATTAGGGTCGCCCCTAATATGACTAAGTACTAGATTGAGGCCACAGCTAGAATTATGGACGATTTGGACTGCACCCCCGAGCAGAAGCTAAAGGGTGTTGTATCGCTACTACGTGATAAGGCATATCAGTGGTGGCTCACTATTAAGGAGGGCACTCAGCTCGATTGATTGACTTGGGAGTTATTTAAGACTGCTTTCCAAGGGAAGTATGTGTGGTCTAGTTATGTGGATGCCCATAGGAAGGAGTTCCTAAATCTGACTCAGGGAGATAGATCAGTGGCTGAGTATGAGGCTAAATTTCTGAGATTGCGCTGCTATGCGCGAGCTATAGTGGTGATTGAGTACGAGTGATGTGTTCACTTTGAGGATGGTCTCAGGGATAATCTGAGGGTTTTGATAGCTTCACAGAAGGAGTGAAACTTTGCTATACTGGTTGATAAAGCGAAGATCGCTGAGAAAGTGAAGTGCGCTGAGCGCTAGAACTGAGAGAGGGGTAGAAGCAAGAGGGATTCGGAGCCATTGAGTTTCGTTCAAAGGCCTACGAGAAAGGCCAGAGTTGATGGGCCAATCAGAGTTGGGGCTCCTATTGTTGTTACGGGATAACCGCCGTGTACTGACTGTAGTAGACGCCACTAGGGCGAGTGTTGGAAAAGAATTGAGGCTTGTTTGAGATGCGGTTTATTAGAGCACTATATTAGGGAATGTTCGCAGAGGTCCGATCAGATGCAAGCTCCGAGTACCGGTACTGCACCACCACCGAGAGTAGTTCAGCAGCCACTGAGAGGCCGTGGCCAGGCCAGAGGTGGTATTAGGTTGGGCCATGGTTAGAGAGCACCGAACAGAGGTGCTGGTTATACTGAGGCGAGGCAGCCAGCTCTAGTGTATGCTACACGTCGTCGAGAGGACAGAGATGCTCTGGACTTCATCACAGGTACGTTCTTCATTTATGATGTACCTTATACTGCACTGATATATATAGGATCCGCTCACTCCTATATAGCATGTACTGTGTCTCGTAACTTAGGTCTTTTGGTTGAGAACACTGCGAGTGAAGTGACTATACTAAGTCTGCTGGGACAATCAGTAAGGGTAAATAAGTTTTTTAGAGACATTCCTTTAGAGGTTCAAATGGCTATTTTTTCTAGCTGATCTGATGGAACTACCTTTTGGAGAGTTTGATCTGATATTAGGAATGAACTGGTTGGTTAAACACCGAGTAAGCTTGGATTGTGCCACGAAAAGAGTTGTGTTGAGAACAGAGGAGGACAGCGAGGTAGTTGTAATTGAGAAATAGCGAAACTACTTATCGGATATGATTTATGCATTGAGGGCGAAAAAGCTGGTTCGTAAGGGATGTGAGGCGTATCTGGCTTACATCAGTGTTTTAGATTCTAGGGATTCTTCGGTTAAGGATATCAGGATAGTTAAGAATTTTTTAGACGCTTTTCCTGAAGGGCTAACTGGGTTACCTCCGAATCGTGAAGTAGAGTTTGAGATTGAGCTCCTTCTTGGTACAACTCTGGTATCCATTGCCCCTTATAGAATGACACCGAAGAAGCTTGTGGAGCTTAAGGCTCAGATTGAAGAGTTACTAGATCATGGGTTCATCCACCCTAGTGTGTCTCCATGGAGAGCACCAGTTCTGTTTGTGAAAAAGAATGATAGATCTATGTGTATGTGTATCGACTATCGGTATCTGAGCAAGTTGACTATCAAGAATAAGTATCATTTACCTAGGATAGATGACCTGTTTGACCAGTTCCGAGGGGTTTTGATTTTCTCCAATATTGACCTTCGATTTGGGTATCATTGGTTAAGTGTAAAGGAAGTTGATGTACACAAGATGACATTTAGGACTCGCTATGTTCATTACGAGTTCTTAGTGATACCAGTTGGACTGACGAATGCATCGGCAGTTTTTATGGATCTGATGAACCGAGTGTTCTATCCCTATCTAGATCAGTTTGTAGTGGTATTTATTGACAACATCCTGGTGTACTCGAGGATTAAGGACGAACATGACGAACACTTCAGAGTGGTTCTACAGATTCTGCAAGAGAAACAACTGTACGCCAAGTTTAATAAATGTGAGTTCTGGTTAAGAGAAGTAACCTTTCTAGGCCATGTGGTTTCTACTGAAGGGATTAGGGTTGATCCGCGAAAGATTGAGGTAGTGTTAGAGTAGAAGCAGCCTAAGATTGTATTTGAGATTTATAGTTTTCTGGGACTGGCAGGGTATTATCGACAATTTGTAGAGGGCTTTTCACTAATTCAACACCTTTGACTAAGCTGCTACGTAAGGGTGTGCCGTTTATCTAGATTGATGCGCAGTAAGAGTGCTTTGAGAAGCTCAAGATTGTGCTGACTGAGGCCTCTATTTTGATACAGCTAGAGTCTGGAAAAGAGTTTACTGTGTATAGTGATGCATCACATGTCAGTTTAAGATGTGTGTTGATGTAGGAGGGTAAGGTTGTAGCGTATGCGTCTCGTCAACTTAGGACCCATGAGACGTGTAACTCCCCGAATTTTGGGCCTAGAAGTATTGGGTCTTGAGCATAGGGACAATATGGAGGACGTATACATAAGTGGAGTTGTGCGTTTAAGTGACAGAATGGGCTTGCTAGTTTAGTGGTACAGTGAATTTTAGTGTACCACTAGAGACCTGAGTTTGATTCGTTAGGTGTGCGTTTTGAGTGAATTCTCTTTTTCTCTTATTTTTTTAATATTATTTTATTTTATTATTATTTTGATAACTATTTTTATTTTATTAGATTTTATTATTTCTTTTTCTATTCTCTGTTTTTGGCTGGAACGTTACATTTTTTTCCTTTCTCCATTCTTATTAACTTTTTGGCTCTTCATAAACAATTGAAAAAGAGCGATTTTACTGGTTGGATTCGAGGATTTCTGCTCCACTTTCAGCTCCTTCATCATCGAATCAAGTGTAGGATTAAACTTTACTGTCTCATAATTGTTTCTACAAAGTTTCTTTTTCAACATAATTTGGTTGTGTGATAACCCGAATGTTTAGGGCTTCTAGTCATTGGAAGTGAAGGAAAAACTCCCTATTCTGATGTACTTTGATGGGGAGAAGCTCTGGGATTGTTACGGTGCCAAAATGGCAAAAATGAGGCTGAATTGGAGTGGTTTCGTGGCTGAATTAGAGTTTTCGGCCAATTTTGGGTGCCATATGGGCGTGTGGCCCATTTAAGGATTTTATCGAAAACCACACGACTGTGTCCCTTGGACACACGACCGTCTGACTGATTTGGGCAATTAGGGCTTCCACACGGGCGTGTGTTATGGGACATACGGCCGTGTGACTGAATTGGGAAAATAGGCTTCCCACACGGGTATGTATTTCGAGACACACGGCCGTGTGACTAATTTGGGACCTAGAAATTCTGCATGGGCGTGTGTTATCAGACACACGGCCGTGTCTGATGGCCACACGGGCATGTGACACCTTCACACGGTCGTGTTTGCCCTACACTTGAACTTAGAGAAATTGAACAGTGAGATACACAACCTGTTCACACAGCCGTGCCCCTGTCACATGGTCGTGTGCTACCCTTTACACGGGCGTTTGGATCCCCACATGGCCTGGAGTGTACCACATGGCCAGAGCACACGGGCTTGTGGCCCTAACTCGTAAAATTCTGATGTTAGGGCATCTTTAAGTGCATTTTCTATTCTATGTGTTCTAGTCCCTTAATTAAGCTTTCTAAGGGTAAATACACCTCGGTTCTGACTATAATCCATGTATTGCTTGTGACTTGTTAGGTATTAAATCTGAGTGTATAAGTGTGCACGTTTCTGAAACTGAATGATTGATTGTAAGTAATTGCTTCTGGATGATTACCTGAAATGGAATTTTGAATTGGTACACCCGCATACATACGTTTGCATTCACACATTTGTATACATTCATCTGTAGGAAACATTTTGGGTTGGGATAATGAAGAGAAGGAAGACTGATCTGATCTGGCAGTTTAACTGCATAAATGATCATCGTTACCGGGTAACCCGGGATGACATCGTATAGACGGTATAGCAGTTTAACGCATTGCATAATACCGTACGTACATTAGCTACGCTACGTACTAATTTTTAATTTGTCAGTTTATACTGCATTTCTATGCTGCGGTATTCTGCATTGCACTATACAGCTTATACGCTAGTATTGCTGCGTAATATACGAGACTGGCAGTTTATCTACACACTAATCCTAGAGGGTCAAGGGTGGTCCCAATTCCCTGAAGGTCATGGACAATACTGTTGATTATCATTGTTGGGCAACCCGGGATGATATCCTATGGAGTATAAGGTTGGATGGCCTTTTCGAGGTCCTACTCAGAGTGCAGGGATGGGTGGGTTAATTTTACCCCCATAATAAGTGCAGTGTTGGATAGAGAGGTGTGTTGGCTAGATGGGTGGGTGCATTTTGTAACTCATCTGCACTCATATGCATTTGACTGAGTTTGATTGACTGGATTTATTACTGTGACCGAATTGATTGTATTGTTATCTAATATGTCTGATTGACTTCTTGCAACAACTGAATGGTTGAAAGGTACTTATGCCTAAGTGAATTTTTTTGATATGACTGCTACTGTCTAACTGGATAGTTACTGAGAGGGGCTAAGGCCCCAATTGAAATTGGTACTGATTCTGAAAAGGGCTTAGGTCCAGTTTGTGACTATTGAAGATTATGTTACTGAGTCTGACAAAGCTATATGACTGTAAAGTTACATATGGTCTGTCTTTTGTTTTAATCAGTCTATAAGTATGTTCTATTTCTGAACTGCTTTTAGTTGCTTGGGTTCCTTTCTGTAGTTTGCTAGGTTTGATTTCACACCGAGCTCGAGTAGCTCACCCCCTCTTCTGTTTCCTCTTTCAAGTACAGTTTTGGATTCTGGAAATTAGACGTAATACACGAAGGTCTCAGACAGTCTGGTGGATAAGCTATTTATTTTTAGTTCAATTTTAATTGATTTCGTTAAAGTTTTGAACTGTATGGATTAATAACCATGTGGTACAAATTTCTCTTTATGTTTTATTCGTATATTTTAACTGGTTTTACATTTAGTGTTATTTAAATTTGCATTGATTTAATAATAAATGATTTTAAATGATTTTGGCTCGCTGGAATAAACTGATTTGTAAAATTTGCTCATGATCACTTCAGTGATCAATGTAGCATCCTGAATTCAGTCTAGATTCCTGGGCCAGGTTAGGGGTGTTCAAGATGAATTATCCAACACATGACTTGGAGTTGGTTACTGTGGTATTCGCACTGTAAATTTGGCTGTGGTATTCACACTGCAAATCTGGAGGCATTATCTGTATGGTGGGAAGTGTATCATCTACACTGATCACAAGAGCCTCAAATATCTCCTTACTCAGAAAGAGCTAAATCTTAGCCAGCGTAGATGGATTTAGGGCCGACGCACTATTGAGTACCACTTTGGTAAGGCCAATATGGTGGCCGACGCACTAAGCCATAGGGCTATGGCTAATCTGAGGGCAATGTTTGCTCGCCTCAGTTTATTTGATGATGGAAGTCTACTAACTAAGCTTCAGGTTAAACCTACGTGGATTGAGCAGATTAAGGGTAAGTAGTTGGAAGACGAATCTTTAGGTCTTTATTTCTAACAGGTTGAACGTGGACATACTGAGGATTTTGGACTGAATAGCGAAGGGATACTCTGTTTCCATGGGAGAATCTATGCAATGAATGATATTGATCTGTGATAGTCTATACTGAGGAAGGCGCATAGTAGCCCTTATGCTATGCATGTTGGCGAAAATAAGATGTACCGAGACCTTCATGAGTTATATTAGTGGCTAGGTCTTAAGCGCAAAGTTACCAATTTTATGAGTAGATGGCTGACATGCCAGTAGGTTAAGGCTGAGCACTAGTTACCTTCGGGGTTGCTTCAGTTGGTTAAGATTCTACTTTGGAAATGGGAGAGGGTGACTATGGACTTCGTTAGTGGGTTACCTCTAACGCCCACTAAAAAAGATTCAGTATGGGTCATCGTGGATCAGTTGACCAAGTCCGCCCATTTTATACCGGTTCATACTAACTACTTTCTGCAGAAGTTAGCTAAACTGTATGTGTTTGAGATAGTGAGACTGCATGGAGTACTAGTTTTGATAATATCTGATAGGGATCCTCGCTTCACATATCGATTTTGGAGAAAGCTACATGAAACTCTGGGTTCTGTAACACTTCAATTTTCTTATACCAGTTTTTGTAATTATTTGATACAAATATCTGTTTACTTCAGTGGTTAAGTGTTCTGGGTGTGTGAGAGGTGCCAAGTTCAAGCCACACTTGGGTAAATTTTGGCATTTTTATGATTAAATCCCTATCTCTAGTCAGTAGGCTCTTAATTAAGTGTTGATAAATTATTAACAGAATGGGCCTGCTGGTCTGGTGGTTAGGTGGAGTATAACTAAGCTAAAGGTCATGGGTTTGAGACTCTGCGTAAGCACAAAAATTTATTCTTTTTGCTACAAGTGGCGTGTGGGTGTTTGAGATGGACTAAAATTCTGTAGTAGTTGAGATTATGGGATAGTGGGAAGTTGAGAAAAATCTGATAGATTTGTTCAGCTTTCTTTTCCTCAAAAGTTGTTTAAACCCTTTTTTTTTTCTCTTTTCTCTCTTCTTCGCTACGCCGATTTTCTTTTTGCTGCAGTCTCATACTTCGTTTTTTTCTCTTTTTTGTTATCATTCATTAGTGTTCGTCATCTCCGTTTCTCTTTCAGGCATTTTTCGATAAGTAATCTCTTTGTAGTATGTTTCGACTTTTAAGTTTCTAATCAGAGGTTTGCGTAAATTGCATTGACAACGGGAAATCGTGTGAAAAAGGGCTGCCCTAGTGCTGATTTGGAGTCAAGTTCGCTCAGGTTGTCGAGGTAAGCTTTAAGGGTAACATTTTAGATTGTTGCTAGTGTTGTTCATTCGAATTAATCTCGGGTTAAGACTAATTTTGGGAGTGATATAGGTGGTTTTTAGGTTCTAGAAGCATTAGGAGTACAAGCGCGTCGAAACGAACCAAGTGTGTATTCGATTACACAGAAAACGAGAATCGGTAAAAGTTAAAAAATGAATCTGTCGACGCCACATGGGCGTGTGGTTGCCCGTGTGGTAGGCCATTTGGCATAACACAGGCGTGTGATCGACGAGGCCAGGTCGTGCGCGAAGGAGATGGCCGTGTGATGGCCAGGCGAAGCCGTGTGTGACATACGGGCTCAACCAAATTGGTCTGTGTGGGTCACACGAGCATGTAAGCCCACACAGGTGAACCATTCAAGTGTGTAGGATTTTTGGGCCAGGCCGTGTGATTCACACGGCCATGGTTAAATTGGCCCGTGTGGGCCATACGGGCGTGTGAGCCTACATTGTAATACCCTGAAAATTTCTACAGTAAGAAAGTAAGATATTATCATTGATATAGTTAAGTAAGGAAATAAAGTGATAAAAAGAGAAACTTTGAGCTGTGTCTATGTAGGAAGTATATTATGATGTATTAATCCAAGAAAGGACTAAATCGTAAAAGTGAGAAAAGTCTTGTGGCCCAAGAGTAAATACTCAAAATTTAAGGGGTTAAAGTGTAAATATGGAAAAGTTGAAGGACCAATAGTGCAAATATTTTAAGGGTGGAAAAATCTAAAAACTAAGGAAAATGGATGAATTAGGACCAAATTGAATAGGTGAAGAATTTTGAGGGACTAAATCGTAATTTTACCAAATTAAGTGATGACTCAATGATGGAATTTTAAAAGATCACAAAGGGCAAAATGGTTAATTGGAAGAGAGAGAAATCTAGAAAGTAATGATGATGTTGGTGATATTTTATAATTATTTAATTAGATAAATATTATTTTAATAAGATATTTATTATTATTTTATTATTTTATTTAGTATATATATGTGTATGGAAAGGAAGAAAGGAGAGAGAAAAAAAAACACATCAACCCACCATTTTTCATACACCAACGTCAGAGGAAGAGGGAAAGAAAGAAAGTTTTACTTTCTTTACAATTTGGTCCTTCCACCAAAAATTCTCCAATTTTACCTAGAAATCAAGAGAATTTCCATAGCTACCAAAGAGAAAAATGTTAAGGAGACTATGGGGAGTTAGAATATCAAGTTGGATTCAAGAAATAGAAGCTGGAGGAGAGAGAAAAAGCAAGTTAAAGATTGAAATCAATGAGACAATGTAAGAATATCAAGATTTCAATATATTTTTAAGTTTGATATTATTGAAAAAGCATGGAAATGATGTTAAAGTAGAGTTTTCTTATTTATGGTTCTATGCTTTTGATATATTAATGAAGAGAAACAAGAGAAAGTGATGGGAAATATTGTAGAGAAATGAAATAAGGGTGTTATAAACTTAGTAATTAATATCTTGCATTAAAACAGTTTTGGACAACAGCAGTAAGCTAACTTTGAAAAAGCACCAAAAATGGTAGAAATTAAATTAGAAGTTGAGTAAGTATAGAATTAAATCTTGTTGAGTCTATTTTCATATAAAAGAAACAGAACAAGTAAATGAATTCTGTATTCTGAGATATTTATATTTTTGTGAGACTGATTCAGAATGATTTTGGGATCCTCTGTTCTGACTTGTAAAAATCATTAAAAATTTTATAAAAATAATTATGGGACATAATTTATATGGTTAGATTCTTTAATGAGTCTATTTTTATAAGAAACAAACGAGAACATCATTTGAATTCTGTACAAAGAGATAATTAAATTTTACCAAAGAGTGGTTAGAACTGTCAAATAGTAAAATAGGGGAGATTTTAATGAATAAACTGTAAAAGAAAAAATTCTGAAAATATTATGGTAAGAAGATGTATGAGTCTAATTTCAGGAAAAATTAGCGGATCTTAATTTGGAATTCTGTAGCTCAAGATATAAATAATTTAGTGACTATGACTCAAATGGACAGTTTTGAAAATACATATAAGTAAATATTGAAAGTTTTGATAATGTTACTTATAAGCATGATATATAAATTAAGGATGTGGAATGGAGTGGAGGATTAAATTGAAAAGTGTTGAAATTATGGAAAATTCTGATATTTTATAGAATTTATGGGCTGTTATTAATATGTATGATGATAATGGCTGGAAATAAGGATTAAATTGCAAGAATTTATTTTTCTGAGCTCAAGGGTAAAATCGTCATTAATTAAAAGTTTAGGGGCAAAATGGTAATTTTTCCTAGAGCATTAATTGAATGTATTAGAATATGGAATGAATGAAAATGATAATCAAATTTACTTATAAAGATCTGGACGACTCAAATACAGGACTTGGACGTGGAAAAGAAAAGATATCATATTATTGAAATCATAAACACGAACAAACAACGAGGTAAATTCGTGTAACTTGAATTGTATTTTTAAATACTTGAATGAAATATGTGGCTATGTGGTGAAAATATGATTTGAATGTCCAGTGCATGATAATTGATGAAATATTGATAATACTCTATATAAAGGGAAAATAAATCCCGGTTGAATAAAATGGAATTCGACGGATCATTGGAAAAGGAATTGATGGTAAAAAAAAAAAGATCTAGCTCGGACGGGTGATCCTATTATTAGCCCTCCCGAAGAATACAGGAAAAAGGATTAAGCCCGAAAGGGTAATCCTAATATCAGCCCTCCCGAAGAATATATGGGAGATGAGGTTCGCAGGAGTGTGCTGGTGGCTCTCCCGAAGAATATATGTGTATAGGCCCTTTCGAAGAATACATGGGAGCTGAGGTTCGCGGAAGTGTGCCAAGAATTGAGGTTCGCGGGAGAGTGAAGTTCGCGGGAGTGTGCTCACTGGAATGAAATGTGTAAGACCATGGTTGAAAGATACCATGGCAATTCATACATATAAATTGACAGACCCGAAATTGTACACTAAAAGTGTACTCCTGTATGAATTGACGGTTAATGAGATTGTACACCAAGAGTGTACTATCGGATATCCATCGAAATTCCGAGAAATTCAACGGGATAAATATAGAAGATGGTAAACACATAGCTAAAAAGGGTAAATGTGAATTAATGGATTACGGATTTGCATATTTTAAGTATACTATATGATTTTAACTATCGATATTCCAATAAATTTAGTAGGTAAGAATCCTGACAAGAAAAGGGAATATGTGTATAAAAAGATTCGTACATATATATTCCTGAAGTACATGAAAAATGATAGTGATACTGGATATATGGAAATATAATATGATGATATTTGTACATGGAATTTATTGATGAATATATGCATCCATGATTATAGATCCGTATACCTTAAATACGATGATATTTTGAATGGTTTAATGAATAAGGTCCCGGCATGGAATAATTCAAGCACGAAACAATAATCATGAAATTGAACTTGAAATATACGAAAATGATATTTACTCGATATTTTAAAATATGACATGGAGAATACATCATACATGTATATGAAACTTACCTGATAATTATGCATATTTAAGATTATGAATTGTCCCGGAATAAATATATGCAAAATTCATGAAAGCAATGATACATGAAATTTTGATATAATGAATAATTTATGTTTTTGAAGAAATGGCAAGAGAATAATATGTATCATGATACATGAATATGTGGCTATCTTTAATATGCTAATACATGGAAATTAGGTAAGTCGTGATGAATAATAATCTCAAATATGATATGTTGATAAAATGAGTTTATCGATTCTAAAATTTATATGAAATATGTTCTAGTATGCTAACAACTGTTGTTGTTGACGCTTAGACAAGTGCCAAGTTATTGGTTAATTGGTAATACGTTTATTATATGATACGTTGAAAGGGTAAATGATCAAATGAAAATAAACTTGTGCTTATGGAAGAGTGGTAAAATTTAAGTTGTACAATTTCTTATAAAATGAGTTATCATGTGATTAATTAAAAACAAAGTTCTATAAACTCCGGTAATACCTCGTGTCTCTATTTCAATGATGGATACGGGTTGGGGGTGTTACACACATGGGTAAACCAGGCGGGCGTGTGGGATTCTGGGCTAAGGCCAATTTGGGCCGTGTGGGCCACATCCATGTGGCCACACGGGCAAGTCACATGAGCGTGTGAGCCCATTTTTCTGAAATGTTTGACAAGGTTACACGAGTTGTCCAAGTCGACTGTAGACCAACCGTATGGTCGGTAAGCACTACCTAGACCTCTAATTGTGTGACATGATTCTAAATTGAGTATGAACTGTGATATCTGAACTAATTGTATGATCTGATAATTTGCATACTAGCATGACATATTATGTATGTTGTATTGCATTGGGGTAGGTTGATGAAGTTGAAGAAAGTATCTGAAAGGCTTATAAAGCTTGTTATCTAGCAGCTAAGCTACATATTTCTGATTATGTACTGCATTTCGGTACTATATGGTGTGTAGGGATGGATGGGTGCTATAGACCCTATTTGGTGTGCATGGATGGGTGTTCTAAACCCTACATGGTGTGTAGGGATGGTCGGAGTTGGTGTGTGAGCTGGTAGGTTGTAATATGATATCTGTTTTGCATTTATATCTGATTGGGCTAAGGCCCTAATTTATATTTGATTCTGTATCTGAGTAGGTTAAGGCCCAAGCTGATTCTGAATGGGCTCTAGCCCCAGACTGTTTATTTTTGACTTCTGATGATTATTCTATATGAATGGTTTCTGTGGGGATTACACACTGAGTTACGAAACTCACCCTTTTTTATTTAATCTGTTCAGGTAATCTCCAGCATTAGATGGGCTGTTGTAGCGGTGGACTCGACGGTGGCCACACGTAAGTAGATACTGGTTTTGTTATTTTCGTTAGATGTATTATTTATTTGGGGTGACTTTTATGTAAAGCGGACTTTATGGACGGTTTGTTTTAAAATTGTGGGACTTTAACTGCTTCTATGGTTTCACAATTTGATCACTCCCAAATAGGGTTTTCAAAACAAGTAAAACTAAGATTTCATCAAATGGTAATGATTAAAAAAAAACGGTTTTAAAAGCTTCCGCTAAATAGAAACGATTTTTGACATGATGACAAATAGGTTTCAATCCAAATTAAGATAAGAGCTAAATAACTGGAGAAGTTTTAAACTCGATATCTTATTTTCAAATTCCATTCCATGTGACATCGCTAGATTCAGCCATAACGTCTAGGCCAGGTTTTTGGTGTTACATTAAGTGGTATTAGAGTGAGGTTGTAAAACTCGGCTGTGGATTTGGGTTTTAAACTTAGTTTTAAAGAAATGGTTTTTTTAATGGGTTGAAATATATTTAATTAAGTGTGTGGTACACCGAGTCTCTGGCTTTGATCTTGTAAGTGTTTTGAAACTCTGATTAGATTTGTTTAAATATACTACTAGCATGTTTGAAGCAGCTATAGGTAGTATACTGTACTGAAAACATTCTAGGTAGTGTAAACTGAAAATTGTAGTAAGACTGCGACTCGCGATAACAGACTCTAAACTTTTGAAACTGTTCTGCATAAAATATATGTTAATAAATATCGAAACTGTAAACTGATTCATAAAACTGTTAATACAGATAATCTCAAATTCTACGATGAGCGCAAGAGGTATCCGTGGATGGGTACTAGAGGCCGAGGTAGAGGCCGTAGAGTGGCTCGAGCTGGGTCCTCGTCATTTGGAAATATGCCCAATTTGGATTCTAGTGAGACGTTGGGATCACCTAGGACTGAGATTGGGTCTCAGGATCACGTGGCTAGGGACGACGTATTGTCCCAGGCTATGTTGAGGATTTTGGAAAGGGTCGCTGGGCCCAACACCGGATTTGGGGGCCAAAGGTCAATTATGGAATGACTCCGGTCTAATGGGGCTTTACCACCAAGCAGAATTTTAAATGCGCTATTTCTTTGCTTTGAGACGAAGCTTATCAGTGGTGTCTGACGATTAGGGAGGGTACCCAGCCTGACCGTCTGACTTGGGATTACTTTAAGACGGCTTTTCAGAGTAAGTATGTGGGTGCTAGCTATATTGATGCTAGGAGGCGTGAGTTTCTTAATCTCGCTCAGGGTGACCAGTCAGTGGCCGAGTATGAGGCTGAGTTTTTTAGGTTGAGTCGCTATGCGCTAGGCATGGTGGCCACAGAATATGAACGTTGTGTCTATTTCGAAGATAGACTCCGGGACAGTTTAACGATTCTGATAGCTCTGCAAAAAGAACGTGACCCGACTCTGGTAGAGAAGGCGAAGATCGCCGAGGAAGTAAAGCGTGCTGAGCGCCAAAACCGGGATAAGGACTGAAGAAAGAATAAGAGGGATACGGAGCCCTCAAATTCTACATTGAGGCCTAAGAAGAAGGCCAGATCTGATGGGCCAATTAGAGTTAGGCTCTTGTTGCACCTATTGCTATCTTGTTGTGTGAGCATTGTGGTAGATGCCATCCAAGCAAATGTTAGAAGACGACTGGGGCATCTTTAAAATGTGGGTCTACTGAACACCGGGTTCGAGAGTGTCCTCTGAGGGCCGTTTAGATGTAAGTTATGGGTTCAGGTACTGCACAGCTGCCGAGGGTAGTTCAGCTGCCACTTAGGGGCCGTGGACAGGCTAGGGGTGGTAACAACATTAGCCGTGGACAGAGAGCAACGGGCAGAGATGCTGGACATATTGAGGCGAGACAGCCTGCACTGGTATATGCTGCTCGTCGTTGTAAGGATAAAGATGCTTCGGATGTCATCACGGGTACGTTTTTTATTTATAATGTACCTTATTTGGTATTGATAGACATAGGGTCTACACACTTTTACGTAGCTAGTACTATGATTGAAACTTTGGGGATTTTAGTTGAGAGTACTTTTAGTGAGGTAACTGTTGTAAGTCTGTTGAGGCAGTCTATTTGAGTGAGTAAACTATTTAAAGACGTCTCGTTAGAGGTTCAAGGGACGATATTTCTGGCTGATCTGATGAAGCTTCCATTTGGGGAGTTTAACTTGATTTTGGGCATGGACTAGCTGGTTAAGTATCGAGTGAGTCTAGATTGTACGACAAAAAGGGTCGTACTGAAAGCTGATATGAACAACGAGGTAGTCGTAATTGGGGAACGTCGAGATTATCTGACTAATATGGCCTTAGCTTTGGTAGCATAAAAGTTGGTGAGAAAAGAATATGAGGCATTCTTGGCTTACATCAGTGTTTCTGATTCTAAGAATTCTTCGGTTAAGGATATCAGAACTGTGAGGGACTTTCCAAATGTTTTTCCAGAGGAACTACTAGGGTTGCCTCCAAGTCAAGAAGTGGAATTTTGGATTGAGCTTATTCGGAGTACCGCTCCGTTATCTATCGCTCCTTAACGAATAGCACTGAAGGAGCTTAAGAAGCTTAAGGCTCAAATTCAAGAATTGTTGGATCGAGGGTTTATTTGTCCCAGTGTGTCTTCGTGGAGAGCACCTGTGCTATTTGTGAAAAAAAAAGATGGGACAATGAGGATGTGTATCGACTACCGACAGCTGAACAAGCTAACTATTAAGAATAAATACCAATTTTTGAGGATAGATGATCTATTCGACCAGTTTAGAGGAGCTTTTGTATTTTCTAAAATCGATCTACATTCGGGATATCATTAGTTGAGAGTTAAGGAGGCTGATGTGCATAAGACGGCATTTAGGACTAGATATGGACATTACGAGTTTCTAGTTATACCTTTTAGTTTGACTAATGCACCAACGACATTTATGGACTTAATGAACCGAGTGTTCCAGCCCTATCTGGATTAGTTTGTGGTGGTATTCATTGATGACATCTTGGTGTATTTTAAGTCGCGATGAACATCTCAGAGTGGTACTACAGACTCTTCGTGAGAAACAGCTTTATGCAAAGTTCAGTAAGTGTGAGTTTTGGCTCCGAGAAATAACCTTTTTGGGTCATGTGGTTTCTGCTGAGGGGATTCGTGTTGATCCTCGTAAGATTGAGGCTGTGTTGGATTGGAAACAGTCGAAGAATGTGTTTGAAATCTGCAGCTTTATGGGGCTAACAAGGTATTACTGACGCTTCGTAGAAGGGTTCTCCTTGATCGCAGCTCCGATGACGAAGCTTTTATGTAAGGGAGTTCCTTTTGTCTGGATTGATGCACAGCAAGAGAGTTTTGAGAAGTTTAAAATATTTCTGACTTAGGCTCTTGTTCTGATACACTAGAGCTTGGTAAAGACTTCGTCGTATAAAGTAATGCGTTGCATGTGGGTCTGGGGTGTATTCTAATGCAATACGGTAAGGTGGTTGCTTATGCGTCTTGTTAGCTCAAGACGCATGAAGCTAATTATTCAATGCACGATTTGGAACTGGCGGCGGTAGTCTTCACTCTAAAAATTTGGAGACACTATCTGTACGGTGAGAAGTGTACTATCTACACTGATTACAAAAGCTTTAAATATCTCCTCACTCAGAAGGAGTTAAACCTTAGGCAGCGTAGATGGGTTGAACTGCTTAAGGTTTATGACTGCGCTATTGAGTACCATCCCGGCAAGGCCAATATGGTAGCGGATGTGTTGAGTTTTAAGGTTATGACCGATCTGAGAGTGATGTTCACTCGACTCAGTTTATTTGACGATGAGAGTCTATTAGCTAAACTTTAGGTTAAACCTATGTGGATTGATCAGATTAGTGATAAGCAATTGGAGGATAAGTATCTGGAGTTACTCTTTTGACAAATTAAGAGTGGCAACACTTTTGAGTTTGGGTTGAATAGTGATGGGGTACTTTATTTCTGCAGTCGGATTTGTGTACCGAATGATGAGGGTTTAAGATAGTTGATTTTGAGGGAAGCGTACAATAGTCCCTATACTGTTCATCCTGTCGGAAACAAAATGTACCGAGATCTACGAAAGTTGTACTGATGGCCAGGGTCTAAGCGTGTGGTTACTGACTTTTTTGCTTGCTGTTTGACTTGACAGTAGGTTAAGGCTGAGCATCAGTTACCTTTGGGGTTGTTGCAGCCGGTAAAGATACTGATGTGGAAATGAAAGTGAGTAACGATGGCTTTATTTAGCGGGTTGCCTCTAACACCCACTAAGAAGGTCTCTGCCTAGGTCATCGTGGATCGATTGACCAAATCTCCTCACTTCATCCCGGTAAGGACAGACTTTTCTTTCTAAAAATTAGCTAAATTCTATATATCTAAAATAGTGAGACTACATGGGGTTCCTGTTTCGATCATTTCCAATAGGGATTCTAGCTTCATGTCTCGGTTTTGGAAGAAGCTTCTTGAGGCTCTGGGTTCAAGGTTTGACTTTTGTACTGTTTTTCATCCTTAGACAGATGGTCAGTAAGAGAGGGTGATTCAGGTATTAGAAGATATGTTAAGAAGCTGTGTAATTATTTTCCGAGGTAGTTGGGAGAGTAATTGTCGTTAGCAGAGTTTGCCTACAATAACAGCTATCAGTCTAGCATCTAGATGGCACCTTACGAAGCCTTGTACTGTCGTAAGTGTCGCACTCCGTTCTGATCCCACGCATATTATTCCTATCGAGGAGATTGAGGTTAGGCCAGATTTAACATTTGAGAAGGAATTGGGACAGATTTTAGATCGCGACATTAAAGTCCTTCGGAAGAAGTTTATTCCCTTAGTGAAGGTGCTGTGGCAGAATCATAGCATTTAGGAGGCTACGTGGGAGCCTGAGGATGCGATGCGGCCGTAGTATTTTTATATTTTCTGATCAGGTAAAATTTCGAGGCCAAAATTTTCTTTTAAAGGGGGTAGAGTTATAACGCCTCAATTTTCTTACACCAGCTTTTGTAATTATTTGACACAAGTATCTATTTGCTTCAATGGTTAAGTGTTCTGGGTGTGTGAGATGTCCCAAGTTCAAGCCACAACTTGGGTAAATTTTGGTATTTTTATGATTAAATCCCTATCTCTAGTCAGTAGGCTCTTAATTAGGTGTTGATAAATTATTAACAGAATATGCCTGCTGGTCTGGTGGTTAAGTGGAATATAACTAAGCTAAAGTTCATGGGTTCGAGACCCAGCGTAAGTATGGAAATTAATTCTTTTTACTATAGGTGGCGTGTGAGTGTTTGAGATGGACTAAAATACTATAATAGTTGAGATTATGGGATAGTGGAAAGTTGAAAAAAAATTGATAGATTTGTTCAGTCTCTCTTTTCCTCAAAAGTCGTTTAAACCGTTTTTTTTCTCTTTTCTCTCTTTTTCCCTATGTCGATTTTTTTTTGTTGCAGTCTCATACTTCATTTTTTTTCTCTTTCTATTATCATTCGTTAGCCTTCGTCATCTTCGTTTCTCTTTTGGGCATTTGTTGGTAAGTAATCTATTTGTAGTATAGTCTTGACTTTTAAGTTTCTAATTAGAGGTTTGTGTAAATTGCGTTGACAGCAGGAAATCATGTGAAAATGGCTGTCCTAGTACTGATTTGGAGTCAAGTTCGCTCAGGTTGTCGAAGTAAGCTCTAAAGGTAACATTTTGGATTGTTGCTAATGTGGTATATTCAAATTAATCTCGGGTTAAGGCTAATTTTGGGAGTGGTATAATCAGTTTTTAAGTTTTGGAAGCATTAGGAGTGCAAGCATGTTGAAACGAACCATGTGTGTACTCGATTACACAGAAAATAAGAATCAACGAAAGCCAAAAAGTGAATCTGTTAACACCACACGGGCGTGTGGTCACTCGTGTGGTAGGTCGTGTGGCAGAACACGGGCGTGTGGTTGACGAGGCCGGGCTGTAAGAGAAAGACACGGCCATGTGATGGCCAGGCGAGGCTGTGTGCGACACATGGGCTCAACCAAATTGGGCCATGTGAGCTACACGGATATGTCACATGGGCATGTGAGCCCATTTTTCTGAAATGTTTGACAAAGTTACACGGGTCGCCCAAGTCGACTGTGGACCTACCATAAGGTCGGTAAGCACTACCTAGACCCCTAATTGTGTGATATGATTCTGAATTAGGTATGAACTATGATATCTGAACTAATTGTATGATATGATAATTTTCATACTAGCATGACATATTATGTATGTTGCATTACATTGGGGTGGGTTGATGAAGTTGAAGGAAATATCTAAAAGGTTTATAAAGCTTGTTATCTGGCAGCTAAGCTGCATATTTCTGATTATGTGCCATATTTCGGTACTGTATAGTGTGTAGGGATGGATGGGTGCTATAGGCCCTATTTGGTGTGTAATGATGAGTGAGTATTCTAAACGGTGTTCTAAACGGTGTTCTAAACCCCACATGGTGTGTAGGAATGGTCGGAGTTGGTGTGTGGGCTGGTAGGTTGTAATTTTATATATGTTCTGCAATATCTGATTGGGCTAAGGCCCTAATTTATATCTGATTCTGTATCTGGGTGGGCTAAGGCCCAAGCTGATTCTGAATTGGCTCCGGCCCCAGATTGTTTTTTTTTTTTTACTTCTGATGATTATTTTGTATGAATGATTTATGTGGGGATTACACACTGTGTTGCGAAACCCACCCTTTTCTGTTTAATCTGTTCAGGTAATCCCAACATTAGATGGGTCAGAACAACGGTGGACTCGACGGTGGTCACACGTAACTAGATACTGGTTTTGTTATTTTCCTCAGATGTATTATTTATTTGGGGTGACTTTTATGTAAAAGGGAGTTTATGGACTGTTTGTTTTAAAATTGTGGGGCTTTAACTACTTTTATGGTTTCATAATTTGATCACTCCCAAATAGGGTTTTCAAAACAAGTAAAACTAAGATTTCATCAAATGGTAAGGATTTTTTTTTAAATAAACGATTTTAAAAGCTTCCGCCAAAAAGAAATGATTTTTGACATGATGACAAATAGGTTTCAATCCAAATAAAGATAAGAGCTAAATAAATGGAAAAGTTTTAGACTCCACATATTATTTTCAAATTTCATTCCATGTGACATCGCCAGATTCAGCCATAACATTTAAGCCAGGTTCGGGGTGTTATAGGTTCAAGGTTAAACTTTAGTACTGCGTTCCATCCGCAGATTGATGGTCAATCTGAGAGGGTGATTCAAATACTAGAGGATATGTTGAGGAGCTGTGTGATTGACTTTCAAGGCAGTTGGGAGGAGTATTTGCCGTTGGTAGAATTTGTTTACAATAATAGTTATCAATCTAGCATACAGATGGCACCTTACGAGGCGTTCTATGGTTGTAAGTGTCGCACTCCCTTGTGTTGGACTGAATTGGGTGAGCGACGTGTTCTGGTTCTTGAACTGGTTTCTGATAATGAGGATAATGTCAGATTGATACCGGATCGACTGAAAGCAGCATCAGATAGACAAAAGTCGCATGCCGATATGTAGCGTCGAGAGATGGAGTATTTTGTGGGGGACTTCGTTTTTCTTAAGGTCTCGTTATGGAAGAAGGTACTGAGATTTGGTCGTAAGGGCAAGTTCAGCCCTAGATTTATTGGGCTTTACCGCATTCTGAGATGAGTGGGACCAGTTGCCTACCATGTTTCAATATTGAGGCACTAGCGCTCTGATCCCACGCATATTGTTCTAGTGGAGGAGATTGAGGTTAGGTCAAATCTGACTTTCGAGGAGGAATCGGTTCAGATATTAGATCGTGACATAAAGGTTCTGAGGAGAAAGTCTATCCCACTGGTTAAACTTTTATAAAGTAATCATAGCATGGATGAGGTTACGTGGGAGCCTAAGAATGCTATACGTTAGTAGTATCCTCATCTACTCTGATCAAGTAAATTTCGAGGCTAAAATTTTCTTTAGGGGGTACAGTTGTAACGCCCCAATTTTCTTAATTTCGGCTTTTGTAAATTTGTGATACAAATGTCTATTTGCTTCAATGGTTATGTGTTATAAGAGTGTTTGTGAGGTCCCAAGTTCAAGCCTTGATTTGAGTAAAATTTTTGCTTTTAAATGAATAAAGCCTTACTCTTGTCCAGTAGGCTTAAGTTTAAATGTTAGTAAGTTTATATCAGAATGGGCCTGTGTTCGAGTCTGTACTTGGGCATTATTTTTGTTACTAATGCTATGTGGGTATTTGAGATGAACTAAAACACTGAAGTGCTTGTGTAGTTGAGGGTTAGTGGGAGCAAATTAGGGGATTGAGTAATCAGTTTTCCCATATATCCCTAATTAGTTTTTGACGTTTTGCTCGCTCTCTCCATTGCTTCATTTTTTTCATACTTTTCATTCTTTATCTCTACCCATAGCCAAAATTTTTCCTCTCCTTACTCTCTCCTCTCGTTTTTCTCTTTTGGATCGTCTTCCATCTGAACAGTAAGTTTTAGGCATAGTGAATTGGTTTTGTTTTTAACTTCTCATTGATGGAAGTTTGTTAATGTTGAATATGAGAAAGATAGAGGACTCGTGATCGCTAGTGGGATACTTAGTTGTGTAAAAACACTATTGTTTGTTGAAGGTAAAGCTATCGGTAGTTTTTAGAGAATTGCTTATTCATACTAATTCGATTTAATATCGATGTAAGTGACTGAAATTGGCCTTTGAATTGTTGATTATAGGTTCTGGAACCATTAGGAGTGCAAATGCGTCTAAAACGAACCAGATGTGTAACCAAAACGCAGAAAACGCGACTCGATAAAAGCTAAAAAAGCTCTCTGTCGACACCACACGGGCATGTGGTCGCCCGTGTGGTAGGCCGTGTGATAGAGCATGGGTGTGTGTTTGACAAGCTAAGCTGTGGATGCATGACACGACTGTCTAATGGCCTGGCGAGGCCATGTGCGACACATGAGCTTGACCAATTGGGCCGTATGGTCCCACACGAGTATGTGAAGTTTTAGGCTCGTGTGGTCTATACAGGATTGTGGGCCCACACGAGTAGACAACATGGGCGCGTGAGCCCATTTTTACTGATTTGTTGCTAAGGTTGCACGAGTCTTCCAAGACGTCTGTGAACCTACTGTAGGGTCGGTGATTTTGCCTAGACCCCTAATTGACTGAAATGACTGAAAGACTGTTATATGCCTATATGTTATAGAATGTATGATTGTATGTTAAACATGCTATTTACACTGTATTGATTATTTGTAAGATACAATGACATGACTGTGTGATGCATTGCATTGGGTTGGGGGTTGATATTGATTGGAGGAAGTGTATTGAAAGGCTTCGAGCCTAACTCACTGGCAGCTCAGCTGCAAATTACTATCTGGTACCGCATTCGGTACTATTTGGAGTGTAATGATGGGTGGGTTGATTATATCCTCATATGGAGTGTAGGGTTGGACGGAGATGAAGTGTAGAGGCTGGTTGGGTAGGATTCTATGATTGCATATCTGATACTGTTATTGTACTGTGATGGGCTAAGGCCTTAATACTTACTGTTACTGAGATGGGCTTAGGCCTAAGCCGGACTGATACCGATATTGATAAGGGCTTAGGCCTAGAGTGAGATTAACTGTTATTGTCTGTTTGATTACATGGGGATTATACACTGAGTTTACGTAAACTCACCCCTTCTGTTTAATCTGTACAGGTAATCCCCGGACATAGGTAGATCGGTGCAGCGAAGGAATCAGCGGTGACCACACGACTCCTTTTATATTGATTGATACTTAATTATGATTTTAAGTTTTACTTGGGTATTTTTCTGTAATAATGGCCTCTACGGATTTTTTATTTAAATTTGGATTTCATATTGTTTTATGTTTCATAACTGCTAGTGGTAGAAGAAACTCGGGATTTCAAAAAAGATGGATGTTTTATCAAAATACCACGCACACGCTAATTGTTTTAAAAAGCTTCCGCAAAGTATAACATTTTGGAAATGAATGATGATTTGTAAATAAATAACATTTTGAAATTGGATAACGTTTTGAAAACAAATGACACGATTTGGAGTTAACATAAGATAATGAAAAGTGGTTTTAAATAGAGAAATGGTCTTAGTGTCGTTGCTATTTCAAAAGCATTATCATGTGACATCGCCAGATTCGGCCATAACGTCTAGGCCGAGTTTAGGGTGTTATAGTAATTATGAAAAAGGATTAAATTGCAATTGAGGTTAAATTTTAACTATAGATGAAAAAAGTAAAAGAGACTAAATAGACAATTAAGCCATTTTAGTTAATTGAGGCGGCAGAAGTTATAAATAACAAAGATATTTATTTAATATATATTAATATATTAACTTAAATATTAAGTATTAATATAATAATATATTATATTATTATATTATATAATATATATATATATATATATATATATAAAACCTAACTTAAAAATAAAAGAAACAATAAAAAGAAACAAAATAGGCAGGGACGAAACAGAATGAAAAAGAAAGGAAAGAAGTGAGAAAAGAAAGAATAAGGAAAATAAGGTTTTAAAGGTTCAAACTCAAATTGGTAAGTCAATTTAAGTCCTTTTCTTGTAATTTTTGAGTTTTTATGAACCTAGAACAAAATACTACTAAGTATGTGCTGAAAGTTTGGAAGTTATTAGATTTTTAAACATTAATTTTGTTGAGATGTGATTTAGGGATTGAATTAATAGAATTTCTAATTAGAATTGGGAGGAGGATTAAATTGTAAAATAAAGTATAAATTTTATGTAATAGGGACCAAATTGAAAGAATTTCGAAATTAGGGATTTATGTTGAAAATTAGATAGTTAAATTTAAGTTTGGTTGAAAATTGAATAAAAATAAGGTATGAAATGGGATAGAGAAATAGATGATTTTGGTTTGGGATTAAATTGGAATTAAGGTAGGAATTAATAGGAAATTCAAGAATTAGATGTGAATTAATTTTGTATTGATAATTGTAAATTATTTTAATTTTCGTAGCTAACATTAAACTGGAGACATCGGCCCAGAAAAGAGAGGAAAAGACTGCCGGGGAGTAACTCGGGAAAATTCTAGTTTGTATTACTATATTTCAAACCTTTTTATTATTAATTGTTATATTTTAATTAAAATGCATGGTAAGTAAAATTAGGTAAGTAATTGAAATGATGATATTGATTTGAATAAAATTGATTCAAAAGTGTTTATGACTATTGAAATTGAATGTGAAAAAATTGGAAATTAAAAGTGATTTGAATGAAGTAATTGGATTATGAATTATGTGAATATTTGAAAGTATATTGATTGGAAACTAAAAGTGATTTAAATTTAATCAAATTGAATTGAATGAAGAAAATATGTGATTATTTGAAATATATATTGATTGAAAAGTAATTAGTGATTTGAATTTGATTGGAAAATGAATTGAAAATATGAACTGAATAAACGTGAATTAAATTATGAATATGTGTGAATATGTGAATTGTGTATTGATTGAAAAGTGGATTGAATTGCATCGAAGTATGATTATATGTGATTATCTAAAATATGTGTTGGTATTGAATTGTATATTGATTAGAAATTGGAAAAGTGATTAGAAATTGGAAAAGTGAATTTGAAATAGAAAAGTGATTTGAAAACCCTATTAACTAGTCGGGCTAAGTCAGATATAGTTGGCATGCTATAGGATTGGACGTGTTCTGGGATACTTCGACCTTGAGTTGATGAGACACTTGTGTCATTATATTACTTCGGATAAATTCGCCGAGGTACTATGTACCAACTTTCTTCGGTTTGGCCGATGAGACATTGGGTGTCAACTATTGCTTCGAACTATCTGATGAGACATTAGGTGTCATACTGGTGTATTTGGTTAGATCCATGTATCCGTCAAGGTCTGAGTTATGTTAATAGGGGTAAAAGAATGAATTGGTAATTAGAATTGATAAACCCAATGATTCTGTATATGAAATGAATTAAGATATCAAAATAAGAATTGTAAATAGAATGAATTGGAAATAATGAAATAGTGTATGAGTTAATTGGATATAATCTTATGAATTAATTATAATTATTTTTATTGAAAAATGTTGGTTTAAATGTTTACATTGATTATTGAAAGACTGATGTTGTAAGGTTTTAGATATGAAATGGAATAAGATAGTGAATTGGGATATAGAAATGAAATATATGAAATAATGATTTTATGAAATGGTTATTGATGAAATGCATGAAATGGATACTGATATAGTAAAAAAATATATAAATTAAAATTAAGAAAGCTATTTAAGATACATATTATTAAGAAAATTTAAAGTTTAAATGCATGAATGATTTATCGAAAGTAAAATAGTGGTTAGATTAAATGTGCATATTTATTGTTTTTACTTTATGTATTTGAATTATAGTAATACCACTGGGTGTATACTCAACGTACGTTTGTTTCTTTGCACAGATTAGGTACAAAAATTTTGAAGAGTTGTATTTGAGATTACAAGCTTTCATCTCATCACATCTTTAAGCAACAAAAGGGTAAGTTTTAAAATTTTGAATAGAATGGCATGTATTTAGGAAAATCAAGTATGTTTTAAGTAGTAGTTAGGATTAAATTATAAATTATTTAAATTTATTATTTGTCTGTTTTTATGTTCAAATATATTAGTGATTAGCTAAGAATTACTTTGGCACCGAATGTAATATTCTTATATCAAGTTCCTTGAGTCGAACATGGTATAGAGGTGTTACAAATTTCGACCAGTTAACCAGATTAATTAAAATTTATATGTTTTTGTCTTTTGGTTAAAATAAGTATAAAAATATAAAACAACACATAAGTATAAAAATACAAAACAACACATTGCTAACATTCATTTTCTTTTATTTAATAGTTAAAAAAAACTTTAAATGGAAGTGAAAACAACAAATGAGGCATTCGAAACACTACATAAGTATTGAAAGTTAACAACTATACACTACATAAGTCTTGAAAATAATAAATATTTTGGTTAATTGGTTAATTCAGTTAATTACCCAGTTTTGAACTGAATTAACCAATAACTGAAATTCTAAAAAATTATTAACCGACCTTCAATCAAACTAAATTTGGCCGCCGATCGATTAATCGAATTAGAACGGTTCGGTCAGTTAATTCAGTTTTAACCGAATTGTGAACACCCCTACCTTCAGTTGTTGAGAGTTCGACTAATTTCTCAACGGACCAAACTTCAAAGACTACTCCTGAAGAAGTCGGCTCCCCTTAACAATTCTATAATATTTATTTGAGTATTAGATATAATTTCGGGAGCTAGATTTATTACTTATTTTAAAGGTTTAAACATAATACTAGAATAAAAATTAATTTGTAAGAAAGATTAGTAATTTTACTTGCAAGAAAGAAATAGTCAACTGAGCATTGAGCAGAGTATAGCAAGAGTATCAATTTCTATAAAGAACTTCTGTAGTAATTTTTTATAGAGCAATCTAGGAATATTAAACTATAAAGGAGAATAGAAACTTTTGTTTTTGAATTTTGATATGTCTTGATATTTATTGCAAATGAATTTTGTCTCTTCATAAAAACATAACTGTCCAAATGTATAGTCACATCTTTTAGTAATAAGCATAATTATTTAATAGATGTCTACTTGAATAATTATGACTATTTGTTAATAATCAAACAACATAATAAGAGACATAACTCATCACTATAATTGATGATAACTCTTGGTTAATAATCGAGTGACATAGCTTTTCATTTGCAACTATTGAAAATTTATATATATTTTGAAAATGTCCAAACAATTTTTCCTCATTTTTAAAATATCCTAGATTTTGATAATATTGAAAATCAATTGCTTAAATGAAAATGTCTTACGATTGGATCTTCATTTAAAGAAAACATGTTGAAGTTAATCGAAATTGCATGATAGACTATGCTTTGAACTAACTATTTCATCTGATTAATTGAACACATCTCACACAATGATTTCAACACCGATCAATGCACAATATCTAGTGGCACTATTAGACATGTGTCTATAATCTCTTTCCATGAGTGCTGTTAGAGCCTTTAAGCTCCTTGAAGCATCTGCATTCCACACTAACATAGGTAGATTGCATTAAGAGTGTTCCTATAATTATAACACTCTAATATATTTATATTATAGCTCTACTAAGAATATATGCCCATTCTTTCTTTTATCATCATGGCTACCTAATAATTTTAATCCAAGATGACATATTATAGATTATTTTATAGTGCTAGCATTCACACACTAATAATGATGTATTTTGTCTAATTAAACCCAAAACTTGACATTATACAAGCATTGAGTTGAGTTTCTATCATGGGTGACTCAAACATTATAGGCTTGCACCTCATCCCTAAAATTTCAAATTTCCAACATAGCTATATTAATAATTTATACCAGATGGTGAGATTTTATATTTATTTGTGTCTTAAAAGTTCACAAGATCAACACCTTCACCGTGTTCAATTATCCATTCACTCACAAAAGAATTTTATCAAGGATACCTTTTGTATAATTATCAATTTACAATGATCACTTTATTTTTTCTTATCATGATGGATTTATATTTTTTTAGTTTATTTATTTCTTGATATTCAAGAAATTAATTTTACAATTAACAAATATAAGAAACCAAACATCATGTCTTTTTTACTAAGCAAGTTGTTTTAAAGAGGTCGTAAATTCCTTGGTGAAACAAAACATATTTGCTATTGTTCATTGCTTATTTTCATAGTCAATATAACGTAACTCTTTTTTTCCCCAACAAATTATATAAATACAAGTGTATTTCATATAACAATCAAATTAAAGGATATCATTCGTCCATTCATTTGACTATAAATCACACATTCATACAACTTTTATCATGGACATTATTAGTCATTTTGTGACAGTAACAACTCGATTTTCAGTGGTATCAATGTGGTTTTAGAGTCCCATTTCTGTAAACCAAGTCTGTAAATATTAAATAAGAATATTTATCAAGTTGGTACAAAAGAATATTGATGTTAACACATCAGTTTTGTCTATTAATTATTTAATTAAGATACAATGACTAAATTGTAAAAGTTCAATTGCTGTAGGTTTTTAATTGGCCAAAGACTTCGAGAATTAAATAGTTATTAGCCAAATGTCCAAAATGACAATTAAACTATTTTGGAATATGTGATAGTGGCTGATGATGGGAAATTGCGTTAAGATTGGATAATATTTAATTATGTTAAATAAATCATAATTAAATTAATTAGGATTAGTTAACAACTATCAAGGTATAAAAGACATAAGATAGTGGGATTTTTCCATCTTCTTCATTTCTCCCAGCCGGCCAAGCTTAGAAACCTATTGAAAAACCATTTTTGAAGCTCAAAATTTTCAGTAATCAATTGGTAAGCTCAATTAAGTCTTTTTCTTGTAATTTTTATGTTTTTGAGGTAATCAGAGCTTGATTTAGCTAGCCTATGTACCAATTTGTAAAATTGTTAAATTTTTTTGAAAGTTACCATTATTGATTTCTTGAAGAAATTGTTGTGAAATTGATAGATTTTAAGGTTAGATTATAAAAATGACTAGATTGTAAAGTTTAATTGTTAGTTTTGTACATAGGGGCTACAGTGAATAAAATGTAAAAGTTTTGTGAGATTTTGGTATAAATATAAATTAGAGGGTCCCTAATGAATGTAATTGAAGTCGGATTTTAAACTGAGGCTAAAAATTGAAAGCTATGACTATTTCAAATTTAGGGGCTAAATTGAATAAAAAGTAAAAATTTAGGGGTAATAAAAAATAAGATTATACAGGTTCATTCATGTCATGGTGTAATGTGGAAATGTTTGGTAGTGATGGATCGTATGGAATAATTGTATAGATCAAGAATTGGATCAAACCAGAGATAATGGAGGAAAGGTTAAAATTGTTGATTAGTCCCTGAAGAATCAACTTGTTTGCTGTTTTGATCAGATAAGTTCATATGGTATTGATTTACTTAGGTTGTTATGTATTTGGTTTGAATATATATGTTTGATTGTGAACTGGTATGAAAGGTAAGTATTGGACTAAATTGAAAAGTGGCGTTTTTATGTGTAATAGATGCTCGTGTGAATTTAGTAAAGGTTACAGATGTTACCGAGGTCCAAAATTTGTTGTGGATTCTCAAATATATGTGACACATATTTAGCTCGGACGAGTAACCTGATATGTTGTAATAAAGGTTTAGTCCGAACAGGTAACTTGATATGTATAAATTCAACTCAGATGAGCAACTGGTATGGTGTAAATACTTGTGTATTTGAGTCTGTTTACTAGGGTTCATCGAGCGAAATAGCTTATATGAAATGAGAAATTGAAATGAGATGAAATGAAACTTGATGTTAAAACGAAAAAAATATTGAATGAATTGAGTATAATGCCTTTGACACGTATGTGATTATGTTATTATTAAATTGAATGAGCTTTTGATATTAGTTATCTAAAAGGACATGAATTAGCATGTTAAGTAATTATGGCATCATATGATTTTAATTATAAGTTAATGCTCTCTTTATTGATGTTTTGATTTGACATATCTAGCCAAACTATGTCTAGTTAATGTAGCTTATAGTATCTAGATAAAAAGATAAGGTAAGTCTTGTACTCTACATATGAACTTACTAAGCATTCTATATGCTTACCTTGTTTGTTTTCTCTTTTCCTTGTAAATCATCACCTTATGGAACTTGTCAAGTCGGACCATCTCAAAACTTACACTATCACCGAATTGATAGTTATATAATCATTTTGGAGTCTAGGATTGTGGCATGTATATAAATGTCTTATTGTGTACCTTAATGTATAAAAGTCTTAATAAGTTGAAAATATAGTATATGATGATTTTGAATGTTTGTCATGGTATGTGAATTGGTTAATGCATGATTTGGCAATGGTTGATGCCTAGTTGAAATGATATGTTTTATTGTTATGCTTGAGATATGTGTTGGCATATGGTTGGTTTAGTTCATTTTAAGGTCATGAATGATTTGATGATTGAGTCGTTCATGTATGTAAATGCTGAGTTTGGCTAAACATAGTTGACATATTTGGATGGATATTTGGGATTAAATAGACTTAAATGATAAATGGATGAAATATGTGACTTATTCTTAGACATTGAAGTTCATGCTTAAGGCATATAAGCCATTGATGTGTTTATTGTGCATTAATGTATGTAATAGAAATGAAATGGCATGTTTAATATGGTGTAGCATAGGTAAAGGCTGGTAATTGAATGATCAGTTTTTATGTTTTGCTATTATTTAAATTGTTTTGGTCTAATTGATGAATAAATATAGATTGTATGATAAGAAGTTCAATTTGAATATTTGAACTTGTTTGACATGTTTTGAGTTAAGTGGAAATGGTAATTAGGTGAGCATATGGAAAGGTCTGGTTGGAAGCTTTGATTAGGTATCAGATTGTGTATTTTTTTCCAAAAATAGGGGCAACATTGTGACCTTGGACTTTTGACGTCGCAACATCCCCAACACTATAACATCTCAATTTTTTAGTTTAAAATTCGTAAAATTATTTCAAGAATGAGCTATTGGCTTGATGGTTAAGGGAAAGTAAGAAGATAGTATATAATTGGCTTAGAGACTCAAGTTTGGATCCCTTTCTGAGCGAATAAAATTAATTTTGCTATTTTTGGTCCCACCCTCCCCTTTGTTGCTTCGTCCAGCCTAGTAAGAAACCCTACGTTTAAATACAATTTTTTAACAGAAAAATCAGATTTCCACTTTATTTTTCCCACCCTAGTCGTCCCTCACCTCTCCCTCACTCATTCTCTCTCAATTTTCCCCTTTCTTCTTCCTCGAGCCGTCCCAAACAAGGTGTTTTCACCATTGTTGTGCCATTGCCTTACCTAGTATTTTGTAGCTTTTTTCCAGCCATTATACTATTGTTTTGGTCACCAAAAATTGCCCCACCTTGCTTCCATTTAACTTCCATCGTCGTCCCTCTCTCTTCCACTTGTGGTGGTGTCGTTTTGATCTCTTTTCTTCTCTTCTCCTTAAGGGTTTGATTGCCAATTCTTGCTGCTGATTTTTCTAGCCTGTTCATTGATATTTTAGCCACTAAAAACCGTCCCTTTGCTGCCCAAAAATCACTCTTTGTGCTGCCCAAATCAGCCTATTTTTGCTATCGTTTGTAGTGGTATGTAGCCCTTTTGAACATCGATTTTAGGTTGCTGCTTTTTGTTCCTTTTGCCGCACCTTGTTGCTGGTTTTTTTCTCATTTTTTCCACTATTAAAAACACCCCTATCCTCCCCAATTGAGAGTGCATCCGGTCTTGAACAATTGACATTTATGATCTAATAATGGTATTAGCATAAGTGCGGATTTAAGCGAGATCTTCCGTCGATTTGTTTTTGTTAATGGTTGTTGTTTTGGCCAATTGATCTAGGGCCCTTAATTGATTTTAGGTTACTTATTTTTAATAATATTTTTTTCATAGGTGCTGATTGAAACGTCGAAATTAGCAATGAAGTCAGATTTCGTTCGAACTCTCATTTTGCAACGAATCAGTTTAAGTTTGTTCAATATTTTCAAGTCTAAAAATTTGTGCTCGTAACACTGCTTTAGCCAAACCTTTAGTGGTGTTTTAAGGCTAGTCATTAATCATATATTATCATACTAAGTGTTATCTTTGGATCTAGGCTCATCTAAGGCTTAGAAGCGGAAGTGTGGATTTTTCGGTAGTGTTGCAGTTTTCGAAACTAAAGTGTGGGTTTTATCTTTGTGTTAATAGTTATAAATTAACATTGTACAATGAAAATTGGTAAAATATGCTTGTTGGTTGTCGCGTGGCCGAATGACCTAAAATCAAATAAATAGTGTGTCGAGCAAAGTACGTACTTAAATAGCTAAGCCATTCGTAAGAGGCCAAGTTTGGGGATTGTTTGATTGTGTATAGGATATATGTGTATTGTATGGGTATGTGCCATAATTGTGATTGATTTTATGTAAGTTGTGACATATTTCATAATGTTTATTGTATGATAGATATTGATCATTGATGCATGGAAAAGCATGCTGAAAATTGTGACATTGTTCGATGTGCTCATGAAGTTGCCATGATAGATAATGTTATAAGTATGTGTTGTGTTACATTTTATGCATAACACTGATTGTATTGAAAACATGTTCATATGCCATTGATTCTATTGATTGAAAGTATGCAAGGCATACTTCGATACTATTTATCGAAAAGTATAATAAGTATGCCATTGGACTGAACTGTTATTGATAAGCATGATTTGTTGCACTGATGGTATGACGTTTTGCATTTGCATTGGGTTGGGTTGGGTTGGGTTTTGTGGTTGACGGGGGAGTTCCATAGAGCACCGGTGACAATTTAAGTCCACAATATTGAGTCAGTATACTGCACTTGGAGCACTGAAGAGATTAGGCGATTTAATCGCATTATTGGCAGTTTAACTACATTATTGATACTGGTGGGAAGTCCATGTTATTGACAACTAGTTTGTTTTTTTACCGGTAGATTATCTGCTTTATTGATTGGTGGTTTATCCACATCGAGATTTGACTCACATGTTTGGAGTTTGGTAGACGGGTTCTGGGAAACTCATGGCGTATAGCTGATGGTTGGGTAGGAACATTTTTGCATTAGATCATATGCAAAACATGTTCATATACTGATTGGTTTTGCCATGTACTTTTCTAAAATTATGATTGTTAATCAGTTGATTGACTGAATGTTTGACCATTGTGTTGACTCATACTGAACTTTCATAAGCTCACCCAATTAGTTTCAAACTTTTCCAGTAACCCTCATTAGGACCAAACCTGGCATACGGAGCAGCAACTCGAACATCGGGCTATTTCATTTTAACTAAATGTTTAATCAAAATTTTTCTCTGGTTTGGACTGTAATCATTATTTTTAGTCTATGGCTTGGTAAACTTTAATTTGGGGTTTTTATGCATGTATGTCTATTAAAGTTAATAACCGATAAATGCATGTTATTTGATTTAAAGTAAAATTTGGCATACGTAAAGTTTCTATTGCATTAGAATAAAATGAGTATTTCATAAATAAAAATAACAACTCAATTGGCTTTTTTCAAAAATGTCGCGATCAATTAATAAGATGGACACTAAATAAAGTTGCCCTAATTAATGAATGTTTTAGCGTTCTTCGAGTCGAAAGTAGCGGTTTTCCTAAAGATAGCCTGATTAGGGTTTTCGTGAGTAAAATGAACCACTTGGCCATTTCGATGGCTAATGTAGCCTTCATGATCCGGCCATAATATCTAGGTCGAGTTAGAGAGGTTAAAAACACAGTGAGTGATGTCGTGACAAGCTTAACCTTATCGTCGTGACATGACATAGTGTGATGGCCACATCGTGATGAAAACATGACGAAGTCGTAATGTCGATCCATACATTTTAAAATCCTTACAATTTGGTCTTATTTCGTGCTCGAGTTGACAAAAAAGCTATAGTAAGCTCGTATAAGACCCAAAAATGATTGTTTAATATAATTTGAATTTGATTAACACTTGATTACATGTGTAAATGTTTATATGCTACCTAATTGACTGTTGTTGCTCCAGCAACGAATGTGACATCTTGTAGTTCGAATCCGACGATTGGGTCGGGTGAGGGGTGTTACAGTGACTATCATTAAAACTATGTTCATCACCTAAATAGGTCAAATAACTTTATATTGTTATTTTCCTGCTCATGAGATCTTTAATTCATGGCTTCCAAAATATCTCAAATTTTATAGAACATGAGATTATAGATCATATCCAAGCCGTAACTACTATGTGCATTTATAAATATGCATAATATGATCTTGATTTTAAATATATCATCATTATATTCACATTTTCACTAGAAGATTTCATACAAGAATAGTGATATTAAATATATTTTTTTGGAATAACAATGTAACGACCCAAAATTTACGGGTATTGAAAAGTGCATTTTCAAGTCTCTGTTTTCGTAAAATAGATTCGTAAATATTTATTAAAAATATCTACGAAGTTAATTGTGTGGTTAATTAGGTTTTAGTTAGGTGAATTAGCTTGAATTAAGGTTAATTAAGTATAAGGATTGAATTGAATAAAGAGTAAAAGTTGAATTATAGATTAGAGAAAAGTTGTAACACCCCAAACCCGGCCTAGACGTTATAGCCGAATCTGGCGGTGTCACATGATAGGGTGTTTGAAAACTAAATTGTCACGATGAAATCATTTTCAATTTGTCTATTTCAGTTAACTCTTATTGTCTTCAAAAACCATTTGCCAGTTAGTTTGATTTATGAAAAACATAATTCATTGCGGAAGCTTTAGAAATTATTAATTTTAAAAAAACCGAGATAATCACATAAATCCATTCATTTTAGGAAAAACCTTTTATTTAAGTAAAAACCGTTGTTCATTAAGTTTTCACAGTTATAAAATCCATAAAAATAAATAAAACCCAAAATAACGGAAACAGTCCAAAAAGTCCCAAAATTACACAAAAATACCCCAAAAGCAATTAAACAAAAATAACATTAAAACATACTAAATTAAAAACAGTCTCTAACAAACGTGTGGCCACCGCTGAGTCCTCCACCGCACCAATCCATCTATGCCTGGGGATTACCTGTACAGATTAAATAGAAGGGGTGAGTTTACGTAAACTCAGTGTATAATTCCCACAGAAAACAAACATACAGTCAATCACAGTAAATAGTCAAATGCAATTTAACCTAAGCCCATTTCAGTTTCAGTAGCAGTTTGGGCTTTAGCCCATTTCAGTTTCAGTATCACATAAGCATTAGGGCCTTAGCCCATCACAATAACAGTCATGCATATAGTGATCAGAAAATAGAATCCTACCTACCAGCCTCTAATACACCATCTCTATTCATCTCTACACTTCCTGTGGGGTTTAAAACACCCATCCAGCCCTACCCTCCAAGCTGTATCGAATGCGGCAGATATCAGTATAATGCAATTGAGCTGCCAGTTAAATAAGCTTAAGAGCCTTTCAGTATATATTGCAGTTGAGTTGCCAGTCAATAGGCCTAAAGCCTTTCAGTACCCTTCCTCCAATAATCATCATCCCAACCCAATGCAATGCAAACATACAGTAAATGACATGTTATCACATGGTTATCAGATACACATACAGCTCAGTATACATGCATATAATCATCATGCTCAGTACATATATCATACATTCAGTTCACGTATTTAAGGGTCTAAGTAGTACTTACCGACCCTACAGTAGGTTTACAGTCGACTTGGGCGACCCGTGCAACCTTAGAAAGCATTTCAGTTAAATGGGTTCACACGCCCATGTTGCCTACTCGTGTGGCCCACACGGCCTGATTTGGCCTTGGCCGTATGGATCACACGCCTGGCCTAAAATCCCACACGCTCGTGTAGCCTACACGACCCAAATCAGTCTAGCCCGTGTGTCACACACGGCTTACCTAGCCATCACACAGTCGTGTCTTGCGCGCACAGCCTGGCCTCATCGATCACACGCCCGTGTCCTAGCACAAGGCCTACCACACAGGCGGCTACATGCCGGTGTGGTGTCGACAGTGGAATTTTTGGCTTTTGCTAAAACCTCATTTTTTGCGTAATCGGGTACACACTGGAATCGTTTCGCTGCAAAAAGACTCTCAAGCACTCCAAAACCTAAAAATTGATATTTTATAGCCCAGTTTAGTACACTAACGAAAATCAAAATCGAAAATCGTCTACATTAAGGTCATTAGTGAACCCAAGCACTTACTAACAATGAACCAAACCTACGCTTCAATCTCTGCAGCAATACTGACCACTTATTGTCTTTTACCTAGACAAAGAGAACTACAAACAACCTCCTTTAAAAAACTATGAATACAAAAAGATGGTGGTAAAACAGTCACTTACTAACTAGTGTAAACAAACATTGAATGAGAAGGAGGAGAAGACTAGAAAAAATTCGGTTGGTGAAAGGGAAGTAAAACATCAGAATAATGGCAGAATTTTGAGGAAATTAGAGAAGGAAAGAAGAAAAAAAAGGTTAAAAGAGAAAGAGAGATTTTTGGGAAAACGAAACTAACAAAACCTATCAGATTATTCCCAACAACCCACTATATCACAATCCTTAAATTCTCTCCTTCAATTTCCCACTACACATCCATGACTTAGCATCCCCGTTCGGCACAACTCTAGCCGAAATTAGGGGCAAAAATACTACCCCTTGCCATCACCATGAATCAAACATAGGACCTCCATCACACCAACACTCCACTTATCCACCAGACCAGCAGGCTCATTCTGATATATCTTTACTAACAATTAAACTTAAGCTTATTGAGTAAGGTTAAGGCTTTATTAAGAAAAATTCCAAAATTTGCCAAAGGCAAGGCTTGAACTTGGGACCTTCCACACACATCCAGAATACATAACCATTGAAGCAGACAAATATTTGTATCATATTTACACAGAAGCAAAAATAAGAATTTTGGGGCGTTACAAAAGTGAAGGGACTAAATAAGTAATTAAACCAAATTTTGACAAGTGTATGGTATTTTTAGTGACATGTGGAATATTTATATACATATATTATAATAATTATATACATTTACTTATTATTTAAGAAATTATTATTATATTATTATAATTAAAACAAATAAATAAAGAAACGAAAAAGAATAAAAAGAACATAATAGAAAACGAAATAGAGAAGGGGAAAGGAGAAAGGAAAAAGAAAAAAATTAGGGTTTTAAGATTCCAACTCAAATTGGTAAGTTAATTTAGTCCATTTTCTTGTAATTTTGATGTTTTTAGAATCCTAGAAGAAAATACTACTTGATTTATGTTGAAATTTTAGAAGTTGGTGAATTTTTAGAAGTTGTTCATGTTGAATAAATTGAAGTGTTAGGCGTTAAATTGATAGAATTTCAAGTTAAAAGTGAAAAAGGGATTGAATTGTAGAATAAATCATAAGTTTTGAGTAATAAGGACTAAATTGTGAAATTTTGAAATGAGGTTTTTATGATGAAATTAGAAAGTTGAAAGTAGTCTAAAGTAGAAATTTAATAAGATATGGAATTAGTTTTGGAAAAATAAAGTTAGTCTCGGTTTAGGGATTAAATTGGAATTTAGGCAAAAGTTGAGTATAAATTGAAATATTCAATGTGAAATAATGAGTATTGATGATTTTAAATTGTTTTAATTTTTGTAGCTAACGTCAAGCAGGAAACATTAGCTAAGAAGGAAAAAGAGAAAGTCGACGAAGAGTGACTTGGAAATTACAGTTTGTATTTCTATAAACCGAATTTAATAATTAATTGTTGTAATTACTATTTCATGTGTATGGAAAGTGGATAGAGGTGATTATTGGTATTATGGAATTGAAATGTATATATTGATTGGAAATTGAAAAGTGAATTGAAACTCTATTAACTATATTGGGCTGAGCCGGATATAATTGGCATGCCATAGGATTGGAAGTGTTCAGGGATACTTCAACTTCGAGTCGATGAGACACTGGGTGTAAAATTATTACTTTGGATAAATTCGATAAGGTACTGAGTACCAACTTACTTCGACATGGCCGATGAGACATTGAGTGTCAATCTATTACTTCGAATTATCCGATGAGGTATTGGGTGCCAAACTGGTGTATCTTGGTTGGATCCGTGTATCTGTCCGAGTTCGAGTCGAGTTAATAGGGGTAAATAAACGAATTGGAAATATGAATGATTTTGAATATGAAATTGGAATGGATATTGATATTGAAAATGAATTGTGTATCCTATTGAGTAAAGCTATTTGAATAGCAATTATGAGATTTAAATAGCAAGAGATGAGAATTGAAAGTGTTATGAATGATGTGTTTATGAAATTAATTATTTGTTTGAATGATATTTGTTATGTGTGATTAGATATACAAATATTATAAATTCTTGCCTATAAAGTATTCAGATTATAGAAATATCACTGAGTTTCTACTCAGCATACGGTTTGTTTTTCGTGCGCAGGTTAGGTGTTAAAGTTGATCGTCGATTCAACATCCAAAGCCGATCCCAAACTCAAAACGTGGTGAAGTATGTTTCTTTTTGGTGATGGCATGTACCTAGGAATGTCTAAGTTGTCATTTTGAAAAGTGAATGTAAAATATATTATAAGATGTTATTGGTTACTTATATATAAGTTTAAGTGTTATGTTAAGATTATAAAATAGGATATTTTGGTATGTGATATGCTCGCGATATTAAGTAATAAAATTTATAAAAATTGATCACACCAAAAACTAACTAATATCACGATTTTAAAGGCAAGCGCACCTATCGAACAGTAGTATAGTTTAGCAGCAAGACTGAGTTATCGTACCCCAGGGAACCAAAAGTACTAATACTTACTTCCTTTCTATTATCTAGCCTAAAAATAAAAGAGGATTGGTTGAAACTAATTCTAAAACTAACTAAAAGTGCACAAAAAGTAAATTGGGGAAAACTTTAAGGAAAAGCTGATTGATATGAGCAATACTTAAGGGAGAATCCACCTAGACTTCACTTATTAGTAACTTCTTGAACTAGATGATTTATTCACTTGACTTGATCCGTAGAGATCCCTAACCTATGTTAATACCTCCGTCGAGGATAAGAACAACTAATCCTAGGTGGTTAATTAAAGTTTCTTTATTAATTAACACCCCTAGGTTGCATTAATTAGATCTATGGATCCCCCTATTAGGTTTGACCCTAATCTGGCAGATTTATGTCGCCTCATGTCTAGGGTTGCATGCAACTCCGCTTAATTATGGTAGATCTATTCTTAAAACAGGGACTTTTGCTCCTCTACCTAAGCACATCAGTTTCTTGAAGTAATACCTAGGATTATTAAATCAAGAATGAAGAACACATAATTAAGAACAATTTAAGTATTTATCAAAAAATTCAAGAATAAATAATAACAAGATCTGTCTTAGGTTTCATCCCCCTCAAGTATTTGAGGGGTTTAGTTCATAATAAAGAAAGAAAACATCTCAGAAGAATTAAGATAACAAAACATAAAGAACCCAAAAACCCTTGAAGGAATTTAGGGAGATCCTCTGTCTTGATGTAGAACTCTGGCTTCTGGGATGAATCAATCGGCTTCCCTTGGAGTAATCTTTTACTTTACTCCTTGTGTTGGCAGAATTATGGCGCTCTTTCTTGAGAGAAAAGAGTATATCTTTAGAGTTGCCTCTTGGGGTCTTTATATAGAGTTTAGAATGGCTTTCTTAGCCCATAAGTATCCAAATCTGAGTGAAATTCCTCTTCCTCACGATAGGGACAAGCCCGTGTGCCACGCCCGTGTACCACGACAAGAGGCCGTGTGAGAGTCTATCGATGGAGGCATGGCTGTGTAGCCTGGCCGTGCTTGTCGGGGGCTGGACTGTATGGTCTTCGTGTGGTACGGCCATGTGCCACGGCCATGTGGTGACTTCTTGGGCCTTGTCGTTTTCTCATTTTGGCCTATTTTCTCCGTTTTTAGTCAATTTTGTGTTCTTTTCTCTTCCCTATACTCTCTTGAGTATAAGATATGAAAAAGAAAGATTAAGAGCACCAATTCTCACAAAATTAATGATAATCCATCCAAAAATTAAGCTAAACATGGGGTAAAAATATGTATAATTTATCGTTTATCAGTATGAAATTAGATTTGGTTTAAATAAAGTTAATTGAATTGGTTTGGATAATATATGTGAAATACTTATGAATATACATTAGATAGGTCAATAGATTGATAGTTTTAACATGTTTTAGGTGTATTTGAATATATTTTGGATTGGGTGAACGAATGTTTTTTTTTTGAGTTACTTGAGGTTTAAGATTACAGGGTTGGTAAACTTGATATATAAGACTCATGTGATCGAACCATGTGAGACACGCAGCTAACACATGGACATGTGATTTGGCCGTTTTCCCCTTGCAACTTTAAAATTTTAAAATAGAATGCCCAAGTCACTTCATACGGGCAGCCATGTGATGCACACGACGGCCTAGCACACAGGCGTGTGGTTAGCCGTGTGACCTAAGTCAGAGAGTTACACGGGGTCGGACACGGCCTGAGGCGCGGGCATGTCTAACGACCACACGGCGTGTCCCTTAACCACATTGGCGTGTGACCCTTGCACCTAGGAGAAATTTTGATATTTCACGAAAAATTTCTGAAGTACACGATTAAGTCCCAATTTGTTTCTAACACGTGTTTTGGGCCTTAAAGGCTCATAAAAGGGACTATATGATTGAATTATGTTGTTTATATGTGAATATTTATTATTATTTGATTTAAAAATTAAAAAGTTCAGTAATGCTCCGAAACCCTATTTCGACGACGGATAAGGATTAGGGGGTGTTACAAAAAATTATACCTGTTTCTATTTGTGAAGAGAATTTTTATTTTCACCCAAAAAAAACAAAACTATTTTTATTTCTGTATTTTGATTCGATTTGATAAACCCCACACTCAAGGAAATTCATGGTACGAGAATAACGGAAAAGATGGTTTAGTTAAAAGTTGGGAACGACAAGGACCCATCTATCCAAAACACAAGTACAATTTTGGTCTAGGGTTTATTGCATAAATATCACAAACCAAGTCGATTTGCAAAATTTTTATTTTTTGCTGTGAAAGAAAATTGTTTTAAACCAGGTTTTTTCCAATAAGTAAAACTAGTGGGATCAGAAAAATAAATTGCAACAATGTTTATCTTAATGGCATCATCCTTAATACCTATCGCACGGAAGTACTGTTCCATCCCTTAAAGAAAATTATCCACTTCTCTCGTAGACCTCGTCCCCCCAAATTCTTTTGACTTAGGGACATCCATCTTACGTTGCTTAGGAACTGAAGCTAGCATCCCTTTTCCTACAACAGCTTTGCATATCGCAAGCTCTCCCTCGAGCTCCTCAATCTTTGCCATCATAACCTTAGTTTTTTATTTCAAAGCCACAATCACTGCTTTTAGAGCATCATTCCTCTTAGTGAGCTTCTTTGTTTGATCATCCATAGCAGCATTGAGGGTCTCTTTCATTGCACCCCGTTTGGAACTAATAGTCTGTCACAAAGTCCCTGCGCTGCCCTCTCATCGAGTCTAACTCATTGGTGCATCCCTCAACTACCTCAAGTGGTCCCTTTACACCACCCATGGATTCTTCAAGATTGATCACTCGACTTTTCAAAGCTGATAACATATCTCTCGATCTACTATTTTTCTTAGACCTCATACGGGACTCCATTGGGACATTCTGATCATCTCCTTTTTTCGTCATCTCAATCGACGCCTTCGAATATTGACTCTAATACCAATTGTCACGGGCTAGATCTTTAGGCTAGCAAAATTTTTTGGGTTCAAATATTGCCTAAGTCACCCTATTCTTGGAAAATGAAAATTCTTATAGAAATTCTCTGAGACACTGAAGCAAAGTGGAAGCAAACTCAAAAGACAAAAAAAACTACAGACGAACGAATACAAAGCTACAGAAAAATAACGTACACCAAGTGTTTAATTGAATGCTCTCAATAGTATTCAATTACTATGAAGAATTACAACTTAATGAATACAAATGAGGGAGAAAACCTTTATTTATAATTGAACTCCCCCAAATTCAATGATACAGACCGAATTACATAGACAATCGAGATAACAACCTATCTACAATTGATAGTCCTGAAAGATTTAAACTTTATACAATCTTTATCTCTTTAGAATTTACACTATTTATCCTAGTAACTCTAGTTTTACTAGAGTGCTTCACAAGACTATCAAAGCTAAGTAAATAGACTTCTCCATGGGTTCTACAAATCGTGTCAATTCAAGCGAGTCAAATAAATCTCATTTCATAAGTTGACCTCTATGAGATGTTTTGTGCACAATGATTACAGGCTTTAATCTACAACCCATGACACATATATATTCATAAACTGTATATGGAAAATTTATATATTAAAATTAAAATTATACTTATGAATAATAATATACATTTTTACAATGTCAAAATGATAGTACATGTAACTGTAACTGAAACATTAATTGGTATTAAATTGCACCTGTAAAAACAATATATGCAGTATGTATGATATATTCATGGACATTCAAGAAATGCTAATCAGATGGTTATTCTGATTTTTTATATAAAGAGATGGTACAATCAATGATAAAGCAAATCATTAGCATTAGCTTTAACCCTAACCCACATGGTGTCTCTTCAGCTTAAGAAATGAAAGAAACTCTGTGGGAAATGAATAGATAGGTAAAATGGGAGAAGGAAAAGAGATGCCATGGTTAACTAGCTGACAGACCGCAATTCGCAAAGGTGATTCTGACTTCTAAACCATGGTGGTCAGCTCCCTACCAGTAACACCAACCAGTATGTACTGTTTTGACCCTAAGCTAGTCCAATCCAATCCCTGATCAGACCCCTGATTTGAGCTGGTAATTCAGCTTCTGCGGTTTTATGCGCTGGTCTGATCCCTGTTCATCATCATAACCATGTTCAAAATCGAAATCATATTCTAGTAAGATAGGATACTATAAAGTAGAATCAGTTCATACTCGTAGCTAAAAATCCTACCAGAACAAGAAAGATACTAAAAGAAGTGATGAAGTTTTCTACAAAACAGAACATGTTATAAAGTTGTCAATTCTTTCCATATCAAACCAGCCATCTGACATCTACTGTATTTGAAGCATATTATTTGAAATGCGGAATACTAAGGCTACTGTTTTGTTAAGGTGAAAGCACCTGTCAAGCCCCTATTATAAAGACCGAGTCAAATAAGTTCTACTATTAAATAGATCAATTCAATCCTCGCACTAGTAAAAAAAAATCAAATAAGAATAAATTTAACAGTCTTAACATTTATTGCTTAGAAAATAACATCAAATTTTTTTTCATTTGCAATTCAGTTCCAAACAGAAGATTTTATTTACAAAACCATAATAGCTTTAATAATATTAACTCTGTTAAATAATAAATGACATTTTCTAAACAGTAAATGTTCAACTCTGTTAAAATTTGCCCTTATTTTTTTTTTTAATAGTATAGGGACTTAGTTGATTCATTTAATAGTATAAGAACTAATTTGAATCAGTCTCTATATGGAGGGATTTGATAGGTATAGTTAACATTTACCAATAAGAATAATATAGGGTTAAATCCTAAGCACCTCCATTCTCACCATAATTTTTTTAAAAAATGATAGTATATATATAAAAGTCTATTTATAAAAAAAAAAAAAGAAAAAAAAGGGAAGAAGTAATATCATGAGAGATAAGAGATCCTTGGGTAAATATTACATTAAGGGGTGTGGCCAAAGGGAACGAATTAGAGAGAGAGAAGAATACACACACATCACCTACCCTACATTTAAGATGTTTGGCATGAGATGCACTAGATGGAAAAAAAATCGATGCTCCTGAAAGCAAGGACTTTCCCCCTTCCACTGCACATGAAAACAAGAGAAAACATGTGAGGTTGATTCTCAATATTAATGATTTACGTATCTTTTCTCTGGTGAAAAAACATCGACACATAGATTCAATAAAAAGCATCTTCTTCGTTTGGCCATTGATTAAGAACTTTTCATACCTGATTCAGGCTTGAATCTTCATAAATGTTCTTAGAAAAGACCAAGAGAGCCATAATTCGCTTCAAGCAATAATATGAAAAGAAACTTCAAAAACTAAATAAATCAGCCAGCTATTGTCTTTTGATCTGTTTCTTTCTGAAAGTCATTACTTATCACCCAATCTAGAACTTTAGCGACTTTAGGAAATCTCTTCATCGAACCGTTTGAAACTGCTTGGCTAAGGATCCCTAGAGTTACCTCATCAGGTTGAAAGCCCTGCACTACCATGGCTTTAAGTAACGAGAGGATGTCCCAAAACTTGCCTCTCTGAAATATTGCACGTAATAGGGTATTGAAAACTACAACACTAGGAATAAGGCCCCTCTCTAGCATTTGATTCCACAGTTGGAGAGCAGCTGATATCTTCCCTTCTTTACACAGGCCACTAATTAATGAACCATAGGTAAAAACATCCGGTTTCAGTCCCTGTCTCTTCATTTCCCCTAACAGTTGACCAACCAGAAGGTGATTGTGCTCTCTTATAGAAGCATGGATTAGAATGTTGTATGAAGTCACATCAGAAAGGCACTTGGTGTCTCTTAAATTCTGGAAAATCCGGTATGCAGTTCCAAGTAACCGGTTCTTGCAAAGGTTATGAAGCAGCATATTTAAGGTGACTACAGCTGGAGTAGGACTATTATACATCATGCACTCCACTAACTTCAAACACTCAGAAAAATTTCCACTACTGCAGAAATATCGAACCAAACAAGTCAAACTGAAAATATTAAGCTTCATGTCTTCATACCTCATATGATACAAGATCCTTTGGATTATTGCGGAGTTTCCTAGCCTGCATGCAGTAGACAAAATTGCATTGAAAGCAACCGCATCGGGTCCATTCACATCCCACTCAAAATGGTACAAAAGCTCCACGGCCTCATTAATATTTTTTTCTTTACAAAAACCACTCAAGATAGTATTATATGACACATTGTTTGGCTTAAAGCCAACTTTCATCATGCGCTTCAACTGAGACAATGCTTCTCTTGATTTATTCTCTTGACATAAACATCGGAAGTAAATATTATAGACAGCAACATCCGCAGTTCCATTGGAAAATATATCAAGCAATAGTTCACATGCATCCCCTACTTTTCCTATTTTGAGCAGGCCTCCACACAAAGCAGCATATGAATATGAATCCGGAGAAAGACCTTTTTGATCCATCACCTGAATTAACTCAGAAATGTCATCTAGTCTATCTCTATGGCAAAGCTCACGAAGAATGACATTATAAGTAAGCAAATCAGGGTTATAACCTTCTCTTTCCATCTTACTGACAAAGTCCATAGCCTCCTCAAACTTCCCATTATCAAAAAGAAACTTAACAATTATCGTGTATGTAATCACATTAGGCTTACAACCATTACTTTGCATGAAATCCAGCCATTGAAAAACATTAACTTGCATGCCTTCTCTACAGAACCCATAAATCAAAGCAGTATAGGAACACACATTATGAACAAACCCTTTCTTCTTCATCAAATAAAACAATTGCAAAGCAGTATAACTTCGACCGGTCTTGCATAAAGCCCATAGAATAGGATTGTAACAATATACACTATAAACATAACCCTTTCTCAAAAGAACAGAGAACACAATACAAGCATCAGAAACCATCCCAGCATCACAAAGCATTAAAATAAATTTATTCAAAGTTGGTTCTGTTGGGTGATAATCATACCTCAACATGAGCTCAAAAACAACAAGACCATCAAGTAAATTCGCTACTTTGACAGCCATTTTCAACGTTTTTGATAAAGAAGTAAAGGATGGCACAAAATGATTTCTATACATCTCTTCAACAATAAAAATTGCATGTTTCAGATCACCATGAAGTAACATTCCATTAAGAAGGGTATTAAAAGTGGACGCAACTGGTGGAGGACCAAATCTCTTCATCCCGGTATACATTTCAACCAACTCTTGCCAACACGCGTTCTTAGACTTCAAGTAAAAGTACATCAAAGCATTACAATCATACACAGTTGGTTTCCCATCAATGTTTTTCATCAAATTTAGAGTAGAGAAAGCATTGCTAAAGTCACCTGAGATAGCATAACTCTGCATCCTCCGTTGTAATTCAGGATAGTCGGAAACATGGGTATCGATTTCTTTGAAGTAATCTACTGTATTTAGAGCACATGAAGTAGAAAAACGAGCTAGAACACGAAACTTTCTGCAAACTCTACATGAATAAGTAACTGCAGAAGATAAACAAAAAGGCATGGAAATTTGAATAAAAAATTTGAACTTGGGAGATGCAATTGCATTTAATAAATATTTGTAGGTACCCTTTCGCAGAGGAAACAAAGAAGAAAGAAGTAAGGGGAATAGAAGAGAAGAGAAGAAATGGTCATGTTTAATGGTGGAACTGAAACAGAAGACAAGGGTTTATGTATTAAAAAGAAAAGGAACACGAAAAGAGGGTTTAGTGGCTGAGTTTAGACTCAGAAGAGCAAATGGGTGCCAGGCCTTCCATTACATGGGTTTGGGCTTCTTTTCTTGTAGGGATAAAGTATCACAAAGGTACCAGATTGCATTTTATTTTTTTATTTAGAAATTAAGCAAGTTAGTTTTTTTTTTATATTAAATTAAATAGTAAATTAGTCTTTTATTAAAAATTTTATTTATTTTTACTGTTAAAAATTGATCTAGTTAACGAAATAATCAGATAATTACATGTATATATAGAGACCGATTTATAACAATAAGAATAAATAGATTTTTTAATAGAATGACCAATTTTTTCTTTGATCTAACATGTAAAAATTAATTTACTCAATTTTTGAATAAAAAAGAAAAAAATAAACTTCAACTACTTTTAGAAGGACCTCCATGATATTTTTACCTTCTTTTAAGCTTTTTCTCACACTTTCTTTTTCTGGATTCCCAATTTCCCATCGTTTCTATAGTTTAAACATGAAAATAAATAATTATAACTGTATTTGAAAGTAGTAAGAAGCGGATTGAGTATTTATTTAACTGATGCAGTAATTTGAGCATTTAAATGCTTAATATATATTCTATTTTTTTAAGGTTAAAGTTTTTCAAAATTCACTAAAGCTTATTTTAATTCTTTTATTAACAATTACTTTAAATTAATCTTTATATATTAAAATGTAACTTGACAATATATATTATAATTTATTCATAACTCGACTTGACTCATAAAAAAATCCAACCATCCCAAAAATTATTCATGTATTTTTAAATTATTATGTGATAGAAAATGTATTATTTGGAGGATAGTTGGATTTTTATGGATTCGTCAGGCCATAAATAAACCAATTGGACATAATATATTTTATCTAAATTACCGTCAACTTAACGTAAAACTTTAACAATATCATTATTTAAATAAGAAATTAACGTAACAGTATTAATCTGAGGCAATTTTTAGTACAGGGACATAATAGTATAGGGATTTCCAGTAGACATTGACCTTTTTCAAGAGTTTACAAATACAAATATAAGTTGGAGCAACTAGAATTAAACCCAAATAAAAAGACTAAGAATTGAAATATAACCAAACAAAACAAACACATGACAATTAGCAGATTTTATACAAATTTATAACACCATGAACGCAATGCATGTAAAACCAAAATAACAATAAAAAAAAACAGGGAAGAATCATTTTCATTCTTAAAAACTATGTTTTGCATGTTAACTGCAAAAGGAGCTTTTCCATCAATCAAATTAAAGCTCACAACTGCAGTATCAGTTTAGGCAAGACAAGCAACATACAACTATACAACATAAACAATCTTTCAAATGTTTAGCATTTACCATATTTCTCAGATTTTAACAAAGCACCTACTTCTTGTGTATACATCTATACCACAAACACCGAAATATATCCTTTCAGGAAGTCGATCATGAGGCAACAGCAGATTCTGCACCGCCTGATGAAGAAGCACTGGTTTCACCCGCCATGTTCTTCAGTTTAAGACCAACACAGGTTGCTGAAGACCCGGATTCTGAGACATCACCGATATCCAAAGTGTCGGGAAGAGTTTCAGATGACTCAACAGTGTGCATCTGAACAAGACAACAATCCCATGAATACCAAGAGAAATTTTAAGTACACATTATGCAAAATTATCAACTAATTAAAAATTCAACATGACATACACTGCAGAAATTATTTCCAACAAAGTATACCACTATCAGAAACAAAAACTTCTCTTTTACATCTTTCAGTGAAAGTCATATACAAATTAAACATTTAGCTCAGTGTAAAACCTATGTGAAATACCAATAAGCTGAAGCAAACTGCATAAAGAATTTGTCATACAACGATCAAAAACCAAGTTTGCTGCATGAGGGAAAAGCCCAGACCAGCATCCTTAATCCACCCAATTAGCAGAAATTATTAACAGAATAACCTAACATAGAATCCTCACTTTGGACATATTGAACTAACAGTAATGTGATTGTGAATAAAAACAAGAACACAATGACATACTACTTATGGTAAGAACCAAAAATCCATATGAAAAATCAATCACATGAATCAATGTACGAGATCAGATGAAAGCATGAAAAGGGGGGAACCAAAAGATCTTTCACTTCAGTCACCAAACATGATGATGAGATCAGAAGTTGCACAAAAGAAATGATGAAGAAACCCGTGGCTACACCACAATGGGCCACAAATGGAGTAAGATCCTGAACTCTTTGATCAGACAATTATTAGTCGAAGCCAAAAATATAAAATCAGGTTAAATATGTAATTAGACAATAAAAATCAGAAAATTATGCTGGAATTCAATTACTTCACTATTAGCAGTTCATAGCGGGACACTTGGAGATGTGCATAATAGAACAGCAGGAGGGGAGCTCAAACATTCATCCTCCCAAGGCTTAAGAAAAGAAAAACTCACAATGAGAAGGAATGAAGGAAAGCAATCCACCAATATCAAGCTCACGATGATATTCGTAATTATAAAATAAACAAAGGTCAAATTTACCTCAAGTTGGTTCAGCATATCAACAGTGGCTTCAAAGTCTCCATCATTCGCCAAGTAGACATCCAAAAGAGACTCATTGGACAAACCAGGAAATGTCATGCGAAGATACTCCAAATCCATGTCAAATTCTTCATCTACAATCTGCTTGTCAGTCATTTCACCAGGATTTTGCATCAAAGAACCATGAGCAGGATGGCTTTTCACTGCAGAGCCTTCTGCAACCTGGTGCTTTTCAGTACCATAGGCTGAAGAAACAAGAGAAGCATTGCTACTGTGCAGGTTATAGGCAAAGTGTGAGGAAGGTTTGAACCAAGCATTCTCATTGCCGTGTTTAATATCTTTGGCTGTCACATTATCACTGGCCTCCCTTTTGGCAAGAGGTATGTATGATGCTGCATATGGGTTCAACGAAGAAACTCCGGGCTTCATTGCCTTCATGGACAAAAAACACCATTCATTTAGACAACCATTATTAGAATGAGGCAAATCATTAATTTTCCCAAAGAGTAACCCACAAAGAGGAAAATTTAATAAGAGTTCAACCTATAAGCAAAGTAGTAAAATGAAAGGAAACAACCATAGAAAGCTCCAAAGAATTAAAAACCAAAAAAGTAGATTGTTTGTAAATTGTAATAAACACTGAATTTAGGTATGATTTATTATAAGACATGGATACCAAGTCGACCATTTTATAGATTGAAAACAAGCAACACCTAAAATCCATCAAACAACTAAAAAGAACTCTACTTACAAGATGCTGAGTTATGACTGTTTCTCATCAAATAACAAAATTACTTTAACCATAACAATAATCAGATTTATTGAAAATAAACATTTACAAAGAATAAGCCTCTTCTTAATACAAATACACACGTTCAATCAGCTCGATCATATGAATTTTTCTATCAAAGCTTTTCTGTAATGCAAAATCCGACAAATATATTTTGATCAAACTCTTAGGATTAAACAATATATAATCACCAGATAAAATGGGAAAAAGGTATAATTCCTTAAAATTTTAAATATATATCAAGAGAGCAACTAGTAACGAAAATTCGGGTAAGCTTTTAGTTCTTCGATTATGTTTTCCAATTTAAATCTCGAGAAGATCAACCAAAAAGAAGGGATAAAACATAAAAAATCAAAGGTTAGGCAGAAAATTTGAACGAGAAATAAAGCAAAAAATCGATAAAAAAAACTGCAAAAGGGGAAAAAAGATTCCGTAATGATATGATAAGAAAAGAAGAAGGGAAATCGAAAGATAAATTACCTAAAATTTTCGAAGAGATTGAAGATCGTCCGAAGAAAGAAATAGAAAAAAGGGCAAGAAGAAAAAAAAGATTGAAGAGATCGGCGATTAGAATGGAAAGCAATAATGAAATGCTTTTTAGCGAGGAGGGTAGAGGAGACTACTTGACAAGCAGTGACGTCCGTGTCCTGTTTGGAACCAGGCCTAACTTCAATCTCAAATCGGTTTACAAATTCATCTATAGGAATATGCTTGAAACGGGTAAACCCTTATCCACCAACTTTTAAATTTTATCCTCTAAGGAATTGTTATATTTTATTGGTGTAAATACTATTTTTTTTTATAATTTAAATAATACCCTTTAAACTTATATCAATTTCAAAAATTGGAAAAAGTCACTATTTACAAAATCGGAGAAGATTAAATTAGATCAATTGAATTAGGAGTCAAGTGAAATATCGATTTGAAATAAAAAATTAGACCAATCGGTCTACTAACCGATACAGACTGAATGAATAAAACTAAAAAATTAAATTAACTGAATTTTAAACCTTTTTTAATTTTAATTTTAATTTATAATTTTTAATAATTTATTTAATTAAGAATAAATGATTTGATTGATTTAACAACTAATCTAATTTTAAAAAATTAAAAAAATTTCATACATTTCTCAAAAATTACCGCGACGATGAATTATATTAAAATTTTAAAAATGATACCGTGTTATATATGAAAACATTGTCAAAAAGAAAAATTTTCTAACCCTACATCACTTTGGGTAAATAGATAATAACTTATATTAATTTAATTAAATAAAAGTTAAAATAATTTTTTAAAAATATCAATTCTTTTTATTAAATCAAATAGCAAATGACTATGATAGGTATAAAGTTAAATTATTGTTACGGTCCTTCTACTATGTTTAAATTTAAGATTTAGTGTCTATATTTTAGTTTGACATAATTTAGTTCTGCTATGTAATATCATAAGTTATTTAAATAGTTAATAGCCTTAATTTTTTTGGTTAAAATACTGAAGCTGAATTATTTTTTAAAAAATAGCCATTCTAACTTATCATGCCAAAATAGATTTTATTTTTAGGAAAGAAATATGAATTTAAAAAAAAAAATCTACATCATCATTTTAATTGGAATAGTACCAAATGTGAGTGTAATAGAGACATTAAAATTGAAAATTTACCATTATCTTATATTGATTTCAATAGTTAGACATAGATTTTTCTAAAAACATTTATTATAATTTATCGTGCTAAAATAATTTTTTATTAAAATAATATTTCTTAAAAAATTCATATCAGCAATTTAATTTAAATAGTTAATAATATTAGAATTAATTAATAATATTATAAAAATATAAAAATTAAATTAGGTTAGAAATTAAAGTATGAATTAAAATAAAATTATATAAAAATGAGAGTCGTGGGAAACACATTCTAACTTTCCATGAAAGGAATGCCCCAAGGGCTTTCTCCATGGGAATTATCTAGTTACTTTATTTTATTCTTTTAATCATTATAATATAATGGGTAAATTTCAATTTTGTTTCTTCTATTATGCTCATATTTAGTAATTTAGTTTGTAGAGTTTAATTTGATATAAATTCATTACCTATTTTTACAATTACATTAATTAATCAAAATAATTAATATCCTTAATTATTACTGTTAAAATGATGATGTGAATTTAAAAAAAAAAACACTTTGCTAGCACAATTAGAATGGGTATTTAAAAAAAAAAATGGTATTAGCATTTTAATCAAAATAATTAAGAGTATAAATTATTTTGACTAATTAATAATATTGCGGTCTCGGTTTCCCAGCCGTGATTCTACAGTCTTGATTTTGTAACCATGGTTCCATAGTGGTGATTCTGCAGCCCAATTTGTAAGCCTAGTTATGTAGTCCTCATTCAAGTTCAAGTTTAAACCCCCCCTCTTGTCTTTTCAGTTGCATATCTGCCATTTTTTTTTTTTGAGTTTTACTTATCAAATGTTATTTTAGGGTTTTACTTCTCTTATGTTGTTTGTGGTTTCATTTTTGTTCTTCGGTGCAACTCCCATGTTGTTTACGAGTTTCATTTCTATGGAGTTTCGGCTCTCTTTCATGTTGTTTTTTAATACAACTCCTATATTATTGTGGGTTTCATTTATTTAGAGCTCCAATTCTCTATTTTGTTGTTTTTGGATGCAACTCAGCGACCTATGTAGCTCTACTCTATAATTCTCACATTGTAGGCTTTGTGGCTTCCTGTAGATACATTATGTAGCTTCTTATAACTTCTTGCGGCTATGGTTTTTTGCCATGATTATTTTTGGGTGTGCATATGGTATGCTAGTTTTTTGTTTTTTTTTTCAAATCTCACCTGTAACCTATGCTTCTTACAGCTTGTTGCAGCTTCGACCGAACTGTGGCTTTTCACCATTTCATTTTTAGGTGCATATATGTTAGTTGTTTTCAGCTTCCTGCGGCCTAAGCTTCTTGTCCTTTCAACTTCTTGTAAGCTCCTTGCAACTCCGGTTCAACCTTTGCTTTTCTTTGTTTTTGGCTCCACATACGTTATGAAGGTTTTTTAGCAACCTCTTTAATGCACGCACAAAGGTCTTACCAACTTTCTTTTTTAAGAAGATCGGTTACAGAGACAAGGTCCAAGCAAATTCAAGCCAATTAAATTTATATATGTACTATCATGTGTCCATGGGTTTACAAAGCTGCCAAGAAGAATTGAAGCTTGCTTGGAGGACTTCACTACTAGTGGAAGACCCAAAATCTTGAAGAAAGTCGTTTTAGGAGTTTATAAAAGAATCCCTACCTTAGAATTTTTGGCCCGTTTAGGTCAAGTATTTAAGAAAAATTAGCAACAACTTATCTTGAAAGACATATCTTTTGTACAATTCGACAAGCCACAACTAGTAAAAGGCATAGCACAAGTCAAATTCTTCCTCTCCAAATAAGTTTTTGACGCCAGGCATCACTCCTATAGCTTTGTCTTTATTATCTCACAATCTTGTTCTACCGAGCAGTTTTAACTTTTGCTCCTAAGCGCTCCAAAAGTAGAGTTTGGTAAAGCAGAACTCTCGCAGGGGTTACTATTACACCCAACAAATAATGCTCTCGTACACAAATTTTGGTTGAGCAAAAAATCCTCTAGAGAATACAATATTGTCAAACAAATTGGATTCCACAAAAAAACTCCTTGACATAGAGTTTAGTATAACAAAATTCATTAATAGGATACGATAACACTAAACAATTATCATAAGTATTTCGATATGATTAATTGGTTGAGCACAAATCATTCATGAGATTTAACTATTTTTCTACCGCTTTTCTTATCCTCAATCTTCTTATTTAATGATACATTTTCTTTCTCATCTTAACCTTCCATAGGTCATTTTATAACTAAAATGGGACTATTTGCTAAATCAATGAGGCCACATGAAAAAAGTTGGATTCATCTCTTTACAACAAATAGAAGCTTTTGCACAACCATTAATAAAGTGTGACCTATTAACATCTTTAATAAATATGAGATATCACATCAACCATTAATTAAGTGTAAGCTATTAACATCTTTAACAAATATAAGACATTATTTCAACCAATCATTAATCGGTCAATAGAGTAGGTCAGCGCACAAAAAAAAAACAAAAATCATTCATAAATACCGAGTTTTATTCTCACTATAAGTATGACCTCTCACTTTTCCTTTTTTATTATATTCAATCTTACTTCACTTTGCTGAAACACATATTTAAATATCGTAAAATGTTTCAGAACACGAGTTTTGACACTTCTTAACATATTTTTGTCTTATAAGTTTTCTATTTACTTTTCTTCCTCCTCCTCCTCCTACTAATATATAGATTAACCCTTCAACATGGTAACATTTCTCAAATTAGCTCCTAAAACATTTTTTTGGGATCAATTTAGTCTTTGAGATTAGCATTAGTTACAAAAATTGGTCCCTTCCATAAACACCATCTGTTTCTTTTTTTAACAATGTGGTAATGTGACTAAACATGGACATAACACGTGGGCAAACAGGGGAATGACATGTATCTTAGTTTTAATTATTCTACAAAATTTAAAAAATTGAAAAATCCGAAACATTTATATAAATTTAAAAAAAATAATTTTTTTTAAAATTTATAAAGAAATATTAAAAATAAAAACTTATAAAAAATAGAAAAATATAGACAAATCAAAAAAATAAAAAAAATATATAATTAAAATTTTATAAAATTACAAAAGACTCAACAAAACTCAAAAGTAGTTTAAATTTTAAAAATAAAGTAACATAAATTGAAAAATGAAAAAAATTATAAAATTCAAAAAATTGATCGACATTGATTGGGTATTGATGGCGGTAACTGGTTGTTGATCGATTATTATTTCTTTTTGAATTTCTAAATATTTTTTGATTTTTTTATATTTTGTAATTTTCTAAAATTTTAATTATATTTTTAATTTTTTAATAAATAATTAAAGAAGAAAACACATGTCGTTCCCCTTTGTTCGCGTGTCATGTTTATGTTTGGGGTCGTCACCCCATTGTTAAAAAACAAGGATAAGGACGAATTTGTGCAATGGATGCCAATCTCAGAGATCTATTTGATAAAAAAAAGTCAATGGGCCAACTTGACAAAAGTTATTAAGTTCAGGACTAACAATGATAATAAGTGTTTTACGTGGCAACATACTATTGGCATCTTGGATTTAGCCGATTTGGTGTTGAGTTGTAGAAGAACATTACCCATTTAAAAGTGAAGAAAATCTGAAAAATGAAATCCAAGCGGATGAGTTTAGCTAAGTATAATAAGCTAAGAAAGAAGTAGCAGAGTAGAGAGAGTAAAAATGGTGGTTCTCTCTCCCTCTCTTCTTTCGCTCCCAACCCTCCCTTTCTTCAGGTTTTCTCTTTTTCTTTCTATCTCTTCCTTTACTTCTTGGCTTTGTTTCTTCTCAACTTGTTTCTTTTTTCTTTCTGGGCTTTTCTCTCAGGCATGAACCGGGTAGTAATGGCAGTGGAATGCTAAGTCATAATCATGGCAATTACAGTACAAAATTTCATCAGAAAACCACACTATGTTGCAGTGTTGCTTCAAAACCCACTTCCCCAAACGTGTTATGGAGAAGGGATTTGCTGCTCTTGGCTCTTTCTTCTTCGCTCTCCACACATTTTCCATCTTCGGGTACATATTTATACCTTCGTTGCCTCTTTCACTAGTTCACCTTGTGCATGATGAAATGACGGTATGAAGAACCAATGGCTTAGCTTAGTTGGTTTTTAGTGAAGAAAAGGGACCAGTTATTTAAAAGCTTTTAGGCTGTCTTATATGCCCATCTATCATCAGTGATGGAAAATTTACATGATGTGCTATTACTTATTTTATGTTGCTTTCGTTTTGATTTTGTTAACCATGAAGACTATTATATATCCCAAAAGAATCATTATAGTGCTGAATTCACAAAATAATAGGTGTGGCATCCCTGTTATGGCTTGAGCTTGTGTAAAGAATTGTGATATTTAAACTTACCCATGGTTGAGTTTAAGCAGTTTCTAGTTGCACCAAGATCAAATTGTATGTTTTAGATTTTTGGTAGAGCCTTCTTCTCTGACCGAAGAAAGAACCCTTTATTTCTAGAAATTTAAGTGGATCCTTCTATGTAATGTTTATCTAGAGGATCATAAAGGGATCTAATTTTTCTTTTGTTATTTTTCCTACTATGATGCTTCAACAATCTCCCACTGAATCTTCACCTTCTTCTGATTTTGTAACACTTCTGTTGGAAGGAAACATTTGAATGCATGCTATCTAGTTTTTCAATAATTTCTATATCCATACTCTCTTCCTTTTTCTTCCAAGTATCATGTTAAGCTTATTGCAGGATGTCTTGCTGCGGAAGATGTAAGAATGACTTCATTAGTTGATGAAATAAATGCTTATACCTATTCATACCCAGTGGAATTGCCATCTAAGAAGTTCCTTTTTAAATGGTAGGTTTTCAGCATCAAAATTACACGTGACATGACCTGCTGCCTTTTTTCATTATTATCATATATAAATTTAGAAATCTGTAAAGAAAACATGTTGTTCACTCTGTCTCATTGTTCTCAGTCCTATTGAATAATTCTCTCGTTTACTTCTATAGAGCAATTGACCCTAATAGATGTGAAGAATTGACTCTTGTTACAGTTTATGCAGTATAATTGGCACATACAGTAACACATATCTTTGGAGGATTCAAATTACGTATTTTGTTTAAAGGCATCTTATAGTTCTTTCGCCATGAGATTCTGATACACCTGTAATATCACTTTCAATTTCACTCAAGGAAGAGTAAACCAATTCACCTCGAAGTGTAGGAACATGACTCTTTTTGCATTTTTTCTGAAGGGTGGAATCTAGAAAGCCAGAACGCTATTCATCTGCAGCACCATTGTCTCGTAAGTCTTACTCAATCTCACAACTTGGAAAAGAAAAGTTCTGTGTGCTATAGCATTTTAATCAGTACTACTCAAAATTCCAAGTTTTGTTGCAATATTTCTATAACAGAATTAGATATTGGACACAAAATATATGATATACTAACAAGATTTTACATATAATGCAGCTGATGCACGCCTACGCATTGTGTCTGAACGTGTGGACATTGTTGATAATCTCATCATTTCTGTTTCGGTAATTTTATAGAATTGCATCTTTCTGAATGTATCCCTATTTGTTAACTGTCCAATGTTTTATGAATTTTATTTCATCCTTTGATTCAGATAGGTCCACCGAATGTTCAGTTTTTAAAGTCAAAGGATAAGAAGACATGGGCAGCAAAAGATGTTGCTGATTCTGTATTGTCTGACAAGTCTGCACTGGTAATACACGACTTCTTTTTGCTCATGTGTATGATAGATAACTTAACATTTCTCATTTTGGTTCATTCACCTGAAAATTTGTCCCAAATGCTCAATTAACACTGAAATCTTCCTGAAACTGAAAATTGCAGTAGAAACTATAAGCCACCTAAAAAGTTGTGTAGATGTTAATAAAATGTTAAAATATACTCCAAGTCTCTGTACTCTTCACACATTTGGAATTTAATCCCTCTACTTTTAGTTTCAAGAATTTAGGCTCTCTACTTTTCATACTTCATAATTCATCAAGTTGTTTATCATTTGACATTCTACATCTTTTGGTAGCGTGTCACCTCGAGTCAGCGGATGAGTGAGAGTTCAGTTCTTGATGCGCATGCTAGTGAAGTAAGCTTTAAAGTCCTTGCTTTAATTTGTATCACCATTTCTCTTGGTTATTTTAATATAATTGATATACATCTAAAAGCTTTGGAGTCAAAGTGGCTTGTATAATTCTTTTTCCTCTTTCCCAGATTGATGGCGAGCTATATTGGTACTATGAGTACCTTGTTCGCAAATCACCGACAAAATCAGTAAGCGTTCCCTTTTCGACAGTTATCATCAGTGCAAAGATCTGTCAACCTTCCTTTTTGTGGAGTGTTGATGCGTTTAATGGATATTTGCAGGCTCAAGAAGCAAACCTGTACCGACATTATATTGCTTCAACAGCTGAACGAGAAGGTAGGATCATAAAGTTTCTACCTTTGTTCCTCATTTTCCAAAGGTGTAGTTGTATTATGAAGCTATTAAAATCTTTGCAACCTAGTTTGTCATCTAATTTCTCGCCAAGTACTGAAGTCTGAAAACAAATTTGAAACTTCCTTGGTAGAGTCCTGAAGATCTAAGATTTTAGGAACCAGTTAACAAAATATTTTATGCGCATAACTTATCTGCCAATATTTCCAACATGGTAAAGAGGGGGAAAAAAAGGAAATCGCTTGCATGACAGCTTTGAACTCATCAAAATAGTTACAAACAATTTTACACAAGTTTTTAAAATTATAATTAAATAACTATTTTATCCAAATAAATAAGAATGTGTGGGAATGTTGATGTTTGTAATTTCAAAAGTGAATTACTGACAGTCATCTAAGTCAAATCTGGAAAAAATATATATAGAAAGATGCCTCATTCATTTAAGCACAGATATCCTTTGCTACTACAGTTTTGTAGTTAATGCTTAAGACTTGACATAGTCTCTTCTGGGTACTTTATGACATATTCGGCTTATGTTTCTGTTTGTGGGACTTCTGCATATCATCTTCTTCTGTTATCATTCAACCATGCAAATGTCTATTGCAGGCTATCTGTACTCTCTAAGTGCTTCAACTCTTAGCAAGGAGTGGACTAAGGTCTCTCTCTCTCTCTCTCTCTCTCTCTCTCTCACACACACACACACATACAAAAATGAACATTAGTAAACTATTTCTAATAGGACAGAAGAATGGAAGAATAAAAGTATCAGATGGTCATTTTGTATGTAACTGTGGTCAAGGTAGTTTTTATCCAATTCAAGGAAAAGGGATGATTATATGTGTGTGTGTGTATATATATATATTCAGAATAATGCGTGAATTACTTACTAAGTGAAACTTGCATAATACAGATGGGTCCCTTATTGGAACAGACTGTTGCATCCTTTCGCCTTCTCCCTCCCACAGATAATTACGTTCCTCCATACAAGGATCCATGGAGATTTTGGTGACAGCCCTCTTTTTCTTTTTCCTTTTGTTTCGATTATTTTTTTTCTTGTCTTGGGTCTACGATGTTGATAACAAGTGTAAATTTTAAAGGGTTTCAACACTCTGTTATCATGACCTTTTCCCCCTTACTGCCAACCACATTGAAAAATTGAATTGAATGAAGCAACGTTAATCAAGAATTTCGTATGTTTCCGATGTGGACTAGAAAAAAAAAGTTAGGAAGCGAGTGTATTTACATGTATAATGTATTTTATGTATAATTCTTTAGATTGCTTATATAATAGTAAAGAATTACACTAATCCGCCTTCTCTTTTATACCACCTTATTTACTCACTCTTTCATTTGGCTTCTTTTGAATCAAATGGAAAACTTTAACAAGCTCAAATCTTTGCTTTATCCAAATGAGAATGGATGTTACAAACTTGCAAATTGGAAAGCCAAGAAATCTAATTTTATTAGTTCATGAAATCACTCCTTACATTTGATACACTTAGTTGAAAAGGCTAAAGATTGAGCAATACTATATTTCTACTCTTGAAACTATATCATTTTGTTGAATTTTACATCTGTACAAAGATGAAGGTGATTCAAATATAAACAAGCTCTTGATTTTGAGCAAAGAATGAAATACGTAAGTAAACCTACCTTTGCATTTTCAAAAACTACTACCCCTTCCCTAGACATCTCTTAACCTTCGTTTAACTTGAAAGATAAGCATCACTATGGCATTTTTACCTGTGCAAAGCCCTGAAAATGGCAGGTAGCAGGTTTGCCCTAAAACAAACAACTGATAGCAGATTAGTCTTGCGAGGTAGCAGAATACTCGAAAAGAAGACGTTTGGAAGGTGCAGATTGTAGTAGAACTCGCAGACGACTTGTAAGCTTGTAAATCAAGGTCCATTGCATAGCCATCTCTGATTCTTTCAGCTGCCTAACTATAGAGGCCTAAAAGAAAGGGATAAAAGCACCAGGTAAGAACAAAGTTCAACATTGACTGAAAATTGTATAGAAGCTTATTGAGCCACGTTCAGATGATTAGTGCACAATCAAAGCACCCAACAAACACTGCTTACAATTTTGGTTTTTCTTTTCCCTACTTTGGTATTCTATATATTAATTCATTTGCGTGAAGGAAGAGCTGCTTACATGAAGCGAAATATTGATCAGAGAAAAAAAAAAAAGAATGGATAGAATTTAGATTTACCTGCAAACGTTTCCCAAGCTGGACTTCAACTTCTGTGCCAAAGGATATATTACTGGCTAAAGATTTGAGAGGATCAGCCGTGGGATCAACAGATAGCAAACTAGGGATTTGTGGGGCATACACTAGCCTCCACCTGGCCTGACCAAACTCTCCCTTCCCCTCTATTCTTGGCATTAGCGTTTCAAGTGTTGCAGTCGCAAGCTTTTTAAATGCAAGTTGGCCATCACCTTCCAATATGGACTCAGCCAATTGACTCTCAAACACTCTAGCAGCCTGTACAAGATGGCAAAATTCAAAACAACCCACTATAGTCCATGAGATCTGAATTTGGCAACTACAAACAAGTGGATAAGCTACGTCAAAACTCAGGGCAATATTCACATATCCTTGTTAAACTTATAAATGCCTTGCCTCATTGGATGCCTTGTTAGATAAACAGAAAACCAGAACGAAATATCACGTGGCATGGAGATCGGCAACATGCATTGAATATGAATGAAGGTACACAAAACAAACTAGTAGATAGGTTCACCTTTGCCATTACATCTCAAGCAAATTTCCACGATATAGGAAAGAATGATGTTTGACAACTTTATCCTTCCTTACTACACAGTCAATTTAGAAAGAAAGAAACCAGAAAACGTCATCATTGTTTACGAATAACAAATCATTTAATAACACCATAGGATGCAACCGTAGTACAAGAGGTTATAATCTACTTTCCTAGGTTCAAAGTTTCTAAGGGAACCTTGAATTGTGTCATTCTATCTTTGGCACATTGCTAGAAGGAAGTGGGACAAATGCTTACAGCTCATGTAAGACAGAATAGATCATTTCAGGGGGACCCAGTGGGAACAGAAAAATGATGCATCATCAAACATATTTTATTAATTAGTAGTTACCTCAGTGGGTGAGAGAACATCCTGCTCCACAGAACGTGTTGAGGTCACCACCAACTTGTCCTGCCAATTGCTGGCTCGACTTTGAATCCTGAATTGCCATTCTGATCCAACCAAAGCCAAGTCCAGCATTGGATCTAGACCATACTCCGGTTCAAATTTTGCTATATTGAGATGTTCCCGTTTAAGCCTTACCTGATTTGGAGAAGTCAATCTCAGCATATTAAATGCAATAAGAGAAAAGTCCACCAGAAACAAATTTAAGCACAAGGAAAGAAGCTTAAACAAGAGTGACATAGATACATAGGACTCACTTGAGTTGCAACAAGATTCACATCACCATTCTCAAATGTTAAAGTGCCCTTCGGTTTTATCCACTTTGGATGAGCCAAGCCATTCAATTCGAGTTCCCCACTAACAGCAAAGTTAAGAATCAAAGGATAAACTATCCTTAATTCTGGTCCTAAAACAAGTTTCAAATCACTAAGGCGTACATCAACACTTGGTTTAATGTTCACTAGCTCCATCTCCTTCTCAACTCCAGCTGATTTAACTGAAAAAGAAATAATAATTATTTCACTTGGATGATCAGAAACAAATAATAAAGACAAATTAATTATACAACAATAGACAGGATTCTGCATGTTCATAGAACTGATGGTAAATCCGTATTCTTCATTTCAGGAGATTGACAATAGTTATTATTCTTTTTAATAAGAAGCTTCATCCTATCAGTATCACCTAATTTGTGCAGAAAATAAGAACAAAATCTAAATATAAGTTTAAGTTAAATAGCATTTAAAAATAGCAAATCAAAGGTTTAGACATCAATAGACCAGGCATATCCATATCCATAATTTTCTAAAACAAAATTTAACCTGATGCCATAAATTCTTAAATTACCAATAGATTTTTCACTTTTTTTTTCCTTCTTCCACTTCCTGTTGCATCAAAGTAGCTTATTACTTGTATTTGTAACCCATTAGAGGCTTCAAAGTATTGAAACACAAGAAGAAAATCCTCTATCAGAGGTTTTGCCCTTGAACTTCTTCAAGTTATCTAAGAGCCTACCTGAAGGCAAAGTCCTCCAATTTTCTTTTCTAATTTAGAGACTTGTTTGTGTTTAACTAGATTGATAAACCCACAAGTAATGGGTATTGAATAGCGCATAAAATTGTTTCCTAGGAGTCTTATTCAGTTATTGAAAAAGAAATATTTTCTACTGAAAATTTCAAAATTCTAAAACCATATAAAAGAGTAGTCTTGATTTCTATTGCTGTATTTGGTGACTGCTAGAAAAAAAAGAAAAAGGCATCAGAATTGAAAGCACTGAATGGCATATACTACCAGAGGGCTGTGGGAGTTTGGTCCTTGAAGAAGCAGGTTCAGAACCAAAAAACCGTGAAACATATCTAGAAGCAACTGCTTTGTTGACACCGCTACCAAGAAGCCTGGACTGATTTGAAGCCAGCCTATTCAAAGGTGCAGCTCCACTACCCTTATCATGCGGTAAATATGCCTCTCCATGGCTCAACTTAATATTGCCTGAGATGGTTGGCTGCAGTATGGAACCAGTTATCTGCAACTGGGTGTCAACCTGGCCACTGATTTCAGCAAGATTTCAGTTTTCCACAATCAACATGAGAAAGAAATCAATACAAATAGACAGCTAACAGGAAGCAAGAGGGCAGGAGGAAGGAGATCTGTTCTGTATATGGATCTAAAGGGAGAGTATGGGCAAATGCCAGATGGCAGCTGGGGGGCAGAGTACTGCAACTACTTCCTCTCATCAAGACTCACAATAAACACAAGAACCAGCATCTAGGAACAAAGTCATTATATTATGCATCATAAATCATGTTCACCTCAGAATGTTCTTTGCCCGTACTTCGAGAACTTCACATTTCATGTCAATTTTATCACCCAGGGATGCTTCACTTGTTCTAAGGGGCAAATTCCCTTTTAGAAACAGCTTCCCTCTTCTGCTTACCCTGCTTTCCAATAAAGCTATGCATAATTTATTTGATTTTACATGTACAGTGCCACCAATGTTTGTAAGTGGTTGTCTGAGTACAGGTGAGGATATAGATGCCCTATGGAATGATGCAGATCCATCAAGCACAGGTTGTTCAACAGTGCCTCTAACCTGTTTTAAAAGACGAGAAAACAATTGAAAGTTACTACTAAATTACACTTGGTCAAATGTTCTGCAAATTCTTTACCTTTAGTTAACCCACCTGAAGCATGACATCAGCATTGCCACTAAGCCAGTTTGCATAAGGAGATAATGCTGTCAACAACATCATGCCCCCATCCTTTATATCAGCGTCGATTCTAACTTCTCCTACATCTAAGATGTTCCAGTTTAAACCTTTAAGACTTTCAGCTAACTGAGCATCCCAACCTTCTTCTGTTCTCTCTCGGAAGGTTTTTTTCTCACTAGTTTTATCAGTTGACTCCTTACTCCTCTCTTTCACCCAGCCAGGGACGAAAGTTTCCTCGCTTCGTTCTGTTTCTATTTCTATTTCTTCCTCAGAGATGCTGTTTTGGCTGTTTTGGACAAAAGTAACAGGAACACTTCCCTGTACGTGTACATGGCCATTTTGGATGATTGGTTCAAATTTGGCATTGAACAGAAAGCGGCTGCTTGAGGTCAAGGAAGCAACAACTTCAGCGCGCCCAAGATCAATGCCCCCAATGGTACCATCCAAGAGCCTTACTTGTACATCACATTCTGGTTTTGCAAGACTTCCTCTGAGGTCTCCTTCTGTGTATAATATACCCTTAATCGGGGCCAGCAATTGTCGCAAAGAATGAACAGCTTCAGTGGCAGATGATTCAATAATCTGCACTATGGTAGGAACTAGACTAACAGGAAAATTTAGAACAGCAAAATGAAGATTGGTTTTTGGCCCCAACAAAGTTCCATCAGCATGGATTGTTGCATCATCCTTTTGGATAAAAATTTTCTCAAGACGCAAACCATCGTCGTTACTGAATGCACCCACTGCCACTACACGTTGAGTGTTATAACTTCCCCACTCCCATTCCTCCCCATGCAAGTCAAATTCTGCCTGAAAAATATTTACAAGAACCAATAATGTCAGAGGAAATATACTGCATGGAAACAAGTTCCAAAAAGTTGCTGCAAATGATAAATGGCAATCATTTCTTTCAAAAAATGCAAATTAAACAAAAAATTTAAGATTCCTTATATGAAGTTTGGGTTCAAAAAAGTGAAAGAAAGAGAAGGTCCCCCATAGGAGCCTTGTGCTTGAGATCATGATTCACAAAAAATGGATATAATTTTGTGCTTGAGATTGACAGCCTGCATGTTGTTTTAGGAGTTTTTGCACAACCTTAACAAATACACCAGCAATATTCATATTTTATAATTCCTAAGAAATAGTTATAAACAGGCTGTAAATCCAAATTTTTGTCAATGATCATGGACAAATATAAACTTGGCTTTTCCCATTTGAAGGACTATAGATGTGTTAAGTATCCAACCTAAAACCACATGGTAATAGGTGGAGGGGCCCAACTTTAAATAAGACCACAGAAGACCAAATACTTATCCCACTTAACAATATGCATCAAAGATCCAGTTTCATTAAGCTTCACAAGAAGAAATCCTGACCTCATTATTTCACACAACAATTTTTGCACGTCAATCACATGATTATATGCTGGCCTTACCAGTAGCTATAATATTTCATATTTGAAAAACAAAAATTTTAGAAACTTATTCATGTTATGCACACCATAGTATCTCCGTTGCCTCCCCCACTTGCATCAAGAGAACCATGCCAGCAGCCCTTAAGTTCAGCTAAACCTGGGAGACTTATGTCTTCAAGAACAACTTCATTTGATGCAGTATAATGACCCCGTATTACCTAAAAATTCAAAGAGCTGTCAAAAGTGTAGAAAAGTACAAGAACTGAATTTTGGTGTGTTCTACATGCAGTTCATGTCATAGAAGTTACTAGAATCAGGTATTGACCAAGTACCTCAAGCAAATGCTGAAGACTCTCAGTATATACTCCCACCGACTGCAAACTTTGAATGAAAAGATCCTGCACACAGTATCAAGAAACATGAAGATTTTAAATGGAAGGAATACATAATCGGCAAAGATCTCCAAATGCAAATAAGATCCTGTACTCTTATTTTTCATTTTGAAGAAATTGGTTAGGATGAAGTGGGCACAGTTCATAAGAATAAAATCTCTGTTATGCAACTACCAAAATGCTTCCTGCAATCTGAGATGCCTTGAGAAAATTGAAAAAGATCCATTAACAAATAAACCCCAAAACAACCTTTGATCTAGAACGGACAGCAGGATCTATACTTCGAGACAAGAGTCTAGCAAGTGGAAGCATCTCAGCAACCTCAGCTCTGGGAACTTCAAGTCTCATTCTCCACCTTCCCATAGAAGATATGACACTACCAAGATGTCCTGTCATTGCTCTTTTAAACAAACCATCCATTCCCATTTCAGAAAAGTTTCTATCCCGGCTGCCGGGCAATACATATTCACCTTGAAGCTCATACCGGCTACTAATTTGCTCTAAAACAGTTTTCTCAAGTGTAATCTACAAAAGTTCATGTCAGCCAGTAAAATCAGTATCATAGTTTGCAGTGTCTATATGTTGCAATTCAGGAAATTAAGAATGGTGTCCTTAATGATTTGTAAAATCTTTAGCATATAGAAATCAATGTTGCAAAAAAGAAAATTCCAAATTACAAGATTAGTAAGATAAACAATCAACTTTATTTTATACTGAACTGGATATATAATATAATCGCCTAAAAACCACTACTAGTAAAAAAGACAACTTAAAATTGAACTTGGTTGAAAGAATTTCAAACCTATTCACAAACAAAAAAAATACTCACACACACATATATATATGTAAGTCACAGAAATTTCATGTGAGATGACCCGATAAAATAAGCAGAAAAAATCGACATATCAAAGGAATAGAAGCTTCAAATACTAACAACATCACCGCTCCATCTAGCAGCCACATCTAGGGCTTCACCAAGCACACCGCTAAATTTAGGCCGAAGAACTGATAGAACACCATGACCTCTTCTTTTCTGGAAATTAAGCTGGATTTCAGCCTGAAAGTTGAAAAAGAATGATTAACTAAATATTTCCAGTTAAAATTACCACTAGCAACTGATATATTAAATGATTAGTCAATAGTCATCATCAAACTAGAGAAAGCTCCCATCTAACTTCACTTGGAACAAAATGTTTGAGATGGAGATCAGCAACAGCTTAAAACATCAATACAAGCACCACAAAAGATGGTAGAAATTTCTTTAGATTCTAGAAATTTTAGAACGTATAATGTACAGAAAACACCCCCCTGGCCCCCTCCCTGTTTTCCTCTTCTCCATTCTCAAATATTGAAAGAGGAAAGAGAAGAAAAGAAAAGGATATACATTAGTACCTTCAAGCTTAAAAATGCAATTATTATCCAAATAGAATTTACTTTTGGATTCTTTCTAGCCAAATTAACAAACTGAGTGTATTCGCTTTTGCTCTCTCCCTAAAGAAAATTCCTATCATTTCAATTCCGCTGTAATCTCTAGTATTAGCTTTCTTTGCTGACAAGAAGACCCACATAAAAGCTTACCCGCTGTATTGTTCCACGAAGTGAAGCAAGCTCCAATTCATCAAGTGGCAAGTGGCGTATCTGCAACAACAGACGCATGGCAAGAACGTTTCAAGTTCATTTGACCTTTAGCACTTACTGATTCTAACATTACAAACTAAACTGGAAAGATCTTAATATACCTCAAAAGTAGCAGAATGAAGTGGGCGTAAACAAATATTAGCTTTCAGTTGCCCCTTCTGAAGAGAAAAGGAGAATAGTTTTCCATTTTGCAAGTTCTCCTCAGAGCCAGATTGTAAAGGCTGCACAACCTCAATTGCAAGATTTTCATCTGGCCTGCCTATGGCCTCTAACTGCACAACCAGTGTGAATAAAAATTTTGTTGTAAATAAGTGAGAAAGAATTGGCAATATATGTGTCAACAATAAGAATAAACTATGGACCTCCACCACAGATACTGTATTTGACAATGAAATACTTGACATCCTGAAAGGAAATGTTTAGTTGTATTTTACTCAGCCCAACATAAACAGACCTAAGGTCTTTTTTTGGGTAGAAAGGAGGCCAAAGGCCAATGGGACGCTAAGAAAGGATAATTTGCAAGAACTAGGGATCAAAACCCAGCTTTGCGAGAATCCACTGCAGGTGGGTGACTGGGCCAAGTCCCTATGTCTAATAAAGGCTCTTGATGATAAAGTCATAAATTACTAACTGGCATATACACTTTTGTGATGCATTCTTATCTTTTCAAAACTTAAAATTCAAAATTATACACTTTAAGACCAATAAACATCACAATATAGTACACAAACACGAGATAAAGGTTTTCGTATCAAATAGATACACTAAGATCTCATCATCTCAACAGACACTGGTATTTAATTAGTTGGCATACACTGATAACAAGGACAAGCTCCAATAATAGTAAATAAAAAGGCAGAATGAATGAAACAGCGAAATAACAAAAAAATAGTTTTATTAAGTTAGCCACAAGTATTGAGAATGACTACATCTGTAGTCAATTAAACTTGCATTGAAAAGTTATTCATCATATAAATTTTTTACCTCATCACACTATCTAATTTTGATGAAATACGTGTTATTTCCCTTTTATAAACCGGGTAGCAGCCATCTTATTCATAGCAGTGAAATTACATGTTATTTCCCATTTCATTGGTTATATATGCTTCAAATATCCACAAAAAAGCAAACTAAATCCAATTTACTATTTAAGGATTACAAAGGTAAAGACCTATAGAAATATAGTTGCTAAAATACTCCCTTTGTAAAATGGAGTCATGAAAAAACTTTAAATAGGAAAGAAACATTCTATGGGCCAAATGCCTACAAAATACATTTTTATTCTACGTTGGTCAGAAAAACTTCCAACACAACTCTTGCATGCATAATGTAACTAGGAAGGATGCATTTGTTTCTAGACTAACCCCATAAATTCTCAAATTGCCGTGTAATTATCCCATTAGAACAAGGAGGCAACCATTTCAAAGTTGTTTTCTTTTTTTTCTTCTTTCTTCATTTTAAGTCTAAAAGATTTCCCAGTTCAGAACTGAATGACAAATTACAAGAAAAGGCTAGCAAACTTCATCACCATCTTAAGATAACACTCATTGATGCATGATAAGTCATAACACAGTCAATTGTAGACACCTGGAAGCTACAAAAACAACTGTAAAAGAGAAGTAATGGGCAAATTACATATATCCTACTTTGCTATGATATATATTTTCCTGAAACATTTTCAAGACTGGCACCTCTTGAATGCAACATTTTAAAAGGTTAAACTGAGAAGCAACCATTCCAAACTTGCTTGAAGTTGAATTTGAAAACTTAAATTTGGATTTCAATATCAAAATTTTAGATTTCAATTTTATGGATCTAAAGTTCTTTGTCTGGATGAATATAAACTTTCAAATTCAAGTTCATGATTTGGATTTGGATCTAAATGCATCTTTTGGCTTTGTATTTAATTAGAAGCATGTTAAACTCAACAATTAATAATTAAAATATGACAATTAATAATATGTTCAACTCAGTCAATAATTAAAGTACGATGAAAAGCGAAAAATAACATTAACACAACTTGAATAGGTCAACATGTCGAAATTGACATAAACAAATTATTAAAATTTTATATAAATATGTATTGCCTAAATAACAATCACAAAAAAAAACAAACACAGTGACACGTGACATGATACCTGAATATTTTCAATTAGACTTTGATATTTTCTAGTATAATATAACTATATGATAACAATATAAGAAAATAATTAAACATGGCACAATAGAAAGTTGAACACGACCCAAATGCATAAACGAGTCAAAATCTATATAAAACAAATTCATTACAAACGTAAATTTATATAAGTACATAATATCTTGAATTCAATTATAACATTAAAAAATAATATGATGGCAACACAAATAAACTAAATAACTGAACTGAGAGATAATTTATATTATTATATAATTGTGTTTTTCATAACCAAGAAAGGTTGATTATCATCAAGTAGAGCTAAAGAAGATAAGGAAATGTGGTAGACTTCGTAAATACTTAGTTTCAGAAGGAATTTCAAATTCTAGATTGAAACTATAAAAAATTAATGTTGAATTTACCAAATCCAAATTCAATTGTTTTTATTTAATATCCAAACAAAAAAACTGGATTCGTAACTCCAAATCCTTTTTTCTTACTCAAACTCAAGTTTCTAAACAGGCCATTAATCTCTCAGTTTTAAGTCTAAAACTTCTGCTAGAAGAATTATTAAGAAAGGTTAGCAAACTTCTTCACCATCTGATCAGATTACAATTAGTGTTGTAGAGAGGTCATATCACCAGTCAACAATAGACACCTGGAAGTGACATAAACAACTTAAACCTTCCTTGCTTTGTCGTATAGGCTATATAGGTTAAAGGCAATGCCAGACCATCACTCTATTTAGGTCCTTATCCTAAGCATCCTCAGTAAAAGCAACATCCTTTCACAGTTTGAACCCATGACTTCTTTTTCCTTTCCCTCCTCTTGACTCAATGAAAGAACAAAAAAGTTTCAACCCTCTATATTATATTGCCTATATTGCAGTAAAGTAATTACTACAGCCACATTAATTGAGCATGCTAAAGTTTCATCTCGCCTCTTAGCAGTATCTCATAGCCCTCTCATGTACACAAAAACTTTTAGCATTCTAAGATGCCCTAAATTTTAATGCAAGAAAAGTTTTAATAGGTATCTTGCTTAGTGGAGAAAGTTTGTACACAATACCTTGACAGAGTCTTGAGAGATGCTCAACTGCCCAACCAACTGAGGTGCCAGCATTAACTGATTCAGTCTGAGACCTGAGACCGACAAGTCACCAACAAGACTCTTTTTGCTTATTTTATCCATCATTTTCTCAGATTCCCCCTCAGCCTCAGGACCAACAGCTTCGTCGCTTATAATAGAAGGCTTCAGAACCTTTCCGTGAAATTTTATTTTTCCTGTTGCTTTCAAATGAGTAGGCCTTGGAGAATCAAAAGTATATGAGGAGACCAAGTTGAAAAACTCAAAACCACGCATACGTAAGTCCAACTCCACTCCTTCAACAGTAAATGGCACGGTGATATTCTCACTGCAATCCTTTTTGTTTAGCCAGAATTCCTCAGGGTATGAAGTTTGAACTTTTGTAAACAAATCAAAAGCAGCAGATGAAGAATTAACAGTGATACAATCAGGTGCAATCATTATATCTCCCCGAGCATCACTAAATGATCCTTCAGCTTTTGGTGCAGTCCACTTGATATCAAACCTCCTATGTTCAAAAGGAATGTCGATTAACCAACTTAAAGTGTAAGCAGCACCAAAGTAGAAACAAGCAGAAATTTGAGAAATAAAACCAAGCGGTCCTCATCCAAGAAGATCGTCAGCTTACGGTTTCAAAAGTGATCCAGAAAGTTTTGTCTCTCCACTTAAATCTCCTAATTTGAGTGGCATAAGATGAAGATAACCTGGTATATATCGTTGCATAATCTTGTCAAAGGACAAATTTCCTGAGAAATTTACATCCATTGCTGTGTCATCTTCCTCACCCTGTGGCATGCCAGTACCATACATCAGAATGGCAGAAGAAATAACTTTTGCATTACAATAAATCGTGGGACAAAGAAACATATGATTTACCGTATTTCCACTTCACCAACTAGTTTAGGCAGGACAAAAGATAAGAAAGAAAAGAAAAAAAAGCCAATCACCCAGCATGAAATAAATCACAAACAATTGTGCACAAGTAAATAATATCATTATAGAAGAAGCAACCTTCTTAGCCCAGAAAATAACAGATCAATGTATAGAAATAGTCAACCAAGCTCTGCAATTCCAATATCATAGCCAACAAACAGATCAAGAAAGAAGGATGAAGCAGATGGTCAACATGACACCAGAAGAAAGTGATAGAATAAGATGGTACTCCAAGGACATGAAGTGTTCTGTCAGACAAGCTAATTAAGCAGGAAATGGGGTACTAGCATACCTCAGGACAAACCCAAGCATTTCCTGCTCCTCGAATTTCCCCACCATCCACAAGACTAGCTCTAATTCCATACAAGTCAGCAACCTATCACATATGACACATTTTCAAAGAGCTTGCCACTGCACTTTTGTTCAAAAACAAGTTCATCTTAATACACATGATTTTCTATTGAAAACAACGTACACAGTTGTCTGTGTTAAAGGTAAAATTAGCAGACAGATATGAAAATGGAACACGGTCAAATGCTGCCACTGCACCAGCCTCCTTATTTTTCAACATTGCTTCAGATGCAGAGGACGAAGGGACATCAGAAGCAGAGTAAGATATCTTTCTAGACACCATTCCACTCCCCACAAAAATAGGGGCATCCAGTGGACCTTGACAGTTGAACACCGCAGTCACAAAACCAGCCAACTGCAATCAAGATAGAAAGCAGATATGAAAGAAAACTAAGAGATGATGTAACCATACTAAATTCCTCAAGAAGTGGAAAGATATAAAGATGAACCTAGAGTGTATTAAAATATCCTGCACTAATTAATGCTGATTGAAGTGGAAAATGACAATGTCATCCTGCACTGATCACAATAATAATAACTGTAGAGGCATCACTTCATGAGAGCAGAGAAGTCCTAAGAAATAAAAATATGTCATCCTAAACAATTAACCATGGTAGCAGACATTGAGATGGTAACACTGAGGATGATAAAAATACATGATATGCGTACCGGAAACAACAAAGGCTTCATTTTGAAGGTTTTCATCAGGGCATTTACTTCCACACATGGAACCTGGAAATGAGTAACGGTGATACAATTAGAAAATTGGGGGAAAATAAAACACTGCATGTGCAGATAAAAGGATCACAGCAATGCTGCCACTTCAAGCTCAAAGAGAATGCATAAGATTACAAGCCATGACTTCTTTTAATTCTTCACAGTAAGTTCAGACGTGAATATCGTGAAATGCATGTTATAAATACATGCATTTAAATTTAAGCAATAATCAAACACTTCCATCAGTGGACACAGAGTTACAGACTCCATAAAATGCAAAATATATGGACAAAGTTGCTACTGTGACAGCAACTTTGAAGTGATCACTGAAGTTACAGCTCATCTTCAAAGATGCATCTAACTTCACACATTCCTTTTGAAACCTAGCACTAAAACAGATTGAAGCTGGTGGTTATAATATAAGACATAGCAACCTTCTTATCAACCAAAGAAAACAATGAAAATTTTGAAGAATAATCTTCAATATGATTACAACTAAGAGAAAATGAAAGAAGAAAGAAACACAACATGAGAGAAATTTTCTTTTTTTCTTTTTGGAAACATGAAACACAAAATCGATTGGCAATAGACAAAATAGTCCAACCTGAATAAAACATACAGCAATCCCAAAACGTAACTAATATGTGATAGCACTGCTCAAAACTCCCAACAGCATGTAGGCACAATATTAACAACTAAAACAAATAGAACAAGCCAACTTCTTGACAACAAGGAGTAAAAATTCTGTAAGTCACAAATAATAAATTGACAATAAACATCTTGGGCTCTCATACTAATTTAGGCATCCAAAATGAAGCAAATTGAGGAAGTGGGAAGCCTAACCTAAATAAAAGGCCTTAGCAAACCTCAAACTTGACCAATGCGAAAAATACTACCTAAGAAATCATGTATTCAACTGCTCAAGCTACAAAGAAAAGAACTTAATCGACCATCGAACTATCAATAGGGATTATCCCTCTTTCAATTGCATGAAAAACCTCCAATAGTCCTATTGAATAACTTTAAAATCCAGATTTACTTTAGCACCTATAGGAGCATCACTTTTATTCTGAATTCTGAAAAAAGAGTTCTTCCAGTATAATAACACAGTTTGATTCAGAAACCATGACATCAAGTAAAGCCAGGCCAGAATATGCTCAAGTAAATACCTGACACATTAGATGGAATTCTCCTTCCTCAGGGTGGATGCCAAAATCTCCAGAAGCTTCTAAAGGAACATCACCAAACCAGCCACGTGTATTATGAAGGAATATTCTCTGACCCCGGAAACATAAACTTGCTGAAATATCCTGCAAATAAAAAAAAATGGATAGATCAATAACTTCAGAGCACATACAAGATTAGGTCCTTAACCTAATGCTTAAGTTTAACCGATTTAAATGTATCAATGCAAGTGCAAAGCATTCATGAACAATAAATAATCAAATGAAAAGGCAGAGAAGGAGTAAACCTTAGACTACTTTTTCCGGTCTCAAATGTCAAGAAAGATGAGAATATTACCAAAACTAAAAGTGGACATGCAAGATTAGTATGATGTTCACAGACAACATCAATATATACAACTTGCAAAAGAAAACCTTAATCTAAAAAAATCAAGTATATGAATATTATTAAGTTTCATGTAGAGCCATAAAATTTTCCTTTCTAAGCAATCATCTCTCACTATTGCTGTTTGTATTAACAGACATCAAGCCAAGGTTTACTTGATTTTCATCCAGTCAATGTTCTTCCTTCAGCTGGATCAATTTTTAGGTGCAAAGTTCAAGTTCATTTTTTTGCTAAAACCATCTGTCTCAAATGTTTAAATCTCAATCGCTGCAGAGAAAACATAACCTAATGGCAACAGGAAAAGAGAAACAGCAAACGTTTAATAAAATGATATCCTCATGACACCACCCAGACCAGAAAAGTAATTTCAAATTGATGCAATAACAAAGGCAAAGACATCTGTAAGAACGTTTGCAATTCCCATATTAAACATCAAGACCCAAGCCAAATGGAGTTTAGTCTTGCAATAGAACTGATTGCTAAAATTTGAGAAAAATAGTAATGCATCTGAAAAGAAGGATTGGGCAATCTAAGCTAAACAGTTGAGCAATTTTTGTCAACAATTGTGGAAAGAAAAAAAAGGAAAGATAAATAATGATGTGGCATAGAGACAGCAAAGTTATGATGAATTTACTAATAAGCCAGTTCATTGCCATCAAAATGGGGGCAACTCCTATAGAAAGAAATACAATTGTGGAAAGAAAAAAAGGAAAGATAAATAATGATGTGGCATAGAGACAGCAAAGTTATGATGAATTTACTAATAGGCCAGTTCATTGCCATCAAAATGGGGGCAACTCCTATAGAAAGAAATAAAAAACTGACTCTTGAGGAAATTATTTCCCAACAACTGCACCCGCTTCAGCTTTTGAAAATCTACAAAGAGAAATACATGAACCAGCTTTTCTTCTCTTATGCCACTCTTCAATTCATACTAACTGCAAACACTGAATCTTACCAACTCTATTCATATTAGGTTGATTGAATTATAATTCCCCCATGAAGATAAAAATTAGTTCATGTCATAATCTTAAAAGACTGGAATGTACCATTAGCACCTATAAAATAACTAAAGCATTCAAGACTACTGGAACATAACAACAAAAAAAAAAGGAAAAAGAAAGAAGAGTACCCATGCATCATTTGCAGATAGAGTGATAAACTGTATAAAACAGAGACAATCATTAACCATGCAACAAACTACATAGAAAATGACTCAGACCTAGAACCTGCTATAGAGAGAATAATGTTTTTTTCGTGCTCATTTCAATTGCATGTGCTGGCCATAAATTATTAAAAACTCTTGATAGATCATATCAGTATTAAGTACACAGAACATGGTAAATTAAAAACCAGGCAACAAGATATGCAAAATGAGCTTCACACCTTGTACATGCTACCCAGCAAAAAAAGAAAAAAAAAAAAAAACCCGTTTTGGAGTACTTGCTACGACTATATATTGCTGATTCTGATGGAGTGCTACAAGAAATATCTCGAAGGATACAGAAGCAGGGAAGTGGTATAGAGAAAAAGAAACAAGGACATACAGAAAACCATGATGGAGCATCGTATATCTGGAAGGCCAACCCTGTCACATCAAGCTGTCCATGAAGATTAGGAAATGTCTCCCCCCTTGACATGCACAAGTGAACCTGCCAATAAACAAGGTTGACCGGTATATAGATCAATCATTCATCCTTTAGACTGTAAGTAGGATTTTTGATTCTTGCAGAATATAGTCCATCCAATAAACAAAATTGACAAGGATATAGATATCAACCAATCAGTACTTCTAGTATGAGTATCATATTCCTTTTCCCTTCTATAAGAAAACAGTCAAAATTGGTAGAATCTTTTCTACTTATTAAGGGGAAAAATAAAAGCTGTAAGGCCTAAAACAACGTCATCAATTGCCATTTGATATGTTTCTAAGTGACAATTCATGAAAATTTGTCCCACCAATGGCAAGGGGGGATGGACACAAATCATACTCATAGTGCTAAACTCTCATAAATATCAACCATTCTACAAACTAATGCTGTGTAATTCGGACTTGGGTGAAAGTATGAGAGTGTCAAATACAAGCATTTTTCCGACATGTATATGTGCTATTTTTCTAAGTTATTCATGTATTTGGAATGTCTTTAGAGCCATAGCCATGGTCTGATATGTGTCAGATATGGATACTTCATGAAAAATGAGAGCTGGAGCAACATGCTAATGTAGTGTAATGATACTATGAAATCTATCCCCCTTCATTGATCATGCAACGGGAAGTAAAGCATGAAATTCATTCGGCAACTTCCATTGAAGTCAGCAATAAAATTTAAGAAGTAAAGAGAAGTCAATTGAAAAGGAGTAAAAGAGATCATAAATATCATATTGGAATAGTAAAAGCAACTTTGAACATGGTACTGGAATGCGTATAAAATAACTTGGTTGTCCATATTGCTTCTAAAAGGTCACAACACGATATTTATTGTATATAATGACAAAAAACACAATTGCGGGAAAAAAACAAAGTGAAGTCAGAAAAGCACCTCACCAGTGGCTCTTCCTTTAAGCCATGTGGCTGGAATTTCTAAAATTCTTTCAAAAAGCTGTAGAAAAGATAAACAAGGAAAACATAGACATCAGATTCATGCTGGATCAAACGCAGACAGAAAAGTTAATCATCACATTCTTTTTATACCTTACCGGAACAAAGAGGTTGGAAATATTTAAATTTGCATGCCATGTCTGATCTAAGTTATCAATGAAAACATCAGTAGACAACCAGCCACCATTGTCAGACACCAAATCTGATCTCCAAGTTTTACAGTTACCACAGAGTTGTACGTGCACAAGGCCATAATGGTTTTGAAATTTCACATATCCATAGACATTCTCCATCTCTCTACAAACAATATCAAACATTTTAATATATAGAACTAATATAAGCCATCTCTTGTTCATAAACTTTTCTCCAGACATGGCAAACACATCATTAGACAAAAGTTAGATAGAATAAGTGTGTATGGATTATGTCAAGGAGAATTGTACTTGAAGAGTGATTTCACTTTTAAAATGTGTTGAATACTTCATTTCATAAACCAAAACGATGAATTTAGTAAATTTGTCGGCATTTTAGATCTGAATACTGAGCGTGAGGGAATGAATTATATGCTTTAGATTAAGCCTCCAATGGCCAAATTTCAAAATGCAACTGACTTAGTTAAGTACTTCTGAAAGAGACAAACACTGGAAGATAGTACAGCTCTCTCTAGTCCTATCTTTCCTCAACCACAGATGCCTTCAACTTTAGCAATACCATTAACATCAATTTCAGTAGTTTTCTTACCTCTTAGTCTCTTCTCCTCCAAATTTGATTTCATCATCTTTTTTTTTTCTTTGTCTTCAGACTTGCCCAGTATCTAGAGCATGTTTGGTAGAGAAACTAAGTTATAGAAAGTTGAGAACTTGAGTTACTAATTTTGTGTCTAGTTTAAAATTTTTGGAGTGGCCGAAAATGGTGGGCCTTTGACTCTTTTAAAGATGGTTTAGAGTTACTTAAAATGGTGATTTAATAGGTTCAACTGGTAACTTTAATGATAGTGAATTCATTTTGTTTAAAATTTTGGTGCAGTTGTTGCACAGTGGTGGAAGTGAGATATAAAGAAAGGATGAGGCATAACTGATTCCCTTTTTTTTTTCTTTTTTACTTTTTCAAAGTCTCTTTTTCCGTCGCTGAGATCATTGCAAATTGTTCATTGTTACCCAAACAACTACTCAAATCATGGATTTCACGATAGTACAATTTCTTGAACTTCTCAAATACTTCATTCAAACACCAAACTCAGATATCCAGTGGAAATCGCATGATAAAAAACTACATTTTACATGCATAACTCTAAAATGTGCAAGCAAAAACCTAAACAAACAAAACCTTACAGAACAATGTCTTCCTTAAAGCAAAAATGAGTATGGCAAAACTCAAAGAGATACAGATAAAAGCACATATTAGTTTCCACATATTATCATATACAAGATGCCATCTAGTATGCAAGTATAAGATTCTCCTTTTTCCCCCTCCAAAACAAATATCAAGAGAAACCAAATGAGATTTGTTATATTAGCATACCATATCAGAATGGGAGTAAAAAATTCCTATGGAATACCATGCATGACTATAAAAGCTTGTATTGCGAGTCAATCATACATAAGAAAGAAATCATTAAAATAAATTAAAATATGTTTTTACATGCATGCATAAATGCATAAAGATCAAGAGTAGAAGGGGAGGTTGCACCTGGGCTCTCTGTCACCAAATGCTAGCAGCATTAGTGTTCCACTCTTGAAATGGACGGAATCCACAATAACTGGAAGCATCTTCTCAATGCCTTCAGTTTGCGCCACATCTACCTCATCAAGAAGTTCTGCAACAATATCTTCAAGCTTAGGAGCCACACCAAATTTAAGCTTTTGAAACGATTCAGCTAAAAAGTTGGAAATCCGTTCCCCCGTGTTGGCAGGAAATGAAGGCAAGCTAAATTTCAAGCCTAAAGGCCAAAATGTAACTGAATGGTATGCTGGAGGGGGATCAGACAGTATGGAAGTAAAAGGAGATGCATGACTTCTTTCACCCTCAGACGCATCCTCATCCATATTCCTATTTACAACATCAAAAACCAAATCTTCACCATATACTTTAGAATTCATTGTTTTAGCAGTTGCTGCAGCACTTCCATCATATGGAGAATTTTTGCCAATTTTCCTAACACCGCTAAGTCTTTCAAGAGTCATAAGAAATGGGTCACGTAAGATACTGAAATTTTCTAGAGTTGCATTATCATTAATAGACTGGTTTTCTGTCTGTTCACATTGTTTCCTGTACTGGTTATAAGCGAGTAAACTTCCTTCACCACTATTAATGTTAACAGAAGTTTCAGCAATCGAATCATCTTTATTTTTCAACAAGTTGGTATTAAGATCCGATAAATCATATCTTCCAGATGCCTCTGAGTGATCACAAGAGTCCTCTAGGGATATACGATGAAACCATGCAATCGCTGCAGATGCACTGCGCTCAAGTATTCGTCTCTTGGCAGCAACACCAGCAGAGGAATTATCTCTCCCATTAAACTTTTTCTTGAATTTGTTTCCTTTAGACCCTTTAATAACTTTTGGCCACAACGTAAGCCCTGAACCTGGAATTTTCACACCAAATGATTTCTCCAATTCAGCATGTTTCGTCTCATAATCAACATTGGTGTCCACGCAATGATGATCCCTCTGATGCATCTTCTCATCCAAGCAAGAAAATGACTTTGAACCTGTTATTTCAGCAGAAGAACCTATCTCTTTAACAGTATCATCTTCAGATCTATCTGATATTCCCTCAGAAACACTGTAACCCATCTCTGCTGCTTTCTTAGCATCATCATCCCTCTCTCTAGCCCAGCGGGTGGCAGATTCCTCTCTTGCAATCCTCCTGCTTTTAGTACGATAATCGATCCCTTCTTCAGTTGATAAATGTCTTTGTAGAACATCTTCTGAAAAGGGTAACCCCAGCCAAGTATAATCCTTCTTTTGTGCAATCAATAGACTAGGATGAGACAAAACTGCATCTATTACAATCTTGCCTCTCCTCAAACTTGCAAAAGGCTGAACATGAATTTTCATAATGGGAACCTCACCACAAGAAAACTCTTCAGTATGCGGCCCAATGGAGCATGCTTCCAATGTGATACTTAATGGAGAAACACTCCTAACCTTACCGAAATCAACCTCGCGCTGTATATGTTCACTAAGCGCTGAACAAACTGAAGGTAAAAGCTTTGCTTCCACAAAAGCTTTAGCTTTCTTCTGTCCATACCAAACCAATAAACACACAGCAGATAAAACAGAAGCAAGAACAGAGCATCTAACCAACAGTAACCCTTCATTCCACAACGGAGACAAAGACCTCACTAGAGCTTTACTCCCAGCAAAAGGCTCCTTAACACTTTTGGCAACAAACCCATTTCTCAACCCAATGGTTTTCCTAAACATCTCAATATTTTTCCCACAAAAATGGGAAAACCTGATAGCTTGAGCAATCCAATCATTCTGTTTCTCCGCAGATACACGCTTGCGAAAAGCTCTTTTTAGGAGCTTCCCTCTACTAAAATCCAGGCAATGCCGGTTGCTTATCTTACCATTTGAAGAGCTTCCCAGAGGTATCCCGAGAAAAGGGGAATTGAGTTCTAGGCTCATTCTCCTCTACTTTCTTGGTCTTCTTCAACTCATTCTCTTGGGGACCAAGAACCTCCTTGCTCTTAGTCCCCTTCCAATTCAAACAATCTCAAAGTTTGCAAACATTCCAAAATAACCCTAAAATTTACAAATTCAACAAATCAACAAAAAAGAATTTACCCATATATTTATAAGAGAAGAAACTAAAATTTATAGGTTTATAGGGAGAGAAAAATAAGGAAACCTGGAAGTCTCGAGAATGCTTGCGCCTTCGTTATTCCTAATTAGAATTCTTTTCTTCTTCTTCGTTTTTTCTCTCTTTTTCTTTAAAGAAGAAGAACAGAAGGCAATGGGTTACTTGCTTGGCTTTGCTTTCGAATTCTCAATGTGATATTTTGTTTGTTAGTTTGCGTGGCAACTGGCAGCAAAGAGGAGATAACAAGAATAAAACTTTGTGGAGTTTATTGCCTTTGTTGACAAAAATACGACCCAGAAACATACGAAATGACCTCATTAGCCTTATCAGCCGTTAGTCGTTGTAAAACAACCTACCTGTACCTCAACCAGCAAGTGACCAAGTAAACATACATTTCTACCCTTCTCTCGTAAGAGTCATATTACACTTTATTTTTGTATTCAAAAAATTCGTAAATTAATATTTGTATATTAAATTAAAAAATAAATTTTTTTTTATTGTTAAAAGTTGATCATTATACACCAAAACGAGGCTCATATGATATACCATGTGTAACTATTTTGTTATTTTGTAAGCTATACTAGTTTTTAACAATAGAAGTTGATAGAATTTTAACATAATGATTAGTTTGCTCTTTGCTCTAACATATAAGAAATAATTTAACTGTTTTTTTAATAAAAGAGGCAAAATACAATTTGATTTCTGTTACAAGGATCTTCATGATACTTTTACCTTAAGAACTGATAAAAGTTTAAAGGGCTAATTATCAATTTCTTCATTCCCTTTATAAAAAAAGTTAGTATTTGGTACACTAACAATATATCAATTTTTTACAATTTAATTATCGTCTCAGTTTTATAAAGTAAATTAATGAAATTGAGTTAATTGCATCAATCATCTCTAAATTATGACCCTCATTCTAAAATGATCCTCAAATTTCAAAACATTCTAATAACATCTTTTGTTGATGATATGTCGATCAAGTCCTTCTATTATTGAAACTATTAATTTAATCATTAAATGACACGTAAAGTCATGTCTTCAAAATCAAGATTTTTAAGGCATCCATTTTTACAATATTAAATTTTCTTTAAAATTTTCATTTTAAATTATGTCACATAATATTTTACATGTCATTTAAGAGTTAAATTCAATATTTTAATGACAAAAGGACATGAATAGTTTGAGAATATAATTAAAACCTCTTAAAATTTAAGAACTAATTTAAAATGAGAATTTCAATGAAATTAATATCCTGATATTAAAATATATAGTTTTTAAACCATAATAATTTTTTATTCCAAGTAAACATTAAAATATTTTCAAATTGTTTTTCACTTAAAAAGAAGGAAAAAAGAAAAGAAAAGAATCCAAAATAAAGAGAGGAGCTTGGGGAGGAAGAGAAAGATATAAAAAGAAGAGAAAGGAATCTACTTAGAATTCCATCAAACAAAATCAACATTCCAGTTAATTTTAGAGATAAATTTTAAAACTATATATAAATTTTAATTTTATGTATTTTTATATATAAAATTTTAATTTTATTTAATTTTATAAATTAATATAATTATTAGTATAACATCATTTTATGTTTATATATTGCATACACATATAATTATATTTATCTAATATAAAAATAAATTAATGTATTTAATTTTTATAAATATGTATAATTGAATCAAAATTAAAATTTCATATATACATTTAAACCACAAAAAAATGTATAATTACAACATCAAAGTAAATATATCAAATTATACATTAAATTAAATTTGATGTATAATTTTAAAATTTATCCCTAAATTTTATTCCAATATTTTTGCCTGTGAATCCAGAGCTTCCATCCTTTTATATAATTACAATCATATTAAATAATAATTTATTTAGATGTTTATTATAATTTGGATGTATATATTTATTAAAATAATATTTTTAATATGAAAATTAAATTATTGAAATTACATCTCCTTCGTTAATTTATTAATCACAAATTTCACCTTACACTTTACGATTTAAATTCAATTCTATTTAAATTAAATATCACCCTTGATTCAAATAAAATTAACTTTAAATTATAAAACAGATGATAAAATATGTGATTATATAAAAAAGAAAAAAAATTATAAAATTAAAACTTAGCGCAAATATTTTATGTTAGAATGTTTAATAATTTTTTTTTTTACATATAAAGTGGTTGTTAAATTTATAATAAATTAAATATTTTAGGTAACTATTATGAAAGTGTGATGTCGAATTAAAATGAAATTTAAATAAAAGATATTATCAACAAGTAGTTGGGTATAATGGTAGACCTATGTTTAAATTTTGAAGACGACATTATTTTATTTTCAGAATAATTAAAAATTTTCTTGTTTATTACCTCTTAGTTTATTTGGTCTTGATCACACGCAATTCCTTTTATTCGATTGTTGTGAGTTTCGTCCTACACTTCTATTTGTAATTTTATTTTATTATTAGACATAGAAAATTAAAAATGGTGAGTCAAAGCCATCAAATTTTTAGCACTGTTGTTAGGAAATGAAACTAACTGAAGTTCATTTCATTTAATGACCAGATTTGAATGCATGGATACATTTGAGCTCAATCCAAGAATCAAGAAGAGAGCTCAGTGCCTGCAAAAAGAAGAAGCGAACCTACAAAACAAGCGACCTATTGAATTATCGAATCTTCCTCTTCTTCGCAGCCTAAAGAGGAGGTCAATACCAATAATGCGGACAGGCTTGAGACCAAGATTCAAAATAATGGTATACTAAGAGAACTTACATTGTATTTAGGGGTGTTCAAATAGTTAACTGAACTAAATTAGTATTAATTAAATTAACTGAATTTTTTAATCATTTAATTGTTAACCGAATCAAATTGTTTTTCAAAAAAAATTAACCAAACCAAAATATTTTGGTTAATTTGACTGGTTAATTGAATTAATCGAAATTTATATGTTTTGTTTCTGTTTGTTAAAATAAGTATAAAACATATCAAAAATAAATAAATTGATAATATTCATTTGGCCTAATTAACTAAATTAGTAATAGTCTACTCTAATACATATAATATATAATATTATTTATTAAGTTCAATTAATTCGGTTAATTATTTAATGTCGAACTGAATTAACCGTTAACCGAAATTTTAAAAAGCCTTTAACCGACCTCCAACTAAATTAGATTAACCTCAATTAACCAAATGAGATCAATTCAGTTAATTAATTTAGTTTTAACCAAAATTTGAACACTTCTAATTGCAGCTTGCATCACTTATCCAAATTTAAAGATGCCTCTTAAGTTACAATTAGATTTGATTCACCTATTTCCTACATTTTGCAACTTAGAAAATGAGAACCATCACAAACACCTCAAGGAATTCCATATAATATGGAACGGCAAATGATACAAGCAAGCAGCATATTAACCTTCGACCTTTCCCTTTCTCTTTAGCTAATTTAGCAAAAAAATGATTATTTTACTCGCCACCAAGTTCAATAACTACTTATGTATGTTCGTTGATAGATTCTTCTTATCATCCAAAGCCGTCAAGATTTGAAGGCAAATATCTTAGATCGAGCAAGAACAGACGTAATCATTATACGAATATAGAAACAAAGTTTAAAAAACATTATACTATAGAACCCCTCAAGCTGTGGAAGATCTTATCTCTATTGTGGTTGCATTAGCAACAATTAATGCAAAAGGACATAAATTTGAACATATTTTATTTTCTTATTTAAGGATTGAATTATATGTAATTCTAAACAATGTATGAAAATTATCAATAATTCAAACTCTAACTCAAATTCTTCGAAGAGATTACATGAGCTACATAATTATTTCCTAAAAGATAAGATCAATAGCATTACTAACTTTATTCAACATAGTGTGTCATGTAATACATCACAAGCCAAAGCTTGTTATATTTATGCTAGTCCTAGTCACTTAACAGATGCATGCCCAGACCCAAGTGAAAATGTGAAAAAATGAGGCCAGAAAAAAGAGAAGTACAAAAAATAAATTTTGAATGTAACTATAAGCATTTCGAATGATATGGATAACAAATAATAATAAATGAAAACCATAAATTAATTCAAAAGTAAGCAGTTTTTAAAAGTTCTAATTCATTTCATTTTTTAACTATACAAAGACAAAAAAATTTCCAATGAAAAAAAAATATATTTTCTCTTAATTGTTCTACTTTTTTGATTTATCATCTTTACAATTTCCTTTCCGAGCAAAGCAAATAAAGTGAAACAACGAATTCACAAAGTCGAACAAAACCAATGTGACCAAGTCTAAACAAAGTCGAGCAAAGCCACATTTCTTACTTTGTTAGTTGCAACATACGTCATCATAAAGCAATTAAAATGAACCTCTAAAAGCAGATATTATTGAAAAGAGTGGCACATTGGGAGACATTCTGTCAAATAACACCCACAGTAAAAAGGAATAGTTCAGCCATTGTCCCAATACCTTGTGCAATTTACATGTACCGATACATACAGACATACACATCATGGTAAACAAAAAGTTACAATTCTGCAGGACAGGATGGTGACTTTAAAGTAAAAGGGAAAAATGATGCAATATATGAAAATAATAGAAGGCTAAGGAAAGGATCTTCTTCTCTCCTCTCTTTTTTTTTTTTTTTTTTTTATCTTTCTAATCAGCCATCTTACTTTATTGACTATGCTACAAAGAATAGGAAAACCATAAGGAAAACAATCAATACAAAAAATATTTTGATCATCAGCCACCTGTTAGATGATATGCTGTTTAGGTACTTAAGCAAAGCTCCCTGTGCTCCTTCCACATTTGCTAACGTGTCATCCATGTTTTCGTCAATCCTGAAAAGGGAACATCATAGTCGGTTGTTCATAAATCAGTCAAAAGAAAACAGACTGCAATATACAACTGAAACTACTCTAGATAATTGGAAATTATTTCTAACTTTTAACAGTTGCTACTTACTACAAATGGATGGCTTTTATCAATGAATCTATCTAGTTTGCACACTCATATACTCTCATGTGAAGATCGCTAAATCTGAATAAGAGTGCCCATAAGAACTAAGTTGATAGCCCACCAAACAATACAAGCATCTCTACTAGCTAAAAACAGGATCTTTAAGATGTTCCATGTCAAACTTCACCGCACACAGACACAGACACATCACAAAATTGTTTACTTTAACAAATGAATGACATCTCAAATTCTCCCAAGTACCAAACCATGATGCATGCTGAGGACCACATAACTACAAAATAGGAAGGATATCCTGCAGAACAAGTCATTTATTTAAGAGAACACAATATCTATGACTGCAAACTTAAACCGGTGTAAGAACAATTACACTAATACTTCGATATAAAATCAAACACCAGGATGACAGCAAACATAATCTATCATTGTTTCTAGCGCAATCAAGCAATTACAAGAAACTCTGCAAAACTTCAACCCTAGAAGTTTTAAACAGAATCGAGAAACTATTTGCTCAAACTTTGTTTGCAAGTCAAATATTTAGCTTCATCAAATCCAACGACCATATACATGTTAGGATTACCACACAGTATAAACTGAACAACAATTACTATAATACTACAGACATACTAGGATATAAAACACCTTATTAATCAAGTCATATATCGGCAACTAAAATGAATTCTAATGTAAGCCATTGTCAAGTGAATTTACTTCAAAAAAGTAAATGAATAAAACCTGATAGCTAGCTCTCCTTGCTGAGAAACCAGAGTAGCTAGCTGGTTGAAGATGGTGCCAAGCTCGTGAATAGTGGATTCTACATTCTGAAGAGCTTCAGCTCTGCTCTGCATGTAACTGTCTTGCAATGGAACCATTTGTTGCTGCTGCTGCTGTTGATGCTGGAGCAATGGCTGACTTTCCCTATCCGTCTGCTTTCTGTATAATTAAGAATCAGGAATGACTTCATCAAAAAATAAAAAGGAGGAAGAAGAAGATAGAAAAGAGGCAAATACACACAGCAATGAAGTTTCACCACTGTGCAGCATTCCAAATTGATATAGTTCATATAAGAAGTTAAAACCTGCTACATTAATACAGCAGCAACCAATAATAGTTTATCGCAAAGAAGTTGCAAAAAGAAATTGAATATTTTGGGGAAAAAAAAAGAAGAAGAAGCAAGCCAATGCAAAATCTCAAACATATGGGTGCACTAAAAACGTACAAAAGCAGTGTTAAGAAATGTTTCGTTACCATTCAGTAACAAATTGTCAATAAATGGACTTGGAAGTTCCTAAAGAAATTCAAGTCTTCAAAGTGCAAATTTATTTTCTCCAGTTAACGAGTCACCATATATAAAAAATTTGAAGCAGGAAGTCATAGGTATATTACTGCGATACATCTAATACAATCTAATAACCTATTACCTGGGAATCAGCTGAGGTGAAGATGCAGACCCATTAGCCCACGTCGGAAGGTTGTTTGCAGCTCCAGCTGCTGATTTGACAGCCAGGGGACGCTGCCGTACAAAAGGATTTGGGGAATCCTTTGTAGCATTGGAAGAAAATAACTGTCTTCTATTCTCATGAACCTTTAAATTCTGTACAAGGCAAATCAATTACCACCAATTGTCAAGGGAATGAATTACCAAGGACATAATGACAAAGAATACTAGAGAAATATCTAAGTAAACAGACTGAAAAACTTGGCCTTACCTCTGTTCGCATGGTGAGAACATCTTTGAACTCTTTCGTGGTGCTCATCAAGCGATTCTTCAAGTCATCTACAACTGTGGTTGAATGACTAGATGTGTCACTGGAGACACCGCCTTCATTTCTAGAATTGCAGAAAAGCTGAAGGTCTACAACAGCAGAATTAAGTGCAGTGATATCCTGCTTGATAACTGCAGTGAGCTCTTGGATTTCCATAGTGGGGTCATCAAAAACTGAAGTTCTCTTGGCCACTGCAAGGCAAGCAAAATATAGATTTCCTTTCTTATTTTTTACAACATATATATATATTGGACCGTAGTAACTACAATATCAAGTCTGTTTGTCGTCTCCTATAGTTGTGCAGTCAGACACCGAATTTCAAAGCAAAATCAGAAAAATAAGAAGGCGACGAAAAAATAAAAACATAAAGAACTAAATTCAGAAGAAAAGGAAGAAGAAGAATAAAAAAAAATAGGACATTCATTCTAATTATAATAGGCTTACATGAAAAACTAATAGTCAACTAAAATTACATTCCAATGAGTACAGCTCCGCTTAGAAGATCTTAAACTCTAAGCAATACGCCCTGCGCAGCTAAATTTCAGGTTTTAAATAATTCATCTTTCTGGAAACTATATGATACAAACCTCCATCAATTATTGTGCAAATCTTTCATTTAAATACAAACAACAAAAATTATAATGTAAACGAAACAGGTGTAAATGCTTACATTTTGCTAACTTTGATAGCATCTGCGAGGTCTGATGAATCCCAAATCCAATCTTAGAAGCCCTCCTATTAAACTCCGATTGATGAGCAACCAGAGATCTCTGTTCCTCAGCTCTCGACATATTGCTACTCGGTCCATTTTGACCCGGTCCAGACGAGAACGACTTCCTTAACCTCTCCGCTACGCTTTGAAATTCTTGTGTCCGATCCCTAAATGACGATTGCGCCAATTTCGCAGGCATTTTAAGAAGAAAAAAAACCTCTCGATCTTCAAATTGAAATTCCAAAATACCTAACCAAACATTTGATTAAAACTGAAAGGCCTAAAAGTTGAATTTCCTCGATTTTGTTTGAATTAGAGAAAAAAAAAATACAGGGAAACGAACGTAGATTCTTACTTCAAATCCAGATCTGAAATCCTAAAGTTTGGAATGAGAAGCTTAAAAATTGCAACGAGTATACATGGGATCGGAGGGTGTGGCTTTAGAAGGGAAAATCAATCAAAGATGTAAATATCCCAAAAGGAGAAAACAATTGAGTGGAGATTTTGGGGGCGCAAAAGCTAACGCACTAATGATGTCACCGACGTAAGTCCAGAGTCGTGTCGTGTGGCCGTTTCCTTATACAATTTTTTTTGGTTAAAATTCGTCTTACACTCCTATACTCTTCAGAAATTTGATATTTCGTCCCTATACTTTATATTCAGAAATCTACACTTTTACTTTTTAGGTTTCAAAATTCACATTCAATTATTAATATTATTAATTTTTTTGTTAAATTTGTTGGTGTAATATTTTAAAATAAAAAATAATATTAAATTAGTAGCCATGTAAAAAAATTTTGCATTGTAATGAACTTAAATTTAACAAAATAATTTTAATAGGTTTAACGATTAGATCTGTATTTTGAAATCTAAAATGTAAAAGACTAAATTTCTTAAAATAAAAATGTAGAGAGTGAACTCAAAATTTACGAAGAGTATAGGAATTTATGACATATTTTAATCAATTTTTTTTCCAATATTGATTTGTATGTGTAAACTACAAAAATAATTATTTATGTATATTTTAAATTACGTTTTAGTTATTAAACTTTAATTTATTAGTAGATGATAGCTAACATTTTGGTTAGCTTGCTGTTATATTAGCTTTAAAGTTCAATTTGTTACAAAATGGTTCTTAATATTTTGGTTCTCCCAATTTGCTTGTATTCAATGATTTAAAATTTCAACTAACAATTTTGCATAAAGACAAATTTACTCCTTTAGCATTTACTTATTTTGTCAATTTAATTCTAATATTCTTTTTTAAATCACTTTGACATACAACTTTTAAATTTTAATCGCATTGTATTTTTTCTATGAAAAAGTTGACTAAATTTTAAATTTTTAATAGCATTGACTTAATAGCCAATGTGGTAATCTACGTGTATTTTAATATTAATATGAACAAACATAAAATTTAATAATATCATATATAAACTCGACTCATGAACACCTCAACTCTAAATAATAATACATGTTGCCCTTAAAGCACTGAATAATCTATAAAAACTTAAATGATAAAATATCATTTATTTTTTTATTAAATTAATATTATAATTTTATTTTTTTATGTTTTTCCTCCAATCTTTACTTTTCTTTTTTCAATGAAATCTTTCTCTTGAGCATAAAAAATTATACTATCTATTTTACCTTAAAAAAAATAGTAAACCTTCATTAGAGTTTGAAAATTTCACAAATAGAATGAAGAAGGTGACACGTGTTTGTAAAATATATTAAAAAATAAAAAATTATAAAAAAGAATAAAATAAATTGATCATTTTTAACTTCACTCATAGAGTTAAAAAATCACATTTTTAATTTATCAAATATTAATTCAAAATTTTTAAAAATAATTGATAATAATATAACTTGTACAATTTTTCTTTTTTTTTTAAATTAAATTACTCATTTGACCCTATTAATGTATCATCTTTTTCTTATAATATTTTGCCAATAATTATTAGTTAATAATTTATGTTTCCATTTTTCACTTTTTTATTAAAATTCTTTTGTTGATTTGAGATTATTAAATTATATATACAAAAATTCAAATTTAACAATAAATGAAAATTCTATCAATAAACTTTTAACTATTTCTTTTCTTTTTTAAATAAAGCAAAACTCATTTGAAAAATAAAAAAGAAAAACAAAGTAAATACTTTTAACGACTACTAAAATATTATATTATACTTTACACTCATGTTGTTGGCGAAAAAATTATATATATATATATATATAAAATCGTAATCAATTACACTTTCATTTTAATCATTCAATCATCTTAAGATTTATTTTAAAGTTGTAATTTAAACTATTTGATATTTTAATATATATATATATATATTTATAATAAAATTTGTTGTTTTAAAAATTTTGAGTTTTTAATGTTTTTTGAATAAGTTTTCAACTAATGACATCAATTCAATTAAAGGTTTTATAAAAAGCATCGTTATTTTCAATGTTTTTGTAACGAGACCAATCAAGCCATAAGTTCCTAATTTGATCGGCTTGAGTGATTCGACCGGTCGATCTAAATTGATTAAATAAATTATTAAAAATTCATAAAAAAAAATCTTATTCAACTAGTTTTTAGCCCAGATCAACTAGTCCATACCGTTCTGTAGATCAATCAGTTTAACTTCTTTCTTTAGACTAGTGTACTAACCAATTCTCGATTCAATTGGTCCAACCAACCTACCCGGTTAGTTCTAACAACCTTGATTTTTTTATTTAATTTAGAAATACTTTTAAATTCATTATTTTTATTATTTAGTTGGTTAAAATATGTCATATCTAGTTGGTTAAAATATGTCATAGTTCCCCATACTCTTCATAAATTTAGAATTTAATCCATGTTCTTTTATTTCTAGGAATTTAGTCTATCTATTTTTCAAATCTCAAAATTTGGGTCCAATTGCTAACACCATTAAAATTTTAATATTAAATTTGTTTGTGTGACATTTTGGAATAATAAATTACTCACTAGATAGTAATGTAACTAAAAATGATATTTGAACAAACCAGAATTTAACAATATAATTTTAATCGTGTTAATAACTGGACCTGAATTTTGAAATATGAAAAGTAAAGAGATTACATTCTTAGAAATAAAAGTATAAGGACTAAATTTTAAATTTATAAAGAGTACAGGGACTAATACTAAATTTTAACCTATTTAGTTTTCACCTACAATTGTGGGTGTGCACTGTGCAATTCTAAAAAAAAAAAGAAAAAGAAGAATCTGGCGGGCAAAAAAAGCGGATTTGTGTGAGCAAAATTGAAGTTCAACGGTTCAAAACGGTGTTGAAACCACTTTTTCCGGGAAAATTTCCCTTTTCCCTTTTCTCTAATATATCAAATTTCTTCCTTCTTCTTTTTCATCATCATCTTCTGATCTCCCTGTTTTCTGTTGCTAATACTTAAGGTGCATTTCACATTCCTTTACCATTCTCCTTTGTTTCCAAAGAAAATTAGGAAATTTTGGATTTAAAAATATGGCGAAAGGATGTATCAAGCTTCACATCATCATTGTTATTATTGTGTTGGTTTCTATCAAAACAATTGTGTCTCTAATGATTTGGGATTCTGATTCTTTTTTAATGAAGAAGGGCTAAATGTTTTCCTTCTCTTCTTTTTTGGAGAAAATGGGGAGTAGGAAGAAATTAAAGGATGATGAACGAATGGAGAGGACGATTCGGGCTCTTCTTAAACTTCCCGAGAATAAAAGATGCATCAACTGCAATATTTTGGTATGTTTTTGCTTACATTATTTATTTAGTTATGTATCGAATCATCAATTGCATTAGACCTTTGATTTCTGTTTAAACAATTAAAATTGTTACTGGAATGTTTTTAAGATATAGTGAAAGAATGCGATATTGATTTATTAAATAATTAAGGAATGAAAATTGTTCTATGACATTCAAAAGTGAGCCTGAGGCACCTGAATGACATATCTGGAAACCAAAGCAAACGATCGAATGCCAAGCCATCCTCGGACCAACACTTGATGCAAGAACTCCTGTTGAGGTAACTCAACCTCATTCGGTAGGACCGGCACTTGATCGTCGTTTTAATAATTTTTTATCACTGATAACCTCCATAGGGTAATCTTGGTCAATCTCCTCATCATCACCAGCATTTTGTGCAAGCACTAAGCTTTCACTCGGACGAACATTATTACCTCTTGATTAAGTGGTATTAACACACCACTAGTTCATTTAGTGAGTTCAAACAATAAAGAAGTCTTTCATCCTCTGAGGAAGTTATGTCTGACTCAAAAATCAATACATCTATTCTTATACTCCGAATGCAAGAATACATGCATAACCTTTGGAGTGTGTTAGAATAACCAAGAACACATTTCTTTCCTCTTTGTACTAGTTTGCCAAGTTCATAAGGTGATACTGTGTTTAAAATGTAGATAGCTGTGAGCAAGGCATGTTCCAAATAGAAGGCATCTAAGTTAGCCTTTGACATCATGAATCTCAAACTAGGAGAGTTCGATTCCTCTTTGTCACTCCATTTTGTTAGGGTTTTTTTGGAATACTCGATTGGCTTGCTATTCTTTTTTCATTACACACCCCTCTGAAATTGTTCGAAAAATACAGGCCTTAAATCATTTTTCCTTATTGATTCTCAGGCCTTAATCAAGTATTGTCATTAATGAATGTATAAAGTGCCTAAACGCTTGTCTAGATGTCAAATTCATGGGACCTTGGACTTAAAAATGTCTCGATTGCAATAGATACACACCCTCAAATGCTCGATTCAAAGAAATCTAATCCCCAAAACTATCTCCAAATCCCAGTTGACTGCTTCCAATCCTTAATTGACATGTTATGTTAATTATCCAAGTCAAACATATTTTATTCCATAGTTCTAACGACAATAATTTCAAGAAATACATTGACTGAGAAAATACAAGGATTAACATTAATTAATGCCTTCTTCTTGGCAGGGTCCCCAAAATGTTTGTACCACTTTCTTGACTTTTGTTTGCACCAACTGTAGTGGAATACAGTAAGTTTTAGCATATATTTTTGTTTCTATTACCTTTTTGAGTTTCCTGAGGATCTAATATGGTTACTGTTTTTGCAAAAAATTCTAGTTCAGTTTATATTTTACAATATGGATTATTTAAACTATTTCAGTCGGGAATTCACTCATAGAGTCAAATCGATATCATTGGGTAAATTTAGTGAAGATGAAGTGAGTGCTCTTCAAGCAGCAGGAAATGAGGTCAGCATGAGCAATTAGATAGTTATATGGCTATTCTTTTTTCTTTTCCATTGTCTTAACTTATTTCACAACTTTTGCAGCGGGCAAGACAAATTTACTTCAAAGCATGGGATCCTCAACTCCATTCTTTTCCTGATGGCAGGTTATCGAGCATCTTTATTTTAGTTTTTTATTCTCCGTGGGAAAGTGTCTTGATTCGTATATGTATGCTTTCAGTAATCTTAAAAGGCTCCGAGAATTCATCAGGGAGGTCTATGTGGAAAGGAAATACACTGGAGAGAGGAGTAACATTCTTCCAAGTGTAAGATTGGCTATATTCTGATTAATGTTATATTTCATGAGACTGGTTACTTCTGGTAGAGTTAACACATTTTTGGGTGCTCTCAAACTCAAATGCCACTCCAATGATTTAGGACCTGAACATTTTGCTACAGGGACACAGGGTGGACACCTCTGAAAGCAGGAAGGCCAGTGTGTTTAGTGGTAGATCTAGAGGCCCACTTTATGAAGATAGACGTGGATGGAGTTCTAATGAAGGATCTAGTCCTGCTGGAAGAAGTGGAGCTAGGGTTTTCTATTTGGAGGCAAGAAGTGCTCGATATGCTGAAGAAAATTCAAGATTTGGAAGTTCACGTAGAAATCCTTTGCACATCGAGATTGTTGATAACAGGCTCAAATCTGAGGGTTCTAGAAGTGCCAGGCGACACAATGACAGCTTTTCACATAGAGAACCTGTGACACGAAGCCAATCATTTAGCCACCAAGTAGAGAGGTCTGGTTCTCCAGTGGTGCACCCAGTGAGAGATATCTTGGGGGAGAATGCTCCTGCCTTACATGTAGGTGAACATTCAAATGCAAATGCTGGAAGTGATCCTGATGATTCCGCTATAAGGCAGGTAAAGCCGGTGCTACTTCTCTTTTATTTAAGCTGTAATTCTGCTTCTTTTAAGAGGCTTGTGGTTTTATTGTTCTTTTATTTGGTTTCTTAGAAACACAATTGATTTCTTAAACACAAGTACAACATATGAATCAGCAGTACGCGTAGCGATTACTGACTACTTAGTCAGAGCCTTGGTATTTCCCCCTACCAGAGATTCTTCTTTTCCTCTATTAAAGAGACGTTTCATGTTTGTAATTCAGATACGAACTCTACCTAGGATTTCATGTGCATATATTTGAACCATTTCTTTAGTATTGCTTAATTCTTTTCAATAGATTTTTGAATGAACTGGTTTCATAGAGTAAAATTTTACATTGTAAATATGAGATTGGCGAAAAAAAGTTGTACTTGTGAGAAGCTATGGATTACTTTTTCTTTGTTTTGCGGTATATATGTAGTTACACCCTTCTATTAGTTTGGCAGCTTATTATACTGTATTTCTATATAGCTCTTGAGAACTTTCTTTTACACTTTGTTTTCACTTTGCAGATGAATGCATCATCTGGTGGCAAGGAAAGTTTGATCGATTTCAGTATGGATTCTAAGCCATCTAATGCTGTGGCTAAACTGAATGTGCAGCAAGTGCCTCCATCAAGTGGTGGTGGTAGCCAGTCCTCAGACGACCTCTCTTCAATGGGAAAAGCACCTCCTGCCTCTAATGCTAATTCTTTGGAGGCTTTACTCTTTCATCTGTCAGTTTCATCTTCAGCAGTTGCTAATGTCTCGGCAGCACCAGGCATCATATGTGCTCAATCAACTGCATCTGGACAGAACATTTCATTAGATGGTGTTTCTGCAGCAGCACCTGCAGAAAAGATTTTGACATTGGCAAGGTCCAATGTGGGCCTTCTTCAAGTCACAACTGATATTAATTGTGACTACGAAGTCAAAGCTCCAGAGGTGCATGGCTTTCCCTGCATGCAACAACATCAGCCTTCTCTGTTTCCTGCTTCTGATAATAACTTTCCTGCACGTCCAAATTCTAAAGTAGTTGAAGCACTGAATAGCCAGGTTGTCATTGGAGTTGATCAGAAGTTGCTGGAATCTAAATAAACATGAAGAATATACCCCCTATTTTAATTTATTGGGGTGTGAATCCCATTTCACTTGCTAACCCTGTTGCTTTCATTCATATTTGCAGCCTGTTACTTCATTCCTGATGCATAATGCTCAACAATTGACCAATGTACCTACTGTACAGTCATCTACAGAAACAAGATATGAAGTCGGAGTGCAGCCTGTTTCTGCGGAAACAATGTCTAGCGGAAGAAGGGAACTTCCACAGGTGATGCTTTTGCCTTCAATTGTCTCAGTTATTTTTGAATTCTCTTGACAGGTATGCTGCCATCTTTGCAGGATCTCTTTATGGCAAGCTATGGATCAGCCCCTGCAGCATTCCCTTGTTGGCAAAATGGCCTACCACATGGAATGGGATTTGGCTTGCAGTATTATCCTAATGCAATGGTACCTTGTGATCTCAAAACTTCGAATCTATAGTAATTCTTTCTTGTATATTGGAGATTTTAATCCGTATGTATATGTTCACAGGATACAGCAGCATTTCCAAGTACTGCAAAGACAAATCCATTTGAGAGTGATACGATTCCAGCGCAAGTCCCAGCAGTATGTACCACATATGAACTTATTGCAGACATCTACACTGCTTTCTTTTTATCTTTATCTTTATCTTTAAAAAGCTAAAAGTTGCATCTGCTCCACTTTTCTTACTTTTATCTAGTCTGTTGACGAATATCATTTTATGAATATCACAATGGTTTTATACAATAAAAGTTTACTGATGGTTTTAAGAGATCTTTTTCTTGTTCTAATAAACTGACGTGCCTTCAATTCCTCCAACAGTATTAATATCTTGCTTTAACCTTCACGTGTTAATTGTTACTTGTTCTGCAGTTTCCTTCAATGGTATCTTTGCCAGGAGCCTTTCCTAGTGCCCAAGATCCAAATTCCTTGTCTCACAATGCCTATTCTTCAGGAATGGCATCTCATTCATCATATATTGCATCATTGATGACTCCAGAGTTACCTTTCGCATCAGCTATGCCTTCTAGTAAATTCACTTTTCTCCTAATCATGCTAAATGTTGATATCAATATGTTTTCTCTTATGCTTATTATGATGTCAGGTGCATACATGGGAGATCAATCACACATTGGTGTGCTACCTTCCAGGTGACATTTCATTCTGGCGATCTTATATTATCTACATGTATCACATGGTAATTGGTATTAAGACATATTTTAAAAGTATTGCAGTGTTAATAAATAAAGGTAAGGTCTAAAAGTTGTTTCACAGAAACGGATATTTAGGACTTTTGCTTGCATCACAGTTGTGTTCCTTAAGCTTGCAATGAATGTTAAAAGAGAAATGCTGTTAAGATTTTGCATGATATCATTGCAGACAGCAGGAAATTGGTAGCTTCGACGGTAATAACTTTATTTTCAGCTCCTCAAATATAACTCAGAGACCTATGAGTAGACACTCGGCATATAATCCTCCAAAATCTCTTCCTACAATGGGAACAAATCCATTCGGATAAAGGAATAAATGGAGCCTTCCCAGAGCAAAACTCCTTTTCTTTTTGATGAAAAATCGAAACGGTATACAGAATCAAGGATGATCCGGAAGAAGCATGAAATTGACCATCTGGACCAAGATACATTCGCAAGACAGAATCCTTTCTTCATGTTTCTCATTGCCATTACTTCTTGTCTTTCCCCCTGCTTGGTTTGATTCCCCTACTTTGTCCTTCTCTTTAGGTGATCATATAGTTATGCAATTTTTAATCTGCTTTAATGTAATCTCCATTCTGTATGCATATACAATTATTGCAATCCAGTAAGCGATCATTGCTACATCCCCGTATTGGCAGTTTGCGTATGTATCAGAACAAATACAAAGCTGGAAGGCAAAAATTCTGCTATTGTGGCTTCTATGGTTTGGAGAAGTAAATGATCTTACTGAATGAAATAATAGAAGAAAAATCTAATTAAACACTACTAGTAAGGAAATTCAATGAAATATCAAACTGTTATTCAGTATATTCATTGCAGAAAGCTTAAATGAAAAAACATGGTATTGTTTATGGAGATCAAGGCATACAGAGTGTCCTTAGCTTAAGAAGCACATGGACTAACATTCCACAAACAAAACCAAGTGCTGCACTTGACCCTACAAGTGAAACAGAAGTGCATATTAACATCACAAATGACTCTTGCTTTGAATTCATGTCCCTGCAAGTCATTGCTAGTTCAATCCCTGCAAACAAGAGTAAAACACCCAAGATACCAACAGGAAACTGGTGCAAAACTGTCACTAAAGAAGTTCCTAATACCAAACCCAACATCATTTTGGCTGCACCGAGTAAGGCTACACACCCACCACTCCTACCCCCAAACTTGTACTGTCCAGCTAACCCACCTGCACCATGGCAACATGGCATGGCACCAAACCAACACCCCACCAAGTTCATTAGCCCCACGGTTACCGAAACTGAGGTGGCCGAGAATTCCCTTCCTGGAAAAAGATCTGATGACAACTTACAGACAGCAATCACCGAGTTCAGTACGGATAAAGGTAGTTGAGGAATTGTCCCCTTGATAAATCCTTCCTTCCATGAATGACCAGTTATTTTCACAATCTCCATTACTGAAGGTCCAAACTTAATGTCATTCACCACTTTTGGCCTTCTTATGAAAGCCAACACTACACCTAACAAGAAAATGATGAAAGCTGAAGGGATGGTAGCCATGATTTTCCTCATTCTCTTTCTTCTAACATTCCTTTCTTCATCAACAATAGCCTCCTCACTTTGATTTCTTTCTTGACCTGCTCCATTGATAAAAGTTATGAAACCAGCGCAAACAATAGCCAAAACCATTCCATCCAATCCGAACCACTGCCTATTTCCCGTAGATTTTGACTTTGAGAAATCCTGAACCTTTCTAATGTACTTCACAGCACTCATAGCAAATGATAAGCCTTGGGACAATTGAATTCCCCTAACAACAGACAAAGGTATAAACTTGTACACCATCTGCATCAACCCTGTAACACCCAAAACCAGCAAAATTGCACCTGTACAAATCCCAGCTGCCATAATTTCCGGGATGTTAAAACCAGAACTGTCCGATATAGCTACAGCCGCAATAGATTTCATGGGTTGGACAGGCATTGGGACACCATATAAGGCACCAGTGACAACGTTGTAAATACCAGTGAATATCAATGTTGTGCCTAAGTTAAGGTCCTTGGCAAGTGTCAAGGCTAATACAATAGGAATATATGTGCCTAAGTCTCCCATGGCACCATTCAATTCCGCCCATTTGGAATGAAAACCCAAGTTTCTAGTCACCCTTTGGACTATGTTGGCTGATGAACGAGAGATGGGGTTATTGCTAGGAGGTGTTTCAGGTAGGCTTTCGGGGTTTGGATTTTGAAACTCCATGGGTGTGAACTGTCGAGTATACCAGTAAGTGAAGATTTGATGAGGGAGTGTGATTGTTTTAAGGGTGACAAGTAGGTCTTAGAGGGGAGATTTTGACCATTCTTTTGGTTGGTGCAGAGGCCTTTGGGAATCTAAACAATGTGCCACTACTCGTGGCTTGAAGCATCTTCCATAAAGAGGTTGAAACCAAAAACTAAAACTAAAAAAGCATTTGATTTTTATCTCTATTTTTATCCCTTTTTATTTAAAAATATAATTATTTAGAAAATAATATTTTTTTTTATTTTCTCGCCAAAGTATATATTTTAGGATAAACTACACTCAAGGTCCCTAAATTATTAAGTAGTTTATGTTTTAGTCACTAAACTAAAAAAAGTTACAAAATAGTCATTGAACTATTTGATAATTTTCATTTAAGTCATGTGTTGTTAAAATCGTTGTTGTATGACCTTTATTTTCATTGCTTGCATCAATCAAATGCTTTTATTCCTTTTATCTTTTATAGTTCAGTTTTTTTTAATGAAATAACGTTGAATGTTACAAATCTGCGAATTAAAATTCAAAAACTTTCTTCTCTAATCCCTAACACTGACCATCATATCGATTTGGATCTAAAGTATATTTTTCTACTTATCAATGGATACTGAATCACTATACTGATCGTCAAATTGTCTCTTAGAACTAACTAGCCAAACTTAAAAGAAAAAGAAGAATAAGGCAACTTAATAACTTAGTTAGTTAAATAAAAACTCTTGAATAATTTAGTGATTTAAGTGAAAACTTTCGAATAATTTAGTGATCATTTTGTAACTTGTTGAAGTTGAGTGATCAAAATGTATATTTACAAATAGTTTAGTGACATTGAATCTAATTTACCTTATATTTTATATATTATATATAAATATTTAAATCCGAAACCTCTACAAAAAACTATGAAAGATACATCAATTATAATATTAAATAATTGAAAAATTGATAAGATAAATTAAAATAATATTTATATTTATATAAAAATATATCAATATTAATTATAAAAAAAATCAATTATACATTTGAATTAATTATACCTATAATTATAATTATAATTATAATTTTGTGTTAAAATCATAATTATATTAAATTGTACATGGTTTGAATTAAATTAAATATAATTACTTAATAAATTATATAAAACACTTAAGATTTGGTTAATCTAATTTAGATCAAAAGTTATTAATTCTAGACCTAAAACGAAAAGTTATTTTCTAATTTTTGTAAATTTTGTCAAATTAATAGTTAGCCTAACTAGTATCACTAAAGAACAAGGATGAATAAATCATCAAATGTCTATCAAGAATACAAATAGAAAAATATTTAAATAGCTAAACATTGAATCCATTGCAATCTTAGAAAAGAAACATAATTCATGAAAAATGTTGAGTATGACTCTTATTTCAGTCAAATTTGAGAAGTAACTTTTCAGTTAAACTCTGTTTATTTGTTTCAATCAAACTCTGATTAGTCTAGATTATTTTATTATTGTTTGACCTATGAATTTAGCTAATAAATAGGCTCTTTTACAACCTTAGAAAATACACCCATTGGAGAGGTTAGAACTCATAACACATTTAGAGAATTTTGTGTTTATGTTTCGAGGGTTCTTTGTTTTCGGGTTTTCTGGGTTTAGTTTTTATCTCCATCTTTTATACTCTTCGTTCTTTTGCCATTATAGTAAAATTATCTTTGCTCGTGGTTTTTTATCCTTTTTGAAGGAGTTTTTCTATGTTAAATTTATGTATTCAATTTCTCAATTTATTCCTCTATTTTTTACTTGTTGCTTAATCGAGTCGATCCCCAACAAGTGGTATCAGAGCTAGTTCAATTTTCATAAATTAGCCCATTCAGATATAGCAACAACAAGGTTTGAAATTGAGAAGTTCGATGATGAGACAAATTTTAATCTGTGGTAAGTTCGGATGATGGCAATTCTAGTTCAAACCGACTTGAAAAAAAGTTGTTACTGGGAAAAATCCTAAGAATCTAAATCAAACAGAATGAGAAGAGCTTGATGAAAAGGCCTTGTTTGCAATCCAGTTGTGCCTCATGAATACGGTATTGCAGGAGATATTGATGGAGAAGACCTCATTCACCTTGTGGAAAAGGTTAGAAACTCTTTATGCAACTAAGTATCTAGCTAACTGTTTAGTATTGAAACAACGTCTATTTACGTTTCGCATGAACGAATGTGAGTTTCTTAAAGATTACATCAGTAAATTAATTACTCTTTTAAATGATTTAAAGAACGTTGAAGTTCAGATTGACTATTAAGATCGGGCTATGCTATTATTGTGCTCTTTACCCCCTTCATACAAGTCTTTTAGGGAGACCTTGATTTATGGTAGAGACAAACTTTCGTTTAAAGATGTGAAGGGTCATTTATTGAGTAGAGACAAATTTGACAATAAGTTTGGTTTGGATCGTAAGGTAGATAGGTAAGCTTCTATTTTGGTAGCATCAAAGAAACGAAACAAAAGGTGCCGCTATTGTAAAAGTTAGGTCACGTCAAAGTAAATTGTTATAAACTACGAAATAAAAAAGCTGCTGAGAGTAACGAGGAAGATGTAGCTGGTGCTAATTTGGTCAATGAAAGCGGTGATGATTTCTTGTTAGTGTCAACGAGTGATAACTCTAAGCTCACGTCCGAGTGGTTCCTAGATACGAGATGTTCTTTCCACATGCGTCCCAATAGAGAATGGTTCTCCACATACAGTTTAGTTGAAGGTGGAGTTGTACGCATGGAAAATAATTCATCTAGTAAGGTAATTGGTACTGTTAAAATTAGGATACATGATGGGACGATTAGGACACTCTCAGATGTCAAGTATGTACTTGATTTACGAAAGAACCTTATCTCTTTGAGTATTTTAGACATGAAAAGATGCAAAATCAACATCGAATCGAGCGGTATTAAAGTATCTCGTGGAGCTCTCCTTTTGTTAAAAGGTAAAAGAACCAACAATCTTTATATTCTGGAAGGTTCTACAGTGAACGGTGAAATCAAACATCCCTCGTCCGTTACGGAGTCGAAGTTAACTCGTTTGGAGCGGAGGCAACTTGGTCATAGGAGGGAAAAAGGTATGGCCGTTTCGTTCAAGAGAGGTTCTCTTTTGGATGCAGGTTTTGAAAAGTTAAGGTACTGTGTTCATGAAAATCATACCCAGGTTAGTTTTAATTTGGCAGTGTACAAGCCAAAGGCTAGGAGTCTTCTAGTTTCTAAGCACAGATTCAACTCAGTTAATTCCCTGCATAGTTCAAGATAAGCCTGTGGTGGGCTTTGGTAAAGATGACATTGTGAAAATATGAGTTAAGGTGGAGATTTATTGAGTATGACTCCTATTTCAGTCAAATTTGAGAAATAATCTTTCAGTTAAACTCTGTTTATTTGTTTCAATCAAACTTTAATTAGTCTAAATTTTTTTTATTATTATTTGACCTATGAATTTAGCCTATAAATAGGCTCTTTTACAACCTTAGAAAATACACCCATTAGAGAGGTTAGAACTCATAACACATTTAGAGAATTTTGTTTTTATGTTTTGAGGGTTCTTTGTTTTCAGGGTTTAGTTTTTATTTTCATCTTTTGTGCTCTTCGTTCTTTTGCCATTATAGTAAAATTATCTTTTCCCGTAGTTTTTTATCCTATTTGGAGGGGTTTTTCCATGCTAAATTTATGTGTTCAATTTCTTAATTTATTCCGCTATTTTTTTACTTGTTGCTTAATCGAGTCGATCCCCAACAGAAAAATTAAAAAGTATCTTAAAATAAAAATAAGAACTAATCATAAAAAAAAATAGATGAAGAAAATTGAGTCTTCTCGATGAATTCCGTCATTCCTTGATGCTAGAAGGCTTTAGTAGCTTCTCTTCTTTTTCTTTACATTTTTTGGAGGTTAGGTCTCTTTTTTCTTCTTCTTTTTTTTTTTTTTTTTTTTTTTATCTCAATCAAAATTCGCAACTGTAATCACATTGCTCCAACGGATAAATCTTTTGTTGGAGTGAAAAACTACTTTCCTTACATAAACCAAACTATCCTATTTTTATACTTCGTCGAACATACGATATAATAATATATAATTAACTTAACATAAACATTAAATATAAAAAAACTTAAAATATACTAAAAACTAATTATTAGTAAATATATTAAAATATAAAGAAGATTTGATTGTATTTATTAATTAAAATATATTAAAATTATTTAATTTTTTTATAAATTTCATTTTATTGCAAATAAAATTCTTGAGAAAAAATTATTAGTAATAAAAAGAAAATAAAAAAAGAAAATAAAATCTTTCTTTAAGTGAAAAAAAACATATTTTTCAGATTAAAAGTTTTACAATGAAAAAATGGAATCTATAAGATCCATCAATAGCAAAAATGCACCTTTTCTATTCAAATTTTGCTAATTTGTGAGCATCTTCTAGAAAAACCTTGTAAACCATAAGTTTATTATAGTTTATTTTTATTTTAAAATATAATAATTTGAAAAATATTGATAGGAAATTTTTTTGTGTTGTAGTTTTGCTTGTTAAATTCACAATGGATGAATTTAGTGGTGAAAGTATTCTTTAAAGTGCAAAGTTGAGGAAAATTGTCATGAATGTGTGATAGATTAAGATCATTTGTTGTTGTTGTTAAAGAAAGTGAATATTTTTTTACTGAGTTAGGCTCCACAAATGTAGGAAAATAGAATTATGTAAAAAATGATTTCCATTTTGTATTTAGCGCTTGAAGGAGTGCCCACCATTTTAAACACCACTTTGATTAAACTATTTGATTCTTAACAACGTCTAAGTTATTTCAAATTCTAAAATTCTTCAAAATTTTTACTTAAACAAGTAATATGTAGAAATTTGAAACTTTTAATACAAATAAAATCTCTCATCCAAATACACTCTAATAATTTTTATTACTTTATCAATAAGTGATTGGGTGTAATAATAAGACATATTACACTCTCAAAGGAAAGATATAAATTTAAATCTTAAAAATAATATTATTAAAAAAACAATCATGAACTTTAAATATAAATCCTAAAATAAACATAAAAAATACACTTTATAAGTGTAAAAGCATTAAAAGTTTTAAAAAATTTAGAGGTAATTGTGATAGAATTGAAAGTTGACATTTGCTTTAATATTTTATTTAGCTGCACAAAAAATTGTACCACAAGCAGCCGTTGAGTTGAGTATAAAATCCATAGTCTATTCAGAACATCTTTTTTATGAAGAATCTATTCAATGATATACGCAAAAGAATTAAACTTAACATTTAGCGGTAGAATCATAATCTTAAGCAAATCTATCAATAAAAGTTTTCCTTTAAACAGAAAGAATTTTTTTGCTTTAATTGCATGGTCATGCTTACGTTAACTTACATCATAAATAATTGCAATAAATTTTAAAATTATACATAAATTTTGATTTAATATGCAATTGTATATACGAACTTTAATTTAGTGTAATTATATACGTAAAACTCTAATTGTGGTTCAAATATATATTTGAAACTTTAATTTTGTTTTAATTATACACATTTAAAGAAATAAATACATAAAAAAGTTTATATTGGATAAATATAATTATTTATATATACAATATATAAATATAAAATGATGTTACATCAATAATTGTGTTAATAATTTATAAGAATTGGATCAAATAAAAGTTCTATGTTTAAAATTGCGCAAAAATCAAAGTTTATATATACAATTGCTTACTAATATGGAATGTGTACGAAGAGGAATTGGACAAAATATGTCATGCCCAGTCTGTCATTACGAGACAGAAGATATTTTGTATGTTCTTAGGGACTGTCCGACTGCTAAAGAGGTTTGGATGTACTTCGTGCTAGGAAATTGCCGACCCCAGTTTTTCTTGAATGATCTTTTGGATTGGGTTAGGATAAATTTGGAAAATCCTGGGTAGCTGTTGCGGAATGGGGTCCCTTGGTCAACTCTTTTTTGAGTTGTTAGCTTGGCGCATATGGAAAAATAGAATTCGCTTTATTTTTCAAGGAATATCTTGGAGTTTTTTGGAAACCATTAAGATACCAATAAGCTAGGCGAAGCAATACAGTGCAACACACAATTGAGATCCATCTAGAGAATGTAATTTAGATTCTAAGCATCTCTCAAGAAATTTTTGAAATGATAGGGTAGCTAAATGTTAACTTTAGGTAATTAAATTAGTTAAAGTTTTTACACAAAAAAAATCATAATTCATGTATAGTTTTAAAATTTATCTTTAATTTAAACTTTTAAGTTACCTATATTCATTGTAGCAACCCAATTTTGCCTGGCCCAATACATAAACCCAAAATAAAAATAAAATAAATAAACCTAAATTACAAGCCCAAACCAATTCAAAACCCTAAAAGCCCAATCAACTAAAGCTCAAAACCTTAAAAATTTCATAAAACCCTAGCTAATCTAAAGCTTTCAGCCGCCGCTCATTGCCACGTCAGCTGGCACTTCTTCTGAAGATACTAACACCTCGAGGTCTACCACTCTGCCATCGTTTCACCGAAATGGCTAAGGGCACACCTTTTTATCGTCGTTGACCTTCCACCACCACCTGCAAAGAAAAAAAAGAAATAAGACAAAAGCAGAAAAGCAAAAAAAACAAAGGCAAATATTTGTAATCAATCGGCTATAAAAGCCAAAGAAAAAATAGATTGTATTTACGGACACAAGCAATTGAAATATAAAAAAATGGAATACAAAAAAGGTGATTCTTTTACATATTTTTATTTTTCGAAGGAAATATAGGAAATAATAAAAAGAGTTTTTTTCTTTACCTATTTCGGTTGTCGATGAGAACCATCTCCGGCTCAAGAAGCCTCGAAGTCTCTTTAGGGCTCTGTTGAGGGCCTCGTCGAAGGGGGGAGAAACTGAAATGCTTCTTTACTTTCAGCTTGGTTTTACCAAGCTTTTGGTGTTTTTAACCCCAAAATGGGGTTCCTTGTGAAAAAAGGATCAAAAAGGGAGTTTTGAAAATTTTTCGACCACTAGAGATGGCGGTCGCCGTCGCCGATGACTGGTGGTTGCAGCGGAGCTACAGTGGCTCCCATAGCTGGCCTAAGGAAGAGTACAGAGGAAAAAAAAAGGGAAGGGAATTTTTTTTAAAAACATTGAAGCAAATAAATTTTTAAACATTTTTTTTACTTATATAGCCCTATAAAATGACGTTGTTTTGGGCTTAACTTTCAAACGCCAAAACGACGTCGTTCCCTTAGGATCCGCGTGTTTTTAAAGGGGAGGGTCTAATTGCTGCTTTGGCCCTTCCGCTTTTTTGCTATTTTTTAATTTCATCCTACAACTTAGTATTTTTTCTTTTATTTTCACCCATTTGTTTTATTTTTTGTGCAATTTAGTCCCTCGACCACTATGGACCTATTAAGGGAAGGGCACGTGTAAATGCAGGTGGGTTAATTGCCTTTTGAGTTCCTGTATATTTTATCCTATTTTAATTTAATCTTTTTATGTCCTCCTCTTTATGATTTAGACTTTTAATTTTGTTATACTTTCAATTTAGCCTTTTGTTTCTTTTTTTTTTTCTCTATATTTACCTACTTATTTAATTCTTTTTTTTTTTGCAATACATACCTTAAATGTCGTTCAAATTTCAATTTAACCCCTCATTTATTTAATTTTGCCTCTTTATTTATTATATCTTTTATTTTAAGATTTAAAATTTATGTTATTTATATTTTTTACATATTTTTTTATTTTATCATTATTATTATTATTTATGTTAATATTTTGATAGTAACTATAACATGATTATCATTATTATCACTATAAATTGATTTTTTTTACTATCATTATAGTTGTATTATTATTACTCACTAGCATAGCATTTTTATTTTATCTTTTATTTATTTATTTGTTCATTTATTTATTTACCTATCATTTTAATATCATCATTTCATTTTTACCCACTACTATGTTACTTTATTTTGCTAATATCCATGCCGTGTATCATGTTAAAACATATTCATCCATTTTATTACTAGGCCTAGATAAATTAAAAAGCATATCATTAAAAGGTTGCATTTGTTTTACCTTATGAATAGGAAATATTTGAAAAAACCAAGGCAATGTTCATTATTTTTTTGGAATTAGAGGAGTCGTGCTCCTAACTTACGGAGTATGGACAGTGTGTGAATTTTGAAAAGTCCACCATATTTTTTAGCACTAATACCTTAGAAGCTGATAGACAGTTGGTTACGAGATTGCTAGGAGTGAGAAGATCAAATGATATTGAAAAGTATCTTGGTCTTCCCAATTTGGTAGGAAAGAAAAAGAAGACCTCCTTTCAAAGTTTAAAGGATCGAATTAAAAAGCTAATTGATGGATGGAGTTTGAGATTCTTGTTGCAAGGGGGTAAGGAAGTCTTCATCAAATCAGTCCTGCAAGCGATTCCTACTTACTCCATGATGTGTTTTTATTACCAAAAACTTTATGTGGAGAAGTAGAAGCAATAATAGCAAAGTACTAGTGGCAGAAAGGACATGGGCGCAAACGAATCCATTGGTTTAGTTGGGAGAAAATGTGTGAACTAAAACAGGAAGGTGGTTTAGGTTTTAGGAATCTAACTAAATTTAATGTGGCCCTACTCGCTAAGTAATGATGGCGTCTAATTGACAAACCAGACTCGTTACTAGCACAGGTTCTAAAAGTAAAATACAATCCTTCTACTAATTTCCTACAGGCTGAGCTAGGATGCACACCATCATACACCTGGAAAAGCATTTGGCCAGCAAAAGGTCTTCGCAGTGAAGGTTTGGGATAGAGAGCTGGTATAGGTAAAAACATATTAATTAACGAGGATGCGTGGCTGCCCGGGGCAGAAAATTATAGATTATATAATCAAATTAATAATGCAGACTTATCTACTATTGCATGCTTAATTGACAGTACCAATAAAGTATGGAAGGAAGGACTTATTCATTATACCTTCAAGATGAATGATGCAGACAGAATCTTGCAGATCCCATTAGCGAGAGACGAGCATGCTGATATGATCATATAGTGCGGTGAGCAATTGGGTACATTCTCAGTTAGAAGTTCCTATAAACTATTACAGTTCTAGAACACTGTACCTAGATTTAATGCTTTACAGAACACAATAAAACAATTCTACAAACAACTATAGGAACTACAAACCCCTAACAAAATTAAGATTATACTCTGAAGAGTGTCCTGAAATTTCCCCCCCACGATGGTTAACTTATATGTTAGGAGATTGACCCATGGCAACAAGTACCCCAGATGCAATGTGGGTATTGAGACCTTTTGGCATGTCTTTTTTTGAATGCCCTATAGCAGTAGAAATATGGCAAAACTTAAACTTTGATTGGATAGTCCAAGGGGAATCAATAGACTGCTTAGAATGGCTTACATAGATTTTAGTAGGTGTATTGAGCTCCAACGACCTTTGTTTGTCTGCGGAATGTGGGTGCTTTGGCTTGACAGAATAGAAATCTGCATGAAGGAAAATCTTACTTAGGAACAAAAGTAGCAAAATTCACCAAACATTACATTTGTGAACTGGATGGTTTGGCTGAAAGAAAGATTATCACCGTTGGGGAAAAGGAGAAATGGAAATCACCTGATGACCCGACCATTAAAGTTAATTTTGATACCTTGTTCAACTGTATGGCTTTAAATCATCATCTGCTATTGTGGTACAAAATGCGAATTAACGGAGAAGTCATGATTTCTAAATCTTGCCTCTATACAACGATTGGCACGGGCTTTGATGCATAAGCCATCGCATGTTTTGAAACCATGCTCACAGGGACCGAAATGGGTTTCACAGATGTAATAGTGGAAGGAGACTTCAAATCCATCATCAACAAATGCATGAAAAGATCAATCGATAAATAAAAAATCGGCGTGCATATCAGGAACATCTAAAAAAGAAAAAGAAAGATTTCAATCATTAGTTTTTTACTTTGTTCCCAGGTCAGCTAATCAGCTAGCCCATAACATAGCCATGACAAGCCTAAAGTAGAAATAAATGGTATACCTGATGGGAGAGGTCCCGAGTTATGCTCAACGGCAATTGGAAATGGAACGGCCAAGAGAACCAGATTGATGCGGATAGATGAAGAACTGATGAAAAGGGAGTTGAGAGGCCCTCGCTCTAATCTAGTCACAAAACTCTCTGATTTTCGAGTCCAACAAAATCCAAAAGACACTATTGAAAATGGAAAAGTTGGAGACAGATCATTAATGGCAGACTGTGATTACCAAGACTTTTATCTTATTTTATTATTTCACTTGCTTTAGTTCTAGAGTGTTCTGTTTTGGTTTCGACGTTTGGACTCCAATTAGTCTTTTTAGGATAATTACCTTTGTCTATGATGGGCTTATGCACTTGTTTGGGTTTATTTTGTTTTAATAAAAAGGTCTCAGTTTGATTTAAAAAAATATTTAAAATTTATGTTATTTATATTTCCTTTTTACGCATTTTTTATTTTATCATTGTTATTATTTATTGTAAAACCCCATACCCGACCTAGACGTTATGGCTGAATCTGCTGGCGTCACATGAAAGTATTTTTGGAAACCATTTCAATTATCAAAAACGTGTTCAGATTATTATTTTTTAACGTGGAAGTCTTGAAAACCGTTCATTAATACAAAAACTATAATTAAGTTTTAAAAACGTGCTTGTGATGTCATAGTTTATAAATCAATAAAAATAACAATTTGAAATCCAAAATGAAACAGTCTAAAGGTCAACATTACATAAAAACTCCCAACATAATTAAACACAGTGAAAACAGTAATAACCAATAAAATCATGAAATCCAGTAACGTGTCTAATAGTGGTCACCCTCGAACCCTCCGCTACACCGATCCATCTACTGCTGGGGATTACCTGATAGACAAATAAATAAATAAAGGGGTGAGTTTTCGCAAACTCAGTGTGTACATCCCACAGTAAAGCATGCATATTAACAGATATCAATTAATCAGTCATAAACCGAGCCTGAGCTCTTAATGCATGCATATCATATCAGAAACAGACCATGCCCACCAACCCTGCACACCATATTCGTCCACCCTACACACCATGTGAGGATAAAATCGACCCACCCAGCCCTACACACCAAGTATGGGGATAAAATCGACCCATCCAACCCTACACACCATGAGGTACCGTAAAATGACACATAACAAGTAAAGGCAGTACAGCTGCTAATCAAACAGCTAAAAGCCTTACAGTCTTCCTTCTTTTCAATAACCATCCCAACCTAATGCAATGCATCATAAATAGTGTCATGGCATGCTTTCATACAGTAAACAGATCATACAGATTTATCATAGCAGATACAGTACACATGCTAAACATAACATGCTATCACATACATTTACTTAATCACATTTTAGACTAGGGGTCTCAGTATCGCTTACCGACTCTTTTACCGGTCACAATCGACTAGGGCGACTCGTGCAACCTTTCAGAACAACACAAATTAATGGGTTCACATGCCCATATGGCCTGCCCCACAAGCTCGTGTGGCCCACACGGCCTAAATTAACCCTACTCGTGTGGATTACACGGCCTGGCCTAAAATTCCACAAGCTTGTGTGGTTTCCCGTGTAGGCCCACACACCCGTATGGCCCGTACGGCCCAATTGGCCTAGCCCGTGCCTCACACACGGCCTAGCCAGCCTCACACGCCCGTGTCCATCGTACCCGTGTGGCATGCGCATGGCCTGGCTCATCGATCACATGACCGTGTATCACCACACGGCCTCTACACGGGCAGTCCACATGCCTGTGTAGCGTCGACAGCTTTGTTTTTAGCTTTCGTTGAATCGTGTTTTTAGTGCATACACATCTGGTTCGTTTTCGACGTTTTCGCAACCCCGAAATCACCAATACCTAATATTCAGAATATTTCAACTTTTTAAAACCTAAAATCGAGTCTAAATCGTAAAATTGCAACTACAAGAAATTGGCTTACCGCCATATATGAGCACTACTCCGACTCAAATCGTCGAATCACTAATTACTAGCCTCCTGATTTCCTCCTAATCATCAGTAAAACACTATTTAATCTCTTAATCAAAGTAGTGTTGAAGATTGTTAAACTAAAACTTACCGAAACCGTAGAACAATCGATACCGTAGAACACGAATAGAATAAAGAGGAAAGGAAAAGATGGGAAGGACGACAGCAACGGATAGTAAAATTATCGACTGTTGAAGAAGGAACTTTAGGGAGAAGAACGAAAGAAAGTTTTTGAAAGAAGAGGGGAACTGATTTTTGAAAAAGAGTCCACAAGGCTTTTCCTTAATCCCTTAATTTCCTCCCCCACTTCCCACTACACATCCACTTCTCAAGAACCCTGTTTGACCGAAACTCTCTCTCTGTCAATGAGCAAAAATAAACTCCTTTGCCTACGTAGGGATTCGAACTCAAAACCTCCTGCCACTTACCACTCTTCCTAACCACGATACCAGCAGGCCCATTTTGTCCTATTTTTACCAACATTTACTTATAAGCCTAATTACCAAGGTTTAGGCTTTAGTTAATAAAAACCTAAAATTTTTGCCAAAGCCAAGGCTTGAACCCAAGACTTCTCAGACACTCCCAAAACACAAAACCACTCCAGCAGTCAATTATTTATGACAAAATCATGCAAAAACATATTTAAAAGTTTGTCATGCCTGAAATTCACAAAAACTGAAAATAAGAGATTTTAAGGCGTTACATTTATGTTAATATTTTGATAGTAACTATAACATGATTATCGCTATTATTACTATAAATTGATTTTTTTTTTTACTATCATTATAGTTGTAATATTATTACTCACTAGCATAACATTTTTATTTTATCTTTTATTTATTTATTTATTTGGTCATTTATTTATTTACCTATCATTTTAATATCATCATTTCATTTTTACCCACTACTATGTTACTTTATTTTGCTAATATCCATGCCGTGTATCGTGTTAAAACATATTCGTCCATTTTATTACTAGGCCTAGATAAATTAAAAAGCATATCATTAAAAGGTTGCATTCGTTTTACCTTATGAATAGGAAATATTTGAAAAAACCAAGGCAATGTTTATTATTTTTTGGAATTAGAGCACAGAATATGGCCTCTTTCTAAAACCAAAATAGTTGAATATCCATTTAAAAAAAAAGGAGATTTAAGTAATGATCAAACAGTGATTATTCTTGTTTTTGAGGATTTAAGGTATTATGTCCTAACTTACGGGGCATGATCTTTTCTTCTCGATTAACTTGAAATAAGGCCCTTTCGTGAAAATTAGTTTAGTTAAGCAATATTTTAATAAAAAATATCATGCAAATGGGGATCGTATTTTAAATTTTCTTCGAATTTTCAATTTTTGACATCAAAACATTAAGTAACCAACTAGGTACTAATTTTGGGCGTTATGAGGGTGCTAATCCTTCCTCATACGTAACTGACTTCCAAACCCATATTCTTGAATTTCGTAGTCTAAAAATTATCGTTTTAGTAAAATCTAATCTTTTATTAAGATGATTAAATTTTAAGGTGACCCAATTACATCTAATAAAAAGGATCAGTGGCGACTTCATTTTTCATTTTTTTAAAATAAAAGTTGATTTCACAAAAGGTTTCGACATTCATAAAGATAGCTATAAAGCATTTTTTATTTAAGATAAATCAGTTATTTATTTTATTTATTACTGTATATTTATTTATTTATTTATATTTGATTTTTGTAAGTTTTATTATTAATTTTTTCTAATTGTATGATTCTAGTGATTGAGAAATACAAGACTAACATTGTCTATGATTCTTTATTATATATTTTTATTTTTTTAATTGGTGACAGGTTATTAATATAATAAACCCTTTGTTTTAAAAATAAAAAATTTAAAATTTTTGGCTCAAAGAGTTTGAGCAAAAATATAAACTCGAAAAATAAACTTGGATAAAAGATAAGGTTCATTTTCTAAACAGATCAAGCCTTTGGTAAGATTTTTGGCCTAGTCCGACCCAAATCAACTTAAACTCTTTTTTTGGTTGTTTTTTTGATGTCATTTTGCTATATTTATTGTTACTGTTTATTGTTACTGTTTAGATATTGTATAACTCTTATTTTATTATTAATTTTACTACTATTTTAAAGGCATTTACTTGTTAAGTTGCAACTATCTTAGCGTTATTTAAGTATAAAGATTTTTTTAATGTATTTTCAATTTGTTGGAAAATGTTTATTTTAATGTTTTTAGTGTATTTGATATATTATATTTTTAAATTTATTTTTATATAAAAATAATAATCTAAAAAATTTAATATGGGCGAGTTGGGTCGAGCTTGGGTTTAACATTTTTAATTTAGGTCAAGTTCGAATCTAAAAAATATACTTAAAATTTTGCACCGGTCTGACCCGACCAATGATCAAATTTATTTGTAGTGTATTTGGGTTAAGAGAAATGATAATTATTTTGAGAATGGTAAGGGTAACCTAGTAGAGTTATTGTGCAAGAAAAATGAGGAATTGGTGTGCTTGGATGACAAGTTTTGAGGAAAAAAAATATTATAGATGGGAATAACTACAAGGTGAGAGACAGCCAATAACAATGCTTATAAACTTGAAGTGGAATATGAGGCTTTCATTACAACTCTTAAAACAGAAGACGTTTTTGGGGGACACTAATTTCTGGGTTCAAGTTGGAGATTAATTGGAATTCAGGGGGTAGAATTCGGTTGAAGCTTCTTTTGGTAGGGGCACTTAATCTCAAATTGGATAGTTTAAACTAGGGTGTTCAATCAGTTAACCGAATTAAATTAGTATTAATCAAACTTTTTAAACCTTTAATTGTTAATTGAACTGAATTTTTTTCAAAATAAATTAATCGAACCTAATTATTTCGGTTAATTCGGTCGGTTAATTGAATTAACCGAAATTTTACGTTTTTACTTTTTTGTTAAAACATGTATAAAAATAAATTTTTATGTTTTTGCGAGATTTGATCTTGGCACCTCCGGATACGAGGAAAAGGGTCGATGTCTTCACCTTGAGTATTTACGGGTTGACCATATTCCCCAAAGCACTAGGGCATATAGATGATGTAGTTTCAGATCTATTTGATCGGCTTGACAAAAGGGTCACGCCCGTCCTGGCAATTTTGGCTGAAACTTTCAGATCTTTAAGTGCATGCTGAAGAGCAAGTGAAGGAAGATTTATTTGGTGTGCACAACTCTTGCTAGCCTAGTTCCATAGCCACTTTTGGAAGGTAGAAAAAATCTTTTATCGAGTGTTCTCTGAGGACTACTCTCCGTTGAAAGAATTCGTGGCTACCCCAAGGCGAGACAACATTTTTGAAGAAAAGTGGATAGCAATTCTCTAGAGTCTCCAAGACGAAGATGTTGAATGGAGGGCCATTGGATGATCCTTGATGAAGTTTTGTACCAATGTGGAGACTTCGACTGGGTCCCTCTACTTGGGATATGGGGAGCTGTTGGATATGCCCCTCTACTTGTATTGAGACAGTATAGGTCAAGGAAATTTATACGAGCAACGCAAGGATTGGCTTAATGTAAGTTTACGTACAAAGGTGATAATTACAAAAAGAAGGTTCGTGAAATATCGAACGCTTGGAACCAAACTCGTAAAATGAAAAGATTTTCCACAAACCCTATGACGACCCCAGAATATGATTAGTGGTGGGGTAAAAGAGTCAATGACAATGTCTTGTCATCAAGTCAAGAAAACACTCGGCTGATAGAAGAGCACTTGCAAGTGATCCTGTTTGAGTTAGAGATCGTAAAGCAAGAATTCAAAAAGAAGTGTTAGGAGTTGGGGAAGAGGATAGAAAAGTTGTAAGAGGAAAAGATTCAGCTAGGATTAAATGTTGACGTCCAAAAGTTAGAAGCCGAAAAAATAAGGAAAGGAAAAAACAAGGCTGTGGAAGACTTGGACAGTTTAAAAACAGATTATAAGAAACTGCATCTGTCAATGAGGATTGCCGGGTTGGGTAAAACATCGAAACAATGGCGGCTAGAAATCTAAGAAGAAAAGATTAGAGTTGATAAATGGGAAAAGAAATTCCAAGATACTCGAGTCTGAGAGGATGCTCTAAAAAGGGATTTATTAGAAAGCCAAAACGAAAAGGTTAGATTGAGAGCCCGGGTAGCAGAATTAGAAAGGTCACTACATCAATATCATAGCCGCAACTCCGTGATTGAGTTGAAAGCAAACCTGACTAAGATTGAAGAGTTGAAGAGAAAGATAGAAGAACTTGAGGCCGTACTGCAAAATTATGAACTTCGAATTGAGCTTCTTGAAACAAAAAATGAACATTGGAAAGAGCAACTCCAATGCTCTCAAGATCAGATTAAAGATTGAGATCACATTATGGGCGAAGATGTGACTCAAGTACGAGAAGTAGCCGACCATTTGTAAACCTTAGCGGTTCAAGCTGACATGCTGAGCTTGAGATACGAACCATAATCAAATTAGGGCCGAAAATTAGCTCGGCTTCTTAGGAAAGTCAAGGCTTCGAGTATTAGGGCAAGGCTGTATATGTAAAATGTATCCATTTTATGTAAAGAAATTTGTTTTCTAGTAGAGTTGTTCTAATAGAATTGAATCAGAATCAATACCTTTTTTTTGCATTCATTCATTCATTCATCAGCATTACATTTCATCATATGCATTAAATTTCATAAAAAGGTCCTAATTAATTGAAATTATGACAGTTACCCTGGAAACCAACAAGAATCTGCCAATCGAATATCGTTACGGTACCCGCGTTAAAAGCAATGCCATGGATTAAAGGTTAGAGAGACTAGAACAAATTTCAAAAAGACATGCAAGATCAGTTGCAAGCATAGCTGGAGGACCAATTGGCTAAGGTATAACAAGACATAAGGGATCAAATACAAGAGTCCCAATAAAGCATGATAATCCAGTTGACCCAGTTACCAGCTAAGGGGATTGAAAAAGGGAAGAGTACTATGATTAACTCTAGGGGTGATAATGAAGACCCTACATACCCCCATGCCTTACCTCAGTAATTGTCTAAGCCCAACTAGATACACATCCACGAAGGGTACCGGTTACTATAAGACCACAACAATACCAGGCCAGCACCTTAGCACCGGTGAATTACCTAACAGGTTCAGGTTCCAATCTCGGAGATAATTTGACTAACCCCGTTGTTCTAGATTTAGACGACGTGGCAGAAATGGATAGAGCAAGAGTAGAATTGCCAAAATAGCTAGAAGATTGGTGCAAGTGGTTAGGGAGAAATTTAGAACTATGAAAAATGTTGACTACCTTTGCGGGGTTGATGCTAAGGAATTGAGTTTAGTCTCAGATCTAGTACTTCCACCAAAACTCAAAACTCCATAATTCAAAAAATACAATGATACTAGTTGTCCTGAAGCCTATATCACAATATTTTGTTGAAGAATGACGGGATACATCAATAATGACCAATTGTTAGTCCATTGCTTTCAATATAGTTTGATTGGGTCAGCTGCCAAATAGTACAATCAGCTAAGCCGTGCCAAAATCAATTCATGGAAAGACTTGGCGCAGGCTTTCATGAAACAATACAGCCATATGGCCGACATGACACCCGATAGAATTACGCTGCAAATCATGGAGAAGAAGTAAAGTGAAAGCTTTAGGCAATATGCTCAAAGATGCAGAGATGTGGCAACACAAGTTCAATTACCCTTTTTAGAAAAGGAGACAACAATGCTTTTCATAAACACTCTGTATGCCCCGTTTATTAACCATATGCTGGGTAGTGCTACTAAGAGCTTCTTAGATATAGTAATGTTTGGAGAAATGATTAAGGAGTGGGAAAATAAATACGGGGGAAAACGCTAAAAGATCTGCCCTAAGAAAGAAAAATGAAGTAAACATCGTAAGTGTGTATAACAAGAACTATTCAAAATCGGTCATTGTAGGCCAACCAATGACCATGACAACTAGCCATCAAGGACCTTCGAGGCAAGAATCTAACTCAAGGCCAAACACGAAAAAACTCTAATTCACACCTATCCCGATGACTTATAGAGAATTATCAGAATTTATTCGACGCACATGTGGTATCCCCGTTTTGCTTAAAACCCATGCAACCTCCTTTTTCAAAGTGGTAAGATGTGAATGCTCAAATTTGAGTACCACACAGGAATAATATGACACTCGATTGAGAACTGCAATGCATTCAAAAAGTTGATCGAAAGGTTCATCATGATCCCTTGGGACCTAATGTGGCAAAAAATCCATTACCAAATCATTCTGACCAAGGGTAAAATGCTATAATCAAGAGTGGAGGAAAGGGGACCAAAATCGATGTTGCGGAAGTGAAATCCCCACTAGAATAGGTTTGGAAAAAAATGATAGATGTGAGATTAATCATTCAAGGTTCAGAAGGGATGCCCAAAGGAGTGAGGAGCTACTGTGAGTTCCATGTTAAAGAAGGTCATGAGATCCAGGAGTGCGCTGAGTTCAGAGCTCTAATGTAAAGTCTCATGGATAACAAAGAATTGGAATTCTTTGAATATGTTAAGAGCTTGGAAGGAGGAGATGTTTGCGCCTCAGAGGAAGGATCAATAAAGAAGGTCAACAAGGTCATTCGCCTAATGGTGATTATTTCACGACCGAGAAGCAATGAAGTGGGAGCACAAGCTTTGCCAAGAGTCGTAATTCAAAAACCCGTGGCTTTTCCCTATAAGGATAGCAAAAGGGTTCCATGGAATTATTATTGTAATGTGATGATCCTAGGAGAGGAAAGCTCAGTTGGCACTTCAGAAAGGACCGCAGTGGGAGGCACTATGACCCTGCAAGTGCGAGAACCGAACCCATTAAGGAAAAAACCTTGGTAGTTGAGTATAAGAAAGAAAAAACGGTTAGACTTGAATTATCTATTAATGAGCCAATAATAAGAATGAGGCTAAGGAATTCTTGATGTTCTTAAAACATAGAAAGTATACTGTTGTAGGACAGCTACACAAACAACCAGCTCGCATATCAATATTAGCTTTGCTTTTGAGCTCAGAGACACATCGTAACACGTTGATAAATGTGTTAAATGAAATTTATGTCACTGATAATATCTTTGTAAACAAGTTAAACCATTTGGTTAACAATCTGAGTACCTACAATTTCATCTTTTTCAATGATGATAAAATACCTTTAGGGGTTATGGGATCCACGAAGGCTCTACACATCACTACCCACTACAAAGGATATACATTGCCAGGAGTGTTAATCGACAATGGATCTGTGTTGAAGGTCTTACCTCTATCCACACTGAATAGGTTGCTAGTGGATAGCTCTTATGTGAAAACGTGGCAAAATATAGTGAAAGCATTCGATTGTATAGAAAGAAAAATGATGGGGAGGATTGAAATACCTCTCTTAATTGGCCCGAACATATATGAGGTAGACTTTTTGGTAATGGATATCAAGCTCACTTATAACTATTTGTTGGGTAGGCCTTGGATTTATTCAGCTGGGGTAGTGCCGTTGTCATTGTACAAAAAACTAAAACTGGTAATAGAGGGTTGACTGGTATCAATAAACATTGAAGAGGATATCATTGCATCCATAACTAGTGATGCACCATACATAGGAGTGGATGAAGAGGCAATAAAATGTTCCTTTGGATAACTGGAATTTGTTAAAACAACTTTCATTATTGAAGGAAACAAGATCCTAGTGCCAAAAATATCCAAAACCACGAGATGGGCCTGTAGTTGATGGTTGGGAAAAGAGCCTTGCCAAGAAGAGGACTTGGAAAATACCTTCAAGGAAGAGTCGAGACACAAATGCTGATGAAAAAACAAGACCACTTTGGCTTAGGGTACAAGCCAGGAGCGAGACAAAAAAAGAAGGAATTGGAAAAGAAGCAAGAAAGAAAAAGAGTACGACTAAATAGGGGAGAGGTCAAATGAGAACCGATGATCTTTCTTCATATATCTAAAACGTTCGTGTTAGGAGAAATCATTTATCCTGAATAAAAGATGTCAAAAAAAGAGAGCCCGTTAACCAAAAATATGGAAGGAATGTTAGGAAACTTAAGCATCAATGCCATATTCAAAGAAGGAATTGTGGAAAAAAACCTATCAGGCATTTGTCCTTATATCCGCAGAAGTGTTTTGAACAATTGGACTGTAGAAGAGATCTCTATAATTTTTTAAACTAATTCAGAGTAATGTTTAAAACACACTTATTACTCTAAGCTTGGGAGTAAGAGGAATCCTTTTGTGAAAAAGGTATATGTCCACTATTTTTATGTCAATAAAATGCATCTTTGTGTTTCATTTGGCAAATATTCTTTTTATTTTTTCCATTTCATTCATACTCATACCACACAGATAATTATTCTTAGATTCATTTATTTTTTGAGTCTTCCTTTATTCCTATAATATGTTTCCAAATATCAATGATACAAGCGATGCTGCTGCTAACTCAAAATCTCCTTTTGAGCAGAATATGTGTCTAGAGGAACCTCAAGACTTTAAAGATGATCAAGATTGTATCCTATCTCTTGATTTATTAAGGAAGGTAGAACAAGATGAGAAACAATTCCTACCTTACAAAGAGTCAGTAGAAATTGTGAGCTTGAGAGACAAACAAGAAAAGAAAGAGGTAAAGATCGGAGCTTGCGTCACTGTAGAGACAAAGCGAGACCTCATTAGGTTACTCCAAGAATTCAAAGATGTTTTCGCATGGTCATATCAGGACATGCCTGGTCTAAGTACTAATATTGTGGTACACCAATTTTCTATAAAGGAATAATGCAAGCCGGTTCAACAAAAACTTCGAAGGATGAGGCTCGACGTCCTGTTGAAAATAAAAGAAGAGGTCAAGAAACAATTCAAGGCCGGTTTCCTACAAGTGGTTAAATATTCGGAGTGGGTAGCCAATATAGTCCTTATCCTTAAGAAAGATGGAAAAGTACGAATGTGTATAGACTACAGGGATTTAAACAAAGCCAACCTGAAGGACAATTTTCCGTTGCTTCACATCGACACCTTAGTGGACAACACAGCATTTATTCACTATTCTACTTCATGGATGGTTTCTCCGGATACAGCCAGATAAAGATGCATCCTGAAGACATGGAAAAAACCATATTTGTAACCATGTGGGAAACATTTTGCTACAATTCAAACTGAAAAATGTGGGAGTGACGTATCAAAGAGCCATGGTAACTTTGTTTCATGATATAATGCACAAAGAAATCGAGGTTTCTATCGATGATATGATTGCAAAGTCCCTAACAAAAAAGGAGCACGTACAAGTCTTGAGAAAATTATTTTTGAGGTTGAGAAAATTCCAACTAAAGCTCAATCCAACAAAACGTACCTTAGGGGCTAGGTCGGGAAAATTGTTAGTATTTATAGTCAGTAAAAAGGGGATCAAGATTGACTCGAATAAAGTCAGGGCTATATAGGAGTTGCCTCTACTACGCACTCAAAAAGAGGTCCGAGGTTTTTTAGGAAGATTAAATTACATCGCCCGGTTCATTTTACAACTAACCGAGAAATACAACCCCATATTCCTTCTCCTTAAGAAACATAATCTAGGTGTATGGGATGATGTAACTCCCCAAAAATCCTGAACTTCTTTTTGTGTGGTTTTCATGTGAATATATGCCTAGTGTGCTTAGGCAAATATTATTTGTGTGTTAGAAGGCCCATAGTTAAGTTTAGGTCCATGCTTAAAAGGGAAAAATATTAAATTTATTTTAGAGTTAAATTTTAGGCTTCTAGAAGATTAGTAGTGGAGTGAAGCTGGACTCTTAGAGAGGTAATTAGAAGAGAAAATTTGGGAAAAAGATTAGGGAGTTCTCAGGGAGAAAAACGAGGAGATGAGAAGGGGGAAGTGATGGAGTTGAATTGGGAGTTGAGGCTATAGGCTATAAATATGTGCCGAATTTGGATCCTGGGCTAATGCCAAATTTCTCATATTTTCCTCAAGTGCCAATTTATATTTTTTTCTCCTCTTCTTTCTTCTTTTTCTTGCCAAATTCTTCCTCTCCCTTTTGTTTCATCCATAGCCGAATCTTTCCCTTGCCAATTAAGCTATCTATTGTTTTGTCGAAACCCCTAGTGGTCCCATTATTCTTTTCTCTCTTCAAAGCCAAAGAATCATACCCTTTACCGATTTCTCTTGTTCTCCATTACAATCTATTTTACTACCTTCTATCAAGGGGCTTAGGAGCTGATTGCATATTCAGTGGATATTTAGGTCGCAAGAGTTAAGATGAGTTTTGGTAAGTGCCTCATTCACAATTTCAGTTTCTTAAAGGAGTGGCCGAATATATGTGTAGCCTATAAGGGTGACTCGTGTGGAAGACGAGTCATCTGATGTTGATAGAATATGTGTGTTGATGCAGATCTAAGAATATTCGGGATTAATTGCTAAGGGAAAGGCTAGAAAAGCTGAAGGTACACGGTAAGGCTACGATAAGGCTTCGGGATTTGATAAAGTTATAGTAGGGTTTGGAATTGATTCGAAAGTGGTTTTGATTGTAGGTCAAGGCTGAGGATAGTGTAGTGCAGATCATCAATTAGGTGTGTACAAACACTACACACACGATATCGGCAATGCTGAAAAGCCACAATACCGAAAGTGGCTAAATGGTCCCGGTGGGCCCTGAGGCTAAGTTTTGTGAAATTTATTGATTTTGTTATATGAATTGTGTTAGTCATGCATGTTACATGATTTGAAATGGATTTGGGCCTAATGGGCCATACGATTATGATTTGGGCCTAATAGGCCATATGATTGAGAATGGGCTTTGTATATAGGTTTGGGCTTAGTATCTATTAACGGCCAAACATTCATAAAACTTAAAAACACAAATGCAACCGTGGACAAGTCATAAGGTTGAAGTGTGGTAATGGGTATATGCATGTCTAGGATTGGATCTAGGAAGAGCTTGGTACTTAAGCGGTCTCAATGACCCACCTCCTCTTCTTTGGAATCCTACCTGGTGCATAGTGCTTGTTCACTTTGGCCAACGGGGACTTGTTAACGGGTCAGGTAGGTACTGAATCCATAAAACTTAAAAATGATCGAAATGCTCTAAGAGCAAAAATGACTAAAATACCCCTATGTGTTAAATGTAGGATTTATGTTATATGTATGATTGTAGCATTCATATGATATTCTGTTTAGGTTGCATATGGGTGGGAATTATGGTACGGAGGAAGAATTTGAGGATCGCATGGTTACTTGACGACCGTGGATCCACCGTTGGCTTTTAAAGCCCAATATGTGATTAGCAGCTTTGCTGCAACGTTAGGTAGTACCGCAACCGGGCTACCATTGCTGTGTAGCGAATGGGTGGGTCGATTTAGAAATCCCCATAGGTGTATAAGGGTGGTCGGAAAATGTTGTGTAGCGGATGGATTATTGGGGAGGGTTTTTACTGCATTGCATATGTGATATATTACGATGATACTGTGATTCGGGCTTAGGCCCAATTGATTGCTTGCATGTTAATGATTGCTGAGGGTTGTACACACTGAGTTTCGAAACTTACTCCCTCTTTTATTTTTTTCAGGAAACCCTTAGTAGGCGGTTCGACGAACGGAGGGACTTAGAGGTAGCCAGCTAGCGAGACGCTTTATTTTATTTGTTTTTCTTTATAGTTCCTAAGTATTTTGATTTTGGATTGTAATAAAGCTTTACCTCTACTATTTGTTACATTGAACGTTTTACTTTATTTCCTCTAAGCTATCTCACGTCTTATTTTGAAACAATGGATTTATTCAAAATTAAGCTTTCGCACTTAAAAATATTTTTCCTAAAAGGTTAAAAAAATAATTTTTAACTTATAGAAAGACTGATTGATTTTTAAATATAAGCCGTTTGAAAAACAACTTTAAATTAGAATTTTACTCAAATTTCTTTAAGAAGGGTTTTCAATGAAAAACAAGGTTTTTCGCAAAAATACTTCAATGTGACACGCCAGATTCGGGCCTAACTTCTAGGCCGGGTTTGGGGTGTTACAGATGAGGAGTGCCAGAAGACTTTCGACAAGGTCAAACATTACTTGTCCAATGCCTCAGTACTGATGCCACCTAGCCCAGATAAACCACTGATACTGTATTTGGCAATGTTTGATAATTCTATGGGATGCGTGATTGACCAACATGATGAGTCAGGAACGAAAGAAGGAGCGATATACTACTTCAGTAAGAAATTTACTGAATGTGAGACAAGATATTCGTCAATTGAGAAGTTGTGTTACGCCTTAATCTGGACAGCTCAGAGACTAAGACAATACATACTGTACCATACAACTTGGCTCATTTCAAAAATAGATCCTTTAAAGTACATGATGGAGTCGACTGTGTTGAATGGAAGAATGGCTTGATGACAAATTTTGCTCTCTGAATTTTATATAATCTATATAAACCAAAAGGCAGTAAAGGGGAGTGCAATAGTGAACTTCTTAGCCAGCAAAGCTTTAGAGGATTACGAGCCTTTAAATTTCAATTTTCCAAATGATGATCTAATGTATATTGCGACCACTAAAGAAGGTGCTCAAGAAGGACATATCTGGAAACTAAATTTTGATGGGGCCTTAAATGCTATGGGTAACAGAATCGGGACAGTCCTGATATCCCTAGACAGAGATCATTATCCTTTTACTAGTAAACTGAATTTTGATTGCACAAATAACATTGCAGAATATAAAGCATGCATCATGGGTATCCGTGCAGCCATAGAACTCAAGATCAATGTACTAAAAGTGTAATGGGATTCAACACTAGTGATCTATCAACTCAAAGGTGCATGGGAGACGAGAGACCCCAAGTTAATCAATTATCAAAGGTTGATCCTTGAGTTAATTAAGGAGTTTGATGACATCACCTTTTGCTACCTCCCACGAGTTGAAAATCAGATGGTTGACGCCCTAGCTACATTAGCTTTCATGGCCAAAGTGAACAAATAAGAGGATGTAAAACCTATCCAGATGAGTATTTATGAGGCTCCGGCTCATTGTTACAACATCGAGGAAAAAGAAAATGATGAACACCCTTGGTACCACGACATACTGCGATCTATAAAGAAAGTCCATGAGGGTGTTTGCGGAACACATGCTAATGGTTTTACAATGGTTAGGCAAATCATGAGATACAAATATTATTGGTCCACTATAGAAGGGAATTGTATCAGTTATGCCAAGAGATGTCATAAGTGCTAAATTTATGGAGACAAAATTCATGTGCCTCCTTCACCTCTTCATGTTATGACTTCTCCATGGCTTTTCTCTATGTGAGGCATTCCAATGATCTTACAAAAAGCTTCCAATAGGCATCAATTCATCTTTGTGGTCATCGATTACTTTACCAAGTGGGTAGAGGCCGCATCCTATGCCAATGTCACGAAGTCAATAGTCAGCAAATTCTTAAAGAAAGAGATCAGTATGGAATGCTAGAAAGGATTATATCTAATAATGCATTGAATTTGAACAACGGTAGGATAGTAGAGGTTTGTAGTCAATTCAAGATCAAATATCACAACTCGTCACCATATCGCCCAAAAATGAATGGTGTAGTGAGGGTAACCAATAAGAACATTAAAAAGATCGTGGGGAAAATAAAAGAAACTTATAAATATTGACATGAGAAGTTACCATTTGCCCTATATGTTTGTCGACGTCTGTTAGAACCTCCACCGGGGCAACGCCTTTCTCATTGGTTTATGGAATAGAGGTGGTTTTTCCCATTGAAGTCGAGATTCCTTCTCTCTGAGTTTTATTAGAGTTGAAGTTAGAAGAAGCAGAATGGATCTAATCTCAATATGATCAGTGGAACCTGATCGAAGAGAAAAGGCTAAAAGCTATCCGTCATGGTCAAATGTACCAAAAATGAATGATCCGAGCTTATAACAAAAAGGTTCATCCCAGAGAATTTTCTGAGGGGGACCTAGTATTGAAAAAGATCTTTCCCATACAAAAAGATTTCAAAGGAAAATGGATGCCAAATTGGGAAGGACCTGATGTGGTAAAGAAAGTTTTTTCTGGAGGAGCATTGATTCTCACCGAGATTGTAACACCCCTTACCCGTATTTGACACTGAAACGAGGTATGAGGCGTGACCGAACTTAAACCCGTACAAATATTCAAAATCAGGGCATAATTTTTCACTCAAATTTAAACCTTTTCATAAATGCACACATTGTCCCTTAAACGAACCTACGAGGCTCTAAACATACTTTAGGGGTGATTTGGGACCAAACCGAGACCTTTGAAACACTTAGAAAAATTTTATCCAAACATTATCACACGCCCGTGTGACTTGGGACATGCCTGTGTGGGCAGACCGTGTAGTTGTTCGTGTTCCAACTCGTGTAAAAAACATCGAGCGTTCTGTTTATCACATCATCAACCATTTAAGGTCACGCGGCCAAGTTACACGCCCGTGTGCTAGACCGTGTCCTCCACACGGCTGAGACACACGGTCGTGTCTTTGCCCATGTGGCTAATACTTAAGCTATTTTCCAAGCCTTTTTATTACTCTTAATCCCTCACATTCTTATACATTTCATAGGCACATATCATGCCCTCAATTATTCTCAACTTAATCATCAAACACATATAATATAATACTAACCATTTATGACAAACAAACATGATCACATCACACAAGATCTTGGCACATGTATGCACCTAACTACATCAAAGCATTTCCACATGCATACATAAATAAGCTTACATACTCATACCAATATGAGCCAAATCTCATGGCTATATACAATGAAGCAATATAAGCCAATACATTTGGCCAAATCATAAGAATACGTATCACCAATAACTAAGTATCTATACATGCCACTCACTTCAAAGCACTTACGATTTATCAATACCCCAAATTGATAATTTGATAGTGTGATACTGCCTTCGATGATCTCCAACCCCGAGCCAACCTAACAACACTAAAAGGAATGGAAATGAGAGAGTAAGCTTTATAGCTTAGTAAGTTGGCATGTAAATAATAAGCAATTAATTAATATGCTTTACCAATCCTCACAATGTGTTCTCAAGATAATACGATCATAATTGCATATAGTTCCACTATTCACTCATGTTCATCTCAAGCTGTTTGCTTGAGTCATAGTCACTAAATTAATTAGATCTTGAGTTACGAAACTCAAAATTAAGATCCAAAAATTTTCCCAGAAACTAGACTCACATATCTTCTTACCATAAAATTTTCAGAATTTTTAGTTAAGCCAATAAGTAGAGTTTATTCATTAAATTCACCCCTATTTCGCTGTCTGACAGTTTTGACCCCTCTTCACTGAAAATTCATTATCTCCTCGTATAGGATTCAGATGATTTTCTTGTTTATTTTTTTTGAAAATATACTAATTAAAGATTTTAAGTATACAAATTATAACCCATAATTATTTTTGTAAATTTTTTAATGATTTTCCCAAGTTAGAATAGGGGATTCCAAAATCATTCTAACTGTGTCTCATAAAAATTCAGATATCTCATATTATGTAATTCTTTTGCTAACATCGCTTATTTTATATGAAAATAGACTCAATAAGATTTTATTTTATATCTTATTCAACCTCTAATTCAGTTTCCACCATTTTTGGTGATTTTTCAAATTCACACAACTGCTACGGCCAAAACTGTTTTATTTCTAAATTTCACTCTTTCATGTTTTCTTTTTAGTGACTTTCATTGTAGCACTTACCTCTTATCAACCTTACCAAAGTTTAATCATATATCGAGCACATTGCTCATAAGTTTACACACACATACCTGCACTTATTCATAAAACTTCATATTCACACTTACTCATTCACCACTTTAACGGTAGTCCATCACATATTGAACTCATTTTCTATCAATTTCATATACATACCTATGCCACATCACTATAATGTCACATGCAATTACACTTCACTATTTCACTGATACACCCATTGAACCACTTGGAATGCTAAAGAATACTTGGAAGTTTTCACATTAGTTCCATACTTATTTTTAGCTGAAGCTAACACTTATCACTTATCACTTAAAAGCTCACTCTCGAGCTATTCACGGGCCTACTCACACAAGCTGACAGGTATCCACAACAAATGCAGGATTACCTAGCCACTGGTAGTTGTACAGGACCAGCACCCGGAATCACAATAACACTTAATCACACTTGGTTTCCTAGTGACATGTTACTCGTATCCTATTCGATTCCTAAGGTTCAACCGGGATTTCTTCGAATATATTTTTCGTCGAACTTGTCCTTAGGATCAAATAACATATCTCATGATGGTAACTAAGCTCACAATTTCACATAATGATAATAATCATGATAAGCGCTTTTAAACACAAAATTTCAATTCATTTTAATGTCATCATGTATCATAGACATAGTTTCAGATCATTTCATATACGTAGCACCCTAAACATTTAATTCAACATAATTGAATTAACATACCAATTTAGGTTTCAAGCATAAACAATAACAATATTGCATCATTACTATCACACCAACTTACCTTGAATGCAAAAGCGGCTAATTATTCCGACTTAGTCCATAACCTCGTTATTCCCCGATCTAAGCCCGAATGTCGTTTTTCTTGATCTAACATATCAAATAATACTTATTTAACATTCATATTATTCAAATCAATCCAAAAATCACACTTTGCCAATTTTACATTTTTTCCCCTAATGTTTCACATATTTATAATTTTTCCCCTAGGCTCGTAAAATGAAATGTGTTCAATTTCTTTACTACCCATGCATAGTCGAACCTTTTTCATGCTTATAGAAGCCCATTGTTTCACACATTTACCACCTATTTTACAACTTTTACAAGATGGCTCATTTTAGGTGTTTTTATGAAAATCATTTAACAAAAGTTGTTTATTTAACAACCAAGATTTATTTTCTTCCATAAAAATACAGCAAACAACATAAATGCTCCCATGGAAAAACCCTAGACTTTCAACCATAGTGCAAAATAGTCTCCTCATTAGCTAGATTAAGCTACAAGGGTTCTAAAAGTATAAAAATATCAAGAAAGACCATCAAAATCACTTACTTGTAAGAGGACTAAGTGACTGAAAGTTTGAGCTCTCAAAACCCTTAAGTTTGCTAAAAATTTCGATGGAGAGAGGGAAGATGAGCACTAGCCTTTTATTTTTTTATTCATTAGTTAAATAAGTCACCAAATTTTACCTACCCTTTTCTATTTCATGATTTTGTCTCCATTTAAAAATTCCATGTCCAGCCACAATAAATTTGTGGTCTATTTACTCAATAAAGGCCTCTAACTTAATGTTCCATCGCATTTTAACACTTTTAGCTAGTAGAACAAAATTTTTATACTTTATGCAATTTAGTCCTTTTTCAAAATTAAGCATGCAATTGCCAAAATTAATTCACCAAAAATTTCAAAAATCAAATAATCATGCCTTAACACATAAAATAATATTAAAAATAATTTCTCCGACCTCAAATTTGTGGTCTCGAAACCACTGTTCTGATTAGGCCCAAAATCGGGCTGTTACAGATATAGATGGCAAAAACTTGCCCAATCCCGTGAATTTGGATTCAGTCAAAAAATACTTTACATAAAAAAAAGGAGAGGCCAAGACAAAAACTCACAAAGGGCACTTTGAGACCAAAGGGGTTTTGAGTTGAAAACGCAGATATGGCAACCCAAATTTGGATCGAAGATTGGGCATATGGTATCCGTGTCTTCTCAAAAGGAGAAACGTTACATCTTGGGGTGTCACTAAAGTACCCTAGATCTCCTAAACACATATTAGACTCAAAATGGTCTTTAAGAAGTTTATGCAGAGAAGCTCATTCTGCGATATTTGGGGGCACCTAATTTCATCTTACTCACTTTATATTTTAGCAACATTTGCTATTTTGATTAATCTATTTATTTTGAGCTTTGCTCTCAATAAATTTCAATCTTTTTCATTGTTACAATCTTTTTTAAGCATTTTTACATTAAAATAACGATTAATGGACTAACAATATTCAAGTAAAATGATTTTTGCATATTGCTCTGAAAGGTTTCTAAATAATATAGGGACTTGAAACGGGACCACTAGTTAGAACTAACCAAATCAAAGGAATGAATAGTCTAAATTGTGATTACTTCTTCGGGTTTCCTTTCAAAGATACTAGATCTGAACAATAAGGCATGGTAACACATCGGTGATAAAACCTTGACGAACAACGAGCAATGTTAGCCTAAGCACTAAAAAGGGGATCATTCTTGAAAATGACATTCTAAATTCATAAAAACATTATTCATATACATCTAGTTAGGAGCATTTGATTCAATCTAATCATAAATGTATTCCCCTAAACTGAACTCGGTCCGTATGAGGTTATAATGGGTGAGGATTGAGGAATCCGCTAGTTCAGGTACCCTTTACTTTAGAACTAAACCGCATATAATGAGCCTTAAAAGCCTACCCTAGGTAGAACCACACCAAACCCCTAGTGGTCATCCAAATAGGTGCTCTATTTGCTATTCATGTTTTTGTACTGACGTGTGTTATTTTGTTTTAGTTATGATTGCATTGCATTTTCATCATAGAAAAGAGGTGTTGGTTCATGTTCAGTTGCTAAATAGAGAGCTTGTCATAGAAAATGGATTTCTTGATAAAGTGGAAGACAATACGGCCGTCCGAATATGGTCTGAAAAAATGCAACTAAAAAAAGGTGATAGTTTAATAGAGTTGTACACGACTTTGCTTCGTTGCCCAAGGATTCAAGCCGACAAAACTTATTCGAGAGCTATCAACATCCCTATTTTCTTGAAAAAACTAAAGAGCATCACGGGGATGAGTGAGCATTGGGTCACAGCTTGGATTAAGCAAAAAAGGAGATAGTAGGCATCCTTTGGAAAAGTTCACGAGATTTGATCTTAACATCCGGATATAAAGAAAGGAATCGATGTCTTCACTTTGAGTATGAGGGCAAGGCCGTATATGTATCCGTTTTATGTAAAGAGATCTACTTTCTAGTAAAGTTTTTCTAATAAAATTGAATTAGAGTCAACTCCTCTTTTTGCATTCATTTCATTCATCTGCATTACATTGCATTATACATTATATTGCATTATATGCATTAAATTCTATAAAAAAACCCTAATTAATCAAAAGGGTTAGAATTCTTTGATGAGGTCAAAGGGCTGGAAGGAATATTGGGAAATTGGAGCATTAATGTTATATCCGAAGAAGGAATTGGGGAAAGCATGTTAGGCATTTGCCCTTAGGTACCTGGAAATGTTCTTAATAATTGGACTGCGAAGGAGATTCTTGTAGTTTTTAGAGCTAATTCAGAGTAATGTTTAAAATACGCTTATTACTTTAAGCCTAGGAGCAATAAGAATCCTTTTGTGAAATAGGCTTATGTCCAATATCTTTATTTCAATAAAATGCATCTTTCTGTCTTATTCTAAGTAAATATTCTTTCATTCTTTCCATTTCATTTCATACTCATACCACTCAAATAACTATTCTTAGATTCATTAGTTCTTTGGGTCTTCCTTCGTGCCTACAATAGGTCTCCAGATATCAATGACATGAGCGACACTGCTACTGACCTAGAATCTCCATTTGAGTAAGATATGTGTCTAGAGAAACCTCAGGACTTTGAAGATGATAGAGATTGTAACTTATCTCCTGATTTGTTAAGAATGGTAGAACAAGAGGAGAAACAGATCTTACATCGACTCCCTATAAAGGAAGAGTGCAAGCCAGTTCAACAGAAGCTCCAAAAGATGAGGCTCGAAGTTTTGTTGAGAATAAAAAAGAAGGTCAAGAAGCAATTTGATACTGGTTTCTTACAAGTGGTTAAATACTCAGAATGGGTAGCCAATATCATCCCCGTCCCTAAAAAAGATAGAAAAGTGTGAATGTGCGTAGACTATAGGGATTTAAACAAAGCCAGCTCGAAGGACAATTTCCTGTTGCCTCACATTGATACCTTAGTGGACAACATGGTAGGTTACTCATTGTTCTCCTTTATGAATGGCTTCTCGGGATACAACTAGATAAAGATGTATCTTGAAGACATGGATAAGAACATATTCGTAACCATGTGGGGAACATTTTGCTATAAGATGATGCCATTTGGATTGAAAAACGCGGGAACGACGTATCAACAAGCCATGATAACCTTATTTCATGATATGATGCACAAGGAAATTGAAGTTTATGTCAACGACATGATTGCAAAATCCAGAACGGAAAAGGATCATTTGCAAGTCCTGAGGAAATTATTCTTAAGATAGAGAAAATTCCAGCTAAAGCTTAATCCAACAAAATGTACCTTTGGGGCTAGGTCAAGAAAATTGTTAAGATTCGTCATCAGTGAAAAAGGAATTGAGATTGACCCAGACAAAGTCAAGGCCATACAAGAATTGCCTCCGTCGCGCACTCAAAAAGAAGTTCAAGGTTTCTTAGGAAGACTAAATTACATCGCCTGGTTCATTTCACAACTAACTAAGAAGTGTGACCCCATATTCCGTCTTCTTAACAACACAATCTAGGCGTATGGGATGAAGAGGGCCAAAAAACTTTTAACAAGGTCAAGCATTACCTGCCCAATGCCAAGTGCTAATGCCACATTGCCTAGATAAACCACTGATACTGTACTTGGCAGTATTTGAAAATTCCATGGGATGTGAGTTGGGCCAACATGATGAGTCAGGTAGAAAGGAAAGAGCAATATACTACGTCAGTAAAAAGTTCACTGAAAGTGAGACAAGGTACTCACCGATTGAGAAATTGTGTTACGCTTTAATATGGACAACCTGAAGACTGAGACAGTACATGTTGTATCACACAACCTGGCTCATCTTGAAACTAGACCCTCTAAAGGACATGATAGAGTTGAGTGCTTTGAGTAGAAGGATGGCCTGATGGCAAATTCTACTTTCCGAATTTGATATAGTCTATGTGAATCAGAAGGTTGTGAAAGGGAGTGCAATAGTTGATTTTCTAGCCAGTAGGGCTCTAGAAGATTACGAGCCTTTAAGATTTGATTTCCTAAATGAAAATCTAATGTATGTTGCGACCATCGAAGAAAACTCTCAAGAAGGTCATCCCTGGAAACTAAACTTCGACGGAGCCTTAAACGCTATGGGTAACAAAATTGGGGTAGTCCTGGTATCCCCAAATGGAAATCATTATCCCTTTACTAGTAAATTGGATTTTGATTGCACAAATAATATGATAGAATATGAGGCATGCATCATGGGTATCCGTGCAGTCATAGAATGCAAAATTAAAGTACTAGAGGTATATGAGGATTCTGCACTAGTGATCTATCAGTTCAAAGGCAAATAGGAGATAAGAGATCCCAAATTAATCAATTATCGAAAGTTGGTTACAGAGTTAATTGAGGAGTTTTATGACATCACCTTCTACTACCTCCTACGAGACGAAAACCAAATGGTCGACACATTGGCTACTTTAGCTTCTATGATCAAAGTAAACAAATAAAAAGATGTAAGACCTATCTAGATGAGTATTTATAATGCTTCGGCTCATTGCTACAACATCAATGAAGAAGAAGAAAAAGATGATCACCCTTGTTATCACAATATATTGCGATACGTGAAGAATCGTGAATACCCTGACCAAGCATCTGAGAATGATAAAAGAATGTTGAGAAGGCTAGCTAGTGACTATGTCTTAGATGGGGAGATCCTATATAAAAGAAGGAAAGATCAAGTGCTACTAAGATGTGTAGATGCTGTTGAGGCTAAGAAAATCTTGGAAGAGGTCCATAAGGGTGTCTGAGGAACACACTCTAATGGTTTTGCAATGGCCAAACAAATCATGATATTCGGGTACTGTTGGTCCACCATGGAAGGGGATTGCATCAGTTATACCAAGAAATGCCATAAGTGCCAAATTTATGGAGACAAGATTCATGTGCCTCCTTCATCTCTTCATGACTTCTTCATGGACTTTCTTTATGTGGGGCATGGATGTCAGTGGGCCGATCTCACCAAAAGCTTCTAGCGGACATTGTTTCATCTTTGGGATCGTCAGTACTTCACTAAGTGGGTGGAAGCTGCTTCATATGCTAATGTCATAAAGTCGGTAGTCATCAAATTCTTCAAAAAGAGATCATATGTCGATATGTGACAATACACTAAATTGAGCACGATATCAGGATTTTACAGTCTGTTCAAGATTAAACACTATATCGCCTGAAAATGAACAATGCAGTGGAGGCAACCAATAAAAAAATTAAGAAGATCGTGTGGAAAATGATTGAGACTCATAAAGATTGGCATGAGAAATTACCATTTATGCTTATCAAATGTCTGTCAGGACCCCTACCGAGGTAACGCCTTTCTTATTGATTTATGGAATGAAGGCGGTTTTGCCAATTGAAGTCGGGATTTCTTGTCTCTGAGTTTTGTCAGAGTTAAAGTTGGATGAAGTAGAATGGATCCAAATCTGATGTGATTAGCTAAACTTGACTGAAGAGAAAAGGTTGAAAACTATCCGTCATAGTCAGATGTACGAAAAAACGAATGATGTGAACTTACAACAAAAAAGCTCTTCCTAGAGAATTCCATAAGGGGGACTTAGTTTTGAAAAATACCCTTCCCATACAAAAGGATTTCAGAGGAAATTGGATGCCAAACTGGGAAGGACCTTATGTGGTAAAGAAGGGCTTCTCTGGAGGAGCATCAATTTTGACCAAGATGGATGGCAAAGAACTTGCCTAATCCTATAAATTCTGATTCAATCAAGAAATACTTCATTTTTTTTTAAAAAAGAAAGAAAGAAAAAGCAAAGAAAAAAAGAAAAAAAAGAAGAAAAAAAAGAAAAGAACAGAAAAAAGAAAAAGAAAAGAAAAAGGAGAGGCCAAGGTGAAAACCCGCAAAGGGCGCCTTGAGACCAAAGGGGTTTTGAATTAAAAACCCAGGAAAAAGGGCAATTCAAATTTTGATTGAAGGTAGGGCATGCGGTAGTCTTGCTATGCCTGAATTAACAAAGAGGAGGGATGCTACATCTGAGGGCATCAACAAAGTCTTCTAAGACTTCTAAATACGTATCAAGTTCAAAGGGTCTTCGAGAAGTTTTGTGCAGAAAAGCTTATGCCACGATATTTGGGGCACCTATTTTCATCTTATTCATTTTATATCTTAGCAAAATTTTCTATCTTGTTTAATTTATTCATTTCGAGCTTTGTTCTCAATAAAATTCCATCTTGTCCATTGTGATAATCTTTTCAAGTATTTTTCATTGAAATAACGATTAATGTACTAGTAATATTCAAGCAAAAGGAGCTCTGCATATTTGAACACTAACCAAACCTAAGGATTGGAAACATTTGAGAAAGAATAGTCTAAATTTTGGCTATTTCTTCGGGTTTTCTAACAAGGATACCAACTGAACAAGAAGGCAGGGTAACACATCAATGATAGAACCTTGATGAACAATGAGCAATGACAACCTAAGCATTAAAAGGGATCATTCTAAAAAAAATGACATTATGCATTCATGCAAATATCATTCATACATATCTAGGTAGGAGCATTTGATTCATTCTGATCATGACATCCTAATTGCTTAGCATAAAAAGGCCCATGAAATGGATTTTACAGGTCATGTTCCCTAGAGAATGGTGTAACAGATCATTGAAACCACAAGTCTTATACCATTGAAGTTGCAGTGGGATGGACTGAAATCACCATGGCTGTAACACCCCTTAATCGAGTTTGACGCCGGGACAGGGTACGAGGCATTACCGTACTTAATCATGCATACAAACTCAGGCTATAAAATTTCATTTCCAATTAAAACTTTTCATTTATTCCCTTATTATTTCATTAATTAACCAAATGACTAAAATTCCCTTATGTCATTTCTTTAGAAATTTTTCCTTCTATGGGCATTTTTGTCCATAAAGCTAAAAATTGGTCTAATTGCTAAATAAGGACCTCTAATAATTTTTCTAATGCTTTCTCATCCTTAAAACTTCTAGAAACTCATATTTTACACTTTTTGCAATTTAGTCCTAAAGGACAAATTAATTACTATTTCATAAAATTTCCTTCATGAAATTTTCTTACTATCATACGAGCATGTCATAAACTCAAAAATATTCATGAAATATATTTTCTACCTCAGATTTGTTGTCTCAAAACCACTATTCTGACTAGACCCTAATTCGAGCTGTTAAAATGGCAAGTCTCATCTTCCTAAAGTTGTAGTGGAACAAATTGAAGTCACTAATCTTATCTCTCTGAAGTTGCAGTGGAGCATATTGAAGCAACAAATCTTATCTCTCTGAAGTTACAGTAGAGTAGATTGAAACGATAAGTTCTATACCTCTGAAGTTGTTGTAGGTCGGATCAAAATTATCATGGTGAATCTTATCTCTCTGAAGTTGCAGTGGAATAAACTAAAGCTACAAGCTACAAATCTTATCTCCTTAAAGTGGCAGTGGAGTAGATTAAAGCCACAAGTCTAATCTCCCTAAAGTTGCAGTGAAGCAGATTGAAAATGCGAATCTTATTTCCCTGAAGTTGCAATGGAACAGATTAAAGCTACTAATCTAATCTCCTTGAAGTTACAGTGGAGCAGATCGAAGATAGCAAATCTTATTTCCCTGAAGTTGCAGTGGAATAGATTAAAGCTACAAATTACATATCTCATCTCCCTGAAGTTGCAGTGGAACAGATCAAAGATAGCAAATCTCATCTCCTTGAAGTTGCAGTGGATTAAATTAAAGCTACAAACCACAAATCCTATACCCCTGAAGTTGCAGTGGGACGGATTGAATTTATCATGGTGAATCTTGTCTCCCTAAAGCTGCAGTGGAGTAGATTGAAGCCTGAAATATTATCTCCCTAAAGTTGCAGTGGAGTAGATTGAAACGATAAATCCTATATCCTTGAAGTTTTAGTGGGACGGATTGAAGTTATCATGGCGAATCTTATCTCCCTAAAGTTGTAGTTGAGCAGATTGAAGCCGCAAATCTTATCTCCTTAAAGTTGTAGTGGAGCAGATTGAAACGATAAGTCCTATACCTCTGAAGTTGCAATAGGTCAGATCAAATTTACCACCACAAATCTTATCTCCTTGAAATTGCAGTGGATCAGATTGAAGATGCGAATCTTATTTCCCTGAAGTTGCAGTGGAATAGATTAAAGCTATAAATCACAAATCTTATACCTTTGAAGTTGCAGTAGGTCGGATCAAATCTACCATGGTGAATCTTATGTCCCTGAAGTTGCAGTGGAACAGATTAAAGTGTAGTGGAGTAGATCGAAGATAGCAAATCTCATCTCTCTAAAGTTGCAGTAGAGCAGATTAAAGCTATAAACCTTATCTCCCTAAAATTGCAATGGAGCAGATTAAAGTCACAAATTTTATCTCCCTAAAGTTATAGTGGAGCATATCAAAGTTATCATGGCGAATCTTATCTCTCTGAAGTTGCAGTGGATCAGATTGAATCTACAAGTCTTATCTTCCTGAAGTTGCAGTGGAACAGATTGAAACCACAAATCCTATACCTCTAAAATTACAGTGGGTCGGATCAAACCAAATCACAAATGCCATCTCCCTAAAGTTACAGCGGAGCAGATTGAAGCTGAAAGTCTTATCTCTCTGAAGTTGCAGTGGAGTGGATTGAAGCAACAATTCCTATACCCTTGAAGTTGTAGTAGGTTAGAACAAAGCTACTTGAAGAAGAGAAGCACTGAGAGGGTCGAGATTCTGCAAGACCAGGCAAATTTGACCCTTTTTTAAAGTCTTTGCTTCATTCTCGTTAGACGACAATGAGCAAAGAGGGGTAGCTGTACAGGCCCAAATTTGCCTAGGCCCAATAAACCAAACCAAAAATAAATAAAAAAGAGTCCAAAATTAACAGTCCAATTTACAAATCAAAATAGCCAAAAATTAACCTGAAACCAACAAGCCCAAAACAAAAAACAAACCCTGGCCCAAAAAGAAAAATGTTACAAACAACATTCTCAGAAACCCTAGCAACCCTGAGCCTTGCTACCGCCGCACGCCGCCTCCTTCGCATGCTCTGACATCTCTGTCACTTGCAAAGAAGCAAACACGCAACAGCAAAAAACAAGTAAGAAAGGACAACAAAGAACAAAACAACATAGAAAAAGACAAAGAAAATAGAAACGAATGGCTTTGTAACTCGGCTATAAAAGTCACACCAATTATTTTGTAATTTTTTCGGACAAACAAGCAATAAAAAAAATTGTATATTGAATATAAAAAAGATCAAATATAAAAATTTTCTAAAGGTGATTTCTTTAATTTTTTATATTATTTTTACTCTTTAAGTTTTTTTTATTCTTCTTTTTTCTTATTTATTTTACACACGAAAATATAAAAAAGGGAAAGGAAAACTCACCAGAGTGATTCCACGTTCTCTTTGTCGAAAGCACCTCCTCCAGCGTCAAAATCTGCCCAATGAGAGGGTGGAAGGTCCTTTTCTTTTGATTTTTTAGACTAGGAGGGCTTTGCCTTTAGATCCATTTTAAAAGGGGCTAAAAAACCTGATTTTGTACAGCTCCGACCACCATTCACGTTGGAGCGAAGGCGGATGCACCGTGGATCGCCGGCGGAATCCTTAATCCGGCGAAAAAGGGTTGAGAGAAAAACATGGACTTTTAAAACTTTTTTTTGACAAAACAAGGAATAGACTATTTTTTTTAAAAAAAAGGCTTTTATCAACGTTCAAAACGACGCCGTTTTGGGCCCTAATCCCAGATGGCAAAACAACACAATTTGAGCCCTTGACCCACGCACGACCTGACCCACTCTAGGGGATCCACGTGTTTTCAATTTTTGGGCTATTTGTGTGAATGACCCTTCCACTTTTGCGGCATGCTTCATTTAAGTCCTACCCTGTTTTTTTTTTGCCGTTAATTTTATTTCCGTTTCAATTTGGTCCCTTGACTTACCAGACAAAATGGTGTGCAGGAAATTTTGGGAATAATTTCCCATTTAGTCTCCTATTGACTTTCACGCGTTTTATTTTGACCCTTATTTGTGTTTTATTAGTTTTTATTATTTATAATTTGTACCCCGAATTTCATTTCGATTTCAATTCAATCCTTAGTCTGTTTAACTTCAATTTTTTTAAAAAACTGTTTTATTTAATATTTTATTTATTTATTTTTAATTTTTAATCGAACTTATATTAGTTTTTATTTATTTACTTTTTTTTTAAAATTGGATTTTTTTATTTTTATTTTTTCCCTTACTATTGTTATTTTTATTCCATTATTTATTTTGTTTATTTATTACTTTTTATGTACTTTCAAAATTTAGATTATTCATTATTATTATTATTATTGTTGTTGTTGTTGTTGTTGTTGTTGTTGTTGTAACACCCCAAATTCGGCCTAGAAATTAGGCCTGAATCCGGCGTGTCACATTAAAGTGTTTTTGCGAAAGCCTTGTTTTCATTGAAAACCCTTCTAAAAGAAAGTTGAGTAAAATCTGGTTTGTATTTGTTTTCAAAATGAGGTGTATTCAAAAACTATTTCTTTGTTACTTTATAAAAAAAATCTCCTTTTAACTGTGGAAACTTGATTTTAAAAACAACAATTATTTTTTTCAAAAAAAACTTGAAATATGTTTAAAAGAAATAAATCCAGGTTCCATTTTGAAAATACAAAGCACAACAATAATAATGGAATAAGAACTAGAGGAAAGGCCTTATTACAACAAGAAATAAAATAACTTAAAATTTCAGAAATTATATATATAAAAAAAACAAGTCCAAATCGCCTTGCTAGTTGGCCACCTCTGAGTCCCTCCATCTGTTGAACCGCCTACTGAGGATCACCTGAGAAAAAAATAAAAGAGGGAGTGAATTTCGAAACTCAATGTATACAACCCTCAACAAACAAATAGCATATAACATTCAATTGGCCTAAGCCCATATCATATTAATAACATAGTAATTTCATACATGCAATGCTGTGCAAACCCTCCCAAATAGTCTATCCGCTACACAACATCTCCGTCCAACCAAAACACATCTGTGGGGATATCTATATTGACCCACCCATCCTCTACACAGCAATGGTAGCCCGGTTACGGTACTACCTAACGTTGCAGCAAAGCTGCTAACCATGTATTGGGCTTAAAAAGCCATCGATGGATCCACGGTCGTCAAGCAACCATGCGATCCTTATATACTTCCTCCGTTCCATAATTCCCAACTCATGTGCAACCTAAACAGAATATCATATGAATGCAGAAAACATACATGTAGCATACATAAATCCTACATTTAACACATAGGGGTATTTTGGTAATTTCACAAATCAGAGGTAATTTGGTAATTTTGCTAATTGAGGGTATTTTGGTAATTTTACACTACAAGGGGCATTTCAGTAATTATACCCTACAGGGGTATTTCAGTAATTTACTAACGTATGGGTCTTAATTACGAACTTTGGCCCGTCAACAAGTCTTCCTTGGCTAGAGTGAACAGACACTATGCACAAGGTAGGATTCCAGAGAAAAGGAGGTGGGTCATTAAGACCGCTTAAGTACCAAGCTCTCCCTAGATCCAATCCTAGACATGCATATGCCCATTGCCACACTCTAACCTTATGACTTGTCTACAGACGTACTTGATAAATTAATTAAGTTTTATGCACTTGAGAATTCATTAGAAACTAGGCCTAAAAGTCCATTATAAATCTTTAACAAGTCTACATGCTTTCATACATTCATATAGCCCAATCCGACCCAATCACACTTATATGGCCCATTAGGCCCAATCACATTCATATGGCCTATTAGGCCCAATCACATTCATATGACCCATTAGGCCCAATCACATTCATATCATTCACTAACATTATCAGCTCGTCACTTATTATCAACTTATCACTTTGCTATTTTGGGCCCATGGGCCCGTCGGCCCATCGGCCCATTTGGCCAGTCTGGCTCGGTTGGCCAAAACGTGACCCAAGTCCATGAGATCGTTCATGGGGCCTTTGCTATCATATCGGTTACCCTCATACGAGTGTTCGCGCACTCGTGAGACTGCCGTAGCCAAACTTTCAGCTTTTCGGCGTTTCAGCTTCTCGGTATTTCGAGATTTGTCGATTTATCATGTGTGTAGTGTATGTACACACCTGGTAATGAAACGTGCTGTGATCTCCCTAGCCACGAACCTACAAATGATGTCACCTCTTAATTAATCGCATGCTTAATACATATCTTTTCCAAAACCGAAACCTCACCATGCCCTTACCTTACGCGACAAGTCTTAACAACCCCTTTTTTAATCACTAACCACGATCAACTCCTAGATCTGCACCAATCTTAACTATTAAAACCAGAATAACAGGTGACTTGTATCCAACACAAGTCCCTTTTCCTTTAACTATGACCATTCGGCCAACTAAGATCAATAACACTTACCTAAAAAACAATTGGCCCAAAAGAGGAGTAGTGCGGCACAGAGAAGGTTAACTAGAAGCAAGAAAGAGAAGAGTTTAATGAAAAAGGTAGGGAAGAAATAGGCACAAACTTAAAGGGAAAGAATAAGGGTTTTTCGGCTTTTGGGTACTTGGAGAGAAAAGTAGTTTTTGGCAAAATAAGAAGAAAGAATTTGGCATTAGCCTAGAACCCCAAAATCAGCACCTATATATATACTAACTGAAATTGCCTTCCCTTAATTGCTAATTCGGCTCCACCACTTCTTCTATCCCAATCTCCTAACTTTTCTCCATGATAAGCTCCTCAATCCCTTCCAAAAATTTCTCTCCTCATCACTTCTCTTAGAGTCCAATTCCACGCCACTACCAACCATCTAGAAGGCAAAAATAAAATTCCTAAAAATACCAAGCCAGCACTGGAACCTAAGATCCCTTGCTTGCCACTAATGCCACCTCCCTGCACCTTAAGTGGCGTCACGTATCCACTACACCACAACCTTACTTGTATCCTATTTTATCTCTATTTATTTAAAAGTCAAGCTACTTGCCATCAAGGTGCCTTTAATTATTAAATTAAAATTCCTTCACCTCAAAGTTCGAACCCAGAAATTCTCCAACATCCCTAGATACTCCAAATTTTTAAAAACTGTTTTATTTAATATTTTATTTATTTATTTATTTTTAATTTTTAATCGAACTTATATTAGTTTTTATTTATTTACTTATTTTTTTTTAAATTGGATTGTTTTATTTTTATTTTTACCCTTACTATTGTTATTTTTATTCCATTATTTATTTATTTATTACTTTTTATGTACTTTCAAAATTTAGATTATTCATTATTCATTATTATTGTTGTTGTTGTTGTTGTTGTTGTTTATATTATCATTTTCATCATTATTATTATTGTTTATGCATATTAACATTATGATTTATTAATATCAATGCTATATGTTATATTTTATTATGCATATTATGTCATTGTTACTCTAAATTTATGTTGCATTATCATTATTCGCCAAGTATGACCCTTTTTAAGTTTTAAATCGATTTTTTAATATATTCAATTAAATGCATATCATTTTAAATATTACATTAATTTTTTACCCAAATTCGTAAAAAAGAAAATTTTGAAAAAATAAAGGCAATATTCCGTATTTGGAAATTTGAGAAGTCGTGCTCTAACTTACTGGGTTTTGATTTTTCTCGTTGAACCTAAATAACCGAATATCCTTTTAAAATTAAAATACATGAGTTTTAAATAAAAAAGCTTATTATCAAGTATTCGAGGTGTTGTGTCTTAACTTATTGGATGTGATATCTTGTTACCTCGAGATGAGAAAATCTTAGAAAATAAAGGTAATATTCCGTATTTAGAAATTCGAGAAGTCGTGCCCTAACTTACTGGGTTTCGATTTTTCTCACTTAACCTCAATAACCGAATATCTTTTTAAAATTAAAATACACGAGTTTTTTTAAATAAAAGGTAGGCTTATTCTCAAGGATTCGAGGTGTTGTGTCCTAACTTACTGGATGTGACATTACGTTACCTCGAGATAAGAGTGTCTTTAACATACGTTTCGGTTTACTCAAGCAATTTTTAAGTAAAATTAACATTAATACAAAGAGGGATCGTATTTTAAAACTATTTCCAAGTTTTCAACTTTCGATAGTAAGACATGAATTAATCAATTAGGTACAAATTTTGGGCGTTACGAGGGTGCTAATCCCTCCTCATACGTAACTAACTCCCGAACTCGTTTTCTCGAAGTTTGTAGACCAAAATTGTTGTTTTAGTAAATCAAAACTGCTTATTAAAACAATCAAATTGCAAGTTGACCCGACCACACCTAAAAAAAAGATTGGTGGCAACTCCCATTTTCGTTTTTCAAAAGTAAAAGTCGACCTTTCAAAAAATGGTTTCGACACTTGGAGCTGACTACCCAAACTTTTTTCTTAAAAAAAAACTTAATAACTTAGTAACTTAAATAAAAACTCTCGAATAATTTAGTGAGTTAAATGAAAACTTTCAAATAATTCAATGACCATTTTGTAACTTTTTAAAATTGAGTGATCAAAACTTGAAGTTAGTAACATTTAGTATACTTTACTTTATATATATTATATATAAAATTTTAAAACCAAAACCTCTACAAAAATATATGAAAGGTATATCAATTATAGTATTAAATAATTGACAAATTTGATAATATAAATTAAAATTATATTAATGCATCATAAATTATATTTATAGAAAAATGTACTAATATTAATTATAAAAAATTAATTATACGTTTGCTTTTAAAAAAATAATTGTATTTAAGAAGAATTAATTATAATTATAATTCTGTGTTAAATTGTAATTAATTTCTAATTATATTCTATTTGAATTGAATTGAATACAATTATTTAATATATTATATAAAACACTCTTCTATATATAATTAATTTATATTTTTGTGTGATGCATAGATTGATTACATGTATTAATTTTACATATTTTAATTTTTAACTAAAAAAATATAACATATTTAAATTAACACACAACCAATTTGTACATCACGCTAAAATACAAACTAATATTATATATATTACAACATCACAACTATCATCTAGTCTCAACCACATATTAGCAATAGCAATAATATACATAACATCAAATATATATAATCACTAAAAATTAAGAATATATATACCAATAGTCCACCAAAATCTTGTTGAATTTGACTTCACTAATTGGTATGCTACTATTGAATCCAGGTAAAAATATGTAAAGATAGTGATAATGAGTGTAAAGAAAGCACTGGATTATGATGGACATGATTTGAGAGTTTAAGAGACCTATAATGGTGGTGTTGGGTGAATTAGGTTGAGAGAGAAAGCATGTGAACAACTATGGCCAGTGAAAGTTAGTGATGGTGGAGGGCAATGTTGAAAAGAATTGGCCCAACGAAGAAGAAAAACTTGGTTTACGATAAAACTCTCATCCCGACCTTTCAAATTTTAAATTTTAAGATAAATAATAATTAATTAAAATAATAAACATATATCAATTATTCAAAATAATAATTAATTAAAAAATAAATATAAATTATTTTGATACCCATTACTTTTTGAGTGGAATTGTCATAATACAGACATTCTTCTTAGCAAGAATTATTGCAATAAGATAATAGTTAAGAAGATTTGAAAGGCATTATGACATTAAGATTTCCACGATTTAGATGAAAATCTTCATTATTTATGGTATTCAATTTGGTATTACTACTGCACATATCTTCGAAAGCCATGCTGGTATTATTAAAGAACATCTTTATTGAAATATTTTTACTATTAAAACATTTGTAAAAACTATAAAAAAGTTGATATATCATAAATTAAAATTTCACTATTCAAGTTTATTTTTTCTTAGATAATATATATTTAATATGAATATAATATAAGAGATTATATTATATTATAAAAAGTATTATTTATAAAATTTATATATGGAACATAAAGTTAATTATTATATACAAAATTAAAATTTTCTATTTAAACATTCCTTTCTGTCAATGCAAATATAATAATTTAAATATAAAATTATATATTTTCATTTCTTATATAAATTTATTTAATACAAAATTTTTAATAAAATAAATTTTTTTTATTTATAGGTATTATAGAATTACTTATCAAGTAATTTTTTAATCAAATCTTTTAATATAATTTAAATTCTTAGACGAATATTATAATAAAAACTCTTATAATGAGAACCATAACAACTAATTTAATTAGATCCATTAGATTAAAAGTGGAGCTTAGCCACCATTGGTGTTTACAAGTCAGCATAAATTTATTTACCTGATACATGTTTTATTGCTTAGGATACATGTTGGACAAATATTGCATATGTAATTATATGTATCATGACAAATAGTATATACGTATTGTCCCTACAAGAATTATTACTAATTATAACATTAATAATTGATTATTACTCTATAACCTATCTAAAATAGAAATTACGAAAGCAAATTTAATACAAAATAATCAATTAATAACAAAAGCTTAGTGTCGAAACATTTTTAGAAATCGACTTTTTATTTTAAAAAACGAAAATAGAGTCGCCACCAATCATTTTTATGAGGTGTAATCGAATTACCTCATAATTCGATCATTTTAATGAAAGGTTTGATTTACTAAAACAATGATTTTCGGTTTATAAAATCTAGGAAATGGGTTTGAGAGTTGGTTGCACATGAGGAAGGATTAGCACCCTCGTAACGCTCAAAATTGGCACCTAATTGATTAATTGATGTCTTAGTGTCGAGAATTGAAAATTTGAAGAGAATTTAAAGCACAACCCCTTTTTGCATAATGTTATTTTTAATTAAAATCACTTAAATAAACTAAAACATATGTAAAAGGCCTTCTTATCTCGAGGTAACCAAAACGAAAAGGTCATATCCCGTAAGTTAGGACACAACATCTCGAGTCCTCGAAAATAAGATTGCTCGTTATTTGATTACTATTTAAATCTCATGCGTTTTTTGTTTTAAAAAGGATGTTCAGTTATCTAGGTTCAAAGAAAAAGTCGAACCCCGTAAGTTAGGGCACAACTTCTCGAATCCTCAAATACAGAACATTGCATTGGTTTTAAATTTTTCCTTTTTTTATGCATTGAGTAAAAACAAATGTAACATTCAAAGCAATGTGCATTTAACATATTTGGGCATAGTACAAAAACGGACAAATATATTTAAACATAATGCATGATATAGTGATAGTAAAATAATATAAAATGGCCATGTAAGTAGAACATATATATTAGAATAATAAATAAATAAATAAATAAATATTATAATAATAATGCAATTATAGTAATAATAAGAATATTAATTCATAGCACTAATGACAATAGTCATATCACTATCATAATATCAAAATAAATAAATAAATAAATAAGAAAAGTAATAACCATCTAAAATGCATAAATAAATAAAGAAATAAATAAAAAGGTATAAACAACATAAATTTTAAATGCAAAAAATAAATAAAAAAAGGTAAAAAAAGGTAATTAAAGATGTGAACTTAAATAAAAGAATGATTAAATTGAAATTTTAAAAAATGAACTATATAAAAAAATAAAAAATAAAGGACTAAGATATAACTTGCAAAAAATAATAGGGGCCAAATGGGAAAATATTCCCAGTCTTATTATGCGCATCATTTCCAGGAGACCAAATGACCAGAGGACCAAAATGAAAAAAAATAAAATTAAGTGGATAAATTTAAAAAGAAAAAAGGTTGAAAATAGGACCAGATTGAAAAATATTTGAAAAGCGAAAGGATTAAAACTAAAAATATCCCCTTTCTATAAAACACGCAGATCTTGGAGGTGATTCGGGTTGGCTTCAAAACGACGCTGTTTTGGGGCTTCTGAAGCAAGGCCAAAAAAGCGTCGTATCGATGCCCTATATAAACTAAAATTTTCTAAAAACAATCCATTTCCTTTCTGTTTGAAAAAAATTGTTTTCTCTTTTTTTTTCTCTCTAGAGCACCCTCAGGTCCGGTCATAAGGACAGTTGGTCTCCGCTGTGGCTACCGGTCATTGGTGATGAAGACCGCCGTCTTCGGTGGCTGGAGTTCCCAAAAACCTCTCCTTTTGAGGCCCATCACAAGTAGAACATAGATCTGAGACTGGAATCCCCAAAAAAACCAATTGAACTCAACAAAAAATAGAAAAACTTTTCGTTTTCTCTCCTTTTCGACGCGACCTTAGACAAATCCCTAGGGATTTGGCGGCTGTAACACCCCTAACCCATATCCATTGCTGGAATGGGTTATGAGGCATTACCAAACTTATAACACAATTATAAACATTCATTTCTCATACATTTATCAAATTCCAACAAATATCATTCATATACACTCACATCATCCTTAAAACAAGCTTACGAGGCTTTAAACATGCATTCGGGACTAAACTAGTAACATATGAACAATTAGGGGTAACATAGAAAAATTCTCAAAATAAGGAACACACGTCTGTGAGAACAGGCCGTGTGTCTCACACGGTCAAGAGACATGCCCATGTCTTTGGCCGTGTGAACATTCGAATTGGGATCACATGGCTGTGTCCCAGCCCGTGTCCTACCCCATGTAACTCTTTGACTTAAGTCACACGGCCGACCACACGCTTGTGTGTCTATCCCGTGTGCCTATTCGAAATAGCCATACAAGCCCGTGTGCCAGGCCGTGTGCTAGGCCGTGCCAATCCTGTAAGGTATACCGACTTATGCCACACAGCCAATCACACGCCCGTGTGTGAGGCCATGTGGAACATACTGACTTGCTTCTAAATGCAACACAAATGGACACATAGCCATGTACTATGACTATGTGTCACACACGGCTGAGACACGCGCCCGTGTCTCTGCCCGTGTGGACGAAAATAGGCTAGTTTAAAACTACATTTCTCACACAATTTGCCATTACCTAAACCAATCTAAAACACATATAACCAATGTATAATTAGGCATCCATATCAGCCAAAAACAATCATCATTCATACCTAATTTCACATTACATAGAACCAATAGCTAACCTTTCAAATTCATACCAAAAGTACTTTAACAATTCATCGAAATATTCATTCCCAAATATGCCTTAATTGATCTGTAAACACAAGCACAACTATTTTATATTTCAACCATGTATCAATATAATCATTTGCACAAATACTTTCCATCATCAAACTTGCCAAAACATACCATATCAAATAAACTTATACACAACCAAAACTTATTATCAAGTTAAGCCAAATCACATGGCTTAAACATATCAAAACATACAAGCTTCACAAGCTAAAATGACCATTCACATCATTTTCTTAACTAGCCTATACATGTCATATTTACACATTTCTTAAAGTTTCAAAGTACCAAATCGTCAACTGGATAGTGTTATGCAAGTCTCCGATGTCTTCCAAATCGAGCGAGCTTCCGAATCTCTATAAAACATAGGAAAGAAAATGGAGCTATATAGCTTAGTAAGCCCGTATAATATAGAATTAAACTTACCATCATTCATAATTTAAACAATTAAACTTAGTATAACCCAAATCAAATGGTTCAAATGCCTATCATATGAATACATCAATAGGTTAGTTCCATAATATGCACATAACACCAATCCTATAATAAGGAATTCAATTGGCATTCAAGCTCATGTACTTGTATATTTCCATCAATATCATAATTCAACATATAAGATCAATTTCATACAATTCATATAACTCTTGTGCTAATCCGTATTTAATTATATAACCTGTAACAGTATTATACCTATTGAACCAATTAGAATGCCGATTGATACACGGGTGGTACACACTAAGTGTACTAATCGGTAATCTGTCAATTCATTAACATATTCACTCTTTCGAGCTATAATCGATAAGCTCCTCCGGAGCTGATGAACAATAAGCTCTATCGAGATGAAAAATAGTAATCTCTTACGAGCTGAGATATCGGTAAGCTCATACGAGCTACAGTGTGTCCACAATAAATGTAGGACCTCAACCAAATAGTAACCCTAGTAACATGTCACTTGTATCCTACGAATTTTTACGGTTCAAACTGGACTCGGTATTCAATAGATCTCATCAATTAGGCATTCATTAGATTAGTATTTTATTTTCTCAATACAAATACATATATTTCAATCAAGTACATATAATTTAAAATTTAATTCTAATTATACGAACTTACCTCGTATCGCTTGGATAACAACTATCGGTTAATCGTCAACTTTTCTCTTCCCCCGATCTAGTTCCAATCTTTGCTTTTCTTGATCTATACAATATTAAAATTAACTCATTCAAATATCATTCTATTCAATTTAGCCCACGTTTCACACTTTAGCAAATTTACACATTTTCCCCTAAACTTTCATCTTTTTTACAAATTAGTCCTTATCACATAAAATTACAAATTCATGCAATTTTATCTTACCCATGCTTAGCCGAATTTTTATAGAGTTCATATCAGCCCCTATTTTCCATTTATTCATACGTTTGACCACAAAATTTCAACATTTCTCAATTTAATCCCTAAATAACAATTTTACTCAAAATCACTTAACAAATGTTGTTAATCTAACAACAAGGATGCATTTTCTATCATTAAACATAAAAATACTCATGCATTCAACAATGAAAACATTCAAATACCTTAAATTTTTTGCAAAATAGTCCCTAGGCTAGCTAGACTAAGCTGCAAAGATCTAAAAAACATAGAAATCACTAAAAATCGGGTCAAAAATCACTTACAATTGAGCTTGAAAGTGGCCGAACCCTTGAAAGCATCCATGGATGTTTTTCTCTTCAATATTCGGTGGAAAAAGTAAAGAAGAAAGGTGATACAAATGTTTGTTTTATTTAATTTAACTTTAATTTCTAATTTACTAATTTAACATTTGTCACAATTCATTTAAATCACTTAATATATGTCCATAGATGTCCATTCATATTAAAAATGGTGTATTTACCATATAAAGACCTCCACTATTTAATTTCATAGTCATTTAATACCTTTAACTTATAGAATTCAACTTTTACACTTTACGCGATTTAGTCCTTTTTACCGAATTACTAATTTAAACAGTAAAATTCCTTAACGAAATTTAGCAGTAAAATTCCTTAACGAAATTTTAACATAATTATTCTATCACGCTGTAAACCTTAATAAAAAATAAAATAATTATTTTGAATTCGTATTTGTGGTTCCGAAACCACTATTTTGATTTGACTAAAAACGGGCTGTTACATCAGCCTTACAAGCCGACAGGGACCACCCACGGCAGTGGTGCAGTGAAATAGGTAAAAGAAAAAAATCTAGAATTTTTTTATATTTCGAAATAAAAAGTAACTACCTTGTTTTTGTTAAATTTGTTGTTCTTTTTTTTTTTGTATTCTATTCGATTGCTTTTTTTTTTTGTGTGTGTTCTCTACAATCTGTTTTTTTTTTCAGTTTTTATAGCCAAAACGATTACTAATATTGTATTGTCTTTTCTTTTCTACTCCTGTCCTTTCTATTGTTTCTGCTGTTGTTTCTTTCTCTTTGCAGGTGTCCCTGGCGGTCAACGACGATGATGGGAGTCGTGCCTTGCCATTTTGGTGCAAGGGAAGCAGACCTCGGGCAATGGACACACCGACGTGGGGCGCGACGCGACAGGAGATCTAGGGTTTTTGACTTTCTAAAAATAGTTTAGGTTATGGGCTTAGGTTGGTAGTTTGGGCTTGGGTTATTGGGTTTTAGGTTTTGTAAAATTTTTTGGGCTCTCAGGCTTTATAAGTGGACTATCATTATATATTTTCTTTTTGTTGTTTTATTACTGGGCATGGATAAAATTGGGCTGTTACACTTGGTATTACAATTTTTTTTTCCACCCGATTTATTCAAATAGAGTTGGTTACTACTCAATTTTAGTTAATTCTCTTCCAAGCAATTAAGGAATTAATTATTGAGCTATATTCTTAGTCAATAGTTTAGGTCAAATTGATTAAGAACAAACTACTTAAGATAATCAAATATATTACTATATTAATTATAATTCAAGACTTGGTCTATATATCTAATTTAGATCAAGAATTATTCATTCTAAACTCAAAACGAAAAGTCTTTTCCTAATTCTTTTAAGTTTTGTCAAATTAACAGTTAGTCAAACTATTATAAATAAAGAGCAATGATAAATAAAATATTAAATATCTATCAAGAATACAAATAGAAAAATATTTAATTAGCTAAACATTGAATCCATTGCAATCCTAAAAAAGAAACACGGTTTATGGAAAAATTGAAAAATATCTTAAAATAAAAAGAAGAATTAATCCTAAAAAAATATAAAAAAAATAGATGGAGAATTTGAGTCTTTTCGATGAATTTCGTCGATCCTTGATGCTTGAAGCTTTGGTAGCTTCTCTTCTTTTTTGCCACATTTCTTTTAAGGTTGAGTTCTTTTATTTTTCTTTTTTATATAATCAAAATTTGTGATCCTTATTAGGTAATCACAATGCTCCAATGGATAAATCTTTTGCTGGAGCGGGAAATTACTTTCCTTACATAAATCAAACTGTCATTTCTTAATACTTTATCAAAGATACTATCTAAAAATATATAATTGACTTAAAATAAAAATTAGATATAAAGAAAAAAATTCCGAAATATATTTAAAAACTAATTTACAAAATAAACTAAAATTCTAAAATCCTACTAAAATTAAAAACAAATAACTTTGATATGAATCCTACTTCAAGAAGCTCTTCCCTCTTCGCAAGGCCTCATTTTTGCTTATTAAAGTTATTAAGATTTGAGCTTTGGCTATTGTCTTCTTTGGTTGCAGTGTATTATCTCAACTTTTCATTTCACATAACATGTTTCTCAATTTTTCATTTTTATCCATTTCTCCTCAAGCTTTTATCTTTCCTTTCTTTTGAAGGTAAATTTTTATCAAGACTTCAGTTTTTATTAACTTTTGAGTTTTTACAATTTGTTTCTTTTTTCCTTCACCAAGAACAAAATGATATAGTTCATGGAGTTAATTAATATTTTTAGTCACTAACATAGAAAGAGCGAAACGGAAAGTAATTTAGAGAAGAATGTTTTTATTCATATCACTCTTGTCAAACAATACCAACCTATATATACATAGAGGAATAACAAACTATTTAACAATAATAGATGGATAATAAAGTTGATAACATTACTAAAGAAAAGGAAGAATCCCAACAACAAGATCAAGGTGGTTAAAGAATCTTATCATGCCCTTGCAAGATGGATGACGTTGAAGCAAGGCCAATCTTGCTGACGACGTTAAGGAACTGTTGGTGAGGTAACAATTTTGTGAGAGCATCAGCAAACTGGTCGGTAGTGGAAATATGAGACACACGAAAACAATCGCTTTGGACTTATTCACGAATGAAGTGGTAGTCTAGCTCAACATGCTTCATGCACGAATGAAATATTGGATTAGCACAAGAATGAATGGCTCCAACATTGTCGCAATATATCACTGGCTGTTATGGTATGATGATACCGAGTTCAAACAAAAAGGAGCACAACCAGCATAACTCAGCAGCTGTATCAGCCACAGAATGACACTCAGCTTTGGTAGAAGACTGAGTAATCGTTTTCTATTTCTTCGAGATCCAAGACACGGGATTACGACTAAGATAGATAATATAAGCACTTGTAAAGGTAAAACCATCTTTGTCCCTAGCCTAATCAGCATCAGAGAAAGCATGAAGGGCAAGAGGTGAATGACGATGAATGGAGAGGCCATGATCCAAGGTACCATAGGGATAGCGTAATAGTCGTTTGACGGCAGTCCAATGGTCGATCGTGGGTTGATGCATGAACTGTGACAACTTGTTAACAGCATAGGAGATATCGGGTCGTGTTAACGAGAGACACTGAAGATTGCCAACAATGGTGCGATAAGCAGCTGCATCTGCTAATGGGGAACTAGAATGTAATGTAAGAGACACCAAGGAGGACATAGGTATTGGAACTGGTTTAGCTTCAATCATCTGAGCTCTGTGAAGAAGGTCAGCAATGTATTTGCGCTGATTAAGAAATAAGCCATCAACATGGGGAATGACCTCGACACCAAGAAAACAATGCTAGTGACCAAGATTCTTTAATGAGAACCGAGCAGATAGGTGCTGAAGAAATTGATATATAACTGAAGAGGTATTGCCGGAAATGATGAGATCATCAACAAAGACAAGAAGCTAAATTACAGTACCGTGTCCACAAAAGACAAATAACGAGGATCAGCAATGGAGTTGATAAATCCAAAAGATAGCAAGAATGACTGTAATTCATGATACCAAGCACGTGGAGCCTGTTTAAGCCCATAAATAGCTTTCTGAAGCCGGCACACATGATTAGGATTATCGCGGTTAATGAACCCCGGAGGTTAAGTCATAAACACATCTTCTAAAAGGGTGCCTTAGAGAAAAGCGTTATTGACATCAAGCTGATGAAGGGCCCAACCATGACTAACAGCAAGGCTAAGTACCAGGCGCCCCATGGTTGGTTTAACAACGGGACTAAAAGTTTCAGTAAAATCAATGATCGAGCGTTGATAGAAGCCTTTTGCGACTAGACGGGCTTTGTACCTGTCAAGAGAGCCATCAGAATGATATTTAGTGCGGAATATCCATTTACAACCTACTAAATTTTGAGTGGGGCATGATGGAACAAGCTCCCATGTCCGTTGCAAAGAAGAGCATCAAATTCATCGGACATGGCACGCCTCCACTGAGGGTCTTTTAAGGCTTGAGTAATTATGGTTGGTTCACGGATAGGGTGGTGGAGTTTTGCATGAAGGTTGAGTTTTTGAATGGGTTTGCGTATATTGTGTTTGGAATGAGTAGCAATAGAGAGGGTAAATGCGGCTGTATGGTGGTGATGGTTGGTAATTCAGGTTAAGTAGGTGTAGTGTTTGGTGAGACGGTTTGGTCTAGAGTAGTCGGAGAAGATGGCTGAAGGTTTGGATCAGATGAAGTAGTGGAATGAGATGGAGCATTAGAGGCGGGTGTAGTGGTAGGTGTTGATGCGGATGAAGTAATGATTAGTATAGACAATGAGCACTATTTAGAAATAGTAACGGGAATAGCTCTCGGGAGAGTAGGAGTAGTTTGCGTAAAAGGAAAGACGGTTTCAATAAAACGAACATGAAGAGAAGTATATAGGAGACGAGAAGACGTATTAAGGCAGAGATAGACACTCTGAGGAGACGAGTAGCCAACAAAGAGACAAGAGGTCGATCTGGGTTCAAGTTTGTGAGGGGCATAGGGACGTAACTAGGGTTAACAAAGGCAACCAATGCTTCAGAGTTTGCTATAGTTAGGAAGAGTGCCAAAAAGTTTGAAGTACGAGGAGTTATGGTGAAGGGCGGGCATAGGCATACGATTTGTAAGATAAACGGCTGTGGAAACGACATATAAATAATATGATGGAGGCATTGAGGCATGGGAAAAAGGGAGAGACCACTTTCTACTATATGTCGATGTCGACGTTCAATAAAACCATTACGCTTAAGGGTGTGAGGAGGAGATTTAAGATGAGAAATTCTATTGATGTTGAAAAATGGCAATCAGGCTTGGTCTTCATCACCATTGTTTGAATAAATTGTTTTAATTTCAGTGTTGAACTTTTCAACAACAGCTTTGAAACAGATGAAAGTATCACGAGCCTCAGTCTTGTGCCTTAAAAGATACAACCATATGTATTTTGTGAAGTGATCAACAAATATTATATAATATTTAAAGTTTTCGACAGAGTGTATTAGAGAGGTCCATACATCAGTAAAAACTATTTCAAGAGGGGATGAAGAAGATAAGGTAGAAGCGGAGAAAAGAAGCTTGTAACTTTTATTAGAGTGACATGCATTACAACATGTATCTGATAGAAAAGATGTGTCAACATTTAAATGAAAAGAGGAAATCATGTACTTGAATGTCGAGAGAGATGGGTGACTAAGTCAGTGATGCCAGATAGGAGGTATTGTCTTTATTGTAGAGAAAGCAAGTAACAGGTTGGAGTTTGAAGGCCACTCATAAACACCATGTTTAGGTTGACCTTAAAAAAGAATTGCCTCGGTATGTAGACCCTTGACAAGAAAAGAAGAAGGTAAGAATTCAATAGAAGCATTGTTCGATTTGTAAAATTGAGACACAAAAATTAAATTACGTTTCATATTAGGAGCACAGAGGACATTACATAGAGTAAATGAGTGAAAGGGATTTGGAAGAGTGGTAGAACCAGAGTGAGTAATAGGAACGCCAGAGCCATCACCAATCATTATTTCATCCGAGCCAGTGTAGGGATTGTGAGCAGATAGATTTTAGAGATCGGTTCTGATGTGGTGTGTTACGCCACTGTCTAATGCCAGGGATCAGAGGATGGGGAATTGGAAATAGCAACATGAGCTTGAGGTTGCCATGGTGGAGGTGTACGAGATGTCGATGAATTGACCTGATGTGGAGGTGTGGCTGCATTCTTTAACTGTTGGCGAAAGAGAGAGCACTAAGTGACAACATGCCCCTGAGTTTGGCACCACTGACATTTGCCCAAAAAATGACGCATAGGTCTATTGTACTGTTGAGACGCAGATGGCGTAGGAGATCGGTGAAACCGCTGGTTTGAGCGTCGAGTGTGAGTTGAGTAGGCGGTGACTGATACACTTGAGAAGGAGTTGTGTAAGGCGAGCTCTCTGTTGATCAGTTTCTTATGCAACTCATCAAAGGTAATGGCAATATCTCGATTATTGACAGCATCGATAACTAGTTGGAATGTGTCATCAAGCCTTTCTATGACTTTTTTAATAAGATCCTCTGCATCTAACGGTTTACCAAGAGTAGCAAGCTCATAGGATTTGATTTAAATAGGTTGCATATAATCGGTGATAATTTGGGAACCTTTGGAAATGTTTTTGAGATTATCTTTAATTTGTTTGATATGGCCACGAAATGGACGAGCCTAAGTGTTGGCAAGGACTGTCCAAGTTTCAGCTGAGGTTGTGCACCGTAAGACTAGAGGTACAAGGTTTTGGAAAATGGTGCCAACTAATGCACCAAACAAGAGTTTGTCTTGTCATAGCCATGTTTGATATGCCAGATTGGTGGAAGTTGTGTTATTGGTAGTGATAGTTTTTGGTGGACAAGGATGTGTGCCATCAATGAATTTGAAGAGGTCAGATTCAATTTGGGTTTTCCAGTAAAGATAATTGGTGGAGTTGAGTTTGATAGAGTTCTGGATTGTGACTATGTTGAGAGGATTGTTGGGGTCAATAGAGTTGGAAAGGGAAATTGTCAATAGCCATTGGAATCGAAACCTAACCTGTGAGATAGGTAACTGATACCATATAGAAAGAGCGAAACAGAAAGTAACTCAGAGAAGAAGGTTTTTATTCATAATATACATAGAGGAATAACAAACTATTTAACAATAATAGATTTAAACTTTAAATGATGGATAATAAAGTTGATAACATTACTAAAGAAAAGGAGGAATCCCAACAACAAAATCAAGGTGGTTGAAGTATCTTATCAACTAAAGAGTAAAGAGAACCCAACTTTGAGTAAGGTCAAAGCAATCAAGAAAACAAAGTAAGCTATTATTTTCAAGAATAAAATGTTTTAAATGATAACTAAGATAAGACGCATAAAATTGAAGAAAATTTATTGGATTTAACCCAAAGAAAACAAAAGCAGAGTAATAGTAGTTTTCAACATAAAGACAATGAGAGAAGACCAAGAAACAATGCAGAAGAAAGAATCAAGCACGTTACTGGATGGAGACAAGAAGAATCATAGGAAATTGAAAACTTTTGCAGAGATTGTGATGGAAAAAGCAATACATACTTGAGTTGGAGGTGTAGTGTAAACCGGTCAAAACTGTACTAGGTAAACAAATTTATGTTAACTTATAAAACTCAATAGCTAATAAATTTTGTTTTTAATCTAACAGCTCTTATTGATTTGGTTCCTACGATTATGATTGAAGAGTTTTCATTATAGTTACTTTCGTACTCTTATTATAAATTAATTTTTTCATCCGGTGATACATAAGTTTGGTTGTATATATCAATTCAAATATATTAAAATTAATTTATATTTTTTTATAAATTTGAAAAAAAATTATTAGTAATAAAAAAAAGAAAATAAGACTTTTCTTTAAGTAAAAAAAAATGCATACCTTTCAAAATAAAAGTTTTACATTGAAAAATAATACACGATAATAGATGATGATGTGAAGTTAACTAATTACAAATTTAGAATATATATATATATATATATATATATATAAATGTATGGGTACATTTTTTAAATTATAATGATAAAAATATCTAAAAATTAATTTAGATTACAAAAGCATATTTTAAAATTTCCTTTAAGTTATCTCTTACTTTATTTAGTAAGAATAAATAACATTAAAAAAACAAAAATATTAGTAAAAACCTTAGGTGAATATTAAAAAACATATAAATAAATATACTAAAACATTAAAGAATTCATGTTAGTTAAATATAAAAGTAATGAAAATTACTCAATAAAAGTAAATTTGAAAAATGAAAAGTATAAGTAGATAAAAAAAACACAAGTTAAAAAAAAATTCACGACAAATAATAAAAAATTCACGACAAATAATATTTTATATTGTTAGTGATGAGTAATTCAATTTAAAATTAATTATGATTTAAATACTGAATTATTATTTTAAAAGATAATAATGATTTAATAGATTTATGATTTTGTGGCACTCTACACTCAATCCATTCACCAAATCTAAACGTGTGACATCATATTACGTCATTGAAATAATTCTAACTAATTTAACATAAATTTACAAAATTTAAATTCATATTTTTTATCCAAAACAATAAAAGCCCATTCCTTATAATAAAAAATATACATTCGTAATACATAAAAATCTATTTTCCGTTCAGAACAATAAACCCATTTATTAGAATTAGGACTTGAATATAAACTCAAATATCAAATTTTAAATTTATCTTTTGAGACAAGTCATAAATTATTTTAGAATTTTTAACTTCAAAGTTAACATGTCTCAAGACACTACATGTTGTGTCTCGAGACAAGGTCTCGAGACAAGGTCTTTTATCTCTCGAGACCCAAGCTCTCATGTATTCCTATTTTTACTTTGATGTTTGAATGTCTCGAAATAAGGGATTCCTGTCTCGAGACCTAGAGTAAGGCAAAATCTATTTAACTTCGATGTACTATTTTCTTGAAACAAAGATCACTTGTCCCAAGACTATATAGATATGTCTTGAGACCTCATGCTCTTGAATGCAAAAATTAAGTGAAATTTATTCTAACGATCTCGATACATGTTCTTTTCGTCTCAAGACTCAGTGACCAAATGGTCAAAATTTTGAATGTTTAAGTATCCAAAACCCTTAACCAAATGAACCTAAACATACCTAAAACTTACCATAAAACATGTCCATCCAATTAACCTATCTAAATATGTTTAAACATTACCAAATCATAACCTTGAATCGATCATTACTAAACCAATCATTTGCACATTCAAACTCATATAATCAAGCACAATTAACTAGAAATCAAAAAATAAAATTCAACCAATATAATATTATAGTTCACTTACCAAAAGTGTCAAAACTAACTTGGACAACAAGCCTACCAACCTAAGTCCATGTCATTTGACTTCAAAACATATATATACATACAAAATAGAATTGTGATGGTTTTCGTGCTAAGCCTAAGAGCTGGATGCTTAACCGCAAAACTTTTATAGATTTTATTTGAAACAAACAAATTTGTATATTGAGTAATAGTTACTCAGTTGTGCTAACATAATTCAAATTCAAATAATAACATAACAAAAATCAAACAGAAATAAGAAACAAGATAACTAGAGTTAACCAACCAACCATTTCAACATTAAGATTAAGGATGCATATATACTAATAATTCATTTATCATTTCACTATTTCACATCAATGTTTTACTCAATTACTCGATATAGTTTCTAATACACCCTGAGGGTATTTGCACCAAATTTAACATATCAAATCATGTAACATTTCAATATTTTTATCCCATTTTAGCTACAGATGTATACAGTAAATAGTAATACATTTTTATTCTCTATTAATCAAATAGGATACAAGAATGAATACTTGGATCAATCCATCATCACACCAAATACACACTGATGTGCTAATTGAGTATAAATGCACTAATCCCACCAACCACACCAAAATATACTTGTACACCTAGGGTATTTGAGCTGGTGATATATTCTCCACCCCCAAGATATTAAAGAACTATCTCGATATGTATGCACATAGCGTTGAATCTCCCACTTATCAAAATGGACCTTATGGCATGCCAACTATACCCATGATTGTATTTGACAACGTTAATAGGATAAATTCCTTAATTAATTATCATATAATATTAAGCAAACATAAACATATACAATGACGTAATAATGATCATAATCACAAAATCATATATATACATACCTTTCAAATATAACCATATCGATAGTTTACTATTTTCGATTATTTCACAATTCAAGCATATATATTTAATTATTTAACGAACTCAAATTAAAAGAGTACAAACCAGATTAGCTACTCGCCGACGGCATTCCCTTTCCCTTTGGATATGAGAAATCCATTAGATATATAATTCAAACATAGAAACATGTGCATTATTCAACATTTTAGGCTAAATCAACATATTTCACTAACATTCCCTCATGAATAACCATAATCTTAACTATTGTTATCATGCATGATTTCAGCGTTAAACCCAGACTTCTTCAAGTTTCGCATTAATGAAACTTCATATTATATTCGCTAATTCACTAAATTACTTAATGGGTTGTTAACATCTATCATAAATTAACCAAAATTCAACTAGGATTTGATGAGACCTTACCAAATTTTCCTTTAGCTATGTTCGGCTATGGAGGAAATGAAAGAAAAAGTTTTCTTCTTTTATTTTCTTAGACCCTCCATCGGTGATGAGGATGAGAGAATTTCTCGATGTTCTTAATTCCACTTTCTCTCTCCCACCATCATTCATATATATATGTATATATTATTAGTGGAAAATGATGAAAAGTGGTTTATTAAAACATTAACATAAGTTTATGAAAATGGTTTTACTGTTAATAGAACTTTAGTTTAATTGCCATGCATTTGTCAATTTAAAAATCAATTTCTCTTCATTTAATCTGTAATCAATTTAGCCTCTGTATCATTTTTATTAATCGATTTAATTTAATAACATCTAATTATTTGATTTTTTTCATTCGTACTTGGCTCATAATTATTTTATTATAATTAACTCAATTAATTTGATCTAAAATCAAATTTTATAATACCATTAAAAGTTGAGTGATTACAAATTTTAAAAATTAAAAGATATTAAAGGTTTAGATCTATTCTAATATTTTTTTTTGAAAGATATATAATCTAACCTAATGGATAATGAAAGTTTAATTAAAAATTTTGATAATATAAATATATAATAATTATTTTAAAAGTTATTTGAAAACAATGATAAAATGTAATGAATAGATAAATTACGTAAATTAAAAAATACTCCTTTTAAAATGTGATAATTAATTTTTTAAATTGTTTTTGTTAAAATCAAAATCTAAAATAGATAATAATATAGATAATATATAAATAAATATTTAAGTAAAATCAAATGAATAAATTATCTAATTAATTTTTTGTTTAATTATCTATTTATGTACTTTTTTTTAAAGAAATCTGATCATCTAATTAAATATTTAAGATAATATAAATATAAATAATTTTTAGAGTTTTTTGAAAATGATAATTAAATCTAATAAATAGAAAGATTATGTAATTTAAAAAATGTGATTATTATATTTTTAAAATTGTTTATGTTAAAATCAAAATTTAAATTAAGTAATAAATTGATAATATATAAATAAATATTTAAATAAAATCAAATGAATAAATTATTTAATTAATTTTTATTTAAATAAATATTTATCTAAACACTAAAAACATACATGTTCTACTCCTCATAATTTTAATGTTTTTATACCTTGTTATATTTTGTGTATATATATATATATGTGTATATATATGTATATAATGTGTGTAATAAGCCAATTTTGGCTTGGGCCAAGATAAAAAATAAAACACAAAATAAACCAAAATAAATATGAAGTCCAAATTTGTTAATAGTCCATTTACATATAAGGCCCACTACTCAACTAAAACCCAATTACAACTGGCCCAATAAATTAACCCTAGCCCACAACAAATCAAAAACAACAAGAAGAAAAACCTTATTCAGCCGCCGTTGTCCCCTTTACGTACTTCCACACGCGCCACCAAGTTAGCCTCCGTACTTGCAAAGAAGACAAACAACAGCAAACGTAGAGAAAGAAAAAAAACAACAATAATAAAAAGCATGTATTTTTAGGCTATAAAAGCCACAAGAATTTTGTAATCAGTTTTGACATATACGGACACACACGAAATCAAAGAGAAATCAATCAGAAACAAAGTTTTAAAAGGTGGTTCCTTTTTTTTATTTTTTGCTTTCATGTTTGTTTTTATTAAAAGAAAGAAAACAAAAAGAAAAAGAGAGTTCAGACATTACCTTTCTCTCGCGTTCCGCCACTGTCGGAGGCCGAGGACTGCCCTTTCCGATGAAAGAGGGCATTTTTCGAGCAAAGAGAGTCAAAAAGCAAAAAAAGGGGCCCTTTTTACCCTTCCGACCACCATGGACGGTGGCGCCGATATCGGTGACCGGGGGCCAGTGAGGCGGTGGTCCACCGGAGCATTGGCCGGAGATAGGCTTGCTGTAGAGAAAAAAAAGGGGGAAGGGTTTTGGTTTTTTTTTTTTTAAATAACTGTTTGAAATGAATTTTTTTGAATTTTTTTAACTTAAATAGGGGTAGGAAACGACGTCGTTTTGGCCCGTTTCCTTAAACCCTAAAATGGCATCGTTTAGGCATATAACTTGAAATCTCACCCGAATACCGCCTAAGATCCACGTGTTTTTGGACTGAGGGTCTATTTGCGCCTTCAGTCCTTCCGCTTTTGAGGCCGTCTTCAATTGGGTCCCTTTTTTAATTTCCTTTTATCTCTTGAATTTCATCCTGTAATTTTATATTTGTTTTATCCTTTGCAGAACGGAGCGTTTAGAGGGCCTGGGATAATTTCCTATTTGGCCCTCCCTCTTTTGCGCACGTTTGATTTTAGTCCTTATCCGTCTTTTATTTTAAATTTATTACAATTTTTGCTTCTAATTTTATTTTGATTTAATAGTCCTTTGATTAATGTATTTTATTATTTGTTCATCAATTTTTCTATTATTCTTCATTTTTTAGTTAATATTATTTTTATTTTTATACCTATTATTTATCTTTTGTTCATAAATTTAAATATTTCATTGAATATTTGTTTCTTCAACCCTTTTTATGATTAAATTCATTTGTTTATCTTCCTTTTACTTATATATATTATTATTATTATTTTCTCTAGTATTATTTATTTATATATTTTATTATAAATTGTGGCTTTAATTTTATTTATATTCTACTTTGATTCTTTATTTTCAATATTTTTACAAACCATTCTCCTTATATTTATTTATGTACTTATTTATTTGTTTTATCTTATTTCTACTTATTAGTATTTTCCTTTTAGTGTGTTGTTTTGGCATTATTGTTATTATTGTTATTATTTATTTTGTTTATTTCATTCACCTTTGATTGTTAATATTGGTATTAAGTTGTATCATATGATTATTGCCATTGTGAATAATGAATTGTTTATTAGTATATTGATATTGTTGTCATCCATGAGTATAATGCTTTATTCATATACCATCTTTCTTTTTAAAATATTGTATTAATTTTTACCCAAATTCGTAAAAAAGGAAATTTTTGAAAATATGCAATGTTTCGCATTTTGGAGAAGCGAGAAATTGTACCCTAATTTACGAGGTCTCGATTTTCTTGTTGAACCTAAAATAGCCAAATATCATTTCAAGTTTTAAAACACATGAACTTTTAAATAAAAATAAAGACAATATTTTATATTTAGAAACTCGAGAAAGTCATGCCCTAACTTACGGGGTTTCGACCCTTCTCATTGGGTCTAAATAACCGAATATCCTTCTAAATTAAAACACGTGGGATTTCAAAAATAAAAAATAGTAAAGACAAGCTTATTCTCAAAGGTTCAAAGTGTCGTGTCCTAACTTATGGGATGTGACGTTTTGCTACCTCAAACAAGAAGGTCTTTAATACTAGCTACAATTTATTCAAGCAAATTTTTTTAGTAAAATGACGTTAATGCAAAGAGGGACCGTATTTTAAATTCTTTTCGAGTTTTCAAATTTCGACATTAAGACATTAGTTAATCAATTAGGTACCAATTTTGGGCGTTATGAGGGTGCTAATCCTTCCTCGTATGTAACCGACTCCCGAACCCGTTTTCTCGAATTTCGTAGACCAAAATCTTTTTTTTAGTAAATCAAACCGTTTTAGTAAAACGATTAAATTACGAGGTGACCCGATCACACCTTATCAAAAAAGTATTGGTGGCGACTTCTTTTTTATTTTTTTAAAATAAAAAGTCGACCCCTGTTTTCAAAAAAGGATGGTTTTGACAATGTGATAAAATTTACAAATAATAAAAATTATATTTAGTCGGTTCATACATACATATATATTATAAATTTATATATATGATTAGACTAAATTTGTAAAATTATCATAAATAAACTTCCTTAAAAAAATCATCATGCATGAACCACTTGAATGAGGTCTTCAAGATAAATGAAGAAAAAAAACCATCGTTTTAAAATAATGTAATTTAATACCGATGAGTCTTAATTCGATTAGTATGAGTATTGTTGCCAATGCAGTAGGACGTGAATTCGAGTGCGTTGAAATGTATTGTCTTTCTATTTGTGAGTTGAGGAGGGACTATGGGTAGTTCTAAGCATTATATAAAAATATAATTTAATTATATAATATTGACAATTATAAATTTTTAATTAATACTATAATCATTAACATATTTACAAATAAGTAGTATTTTAGTAAGATTTTTATGTATAATTGTTTTTTGTTATAAAATAAATAGACAGAGAGTAAAAAAAAAAAAAATGGGAGAGCAAAAGAGAAAGCGTATTTTATTTATTAATTGAAATATTTACAAAACTTCAAAAGTTTCTATTTATAGACATAAGAAATATAAATGAAGTAAAGGTATACTTCTGATGGCTACTAGAATTTAAAGTATATCTAAACTTTTTTCGATCTTGATGGACATCCATTTAATAAGATATTCATAACACTCCCTCTTGAATGTTCATTGGTAAATAATCTGCCTTATTAAAACCGTACTAAGATAAAAACTTGTGAGAAAATAAATCCTGGTGAAGGAAAAAAAAGTACACATATCTATAATACGCATGATATGTTACTTCATTAAAAACTTTTTCGGGAAAACCCAATAGGACGAAACCTCGATTAAGGAAAAAGAGTACAACGCGTATTTAATCCCCCTCATGAAAAATCATATGCTTTCTCATATTATACGTATTTAATCTTGAATACTAGTTTTTCAAATGATTATTTGAATGTATTTGATAAGCATTTATATCACTATTTTTTTAAAAGTCATGAGTGAGAAAAAATTTGGGGGAAATATATTTTGATATTTTTCAGGAATTTCAACAATAATCATAACAAATTTTAATCATGATTCTTTTATGAAAACACAAATAGATGTTTTTGATCATTTTATAATCCTCCTTCAACTATTATTCACTAAGTCAAATTTACCACGTATGTTCAAATTATTTCAATTCATATAAATGAACAATTTCACAAAATTTCAATATGCGTCAAGCATCCTAAATCATTCAAGGATTTTAATATAAACTTTACTATATAGTGGTTCATAAAAGGTTGTAACAACAACCATTAGACGCAAATTAAATTTTTTATGAATTGTCAAAATAATATATCTAAATTTTATTGCAACCACCATAAAAGACTATTATATCTTTTCATAATCAATGTCAGAACTTAACGAAAAATTCATATTTTTATTCTGCTTTTGCAAAATTACTTCATTTGCACCCTCACTAGTTTTATAGCTTTAGATATTTGGACTACTAATCCAAAAACTCCACGAATTTGAGCTACGTCTTTCTATTTTGACCAATCTATTCCATATCTATATTTCTCAATAGATTTATTCAAGATCCTCCTTTTATTTCATTTTTTCAATAATAATATTGCATGCAAAATCATTGTCGACCACTTTTATTATTTGGTTCCACATTTTCTCGAATTGACATAACTTATCGAGATATCTTATTTTCATTATTTTAATCTTCAATTTCAGGTACTTGAATCTCTTCTGAAGCTTTACTTATTAGTTATGTCTTGGGTCTCTTCTGGAGCATCCACCTCGACTATATGACCATCTAGAAGAATTTTCATCTTTGGAACCTATCAATCTATTATTTATTCTAACTAATTGTCATATTGGGACTTTGATTCAAATTAAAATATTAGATGATATATAACACTTGGTTATTCTCATTAAGTTTGTAAATACATCTAACAGTTAACTTGTAATGAGTTATCATTGTTGAACTTCTGGTTCAAATTAATCTCTCCCTAACTCATTAAAAGTTATTATTTCTCTCCCCCTAATATCGGGAAAATTATCGAATCAAAATTGTAATAACAAATCATGTCATAATTGAATCTCCAATACATTCAAAACATCTAATAATACAAAGAAACTTGTAATTAATATATATTCCCAACTTTCTTTGAGGATTTACTCATCTTTGTACGTTGTGGTCGAACAATTACATATACGCACATACAAAAATTCAAAGATGAGAAATATTTAGCTCTTAATCAAAAACCAATTGTAATGGGGGAGTATTTACAACTTATCGGCTTGATGCGTGCAACACATAAATCAACATAATCTCGTTTTGAAATAGGAAGTTTAGTTATCATAAGTAATGATTTAGACATTAGTTAGAGACATTCAATCAATAATTTCTCTAAACCATTATGCGCATAAATAACAAACTTTTACAAAAGTTTTTCAAACTCAATCAATAAAAGACTGAGATATAAACTCATTAGTATTAGCAAGATGAATTGTCTTAATTATTTGATCTGAAATTAATTATTTAAACAAGTAATCTTGTAAATGACAAGTTGCAAGTTGATAATACATACATGATTATTTTGTAAATGCATCTATCAAAATCATATAATATCAAAACCATCCACATTGTGGATGAATGAACCCATTTTCATTTTAGAAATGAAAGACATCAAATTTCAATTTTAACTGGTGAGTTTCTAACAATCAATTTTCATTAAGAACAAGTAGCAAATGAGAAATATTCTTTAAATTAAAGAATCTTCTAGTTCTTTAATGAATGTCTATATGAATTCACAATTAATTTTCGGATCATATATGATTCAGGATAGTCTAATTGGTTATGCCAAGTAGTAAATGCATTTGTAACAGTAAACTTCTAGTTTACTTTAACATGAGTTTCAATTAAACAAAATTGTAATAAATTGATAATTTTATTATCATTCCTTTTAGTTTGTATCCACATATAAGTACTATTGTGACATTTACTACAGGAAATGTTTAAATTAATGTGAAGTCTATAATGCCACTAAGTCAATAAATATAATTTCTAAATAATTATATGCAATATTCACTTTAGGGAATATGCCAAAATCTTCAAATGTAGGGCATTTGGTCTAGCGGTATGATTCTCGCTTCAAATGCGAGAAGTCCCAAGTTCGATTCAAAATACTCTTAAAACCCTTTTAATAAGAGTTTTGCATAATCAATTAAGTACCAAGAATAACTGCCTAGGTCATGTTTAGAAATAATCATTTACTAAATATATCAATAAACGTCACATCACAAATATAAAAATACGACATAATAAAAAACTAACAATTTTTTTCATAATCATTATCATAAACATTCATGAAATTTAATTCAAAATCCAACCATTCAAGCTCATAGAACTTTTCGTTTACAATTGCTCATGTCATTTTTTTAAATAATTAACAAATGGAGTAATATAAAACGAATGAACTACTACCTTTAACAATTCTTTAAACTAAATCAAATTTGAATAAACATAAAATTTATTGGTTTGTTAACATAAATTTGCATTCTAGATATGTTTTAATCAAATATATTATTTAATTATAAAAACTACTATAGCGATATAAATAAATCAGTTAGTATTCATTTTTATGAACAAATGAGATGCTTAAAACAATATATAACACATGTAATCAAAAATTAAAAAGAAGACCATCTCAAAATATTTAAATAATATATCAAGTTGATTTAATATTTAAAGACTTAACTTTTTTTTTTGTTCTATGTTGAGTCTTGAAGATAAAACGTAAACAAATTAAACTTCAGTACTAGACTTTAAATCCAACCAAAATTTATTAATAACAAACTTGGAGAGGGGATCTTATTTTCCAAGTGTACAATAGGTACATAACTAATGACTCTTCATAAATAAATTGTTTCTCTTCTTAAAAATTTCTTGAAAATTCTTATCTTTTCTTGCTTTTTCATTTTTCCACTTCTGGTGATAAGAAAATTTATTACAACAACCCCATATGACTATTATTATAGTCCAATTTACTACATCCACGTTAATGATTGTGTCTTTCGAATTTATTACATATTGTTATATTCTCTTCATGGAAAAATTAAGTTTCGTGGTTAAAAACTTTTGTTCAATCATAAGTAAAATTTTTTTCATGATATTGCTACCGTAAGAGCACATTTGAATCATGAAAAATTGAATAAGTTCTCTCTTATAAGGTTCTCATCAGTAATATTTTTCAACATAATTTTAATTGAGAATTTATTCTGAATACTGTAAAGTTATACTCACAATTTTAAAAAACTTGCAACTTCAAGTGCATCTAACCATAACAAGCTTTAGATAGATTTGCCATTCTATTGCTCATAAGTAGATCTTTGATAATCAAATATTTCACTTTCAACCCCTTAATGAGGATAATAACAAAAGAAGATCACAAAAATAGTCACGATCAATTCAATTTATAACAAGAGTAATAAATATAAATCAATAACCCAATCCTTTTTTTGATTAATATGAAATATAATCTTTTCTTTATTCGCAATCCCATCACAAATTTTGTGCCTTTTTAGATATTGAAATATTAGCTCTTCTCCTTATAATGATAGAATTCATTACTACATTTTCATATACTTTCTTAAATAATATTAACAGAAACAAAATATTGGGCATATGCGGCCACATATGTAACCAATAATATTTCATATCATATTGACAATATAGGTTATCTTTATCTTTTGAAGATTTATCTTAAAAATTCTTATTATTCTCTTATTTGTTACTATGTTCCCACTTTTAGTGGTTTATGATTATTTATTTCAGCATCGTAAAATATGTGTAAATTTTAAATCAAAATTTATTTATTCATGATGTCATAATTAGTCTAATGGAAGAAAGGAACTTCAACGGTGAGGCTTTTGCCTTCAATTGTCTCAGTTATTAATGAATTCTCTTGAGAGTATATGCTGCTATATTTGCAGGATCTCTTTATGGCAAGCTATGGATCAGCCCCTGCAGCATTCCCTTGTTGGCAAAATGGCCTACCACATGGAATGGGATTTGGCTTGCAGTATTATCATAATGCAATGGTATCTTGTGATCTCAAAACTTCGAATCTATAGTAATTCTTTCTTGTATATCGGAGATTTTAATCTGTATGTAGAAGTCCACAGCATGCAGCAGCATTTCCAAGTAATGCAAGACAAATCCATTTGAGAGTGATATGATTCCAGCGCAACTCCCAGCAGTATTGCAGACATTTACACTGCTTTCTTTTTTATATATATCTTTAAAAAACTAAAAGTTGCATCTACTCCACTTTTCTTACTATTATCTAGTTAGTTGACAATTATCATTTTATGAATATCACAATAGTTTTATACCATAAAAGCTTATTGATGGTTTTAAGAGTTCTTTTCTTGTTCTAGTACGCTGACATTCCTTCAATTCCTCCAACAGTATTAATTTCTTGCTCTAACCTTCACGTATTAATTGTTATTTGTTCTGTAGTTTCTTTCAATGGTATCTTTGCTAGGAGCACTCCCTAGTGTCCAAGACCCGAATTCCTTGTCTCACGATGCCTATTCTTCAGGAATGGCATCTCATTCATCATATATTGCATCATCTCCGATGACTCCAGAGTTACCTTTCACATCAACTATGCCTTCTAGTAAATTCGTTTTTCTCCTAAACATGCTAAATATTGACATCATTATGTTTTTCTCTTATGCTTATTATGATGTCAGGTGCATACATGGGAGATCAATCACACATTGGTGTGCTACCTTCCAGGTGATATTTCATTCTGCCAATCTTATCATGTATCACCTGGTAATTGGTGTTAAGACATATTTTAAAAGTGTTGCACTGTTAATAAATACAGGTAAGGTCTAAAAGTTGTTTCACAGAAATGGATATTTAGGACTTTTGCTTGCATCACAGTTGTGTTCCTTCAACTTGCAATGAATGTTAAAAGAGAAATGCTGTTAAGATTTTACATGATATCATTGCAGACAGCGGGAAATTGGTAGCTTCAACGGTAATAACTTCATTTTCAGTTCCTCAAATATAACTCAGAGACCTATGGGTGGATACTCGGCATATAATCCTCCAAACTCTCTTCCTACAAGAAATCCATTCGGATAAAGGAATAAATGGAGCCTTCCCAGAACAAAACTCAGTCTCCTTTTCTTTTTGATAAAAATCGAAACGGTATACAGAATCAAAGATGATATGGAAGAAGCTGATAAGTCAGCTTATTCCATGTGTACAAGCAATGTTTTAATAGTCCCAATGCTGATTGGTGGGGTTAGTTGAATATTTGGTGATGTATTTTAACTATAAATATATTATTTTCATATTAAATGAGTAAGCAGATCAGTTTTGAACAAACAGATTGCTTCCTTGCTGCACGTTTATGAGCAAGTAAATTGTTCTTTGTTTCTTCATGCTTTGTTCAATGTCTTGTTCTCTTCTTTTGCTGTTGCCAAAATCCCAACAAATGGTATCATGAGCCTAAGTCTTTGAAGGTCATTGATTTTGCTTCTGCTGCTTGTTAAAAAAGACAGAAGCTGCTAAAGTCTGACATCTTTGAGGGCTGCTTGTTAAGATAGCAGCAACTCAACTGTTTGAGACTCTCAAATAAGCTTGGGATAAGCTGAAGGAGGAGGAGTTCCAAGGTAAGGCGGCAACAGCTCACCCCTGTGAGACTCCAAAACAAGCTTGGGATAAACAGAATGAGGAGTTAGAGTATATGCATGAAGACACTCCACAGCAGGAGGGAGTATGTGCAAGAAGAAACAGGATTGTAATGAACAAAAGAACAAAGCAAGATGTATTTTGAAGGCAAGTTGCCAACCAAGACTGTAAAGGAGGAGAAGACCCCATTTGATGAACAAATCTTTGGCACAAAAGACTAGGATAATCAAGTGTGCGAATCAGATTTGGTTGAGAATGAGTCCAAGATTAAAGATGAATTGCTTGAGCAGGGTCAACTTGAAAAGCATTTTGAGATTGCCAAACTCAAAAAATTGGTGAATGATTGGTATTTGTAGCATGGAGGCCAAGGAGGAGTGTTGAAAAATGACCAATCATGTTGCTGTTATGTTTTTGTTAAAGTGCGTACTACTATGATGAATTTGTTGAGTGCATATAGCTTGTATGCATGCTGCAGCGATTGTGCATGCTGCAGGAACATATTTTCTGTTTTAGTTGTAATATAATTTAATTTGGTTGAAAATGAACTTAGTTGTTAGATGTTTTGATGGGTTTAGGGAATGATTAAGCTGATAAGTCAGTTTATCCCATGTATACAAGCAATGTTTTAATAGTCTCAATGCTAATTAGTGGGGTTAGTTGAATATTTGATGATGTATTTTGACTATAATATATTGTTTTCATATTGAATGAGTAAGTAGATTGCTTCCTTGTTGCATGTTTGTGAGCAAGTAAATTGTTCTTTGTTTTTTCCTGCATTGTTCTTCTCTTCTTTTCCTGTCGACAAAACCCAAACAGTATTGCAGTGTTAATAAATACAGTAAGGTCTAAAAGTTGTTTCAAAGAAACGGATATTTAGGACTTTTGCTTGCATCACAGTTGTGTGTTCCTTCAGCTTGCAATGCGCGTTAAAAGAGAAATGCTGTTAAGATTTTGCATGATATCATTGCAGACAGCAGGAAGCCGGTAGCTTCGATGGTAATAACTTCATTTTCAGCTCCTCAAATATAACTCAGAGACCTATGGGTGGACACTCGGCATATAATCCTCCAAACTCTCTTCCTACAATGGGAACAAATCCATTCGGATAAAGGAACAAATGGAGCCTTCCCAGAGCAAAACTCAGTCTCCTTTTCTTTTTGATGAAATACCGGAACGGTATACAGAATCAAAGGTGATCCGGAAGAAGCATGAAATTGACCATCCGGACCAGGATACATTCTCAAGACAGTAGAATCCTTTCTGCATGTTTCTCGTTGCCATTGCTTCTTGTTTTTCTTCCTGCTTGGTTTCATTCCCCTATTTTGTCCTTCTCTTTAGGTGATTATATGGTTATGCAATTTTTTTATCTGCTTTAATGTAATCACCATTCTGTATGCATCTACAATTATTGCAATCTAGTAAGCGATCATTGCGACGTCCCCGTATTTGAAGTTTGTTTACATATCAGAACAAATACAAAGCCGGAAGGCGAAAATTCTGCGATTGTGGCTTCTATGGTTTCGAGAAGTAAATGATCTTATTGAATGAAATAATAGAAGAAAAATCTAACTGAACACTACTAGTAAAGAAATTCAATGAAATATCAAACAGTTATTCGGTATATTCATTGCAGAAAGCCTAAATGAAAAAACATAGTATTGTTTATGGAGATCAAGGCATACAGAGTGTCCTTAGCTTAAGAAGCACATGGACTAACATTCCACAAACAAAACCAAGTGCTGCACTTGACCCTACAAGTGAAACAGCAGTGCATATTAACATCACAAATTGTAACTAAAGAAGTTCCTAATACCAAACCCAACATCATTTTCGCTGCGCCAAGTATGGCTACACACCCATCACTCCTGCTTCCAAACTTGTGCTGTACAAATCCCAGATGCTATAATTCCCGGATGTTAAAACCAGAACTGTCTGATATAGCTACGGCTGCAATAGATTTCATGGGTTGGACAGGCATTAGGACACCATATAAGGCACCACAGTGAATATCAATGTGGTGCCTAAGTTAAGGTCCTTGGCAAGTGTCAAGGCTAATACAATAGGAATATATGTGCCCATTTGGATTGAAAACCCAAGTTTCTAGTCACCCTTTGGACTATGCTGGCCGATGAACGAGAAATGGGGTTGCTGCTAGGAGGTGTTTTAGGTAGGTTTCGAGATTTGGACTTTGAGACTTCATAAGTGTCCCTATCAAGTATAAGTGAGTGAATATTTGAGAGGAAGTATGATTGTTTTAAGAGTAACTAAGTAGGTTTTATATGAAAGATATATTTAAAACTGAAACCTCTACAAAAATTATATGAAAGATATATCAATTATAATATTAAATAATTGACAAAATTGATAACATCAATTAAAATTATATTTATATAAAAATATACATATATTGACTATAAAAAATCAATTATACGTTTGCTTTCAAAACAAATCAATTATATGTAAGAATTAATTAAAATTAAAGTTATAATTCTGTGTTAAATTATAATTAAATTAAATTATGCACTATTGGAATTGAATTAAATACAATTTACTTAATATATTACATAAAACACTCTTTTATAAATAATTAATTTTTATTTTCGTGTGATGCATAAATTGATTGTATACATTAATTTAAATATGTTAAAATTAAGGATAACATATTTAAATTACTACTTATTTTAATTTTTAACTAAAAATTATAATATATTTAAATTAATACATCAGACGAGAATACAAATTAATATTATATATATTACAGCATCACAATCATCATCTAGTCTCAATCACACGTTAGCTATTCCAATAATATATAGAGAGAGAGACACCAATAAACCCAAGTAATGAACCAAAATCTTTTTGAATCTGGCCTCACTAATTGGTTTGTTATTATTGAATCCACGTGAAGAAATGTTAAGATAGTGATAATAAGTGTGAAAAAAGGCAATGGATTATTATGATGGATGATGGCTTGAAAGTTTAAGGGGCTTGATATTGTTATGCATTTCGGTATTTATATTGCACATAATTTCGAGAGTCAAGATAATGTTATTGAGGAACATCTTTAAGATATTTTTGTTATTAAAAAAATTGTAAAAATTATAAAAAATTGATAAATCATAAGTTAAATTTTCCCGATACAAATTTATTTTTTGTTAGATAATATATAATTAATATGAATATAAAATAAGTCCCGAGAATCTAAGGATGAAAGTCATAATTTGATAGTCGTAATTTAAATTTAAAATTTACTTAATTTGAAATTTTGAAACTTAATTTGAAAGATTAGAAATAGTTTGAAATCTTAAGTTTTGAAAGCTAAAATTTGGAGAAACAAATTTTTGATCTTTGTATTGGGTATTTGAAGTCCTGCCTTTTATTCTTAAACTAAGAGTCTTTTATAGAGGGCTATTTCCTCTTTACAATATCTTTCTTTGAGGGATCTTATCCCTTAGATTATGTCTTAAAATTACATAATTGCTACTTTCCAGAGAACATTACATAATTGCTACTTTTCAGAAAATATATTATCTTATTACAAAATACAAATATCTATTGTTCACATTAGAGAATATTTACTAGGATTTATGTTTTAAACTTAGCTCTTAGGATTCAAGAATCATCTACAAGCAAAGACAAGGGGAAAAACAAATCTTGTTTAAAGCTTTCAGCAAATTGATAATTGTACTAATCGCCACTTGTACATGTGAACCATAGTGTTAATCAGAAGCTCAGAGATTTATTTTAAGTTTCTGGAATAAGTTCTCTATAAACTCTATTTGTGGTTGTGTTTAAATAAGTGTTCAATGAACTGTGATATGTACAACTCTATGTTTAATTAAATGTCCTTTCAGTGGCGTGAAAGTTCAGGTAAAGTGGCAAATAATATGTGGGGAATAATACTTGTAATAAGTATATTATATATCATGGCACATTCACCTATCTGTATACAGAATCAAAGATTATCAGGAAGAAGCATGAAATTGACCATCTGGACCAAGATGTTAAAAATGGAATCTGAAAGATACTTCAAATTGTATTGAGTAAAAGCCATTACATCTATTTATATACAAGTAAAAATAATTAGTTAAGCATCTAACTGCTAACAAAACTTCTAACTAATTAACAGATCCTAATTATAACACTCCCCCTCAAATTGGAGGTTAAAAGACATCTTTAACTCCTAACTTGGAAACCAAATAAGCATGTTGCTGGATTCCTAGAGCTTTGGTCAACACGTCAGCCAACTGTTCTTCAGAAGCAACATGTTCAGCTTGAATAAACCCTTCTTGTATCTTCTCTCGAATAAAGTGGCAATCTATCTTAATATGTTTGGTGTGCTCGTGGAAAACAGGATTTGCTGCAATTTGCAAAGCTACTTTACTGTCACAAAACAACTTGGATGGCTTGATCAAGTTCGCTCTTAATTCTTCTAGCAATCCATTTAGCCAAACAATTTCTGAAGTTTTAGCTGCCATGCTTCTATATTCTGCTTCTGCAGATGATCTTGCGACTGTATTTTGTTTCTTTGCTTTCCAAGAAATCAAGGAATTCCCCAGTTTTATGCAAAAACCTGTGACTGACTTTCGAGACATAGGACATGAGGCCCAATCCGAGTCACAAAAAGCAATAAGTTGACAAAAGCTTGAAGAACTTAGTAAAATTCCCTGTCCAAGACTGTTTTTAATATATCTGACCACCCTTAGTGCAGTATTCAGATGTGTGACCTTAGGATGTTGCATAAATTAACTCAAGTAATGAACTGCATATGTTATATCCGACCTTGTGTGTGTTAAATATACCAGTCTTCCTATTAGCCTCTGGTAAATAGTCTTGTCTTGCAATAATGAATTTTCTTCCTGTTCTTATCCTATTCCTTGATCATACTCGATTGTTGTAAGTTTTTTATTTTGCTCAAGAGGGGTTGTGGCAGGCTTAGCTCCCCCTATCCTACTATCTTTAATTAATTCTAAGGCATATTTTCTCTGATTCAGAAATATTCCATCCTTAGATCTTAGAATTTCCGATCCTAGGAAATATTTCAATTCACCTAAATCTTTCATCTTGAAGTTCTGATTTAGGATCCCTTTTAACTTCTTGATCAAAAACTCATCATTTCTAGTTATGACCAAATCATCAACATAAATGAGTAACAGAACTATCTTGCCTCCTTGCCTTTTTGTAAACAAAGAGTAATCATACTTGCTTTGCTGAAATCTAGCAGAAACCAATGCTTGTGTCAATTTCAGATTCCATTGTCTAGATGCCTGCTTCAACCCATAAAGAGACTTTTGCAGTCTACAAACAGTGTTCCCCCATTGACTATAAAAACCAGCAGGCAACTCCATATAAACCTCCTCACACAAATCACCTTGAAGGAATGCATTGAACATATCCATCTAAAATAAGGGCCAGTGAAAAATAGAGGCCAATGCCAAAACAGCTCTCACAGTTACCAATTTGGCAACAATAGAAAAAGTGTCCCCATAGTCCACACATTCTTTTTGACTATAACCTTTGGCCATAAAGGCGAGCCTTAAATCTTTCCACCTCACCAGATACCTTGTACTTGATCTTATAGACCCATTTACAACCAATTGGGGACTTTCCCAGAGGCAAAGGAACCATAAACCAAATGTTATTTGATTCAAGAGTAGAAATCTCTTTTTTCATGGTTTTAATCCAGGTTAGATTCTAAATAGCCTCAGAGTAAGACTTAGGTTCAACCAAAGAAGAAGTGGAGGACAAAAACAACTGGGTATGGGTAGGCAAATGGGGATAAGAAATATGATTTGAAATAGAAAACTGACTAGAAGAAGGAACAGTAGAAGTGATAAAATCATGTAACCAATTTTGTGGCTTAGAAATCCGAGAGGAACGATGAGGAGGAATATGTGAAGAAGAAGAACAACCTGGAACACTTGTTGAAGCAGAAGGAATAAAAGCTGGAGATGTAGGTGGTAAAGGAGAGTTAAAGGAAGGAGAAGCAGGTGAAGTAGAAAGATGTAAAAAATCATAATCCAAAACCTACAACTGTGGTGGAAAAAACACAGAACTCTCTTTAGGTACAAAATGAAAGGGGAAAATAGATTCATGAAACTTGACATCTCTATTAACAAAAAAAGATCTAGTTTCAAGATTGAAAAGGATGTACCCATTTTGAGTGTGTGAGTACCCTATAAAAACTGAAGGTATAGCTTTGGGAGAGAATTTGCCTTTAAAAGGAGTTTGTTTAGCATAACAAAGACAGCCAAAAACTTTGAGATGAGAGAGATTTGGTTGTTTATTATAAAGAATCTCAAAAGGACATTTATTATGAAGAACATAATAGGGTAATCGATTTATCAAATAACATGTATTTTTGACACACTCACCCCAGAATTTAAGTGGTACGTTAGAATGAAACTTGAGTGCTCTAGCAACCTCAATGAGATGCCTATGTTTCCTCTCAGCAACCCCATTTTGCTAAGGGGTGTGAACACAAGAGCTTTGATGTATAATCCCCAAAGTAAGAAACAGGGAAGAACAGTTAGAATTGAAGAATTCAGAATCATTATCACTTCTGAAGTATTTTATAGAAGCAGAGAATTGATTTTTAACTAGGTGAATGAATTGTTTTAGGTAAAGAATAGCTTCACTTTTATGCTTCAACAAATATACCCAGGTCATCCTAGAATGACCATCCACAATAGTCAGAAAGTACATATACTCACTATGAGCTGATATTCTATAAGGGCCCCAAATATCAAGATGAACGAGATCAAAAGGCTCAGCAGACCTAGTCAACTATTAGAGAATAGGAGACGAGTTTGCCTAGCTAAAGGACACACAACACAAGAATGAATTAAATTATTATCAAAAGATAAAGATCACAGAAAAAGAACATGATGCAATTTAGAAGAAGGCACATGCCTTAAACGAGCATGCCAAATACTGGTATTATTATCGAGCATAGAGTTTAGACAATCAACAGAATGAATATTAAACGAAAGAGAAATAGAAGAAATTGGAAAAGGTAAAACAGAAGCTAGACTTGAAGAATCAAACAAATATAACCCGTGAGATTCTTTACCAATCCCCTTCATCTTTCTATCGAAGAGACCCTGTAAAATACAGAAGTCAGGAAAGAAAGTAATAGAATAATTGAAATCACGGGTTAATTTAGACACGGAAAGAAGATTATGCTTAAAATTGGGAACATGAAGGACATTAGTGACAGAATGATTAAGATTAAAGACATAAGAACCGATAGAATTGACAGCAACGATATTACCATTAGGAAGATGAACAAAGCGAGAACCATTAGCATAAGAAATTAGAGATATTGAGCTCTGGAAATCATATATCATGTTGTCTGTGGCCCTCGTATCCAGTATCCAACTAAGAGAATCCTCAAAAATAGAAAGACAGAGGGATATACCTGCCATATTCGCAGAAGAATCGATAGAGGAGACCTTGTTCAAAAGATTCAAAATCTGAGAATATAGCTCCAATGTGAATGACGGAGCTGCAGACGGAAGAACTGATGCACCAGGTGAATCTGTCGAGCTAGAAATCGTATCAGACTCAGCAATTTTAGAATTAGCTGCCATGGACCCTAGAGGTCTTTTCTTCCGAGTAAATTTAAAATCAGTCGGATAACCAATGAGTCAGTAACAGTTTTCTTTCTTGTGGCCCCAGATCTTACAAAAATCGCACAAACCATTGAATCGCCAGCGATCCGTTCCACCACTAGTAGTAGAAAGCATGACAGCTTCAGAGAATGACGGAAGTCCCGATAGTTGAGTCCTGGGACTCCTCTTGAACAAGCATCGAATAAGCTTGATTGACTGAAGGAAGTGGCTGCATGAGTAAGATCTGAGAATAGATGGCAGAGTAGGTCTCATTGAGGCCCATGAGGAACTGGAAAAGTCATTTTTGAATCAGATGCTTGAGATTATCTTGAGAAATCTCACACTTACAAGTTGAAAAAGGAACAAGAGTATGATACTCATCCCACAGAAGCTTTAGACGTGTGAAATAGGTTAAAATCATCATCTCACCTTGATGCAAAGTGGTGATCTCGTGATGGAGAAAGTAAACCCTAGAGCCATCCACTTTATCAAATCGTTCCTTAAGGTCTTTCCAAACAAGAGAGGCACTGGAGGCGAATACTATTCTGGCAGAAAGTTTCTTGCTAACTGAGTTAAGAATCCAAGACAAGACGATTGCATTACACCACTCCCACTGCGAATGCAATTCCTCTATGTAAGCCTCTTTCTTGCTGTCACCGTCAACAATAATAAGTATAAAGAAAGTAGTGGATTATGATGGACATGGTTTGAGAGACTCGGTACTGTTATGTGTTTTGTTTAAAGATTAAGCACTTACAATGGTGGTGTTGGGTAATTTAGGTTGAGAAAGAAATTGTGTGATCAACTATGGCACAAGATAAAAATCTGGAAGAAAAAAAGATGGTGAGAATGAAAGTGAAAGTGACGGTGGAGGGTAATATTAGAAAAAAAATTGTTTCGACGAAGAAAAACTTGGTTTACCATAAAACTCTCTTTCCATCTTTCAAATTTTCAAATTTAAGATAAATAATAACTAATTAAAATAAAAAATATATATCAATTATTTAAAATAATAGCTAATTAAAATATATATATATATATATCAATTATTTTGATAATTCAAATATAGTGTGAAAGAATGTATTGTAAGGTAACACGTTACTTTCTGAGTGAAATTACCATAACTTATGTATTCTTCTTAGATATCATTCCCACAAAGACTAAAAGTACTAGTAATTACCGTCTTTCTATTATTTAACTGATAAATTTGAGTGATTGATTAAAAACTAAAATTAACTAAATTAATGAAAAAAGTCTGCCCTCTCTAGCACGTTTCTGTCTACTTTCTCTGGCAGGTTTTGGGTTTTGTCTTTTATCTTGTGACGGCGGCAAGTGTTCTTGAAATTCTATTTCTTTTGAAAATCTAGTTTATATGTTTGAATTTGTCTTTTATCATGGAGACATATTTTGCTGAATTATCGCTTAATGAGGAGGAGGAAGAAATTCTGCCGCTTCAATTTGAGTCACAACCAGGAAGGGAGGTGGGGGTTTGTCAATTAGTAGGATGCTTTGTAACTACTAGCAGCATTCATTTTCTAGCAATGAAGGGGACAATGGCAAATCTTTGGCATCCTATTAAGAGGGTGCAAATTTGGGATCTCGGAGGAAAAAGGTATTTGTTTTGATTTTTTCATGTTATGGATATGGAGAGAGTTCTGAAGGGTTCCCCTTGGACCTTTAATAATCATTTATTGTTGCTAAATAAATTACAATGGGGGGAGGATCCATTACTTGTTCCTTTAATCTCATCACCCTTTTGGGTCCAGATTCATGATATTCCCTCTGGTTTTGTCACTGAAAGATTGGCCATTCAGTTGGGTAATTTTATTGGTACTTTTATGGAGTATGATGGATCAAATTTGGAGAAGGCGAAACGCAATTTTATGAGAATAAGAGTGCAGATTGACATAAGATACCCTCTGAAAAGGAAGAAGCAGATTATGTTTTTTAGCAAGTGTTCATATGTTCATTTTAAATATGAACAATTGTCTCTTTTCTGTTTTTATTATGGACGGTTGGGACATAGCGACTCTTTTTGTGAAGCGAAGATGGCTCTGGGAGTAGAAGTTGCTGAGATGGGCTGAGATTTGTCTTTGAGAGCTCTGTCTCGAAGAGCCCTAGCGATGAATAGTGTTTGGTTGCGAGAAGAAGGTGAGGGAGATTGTAGTCTGGGTAATGAAAAAACTCAAGCTTCTGGATCGAATGTACAGGCGTCAATGAGGAAGATGGGATTAAGGTATATATAGATCTAATATTAGTATTTAATTTGGAAGGGAAGTTATCAACCTTTAAAGGGGATAAGAGGTCATTTTTGGAGTAACCATATACCGTAATGGATCATAACTTCGAAAACTAGGTGTTAATAGGGGATGAAGGGAAAAAGAGAGCCAGGGGAGAGACTGATGAGGTTATGGCTGAGCAGATTAGTTCTTTAGCATTGAGAAACCGGAGATTGGGGGAGGCGAATCAATCAATATCGGTGACTGCCATGAGGCAAGCCGACCGGTCACAATGAAAATCTTAAGTTGGAATGTCCGTGGGTTGGGGAACCCTTGGACAATTCGTAAAATTTAGCATTGGTTGAGGTTGTTTAATCCCCATTTAGTCTTCTTTATGGAGACAAAAGTTGATAGAAGGAAAATGGAAGGAGTGAAGAGAAGATATGGTTTTTTAAATGGTATTGATGTTGATTCGACAGGTACTAGAGGTGGATTATGTTTAGCTTGGCGTGGAGATATCAATGTCAGGCTTCAAAGTTATTCAAAGAGCCATATTGATGTGGAAGTTGAGGACCCAGATGTTGTTAATAAGTAGAGATTTACGGGTTTTTATGGGTCTCCGTATTCAAATGATAAAGAAGAAACGTGGAATTTGATGCGTCATTTACGTAGTGGTAGCGAGCTTCCTTGGATGGTTTATAGGGACTTTAATGAGATTTTTGATGAACGATAAATTATACATATTTTTACATCATGTTTAGCCTATATTTTGGATGAATTATTATTAATTTTGTGAGAATTGGTGCTCTTAATCCTTCTATTTCATATCTTATACTCAATAGAGCATAGGGAAGAGAAGAGAACGAAAAATGGACCAAAAACCGGAGAAAATGGGCCAAAATGTGAAAACGCACGGCCCAAGAAGTAACCATACGATCGTGGCACACGGCAGTGCCACATGAAGATCACACGGTCCAGCCCCCGACAAGCACGGCCAGGCTACACGACCGTGCCTCCACCGATAGAATTACACGTCCTCTTGTCAAAATCACACGGGCGTGGCACACGGGCGTGTTCTAGTCATGAGGAAGAGGAATTTCACTCGGATTTGAATACTTAAAGGCTAAGAAAGGCTCCCCAAAACTCTATATAAAGACCCTAGGAGGCAACTCTAAGGGTGTACTTGATTTCCCCCTGCCAAGGGTAATCTTTTCCCTAAAATGGGGAGTTGTCTCTCTGCCGACACGAAGAGTGAAAGCCAGGAATTACTCCAAGGGAAGCCGATTGATTCATCCCAGAAGCTGAAATTCTGCATCAAGACAGAAGATCTCCCTAAATTCCTTCAGGGGTTTTTGGTTTCCTATGTTTTGTTGTTTTATTTCTTCTGAGTTGTTTTCCTCTTTAATTATGAACTAAACCCCTCAAATACTTGAGGGGGATGAAGCCTAAGACAGATCTTGTTATAATTTATTCTTGAGTTATATGATAAATACTTGAGTTGTTCTTAATTATGTGTGCTTAATTCTTGATTTAATAATCCCAGGTATTACTTCAAGAATTAGATGTGCTTAGAGCACAGGAGCAAAAGTCCCTGTGATAAGAGTAGATCTACCATAATTAAGCGGAGTTGCATGCAACCCTAGACATAGGGCGCCATAAATCTGCTGGATTAGGGTCAAACCTAATATGGGGAGCCATAGATTGAATTAATGCAACCTAGGAAGTTAATTAATAAATGAACTTTAATTAACAACTTAGGCCTAGTTGCTCTACGCCTCGACGGAGGGTTTAGCATAGGTTAGGGATCCCTACGGATCAAGTCAAGTGAATAAATCGTCTAGCTCAAGAACCAATAACAAGTGAAGTCTAGGTGGATTCTCCCTTAAGTATTGCTTATATCAATCAGCTTTTCCCTAAAGTTTTCCCCAATTTACTTTTTGTGCACTTTTAGTTAGTTTTAAAATTAGTTTAAATCAACTCTCTTTATTTTTAGGCTAGATAATAGAAAGGAAGTAAGTATTAGTACTTTTAGTTCCCTTGGGTACGATAACTCGGTCTTGCCACTAAACTATACTACTGTTCGACAGGTGCGCTTGCCTTTAAGGTCGTGATATTAGTTAGTTTTGGTGTGATCAGTTTTATAAATTTTATTACTTAATATCGCGAGTTGTTATCAAGTTTTTGGCGCCGTTGCCGGGGAACTAAAATATTAAGAAAACTCGATTTCTATTACTTTAGCCATTACTATATTTATATATATTTATTTATTTTTCTTTTATTTTTATTTTCAATTTTTATTTATTTATTTTTATTTTCTTTTAAATTTTTGAATTTTCTTTGCTTTTTGTTTTTAGGTATTCTTAGTTTATGACTAGAAACAACCCAACAGGACCACTACTTTTTGACGAAGATCTAGAAGTGGCAGTTCGCAGAAATCGCGGAGAAATTAGACGCAGTTTACATTATCCAGGACAAGAAGAAGAACCTGAACCTACTGAAGAGATGGAAGCAAACCAGGATAATCAGCTACTTCCTGTAGTAGTCGCAAATCCTATTGAGCAAAATCCTGCTCCGCGTACTATATATGATTATGCTAGACCTAATTTAGTAGGCACTGAATCTAGCATTGTTAGACCTACTATTACTGCAAATAATTTTGAACTAAAACCTAACACTATTCAAATGATACAGCAATTTGTTCAATTTGATGGTTTGCAAGATGAGGATTCTAACTCGCATCTAGCCAATTTCTTGGAAATATGCAATACATTCAAAATAAATGGCATTTCTGATGATGCCATTCGTCTTAGGCTATTCCCATTCTCTTTGAGAAACAAGGCTAAACAGTGGTTAAATTCTCTACCACGAGGCTCAATTACTACATGGGAACAGATGACCGAAAAAATTTTTACTTAAATATTTTCCTCCAGCTAAAACAGCTAAATTGCAAAACGATATCTCTTCTTTTGTGCAGATAGATCCAGAAACACTTTACGATGCATGGAGAGAGATACAAAGATCTTTTGAGAAGGTGTCCTCATCATGGTTTACCTTTGTGGCGGCAAGTTCAAACCTTCCAGAACGGTTTGAACCCTTCAACGAGACAGATGATTGATACCGCAGCAAGAGGAACAATCAACAATAAAACACCCGAAGCGACTTATGAATTTATTAAGGAGATATCATTAAATAACTATCAGTGGCAAGTCATGAGGACAAAGCCGACAAAAGCTGCAGGAGTTTATAATATTGATGCTGTCACCATGCTTACTAACCAGGTAGAACTTTTAAATAAAAAGTTTGATAATTTTGTTGGTTTTACGCAGGCACATCCAATGATGCAGCGTGACGCAATCCAGGGAAATTTGTTCAATCCAGATTACTCCTCTTGTGGACATGGTTGGCAGAACCACCCCAATTTTTCTTGGGGAGGACAAGGGAATCAAAGATAACCATCTCCTCCGGGATTTCAACAGCCACCTCCACAACAAGAGAAAAAGCCGAACCTTGAAGAGATGTTCACAAAATTTATGGCTGTATCAAAAACCCATTTTTAAAATACCAAAACGGCACTAAAGAACTAGCAAGCATCAATTAAAGGCCTTAAGAATCAAATTGGTCAACTCGCCAAGCTAATTTCAGAAAGACCACAAGGTGGATTCCCAAGTAACACTGAGACCAATCCAAGAGAGCAAATTCATGCCGTCAGTACAATAGAAAAGGAGACATTAACCAAAGACAATCCAGAATCAAGTGAGAAACCTAAGTTGAATAAAGGTAAGGTAGAGGTAAACAGCAATATGCCAGACATCAAAGAATACAAGCCTCGTATCCCATACCCAAACGCATTAAAGAAAGACCAGTCAGACAAACAATTCGGTAAGTTTCTTAAACTCTTAAAGAAATTACATATTAACTTGCCTTTTGTTGAAGCAATTTCGCAGATGCCGAAATATGCGAAGTTTCTTAAAGAACTTCTGACAAATAAAAGGAAGTTGGAAGAATTAGTCACAGTGGAACTCAACGAAGAATGTTCAGCTATTCTCCAAAATAAACTGCCAACAAAACTGAAAGACCCAGGAAGTTTTACTATTCCTTGTTTAATTGGTAGTTTACTTATTGATAAAGCCTTAGCTGATTTAGGTGCTAGCATTAATCTCATACCTTACAAAATGTTCAAGCAACTAGGTCTAGGGGAACCACAGCCCACTAGGCTGAGTATTCAACTAGCTGATAGATCTGTTAAATATCCTAGGGGAATCATAGAAGATGTGCTAGTAAAGGTAGATAAATTTATACTCCCTGTTGATTTTGTTGTGCTTGACATGGATGAAGATATTGAGGTACCTTTAATTTTAGGGCGTCCCTTCTTAGCAACTGCCAGAACTATAATTGATGTAGGAACAGGATACGCTCCACATAAAGGCAAACCAATCACAGACAAGTCCATACAAGGGAAATGCACCTGAAAAGCGAATGCTTCAGATCGAGGAACTAGATGAGTGGCTGAACTATCATGAAAAGGCCAAAGTATGCCAAACCAACCCAGAGCATCACCAAGCCGACCCTCAGGTACAAACGAATCAACTCAAGGTAAGGGATAAGGTAATCTTAGGGGAAGACGATCCTCGAATCTTGAATTCAAAAGAGCATACAAGTGATACACCTTACTTCACAGTAAAGAAAATCTTTCCCTATGGTACAGTCGAGATAAAACATGAGTCACTCGGCACTTTCAAGGTAAATCACACTCGACTCAAATCCTACGTTGATAATAAAATAGTAAGCAGGATAGAAGAGTATCAACTCTTCAAACCACCGTAAACGTACAAGCTCGAGCAAAGTCCAGCTTAGACTATAAATAAGCGCTTCTCGGGAGGCAACTCGAGCACTAACTTAGTAACTTTTCTTTTATTTTTGATTTTAGTATTTTTATACATCAACTAAGCCTTTTTAATGCAGAAATTTAGGACCACATGGCCATGCCCATGGGCGTGTCCGAGACCGTGTGAACACTTCAAGCAGAGACACGGTCATGTACCAAGGCCGTGTATAAACAGAACACAAATTTTCTCAAAACAAAGGCCACCGATATATAGCCACGACCATGCGATATGGCTGTGGCAACCTTTCAACTTTAACACGGGCTTGCACAAATCCCCACACCCATGTCCTCAGACCGTAGCCAACACTGTCAATTAAGACACGACTGTGGAACATATTACATGATCGTGTGCCCTCCCACACGACCGTGGGAGTAGCAAAGCCTCATCGCACACGGTCGTGGGACGTCCTACACGACCGTGTGAAGTACGAACAAGATCGCACACGGCCATGCAATATGGCCAACACGGGCTAAACCCAAGCCACACGGGCGTGTGCCTCTATTCTCCCTTTCAGTTCTATCTTTCTCATTTTTCATTTTTATTTTTCCTTTACTAGTCTCATTTTTATTTCGAATCTTATTTTGATTATGTTAACTCCTTTTAATCATTATATTATTAAGTATTTTTAGAACTTAGTTTATTATTTTTCTGTTATTTATTTTTCTATCTTTCATATCGGCCAATCCCTAACGAGCAATCTCTATTAATCCAAAAGTCCCACGACTAGTTAATATTTTCGCAGTTTTAAAAAGGAGCTCTACAGCTCATATTCAACCGAAAATGGGAACACCCTGCCACAATTGCCGACTCTTCCTCACAAGTTTATCCTAAATTCAGGGAGTTTCAATCCTCCCCCTCTCTTATGATATTATACTTCTCTTGCTATCTATATCTTTGTACATTGAGGGCAATGTACATCTTAAGTGTGGGGGGGAAGTTACTTTAAATCCATAATTATCTATGAAATCCCTGAAATTTGTCATGCTTTATTCTCAAATAATTCTCAGTCTCCTATTAGGAATTAATTCTGATTGATTTATGATTTTATTGATATGTTGAGAATTAAAATATAGGTGCCTGTACTCTGATTATTCAAACTTTAAAATATTAGGGAATCAAGCATGATAAGTTGAAATTTTTGAGAACCCTAATTTTTGTATAAGTTATTTCTTTAATTCTAAGTATTATCTTAAAATTTGAAATTCACAGGATTGTCATCAAAAAGCCATAATTCTGGTGAGATTTTGAGCCTTTTGAGCATACATTCTTTCGTGCTCACTTTTATTATTGTTTTGAGTGAGTCAACACTGATTTGTTATTCTAGAACTTGCTTTGATTATACGCATCAAGACCACATCATTGATTTGATATACCGAAATGATAAAGGCACTTAGGATTTAACCTACTTACTCCACAAAGGCCTACCTCAATAATTTAACCCCTAGTGAACCCCGTTGAGCCTAACAACCCATTCTTTGACTTACCTTCTAATTATTAACCAATAACCCATTTTTTATTGAATTTCATTCAATTACGTTGACCCTTATTTTTGTCGAGATTTGAGTTGAAATTATTATCTAGCTTTATTCTCTTTTCCAGCATGTAAAGTTGTAAATATTCAAGATTATTATGAATTGTTCTAAAAAAAAAGAAAAAGAGAAAAATGTGTATTTACAATTAAATTCAGTTGTCATATGTAATAGTTCAAAAGTTTTTACATATTTCTATTTAAAGGCTACCCAGGCATGAACGATATTATCATAAAAACTAGCCCTAGAAATATGTTCCCGGTGATAGACATTTTTCTAGCTAGATAACTTTTCAGTTCAATTCGATTCTAACCCTTCTTTTGCAGCCTGTGACAACACCCCTAACCAAGCCCCGTTACAACCCTTACAAGACCTTTTGATCGATATTTCATGTCAATCTATAGTGGTGGAGATGTGATTTCTTTGCAAGCCTATAGTAATAGCTTTTTAGGTTGACTAGAGAGTGCTTAATTTTTGAACCCTAAACACTTCGAGTGGATAGAGTGAATCTTTAGTGAGGATGTCAACTTCTGTTAACTAAGATGGAGAGATAATTACTTAGGAGAAGGGAGAAAGCTTATGTTTCAATGATAAAATTCTCAACTTAGATTGATTGAGTCTTTAATGTTATTTTGATTGAATTTTCAGTGTATGATTTCCTGTGGATTAATTTGAAACATTATTGATAAAGATTGTAGGTTGAGAAGAATGATCATTTATTAGGGATTGAGATTTTGCTTGAGGACAAGCAAAGGCTTAAGTGTGGGGGTATTTGATGAACGATAAATTATACATATTTTTACCTCATGTTTAGCCTGTATTTTGGATGAATTATTATTAATTTTGTGAAAATTAGTGCTCTTAATCCTTCTATTTCATATCTTATACTCAGGAGAGCATATGAAAGAGAAGAGAACGGAAAATAGACCAAAAATCGGAGAAAATGGGCCAAAATGTGAAAACGCACGGCCCAAGAAGTAACCACACGGCCGTGGCACACGGCCGTGCCACATGAAGATCACACGGTTCAGCCCCCGACAAGCACAGCCAGGCCACACGGCCAGGCTACACGGCCGTGCCTCCACCGATAGAATCACACGGCCTCTTGTCGAAATCACACAGGCGTGGCACACGGGAGTGTTCTAGTCATGAGGAAGAGGAATTTCACTCGGATTTTAATACTTAAAGGCTAAGAAAGGCTCCCCAAAACTCTATATAAAGACCCTAGGAGGCAACTCTAAGGGTGTACTTGATTTCCCCCTGCCAAGGGTAATCTTTTCCCTAAAATGGAGAGTATTCTCTCTGCCGACACGAAGAGTGAAAGCCAGGAATTACTCCAAGGGAAGCCGATTGATTCATTCCAGAAGCTGAAATTCTGCATCAAGATAGAAGATCTCCCTAAATTCCTTCAGTGGTTTTTGGTTTCCTATTTTTTGTTGTTTTATTTCTTCTGAGATGTTTTCCTCTTTAATTATGAACTAAACCCCTCAAATACTTGAGGAGGATGAAGCCTAAGACAGATCTTGTTATTATTTATTCTTGAGTTATATGATAAATACTTGAGTTGTTCTTAATTATGTGTGCTTAATTCTTGATTTAATAATCCCAGGTATTACTTCAAGAATTAGATGTGCTTAGAGCACAGGAGCAAAAGTCCCTGTGATAAGAGTAGATCTACCATAATTAAGTGGAGTTGCATGCAACCCTAGACATAGGGCGCCATAAATCTGCTGGATTAGGGTCAAACCTAATATGGGGAGCCATAGATCGAATTAATGCAACCTAGGAAGTTAATTAATAAAGGAACTTTTAATTAACAACTTAGGCCTAGTTGCTCTACGCCTCGATGGAGGGTTTAGCATAGGTTAGGGATCCCTACGGATCAAGTCAAGTGAATAAATCGTCTAGCTCAAGAACCAATAACAAGTGAAGTCTAGGTGGATTCTCCCTTAAGTATTGCTTATATCAATCAGCTTTTCCCTAAAGTTTTCCCCAATTTACTTTTTGTGCACTTTTAGTTAGTTTTAAAATTAGTTTAAATCAACTCTCTTTATTTTTAGGCTAGATAATAGAAAGGAAGTAAGTATTAGTACTTTTAGTTCCCTTGGGTACGATAACTCGGTCTTGCCACTAAACTATACTACTGTTCGACAGGTGCGCTTGCCTTTAAGGTCGTGATATTAGTTAGTTTTGGTGTGATCAGTTTTATAAATTTTATTACTTAATATCGTGAGTTGTTATCAATTTTATATGGCTTTGAAAAACAAGGAGGTTTAGCACATGAAGAGGGGAGAATGGAAGGTTTTCGCAAGGTTTTGGAGGATTGCGAGTTAAGGGATATGGGATTTTCTGAAAGATGGTTTACTTGGGAAAGGGGAAATTTACCAGAAACTAATATTCGAGAGAGGTTGGATAGAGGAGTTGCTACTGATGATTGGCTATTATTGTTCCTAAAATTTCTGGTTTGACATATGCCTCATTCGTTTTCAGATCATTGCCCATTGTTAATCACAGTAAACTAGGAGGATAAGTGGAGAGTTAATGGGAGTTTTAAATTTGAGACATGGTGGGTGTTGGAGGAGTCGTTTATTCTAGAAGTTAGGAACATTTGGGAGGGTTTGTCAGGGGATTTATTGAGTAAGCTTGATGGTCTTAAGAGAGGGCTGAAGAAGTGGGCAATTACGATTCACCATAAGAGAAAAGGGATGAAGGAAGCGTTAACCGCAAAATTAGAGAATTTACTGGATAATGACAGGAATGATGAGATTTTGTTTGAGATCATTGATACGAAAATTCAACTCAACTTTGAGATTGAGAAAGATGAGAGGTATTGAGAGCAAAGGGCGCGGGTTAATTAGCTAAAAAATAGAGATAAGAATACCGCGTTCTTTCATAAACAAGCAACCCAAAAAAGACAGAAGAATTTTATTGGGAGATTGCAAGTGGAAGATGGAAGAGAAACGGATGAGACCTTAGAAATGGAAAGTATTGCCAAATCATATTTTCAACAGTTGTTTACTGCAAAAAGGAGAGGGAATTATGAACATATTTTGGCAGGCATTAGTCGTTGTATTTCTGATAAAGATAATTCAAAGCTGAAGGCGATATACTCAGAGGAAGAGGTACATGAGGCGCTAGCAGAATTTGGTCCAACTAAGGCACCAAAGGAGGACGGATTACCAGCATTATTTTACCAGAAATGTTGGCCATTCATTGGAATAGAAGTTACATCATTTTGCCTGAACCAGTTGAATAAAAGTATGGATATCAGTTCAATAAACAAAACTAATATTGTTTTGATTCTAAAAATCTCTAATCCTTTAAATATGACCCATTTTAGGCCAATCAATTTATGTAATGTTCTCTATAAATTGATGGCAAAAGTTATTGCTAATAGACTCCGTAATGTGATGAGTAAATGCATTGATTTGGCTCAAAGTGCTTTCATACCGAGGAGATTGATTTGTGATAATGTTCTTTTAGTATATTAAATTCTTCACACTTTGAAGAATAAAAGGATGGGGAAAAAGGGGTTTATGGCAGTGAAATTAGATATGAGTAAAGCGTATGATAGGGTTGAATGGAGCTTTGTTGAAAAAGTAATGAAGAAGTTGGGGTTTGATTTTGAATGGGTGGATACTCTAATGAAATGTGTTTATACAGTGTCAGATGCAGTGGTTTTTAATGGTGTTATAGGAGAGACATTTTGTCCTTCTAGAGGTTTTCCACAGGGGGACCCTTTATCGAGTTTGATGAGGCTTGCAGATGATGGGAAGTTAATTAGAGGAGTTAAAGCTAGTAGAAGTGGGCCACAAATCTCACATCTGTTATTTGCGGATGATTGTATTCTGTTCGGAGAGGCTACTGAACGAGGAGCAGTATCACTGAAGAGGATATTACATGAATATGGGGTCTGTTCTGGTCAAAGTGTTAATTACACTAAATCCACGATTTTTTTCAACTCTAATATGCGAGAAGAGGAAAAAATGGTCATAGCTAGAGTGTTGGGGGTTCGAAGTACAAATAATCCAGAACGATATCTAAGGCTTCCGAATGTGGTAGGCCGAAGTAAAAAAGTTACTTTTCAGAATTTAAAGGACATATTTCGACAAAGAATTGATAATTGGAGTATTAAGCATCTTTCTCAAGGGGGCAATGAGATTTTTATTAAAGCTGTGTTACAAGCTATTCCGACCTATTCCATGGCATGCTTTTTACTTCCTAAGTCGCTATGTAATGAGTTGGAGGGTATAATAGCGAAGTTTTGGTGGCAGAAAAATCAAGGGAAAAAGGGGATTCATTGGTGCGCTTGGAAGGATGTTTATGCTTTAAAAGAAACTGGTGGTCTCGGTTTTCGAAAACTCGATAAATTTAATATTATATTGTTAGCTAGACAGGGGTGGCGTCTTATTAATTATCCCGATTCTTTGTTAGCTCGTGTTTTGAAAGCTAAATACTATCCGAATACGAGTTTTTTATCAGCTCAATTAGGAAACCTACCTTCACTTATCTGGAGGAGCATATGGTCGGCAAGAAGAGTTTTGGAAGAAGGACTTTGTTGGAGGGTTGGTAAGGGGGACCATATTTCTGTTTGGACAGACCTTTGGATATCGAGGAATGAAGATGACATATTGCTGAATCATCATAGGGAGGATAATATTGTGTTAGTATCAGATCTGATTAATGAAGCAACTAGATCGTGGAAAGCAGAGTTAATTGAAAATACCTTCAGAGCAGAGATCGCTAGGAAGATTATGCAGATCCCGTTGGCGAGGTTAGAGCACGAAGATTTCCAAGTTTGGCGAGGAGAGCAGTCGGGCAACTTTTTTTGTTAGAAGTGCCTACAAACTATTACAGGAGGCTAATCTTAATCCTATTATTATACAAACCGAAACTAAGACCTTCTACAAAAAGCTATGGAATTTACAAATTCCTCCGAAGCTTAAAATTACAATTTGGAGAATATCTTGGAATTATATTCCAACTCTTGCTAATCTGAAGGTAAGGAGAGTAGTTGCTGATTCGCGTTGTCCCAGATGTCATCAAGAGGAGGAGAATGACTATCATGTTTTTAGGTTGTGCCTTACATCGATAGAAGTGTGGCAAATAGTGAAGCTTCCTTGGATACTTAATAGTAATACCGAAAATATATGGTCTTGGCTAACCTGGATTTTCAGTCATGGGACGAATGAACAATGCCGTACTTTTTGTTGTAGGCTTTGGTTAATCTGGACAAATCGCAACAAATTAATATATGAAAATAAGTGCACAACAAGCAGAGATATTGCAGCCCAAATCTTAAGTTATGTTTCAGAACTCAAGAACATGGAGGAAAATGCACTTATCTTAGGCAAAAGCTCGTGTATGGAGACTGATGAGAGGAGAGCCAGTGTGATGATTTATTTTGATGCGATTTTTGACCATCGACTTTCAAGATCTGCTGCAGGGTTGGTTGTTCGTGATGTGGGGGGTGAGATATTGGCTTCCAAGTCGGTTATCCATTCTGATATTGCTATGCCGTTTGCAGCAGAGACCCATGCTAGGATACAAGCACTAAAGTTAAAGGTGCATTTGGGACTCAACGATGTGCAGATAAGGGGCGACTCAAGATCGGTCATCACAAAATGTAAACTTTCAGATCATGATAGATCGTCAATCGGAGCACTCATTAGAGACATTCAAGATTTATAATCCCACTTTCAAAAACTCAGTTTTCATTTTATTCCTAGATTAGAAAACAGACTTGCTCACTCTGTTGCAGCAGAGGCTTTGAGGAAAGAGGAATGACATTACCTGGTTGGAGATATCCCTAGATCTGTTCGAAGCAATATAGAGCGGAACCGTCCAAGGCACCCAGATTGAGAGAAATGGAAAGCTTTTGAAGTTTGTAGCAAAAGACTAAAGATTTGTGGAGATCTGCTATCATGAAGGTTGTGTCAGTGATGGGAAGGATGAGACGTTATGATGGCCAGCTGTTTCTGTCGACTGAGTTATGGATTAGGTTTACTTTTTCTTTTAGTTTAATTTCTGTGTTGTCTTTTCAATTTCTAGCGGGTTTCTATTCACGCCGGGTTTTAAAACCTTTCGTACATATTTCTTAGTCTTTATAGATTATTTTGTATTAGACCAATTGTTCTGTTTGGGCTTATTTTCTAACACTCAGTCGATTTCTTCAAAAAAAATTAACTAAATTAATTAAATAACGAACACGACAAAAAACAAAACAAGAAAATAACTAATTAACAACCAAGAAACAAAATAATACCTAGAAAAGAATTCACTTAAAGTTCATCTTTTAACTATTAATCTAAATTATGCAATTTATTTACTTAGTATCTATGGATTCACCTATTAGATTTGACTCTAATCCAATAGATTTATATCGTTCTATTTCTAGAATTGCATGTAACTCCACTCAATTATACAATATCTACTCTTAAACAGTGTATATTCCTCCTCTCATTTAAGCACATCAAATATGGATCAATAGTCTAGAAATACTAAATCAAGAATTAAACACACATAATTGAGAACAAACTAAGAATTTATTGCATAAAATAAAAATCAAAAGGCAGAATTCATCATAGGGTTCATCTCCCCTAGGTATTTAGAAAATTTGTTAATGCTTGAAAAAAAAAATCCTAGAGACATAAAAGAAATAAAGAAACTCATTATAATCTCCTAAGAAATCAACTGGGTGTCTTCAATCTTGACGAAATTAATGGTTTTTCTCAAGTTGTTTTCTTGAATATTCTATGGTGGCTCACTCATATCTTCTTCTTTTTATCATATAAATGTCTTAGAATGCCCGAAAAACCTAAAATTCGTGTTTTCCTACAGTTGAGAGTGCCAATGCATGAAATCGACACGACCTACCAAATGACCGTGTGGCAGACCGTGTGGCCAGGCTATGCGTAAGGGGTCAAACCATGTGGCTCCTGTACCTTGCTTCGATTTTTCGATTTTCGCCCGTTTTTCACTCCTTTTACTCCCAAATGCTCTCCTAAGTATAAAAACATGAATTTATAATATTAGAAGCATAATATTCACCATTAACATCGAATAATCGACTAATAAGAATGGGACCAAAACATATTACTTTTAACACTTATCAACAATTACATGTATCATGACAAATAATATTTTTTCCCGCAAGAACTATTACTAATTATAACCCTAATAATTTATTATTACTCCATAACCTATCTAAAAAAATTGATAATAAAAAAATTCCAACTAACTCTAATAAATAAAAATTAGCAAAGCAAAATTAAAACAAAATAAGTAATTAATAATAATAGCTTAGTATTACAATTTTATTTCCACCCAATTTATTCATATATAGTTGATTACTACTAGATTTTAGTTAATTATCTTTCAAGTAAGGAACTAATTATTGAGCTATATTCCTATGTCAATATTAGGTCAAATTGATTAAGAATAAACCTCAACTATAGTTACCAAAGATAATCAGATATATTTCTATATTAATTACAATTCAAAACTTAGTTTATCTAATTTAGATTAAGAGTTACTCATTTTAGACTTAAAATGAAAAGTCTTTTTCTAATTCTTTTAAGTTTTGTCAAATTAACTGTTAATCGAACTATTATCAATAAAGAACAATGATAAATAAATAATCAAATATCTATGAAGAATACAAATAGAAAAATATTTAATTAGCTAAACATTGAATTCAGTGTAATCCTAGAAAAGAAATAAAGTTGATGGAAAAGTTGAAAAATATCTTGAAATAAAAATAAGACTTAATCATAAAAAATATAAAAAAGTAGATGGAGAATTTGAGTCTTCTTGATGAATTTCATCGATCCTTGATGCTTGACTTCTCTTCTTTTTCTCCCCATTTCTTTTAAGGTTGGGTCTCTTTTTTTTTTTATCTCGTCAAAATTTACAACCCTTATCAGGTAATCACGTTGCTCCAGCGGATAAATCTTTTGCTGGAGCGAAAAACTACTTTCCTTGCATAAATCAAACTATCATTTCTTTATAATAACCTACAATCTAAAAATATATAATTAACTTAAAATAAAATTTAAATATAAAGAAAAAAATCCTAAAATATACTAAAAACTAATTTATAAAACAAACTGAAATTCTAAAATCCTACTAAAATAAAAAACAAATAACTTTGATATGAGTCCTCCGCCAAGAAACTCTTCCCTGTTTTCCTGGCCTTATTTTTGCTTAATTAAATTTATTAGGATTTGAGCTGTGGCTATTGTTTTCTTTGATTGCAGTGTATTGTTTAAGCTTTTCGTTTCACATGACGTGTTTCTCAATTTCTTTCTCATTTTTATCCCTTTCTTTTGAAAATAACTTTTTATCAAGACTTCAGCTTTTATTAACTTACGAGTTTTCACAATTCTTTTTTTTCCTTCTTCATGAAGTTAATTAATATTTTTAGTCACTAAAGAGTAAAAGAAAACCCAACTTTGAGTAAGGTCAAAGAAATCATTTAGCAACAAAACTCCAAAATTTGTAGATACATAGTCAAAATCAAGAAAACAAAGTAAGCTATTATTTTCAAGAATAAAATGTTTTAAATGACAACTAAGATAACACACATAAAATCAAAGAGAAATTTATTGGATTTAACCCAAAGAAAACTAAAGCAGATTATCAATAGTTTTCAACACAAAGACAATGAGAGAAGACCCAGAAACAATGCAGAAGAAAGAATCAAGCAAGTTAATGGATGGAAGAAAAGAAGAATCATAGGAAATTGAGAACTTTTGCAGAGATTGTGAAGGAAGAAGAGATAAATGCTTGAGTTTGAGGTGTAGTGTTGTAGCGGTCTGATTTTTAGTGGTAATGAAAAATATAGTTTTAGAATTTTATTTGCATAAATCGAGTTTGTAAATATTAAATATGAATATTTATGGATTTAATATAGAAATCTATTAAAGATTGGTCCGGTAATTTTGCTAAATTAATAATTAATTAAGACTTAAGAACTAAATTGTAAAGTCTAACCACTATAAGTTTTTAATGGTTTAAGGACTTATATAGTAAATAGCCAAAGGTCCCAAAATAATAATTAAACCATTTTTCTAAGCAAATGATAGAGGATGATGATGGCATGTTGATCTGACTTTTTAAGGATTAATTAAGTTAATTAAATATGGTTACTAAAGTTAATTAAGATTTAATTAAACTATAAATAACAAAAATAAGTGGAAAGAAAGAGAATGTGTCATCTTGTTCATCTTTCTTAACCAATTCACCTTAGGGAGAATAGAAGAGAAACATACTTAAAGCTAAATTATTCCGCAATTGATTTAGGTATGAAATTTATGTAATTATTTTTGTAATTTTTATAAATTTAAGATTATGAGAGTTTGATTTAGTGTACAATAATATTACTGTTAACCAAATTAAGGGCAAGTCACCGAAATGAAATATTATTAAAGTTGGGTGATTAAAACGAGAAAATTATTTAACCATGGTACTGTATTTGAGACTTTTTTATTTTAATGACCAAAATGAAAATTTACTGAAGTTGGGTAACTAGTTATGTAGTTTACCCAATTTTTCTATGCATATTAATCTCTGTTCCGGTGTACGGGAAACCCGGTTATAAAAGCCCCGACCTCATGAGCTAGTAGAAAAGACAGCTTTGAGCTCACTGATCCGAAATTTAAAAAAAAAAAAAATCGTTTCAGTTACCTGCTATAATAATCTCTCTCAAAGTCACTCTCGAAGGTAAAGTTCTGATTTTCAGAATCAGCTTTTCATATTCAAGTTGTTTTTTTCTTTTAAATCAATTTTTTGGTTTTTATCTTGTGGGTTCTTTGAAATTTCCTTTCTGAATGATTTTCTTGGTGGGTTCTTAGTAAGAGAAAGCTTTTTTTTTTTTTTTTTTAAGTCTATCTAACAAACTCTCCAGCTTTGGTTTCTAATTTATTTTATTGTTGAACTTAGTGGAGGAAGCATGAAGGGCCATGAATCAAAGGTAGTGGCTAATTTCTTACTCAACAATTGCTCATTTGTATTCCAAAGCCCTTTTCATTTTGTAAATCGATTTTTGTTTTGAATTATATATTTAAGAATTTGTATAGTTGCTCTGTGATTTAAGTAAACATGAACACTAGTTTTGAGCTAAATAAGATTTTAACTAGAAGCATTCATGATAACCATGGATTGATTGATCAATAACTTAGATAGTAATATGACAGTTTACTTTGTGAAGGATTAGGAGATGATGAGTAGGGTTATTATATTTGATATACAGCCATTGATGAGTCGGGCATACTGCCTTTCATTTGCTAGTCTTATGATTACGCTTTTCCTTGAATTAACCTTTTATTTGTTTATGCATATTACTTATTTAGATGGCAAGGATGGAGGATATTCTTAATCTTCCAGTGCAAGATCCTCCTTGTGCAGAGTTCTCTGCTGCTCACATAACATGGGTAAAAGTAGAAGGCGGTCGCCAAGGTGGCGATGATATTGCTCTAATCCCTTTTTCTAGAGTAGATGATTTTGTAAAAGGAGAGTCTTCTAAAGCAGAATGTCCTGCTAGCTTCCGCATTGAGTCAAGGAGGAAAAGATCTGAAGGAAGTATTAGCAAACCAAGGGTTGATGGATATCTTGAGTATACTCTGTATGATGCAAATTGAACTCCATTTAGTAAACAGGACTGCCTTGTTTTTTTTGCTCCGTTGAAAATAACATACAGACATACACAATCTGATAGTAGCTTCTTAAAGTGATTCTCCTTTTCTGGCTATATTCACTGTATATTATATGTTCTTTAAATAATTTACAGCCTAGCTGGTGAAACTTTGTGCCACCTTAATTATTTTTACTTCATTCCTTTTTCTCTTTAAAATTCTTTGTCCATTGAAAACCAGTTTATATATGATACTTCTTGAATAGTTATTACGACAGCAGTTGTTTAAACATTTCATCATCAATGGCAGAAGATGTTGTGCAGAACATATTCTTATCTCACAACAGGGTTTTTTTTTTATAGGCTATCTATGCAGAATGTGAATGTTTTTATTGAAGGCTAGCCAGCTTAATCATGTTGCTTAAATTTTAGTAGGAAATTACTGCGGTGCATCATGTTTTATATGTGCATGTGTCAGTGAATATGTATCTGTGGAGTGTGTTCTACCATATATTTTCCTGCAATAATGCTTGTTCCTATATTAATTGCTAGTCTTTATGTGCACTAAAATCAAAGATTTAAAGCTAATCTGTTGATTGTGCAGATACTGGTGTTCTTATGGTCCTGAAGACTACCGTGATTGTGAATCTGGTCTTGGGGATGGCTCAAACTTTAAACCTGCCACAGGGAAAGGAAGCAGGCCAGGGAGGCGCCACATGATGAGAGGTTGCCTTTGCCACTTTACTGTAAAGCGCTTGTACACACGTCCCCTCCTGGCCCTTATAATTTATAATCAAAGAAAGCATGTAGATAAAACAGGGTCCCCTTGTCATGGGATACTTGACCAGGATGCTGTGGGGACAAGAGCTATGTATGCTCCTAGAATCTCAGAAGAATTGCGCCAAAAGGTGATGTCTATGCTATATGTTGGAATATCTTTGGACAACATCATTCAGCATCATATGGAGGTGGTCCAAGGGCATGGGGGCCCACACAACCGAGATGATTTTCTCACACGAAATGATGTTCGTAACATTGAAAGAGTTATTCGTAATACATCACATGAAGTTCACATTGATGATGCATGCAGTGTAAAGATATGGGTACAAAGGCATCAAAAGCATGTTTTTTACTTCCAAGATGCTTCTGCTTCGGAACCATTTATTTTGGGGATACAGACAGATTGGCAGCTGCAACAGATGCTTCGCCATGGACAGAATGGTTCTGTAGCTTCTCATTCTACCTTTGGCTCAAAGAAACTTAAGGTACTCTGTGTGTGTGTTTAAAGGGTGATTCAAATATATCTGCCCGTCTGAAACAGAAATGAAAATTTGAGAATGAAAATAAGAGAAAGATCAGGGCTTCATGGATCTCCTTAATCTTTTCACCTAGGCAGGGGCAAAGCCAGGAATTATCTGGTGGGGGGGGGGGCAATTTTGTATTAAAATGGCTTAAATTGAATTTTTTAACTTTTGAGAGGGGCCAAAATTTGAAATTTTCCATTTAAAGAAACTAAAAGGGATTAAACTGAATTATTTATATTTGAGAGGCATTAAAAGCAATTATCCATTTGCGGGGGTGGGGGGTTGGGGGGGGGGGGGGAAGGCCCCTGCCTCCCCCCAGCTGTACCTTTGAATCTAGGATTATGGCTGTTTGACACAATACCATAGGGAAAATATAACAAAACAGCTGGTAAGGTTATCATAAACTTGTTCTCTATTCGTCTAAAGTTGTTTCATGCTTACTTATAGAGTGTCATAATCTTTTCTTACAAGAAATTGAAATTTAAAATAGAAATAACTCCCAAACCATAAACAAAAATCAAATATATATTATATAATATGGTAAAGCTTAAGATAAACTTCTTTACACTGAAATCTAAAATTACCAGAATGAATCCTTTACACTTGAAACTGAGAAAACACCCTAGGAAATGTAGTAGGATGTACTAATGATATTTTAGCTACAAGGAGCTAAATAAAGCAATATTAAGTAAAGATAATAATTTCATGTTTCTGCTTTGTTGTTTTGGTTTCCTATTTTGTGGATTTATTATTGCAAATATATAGGTTGGAAATTGGTTAGTGTAGAAATATTATATAGGAAGTCATTGTTCTTTGAACCTATGTTACTTGGATTCAATGATGAGTGCTAAATTAAGGTATGTGTCTGACAGGGGTATGCCTAGGTTTTTCCAAGTTTTACCACATATTTGGATGGCTGATCTCAATAACTGTGTCAATAAAAAGTTTTGGAGACAAGTACATAGAAATATAGTTGTAGCAAGATAGGCCTAACCTTAAGGATGCATGATCTACTGTGTTATCACATATTTTTAACCCTATATCTTTACCGCAGTTTGAAATGATTATGACCTTAAACTCGATGAAAATCCCCTTCATTGACAGTATCCTCTATCCACTTTACTTGTCTTCGACTCATCCCGAAATGCAATTCCTGTTGCTTGGGTGATTACCTCCTCTTTGACCGGTCAAGATATTCATAAATGGGTAGGCTCCCTTGCTGAAAGATTAAGGACAAAGGACTCTAGGTGGAGACTTAATGCCTTTTTGGTTGACGATCCCTCTTTTGGGTTTTCAGTCATAAGGTAAATCCTGATATGATGTTTCTAATTTATTTGAATAATTTTTTTATTTATAGGAGGAATGTGAAATCTAAGTTGCTTACATGCAGAGATGCTTTCCAGTGTCGGGTTCTATTGTGTGTCTGGCATGTTCGCCGTGCTTGGATAAGGAGTCTTTTAAAGACTTGCTGCAACATTGATATTCAACGAGAGATGTTTAAGCACTTGGGCTGGATATTATGTTCCTCAAGAAGCGTACCTAATGTGATGGATGCAGTTCAAGAATTCATGGAAGTATTTGTTGATCAGTCTGCTTTTATGGATTATTTCAAGAGCCAATGGTCACCATACATAGGTGAGTGTCCATTGGTTGTTGGCTTAGATTTTGTCTATAGCAATTCTCTTTTCTCCTAACACAATTTATCATAGTCATTTCTTTTGTTTCTGATAAGTTTAACATGATGTATTATGTTGTCTAATTTCTGACTTAAAATGCTTTTTTGTCTTGCAGAGTCATGGGTCAGTTGCATAAGGTCACTTCCTGTTGCTGGTCCAGAGCCGCATGCTGCCATTGAATCTTATCACAGAAGACTGAAGTACAAGCTTTTAAATGATCAATATGCTAATTTCTGGCCTAGAATTGACTGGTTAATCCATACTTTGACTACCGAATTTCATTCCTTATATTGGTTGGATCAGTACACTGTAGAAACCGGATATTTTTCTAATCTCAGAGATGAATCTTTCTCAACCAATGCTTGGTATCAGGCCCTACACATACCAGATAATGATGTCATATTGGATGAGCAAAATCTCCAGGTTGCAAAGGTCATCTCCCAAACAGACCGAAACCTGGCATATACAATTTGGAATCCTGGTTCAGAATTTTCTCTCTGTGATTGCCACTGGTCAAATCTGGGAAATCTCTGTAAGCATGTCATCAAAGTGGCAATGATGTGTAAAAATAGGCAGGTAGCAAGGCCACTATTAGCTGCTCAAATTTATAGACAGACCTTGCTTAGTCTTCTGCATAATCCTCCAGATGATCCGGTAGTTCTGGATCATGCTATTCTGTGTACAACTCGCTTGCAACAGGATATCAAAGGCTGGGAAGACTTATCTAACAGTGGACTTCTTCAGCACTTGCCTCCTGAACTTAACTCTCAAATGGCAGATAATACTCTCCTTTTTGCACGCTCTCATTGATTACACCATCTGAAAAGCAATTTAATAAGCCAAATGCTTTCAGCAACTCTGTGATGTCACTAATCTAGCTTCTGATTGAGCTGAAATGTATATAACCAGGCTTGGAAAAGAAAATATGTAAATCTATGGCATCTGAACTCCACCTACTTGAGGTGCATCATGTTTGCTCATGTTTATATTGCTGATTCTGTTTCTGGTAGTTCTTAATTATTTTGTTTCTCCTCAAGGAAGGGGTGAGAGGAGGAAGAAAGGGAGAATCTGATTTCAGCCGACTTCCACTGTTCAGCACATTAAGCATTCATTCATCCAGACATGTTTTAGCTGTTCAGTTGCGAAGGTCTGGCATTGTTCTCTGTAAATCAACAGCAGGTATTTTCCTTTGTTTTTGCCCAACTTTTATGCTCTATGTGAACTTACTCTCTCTCTACCCACACTGGAGTGAACATCAAATGGAGGATCCTTGGTGAAATATGTTTATTTGGAAACTCATTGGGACTTTCTCACCTTAATGACCAGATTTATTTTTCTTGCTGAAGTTGCCTAAACGCCTTGGGCCTGGAATATCATGGATTTGATCAGAAAAGCATATTTAAACCTCGCAGGTATTGTAGGGCAGCTTTCTCCAGTAATATGAAAAACTTGCCATGGGTTGCTAATATTTTCCCAAACCAAATTCTGTTCCCTGGTGGTCAAGTGTAAATAGCCAGCAAATTGGTATGAGGAGTTTTATCCGTAAACGTCAAATAACTCTCTTAATCCGCTTATTTTATATGAAAATTATTTGAAACTGCAGATACAACACAAATCACTCGAGTTTTTGGAATTTCTATTGCCATATTCCCTTATCTCAACCACGAGGGATCAGAGTCCACAATTTTGTCCCGGTAAAGTTGATTCTGGAACGGAATAGAATAGGATTACTTGAAAGTAAGTTGATTGTGAGTTATGATTGCCAAGCATGAATGTGACCCATTTTTCATTGGAATCACTCTATTTTATCGTATTTGAGATGTTACTTGGGCTCGCAGGTCTGCATCCTTGGAACCTATTGTTGGTTACAACAATAACACTAGTGCAGGGAAGTTTCCCAGGTTATCAAGAAGTTGAAAAGCAAACCTATTATGGTTTATCAAATCTGAGGTAATGGCTTTACTTCCTTGCTTGTAACTTGTATAGCATTAATCCTGGTGTTGTTGAAGGAACTCAGTCGAACACATTTGGTCTGTGTATTAAACAGTTTCATCTCCTATGCATAACAATGAAGCTTATCTCCCGGTCTTGGGTTGAATCCCCACTAAATTTAAGTTTTGAGTTCAAAATGGCAAGTGGGGTTCATTTCCATCATTTACGTAACTTCATGGAATAATTTGGGTCAATTTGGAAGGATATAGAAACCCCAACCTCAGATTTTTTTTTTTTTATCATATCTCAAAATCCTTACCATTATTAATTCCCTCATATCATAATGTAAAGATTTCAAAAATATTATTTTTTAATGGCAATACTGGCTAGTATAAATACACAAAGCAAGTTGATATTAAAGTACTATTAGTTGATACACATATTTAATATGGTGGTTTGGGAACTGAAAATTTTTTTGCTGTTAATGTATGAAATTATAATTATATTTGTAAAACCCATAATATAGTTAATCAAGTTAAAACCTCCTTCTATCTATTTCTCGACTTAAGTAAAAGGTGTCGATACCCTTGATTTGTTGGGAAACCTGTACATCAACGCTATATCTGAAGAATCTTTTGCTCAAAATGATAGCAAAGATGCATTTTATTGAAATAACGATTTTGAACGTAAGCCTATTTCACAAAGGATTCTTATTACTATTAGGTTTAGAGTAATCAGTGTGTTTTGAACATTACTCTGAATTAGCTCTAAAAATTGCAGAAATCTTTTTTGCAGTCCAGTTGTTCAGAATACTCTCAGGCATATAGAGGTAAATGCTCGACAAATTTCTTTCTTCAGTTTCTTTAGATATGGCGTTGATGTGCAGGTTTTCCAATATTTCTTCCGTGGTTTCCTTTCTTAGCATCCCTTGTTCAGTGTGAATAATTCCTTATGATACAAAAATTCTAGATATGTGAGGGAATGTCATTGGTTCCCATTTGATTTCCTCCCCGCTCAAATGTGTTCTCTTTTTTTGTTTCTTTTCCAATTTCTTTTTTCTTTGTTTCGCGTCTAGCTTGAATCTTAAGCCGAAGCGGTTTCGTTTGTCTTTTAACATTGAAGCCTCAACCCTTCCTTGGAGGTGTCTCTTAAGTCTTTTCCTCGGTAAGGCTCCTTTTCTGACCGTCAGTTGTAAGTCCATTCTCGTAGTCTTGGATATTTTAGGCACTGGGATTATGTTCCTTTCGGTAATGGATGTTGCGTTTACAAATTCCAAAGATCGAAAGGAACATTTGATCACTTCATCATTTGCCTCTAAATATAGTACGTCATTGGTTAAAGCTGCAATGATATCCTCTTTTGCATTTATTGTCACCAAACGATCTACTATTATTAATTTCAACTTTTGGTGTAGTGATTAAGACATTGTTCCTGCTGAATGTATTCAAAGCCTTTTTAACGAGTAATTGTAAGAAGGTTTGATATCCATTACTAGGAAGTTTATCTCGTATGTGTTTGGGCTGATCAACAGGGGTATTTCAATTCTTCTCATTAGTCTTTTTTTTGTGCCATCGAATGCCTTTACTATGCTTTAGCATGTCTTCATGTGAGAGCTATCCACAAGCAACCTATTCAGTGTGGATAAGGGCAAGGCATTCAATGCTGATCCATTATTAATTAGTACCCCCAGTAATATAAATCCTTTGTAACGGGTGGTGATATGCAGAGTCTTTGTCGATCCCATGCCTCGATGAGATTTCATCATCATTAAAGAAAATGAAATTATTCGTGCTTATGTTGCTAAACAGATGGTCGAGCTTGTTGACGAATATATCATTAGTGACATAAGTTTCATTCAATACATTCATCAATGCGTTGCGATGTACCTCCAAGCTTAAGAGTAAAGCTAGCACTAATATGCGAGTTGGTTGCTTGTGCAATTGTTCTAAAACGCTATACTCGCCGTGCTTTTAAGAATTTCAAAAATTCCTTAGCCTCCTATTCCTATACTGGCTCATTAACAGGCAGTTCAGGTTTGGCTGTTTCTCCCTTCTTTTGCTCGACCACCAAGGTTTTTCTTTTTACTGGCTCTGCTCTTACATTGTCTAAATCGTAGCGCCTCTCGATACACGTGTAAAATCTCTCATTTTGGTCCTCTTTTAAAGTGCCGGTTGGGTTCTTGTCTTCGGAGATTGTCACATTGCAGTCGTAATTCTAAGAAATCCTCTTGCTGTGTTTATAGGGAAAGACTACAGGCTTCTGGATTATAACTTTTGGTGCCATTTGTACTTCGACCTTATTGCTTCTTGGCCATGAAATGATAACTATTGGGTAGTTGACTTTCTGGACATTTGTTGTTGGTTCTTTCTCCGACGCGCATATATTTCCTTCTTCTAAGCTTTTAACATCATAAAATTAAACTTTTTTATTATCCATCAAGTTTTGCATAAAGGCCCTAAACTCGATGCATTTTTAGATCTCGTGCCCCTCTCCATTATAAAACTCACAATATTTCATCCCTTCGAATCTCTTCTCTAAATCTTGTATGATTAATCCATTTTTATAATTTCTTTCCATAACCATCTTAACGGGGTTTTTACTTCTGCGACATCCATCTTAATCATTTTTTCTATATTCTCAATTATTGCATTTACCCCATTATCAGTATGGTTGGGTAACGGATTTTTTACACTACATGCATTATTAAATTTCACAATACCCATTTTGATAAGTCTTTCAACTAACTTCTTGAAAGCGATGCAGTTTTCTATCGAGTATCTTATTATTTTCGCATGGTATTCGTATTTGGCATTTGTGTCGTACCATTTATGGTATGAGGGTTGTATTGGTTTTAGATGTAAAGGGGACACAACATGCGCATCAAATAAACTTTAATATAATTCTCGATACGTAATCGGAATTGGCGTAAACTGGAGTTTCTCCATGTTTTGCTTCGTGCCGGATTTTTGTCTCGGTGGACCTTGATGACCAGCGGTTATTGTTCTTAGCTGGCTCATAGTAATTGATTTTGAGTGACCTTTGTTATACGTGCTTGTGTTCACCTCGTTCTCCCTTTTCTTCGGGGTTGACTTTTTGGTGCTTTTCCCTGCATCTATCTTACCACCCCTTACTATATTTTTAATCATTTCGCTGATCATCACTATATCCGAAAAACTTTTTGTGGCGCTTCTCAACATGTAAGTGATAAATGGAGCCTTTAAAGTGTTGATAAAAAACATGATGGTTTCTTTTTCTAAGAAAGGTGGCTGGACTTGTATAGCGACTTCCTTTCATCTTTGGGCATATTGCCTGAAACTTTCATTTTGTTTTTTTTCCATATTTTGCAAAGTGATTCTGTCAAAAGTCATATTTGTCACATGATTATACTGCTTCATAAAAGCTTGTGTTAGGTCCTTCTATAAATTAATCTTGGTACGACTCAATTGGTTGTACCATTTGAGCCAACTCCAACCAGACTGTCTTGGAAGCAGTGAATCAATAGTTAATCATTGTTGACATACCCAATCATTCGTCTACAAAACATGATGATGTGAGTTTCGAGACAGCTAGTCTCGTTATACTTTTCAAACTCTGACATTTTGAATTTGGGGGGAAGTATTAGGTTCGGAACAAGGTTTAGATCCTTAGCATCTATTCCATAGTGATAATCAGCATGTTTAATTGCTTTAAATTTTTCTTCCAGTCATTTGCATCGGTTTTCCAGCTGCTTTGGGAGCTACATTTTCGCCCTTTCTATTTTTGCTACATCGTTCAGATCAGGGGCAACAGGATTAGTTAGGTTATCCCTCGGATTCAAGCCTGAGCCTGTTTGGTAGTTCATGGGTGCGAAGCACTAGTCTGAAACCGCTCAGGCCTGATTGTAACAGATGGGCTTCGTGGGTACATTTCGGGTTGTGTCTGAACATTTGTCAAGGTAAAACCCGGGGTAGAGAGAATCCTCATTATAATTTCTGGCATTGACCATTGGGCTTTTTCCTTTTTCGAGCCCCCTAGTTAGCAATTGGGTTAATTGATTCATCATATTTCTTTGGGACTTTAGCATATGGTTTTTTATATCTTTGTTGAATTTTAGCTAACTACTCTTGCATCTGCATTTGCAGCTGATCTTACATTTCCCTTTGAAGCTGTTTTAGTCTTTCCAACTTTTGGTCCATTACTTTAGTTTTAGCGTGAATACCGTAACGATGCTTAGTTGGTAGGCATTTACCGATTTCTAGATTAACTGAAATAATTTTTAATTAATTAGGGTCTTTTTGTAAAATTTAATGCATGTGATGTAATGTAATGCAAATGCATGAGATGAATGCAAAAAAGACGTTGACTCTAATTCAATTTAATTTAGAATAACTTTACTAGAAAATAAAATTCTTTACATAAAATAGATTACATATATGGCTTTGCCCTGATGTTTAAAGTTTTAACTCTCCTAAGAAGCCAAGCTAGCTCTTGGTCTCGGTCCGACTCTAATTCATATTTCACACTAAACACGTCAGCTTGAACCGCTAGAGCTGTAAATGATCCGCTACCTTTCGTATTTGGGCCACGGCTTTAACTATAATGTAGTCTCTGTTTCTAACTTGATCTTGAGAACGGTCAAGTTGCACTTTTCAATGCTCTTTACTTGCTTTCAGGAGTTTAACTCGGAGTTCGCAGTTTTTTAACGCAATTTCTAGTTCTTCTGTCTTTCTTTTCATTTCTTCGATCTTGTTTAAACTCGTACTCAGCTCAATTACAGAGTTACGATTACGACACTGATGAAATGACTTTTCAAGTTCTACCACTCTAGCCTTTAATTTGTTTTTTCACTTCGGCTTTCTGATAAACTCTTTTCTAGGTCATCTTTTCGAACCTGAGCATCTTGGAATTTTTTCTCCAATCGGTCGACTCTAGTTTTTTCTTCCTAAATCTCTTGTCGCCATTGCTATGATGATTTCCCCAATCCGGTGGTTCTCACTGGTAGACGCAACTTCTTATAATCCGTTTTCAAGCTATCAATATCTTTTTTTTGTCTTATTCTTTCCCTTCCTCAATTTCTCGGCCTTTAGCTTTTGAACATCAACATCTAATCTCAAACGCATTTTTCTTCCTCTAGTTATTCTATCCTCTTTCTTAGCTCTGAATTTTTCTTTTCAAAATCATGCTTTATGATCTCTAGCTCGGATGGGACTACTTACAGGTATTCTTCCATCAATTGAGCGCCTTCTTAACTTCGCTCGGGGATATAGTCAGTAATTTTTCTACTTCGTCAATCGTTATATTTGGGGGTCGTCATTTGACCTAAAACCAATCTTTTCATTAGCGGGTCTAGGTTCAAGCGTTAGAAATTTTTTGAACCTTTTTATTGTAGTTATCCCCTTTTATACAAAAACTAGCACTGAGCTAGCCCCTGTGTTGGTATGAACTGTCTCGATTTGTATTTCTTCAATACGATCAAAGGAGCATATCCGATGACTCCCTAAATTTCAAGTAGTGGGACCCAGTCAAAGTTCCCACACTGGTATAAAATCTCGTCAGGAACCATCTAAGGGGCTCTCCACTCGACATCTTTTCTTAGAGATTTTGGAGGATTGCTATTCATTTTTCCTCCGATATGTCATCTCTCTTCAGTGTAGCCGCTATTTCTTTTAATGGCGAGTAGTTCTTGGAGAAAATCCGATAAGAAACTTTATCTACTTTCCAAAAATGGCTGTGGAACCAAGCTAGTAATAGTTGCGCGCATTCGATGAATCTTCCTTCACCTGCTCTATGGCATGCATTCAAGGATCTGAACGTCTCGGCTAAAATTACGAGGATAGGTGTGACCCTATTATTAAGTTGGTCAAACAAAGGAGAAATAGCCTCTTTTACATGCCTCAACGCTTTAGGGAAAACCATCAGCTTGTAAATACTTAGAGCAAAAACATCGACCATTTTTTTCATATCTAGGTGTGCCAAAATCAGGTCTCACAAACTTTTTGAGGAAATACACTTGCTTTCTCCTTTTTGCTTAATTCGAGCTGCGACCTATTGTTCACTCATTCTTGTGATATTCATTATTTTTTTAATAAAAGTTGGGACATCCACGAAGCAAGGTTGTATACTCCTTTACAGTGGGCACCAAATTCACATTCTCAAAGGTAAAACAACTATAGGCTGGGTTCCAAAATTGAGCCATAGCTCGAAACCAGTGTTTATCCACCTTGATGTCAAGTAGATAGGGTAGATCACAATAATTGTAGTAAAATAACTGCTTGATCTCATCGTCTCAATGGACCCATATCTCTTTCAATTCTTGGAGATCGTTTTGCGTCACGTTGATACAGGTGAAGTCCCATAATTCTGATATATATCCCGCTGCCAAACTATCATCTTTTCTAACTGTGTTTTCTCTGATCATGTTCGGACAGTTGCATTATCTTTCACTTTATCAAGAAATTCGTTCTCCATTGAAAGCTCTCTATTTAGTAATCGAGCGTGAATCAACACATTTTTATAATGAAAATGTCATGCAACAACAAAATAAAGTAAAACAAGTCAGCATACAAATGTTGAAATTTGAAGCAAGTAATAAATAATAAAACGCCTATTCGGGTAACCATTAATGGTTTAGTGCAGCTCTATCTAGAGCGAGCTCTTATGGCTCACTATATATGGTTCGGTCTTAAAGAAACGGTACTTGAATCGGCAGATTTCTCGATTATCACCCGTTATAGGCTCATACGGATCGAGTTCAGTTTAGGGAAATGCATTTCCCTATAGCTATACGAAGATTAAAATCTCACGAAGACATAGGTACGGATGTATCCCGGAAGCGATTCACTATCCTATACGGAGATGAAAACCTTACGAAGGACTAGCTTCTCACTCTCACTTAAAAGGGTAAGATTGAACGAACATGCAATGCAATATGCGTAATCACTCTAAGACTTGAACTGATAAAGCAAAGATCATAAAAATGACGGATGAAATGTAATGAAAGGATCGTAATTTTAAATTGAATTATCAACTTTCGACTAATAAGACAAAAATTAATTATATCGTGACTTAACTCTTATTTATCTCTAGTGGAGTCATCAAGCTATTGAAACTTTTTTTTTAAAAATAGGTCGACTTTTTTTTAAAAAAAATAAAAATGAAATCGTCACCAATTCTTTTTTGATGAGGTGTGATTGGGTCATATCGTAATTTAATTGTTTTAATAAAACGGTTTGAAGCTGTCGAAATCTTTATTGTTTAAAAAACGGTCGTTGACTTTTTATTTAAAAAAACGAAAACGGAATCGCCACCAATCCTTTTTTGATGAGGTGTGATGGGGTTGTCCAAACTAAGGCGCAACACAATTTCTCAATTGGTGAGTACCTTGTCTCACATTTAATGAACTTTTTACTGAGGTAATATATTGTTCTTTCTTTCCTCCCTAACTCATCATGTTGGCCAAGCACGCATCCCATAGAATTCCCAAATTTCGCTAAGTATAGTATCAGTGGTTTATCTGGGTTGGGTGGCACTAACACTGGGGCATTGGACAAGTACTGTTTAACCTTGTCGAAAGTCTTTTGACGTTTCTCATCCCATACACATGGATTGTGTTTCTTAAGGAGGTAAAATATGTGGTCACATTTCTCAGTTAGCTGTGAAATGAAATGGGTGATATAATTTAGTCTTCCGTGGAAACCTTGAACTTCCTTTTAAGTACGTGGCGGAGGCAGCTCTTGTATGGCCTTGACATTGTCTGGGTTGATTTCAATCCCTTTTTCACTAACTACAAATTCTAACAACTTTTCGAACTTGGCTCCAAAAGTATACTTTGCTGGATTGAGCTTTAACTGAAACTTTTTCAACCTTAAGGACAATTTTCTCAGGACCTGAACACGCTCTTTCTCTATTCGGTGGCGATTGGTGGCGATTTTATTTTTGTTTTTTTAAAATAAAAAGTCGATCGTTTTTTCAAAAAGGGTTTCGACAACTTCAAACTGTTTTATTAAAACGAATAAATTATGAGGTGACCCGATCACACCTTATTAAAAATGATTGGTGGCGATTTTGTTTTTGTTTTTTTGAAATAAAAAGTCGACGACCGTTTTTAAAAAAAAGGGTTTCGATAACTTGGCGACTCCACTAGGGATAAATAAGAGAGTTAAGCTACGATTTGATTAATTCTTGTCTTATTGGTCGAAAGCTGATAATTCGATTTAAAATTACGATTCTTTCATTGCATTTTATCTGTAATTTTTGTGATCTTTGTTTTATCGGTTCGAGTCTTGGAGTGTTTTTGCATATTGCATTGTATGTCTATTGGATCTTACCTTTTTAAGTGGGAGTGAGAAGCTAGTCCTTCGTGAGGTTTTCATCTCTATATAGGATAGTGAATCGCTTCCGGGATACATCCGTACCTATGTCTTCGTGAGATTTTCATCTCCGTATAATCATAGGGAAATGTATTCCCTTAAACTAAACTTGATCCGTATGAGCCTATAATAGGGGAAGATCGAGGAATCTGCCAGTTTAGGTACCCTTTCTTTAGGACCGAACCAGATATAGTTAGCCATAAGAGCCCACCCTAGATAGAGCTGCACCGAACCATTCGTGGTTACCCGAATAGGTTTTTTTTATTTATTGCTTGCTTCAAATTGCAACATTTGTATACTGACTTGTTTTGCCTTATTTTGTTGTTGCGTGACATTTTCATTAAAAGGCGTTGATTCATATTCGATTATTAAGTAGAGAGCTTTTCATGGAGAACGAATTTCTTGATTAAGTGAAAGATAATGCGACTGTCCGAATATGGTCAGAGAAAACATGTTAGAGAAAGGTGATAGTTTGGCAACAGGATATGTATCAGAATTATGAGACTTCACCTGTACCAGCGTGACGCAAAATGATCTCTAGAATTTGAAAGAGATATGGGTCCATTAGGACGATGAGATCAATGTGCCCTATCTACTTGACATCAAGGTGGATAAACACTTGTTTCGAGCTATGGCTCAATTTTGGAACCCAGCCTATAATTGTTTTCCCTTTGAGAATGTGGATTTGATGCCCATTGTGGAAGAGTATACAGCTTTACTTCGTTGTCCAAGGATTCAAGTTGACAATATTTATTCTAGAGCCATCAATATCCCGACTTTTGTAAAGAAGTTAATGAATATCATAAGAATGAGTGAACAATGGGTCGCGGCTCGGATTAAGGAAAAAAGAGAAAGCAAGTGTATTCCCTGAAAAAGTTTGCAAGATCTGATTTTGGCACACATAGATATGATGAAAAAGGTCGATGTTTTTGCTTTGAGTATTTACGGGCTGATGGTTGTCCCTAAAGTGTTGGGGCATGTAGAAGAGGCGATTTTTGATTTGTTTGACCGACTTGATAAAAAGGTCACACTTGTTTCCGCAATTTTGGCCAAGATGTTTAGATCCTTAAATGCACGCCATAGAGCAAGTGATGGAAGATTCATCAGATGCGTGCAACGATTGCTAGCTTGGTTCCACAGCCATTTTTAGAAAGTAGACAGTTTCTTAGCGGATTTTCTTCAAGAACTACTCACCGTTAAAAAAATAGCGGCTACACCGAGAAGGGATGACATATCAGAGGAAAAATGGATAACAATCTTCCAAAATCTCTAAGAAAAAGACGTCGAGTGGAGAGCCCTTTGGATGGTTCCCAATGAGATTCTATACCGGTGTGGGAACTTTGACTGGGTCCCTCTGCTCTGGATTTAGGGAGCTGTCGGATATGCTCCTTTGCTCGTATTGAGGCAATAAAAATCGGGATAGTTCATACTAGCAACACAAGGGTTAGCTCAGTGCGAGTTTTCGTATAAAGGGGATAACTAAAAGAAAAATGTTCGAGAGATTTCTAACGCTTAGAACCAGACCCGCCGTATGGAAAGATTGACTGTAGGCCAAATGATGACCCCCGAATATAACAGTTGGTGAAGTAGAAGAATCAATGATAATATCCTCGAGCCAAGTCAAGAAAGCGCTCGATCGATGGAAGAATACCTGCAAGTGGTCCCATCCAAGCTTGAGATTATAAAGTGAGATATCGAAAAGAGGAATTCGGAGCTAGAAAAGAGGATAGAACAACTAGATGAGGAAAAATCCATTTGAGATTAAATGTTGATGTTCAAAAGCTAGAGGCCGAGAAATTGAAGAAGGGAAAGAATAAGACTGAAGAAGATTTGGATAGCTTGAAAACGGATTATAAGAAGTTGCGTCTATCGATGAGAACTGCTGGGTTGGGGAAAATATCGAAGCAATGGTGACAAGAGATTCAGGAAAAAAAACTAGTGCCCACCGATGGGAGAGAAAATTTCAAGATGCTCAGGTTCGAAAAGAGGCCCTAGAAAACAGTTTGTCAGAAAGCCGAAGTGAAAAAATAAATTAAAGGCTAGAGTGGCAGAACTTGAAAAGTCGCTTCATCAGTATCGTAATCGTAACTCTGCAGTTGAGCTAAGGGCGAGTTTAAACAAGATCGAAGAAATGAAAAGAAAGATAGAAGAACTAGAGACTACATTACAAAACTGCGAACTACGGGTTGAACTCCTTGAAGCAAGTGAAGAGCGTTTGAAAGAGCAACTTCACCGTTCTCAAGATCAAGTTAGAAGCAGTGACTATATTATGGGTGAAGCTGTAGCTCAGATACGAGAGGTAGCGGATTATTTACAGACTCTAGTGGTTCAAGCTGACGTGCTCAGTGTTAAATATAAATTAGAGTCAGATCGGGGCCGAGAGCTAGCTTAGCTTCTTAGGAAAGTTAAAATTTTAAGCATTAGAGCGAAGCCATATATGTAATTCATTTTATGTAAAAAAAAATTGTTTTCTAGTAAAGTTATTCTAAATGGAATTGAATCAAAGTCGATGTGTTTTTTGCAATTATCTCATGCATTTGCATTACATTACATTACATGCATTAAATTTCACAAAAAAGTCCCTAATTAATTAAAAATCATTTCAGCTAATCTGAAAACCGACAAAAGCGTACCAACTAAGCATCGTTACGGTACTCGCGCTAAGACTAAAGTAATGGACCAAAGGTTGGAAAGACTAGAACAGCTTCAAAAGGAAATGCAAGATCAACTGCAAATGCATATGTAGTGGCAGTTGGCTAAAATTTAGTAAGATATGAGGGACCAAATGTTGGAGTCTTAAAGGAATATGATAAATCAATTGACCCAATTACTAACTGCGGGACTCGAAAAAGGAAAAAGCCCAATAGTCAATGCCGGAGATGATAATGAGGATTCTTTTTACCCCCCGAGTTTCAGGCCTCAGCAGTTTCAGGCCGGTGCTGCGGTACCCATGAATTACCAAACAGGTTCAAACTCTAATCTGAGGGATAACCCAACTAATCCTGTTATCCCCGATCTGGATGATGTAACAAAAATAGAAAGGGCGAGAGTGGAGCTCCCAAAACAGTTGGAGGATCGATGTAAATGATTGGAAGAAAAATTTAAAGCAATGGAACACACTGATTATCATTATGGAATCAGTGCTAAGGATCTAAGCTTGGTTCTGGACCTAGTACTTCTTCTCAAGTTTAAAATGCCGGAATTTGAGAAGTATAACGAGACTAGCTGTTCTGATGCTCACATCACTATGTTTTACAGACGAATGACCGGATATGTTAACAATGATTAACTATTGATTCACTGTTTCGAAGACAGTCTAGTTGGAGCTGCATCCAAATGGTACAACCAATTGAGTAGTACCAAGATTAATTCATGGAAGGACCTAACACAAGCTTTCATGAAGCAGTATAATCATGTGACAGATATGACTCCTAACAGAATCACGTTGCAAAACATGGAGAAGAAACAAAATAAGAGTTTTAGGCAGTATGCCTAAATATGGAAGGAAGTCGCTATACAAGTCAAACTACCTCTCCTAGAAAAAGAAACCACCATGCTTTTCATCAACACTCTAAAGGCTTCATTCATCACTCACATGTTGAGAAGCGCCACAAAATTTTTTTCGAACATAGTAATGGCCGACGAAATGATTGAAAACGCAGTGAGAAGCGGTAAGATAGATGCGGAGGAAAGCACCAAAAGGGTAACCCCAAGAAAAAGGGAGAACGAGGTGAACAGAAGTACGTATAATAAGGGTCACTCAAAATCAATTATTGTAAGCCACCCGAGAACGATAACCGCTAGTCATCAAGGTCCATTGAGACAAGAATCCGGCACGAAGCAAAACATAGAGAAACTCTAGTTTACGCCAATTTTGATGACGTATCGAAAACTATACCAAAGTTTATTTGATGCACACGTTGTGTCCTTTTTTTTATCTAAAACCAATACAACCCCCATACCCCAAATGGTACGACGCAAACACTTAATGTGAATATCATGCGGGAATTACAGGGCACTCGATAGAAAATTGCACTGCTTTCAAGAAATTAATCAAAAGACTCATCAAAATGAGCATTGTGAAATTTGATAATACATCTAGTGTAGAAAATTCGTTACCCAAGCATTTTGATAATAGGGTAAATACGATAGTCAAGAATACAAGAAAAAGGATTGAGATGGATGTCGCAGAAGTGGAAACCCCGTTGAGATGGGTATGGAAAGAGATGGTAGAAAGGGGTTTAATCATACCGGATTTAGAGAAGAGATTCAAAGGGATGAGGAACTATTGTGAGTTTCATAATAGAGAGGGGCACGAGATCCAAAAATGAATCGAGTTCAGGGCCTCAGTACAAAATTTTTGTTTTCAGCTTTTGTAAATTTATGGCTTGAAATTTTTTGAATATGTTTTTACGCTTATTTGACGTGAATAATTGTCTGTTATAGTGGATAAGTGCTCTGGTGTGTTTGGGGAGGTTCCAAGTTCAAGCCAAAACATGGGTTAAATTTTGGTTTTTATTAAATGAAGCCTATTTCTTGGTAAAAATATAACAAAATGAGCCTGCTGGTCTGGTGGTTAAGTGGGTGGTTATGAGTGAGAGGTCTCGTGTTCGAATTTCCACTATGGTAAGAATATTATTTTTTATGCGGATTTTGGCCAGTGTTTGAGATGGTTTAGAATACTACAGTAGTTGAAATTAAGGGGATATCAGGATTTTCTTCTCTGATTAGTTTTCTTTTGCGTATTTGCTCTCTTTTCCCTCTTTTATTATCGAAAATCCTTACCTTTCTGCCCAATTCTTCCCTTATTTCCTCTTTGATCTCGGTTGATTTTTCTTTTTGCCTTCACCAATCATTCCACGAATTGTTTTGGGAAGTGTGTCGTAAGTCTCCATTCCACTATCTCGATCATCTAGTATTATAATTGTTTAATGGTGATTACGGCTGCTACTTAGGTGTCGATCAGAAGCTTAGACTTGACGATCTCTCAAATTGATTCGAAGTAAAGAGCATTTTAGTAACGGTAAGTGACCCTTCTCGTTTCGGGATTTGTCTATTATTAACTATTCTATTCAAGAGACTAAAAATTGGACTTTTTATTGTCGATTATAGGTTTGAGGGTGCTTAAAAGTAATTATACGTCAAAAACGAACCAGATGTGCACTCCGAATGCTTTGAAATCGTGTTCGGTGAAAGCTAAAAACGAAAATGTCGACGCCACACAGGCGTGTAGACTGCCCGTGTAGAGTGTGGCGATACACGGCTATATGGTCGACAAGTGATGCCGTGCTCGCGTCGCACGAGCGCGACGGATCCGGGCGTGTGATGCTAATTAGGCCGTATGCGAGGCATGGGCTGGGCCAAATAGGCTGTGTGGGCCATACGGGCGTGTGGGTACACACGGGTGAACCATACGGACGTGTGAGGTTTCGGGCCAGGCCGTGTGATCCACACGGGCAAGGCCAAGTTAGGTCGTTTGGGTCACACGGGCAGGCCACATGGGCGTGTGAGCCCATTAAACTGAATTGTTCTGAAAGGTTACACGAGTCACCCTAGTCGACTGTGACCTGTTAACGAGGTCTGTAAGCGTTACTTAGACCTTGTTCTGTGATATGATTTTGAGATGTATGCTAACATGTTATACTTAGCATATTTATTAATATCGCTCTGATCTATTTTTGATATTCGAAATGATTTTTCAAAAACACTCATGAGATGCCATCAGATTTGGCCATAATATCTAGGCCGAGTTTGGGGTGTTACATTTAGTGATATCAGAGCTCAGTTGTAAAATTCGACTTTGATTTTTTGGTTTTAAAGTAATGTTTTGAGAAAACGATTTTGAAATGCTTTTGATACTAAGAAAGTGGTACATCGAGCCTCCGGTGCAGATCCGTGTAAGTTTTTAAAATTTTGATATGTATTGTTGAAGCATGCTTAGTATATATTGAAAATCTGTTGATTTGGCTGAAACTGTATTTTGAGACTACTTGGTAGGACTTTACTAAAACATTTTAAGTAGTGGAAACTGAAACTGTAATGAGACTTGTATTCGTGAAAAACTTACTCTGATACTATAATGCATAAAACATTTGCTAATAATATATTAGAACTGTAAATTGATTTGCATAAAACTTCTAATACAGATTAATTCGATAGATACAATAAGCACACGTGGTACTCGCAGATGGGGTACTAGAGGCTATGGTAGAGGCCGTAGAGGGGCTCGAGCTGAGTCCCTTGCTTCTGATGCTATACCGGTGGTGGATGCTAGTGAGACACCGGCATCGCCTACAACTGATAGTTAAACTAGACCGTATGATCGAACAGCTGGGGATGATACATTGTCCCAAGTCATGCTTTGTATTCTAGAGAGGGTCGCTGGACCTAACACTGGATCTGGAGGTCGTGGGTCGGTTACGAAACGACTCCGGTCCAATGGGGCTGAGGTATTTAGGGGCATTACTAGAGTTGCTCTGAGTGTGGTTGAGTATCAAATAGAGGCTACAAAGTGCATCATGGATGATCTAGATTTCATCGATGAGCAAAAGCTCAAGGGGGCTGTGTCTGCTTCGGGACGAGACGTATCAGGGGTGGCTGTCTGTTAAGGAGGGCACTCAGCTCGATCAGTTAACTTGGGGTTTGTTTAAGACACCTATCAGAGTATGTGAGAGCCAGCTACACTGATGCTAGGCGACGTGAGTTCTTTAATCTCACATAGGGAGACCATTCTGTGGCTAAGTATGAGGCCAAATTCCTGAGATTGAGCCGTTATGCGAGGGGCATGGTGGCGACTAAGTATGAGCGCTGCGTGCAGTTTGAGGATGGTCTCCGCGATAGTCCATAGAAAGAGCGGTATTTCTTAGCCTTGGTTGAGAATGTCAAGATAGCCAAGGAGGTGAAGTGCATTGAGCGCCAAAATCGTGATAGGGGAAGCTAAGAGGGATTCATGGACTTCTAATGCTGCTGCGAGGCCTAAGAAAAAGGCCAAGATAGAAGGGCCTGTGAGAGTTGGGCCTACTGTGGTTGTTCCTGCTATGGTGGCTATCTGCTAGCACTGTAATAAGAGTTATCCAGGCGAGTCTGCTAGCACTGGAGCATCTTTAAGGTGCAGATCTGTTGAGCACCGAGTTAAGGATTGCCCACTGAGGGGTAATCAAACGTAAACACCGGTTGTTGAGATCGCACAACAGCCGAGAGGGGTATAGCAGCCACCTCGGGGCCGAGGACAAGTTAGGGGTGGTAATAGTATAAGTTGAAGTTAGGGAGCACCGGGCAAATGTGTTGGGCCGATTGAGGCGAGGTAGCCTGCACTAGTCTATGTTGCACGTTGTTGTTAGGATGAAGATGCTTCAGATGTTATTACGGGTACGTTTTTTTATTTTTAATATACTTTATATTGCACTAATAGACATAGGTTCTACACATTTCTATGTTGTATATTCTGTGTCTGAGACTTTGGGGATACTGTATGAGAGTACTTCTAGTGAGATTTCAATGGTGAATCCGTTGTGGCAGTTTATTAGAGTCAGTAAACTATTTAGGGCTGTACCGTTAGAAATCCAAGAGATTGTGTTTTTGGCTGATTTGATAGAGCTTCCGTTTAGGGAGTTCGACTTGATACTGAAGTGGATTGGTTGGTGAAGCATCGTGTGAGTTTGGATTGTGCTGAAAAGAGGATTGTTCTGAGAACCGAGGAGGATAATGTGATAGTCGTGATTGGGGAACGACAGAATTATCTGAGTAATGTGATCTTTGCATTGGTGATAGATAAGTTGGTAAGGAAGGGATGTGAGGTATTCCTAGCCTACATCTGTGTTTTGGATACTGAGGACTCTTCGGTTAAGGATATCCACATGGTGAGGGACATCCGCACAGTGAGGGACTTTCCAGATGTGTTTCCTGAGGAGCTACTGGTTTACCTCCAAGTCGAGAGTTGGAATATGGGATTGATCTGATTCTTGGTACAGCTCCGATGTCTATCGCCCCTTACCAAATGACACCGAAGAAGCTTACTGAACTTAAGGCCCAGATATAGGAGTTGTTGGATCGTGGGTTTATTCGTCCCAGTTTGTCTCTATGGAGAGCACATGTTCTGTTCGTAAAGAAGAAGGACGGTATGATAAGGATGTGTATCGATTACCGTCAGTTAAATAAGTTGACGATAATTAATAGTACCTATTTTAGAGGATTGATGATCTTTTTGACTAGTTTAGAGAGGCGTCGGTGTTCTCAAAGATTGATCTATGGTCAAGTTATAATCAGTTGAAAGTAAATGAGGTCGATGTGCATAAGACGGCATTTAGGACTCTAAATGGACATTATGAGTTTCTAGTTATGCTATTTGGGTTGACCAATTCGCCAGCGGTATTTATAAATCGGATGAACCGAGTGTTCCAACCCTACTTGGACCGGTTTGTAGTAGTGTTCATCGATGACATTCTGGTTTATTCTAAGACAGAGGATGAGCACGATAAGTATCTCAAGAATGTTTTGTAAACTCTCTAGGAGAAACAATTGTTTGCGAAGTTCTTTAAGTATGAGTTTTGGCTTCGAGAGGTGACTTTCGTAGGGCATGTGGTATCTGCTGAGGAGATTCGTGTGGATCTTCGTAAGATTGAGGCTGTGTTGAATTGAAAACAACTGAAGACTGTGTCAGAGATTTGTAGTTTTCTGGGGTTGGCAAGATACTACCATCGGTTCGTTGAGGGTTCTCTTTGATCGTAGCACCATTGACTAAGTTATTGCGTAAAAGAGTTCCATTTGTTTGGACTGATGCACAGCAAGAGAGCTTCGAGAAGTTTAAGAGTTTTGACTCAAGCACCAGTTCTGATACAGCCTGAGCTTCGGAAAGACTACGTCGTTTATAGTGATGCGTCATATGTGGGTTTGGGTTGTGTGCTGATTCAGGATGGTAAGGTTGTTGCTTATGCGTCTTGACAGCACAAGACGCATGAGGTTAACTATCCGACGCATGACTTGGAGTTGGCTGCAGTGATTTTTGCCCTAAAGATTTGGAGGCATTATCTGTACGGTGAAAAGTGTACCATCTACACTGATCACAAGAGCATCAAGTATCTCCTCACTCAAAAGAGAGTTAAATCTTAGGCAGCGTCGATGGTTTGAGCTGTTTAAGGATTATGATTGCAGCATTGAGTATCACCCTGATAAGATCAATGTGGTGGTCGATGTGTTGAGCCGTTGGACGGTTCTTAATCTGAGAGCGTTGTTCGCTCGACTGAGTCTCTATGATGATGGGAGTTTGTTGGCTGGGCTCTAGGTGAAACCGACGTGGATTGAGCAGATTAAGGAGAAGCAGATGGGAGATAAATCTCTTGAGTTACGGTTTCGTCATGTTGGGACTGGGTTACTTCAAATTTTAGACTCAATGATGATGGGGTTTTGTGCTTTAGAAGTTACATTTGTATGCCGAATAACGAGGACTTGAGACAGTTGATCTTGAGGAAAGTGCATAGTAGCCCTTATAATATACATCCCAGTGGGAGTAAGATGCACAGAGATCTTCGAGAGTTATACTGATGGCTGGGGTTGAAGCGAGAGGTGATCAATTTCATGGCTAGCTGTTTGACTCGTCAGCAGGTTAAGGCTAAATATTAGTTGCTTTCGATATTGCTACAGCCAGTTCAGTTACTGATGTGAAAATGGGAGCGAGTGAAAATAGATTTCGTTAGCTGGTTACCCCTAACACCCACTAAGAAGGATTCTGTTTGGGTCATCGTGGATCGATTAACCAAGACTGCTTACTTCATTCCAGTCAGGACAAATGACTCCCTTCAGAAACTGGCTAAGTTATATATCTCTGAGATAGTGAGGTTGCATAGGGTTCTTGTATCGATCATCTCCGATAGGGATCCTCGATTTACATCTCAATTCTGGCAGAAGTTTCACGAGGCTTTGGGTATATGACTTAACTTAAGTATTGTTTTTCATCCTCAGACAGATGGACAGTCAGAGAGGGTGATTCAGATATTGAATGACACGCTGAGAATGTGCATCATCGACTTTCGAGGTAGTTGGGATGAGTTCTTGCCTCTGGTAGAGTTCACCTACAACAATTGTTACCAGTTCAGTCTTCAGATAGCACCTTACGAGGCACTGTATAGTCGTAAGTGTCGCACTCCTTTATGCTGGACTGAGCTGGGTGAGCGACGAGTATTGGGTCCAGAATTGGTATCAGAGACTGATGACAATGTCTGATTGATTCGAGAGCGTTTGAAAGCAGTTTCTGACAAGCAGAAGCCTTATGCTGATCTGAAGAGGAAGGACATTGAGTATTATGTTGAGGGACATGGTTTTTCTTAAGGTCTCGCCATGGAAGAAGGTTCTACGGTTCGGTCGCAAGGGTAAGCTGAGTCCTCGGTTTATTAGGCCGTACCGAATTCTGAGACAAGTAGGGCCAGTCGCGTATTAGTTAGAGCTACCTCCAGAGTTAGATCGTATTCATTATGTATTTAATGTTCGATGTTGAGATGTTACCGCTTTGATCCTACGCACATTGTACCTGTGGAGGATGTTGAGATTAGATCAGATCTGACATTCGAGGAAGAGCCAGTACAGATTTTACATTGCGATGTGAAGGTTTTACAGAGAAAATTTATTCCTTTAGTGAATGTGCTGTGGCGAAATCATAGCACTGAGAAGGCTACTTGGGAGCCAGAGGATTTGATGCGACAACAATATCCTCATCTCTTCTAATCAGATAAATTTCAAGGACGAAATTTTTTTAAGGGGGTAGAGTTGTAACACCCCAAAATTTTTGTTTTAGACTTTTGTGAAATTATGGCTTGAAATTTTCTGAATATGTTTTTACGCTTACTTGATGTGAACAATTGTCCGCTGTAGTGGATAAATACTCTGGGTGTGTTTGGGGAGGTCCCAAGTTCAAGTCAAGACTTGGGTTAAATTTTGGTTTTTATTGAATAAAGCCTATTTCTTGGTAAAAATATAACAGAATGGGCCTACTGGTCTGGTGGTTAAGTGGGTGGTTATGAGTGAGAGGTCTCGTGTTTGAATCTCTACTGTGGTAAGAGTATTATTTTTTATGCGGATTTCGGCCAGTGTTTGAGATGGTTTAGGATACTGCAGTAGTTGAGATTAAGGGGTTATCAGGATTTTCTTCTCTGATTAGTTTTTTTTTTTCTGAATTTGCTCTCTTTTTCCTCTTCTATTACCAAAAATTCTTACATTGCTGTCGAATTTTTCCTTTATTTCTTCTTTGATCTCGGTTGATTTTTCTTTTTGCCTTCACTAATCGTTCCACGAATTGTTTCGGGAAGTGTGTGGTAAGTCTCCGTTCCACTATCTCGATCTTCTAGTATTTTAAGTGTTTAATGGTGATTATGGCTGCTACTTAGGTGTCGATCAGGAGCCTAGACTTGACGATCTCTCGAACTGATTCGAAGTAAGGAGCGTTTTAGTAGCAGTAAATGACCCTTCTCGTTTCGGGATTTGTCTATTCCTAACTACTCCATTCAAGAGACTAAAAATTAGACCTTCCGTTATCGATTATAGGTTCGGAGGTGCTTAAGAGTGATTATACATAAAAAATGAACTAGTTGTGTATCCCGAATACTCTGAAATCATGTTCGACGAAAGTCGAAAACAAAACTATCGATGCTATACAGGCGTGTGGACTACCCTTGTGGAGGCCGTGTGGCGATACATGGCTGTGTGGTCGATGAGTGAGGCCGTGCTCGTGTCGCACGGGCGCGACGGACATGGGCTTGTGATGTTGGCTAGGCCGTGTGTGAGGCACGGGCTAGGCCAAATGGGTCGTATGGGCCACACGAGTATGTGAGCCCACACTAGTGAATCATACGGGTGTGTGAATTTTTGGGCCAGGCCGTGTGATCCACACGGGTAAAGTCAAGTTGGGCCGTGTGGGCCACATGGGCGTGTGGGCCCACATGGGTATGTGAGCCTATTTAACTGAATTGTTCTAAAAGGTTGCACGAGTTGCCCTAGTCGACCGTGACCTGTTAAAGGGGTCAGTAAGCGTTACTTAGACCTTGCTCTGTGATATGATTCTGAGATGTATGCTAGCATGTTATACTTAACATGTGTATTAATATCGCTCTGATCTGTATTGAGTATGATACGTATGATCTGTTCATTGCATTTTAGCATGCCATAATATTATGTCTATATTGCATTGGGTTGGGATGATTATTAGAGAGAAGGAAGACTGTAAGGCTTTTAGTCGTCTGACTGGCAGTTGTACTGCCTTTACTTATTATGTGTCGTTCTACGGTACGATTTAGTGTGTAGGGTTGAATGGGTTAATTTTATCCCCATACTTGGTATGTAGGGCTAGGTGGGTCGATTTTATCCTCACTTAGTGTGTAGGGTGGTCGGAGATGGTGTGCCGGGTTGGTGGGCATGTACTGTACTGATTGATATGCATGTGTATCTGTATGGGTTGAGGCTCGAATGTATCTGATATTGCTCTGAGTGGGCTAAGGCCTACACCATTCTGTTAAGGGCTCAAGCTCGATTTATGACTGATTAACTGATATCTGATATCTGATTAACTGAGTTTGTGAAAACTCACCCCTTTATTTATTTGTCTGTCAGGTAATCCCCAACAGTAGATGAATTGACGTAGCGGTGGGCTCGTCGGTGACCACTGAGACGTTTATTACGGTTTAATATTTTACTATTTTTATTATTTTTATTTTATTTTATTGGGCTATTTTATGTAATTTGGAACTTAGACGGTTTTTGGTTTTATTTTGGGATTTTAAATTGTTAATTTTGTTGGTTTACAAATTGCGACACCTTAAGCGTGGTTTTAAAACTTAATTAAAGATCTTTGTATGAATGAACAATTTTAATGCTTCCGTGGTAAAGTAAAGATAATAATTTGAGCAAATTTTTGATATTCGAACGGTTTTTCAAAAACTCTCATGAGACGCCACCAAATTCGGCCATACCGTCTAGGTCAAGTTTGGGGTGTTACATTATCATTTCACGACTAAAAAGCAATGATGTCGGAGTACAAATGGCACCAAAAGTTATAATCTAGAAGCTTGCAGTCTTTTCCTATAAAGACAGCAAGAGGGTTTCTTGGAATTACGATTGGAATTACGATTGAAATGTGACAATCCTGGGAGAGGAGAACCCGTCTGGCACTTCAAAAGAGGACCAAGATTAGGGATTCTACACGCTAGCGAGAGGCGCTACGATTCAGTAAATGTAATAGTGGAGCCAGTAAAGGGGAAAGCCTTGGCGGTCGAGCAAAAGAAGGGAAAAGCAACCAGACCTGAATCGCCTGTTAACGAGCCAGTAAAGGAAGTGGAGGGTAAGGAATTTTTGAAATTCTTAAACCACAGCGAGTATAACGTTCTAGAACAATTGCACAAGCAACCAGTTCGCATATCAGTGCTAGCTTTACTCTTAAGCTCGGAGGTACACCGTAGCGCATTGATGAATATATTGAATGAAACTTATGTCGCTAACGATATATCTGTCAACAAGCTCGACCGTCTAGTTAGCAACATAAGCGCGAATAATTTCATTTTCTTTAGTGATGATGAAATCCCATCTAGGGGCATAAGATCGACCAAGGCTCTGCATATCACCATCCACTGCAAAGGGTTTACGTTACTGGGGGTACGGATTGATAATGGATCAGCGTTGAATGTCTTACCCTTATTCATACTGAATAGGTTGCTTGTGGATAGCTCTCACATAAAGACATGCCAAAACATAGTAAGGGCATTCGATGGCATAGAAAGAAGAGTAATGGAAAGAATTGAAATACCCTTTTTGATCGGCCCAAACACATAAGAGGTAGACTTCCTGGTGATGGACATCAAGCCTTCTTACAATTACTTGTTGGGGAGGCTTTGGATATATTCAGCTGGGTAGTGCCTTCATCACTACACCAAAAGTTGAAGTTAGCAACAGAAGGTCAGTTGGTGACAATAAATGCAGAGGAGGATATCATTGCAGCTGTAACCAGTGACGTGTCGTATTTAGAGGCGAATGATGAAGCGATCAAATGTTCCTTTCGATCTTTGAAATTTGTGAACACAACATTCATTACCGAAGGGAACAGGATCCTAGTACTTAAAATATCCAAGATTACAAGAATGGGCTTACAAGTGACGATCGAGAAAAGGAGCCTTACCGAGGAAAGGACTTGGGAAACACCTCTAAGGAAGGGTTGAGGCTTCGATGTTGAACGAAAAATGAGACTGCTTCGGCTTAGGATTCAAGCCAGGCGCGAGACAAAGAAAGAATGAGTTGGAAAAGAAGCAAGAAAGGAGGAGAGCACGTTTGAGCGGGGAAGAGATCAAATGGGAATCAATGACATTCCCCCACATATCCAGAACTTTTGTATCAGGAGGAATTACTCACCTTGAGTAAGGGATGCTAAGAAAGGAAACCATGAAAGAAATGTTGGGAAACATGTACATCAATGCCATATCTGAAGAAGAAACTAAAGAAAGAAATTTGTCGGGCATTTGCTTCTATCTGCCTGGGAGTGTTCTGAACAACTAGATTGCGGAAGAGATTTCTGTAGTTTTTAAAGCTAATTCAAAGTAATGTTCAAAACACACTTATTGCTCTAAGCTTAGTAGTAATAAGAATCCTTTGTGAAATAGTCTTACGTCCAAAATCGTTATTTTAATAAAATGCATATTTGCTATCATTTTGAGCAAATATTCTTTCATTCTTTCCATTTCATTCATAATCATACTATACAGATGATTATTCTTTTATTCTTTAGATTTTTTTCAGATATTCTTTAATTCTTCATTCATGATCATATCATGCAAATAATTATTCTTAGATTCTTTGAACTTTCCTTCATCCCCATAACAGATCTCCAGATCTTAATGATATAAGTGACATTGCCAATGACTCAGAGTTTCCTTTTAAACAAGGTATATGTATGGAGGATTCTGGGGATTTTGAAGATGATCGAGACTATGACCTATCTCCTGATTTGTTGAATATGGTAGAACAAGATGAGAAATAAATCCTACCTCACAAGGAGTCAGTAGAAATTGTGAGTTTAGGAGAGGGAAAAGAGGTGAAGATCGGAGCTTGTATCACTGCAGAGACAAAGTGAGACCTTATTGAGTTACTCCAAGAATTCAAGGGTGTCTTTGCATGGTCATATCAAGACATCCCCGGGTTAAGTATGAATATCGTGGTACATCGACTCCCCATAAAAGAAGAATGTAAGCTAGTTCAACAGAAGCTCCGGAGGATGAGGCTCGATGTTTTGCTGAAAATAAAAGAAGAAGTCAATAAGCAATTCGACGCTGGATTCTTAAAAGTGGTTAAATACTCAGAATGGGTAGCCAATGTAACGCCCTCTTACCCGAGACTGTCGTCGGAGTCGAGTTTGAGGTGCTACCAAACTTGTTTCATCACTTTTTGAATTTTATAACAACCAATTTAATTTACATAGCAAACTGTTTTTTTGCGTCATGGTCGCTTTAAAAATCATATCTCGAGTTAAGAAACTCAAAATCAAGATCTGTAAATTTTCCTTGAAACTAGACTCATATATCTATCTACTAATTTTTTTCTAGAATTTTTGGCTGGGCCAATTAATACAGTTTATTAGTTAAAGTTACCCCTATTTCAGATCTCGACTGGACTGACCTCTACTTACTACGAACCACTTTTGTCTCTGAAAAAAATTCACATGAACATGATGTTTCTTTCTCTTAAAACTAGACTCAATAATGATTCTAAACATATAAAGTACACCTCCTAATTATTTTTGTACAATTTATGGTGAATTTTCAAAGTTGGAATAGGGGATCTAGAGATCGCTCTGGCCCTGTTTCACTAAAACTCAAATATCTCATAACATGTAACTTCTTTACCTGTTTTGCTTCTTTCATATGAAAGTAGACACAATAAGCTTCCATTCCATATTTAATTCATCACCTAATTTGGTTTCTACTATTTTTAGTGATTTTTCAAACTCACATCACTACTGTTACAACATTCTATTTTATGTTAAATTTTCACTTTTCTATGAAAATTTATAAACTATAATCACTTTGAACATACATGGTCTCATACATGATCTAAATTAACCATTCCAAGGACTAATCATTATCAGGCATTTTCTCAACCCAACCACAACCATATCGCAAGATTAATTACATAAAATGAGTACATGCCATATAAACCAAAAGATAATAACCCAAGAACTACCGGAATAAATCAGGATAGTGTGATTCCTCATGATGATCCGATTCTCCGAACTCACGTTAATCTACAACACATGTCAAACACATTCAAGTAAGCTTATGAAAGCTTAGTAAGTTCATAGGCTTGGGAAGTAAACTTACCAAATTAATAAATCATTCACATAGTCTACATTTCACTACTATCTCCTGTCATTCACAAATCAAATCAATTTTACTTAGTATTATTCAATAATATCCATACTCGAAATTCATCCTTTTGGGCCCGTTTACCATTTATCACTTCTTCACAAATTAGGAACTATACGGAATTCAGTACATTGCCTTCTTTATACCATAGTAGAACTATGGATTTACACATAATCACATTTCCTTTTCCGAAGCCATAGCCCAGCCATGGTCTTACACGGATCACGTATCATACCGAGGCCATATCCCGGATATGGTCTTACACGGGTCACATATCACTTTTCTCCGATGCCATAGCCCAACTACGGTCTTATACGGAAATCACTTGACACACTTTACCGATGCCATAGCCTAGCTATGGTCTTATATGGAAATCGCTTATCATTTGTTTCCGATGCCATAGCCCAGCTATGGTCTTATACGAAAATCACTTATCATTTGTTGCCATGGTCCAACCATGGTCTTTTTCCGTCAATTCGTCACGTATCATGAGACAAAGGTACTCAATCCGATAGTTTCCTACAATTTCATGCTTTTACATTGTTTATAATCTTATCACATAATTTTGTCACATACACATCATATAGCACATTACAAAATTCATAATATTAACAATGATCATTAAAATTTAGCCACATGAACTTACCTGGGCTAATTCACAAAAGTTGTAGAAATTCGGGAATTATTCGGTTATTTTCTCCTTTCCGCGACTTGCTTCGATTTCTTGGTCTATAAATGCAAAATATTTTCACTCATTAGCATTTATTTTATTTCTATTTCACTTCACAATTTATGCTGTTCAACTTTCGAAATTGCACTTTTACTCCAAAATTTACAGTTTTTACAATTTAGTCCCTGCTTAATTCACCCATCAATTGAACTAATTTTTCTCAATTAACACTTTATTTTATCATTATAAACTATTTCACAACCTTTGATATTCTGAATTTCAACACCAACCTCTAATTCACAACTTTTTCACAATTAGGTCCTAAATATCATTTTCTATCAAAATCACTTAATAAAGCCACCTTAATATGAAATTAGAACTTAAATTTCATAATAATTCATCATAAAATTCCCTTAATCAGCTAGGGTAACTTCCAATTTCACCCACCAAATCAAAAACTAATGAATTCTATAAGTGGACCTAGTTGTAAAAGTCATAAAAACATAAAAATTATCAAGAAAAAGCAAGAATCAAACTCACATGATGTAAAAATATGAAAAACCAGCTTTCTCCAGACCTTCTATGGCGTTTTGGCTGAGAAATATGAAGAGATCTCTAGATTTCTCAATTTTGTCCTTATTTTATATGTTAAAATTATAAAATTTCCAAATTTGCCCTTATTTCCCTTATTTTTCTGCTGATTTTCTTGCCCTTGCCGTCCAACCTATTCACTTCTAGGCTTAATTTCCCTTTAAATCCTCTTTCTTTTAACACTTAAGCTATTTAATCCTTCTAGCAAATTTTGCATTTATTACAATTTAGTCCTTTTTATTTAATCAACCACCCAAACGATAAAATTTTCTAACGAAATTTTAACACCACATTACTAACACTCTATAAATATTTATAAAAATATTTTCGGCTCGTTTTAATATCCCAAGGTCTCGATACCTCGTTTTCACTTCTCAATTATTTAAAATTTATTTTTAAAACATTATTCACTATTTCAATTATTTCCCTAACTTCACATTTAACTTATACTCATTAAATTAATAATATTTTATACTAATTTTTCAGATTTAGTGATCTTGAATCACTGTTCCGACACCACTGAAATTTGGGCTGTTACAACTCTCCCCCCTTTAGGGAATTTCGTCCCCGAAATTTCATACCTGAAAATAAGTGTGGATGTTGAGACCTCATTAATTCTTCTGTTTCCCAAGTTTCCTCCTCTGACCCATGACGATTCCATAGTACTTTAACTAATGGTACCCGTTTGTTCCTTAATTCTTTAATTTCCCGTGCCAGAATTTTTACGGGTTTCTCCGAATACGTCATATCTGACTGAAGTTCTATCTCTGCATGAGGGACCACGTGCGATGGATCCGATCTATACCGTCTCAACATAGATACATGAAATACATCATGAATTTTCTCAAGTTCTGGAGGTAAGGCCAACCTATAAGCAACTGGGCCAATTCTTTCAACAATTTCATAAGGACCGATAAATCATGGGCTAAGTTTTCCCTTTTTACCAAACCGTATAACATTCTTCCATGGTGACACTTTTAAAAATACTCGATCACCCACACTAAATTCTATGTCTCTTCTTTTCAAATCTGCATATGATTTCTGACGATCGGAAGCAGCTTTTAAACTATCTCGAACAATACGAACTTTCTCTTCAGGTTCCCAAATCAAATCAACTCCTACTAACTTTAATTCACTCAATTCGGTCCAATATAATGGAGTTCTACATTTTCTTCCATACAAAGCTTCAAACGGTGCCATTTTGATACTAGTCTGATAACTATTATTGTAAGTAAATTCGGCTAAAGATAAATACCTTTCCCAGTTGTCGCCGAATTCCAGTACACAGCATCTTAGCATGTCTTCTAATATTTGAATTACCCGCTCAGATTGTCCGTCTGTTTGAGGATGAAAAGCTGTGCTGAAGTTCAACTTGGTACCCAAAGCTTCTTGTAACTTACCCCAAAATCTCGAGGTAAACGGATCTCGATCCGAAATAATAGATATTGGCACCCCATGTAATCTCACTATCTCGTTCACATATATTTCTGCCAACTTTTCAAGTGAATAATCTGTCCTAACTGGAATAAAATGTGCTGATTTGGTTAACCGATCTACAATCACCCAAATCGAATCTTTCTTTTTCAGAGTCACTGGTAACCTGGACACAAAATCCATAGTGATATGTTCCCATTTCCATTCCGGAATCATAATAGGCTGTAACAACCCCGTCTGTACCTGATGCTCAGCTTTCACCTGTTGACAAATCAAACATTTGGCTACATATTCACAAATTTCCCGTCTCATGCCGGGCCACCAATACATTTTTTTCAAATCACAATACATCTTGGTACTTCCCGGATGAATAGAACACATACTATTATGAGCTTCTGATAAAATTTTATTCTTTAAATTAGCATTATTCGGAATACATATCCTACCACGATAATGTAACGTACCTTTATTATCAACCGAGTACTCCGAGCTTAACTCATTTTGAACCATCTCTCGTTTCAACACCAATTTCGGATCTTCATCCTGTAACTTCCGAATCCGTTGAAAGAGTACTGGTTTAGCTTGTAATTCTGCTAATACATAACCATATTCACTAACAGATAGATGAACGTTTAATGCCCAAAGAGCAAATAACAATGATTTTTGACTAAGTGCGTCGGCTACAACGTTAGCTTTCCCCGGGTGGTAGTCAATAACAAGATCATAATCTTTCAGAAGTTCTAGCCACCGCCTCTGTCTCAAATTCAGCTCTTTTTGTGTCATCAGATATTTCAAGCTCTTATGGTCGGTATACACATAACATTTTTCACCATATAGGTAGTGCCTCCATATTTTCAAAGCAAATACAATCACAGCCAATTCCAGATCATGCGTAGGATAATTCTTCTCATGTGGTTTTAATTGCGAGAAGCATATGCTATTACTTTACCTGTCTGCATAAGTACACAACCCAGACCATTCAAAGATGCATCACTATATACCACAAACGGTACACCTGATTCCGGTTGAATCAATACTGGTGCTTCAGTCAACATCTTCTTTAATCGATCAAAACTTTATTGGCACTCTTCAGACCACGCAAACTCAACATTCTTTTGTAGTAATCGAGTCAACGGGGAAGCAATCATGGAAAAATCTTTAACAAATCGGCGATAGAATCTTGCTAAACCTAGAAAACTTCGTACTTCTGTGACGTTCTTCAGAATTTTCCAATTTACCACTGCCTCCACTTTACCAGGATCAACACGAATTCCATCAGCTGATACAATATGACCCAAAAATGCAACCTCATGAAGCCAGAACTCACATTTACTAAACTTGGCATATAACTGTTTCTCTCTCAAAGTCTGCGATACTATTCTTAAATGCTGAGCATGCTCAGATTCTGTTTTCGAATAGATCAAAATATCATCAATAAACACCACTACAAATCTATCCAGATAAGGTTGGAAAATTCGATTCATCAAATCCATAAATGCAGCAGGAGCATTAGTTAAACCAAATGGCATCACCAAAAATTCATAATGTCCATACCGAGTTCGAAAAGCAGTTTTCGGCACATCATATTCTTTTACCTTCAATTGATAATACCCGGATCGAAGATCTATTTTTGAGAATACTGCTGCACCTTTCAACTAATCAAATAGATCATCAATACGAGGGAGAGGATATTTATTCTTCACCGTTATCTTGTTCAGCTGTCTATAATCTATACACAACCTGAACGAACCATCTTTCTTCTTCACAAATAAGACAGGTGCACCCCAAGGCGATATACTTGGTCTGATGAATCCTTTGTCTAACAATTCTTGTAACTGTGTCTTCAACTCTTTTAATTCAGCCGGAGCCATTCTATACGGTGCCACTGAAATAGGAGCTGTCCCCGGGATTCCATCTATCATAAATTCCACTTCTCTATCAGGTGGTAGACCTGGTAACTCTTCAGGAAACACATCAGAAAATTCATTCACCACCGGTAACTCTTCTAACTTTGAATTAGAACCCTGAGTATCAAGGATATAAGCCAAGAATGCTTCATTTCCTTTACGTAACATCTTCTGAGCAGAGAAGGATGAAATAATATTAATAGCTTCACTTAACCTTTCAGGCCCAACTGAAATCATATCCCCAGTTTGACATTTCAAACTAATCTGTTTTTCACGACAATTTACTATCGCATCATGCTTCACTAGCCAGTCCATCCCCAAAATAATATCAAATTCCCAAAAGGGTAATAACATCAAATCAGCAGGGAACTCACAGCCCTTTATTCTCAGTGGACAATTACGACATATTAAGTTAACTATTACACACTGGCCTAAAGGATTAGTAACTTGTACATCAAAATCAGTAGGTTCAACAGATAAATTCTTTTCAGAAGCTAACATAGTGCAAATATATGAATTTGTAGATCCAGGGTCTACCAATGCATACACAGTATCATCATAAAGATAGAAAGTACCAGCAATTACGTCTGAAGCTGTCGCTTCTTCTCTCGCTCGAATAGCATAAGTACGTGCAGGTGCTTTAACATCTGATCGGCTAGCAGATTCTTTCATATCTGAACGGGTAGCTCCTGTAGCGCTACTCTGACTTGAACGTTTACTTCTTTGGGAAGGGGTTCTATTTTTCTCTTTTTGATCTGCTTCTTCTCTTTGTAGTTGTGGACAATCCCGAATGAAATGATCAGTAGATCCACACCTATAACAAGCCCCTATTTTGCTTCGACACTCACCAGGATGATTCCTTCCACAATATTGACACTTCGGTCGAGGAGCATTTTGAACACTGCTCATACTAGCTGCAGGTCTGTCGGATACCCGAAAATCAGATCGTCTGGATCTACTTCTTCCCGATCTTTCTGGCACTGAAGTGGCCCAACTAAATTCTTCTCTAGACTTCTTCACTGGTGAAGATGAGAACGACTTAGATGCACTCCTTTTAAAAGTCTCTTTGTTCTTCCTTTCACGTTGCATTTTCCTGTTATATACTTCTTCAAGTTTCTGAGCACGATCTGATAAAACAACAAACTCCCGTATCTCATTACCTCCTATCAACATTCTGATCTCATCATTTAATCCCTCTTCAAATCTAATACACATTTCCTCTTCTGTAGGCACAATATCCCGGGCATATTTACTAAGATAAACGAATTCTCTTTCATACTCAGCTGCTGTCTTATTTCCCTGTCGGAGATCGAGGAATTCTCTTTTCTTTTTATCCAGATACCTTCTGCCCACATATTTCTTCTTAAATTTATTTTGGAAAAATTCCCAAGAAATTTTCTCTGCTGACACCACGGCCTCAATCGTTTCCCACCAATAGTAAGCTTCCTCTTTCAATAAAGACACAGCACATCTCAAATAATCATCAGGTGAACAGGCCATTTCTTTGAAAATTCTCATCAAACTCTGTAACCAGTATTCAACCTTAACTGGATCATCATCTGCTTTTCCCTGAAATTCTTCAGCTCCAAGTTTTCTGAGCTTTTCTAAAGGAGTACGCTTACTGGATTCAATTGTCGGAGGAGGTGAAGGGGCAACTGGAGACATTACAGGTGGCACAGTAGGGGGAGGAGGTTGTTGAGTCGGATTTCCTTCTTGCATCTTTTCACTGTACCATTGATTCATAATCCCATAAATCATATCTTTAAGTTCTTGATGTCGCATTAGAGAAATCGGAACATTACTTGTTCCCCGTTCAGAAACCTGCACTCTACTATTTACTTTTCTTGTTCATTACGTTCTTGTCCATCTGACATCTTTTCAATCAGAGAATGTATATAAAATAAAAGGAGTTAGATTGGATCATACATATCACACTATCACAGATTTATATGGCATGTATTTCTAAACACTTTAAACTTCAAAAAAATGTTCCGAGAATCGGCTAAACCGAGCTCTAATACCACTAAATGTAACACTCTCTTACCCGAGACCGTCGCCGGAGTCGAGTTTGAGGTGTTACCAAACTTGTTTCATCACTTTTTGAATTTTATAACAACCAATTTAATTTTCGTAGCAAACTATTTTTCTATGTCATGGTCGCTTTAAAAATCATATCTCGAGTTAAGAAACTCAAAATCAAGATCTGTAAATTTTCCTTGAAACTAGACTCAAATATCTATCTACTAATTTTTTTCTAGAATTTTTGGCTGGGCCAATTAGTACAGTTTATTAGTTAAAGTTACCCCTATTTCAGATCTCGACTGGACTGACCTCTACTTACTACGAACCACTTTTGTCTCTGAAAAAAATTCACATGAACATGATGTTTCTTTCTCTTAAAACTAGACTCAATAAGGATTCTAAACATATAAATTACACCTCCTAATTATTTTTGTACAATTTATGGTGAATTTTCAAAGTTGGAATAAGGGATCCAGAGATCGCTCTGGCCCTGTTTCACTAAAACTTAAATATCTCATAATATATAACTTCTTTACCTGTTTTGCTTCTTTCATATGAAAGTAGACACAATAAGCTTCCATTCCATATTTAATTTATCACCTAATTTGGTTTCTACTATTTTTAGTGATTTTTCAAACTCACATCACTACTATTACAACATTCTATTTTATGTCAAATTTTCACTTTTCTATGAAAATTTATAAACTATTATCACTTTGAACATACATGGTCTCATACATGATCTAAATTAACCATTCCAAGGACTAATCATTATCAGGCATTTTCTCAACCCAACCATAACCATATCGCAAGATTAATTACATAAAATGAGTATATTACTATACATGCCATATAAACCAAAAGATAATAACCCAAGAACTACCGGAATAAATCAGGATAGTGTGATTCCTCGTGATGATCCGATCCTTCGAACTCACGTTAATCTACAACACATGTCAAACACATTCAAGTAAGCTTATGAAAGCTTAGTAAGTTTATAGGCTTGGGAAGTAAACTTACCAAATTAATAAATCATTCACATAGTCTACATTTCACTACTATCTCCTGTCATTCACAAATCAAATCAATTTTACTTAGTATTATTCAATAATATCCATACTCGAAATTCATCCTTTTGGGCCCGTTTACCATTTATCACTTCTTCACAAATTAGGAACTATACGGAATTGAGTACGTTGCCTTCTTTATACCATAGTAGAACTATGGATTTACACATAATCACATTTCCTTTTCCGAAGCCATAGCCCAGCCATGGTCTTACACGGATCACGTATCATACCGAGGCAATATCACGGATATGGTCTTACACGGGTCACATATCACTTTTCTCCGATGCCATAGCCCAGCTACTGTCTTATATGGAAATCACTTGGCACACTTTACCGATGCCATAGCCCAGCTATGGTCTTATACGGGAATCGCTTATCATTTATTTCCGATGCCATAGCCCAACTATGGTCTTATACGAAAATCACTTATCATTTGTTGCCATGGTCCAACCATGGTCTTTTTCCGCCAATTCGTCACGTATCATGAGACAAAGGTACTCAATCCGATAGTTTCCTACAATTTCATGCTTTTACATTGTTTATAATCTTATCACATAATTTTGTCACATACACATCATATAACACATTACAAAATTCATAATATTAACAATGATCATTAAATTTTATCCACATGAACTTACCTGGGCTAATTCACAAAAGTTGTAGAAATTCAGGAATTATTCGGTTATTTTCTCCTTTCCGCGACTTGCTTCGATTTCTTGGTCTATAAATGAAAAATATTTTCACTCATTAGCATTTATTTTATTTCTATTTCACTTCACAATTTATGCTGTTCAACTTTCGAAATTGCACTTTTACCCCAAAATTTACAGTTTTTACAATTTAGTCCCTGCTCAATTCACCCATCAATTGAACTAATTTTTCTCAATTAACACTTTATTTTATCATTATAAACTATTTCACAACCTTTGATATTCTGAATTTCAACACCAACCTCTAATTCACAACTTTTTCACAATTAGGTCATAAATACCATTTTCTATCAAAATCACTTAATAAAGCCACCTTAATATGAAATTAGAACTTAAATTTCATAATAATTCATCATAAACTTCCCTTAATCAGCTACGGTAACTTCCAATTTCACCCACCAAATCAAAAACTAATGAATTCTATAAGTGGACCTAGTTGTAAAAGTCATAAAAACATAAAAATTATCAAGAAAAAGCAAGAATCAAACTCACATGATGTAAAAATATGAAAAAACAGCTTTCTCCAGACCTTCTATGGCGTTTTGGCTGAGAAATATGAAGAGATCTCTAGATTTCTCAATTTTGTCCTTATTTTATATGTTAAAATTATAAAAATTTCCAAATTTGCCCTTATTTCCCTTATTTTTCTGCTGATTTTCTTGCCCTTGCCGTCCAACCTATTCACTTTTAGGCTTAATTTCCCTTTAAATCCTCTTTCTTTTAACACTTAAGCTATTTAATCCTTCTAGCAAATTTTGCATTTATTACAATTTAGTCCTTTTTATTTAATCAACCACCCAAACGATAAAATTTTCTAACGAAATTTTAACACCACATTACTAACACTCTATAAATGTTTATAAAAATATTTTCGGCTCGTTTTAATATCCCGAGGTCTTGATACCTCGTTTTCATTTCTTAATTATTTAATATTTATTTTTAAAACACTATTCACTATTTCAATTATTTCCCTAACTTCACATTTAACTTATACTCATTAAATTAATAATATTTTATACTAATTTTTCAGATTTTGTGATCTCGAATAACTGCTCCGACACCACTGAAATTTGGGCTGTTACAGCCAACATCATCCTCATCCCCAAAAAAGATGGGAAGGTACGAATATGTGTAGACTATAGGAATTTAAATAAAGCCAGCTCGAAAGATAATTTTCCACTTCCTCATATCGACACCTTGGTGGACAACACGGCAGGACACTTACTGTTCTCCTTCATGGATGATTTCTCCATATACAACCAGATTAAGATGCACCCTGAAGACATGGAAAGGACCACATTCGTAACAGTGTGGGGTACAATCTATTATAAGGTGATGCCATTTGGGTTGAAGAATGCAGGAGCAATGTATCAAAGGGCCATGGTAACCCTATTCCATGATTAAAAATCAAAGTTTATGTTGATGATATGATCGCAAAGTATCGAACAGAGAAGGAGCATGTTCAGGTCTTGAGGAAATTGTTCTTAAGGTTGAGAAAGTTCTAGTTGAAGCTCAATCCAGCAAAGTGTACTTTTAGAGCTTTGTCCAAGAAGCTGTTAGGATTTGTAGTCAGTGAAAAAGGGATTGAGATCGACCCAAACAAAGTCAAGGCCATACAAGAGCTGCCTCCGCTGTGTACTCAAAAAGAAGTTCGAGGTTTCCTCGGAAGACTGAATTATATCACCCGTTTCATTTCACAGCTAATTGAGAAATGTGACCCCATATTCCACCTCCTTAAGAAACACAATCCAAGTGTATGGGATAAGGAATGTCAAAAGACTTTTGACAAGGTTAAACAGTACTTGTCCAATGCCCTAGTGTTAGTGCCACCCAACCTAGATAAACCACTGATATTATACTTAGCGGTATTCGAAAATTTCATGGGATGCGTGCTTGGCCAACATGATGAGTCAGGGAGGAAAAAAGAGCAATATATTACCTCAGTAAAAAGTTCACTGAATGTGAGATAAGGTAATCATCAATTGAGAAATTATGTTACGCCTTAGTCTAGACAACCCGAAGACTAAGACAATACATGTTGTATCACACCACTTGACTCATTTCGAAACTAGACCCTCTGAAGTATATGATGGAGTTAACAGCTTTGAATGGAAGATGGCTCGATGGTAAATTTTGCTTCCCGAATTTGACATAATCTATGTGAACCAAAAAGCTGTAAAATGAAGTGTAATAGTAGATTTTCTGGCCAGTAGAGCCCTGGAAAATTACAAGCCCTTAAATTTTGACTTCCCAAACGAAGATCTAATGTATGTTGCAGCCCATTGAAGAAGATTCTCAAGAAGGCCATCCTTGGAAACTAAATTTTTATGGAGCTTCAAACGTTGTGGGTAACAGAATTGGGGCAGTCTTGGTATCCTCAAATGGAGATCATTATCCATTTACTTACAAACTAGATTTTGATTGCACAAACAATATGGTAGAGTACGAAGCATGTATTATGGGAATCCGTGCAGCCATAGAACACAAAATCAAAGTGCTAGAAATTTATGGGGATTCTGCACTAGTGATCTATCAACTCAAAGGTGAATGGGAAACAAGAGACCCGAAGTTGATCAATTATCAAAAGATAGTTCTGGAATTAATTGAGGAGTTTGATGACATCACTTTCCACTACCTCCCGTGAGATGAAAACCAGATGGTTGATGCCTTGGCTACTTTAGCTTCCATGATCAAAATGAACAAACAAGAGGATGTAAAACTTATTCAGATGACTATTTACGAGGCCCCAGCTCACTATTACAATATCAAAGAAGAAGAAGAAAGAGATGACCACCCTTGGTACCACGATATAATGTGATACGTGAAAAATCGTGAATACCCTGATTAAGTAACTGAGAATGGCAAAAGGACGTTGAGAAGACTAGCTTGTGACTATGTCTTAGATGGGAAGATCTTATACAACTGAAGAAAGTATCAAGTACTATTGAGATATGTGGATGCTGTCGAGGCTAAGAAAATTTCAAAAGAGGTCCATGAGGGCGTTTGTGGAACACATGCTAACAGTTTTACAATGGCCAGACAAATTATGAGATTTGGATACTATTATGGAAGGAGATTGTATTAATTACGCCAAGAGATGTCACAAAAGCTAAATCTATTGAGACAATTCATTTACCTCATTCGTCTCTGCATGTTATGACTTCCTTATGGCTTTTCTCTATGTGAGGCATAGATATCATTGGGCCAATTTCGCCAAAAGCTTCGAATGGGCATCGATTCATCTTTGTGATTATTGACTACTTCACTAAGTGGGTAGAGGCTGCTTCATATGCCAGTGTTGTTAAGTCGGCAGTTAGTAAATTCTTGAAGAAGGAAATCATATGTCAGTTTGGAATGCTAGATATAATTATATCTGACAATGCACTAAACTTGAACAACAGCACGATAGCGGAGGTCTACAGTCAATTCAAGATCAGACACTATAACTTGTCGCCATATTGTCTAAAAATGAATGGTGTAGTAGAGGCAGCCAATAAAAACATTAAAAAGATCGTGAGGAAAATGACTGAGACTTATAGAGACTAGCATAATAAGTTACCATTTGCTCTTTATGCTTATCGGACGTCTGTCAAAACCTCTATCGAGGCAACGCCTTTCTCTTTGGTTTATGGAATGGAGGCGGTCTTGCCCATTGAAGTCGAGATTTCTTCTCTTCAAATTTTGTCAGAACTAAAGTTAGATGAAGTAGAATGGATTCGGTCTCGATATGATCAATTGAACTTGATTGATGAAAAGAGGCTAAGGGCTATCCGTCATGGTCAAACGTACCAAAAAGGAATGATACGAGCCTATAACAAAAAAGTTCGTCCTAGAGAATTTCATGAGGGGGATCTGGTGCTGAAAAAGATCATTCCCACACAAAAAGATTTCAGAGGAAAATGGATGCCAAACTGGGAAGGACCTTATATGGTAAAGAAGGCATTTTCTAGAGGACCACTGATTTTGACCGAGATGGACGAGAAAAGCTTGGCTAATCCTGTAAATTTGAATTCAATCAAGAAATACTTTACCTAAAAAGGAGAGAGGCCAAGGCGAAAATCCGCAAAGGGCACTTTGAGACCTTTTTTAAAAAAATAGAAAAAAAGAAAAAAAGGAAAATGAGAGGCCAAGGCGAAAACTCGCAAAGGGCGCCTTGAGACCAAAAGGGTTTTGAGTTGAAAACCCGAAAAGGGCGACTTAAATTTTGATCGAAGATGGGGCATATGGCAGTCTTGTCTCTCAGAATTAACAAGGAGGAGGTATGCTACATCTCGGGGTATCGACAAAGTACTCTAGATCTCCTAAACACATGTTGAGCTCAAAATAGTCCTCAAGAAGTTCGTACAGAGAAGCTCAGGTTGTGATATCTGGGGCACCTAGTTTTCATCTTACCCATATTGAATTTGCTATCTTTGATTAATTTATTTGTTTCGAGCTATTTCCTTCTTGCTGCATTCGCTATCTTTAATTAATTTATTCGTTTCGAGCTATGTCCATCATTATAATCTTTTTCAAGCATTTTGCATTGAAATAATGATTAATGGACTAATAATACTTTCACTAAATGAGTTCTGCATATTACTTTAGAAGTTTCTAAACAGTGCAATAACCTGAAACAGAACTATTATTTAGAACTCACCAAGCCTAAAAGTTGAAAATATTTGAGAAAAAAGAGTCTAAACTGTGATTATTTCCTCAAGTTTTCTGTCAAAGATACCAGCTGAACAAGAAGGCATGGTAACACATCAGTGATAAAACCTCGATGAACAAGTAATGTCAACCCAAGCATTAAAAGGGGATCATTCTTGAAGAAAAAAATTGACATATTGCATACACATCTGGTCATGTTACCCAGAGAATGGTGTAACAGATCAATTGATTGAAGAAGCCACAAATCCTATACCCCTGAGTTGCAGTGGGATGGATTGAAGAAGATACAGATCCTACACCCTTGAATTGCAGTGGAATGAATGGAAGAAAATACAAATTTTATCTCCTTATTGCAGTGGAGCAAACTAGTTGAGCAAATGTGATTGTTTCTTCGGGTTTTCTGTCAAAGATACCAGTTAAACAAGAAGGCAGCGTAATACATTAGTGATAAAACCTCGATGAACAACGAGCAATGTCAACCCAAGCATTAAAAGGGGATCATTTTAAAAAAAAAATGATGACATTCTGCATTCATGCAAATATCATTCATAACACATCTAGTTAGGAGCAGTTGATTCATTGTAATCATAGCATCTTCATCATTTGGCATAAGTATAGGCCCATGAAATTGATTCTAGAGGTCATGTCCCCTAGATGACGGTGTAGCAAGATCGATGAATCTACAAATCTCATCTCCCTAAAGTAGCAATAGAGCAGATTGAAGTCGTAGATCTTATCTCCTTGAAGTTATAATGGAGTAGATCGAAGATGGCAGATCTTATCTTTTTGAAATTACAGTAGAGCAGATTGACGCCATCAACCTTATCTCCCTGAAGTTGCAGCAGAGCAATCTGAAAATAGCGAATCTTATTTCCCTGATGTCGTAGTGGAACAAATTAAAGCTACAAGTTATGGCAAATTTTATCTTCCTGAAGTTGCAGTGGAGCAGATTAAAGCCATCAGCCTTATCTCCCTGAAGTTGCAACGGAACAGACTGAAGACAGCGAATCTTATTTTCCTGATGTCGCAGTGAAACAGATTAAAGCTACAAATTATGCGGATCTTATCTTTTTGAAGTTACAGTGGAGCATATTGAAGCCACAAGCCTTATTTCCCTGAAGTTGCAACGGAACAGATTAAAGCTACAAGTTGCGATTCTTATCTCTTTGAAGTTCCAGCGGAGTAGATCGAAGCTACAAATCTTTTCTTCCTGAAATTACATTAGAGTAGATCAAAATGTCAATTCCTATACCCCTGAAGATGTAGTGGATCGGAGTGAGGCTACCTGAAAGAAGAGGAGCGCCCAAAGAAGTCAAGACTCGGCAGGTCTAGGTAAAATTGGCCCTTTTTGAAGTCTTTGCTCCATTCTCGTTATACGACAATAAGCAAAGAGTGTAATAGGCCAAATTTGCCCGGTCCATCAAAAACCAAAATCAAAAACCAAATTTAAAATTAAAATGTCCACAGTCCTTTACAAAACAACAGGCCCAATTGTTTTAACCCAACTAAAGCTCAAATACAAAATCAATGCCTAAACAATAAATTAATCCTAGCCCAACTAGACCCAAACCCAAAACCCAATTACAAACCAAATACCAACCCAAATAATAATAAAAGCCTAGGCTCGAATGGCCCAAAACCAAACCAAGTTTCAGCCAACCTAGGAAAACCTAGCCTTAGGCGCGCCACAACCCCTCAACCTCCAGCTCCATGTCACCTCCGTACCATCACCTCGTGCCTCCACGTTATCACTTCCGTACCTGCAAGGACAGACAACAAAAACAACAGCAAACGAAGAAAAAAATGAAAAAAAACTTTGTATTTTTTTCTTTTTTTTTCTCGGCTATAAAAGCTACAGATAAATCAGTGTAAATTTTTTACGAAGACATTACTATTAATCAAAAATAGAACTCAAAAATAGAGAAAGGTGATTTTTTTACTATGTATTTCTTTTTTCTTATTTTTGTAAATAAAAAAATATAAAACAAAAGAAAAGTTTTTTAAAATATGCCGGTTTCTCCGCATCTCGCCACTATCGGGGCTCCTCTCCATTCGCTAAAGCCATGAGACCTCTTCAAGGTCAAAGTTTGGGGCTTCGCTTCAAGGAATACGATGGGACAGTGGCTCTTTTTTTTTTTTTTTTCTTATCTAGGCTTTTGCTTTTATTTCTGAAACTACGGGTAAAAAGGGAAGGAAAAGGGATCGAAATAGCCCCATTTTAGAACTTCGACCGCTGTGTACGGTGGCGAACAGGGGGTGGCCTGATGACCGAAGTTCTGTCGGAAGGGCAGAGGACGAGAAAGTTGAGAGAAAAGGGGAAAGCTCTTTTTTTGGAAACAACGATTGAAATGGTTTTTTTAAAAAATGATTTAAATAATGGATAGGGAATGGCGCCGTTTTGATTTACGCCGTTTTGGCCTCTGAACCTAGACCCAACTCATCTGCCTTCAGGATCCGCGTGTTTCTGCGGTGAAGGGGTTATTTGCACGCGCAACCCCTCCGCTTTTGCGATGCGTTGCAATTCGGTTCTTGATTGCTTTTTATTGTTATTTTTATTCTTTTAATTTGGCTACACGTATTTTATTCTATTTCAATTTGGTCCATGGGTCGGATTAAAGGGGAATGCGGAAATGACACGTTTAGGAAGCGTGGAATAATTTCATTTTTAATCCCCGTTTATTTTCGCACCTCCTATTTTAGTCCCTAACTTTGTTTTAATTATTTATCTATTTATAGATTACCCTTTTAATTTTGTTTTTAATTTCAATCAAGTCATTTATTAAATTTCAGCCTTTTTCATAGTTTTTTTTTTATTTTGTTTATTTTAATTTCAATGTTATTTATGTTCTGTCTTGTTCATTTATTTGTTTATTCACCTATTGGTTTATTGTTTGCGTTTATATATTAAAATAAGATTTCTATGTTTTTATTCGCATATTTGTATTCATTTATTATTATTATCATCTCATTTTACGATTTTGTTATCCTTTTATACTTAAAATATTTAAAATTTTAATATATATACTTGTTTTATTTATCTATTATCCTATTACTTTTAAATACTTATGTTGGACATTATTTTCATATATTTATTATGTTATATTTTTTCCCCTTTTTAAATTTATTTATTTATTTTTATTTTTAACGTTAATTATTATTTATCACATCTATTTATTTGTTATTCTTTCACTTTTAAGGGATTGGAAACCATTTGTATTCAATTTTCATCAAACACATTTCATCTTCATTTTATTGTTGAATTATTTTGTTATCGTTAATGCTTTAAATAAGTATCTCTATTGTTGCAACATTCATATCATTATCGCCATGGTATTCATCCCTTTATTTGTTATTTGTCCTTCAAATTGGGATGTCCTATCAATGTACCTACATCACGTTACATCATTCAATATTCGTTATTTTAAACATATTTTTCGCTCATATTACGCCTAAATTTTCTAATCACCCGTCATTTTAAACATTACGCTCATTATTATTTGAAAAAGTAATTTTAAAATAGGAAATGTTTGTATTTTGAGACTCGAGAAAGTCGTACATTAACTTATGGGGTTTCGATTTTTTTGATAAATTCAAATAACAAACGTTTTAAAGCATAATTTTTTTAAATAATCTCGGGAATCAAGAAAAATAGTGTTCTAACTTAAGGAGTACGATTTCTTTCTAAAACCGAGAGGATCAAATATTTTTCAATAAATAAATTTTTCGGCGTTTATTCTTTGTTTTGGAGATTTAAGGTATCGAGTCCCAACTTACAGGGTATCGTCCTTTCCCCCGATTAATACGCCATCCCTCGAAAAATTAAGCGATTTTTTTTACGAAAGATCATATTTTTAAATTAATTCAAATTATCAATTTTCGACATTAATACATTAGTTAATCAATTAAGTACTAATTTTAGGCGTTACGAGGGTGTTAATCCTTCCTCGTACGTAACCGACTCCCGAACTTATTTTCTCGAATTTTGTAGACCAAAATCTTTATTTTAGTAAATCAAACCGTTTTATTAAAACGATTAAATTATGAGGTGACCCGATCACACCTCATCAAAAAAGGATTGGTGGAGATTCCATTTTTGTTTTTTTTAATAAAAAGTCAACGACCGTTTTTTTTTTTTAAAAAGGGTTTCGATAGCTTCAAACCGTTTTATTAAAACGATTAAATTACGATGTAATCCGATCACACCTCATCAAAAAAAGATTGGTGACAATTCTATTTTTGTTTTTTTTAAATAAAAAGTCGACGACCGCTTTTTAATAAAAAAAAAGGGTTTCGACACATTCATCATTGGATTGATTGTGAATTTCAATCAATTAAGTAGGAATTTTATGGCACATTTTCCTAGTGTAGAGTAACCTTCAGAACCTTAGTCAGTTTAAATTTTGATCACTCAAAATTAAGACTAGACTTTGTGAGAATATATTAGGTGATTGCATGCAGCGACGGAGTGTTCATTTCAGGTGTAAGACATAGACCTTTGCAATACGTACTAATCAACGCATAGCCAACCGGGCTTTATCAATTATAAAAAAAAAAAAAGACAATGTGATATGCCGAAGCATAAAAAGTTGAGCTACCGAAATGAAAGATCGAAAAGGTTGACAAAAAAGAAATATAAGTCGTTCTGGTCAGAGAAGAAAATGGATAAAGCCAGTTACAAAAACGACAGTGAAACCAACAAGGAACAATAGTCTCAGGGGAAGAAACGAGAATGGAATCATGAAAGAAGGATTAGTGTTGCCACCACCACCACTGATGAAGGGAGATCAAAGTCAATGAAATCCTAGAAAGCATTGTGAGCTTCATACATACGGGGTAGTCCATAGAGGAATGCATCAGTTTAAACAATGCGATTGAAGCACTGATTCTGAAAGGAGATTATGACGATATGTGAAATCTAAATCTCCCAACATAATAAACCAGCCTGCTCCACATGCGCCACAATATGAGGCTGGGTGTAAGTGGCCAGTAACTAGAGCAATCAATTCTATAATTGCGGTAATGAGTAATGGGCGGCAGAGTGTGATGGTATTAGATACCAATCTTTCCGAAGGTAAAAAAAAAAAAAAATCCAAGAAATTATTCTCACATGAGATAATATAAGAAAATATCAAATTAAATCTCTTAATATATATATTTTTATGTACCCATAGGTGTTATATTGGATTTGAATTAGATTTCAGATTAATCTATTTTGATTGACTGTCTTCATATGTCGTTGATAACAAATACTTCTATTTTTTTTTTATTTTGAATCTTCCAAATCATTCCCAGAGATCCGAGCCTATTTTTTCTGATCTTTCGAGAAAAAGATTCATTTTCTTCATAAGAAATAGGAGATAAAGATTTCTTTTTCGATTCATCCCTAGAATTGAGTACCCAATTTAAAAATTGTTAATCACCTAAGCACCCTTATAGAAAGAATTGGGATTATTAACATGTCGGGTTAAGGTTTGCAAAGGTAAATTAACCTATTTAATTAAAGTAAAGCACTCTGGGGACTAAAAATGCAATCTCAACAACTTTCCTTTAACAAGATTTTAAAACCAAGGGTTAATTACTAACTACTCATATGGAAGTGAAGGATTGATGATTATATTGTTTACAAGTTCGCAAAAAATGAAAAGAGTGACAAATATAAATTTTAAAGAAGATGAAGAAACATGCATGTTGTATGATCATCAATAAAAGAGAAATTTTGTTTTTTGAGTTAAATTCTGCTATTAGGCAAAAGTTGTGGATTTAGTCTTTATACTTTAATTTGATCAATTTTAGTTATTATATTTTTTGAATTAGTCAATTTTAGTCCATGTATTTTTCGAAATTTAAAATTTTAGCCTTGATCAAAATAGTATATGCTAAATCGGTTTAGATTCAATTACTAGTCCTATACTATACGTACAACAGTAGATTTAGTCCATATTTTCAATTGAATCATTTTAAGTCATGGAATTTGAAATTTCAAACTTTACGCAAACGACAATCGTTAATCTATTAACTGAATCTTTAGTAAGTAATATGTGAAAATAACAAACTTACTTGATATTGCACATATGATAATATGTTTAGCGTATTAGATTTAAGAAATTAAATTAATGAATTTTACAATTATAGTGGTGAGAATTGGAGTTTTAAAATTTAAAAAGTTCAAGGACTAAAAATGATTAAATTAAAATATAAAAATTAAATCCACAATTTTTACAAAGTATAAGAACTAATAGCAAAGTTTTAACTTTTTTTTCATTAAAATAAGCAGGGGAAAAGGTACATAAATATCCATGACTTGTTAAGTTTTCCTGTTTTCTAAACTCATTTTATGGATCTATTATTCAAGGTTTGTTGGATAAAAAAGAATTAGGGTTTACATCATTCAGCAACTGTAATTTTAACTGTAAGTCCAAAGCAACCTTGTTGAAAACGATTACAATTAAAGTTGTTCAAGAGGCGAGTTTAAGTTTTTTAATGTAATTTTCTCTAATTCAAGTCAATCCAACAACAACTCTATTCGAATGTAATTTTCTCTAATTCGGATCTATCCAACTCGACTCATAAAAACTCTAATTACTGATACAACACAAACATAGTAAACAAGTACTATGTAACTCTTTCTTGAGTTTTTCTAAACACTGTGATTATCATCAACTTCGGGATATTCAGGTATAATCTTCTTCCAGAACCAATGTTTTCTCCACAGAAATATAATTTCTTCAATTGGAACTCCCTTGGTTTCCGGTAAGAAAAAGTAAACGAAGACTGTCATTACCGTGATCCACGATGCAAAGAACAAGAAGATCCCAAACTTGAAATGGCAAAGCATGGCCAGAAAACACTGAGCAATGATGAATGTGAAGAGGAGATTTACAGCAACCGTAATGCTCTGCCCTGCGGACCTGATTTCCAGTGGGAATATCTCACTTGGTACAGTCCACCCTAATGGACCCCATGACCATCCAAATGCCAAAACAAACAGACATATCACTATCACAACTAATATTGAGTACCCTTTTGATAGTTCTTGGTTGTCCCCAAATTTCAGCCCCAAGATTATGGCAACTATAACCTGTATTCAATGGCAGACAATGCAACATGCTTCAGCAAAGTTCAATGTGTTATTATATGTTGAGAGAAAGAATGTTTAATATATTGCACCTGACATATAATCATTTGTATTCCGCCGCTGATAAGTAAAACTCTTCGACCCAATCGATCAACTGCCGCAATGGAAATGAATGTAGATCCTGCAAGAACTGCTCCTGTGACAGCTGATGAGTAGAGTGAAGCATTTCCTCCAAATCCCATGCTTTGGAACAACACTGGTGCATAAAACAGGATGGAGTTTATGCCTGTTAGGATTTGGAACGTTGGCATGCAGATTGCCATCACTAGTTGAGGCCTATTCCTTTTCTTAAGGATGTTTCTGAAGGGATGCTTGATTGAATTTGCCAACTCACTGGCATCTACCATGTCTTCGAATTCAGCATCAACTTTATCGGTTCCTCTAATCCTTTCCAGAACCTTTCGGCCTCGCTCTTTTGATCCCATTTCGATTAAACTGTTTGGTGTCTCAGGAAGAAGGCACCCTCCCACTGTCATTAACGTTGCTGGTATTGCTGCTAGGCCCAGAGACAACCTCCATCCCCATGGCTCAAGCTTTTGAGTTCCATAATTTACCATGTTTGCTGTAAAGATTCCGAGCGTTGTTGCTAACTGAAACATCATGTTCAGGGCTCCTCTAAGATGAGTTGGTGCCATTTCTGACAGATATAATGGAACAGCCTTCATAATAAGCATGAAAAAAAGCAGGTCTCAGAAATATCTACCAAACTATCTCATAGATCAAGTAAAACATACTAGGCATTGCTCATTGCCTGTGATTAGAAGCCAATGAATTACTCCTATGCTTCAAAGATATGGAGAAGGGGAAATTTTATTCACTACAGGAAGATCAAACAACGTTATTACCTGGTTTCCGAATCCTATCCCAACACCGAGCATGATTCGACCAAAGAGGAGCATTGCCACATTCTGAGCTGCAGCATTGACAGTTGCTCCAACAAGGAAGCTGAATCCCCCACAAATTATACTTGTACGACGACCATACTTCCTGGTTATAGGAGATGCCACCAAGGATGCAACTAGACCGGCAAAGTATAACGACGAGGTGAATGCTGCGAGCCCTTGGTTGTCATACTTGCAGTAGTTGTTTTCATGGGCATGCTGCTTGCTTATGTACACCGAATGGAAAAATTCGCGAAGAAATCCATCCATGGATGTCACTCCACCTGATGAACCATTGTTATGAGGTTCAAAACAACATCAGTTACAAAAAATTTCATAACCCCTTTTTGGTTTCCAATAAAACTCTTACACAGATACCCTTTCTCCAAACAGATTGAACAGAACAGTCTCGTGTTTCAAATGAATGCTAAAACCAACAATCAAAACAAAATCTCTTAATCTATGAACAAAATTTTGGATTAAAAAGACAGAAAGTACCTGAAATTCCAATGTCATATCCAAAAATTGATCCTCCAACAGCTGCAACAATGCATGCAATAACAACATACAAGGTGACCCTTCCTTGGTACAGCTCTGCTCTCTCCTTGGCCACCCCAGTTGGAACTAAGCCCCCAGCAGGCATGGTTGAAAAGCTTTTGCCTCTTTCTTCCTCTTAGGGACACACAAAAAACCAGATGAAATACGAAAGGGCAAAAACCTCTTCAACGTTCACCACCACTGTTTCTTCTCTTATTGAAGATTCTAAAGCCTGGTTTCACAGTGGTTGACTGAAGGAAAACAACCCCCCACATGATCTCCAAAAGGTAGAAAATTATTTTCCATAGTGTTCATCTCAAGTATCTGTCAAGGAATTATTTTAATCCACTTATTTAATCTACATGTGCCGGCAAAACAAAAAGTGTCTCACAATCTTTGCCAACATTGGATATAGTACAACACTTTGCAATGCATTTTTCATAAGTTAAAAAGGCAACACCTTTTACCTTGCAAACGAAAAAAAGGGTTCAAAATTCATGATAATTAAATTTCTGGGTTATTTAAAATTTACCTTTCTGGATTTTTTTTAACTGAAATAGAAATGAATTGGTTGAAAACCCGTCCTGTTTACCTGAGAAAGAAAGAGAAAATTTAACAAAAAATTTCTTTCTTAAAGCAGAAAGTTTGTGTGGTTTCTTTTTCAAGTAGTCTTGGAATTTTAGCAAATAATGGATTGAATTGAACATGCTAAAAGGGTTGCCAAAATAAGAGACTTCTATATATATAAAATTGTTCAATGGGTGAACTTATATTCTAAATATAACAAGATATCAATGGCGTTACTGAGATTAAAACAAATAATTTTAGCAAAATATTCTCTCTCTTAAAAGAAAATATAAATTTATTACTTTGATTGTAATAAGGGTGTTCAAACTATCTTGATTAAAACAAATGTATAATCTTCTAATCACTAAAATATTTTGTTAATTGAGCTAACCGAAATTTATATATTTTTATCTTTTGATTAAAATAAATGAAAAACATATAAAAAAATATATTGAAATTAATCAAAATATATGTTTTATCTTGAAAGTTAGCTAAATTAACAGAAAGTTTATGTCTTGAAACACAATTTAATTAAACACACTCCATAATTCTTTAAATTAACACATAATATTAATTATTAAGTTTGATTAATTTGATTAATTACTCAATTTTGAACTGAAATTTCAAAAAAATCATTAATCGACCTTTAACCAAACTAAATCCGGTCACCGACCAATAATTAACTATATTAAACTGATTCGAATGATTAATTCGATTTTAACAAATTTTCTTTAGCTCATATCACATGTCAATCATTTATAAATATAAGAAGGGTAAAGTATATAATTGGTGACTCAATTTTCATACTTTTCAATTTGAGTATTTAAAATAAAAAAAAAATTGTATTTTAGACACTACCGTCAACCTTTGTTTGTTTTTGTTTTAATCCTAATATTCATTTTAATTACTTAATTTTAATAAAAAATATTTTATTTTTAAAATATTTTTCCACAGGGAAAACCTTTGTTTTCGACGCAACTTTCTACCATTTCATTTTCTGACGCCATTAAATAATTAAAAATCAGGGTAGTGGGAAGATCTTTGCTTTCGACGTAACTTTTCATCATTTCATTTTCTTACACCATTAAATAATCAAAAATTAGGCACACACTTGCTGAATAAAAATAAAAAATAAAAAATAAAAAAGAGGGTTATGGGCAATGAGTTTATTTAAATTTAAAAAAGAAAAAGACGGTTTCTGACCAAAGTGAAGTTATTAAGATTATTTATGGTTAAAAGTAGATAATATTTTTAATTTTAGAAAACACATAAATATTATTTTTTGGTAATTTTTTAAATTGTATTGGTATTAAAATAATATTAAATATTTTCAATAATTTTGAAAAAAGAATATATGTTTTTAATTTTTGAATAAAATAACTTTTAAATTATTACAATTATAAGACATTTTTTAAAAATTAATCTTATTGTTATTATTTTCTTAATAAAATTCTTTCTGTTACAGTTAATTATAATTAATTTTCATAAATTAATTTGTTGATTAGTACAAATTTCTTCTATTTATTTTAACATTCCACATCTCTATTTATTATAATCATTTTAATTTAGTATTTTCAAACTTCAGAATAAAATATATATTTTATATACTACTAATATGTATTATCAATTTTTTAAGCTAAGATTAAATTTATATTTTATTTTTTAAAAAAAATAATTACATTGACAAACACTATTAGTCAGTATGTCACACAGGTATACAAACTAATTCTATATAAACTATAGCAATATGAGGTTACAATAAAATAAAATAGTTATATTCACATTACAGTTTTTTAACACACGGCACCCTTTATTTGAAGCACTTATTTACAATTTGAATAAATTATTTTTTTACTCCATACTTTATAATTTTTTAAGTTATTTCATATGTTAAATATAAAATAAATATCTTGTTAGAAATTATTAACATTATTATTTAAATTATAATATATTAATATTAAGATTCAAACAAGGATGAATTTTTGTATTATAATTAATGAATATTAAAATGTTAAACATAAAATATAGTCTAAAAAAGACACATATTAATCAAATCTAGAAATTAAATTTATAATTTTTAAATATCATTAAAGTTAATTAGATTAAAGTATATAAAATAGAAATACAAAAATACAAAAAAATAAAATTTTAACAATTTTAACGTCAAAATAAATTAATTTAATAATAATATATAAAATAAATATCTTGTTAGAAATTATTAACATTATTATTTAAATTATAATATATTAATATTAATATTCAAACAAGGATGAATTTTTGTATTATTTAATATTTAATATTTTAAAATCAAGTAAAATTAGTTAAACATTTTTAATTACATTGCATTTTTATTAATAAATTTCTAAATAAATTCATTAAAAATTTTAAACAAAAACTAATATTATAAAAGATATTATAATTTTAATATACACAACTGAATCATGCATTGCAGGAGAATATATATCGACACATATTACAAAGTGTTTTAGCCATGCTCATATTAAAATTTCTTTTTTTTTTTTTTTTTTACATTTTGGCATTAAAATGAATTGGCACATGTTGATATTATAAATTATTTAAATCATATATATAATAATTTTTTTATATTGAAAATTAAATTGAGTTGACATATGTTCATACCCCTTTTTGCTTATTTGCTGTATAAATTTTTTAAATCATATATATTAATATTTTTATCCATGTGATGCATAATTCATCGTATATATTAATTAAAATATATTAAAATATTTTTTAATTAAAGCATTTCACTTAGAATTTTAAAAAAAAATTAATAACTGGATATATGATATAAAATGATTTAAAAAATAAATAGAAATTTGTAAATTCATAAAAAAAAATTCAAAAGTAATATTGTAACATAAAATAGATAAAGAATTTATTCCTTCAATTCATAATATGGTTGATTGATTCAATTTAATTAAAGAAAATATTGAAATGAATTAAAACTGATTGTATGTTAAATAATTAAATTCATAAATTTGATTGATTTAATTAAAGTAAATATAAAAAAAAAAAAAAAGTGAAGGTATATTCAATATGTATCAAATTTTTTTTCTCCTTGACCTATCCCGGCCCAAAAATTTAAATTTTTTTTTGTATTCAACTTTTTTTGTAATTTAACATTTAATTTTAATTACACAAATTTAGGAGTTAAAAAATATGGTTTTAATTATTTTAATAATTACTTGGTTTTGTATATGTAACATCTCAGGGAATTTAAAATTGAAAATTTGCAATTTTTATAAAAAAAATATCAATACTATTTTTGGCATTAGTTATAGAAAGTGAATATTTGTATATTATATCCCAAATTTTGAGATTTTTACCATCAAAGGTTATAAAAACATTAGGAAACATAAATGGTGCAATTACCATTTTAGCCCTTAAATGATAGAATATAGCAATACTTATGATTTTTTTAACGATATCATTATACGTTCTGATTATATCTATTTTTTTTTTACATAATACTTAGAATTATTAATTGTCTCTCTCCAACTTATAAATAGAAGGATAATGCGCTTCAATACACTCAAAACTACATTCTTTTATATTGATAACAATGCTTATACCAATTAAATTAATACTAAATCCACAATATTTTTTTCTATAAATTGATAGCTTGGCATTTCTCTGATATTAAAGACAATGTTTATGTAAGTGGTCTCCAATCAAGGCATTAAAATTGAAGCTCAATGCCAGCCTTTAAATGTGGTTGTGTTTAGCTACACGTCTCTCAGCTTCAGCCAAAAAATGGTACACCTATCTTCACTTCAATTATTATCTGCCATGTTTAAATCACTGAATAAGATTAGACAAGTTTGAAATCTGGTGGCCCAATCTTTAATTTGTATTTAATTGTAACTTTAGAAAAAATTTATTTGACTTTTGGGTGTAGAAATTTAGTTTCCTATCATTCCAAGCAAAGGGTTCTTGGGTTACAAACTTTTTACTTAATTTCTCACTTAACTTAAACCTAATTGGCCCTATTGAAATAATAATAAAAAAGCAAAAAAAAAAAAATAGCCCTATTGAAATAATAATAAAAAAGTAAAAAAAGAGAGGGATGTTTAGTATGTTTGTGTTGATATTTTTGATATATTAGTAGTGTACTTTTTCTTACATAAATAATCTTAAAAGAATTATCACATGTTTTTTTTTAATATTTTATTATATTTTTGTAGAATACTTATCAATCCTTTTAACTCTACTTATGGAGTAAAAAAATTTCACTACGAAATATTATTTTTTAATTTTTATATAAGATAAATACACTTAAGGAAAACTGGAATTACGTTGTTTGAGTTTGCCATATTACACATCTACGCAACATCATCCTTCTAATAAGTTGTATGGTGATGACTATTTATTCATCTGTTAAAATATAAAATGTTAGTATCGATATTATAATAAAGCTTATAATTTACCTTCTAATGAGAGGAAAAACGTGTGGAGTAGAAGTGATAGGGACTATCCATGACAATAGATATTACCCCAGGATAATAAAATATATATAGGCATGCCAAAACCATAGATCCCAATTATATGTTGTGGTTGTTTGGAAATCAGCAAATAATGAAATATACATTGAATGAACTTTGTTGTCGTACTTTTCTAAGGTCAACTTGCTTTTGATCAGCTGGAGGATGTAATCTCTAACATATTGAATACTCTTTAGAGAACTTTGATGTAGTGGGAGTTCGCTGAAGTACTTTTTTAATCATGTAAAGTTAGTCTAAAAACCATCAAAATCAGACTTAAAGTCGGTGATATGTAAAATGCTTCGACAAGTCATATCCCCAAATTCTTACTTGAAATTTTTGCTATTCGTATCTCATTAATAATGCTACGTCCTCTAATGTTATTATACATTAACCTCATAGGAGATGAAAAGTATGGGTATTAGGTCTCTATCGTTCAATGATAGCGAAAAAAAATGTCAACATGAAAGTAAAACCCTCAATTTCACAAATGTGATAGAAATCAATTTCTTTTAAATGATTAATGAGGCTATTTTATTTTCATATTATTACGATACCAAGATACTAGAGTTCCATCCATTGTTGCTACATGCAGAGAAACATGTTCTTCCAATCACAATAAGGAGATGATTAGAGGAGAGGAGAATGAGGAGGAAGCTTGAGGAAAACACTTAAGTTTTTCTCAGGGAAGAAGGGAAATCCTTTGTCTCTCGTGCATTGGGGTATATATAGGGGGTTTCTTATTTGGTAGTGTCATATAGCCAACATTATGGAACGTAAACTTGTTTATGTGGTTGACCAGGTGGCAAAACCATTATAGGTCAGTTGTTGCCATATATAGTGATGTTAGGTCTTGCTTTTACAGTCTCCTTCTCAAGGTTGTATAAGATTGTTGTGCTTTAATAGTTCCTCAGTGGTCCCCACGGAGGGTCCATAGTGTATCATCTCTAAGACAATTTAGGTAGAAGCTATGAATGGTTGCAAACGGTTTTGGGTAAGGAGTCACCATAAAGGGTATCTAGCAAAAGGTTACCTATGAGTCACATCCAATGGAGAGTCATTACTAAGTCACCCCATGTTCTAACACATGTCATTGCTAATGTAGAGGTATAACATGTTCTCATGGCATGACCCATGTTCTACAAATTAGGTCGGGTTATGACATAAAGTTCTCCAAATTTTAAATTCTTTTAAAAGATTTGACACCCATAAATGCCAAGATCTTTTTATTCTCGAGGTTCTTTTTCTTGATCACTTCCTTAATTTTGATGGATCAAATTGTATCTATTATACATTAATATAAATATAAATATTATATTAAAAACCTTAATATAATTTCCTCAAGCATAAGGAGGCTAGATTCTAATTTATCTTAAACGTCACCGTGAATGGAGATGTAGTATAATTTAATTTTTCCTACTCATATGGCTGAGTCTTTCATTCACTTGATTATCAGGATATTGACTATCAATAGTTAATCATAATTATTTCTCGTTTGACTCTGATTTTTTAATTCTATATATTGGATGATTATTGTAATTTTTAGTATTTTAAACAATATATACGTGTGCATTTGTATATAATATTATTTCTCAATGCAGTAGTTGTTATGAGATTGTCAATGCAATAGCTGTGATTAGGATGCTAATTTTTACACAAGACTACATTTTTTCCAACTTGAAATTTGCATATTCAAACATGGGTATGCGAAATGATTTCTGTATTAAAAAAAAATAGAAAGATTTAAATGTACCAATGTTAGATATATATTTGTATTTGACACTCATCCTAAATCCGAATAACATAGAAGATCATAATTTCACTAGAGTCTAATCCTTCCTATGATGTAAAAAATGATGGATTTGGAAGGAAAATCAATTTACTATGCTATACCTGCAAAAGATTAATTTTTCAGGATTGTTATATTTGTTGGTGTAGAATAAGATAACTAAGCTGTAACCTCAACCATATGTAACATCCAACTGATTCCTAGAATGAAAAGAACATCGGAATTAAGACTGTCCAACGAGTATAGTTGTGTACCCCTTTGCTATTAATAATGTACTAATTAATATACAAACTAGCTTGCCCTGCTTTCTGGTTTAATCAACTTCAACTGTACTCAAAATACACCACTCAGAAAGCCCCTGCAACACAACAACATTTAGATTGGTCAACATCAAGAGAGAGTAATCGCAGTTAATATAAAGAACAAGAATGTTGATCTTACCAAATTCCAGAGGCTTTCTTATCTTTATTTCTGTAAAAGGGAAATCCGAATGAAATTATCACATTAGGAATTATAAAAAAAGTACAGACAAATTAATGAATGCAACTTACCTTGGCTTTCCAAGGAAAGCGTCGTTAATTTCATCAATGGTTGGCCTTTCTTTAAAAGTCGATAATGGAACATACTTTTCCCTCCCAGAAGGTTCATCCACCCTCTTGTACAGTTCATAATCGTACGGGTATGTCATCCTGAAATCATGAGATGATTGTACTTTATAAAGGCTATTCCATTGAAATTTTAACTGAGGAAATGTTTGGGGTTAAATATCACATCAAACGTTTCCATAGCACACGAGAATGACATCATATATCTAACAGCAGAGAATCAATCAACTCGGAAACCAGAAGACTGCATTTCTATCATCAGTTGCATAGGCAAAATATCTACCTTAGTTGAAATGAATTAGAATATAAGTTATATTGGGAAAAGAGAGTCATCCTCCAGTAGGAATGGATAACAGATTAAGGAGTTTTGATAGAAAACAGTTTGAAGAATTAAATCTCTATTGGAAAATTGTTCAAATCCTTTCCTATTCCATAAATTTCAATGAATATAAATGCTGGTTTTGTGCTAAAGCAGTATGCTAATTTTTTTAATCTTCTTCCTTCATTCTAGTTTCATTAAACTAGAAACAGAGAAGCACTTGAGAACTACTTCCTATTTGAGCAAGGAGCAATGAAGTCACTATAAGGGCTTTTGATTCAGAGATAAGGATCTAGGAAGTAGGATCCAAGCTTATAAACAGTTCTAATATACATTGCACTGTGGTTGGACTTCACTAGATTTCATGTATTACACACTTTCATTCCGATAATTTATGCAAGAAATCCATTTAACCACTTGAACCATTACTTTGAATAAAAAGTGCATCCAGATGATAATTGGTTTATAGAGGAAAAAGAATTGAAGAAGGATATCCTTAGCCAAACTCTCATTTGTCGGTCTATATGAATGGTCATCCATGTTTTTTGGTGAATTGGAATGGCTTACCATCTTTCAAACTGTATCTGTAAGTTACCAGATGTTTATAGATATATCCTGAATGGAAACTTACAGATACAGTTTGAAAGATGGTAAGCCATTCCAATTCACCAAAAAACATGGATGACCATTCATATAGACCGACAAATGAGAGTTTGGCTAAGGCTAACCCTACCTGATTGCACCCATAATTGGATATTGGGTTCCAGCATAATAAAGAAGCCTGAAAAAGTAGCAACTTTCAAAGGAAGCTGCATACTCCAGTCTCTTATCCCGACCCATAGTCTGTAAAGAAAATATACATTTAGGAACTTAAAAGGTGCCCGAAGTCAGCACAGAAATAGATTTTGAAAATATTTCATCGGTCCTATAATAGCATTTTGTTATTACTATGAATTTTCAATAACATTTCCTTTTATATCCAAAAGTGTATTCATAACATTTAAATTTAAAATGTGATATTTAATAATAACATGAAGAAAGGTTTTACTTACTTGCATAATACCACTTGAACCAGGCAGATCCTATATCCAAAGAAATTGAAAACTAAGCAGGTCAGAGATAGAAACAATTATTGATTACATTATACCAAAAATGGAGTGAGTTGAGTTGACCATGACCGATATTTGCTATAATATAGCCAAAAATGAAACAATGCATTTTCCAATGAGATAGGCTATTTCAGGCTTTGATTACATTGTGTAAGCATCATTAATTTTACCTAGGAATGAAGTTTGATATTATTAAGTTGCAGGCTCAGCACCATAATATGCTGAAATCAAGTCAATGATTTTCTTTTTCCTCAAATCTCTAACTCCTAGAGGTAAGCCCTATAGATATGCAAATGGTTTGAGACTGCATAAAGATTTATCTTTTATTTTTAGAGTGCAAAATCATTCAGTAAGATAATTCTTTTAAGTTCATATAAGAATCCAACCTTGAGTCTAGGATTGATGAGTATAACTGGACGTTTCCCAGCAGCATCCGTCATCGCTCTTAAATCCTGCAAATTTTGGAGCAAGGTTAGAAACTAAAGTGTCAAGTGGAAGGCTCTTAGAACAGCATAGTAAAACAATTACTCTCAAGATTCTTACATCTATAATGCAATTCCCAACAGCATTTTGAGGAGCCACTAAGATGAACAAATCATCTTCTTCATAAACCTCTTTTGCACCTGTCATTGCAAATGAAGAAAATATTAAAAGAAGAGAATAATTTAATCATGCAAGTAGAAGGATAGTCCAGCTGATCTGTAAACCCATAGAAGGATAGTCCAGCTGATCTGTAAATCCATCTTATATAACTTTGCTTAATATTTCACAAATCTAAGTAATGACTTAGGTTTTACAATTATAGAAATCTTATCCGGATATGCAAATAATCAAGGCAGTTTACTGTTAAGTTGTTGGCATGAGTGCATATAAATGTGAACAGAAGTGCTGTTCAAACAAACTATGTGATCCAAGGACAACCAATCACTTATATTGGAACATAAAAGTTTATGTGCGTCACTTGATAAACACAATTCAATATAGCCAAAGAGTTAAACTTGCTGGGCGGAAGGCACACTGCTTAAAAGATTTTCCAGAAGTTGAATATAACAACTGTCCACAATAAGTTGCAAAATGATCAGAAGGAAAAACATATCAATCTTAATAAGTCAATAAAATTAGCTACAAATATCAATGCTCTTAAATATATCAATATGACTCGTGACATCTTATGGAGCTCAGTATGTGCACAGTCTGATGCAGAGGCATATAGATAGAAAGCCACAAGGCAAAGACTCTATTTCCAAGTTACAACAATAGCTTCAATCCATCTTCTCAGAATTATTGCAACCATAACAAAGCAGAGATAAGTAGCAGATAGAGAGATGCACACACTAAATCTCCTACATGCCAATTGCCAAAAAGATATGTTCTCTCTTAGCAACATCCATATTTGCAAAATAACATGAACTTCGTTACTTTGACATTAGCAAGCAGTACCAGAAAATTTATATATAAATATTTTCTACAAAATTGCCCCATACCTATTGAACCAATCTTGATAAATGTTCCCATAGCGCCATAATTACCCCAATCCATGAATTCCAAGATCTTGCGGGTACCAGCAAGCTGTAGGGGCATTCCTGCAAGTGCACCCTCTCCCATTGAGCCTTGTACACAAACCTGAAAGAAGAGTGGTTAGAAATTCAGGAAAAATGCTAGAAACACTTCCAGAATTATATAATTAACAATTAATAGTACCTTGACACGTTTGCCATCATCAGCAAATGAAAGAGCAATGACTCGAACTAGCTCCATTAGTGTACCTATACGGTAAACATCCTGTCAATCAGAGGACAGGTTAGCTCTAAAGAAATTTATTGGGAAAATATGAAGACAAAATATATAATGATAATCTCTCACCATTTCTGGGTTCAGCTCTGGAATATTAATCTCCACCTGTTGAACAAAAAAAAAAAAAAAAGAAAACAATCAGCCTTGCTGGGAATAGCTTTCTGAATTTTACATCTACGAAACGTAGTCTCTCCCATTACAAACTCCATCTCTTAGTTAATATTATTGTTAATTGCTAATCCTATAAAGTATGAAGTACTAACAAGGTCGTTCTTTTTTACTCCCATGGCTTCTTTAGACTTGTTCTCCAGTTTTTGACATGGGCATCCTCCATTAAGTCACATATTCTTACAGGAGCACTTGTACCCCTTTGCCTAACATGCCTAACCAATCTCAAGCATATGCCCTGAATCTGTGGATTCCTGCCTACGGTGAATGCCTTGTTTTTCGACAAGTGGATCCATAATAAATGATAGTTTTGTTAACCATCCTAGACAGTATTAACAATGCATTTTTTCATAACAACAGTATGGAGATAAGAAGAAAATTGTTAGAGAATATTTGTATAGTTGCAAAGATATGATTTATAGGGATTTTATTAGGGATTGCATTTTATTCTCTTTCCCTTTTTGCTAAGTTGTAACATGTATAAATATGTCTCTCGGAGTAGAATGAAATATTTACTTTTCACTCAAATCCATCTATTCACCTTCTTCCTACAGAATTTCGTTTTCAAAAGTAAAATAAAACTGCATAGAATTCTCTAATCAATATCTCAAGAAACTTATGCAATCAGTAGAAGACTAAATTTGCTAAGCCTTGTGTCAAGGACCATGACCATGCTGTCATCTATAGTCATAATTAACTTTGCTGCATTCACTAAATGGAGAATTTCTATGTAGACCTTAGTTTTCCATTTTCAAAGAGAACACCATTCAGTTAAACATAAAATAAAAATAATCTTGATTCAAGAGGACATAACTGAAAGAACCCTACTATTCATGTGCTAGTAATAAAAGATTCTTTGATTTCTACAGCAAGGTAATTGAGTTCAACTAAATCAAGTACCAATTTCTGACCTTCAGTCGTGTTCTTCCATCATTTACAGCTCTCTGCGTGGCTTGTAGCACATCATCATAGAAATAATTCCTAATTTCTCTAGAATGAGGAATATTATTCAATCTGGTTGGAATTCCTCTCCATTTTTCCTGCCAAAAGCAAAACAAAAAATAGAACTGCAACTGTGAGTGAAAGGGATTCTTTTTATTTCTTGCCCATGACCAAGCTATACAAAGGATAGTCCTCCATTTCCTTTAACCTTCCCTAATATGGTTAAGGCAGGGTTTTACTCTTAGGTCTTTATATAGTAAGAAGAGAACCATTATGCTAAGTTGGATCATGACTATATAAATTGTATAAATGTCTACCTGGTTTGAAGATGCCTGACCTAAACGGCTCTCAGTTTGAAGAACTGGTTTCACTGGAAACAAGAAGGAACCGGGAAAAAGTCAAAATGGATAACTGAAGCTATAGTTAGTTAAGTGCAGATAGTATAAAGTCGGCTCAAATGAAGTTACTTTCGTGAACATGATAATCCTCAAGTAATAGACAGATAGTAAAAAAATGAAGTTAATAGTGTCAATAAAAGGAGAAAGTGTGAATATATAAACTGGCATTTTAGAAATAGAACTAAACAAAAAAGGAAAACAGGGATCTGTCAGCATTTATGTAGACTAAGTGGCGGAAGCTATCAACGATAGAAAGTGATCTCATGGACAATAAACTCAATTTAAACACTGAAACACAAACTGATCTTGAACCATGAAAATCTCTGTGAAAGCATAATCAAAGAAATAGGACATATAATGATTAAAATCCTTATCTTGTTATAAACTCGAGTCCATGGACTCATATTGACAATGCCATCTAACTTCTGATGTGATCAAAGGTTAAACCATCATCAAGTGCTTGGATTTATGTTTTATAGAACCATGTCTTTATAAATAGCCATAAGTATGAAACAGAAAGGTCAACTGGAAACAGGTCTAATACGATACACATAGAGAAAACATCAACCATCATTTAGAAAGTAATTAAAAGGCCTCTATATTGTCCCCTCCAAAATTAACAGGTGAACCCCTCTATAAGAATGAAAGGGGGAGACAGGATGAAAATATCTATATGATCTAAAGGTTTAATGCAGTAGGCTGATAATCAGTGTCGTCCTACATTTATCTCAACCAAATAGTGCCCCCTAAATGAGAAATTCAAGAATCTATCCACAAAAGGCTTTCAAATACTGCAAAAAAGTTTCAGTTCCAAAATTGCCTTTGATAAAGCTTAATAAGAGTAGGAAAATTTTCTATTAATACCCCAAGACGGTGCAAAGTAAGTTCGTACCCTAAAACTTGAAATTTATTTCCACTTACCTGATTTTGCTGTTTTATCCTTAAGCAGTTGAGATAACAAGGAGTCTATATCCTTGAAAATTATTTCTTTTGGGCGGTTTCCATCAATCTGTGAGGGGAAAATTCATACAATGATAAAAGTAAGACAAAACAGGACTAGAGAAAGCATTTTAATTTGCCAAACCTTGTTGGTTATGCTGCTGTAAGTGGATGAGATTGCTGCAGCATTTTGCTTGTATATTTCTAGTCGTGACTTCACCTAAATAAAGCAAACAAAATGGAAAAACGAAGGGGGGATATTAGGTAGCTAGCACACAGCACATGGTAAATTGCATTACATGAAATGAAGCATCTATTAGACAATAATTGTACATGGAGCTTTCCCTCAATACTTCATCCTATCTCTTCTTTCCTTTTGTAAGAGTGAGAGATAGAAAGAGGGAGCAACATCCTTGCTGATCCTCCAATCAATAATAGGTCTAAGGTAAACATTTACATTAGCTTCAAGTAACCCAGAGGCATACAAGGACTTAGAAGCACCATAACAAGTATTTTTGCAAACTTGATCCACAGGAAAATTTAGCGGTTCATCCTGTGATATAATAAAGGCTGAACTGCTAACATGTAGCTTTTCTTCGGAATAGGTTTATTAAGAGATATTCCACGATCCAGTCATGCTCCATGCAGCACCGTTCAAGTTTGTTTAGTTTAAAATCAGGCCACAAGATTTGAATTTACTGCATGTCCAAATAGTACTTTGAAATGGTCATATATATATATAACCATCAGAACAGTCCGTTATTAGTTCTTAAATGAGTTCAACCCAGAACATTAAGAAATGAGTTGAGATGGTTTCTGCGAGTTCTCTTGCAAGTCATATATTCAAAATTTTTGGATGTAAAGGGGAGATTATTTACACTGAACAAATTTTGTCTACATTTGTAGTAATAGAGTCCCAGCACCAAGAATTTTAGACAAGCCTCTCAAATAATTAGTACAATGCAGAACAATGAATAGTAAGTCAGATGTCTGTTGAAGATGCAATTGTTTGTCATATATTCACACAACATCTTGGCAGTCTGTATCTAAGCCAATGAAATGCAACAAAATAAAAGAATATAAATGAAAGCAGTCAAGAGAATCATACTTTCTCCTCTGTGTCATCAGTACGGGTAATCAGTCTTGCTTTAATTTCTTCTGACTCAGGAGGGAAATTTGTCAGATGGTAAATTTTTCCAGTCACAGGGTCTAGCCTTCTACCAACACATCTGTCGATTAGAATTTCATCAGGAACCTGAATGTTAAGAAATAAAGTAAATGTAAAAAGCATGTTTTCAGCCGTAGTTGTCTACTTAAAATGAAATGCAATGAACTTGTCAGAGATTGAAAAGAGGTATGATCAATATTTACTCAGAGTTAAAATTATAAGAAGCAATGTAAACAAAAGATCTTTTGAAGTGTTTGTAGAACACTACCTTGTAGCATTAAATTGAGATCTTATGCACACAAATAGCCACTTTATGAACAAAATTTATGACCACAGTTTCACTTGATGGCAAAGTAACAACATATGGATGTGAGTGTTTGTGTGGAAGGAGGCTCTAAAATATCGGTATGCGAATCAAATATTTTCAAATCGTATGGTGGAAGACTATGTTGCTTGGATGTGTGTGTAAATGTTGGGCTTAGGTATGTGACCAGCATTGAGCCATTCGATTTTTCTTTCAATATCTTTTCCCCTAAATTCTCAGTTCCTAAGATGTTGTCTGGAGTTCTATGGTGATCAGTATCCCAAGAAACGCTCCATTGGGTAGGAGTCGGTAACTTCCAAAACAATTGTCGAGAAGTTAAGCCAAACCAGCATAAGCGTATAAGATACATACATCTAGTACAATGTAGATATCTGGTCTAATATTCAATTCTTCCAAACTTTGAGCCTGGGCAAAACTCCTTGGGTATCCATCAAGAAGCCATCCTTTCTCCTTAGCATCTTGACGTGATAATCTGACTGTAACCATCTATAAAATGAATAAGAAATAGTTAATTTCTTAAGCATTTAAGGGAGGAATGGATAAAGAATAATATGATTTAATGGGAAGGTTGATGGTCGTACGGCCGTCACAATTTCATCAGGAACCAGACGCCCATAGTTCATGAATTCTTTTGCTTTATTTCCAATTTCAGTGCCGGATGATACTTCTGCTCTTAAGAGGTCCCCAGTTGATATATGCACCAATCCAAACTGCCAGGATGAAAAACATAGATAACCATTTAAAAGAAAAGATTAAGGCATATGAAAAACTTCTTTAATAAGAAGACCCGACTAATTGGTGTATTAAGAGTGAATTATGTTTTAGAAACATAAAATATAAAGTTATAATATTGCAAATACCATAGCTGCCATTTGTAGAAAAGACTACGCTGTCTTCTTTTTAGAACCAGAAGGGAAAAAAGCAGTAATTCCCTTTAGTTTACTTTAAAAAATTATGGCTTTATGTTGATTCACTGCACATAGGTAATTGCTTGTTTACATCAATAAAAATTTCACAAGATAAAAAAAGATGTTGCGTACTTCACTAAAATGTTTCACATGGTTTTCTTTCAAAATACCCTCTCCAAAAACTTTCACACCATACAGGTTTCTTCTCATCAAAAAGTACAAAGATGGATGCATATATATATATATATATATATATATATATTCAATCTAATAAGAGAACCATTATCAATAAGCAACAATATTATCTTCAATATAAATCCAGAAAAAGGAATGCCAAACATCAAAAGTGAAGGCCATGCAAATCGTCTTTGGCATATCAATTCTAAAGGACAGAAAGGTATTTGTGAAGAAGGGAAAGCAACCCATCTTAATATATATATATATATATAAGTATATTGTTTCCTTCATGTTTTTCTATTTAAGCATAACAGCTCTACGGCAGAAAATTATTAAGAATCCAATTCATGAGAGAGAAACAGATTCATTCCCTCGAAATTATTTCTAATCAAGCCTTCATAAAACAAAAACTCATAACCATTAGAATAGACAAGGAGTGCAAGCAATGAAGAGGAAGTATAAACAATTGCATTTATTTGATTCAATGGCATCTAATAACTAAGAATACCATACTGTATAATATAGAATAAAACATCACACAGATTTTCATTGAGACCACAAGTAATATATTGAACTGAAGTAAATTATGCGTAAATTTAGTTACCTTTTGTACAATTAACTCACACTGGGTGCCTTTACCTGATGCTGGGGCACCTGATATCATCACCTTCAAAGGTTCATTTGTTGAACAACTTACCCTCAATCCCTGTAAACAGAAGAAAAGAAAAGAAAAGAGGAGGAAAGAAATGAACAAGCAAAAAATCTTTAGAAAGAAAGGAAAAGAAAAGAAGTCATTTTCAGTAGAGTGAAAAACCTTTTTTGGGGCAATCCTGAGATGGGTTTTGCTGCTATGGAGACGAAAAGAGAGAGGAGAAAGGTACGAGTAAGAAGAAGAGAAAGAAAGAGAAGATGGGTTGAGAGAGGGAGTTGCAGAGGCATTATAATTGGTAAGTGGATGAAGTGAAATAGCAGTAGAAGATGAAGAAGAAGAAGAAGTAGCCAACATTTGATGATGCTCTCTTTGAGAAGTGAAACCGTAGGAGAAAGAGTGAAATGGAGGAAAACAGAGGCTTTGAAATGAAAGTTGAATTATAGTTGATTCATGCTAACGGATCAATGGACACCATAGGTTTTTCCTTGTTTATATGTTTTTCATTTTTCTTTTTTAAATTTCTCGGGCTTATGATTTTTTGGTTTTTTTTTTTTTATATATATAAAGTGGATTTTCCTTTTTCAATATATTTGTTGGTATCTTTTTCAATAATATTAAAAAGTTATTATTATTATGAGGATATCAACTCAATTGAAGAAAGTTTTTTATAAATTATTCTAAAAATATTTATATCATTTAATAATTTATATAAAATCTTAAAAATGATTTACTAAAAAATACAATATTAAAGTTTAAAACTTAAACTTGATAATCTCGGGCACTACTCGCTTTATTTAGTAGGGTGGAAAGGAAATTAAAAAAATAAAAAAATTGAAGGATGAAAAATAGAAATATAGAAAATATAATTTTTTTTATAAGTGTGGCTGTTAGAAAAGAGAAAAAATAAAAAAAAAAGTAAATTTTTTATCAAAATTTTTAAATATATATATAATTTTAAGCTAATATACACACACTCTTTCATTTTTTTTCTTTTTATCATTTTAATAGGAAATGATTGATTTTTATAGATTAAGATAGAATGATCATCTCTATTATTTTGCACATTCAAATTTTATTTTCCCTCTTCCATGGTTCTGCCCTTCCACTCAATCAAGTACACCTTAAAACTTTATTTAGTAGAGTGGAAAGAAAAATAAAAAAAAAATTGAAGGGAAAGAAAAGTGAAAAAAAAAATATTTTTCCTTTCCATAAGTGTATTGGGTAGGAAGATGGAAAAACTGAAAGAAAAAGTAATCATTTTTCCATCCCTTACTTGATAAAGTTAAAAAATGAAAAGAAAGAAAATAAAATATTTGAAAAATATATAATTTTGAACTAACATACATTTATCTCTCATTTTTTCTATTCATTTCAATTTTAAAAAAATAATTTTTATGTCTAAGCATGAAAAATAATATTTTCTCTTATTTTCTTTTCTCTCACTTCTCTTTATTACTAACTACACTTAAAATTTATTTTCTTTTATCCCTCTATTTTTTCATCCAACTAAACACACCTAAAAATTTGTTTTTTTTTAAAAAAAAACGTCTACCCAAATAGTGGATATGTATGTGATCTTTTAATATTTTGTGGTTGTCTTATTTGAATATAAAATAATTGTGCTAAAAAATTATTTTTCATGATAATTTTGTTAAAGGGTACTACAACACTTATGAGTGACAAGTTGTTTTATAGATAATGCAGTTATCATGTTTTATAAATTAAGAAATTAGAGATGTTTATAGACCGAGTTCAAGCATGATTTTTAAAATTTTCTAAGCTCAAGCTTAAGTTCAACTTATCCAAATGACCTATTTCACAAATTATTTCGTCATTAAGTTAATCCATTATATACAAAAGCAACCTAGATTTTTTTTTTTTCCAATGACATTATCATCTGTATGTTACCCTCATAGTGTATCCTTAATCCCTTCGAGTTAAATTTCGTTCATTCAATATGATTTTATTTTATGTCATTGCCATTATTGCATCTTCCACAATGAAAAAGATCATTGCTAACAAATAGCAATGAATATCATTTGTCCCACACGAATAACCCATGACCATGCTCCTTTTTCATAATTCATATAATGCCAATAAAAGAATATCATTTGCTCTTTAATTGAGCTATGAACTTTACTATTGTAAATGAAGTCATACTATATATAAGTCATACACTTAATATACCAACTTTAAGCTTCGATACCAAAGGAACACAAACTTTCAATATATCAAAGTACATGAGTTACGTATACCTAGTCAATCACTTACTTGGGAGTGAAGTAAGTTATACTATGAACTTCACAAGTAATAAATTCATAAACGAATTCAGGATAAATTCTACTTGAGTTTATCTGATGTATTTCAATCTAGGCCTTATGTCTTTATGTATAGGAGTCAACTATCACGATACACAAGATAATGTCTCTCCACAATTGGACTCAGAAACAATATGATAACTCTCATGAATCAATTGTTCATCTTGATTCCATAAACTACGAACAATTTAGATGACTTACTAATATAAATTATCTTGTCACATCATAATCTTAATATATGATGCAATTTAATATTAATTAAATTTTTAAGTAATTAATGAGCTTGATTTGCTTTTTATGAAAAAAAATTTTATTGAAAATAATCTTAAAAAATATAATAAATTAATTATAAAATTTTAATTTTTTTAGTCAATTCAAAAATTACAAATAAAATAACCAAATTATTACATTAAAGGCATAAAATCCAATGATTGTATAAATCAATTAAGGATTGCCATAATTACTTCTTTGGCAAAAGTGATATGTCCCCAAGTTTGATGTCCCATCTGTAATGGCCTAAATTCAAGGTTATCGGAACAGTGGTTTCGTAACCACAAATCCGATTTAAAGAGAAATTTGTTTTAATATTTTTGCATAAATATTGATATGATAGAAAAATTTGTATGAAAATATCGATCAAAATTTTTTTACCGATTTAGTGGTTAGTTAAGAAAAAAAATTTATTGAAGAAATTAGGTAAAGACAAGTTATCAAGACCTCGATCTCGTAAAACTGACTCAAAAATATTTTTATAAATATTTGTGAATGTTAGTAATATTGTATTAAAATTTCGTTAGAAAATTTTAACGTTTGAGCAGTCAATTAAATGAAAAGGACTAAATTGGAAAAGGAGTAAAAGTTGTTAGGATGATTAAATAGCTTAAGTGTTTAATTGGAAAGGATTTAAAAAACAAATAGACCCAAAATTTATTTGGGCTGGACGGCAAGGGCATAAAATCAGCAGAAAAATGGATGAATTAAGGGTAAAATTGGAATATTGCATTATTAACTAAATAAAACTAGGACTAATATGGAAATATCTAGATTTCTTGAGATTTCTCTTCATTCTCATCAGCTAAAACGCCATAGGAGGGGTTCTTTAAACTGGTTTTTTAAAATTTTTGCACCAAGTGAGTTAATCCTTGCCTTTTTCTTGTAATTTTTTGTGTTTTTAAGACTTTTACAACTAGGTCCTACTATTAAATTCATTATTTTTTGATTTTATGGATGAAATTGAAAGTCACCATGGTTGAGTGTTGTAAGTATATGAATATTTAGCATGGAATTTAAGCTTTAATCTTATTATATGATGATTTTATGGAATAAAATGTAAAGGAAGTGGATATTTAGGACCTATTTGTAAAAAGTGTGAAATTGAAGTTTGGTACTGAAATTCTTATTCCCAAAGGTTATAAGGTAGTTTAAAATGATAGAATAAAATATTAATTGAGAAAAATCAGCTTAATTGAGAGGTTAATTGAGTAGGGACGAAATTATCACTTATTAAAAGCTTAGGGGAAAAATGGTAATAAACCTCTTGCACTAAAACAGTTTTGGACAGCAGCAGTAGTCCAACTTTGAAAAATCACCATAAATTGTAGAAATCGAATTAGAGGGTGAAAAAAAATGGAATTAAAGCTTATTGAGTCTAGTTTCTCATAGAAGAAATGATGTAAGCAATAGAATTGTAAATCTTGAGACATAATGCATTTTGTGAGACAAGGTCAGAATGATTTCGGGTTCCCCTGTTTTGAATTTGGAAAATCACCAAAAATTGTATAAAAATAATTAGGGACTTAAATTTATATGTTTGAAATCCTTAATGAGTTTATTTTCAATAGAAACAAACGGGAACATCATCCGAGTCCCGTACGAGGAGATAATTAAATCTTAGTGAAGAAAGGTCGGAACTGTCATACAGCAGAACAGGGGTAACTTTAAAGAATAAACTGTACTTATTGGCTAAACCAAAAATTCTAAAAAGTTTATGGTAAGAAGATATGTGAGTATAGTTTCAGGGAAAATTAACGGATCTTAATTTGAAATTCTGTAGCTCAAGATAAAAATAATTTAGTGACTACAACTCAAGTAGACAGCTTTGAATGAACTATAAATAATAGTGGAATTGTAGAGAATGGTACATATGGACATGAAATGTTAAATTAATGATTAAATTTATTTATTTAGATCCTGAAGACTCAAATACAAAGCTAGATCGAGGAAAGGAAAAAGTTTGGGATTAGTAGATTTTTATATACAAACAAGTATCGAGGTAAGTTCGTGTAACTTGAATTATATTTTTAAATGCTTGAAATGTATGTTATTAATGTGAATATGATTTGAATGTTCATTATATGAAGATAAATGAAACATTGATATATTTGATAAAAATGGGAAGAAATTTCGGTTGAATGAAAGGAAAATTCGATGGATCTCTGAAAAGGAATTGACAGTCAAAAGGGATCTAACCCGGACAGGTGATCCTACCCTGATATAGCCCTCCCGAAGAATATGTGGAAAATGGATTTAGCCCGGACGGGTAATCCGAATTAGGGTCTGAATTTAGCCTGGACTGGTAATTCAGATCAAGCTCATTAGAGTAATTGTTGTTACAGGGGATTTAGCCTGGACTGGTAATCCCAACAATACTCTATGAGTTTAGATTACAGGGGATTTAGCCTGGACTGGTAATCCCGCTGTAAGGATGAGGTTCGCGGGAGTGTGCTCTCTGAAATGAAAATGTGTGCACATGAATATGAATTGACGGACCCGGATTTGTACACTAAAGTGTACCTCCGAAAATCCATCGAAATTCCGATAAATTCAACGGGATAAATGTGGGAAAATAATAATGGAATGGAAATCATGGTATTGATGAGTTCATCAATCATGGTATATATTATTGATACATTGAAATTATTGGACTAACTTAATGTTGAGTTTGTGCATGTTAGGATAACAATGCATTGAATAGATGTATAAATGTTTATTGTATTGTATTGAAAATATTAGGTAAGTATAATTCTTGTTACATGAGCTTACTAAGCACAATGTGCTTACCCTATTTTCTTTTTTCCTATTTTGTAGTATTAAGAGCTCGGAGGTCGGATTAGGTCGGAGATACATCATACTATCAACCTCAATATTTTGGTATATCTAGAAACTTTATTTTGGATATCAATGGCATGTATAAGTTAATGAAGTAAATGATAATGTGAAATGAATGTAAAGTCGGCCAATGGTATGGTTAACAAATTTTAGTTTGGTATGTGATGAGATTATCTTATGAATATACATGAATCTATTTTGAAAATATGTTGAATTGGATTAGTTGATTTGGATTGGTCTCGGTTTAAGTTTTGCATGGAAGGTTAGATATCTATAAAGAGGATATATTGAGTTTTTTAAAAAAAAAAATTCGGTAAACTTTGGTAATGTCTCGTACTCTATTTCGGCGAGGAATACGGGTAGGGGGTGTTACACCATCCATTCAAGAATTAATATTGATGACCCTTTCATGGAACAGGGGAACACCTAAATGACTTTTTGAAAACCCAACATCTAACAAGTCTCAACCTCATAACATCCTAGGCATTCATAGAGAATAAGATATCTATGCCCAAAAGTACACCCATGATTGTTCCAAAATATTCCTAGCACTCCTTGCTTGGATTAGGTCAGCTTTACAAAATAGAACAAGATCACAAGTGAAAAGCAAAGGTCCTTCACGAGATAACCTGATTGATTTCCAAATCCCCTATCAACTACCAAACCGATACTATATCTCCAACGTTCCTTACCTTGAACCAAAAAGATATATGGATCAGCTTGGCAGATAGCTCTTAAAGGGTGAAATTCCTCCATCATGCTTCCATTTCACATTACTTGCATTGACGAGGTAATAACATATTATTGATTAGGTATGGTAATGGAACGAGACGTAGATGTTGTTACCATTTTACAATTAGCATGCTTTGTTCCATCATCCGTCCCGTTTTATTATGGATGTATTATCTTGAAAACTGTTACAACCTTTATGGATGTTGGATACATCCACCTCCGTTTCGCTCTGTTTCAATTTAATTTTTACTACTTATTTTTAATATTTTTAAAATTAAGTAAATATTTAAACATAATTCTTCAAAATAATATATTTAAGCATAAAATATATGAATTTTTCTATAATATATTATTAAAATTTACCCTTTTAATAGTTATATATACAATGATAAAATAATAATTTTATATAGTGGAGTGGAACGGAACGGAACAAGTAATTATCATAACCGCTCCATACTGTCCAAAAAACAGTGCCTCATACTGCATCTACTTTGCAAAAAAAAAAAAAATCACTACATTTAAAGTGGGCAAAACCTATTTTATATATTAATATATATAAATAGTTTCTTAAAAGTATATTTTGATTTTTTTAATATATTTTTAAACTTCTTATTTTAATTTTTATAAGTTTTTTTTTAACTTTTCTTGAAATGATTTGATATAAACATATACATGTCAATGTTTACAAGGTTTTTATGCCACGGAAAAGAATTTAAGGGATGTAATGTTTGAAGTGATTTAAGTAATCATTCTAACAAGAAAAAAAAAAGAATAAAGGTACTAAGATGAGAATACAAGAACGATTTAAGTAGCAATTTGTCATTTAAACTTTTAATTTAATAATGATTAAAAATTACTGAAGATAAAATAAAAAATAAAAAAATACTAATTAATCTTTATTTAAATTTACTTAATAAATAAATATAGAGATTTTGAATACTTCTTCAAATGATAAAGTGATGAACTGTCCAAAGTATACCAACACAACCCAAATCAGCCTCCAAGGGATCAGAATACAAATCTCATAAAAGAATAAAGCAAAACTTGGGAAAATTTATTGTTATTACATCCACTAAAGTAAGGCTCAAGATAACAAAATACTTGTAAAGGGAAGACTGACTACTATAAGGGTTGAATTCTTTTCTCAAGATCCTCTTCATTGTCCACTTACCTCTTCAGCGTGCCATTTTTTGTGTGCATACCTGGAGAAACCATCTTCAATCCAGCTTTACCGAAGAGAATAAGTAATGCACAAACCAGAAAGAAGAAAGGAATCCAACTGTGCCGGTTGCGAACATGATTGAGAGAACCATGAAGAGAGAATACCCCAAGTACAGAGTAGCTGAGACAGGTCCACTCAAGCTCTTAAGATCAAATATGAGATAGTTTATGGAGTACAGGAAGATGTAGATGGCAACTGAACCGGATGCAAAGAACGATTTCCACCACCATTTCCAGTCCTCCACACACAGATGCATGTAAGTTAACACCAAAGATACTTCAGCGCAAACCACAACAAGTAAGACCAGAACAATGAACAGAAACCCAAAGACATAGTAAACTCGTCCCATCCAAATGCTAGACATGATGAAGAAAAGCTCGATGAAAAGGGTACCGAAAGGTAGAGTCCCAGCACCAAGAACTAACAACCAGGATGGGTACTTTTGAGCTGGAATTTCCCGAGGGATTTGGTTGGTTCGAACAGGGTATTCAATATGAGGTGCCTTAGCCCCAAAGTATCCACCAACTAGGGTGAGTGGAACCGAGATACAGAACCAAAGTAAAAGTAGAATAACAAAGAGAGAAAATGGAATAGCTCCAGTGCTGTGACTTCCCCACAACAGGAAATTCAAAATGGTTAGAATGAAAAAGACAATACCGGGGAAGAAACAAGCAGCTTTCCAAGCAACGGAAACCCATCCTTTGTGATCTCCGAAGCCAATTGTTCTCCAAAGACGAACTGCAACGTAGCCAGCTGCAATACCAAGAATCATGTAGGAAAATAGCATACCTGTAATGAGAGTTCCACGGGATGCTGGTGACATAAATCCAAGAGCCGCAAACAATATTGTCACAATTGCCATCCCAAGGATTTGAACTCCATCCCCAACCATAATACACAAAAGGGCAGGACTGGATGGGGCACGGAAAACATCACCAACAACTAGCTTCCACCCAGACAGCTCCTCGTTTACCATTGCTTGCGCCTCCTTATCGAGCTCCTCATACCGAGTCAGATCCCGCCTGACAGTCCTTAAGAAGATCACGAGGACTATACCAGCGAGGAAAGTGATCACCATAAGAGAATTCAAGATAGAGAACCAATGGACTTTAGCTCCCTCCATCTTCAAATAAGCATCCCAACGAGATGGCCACTTGATATCGCTCTCCTCGAAAGTAACTTCATAGGTGAAGACAATTGGCTCACCTTCCTTGATGGGCATTGACACAGTAGTCGGTTCACATTTAATCGGAGATGGGTATTTTTCATACATTTTCAAGTTCTTAACCAAGTCACCATTATGCATGACACTGCAAGGAACCACCTCAAACCCGACAACCATATAACCAGGAACATCCGATCCCTTATTGCCAACACTAGGGAAACCCTCAACGGCATCCCCCGTCCCCATAACGCGTGCTACATTTGTTTCTTCATACTTATGAACAAGTACCTTAAATTTCAAATGATTAAACACATAGTACGCATCCTTAATCTTAACACCAATCGGATACCCTGTCCACCTCAACATAAAACCCTCTTTCCTAGTATACCTTATAGCGGGCAGATTATCGAGAATCAAGTTAACTTGATACATCTCATCAATCCTCTTCGTCAACAACTTAAAATCATCAGACGAGAGCTTATTGGTTTGACACAAGAGGATCTCGGTTTCATTAGTGTGCATCTTAAACCTATATGGTGAGTTCTCAATCCGATCTCCCATGAGAAGCTCACCAAGATTCTCAGCACTATCCTTAACACCCTCTACAGGCTTACAAAAGGGTAAACTGTAATAGCTAAAGGGCATTTCAGTATCAATGGAAGTCAAGGAATTCACTTTGACAGACAAATAATTCCCTACCACATGTTTCAGAGGGTAGCTCCCAGGCAAATAAAACCCGAAACCAGATTGAAATATCAAGCAAATTGTTATTACCCAGATCCCAAAATTACCCATCAGTCCAAATTTTGTCAGATCTGGGAAAACCCAGAACGAGAAATGTGTTTGTTAGCAAAGATATAGGTGAATTTCGATGTGGGTTTTGAGCAAACAATGGGAACAGCACAAAATCTAGCAGTGCATGTAACAGTGGAGGGAGAAATAGAATTACCTGCTCCTGCTGAGAGAGCAAAATGAAGAGCCTCTATGAAGAGACTTAAAGTCTGAACATAGAGAGATCTTCAAAATGTTCCTTCTTGGTTTCCAAGGAAAATGCACTTTTGAGAGGAACGAGAGTAGCAATGGAAGGCACGATGGCGGGTCTTATATGATTGGGTTTCTTTTCCTTTTTTTTTTTCTTTTTTTTTTTTTTTTTTTCGTTTTTTGCTCTGAAAAACACTCTACTACCGACACCATGTTTTGAGTGTTCTTTTTCTCTTTTTTACTCTTGAAGCTTTTACACGTTTTTGACTCTATTAATTTTTTTTGGTGAATATATTAAACAGGTCCTTCTGTTATAAGGACTAGATCATATTAGTCCCTCTACTATTATATCGACGAATTTAATCTTTGTTCTAATAAAAAGAATCAAATAAAACCACATTTCAACCGAGTTAGTATTTAATGTTTAAAAACTATCATTTGTTATTTAACGGATTTATATTTTGAAAGTTTTTTATGATTTGTAGATTAAATATTTTGTTATCTTTTAAATAATAAATGTTAACTTTTTTCAATTTAATAATTTCCTTTTTTTAATATTATAAGAATTAAATTAATTTATTTAATAATAAATGGACTAATTTAATCTAGTCCCTGTAATAGAGTGACTTTATAGCTACTTTCACCAATTTTTCTATTTTAAGTTTTTATCTACAAAAGATTGTTAGGTTATGTTAGGTATACTCAAAAATTAAGTGCTAAAAAAATAAACATTGAATTTAAGTTATAAAATCTGTTTGATGTATTACTTAAAATTAAATATGATTTATAATTAAATTTTTTAATAAATGATAACATAATCTTAAATGAAATAAAGTAAAATAAAAAAAATATTCTTTATTAAGTGATAAATAAGTCTTATTTGCTTATCATATTTTACACTTTTTTATAGAAAAAGTTTTATCTAATAAATTTCATTGTGGGTTATTAGAAGTTTTTAAAAAATTAAGTTCTTAAAAATATATATTTTTCTCACACTTTATCAAAGCCTTATTTTACTTTATTTTTATTTTTATTTTCCCTTTAAATTTATTAGATTATTAGATTATTATGAATATTTTTTAAAAGAATTTTTAAGAATATTGAAAAGTTGATCCTTTTATTTTAATTTATTAAAATTTAATCGTCATATATTATGAAAATTGATAAGTTAATCCAATTGATAGTAAACATATAAGCTTGAATAGTTAATTTTTTTTACTTCTTCGACGGATATAAATTATTAAATTATTAATTTTTTTCTAATTAATTGTAAATGAAGGGATGAATTTAAGGATAGCAATTTAACAAGGTTTACAGTACTACTTAAACGGACTAACTTCTCAACTTTTATAAAATATAAGGATTAAATTTTGACAAATTAAAATAAATGGATGAAATTGGTAATTAAACCCTTCAATAACTTATATTCGTTGCTCTTTCTAAAAGATCCTACTATAAAATCATTATAAATAATATAGTAAAATATTAATATTAATTATGATACTCTACTTATGAAACATTGAATATATTTTTTTATACTTCATGTCTATTTTACGGTTTATATTTGAAGTTTATGGTTGTCCCTCCTAATAATGTCATCTTCAAAATTTCAACTTAAATCTTCCTCTTGAGAATGCAATGTGTTTTACTATTGCACCCAATCACTTGTCAGTAACATTGAATACATGTATTAGTTACCAGTTTGAAAGCAATATAAAAATTTTAGTTACAATATATATTAAAATATATCATAAGTCATTGCACTTTTTATAAATTTCGAATTTTATCCCTATAATTTATTTTAAGAGATTTAGTCTTTCTACTTTTCAGATTTAAAAATTCAGATTTAATTGTTAACATTTTTTTTGTTAAATTTGTTGATGTAAAATCTTGAAATAAATGAAACACTTATTGGAAGAATGTAACTAAAAGAACAACGTTATAATATATCTAAATTTGACATAAATAACTTTAACAATATTAACAATTGAACCTAAAATTTAAAATCTAAAAAGTAGATAGATTAAATTTCTAGAAATAAAAATATAGAGACTAAAATTCAAATTCATAAAAAACATAAGCACTTATAACATATCTTAACCTATAATTTATATGTGAATCAATTTGATGCAATTATACATATAACATTGATTTTGCCTTGTATACATAACATTTTGATTTTTTTTAAACTTTGTTTAGATTTAAATTTAGAAAAAATTTCAATTAAAGTTGATTTCCCGTTATTTTTGAAAAGTACAGTAAAAAAACTAATTTTAAAATATTTAGTTCAGATTTAAGTGTTTAATATTACGATTAAAAAATACTTTTAAAAAATAAAATAATTGGAATATTTAGCCAATTATATGTTGTTACGAATCATATGAATGGTATCACAATTTGAAAAATAAACACCTCTAAAAATGAAAAATATATATAAAAAAAAACTTATACAAACTCACAAAATTAGTAAAATTAAAAGAAATTATAAAAGTATAAAAATTACTAGAAATATAAAAAAAATACTAAAAGTTTTAAAAAGATATTAAAAAATTTTAATATTTCTAAAATTTTATATATCACATTTTTTAATATTTTTAAAATTCTAAATATCACATTTACTAGAGGTTGAACATAAGGTTGTCTTTTGAAACATACCACCTACAATAGTTTTATAATAATTTTATAATTCAATCAACTAGAATTTATAATTTGTAGATGTTTTTAGGTGATAATTTTGAATAATTTTTTAATTATTTAAACAATGAAAATTAATATTATTTGAATTAAATAATATTTCTAATTATTCCTAATATTTTATTGTGTTTAGATTATGTAAAGTGGACATTTAAATATTAACGTACCAATATGTTGGTGTAAAACATTTGAATATTTCTTTTTAAACAAAAACATTTAAATATTTAGTATTTATAATTACAATTACATATCAAATGCCCATAAAAATTCAAAATATTTCATTGATCTATCACTCTTGTCGAGTATTTATATGTTTTGAAGAACTTTAATACAAAATAAAAAGAGCATACATACGATAGTGGATGAATGAACAAAACTCACACTATACATTAAATAAAAAACCAAATTAATGAACATGCCGCTAGAAACACTAGTAAAATACTAAAAAATAATTTATTTAAAAATATTTAAAATTTAATATGAAATTTTATTCAATTATTACTAAAATATTTTAAAATAAGATTTTATAAAAATCCATTGTTTATTTTAACTATATACAATTTTATATGAAGTTTTTAATGTTTTAATTGTGATTAACAAAGGTATACTTTATTATAACATACAACAATTTTTGCTGTTTTTTGAATTTTTAATAACTTTTTTACAGTCTTCTACAATTTTTAATATTTTTATATTTTAACAAAATTTCATAATTTTGATAGTATTTTATAACTTCTATTATTTTTTACAATTTTTTTAAATTTCTAAAATATTTTTGAAATTTACAAACATATTTCTTTAATTTGTATATAAAAATACGTAAGTACATTTTTTTTTTACCTATTTCTTTAATATGGTATGCCACAGACCAATTAACTACAAGGATAGCCAGGAATAGTGTTGGAATGACTACCAACAAGTTAACAACGGTTAATATAGCTTAAATCTAGCTCTCTACCCACCACCTAATGAGCAAAGAAAACTCAAATTTTAACCATCATTTTTAACATTAATGGCCTCGTTTTGGTCAAACCAAGATAGCAATATCATTTAGCACCAAAAAGAAGGTAAAGTGATTCAATCATACGGCATTTTTTATTGTTAAACGTGAGCTGTTAAGCCTGTTTTCTACACCATTTGATTAGCTACATAAATAAATTATATTCTGATTGGATGCATAAAGAATGAAAGGTATATCATACAGGCCATGATGCACACATCTTACCAATTCCAATAATAAAACTAACAATTTAAAAGAATGAAAATTATGTGAATGAAACAGCAACAACGATTTTCACATTTTCTGTCACATGGAAAAGCACTCAGAAAAAGAGTTGTTTAAAGCTCCCACATCTCACAAACCATGCCTAAAGTAGGCCTTGAAGGGCTTCCTAATGCATATAGCAAGTCATTTCATGTTTTTGCCACCATATATGTCTCCATCCTAGAAAGTTAACAACAAATCATGAGGTTTTCCCTCCATGAACAACACCAGAAACCTTCCAATGGCTAATGAAATATATGATAAATCAGGAAGGATCCAAATGGATGAAGCTTTTATTACTTTTAAACGTAGCATAAAAGTTAGTGAGGTGAAAGTTATGATTTGCTAAATAAAAAATAACTACAAATGCATTGAACTAACCTGAGAAACAGTTCTATTTGAAGGCTGCCTTTTGTATATTCATTTTTTATGCAAGGCATCTAGTGATTAGCACCTAATCCTCGTGATTTTGGGAGCCTAGAAGCGACCAAAGGATTAACAATGCCTTGTGAATCCTTGCCTAACCCCATACCTTCAACAAAACCCATCTTAGCCATCATTTTGGATCCAAAACCTTTGGTATGCTTTTCAAAGGCTCCAATGGATTTATGCTGATCCTTCGATGAGTCACCAAAACGTTTGCTACGATTTTCAGAAGCTCTGCCGGATTTATCATGTACCCTATCCGAGTCACTGCTTGTGCTGGTGAAATTCACACCCAACCCAAGGGATTTAGGCCGCTGAATGACTTCAATAGGCTGTGCCATACCTTGACCATCTTTTCCTAACCCTCCACCTTCAACAAATCCCATTTTAGCCATCATTTTGGATCCAAAACCCTTTGTATGTACCTCGAATGCACCAAACTGTGCTGATCTGATGATACCCTTATGTTCGTAACTTTCTGATGTACCCTCAGGATCCGTAGTTCTGATCTCATCAGTTTCAGATACCATGACGCCACTCGATATAAATGAGACAGGTTGACTTGCATAGGAAACCTTTTTCCCACTTCGTCTTTTCTCACTTGATTCACCAATGTTACTAGAACCGGCTTTCTTTAAGCCGCTCCCTTTAGCAACCTTCTGTGCTCTTGCTGTGCCTGAATCCAATGCCTTTATATTAAACCCTTCATTAACACGGAAGTCTGCATCCTCGTCACCAGCTCCAATTAGCTGCAATCCAGAACAAAAGGGGCTGTAGGTCTGCTAATTTTCACTAATAGACTATCCAATTACAAGCTCAAACTCTAGAGAGAGCTAACATAGCAAAAGATATATAATTACATACACATAATACTAATAAAATATTAAAGCAAAATCCACTGCTTGCAGTGCATAACCTTTAAAATTTAGTTAAAAGGAGCTTGGTACCTTTTCCAGGCGAAGTTTGTCACTGGAAGACGGCATGGAAGTGTATTGTGTCCGTGTTACTGTCACAAACCTGTAAGGAGAAATGGCATCAGGTTTGAACATCAGACTCCGTTCATGCAGTAGTAAAAGACTAATTACCTTTTCTTTCCAGAACCCTGGCATCCGCTAGACAAACGGTAAATTGCAGCTAATCTTCTTACCTACAGTGACCTAAAGTACATCAAATATACTCCAATAGCAGCAAAATATTCAGCAGCTAGTTAAAAAAGTAAATAAAAGCCTCTCTTTGATGTTGAGTTTTTTCAGAGCTCCACATTGAATTTCAAAGCAGGACTCTCTAATACTATTTTCAAAATTATCAGGCCTGTTTGCCTTTAAATGCACAAGTTCAATGGCTAATTGACATTTTCAACTCACATGCTATCCTCTTTGACACTATTGATAATATTTTCCATGCTTGGCCTTTTGGTTGAAGAAACTAACTTTCCAAACTTTAGATTAATCTAATAATCCTATTTTGAGTTAAGTTGAAATATGGAATTGTAGAAAATGTTCCAAGTGCTCAAGTTGTTTTTCATGAAAAAAGAAAAGAGTGCAAATTTCACACAAGGAACCATTATGATGACCGAACAAGGCTTCCAATAACACACGAAACAAAGGAAATCACCAGTGCAAGCATTGAAGTATCACCAAAAGCATTATAAATCATAAAATAAGTAAAGTCTTCCAAACTACTACCAGAGAAAAAAAAAAGCAAATTTACTACTTACCTACATGTAGACAGTTTGTTAGCCATAACTTAAAATACTAACATAGAAAAATGAGTACCTAACCTTTATTAGATGAAACAATGCCTCTGATTTCCTTAACGTATGTACATTTTGTTCAAGAATATTTTTAGCAAAAAATGGTGTTGCCTCACACATGTTAAGTACCAAAAATATTAAATATCTCATGGCCAGTAGGTTACAAGCTAATCTGCATCATCTGCCCTAGGGCCTGAAGGCTTACTGGGTCAAAGCACAGGAACTAAAAAAAGCAATTCGTTTTTAACTTCCTAATGACTAAAGCTAATAACGACGGCAAACCATATCTACACTTCAATGAACTTTTTATAACATGTCAATAAGTGGTAGAGACTTCTTTTGCTCATATTCTAACATGCCAATAAGTTCGAGGATAATCCGCTCTTCACCTTATGCTAACATTCTTCTCCCAGTCATAACCTTGGTTTAAGACCAAATAAACCTTATCCCTATTTGCTAAAATGAGAACAAGCTATTCCATGCCACTAACTTAGAATATTATAATGATAATTGCACCTTGTTATATATTGGTAGAAAATGATCCATGCCCATAAGATAAGATTAAAAAATCACAGAGAAAACAAGAGGAGAGGGGATGTATTAAGAAAAATCAATTCCCAACTGCGAAAGGTTAGCCATGGGGCCATACCTGTGAACAATCCCGAGGATGCATTGGCTGAAAAGCAAACATATTGACCTGATCCAAAACAATCTGCTCTAATTTCTACAAGTCATCAAAACATGGAGCTGTTAATGTCTTGAATCATTCATGGCAACTTAAAATGCATTTAAGAATAATTTAATATCCATTTATTAATTACTTCAATGGTTTCCCTGAACTGTCCAACCAAACACGCACAAAAATTAGGAGCAGGAGGAGGAGGAGAAGAAGAAAGATCAGTGTCATCTCTTTTAGTTTTCTATTTACCAGGAAAGATCCTACCTCTTGTCATTTGAACTATTAAAAGAAAAGAAAAAAGAACAATTATTATATTTGTTAACTTAAAAGGGAATTGGAACAAACAGAGGCGAAGCCAGAAAATTTTTTTGGGGGGGCCGAAATTAAATTGTAATTTTTACAATAGTAAAAATACAATTCCACCATTTTAATAACCTCTATCTTTATAATTTTTAAAGGATTAAATAAATTTTTTATTATTTTTAGGGGGCCTAAAGTGCAATTTTACCTTTACTAATTTAAAATTTTAAAAATTTCAAAGGGCCTAAATGGAAAATTTTCCATTTTAGGGGGGGGTACCCCTGGTTTCGCCCGTGGGAACAAAGTTGAACCAGTACTCTATTACTTCTAATTGCTCCTTTATCAACTTAATGTTCATTGTCTTGTATGAAGAGAAAAAGGGATCACTTAAGTAGCTCCCATCTCTGATTATTTCTTCACATATACAACTTTTTCTGAATCCATTTCAAATATTTTATGAGCTAATCAAAATCTTTAAAAGGGACCATAAGTTGGGAAAATGCAATTCACTTATCCTAACTAAACTTTCTCAAAAGGAAAATCTCAATTACAAATTACAATTTAAGAAACTCAAAGGTGGAGGAAGAAGAAACAAGAAAAATAACACTATGGCAAAAACCTAAAACTTATGATGTGCTACAAATCGAACATGATAAGTAGGCTTGAGAAGGTGCAGCAAATAAAGCATGATACGTAGTCTTATGAGACAACAAATGGCATCAGTAACCATCATAGATGCAATAAAAGGAAACAAGTGATTGTTAAATCTATTAAAATGTTTTTCATTTTACCGAATTAATTTTCTCAAGATCAACACCTCGACGAAGCATTCTTTCACGGCGCTTCACAGCAATCATTTCCTTGCGATGTTTCTTCTTTTCACCTGAAAAGTGCGCTTGTAATAAGAACATATAACGTGGTATGCGTTCAGGTATACTAATGTACCATAAAGACCATAATTACAAAATAAGGCTATTTTTAAATAGGCTTCTAACAAATATATTGATATTTTAATTACCATAATGCAAAATGAAAATAAGAGAAAATGAAGACATCAACATATACCAAATTATTCTATCAATATATATACACACCAAATTACATGTCATCACATTGGGAATTTCCAAAAGTTGGTCCACCAAGAATTAGAAAAAAAAGAAAGCAGATCAAGGCATCGAGCTACTAATATAAGTTGAGAAAGTTCAACAAAGGAAACTGTGACAGTGACCCTGAAATGTAGTACAAAATTATTTCATCATTTACTTTGTTTTGTTTTTGTTACAAATGAAGGTGAAGTACAGAAAGAAAAATGACCCTATCTCTTCCCATAAGACCAAGCCTCATATTCTCAAGGTCTGAACCTGAGACCTTTGAGTTGAAAATGCAAAGACCAAATTGTTAGGGTTTCAATTGATTTTTATTTCATTCAGAACAGAAGTAACAGTTTAACTGATTATGATTTTCTTCAGAACATCATAAGCATATATCTACAAACAGGTAAGTGAGTGAATATGAGATAGCTGACTGACATAGTTGACCCAACTTATCTGTTCATGTCACAATAAAAATCCTAGCACATCTTAGAAACCATAAATCATCATATTCAAATCTCACAAAATAACTAAAGCTTCTTTGAGCTCATCAAAAAATAGAGGGCTTGTCAAGACTTGACTGTCAATGAGAAAACAAATAAATAATAAATATGAAAAAGATGGAACACTCTCTCTTTCGCAGACCTAAGCTAGTTGAGGTACAAAGAATATAATTTGTCCAAGCAGTACGTAAAAAAAGAACAAGGAAAAAGTTATCTTTATACTTCTAATTTCCTTATTTTCCTTTCATTGAAGGTCTATAAAATTCCAACCACATCCAAGTTTTGAAGCACAATCTCAAAAGAATCACCTAAAGAAAATGGTTCTAAAGTCAGGCAGAAGAGTTAAAGCATACAGATTGAGGTAACCATAAAAAACAATTATTACCAGGAAATTTTCGGGAATTCTTGCTCTTTTGTTCCCGTAAAGGCCAAGACCGAGGCAACTTGGCAACATGTTTCTTTTTAGCAGACATGGTTCTTGGATCCTTTACTAGCATAAGATCATCCAAGGCCGGCGACCAAGCATCTTTAGCACCTCCAGAGTATTTATTTCTAGACTGATTCTTCTGCATGCCATATTCCATAGATGCATCTTGGAGAGCAATCCCACCCAGCTTCTCTAATGTGTCATCAAAAGAAGTATTAGAAGAACTATCATCATCGGAATCATTCAAAACCTGACCTACCAACCACTTGGTATCCAAAACACTATCCTCATCACCAATTCCTTCTAAGTAATCTTCTGCAACCTCTTCATCAATATCTGAATCATCATCTGAAGAAACTACAGAGTCATCACTCTCATATACTCCATCTTGTTCCTCTTGATCAGTTGTTCCAGAGCTTTCATCACCTAGTGAGTTTCCATCATAGTCCTCATCAGTTTCTGCATCAGACATATCTTGAGTATACAATTTCACACCTCCAATTGACAAAAACCCTGCATTTTTCTTTGGGGATAATTCATTAAAAATCAACTCTTCAGCCACGCCAGCATCAACCTTGCTACTATTATTATTATTATCATCATGACCAGCATCAGCTTCTGTCTCAGAGGATGATAAATTAGAACATGCTCCTTCTTGTTCTTCCATTTTCTTTGAGCATGACTCAATTCCACTGGGGGTTGCCTCGGATTCATCATCAAAACCTAATCCTCGGTGTGATTTATCACCTAGTACAAAATCTGAACCATATCCATAAGTATAATTTACAAGACCAGGCTTCGAAGGTGTGGTTTGGTCCATGTAAGCAACGATTTGGCTCTCCTTTGAAAGCAAAATAATAGGATGCATCTCATCCTTTTTATTATCTCCCTTATGGGCCAGAATATCTGATTCTAGATCCTGTAAGAAATCCACATTAAAAACAATCATTACAATCGACTCAATATAGATGACTTCATCATTACATTTTGGCTGCCTTTCTACAATAATGTGCTCATGCAAGTTATTCTCGGGAATAGAAGCCTTAAGGAACAAAATAACTAGGCAAAGTAGGAAATAAGAAGACTTCATCATTACCAAGGGTAGTGCAGAGATAACAATTGTCAAACATCGATATCATATTCCCTCTAAACTCTCGAGTATAATCACAAATAAAAACTAGAAACCAGAATATGTTCTCCTACATCTTCAGTAAAAAAAAGAAAGAAAAAAGCCAAGGATATCATCTGTAAGTAGGGGCTCATATCAGACTATGTGCTCCTACTTATATCCTAAAATAAAGGCAGAGTTCAGAAATGTTTTCAAATTTGCTTCCTACTAAAAATGCAGCAGGCTATCTTCTTCTAATACAAATTACGTCAGTTCAAATAACCAGCAGTGAAAAGGGAAAAATTGTTATATCCCATATTTAACTTCTTACAAAACCTCCAAGTTTCTTCAAAACAGTAGAAGCCAGAAATTTAGGCTATATTTCAACAAGCACAAAAACTAGAATTTGGAAAAAGATGCAGAAAAAGCAATAAATACAGTGAATCAACACAAACGAACCAATTCAGCACCGAAAAATTAAGTGAAACCAAAATCAGTTTTAAATACAATAGATAGCACATTCTAGTTTCCTTACATTATTACACAGGGGAAGAACACTTAAATTCATCAAGACTCGAATTATATAAAAAGCAACCAACTTTTAGTGTTCAAAGGAACTTACTTGAAGATCAAGAGAAGGGTACTCATATCTTATAGCACTACCACCAATCTTTGTTGATGGCCCATTCTTTGAAGTAGAAGGCTTTTTCCTATCAGAAGCCAACCCAGAAATTCGATTCCCGTTTCTATTCCTTCCTGCAATTCAACAACATCCCATAAGAAAAGCATTTTTCCTTGAAAGAAATTTACTTATTAAGACACAAATCATTTGATGACTCAATTCCCTTCCTCAAAACCCAAAACCAACCCATTTTCTCAGTAATCCAACAAGATAGTAATGAAAGCGGACCTTGGGAATCCAACTGCCAATCGGATAAAAGACCACCCTCAACAAAAAGAGAGTTCCTGATTCGAGTAGACGAAGATTTGGATCTTCCTCGGCCACTCTTCGTTTTATTTTGGCTGTTGCTGTTGCTGTTGCTGTTGCTGTTGCTGTTGCTGTTCTTATTCTTGTTGTTATTTGATCTTCTCTTATTTCCACCACCTGCCATGGCTTCCGCTTGTTGCCTTTCCTCAAAGGGAATTGAAGAGGGTCCTTCACCTTCCCTTTGGTTTTATCATTTTCTTTTCTCTTCTTTTCTGATTAGTGTTGAAGGATCAATCTGGAGCGTTGATGGAGCAGGGTCAACCCGATTTGTAGGTCATAGGGATGACGTGGACGGACATGATGGGATCTGGGCATCGTTTCGTAATCGTGTTGGGTTTGTGCCTATTGTGGCACCCAAAGGCGCAGCGGCTCGCATGTGAAGCTACACGTGTGAATCGTTGGTGTTGTGTGTGTGAACCGAATATGCTCTTTGGGTTCGGTCTTGTTCTTTTTCCTTTACCTTTCGCAAGGGCAAAGCACATATTAATTAAAGATGATTTTATTTCCAAAATATTAATTAGTTGACATTAAATAATATCTTCAAAAAGATTGTTAATCCAAAGTTGACTACAAATTGCTTAGTAAAAGCTTTTTAATGTAATTAGTGTATTATTTTTCCAATTTTTTAGGGGTTAAACTTAAATCCATTTATTTCAACCACACTAATTAATTAGACAGAAATGTTAACCTTGTGACAGTAATGAATCCGTTATACAAAAAGCAATGAAACTACTGTATTATTATTTAATTATTGTTATTAAAATTTATACTCCATCCCTAGTACGATAACAAAAATAGTCTTAGATGGTTCAAAGCGGCAGAAAAAAACCGATAAAGAAATCGAGCGTTTGTCAAAATATCCTTAAAATCACTTGCAAAAGCAATATTGAAAAAGTGCTACAAAAGTATACAAAAACTTTTAAAAGTGAAGAATTATTAAATAATGGAAACAAAAAAATAACATATATAGAACTTAAGACAACATAAGTCCAAATCGACTTGTGAAATCATTTATTATTTTGATATACTCTCAAAACAAAAACAAATTAAGAAGACAATGAAGAGCCATTGACTTTCCAAGAGAAACTGCTAGTTGTAGGTGGAGTTTCAGCGACATTATGCACCATCACTTGTCCATCACAACTTTTGAATATAATAAAGATACAATAACAACTCGTTTTCAGTGGTACCGAAAATGGTGGTTTCGGAACCCTATTCTCCAATGATCAAGTTCGTAAATATTAATATTTAATAATCATTGGTTTAATATAATGTTGTATGAAATTTTAGTTTAGAAATTTTGATTGATTAGATAATTGATCATAGTATAGGGATGAAATAGTAAAGGTGGTAAAAGTTTACTATTATGGATTTCTATTTACTAGAGGTGCTCATGGGCCGGGCCGGGCTGGATTCGGGCCAGGCTCAACTAAAAATTTAAGCCCATTCATCGGGCTCAGGCCGGGCCGGGACCAAAAAATGGGCTTAAAATTTTACCCAAGCTCGACCTATGTAAAAATACTAAAACCCGAGCCCAGCCCGGCCCAGCCCGCCCGTATTAATTTTTTATATTATTTTATATAATTTTTAAATATATATAATACATCAAAAATACTAAAAAAATCAAAATAAATATTTCCCAACAAATTGAAAATTAATTTTAAAAAATATGTAGACCTAAATAACACTAAGATAGATGCAACTTAACAAGCAAATACCTCTAAAATAATAATAAAATTAACAAATGCCTTTAAAATAATAACAAAATTAACAATAAAATAAGTTTTATACAATATCCAAACAATAACAACAAAATAGTAGCAACATAATAGTAATATGGTAGCAAAATAGGGAGAAAATATCAAGAAAATAACATTCAAAAACAAAAAAAAAAAATAGCAGAGTTTTTTGTCCTTTAGTAAATTCGGGCTGGGCCGGGCCGGGCCTGGCTCGGGCCAAAAATACCTTACCTGAGGCCCGACCCATTTTTAAAACGGGCCTTATTTTTTTGCCCAAGCCCATTTTTCGGGCCTATATTTTTGCCCAAACCCTCCCACATTTCAAAGGGGTTTCGGGCCGGGCCGGGCTGCCCGACCCATGAGCAGGTCTACTATTTACTAATGATAATATGTTAATCGATTAGGGACTGAAATGATAATTTAGTCATCTTTATAGATAGTGGTCGGACAAGTGTTGGTATTAACTATAATAATGTTAATTTTAATTAACAATTAGATTAGATATATATACCATAACATTGTGGATAGAGGGAAGAAAAATAATTTTTCTTTCTTTCATCCTCTCCATCATCGTCTTTCTTCTTTGTTGAGCTAAGAAAGTTCAACCAAAATTTGTGCTCTTGCATGGTAAGCTAATTAGAGCTTGTTTTACATGAATTTTTTGTTTTTGAGATTGTTGTGCTTCAATCTAGCTAACATTGGTGTTAGTTTCAAAAAATGTTAAAGATTTTATAAGCTTGTCATTGTTGAATGCTTGAAATTATGGTATTAAATGATTATATTAGAAGAGAGGTTATGAAAAAGAATCACTTGGTAAAATAAAAATTTATCAATTTCGAATATCAGGACTAAAGTATAGACACTTCAAAACTAGTTTAAGATTTCTATAAACTTTATTAAAAATGGCTTGATTGTTTAATGTGTTAGATTTAAGAGAATTTCGAGTGATATGATTGAATTGAATTATATGCTTCATAAGTTGATGAATGATATTGGTTGATAAAAATTGAATTAAATTATGTTTTAAATCAAGATTTGAATCCGCCGAGAGAAGATAACGGGAAAGGAAAAGTTATTGAGTAGACTTTATTGCGGCGTGTTATCATTCTGCCAAGTAAGTTCATATAATATAAACATTGTTTAACATCTTCTATTTTTTTGTTCTTTAATTGTATAATTGAAATTTTGGTAAGTCAAATTTGGTTTGTTGAGTATAGAAGGGAGATACTAAATTATGACACCAAGTAACGAGAATGAGTTTATAAAATGAAAGCGTCCCGATGAACTTAGTAAAAGAGTCATACACATGGTTTCATGTTATTTCCTAATGATTTCAAGATCCATCATTTGTTGCGGATTCGAAGATACATATAACACAGATTTAGCCTAAACTGATAATATGTTGTCGTTTTAAAGGTTTTGTATGGACCAGTAATCCTACATGTATATACAAACCTAGCTAGACTTTCATTATACCAATAAAGGTTTTGCTCGGACGAGTAACCTGGCACCTCTGTACATGATTAGTTCGGACAAGCCTCTAATGTGAAACGTACATGTGTTTTGAGTTCTTTTACGATGTTCATCAAGTAATATAAAACATGTGAGGTGTGAAATTGGCAAATTAAGGAATGATGAGTAATGGAATACTTGACTATTAAAAAATTGAAGTCTGCACCAGTGAAAGGTATGTGAATGAATCCGATATGAAAAGTGTTAACATATCATGTTGAGTACTCAATAAACTGTATGTGATAAAGTATACACATTTACTAGAGGTGTGCATAGGCCGGGCCGGTTGAAGGCCTACCTGAAATGTGGGAGGGTTTGGACAAAAATGTAGGCCCGAAAAATGGGCTTGGACAAAAAAAAAGACCCGTTTAAAAAATGGACCGGGCCTCGGGTAAGGCATTTTTTGCCCGGGCCCGGCCCGGCCCGAATTCACTAAAGACAAAATTTTTTTATATTATTTTCTTATTGTTTTCTCCCTACTTTGCTACCATTTTACTATTATGTTGCTACTATTTTGTTGTTATTGTTTAGATATTGTATAAAACTTATTTTATTGTTAATTTTGTTATTATTTTAAAGACATTTGTTAATTTTGTTATTATTTTAGAGGCATTTGCTTGTTAAGTTACATCTATTTTATTGTTATTTAAGTATACATATTTTTTAAATTTTATTTTTAATTTGTTGAGAAATATTTATTTTGATGTTTTTAGTATTTTTGATGGTTTATATATTTTTTAAAATTATATAAAAAATAATATAAAAATTACTATGAGTGGGTTGGGACGGGCTTGAGTAAAATTTTAGGCCCATTTTTCGGGGCCGAGCCCAAGCCTGGGCTAACAAACGGGCTTAAATTTTTAGTTGGGCCCAGCCCAACCCATGCACACCTCTAACATTTACCTTGTTGATAAATTGTGTTGGTTGATAGGTAAACTATGTTTGCATATTAAATTAACACACAATTATTATGTTAGGTAGGTTAATTATTGAATTTGTATGAGCTTACTAAGTATTCTTAATACTTACACCTAGGTTGTTTTTATCTTATAGATTTTGAACATTCAAAGCGTGTCAATTGGACCAGCGAGAAGTTCACACTATTTGCCCAAAGTTGTGGTAGACTCTTGATTTTGTTTAGTTTGGTCTAAGTGGCATGTATATAAACGGTCGGTTATCTTGTAAGCAAATATGTTAAATTTTGAAGGTGATTACTTTGGACTCTCTTGATGTATGTAAATAAAATGAACTCAAGTTTTGTTATGTTCCGCATTATAAGTTTCGCGTAACCTATTGCAGTGTGGGGTATCCGCGGAACAGCTCGTCATTTAGGTTTCTGCAGGAAATTGCAAAATTAAATGTTCACCTTACTTTTTGCAATATTTGTGTTTGCGGGATAATATAAAGTTTAGCCAACTACAGTTCAATACACAGTTGGATGACTCATAGGATCAATCTGCCTCATTTTAGCCCGCGGCATGGTTCACCATGTAGGTATTAAGCATGTTGTAAGTTATGCGAGCTTGGTGTCCCAAAAAAAACATGATACATAATTATCGTTCAGGTAATCAGTGGTAATATCTTGTAGCTTAAGTCTAACGACCTGACTAGGCAAGAGATGTTACAGATAACTACAAAATAAATTTGCAAATTAAAAAGAGAGAAGATACAGGGAGTGAGTGAAGAGAAGAAAGATAGAGAAACTTGGTGAGAGGGAGAAAAACAAGCAACTGTTAGCCTAGAGGCTAACACCACCGCTCGACAAAACAAATAACTTGGAGAAAAAAAAAAAGAATTTTTTTAAAATGAGTTCACTTTTAAAATTTAATTCTTATACATTAATTTTGAGATATTAAATTTCTAATTTTTTATTTAAAACATTTTATCTTTTCATCTTAAAGTTGTTAAAAAGTTAAAATACCTATTTTGGTCTTCAATATTTATAGTTTTTGTTAACATGTTTTTTGCTCTTTAAAAATACATAAATATAATTTTAAAAAATATATAATTTTCAAAATAAAAAATTAAAAGTTCATAAAAAAAACCCTTTATATTTTTATAATCTTTATAAATTTTTTACTAATAATTTTACAAAAAAAATTGTGATTTTATTGAACAGAAACAACAAAGATTCAAAATTAAAATTTAATAAAAGAAAAAAAAAAGATAATTGAAAGTTTCAATATTTCGAATTTTATCCACATGAATCTTTGAATCTCCCACCAAAAAAAAAATCTCCACAATTTTCTTTTACATTTTCGAGAATGATATATATATATATATATTTATGAGTGTTTGAGGAGAATTTTTTTTATATGAAAGCTTTGGTTTTTTCATGTTGCAGAACAAGAAAAAGAATTTGGTTCTATAGAAAAATAAAGAAAAATGTGACCTTTGGGAGAAAACAAATGAATAGATCCAAAATCTTATTTTTTTTTTTAAATTTTCATAATTATAATCGTAAATCGAATTACTTATTTAGATTTACCTTTTAGATTATAAAATATATATAATTTGTCAATTGATGATTGTGATGTTTATGAACAGACGACTTAAAAGATATTTTAAAATTGAAATATAGGTTCATTTGAGCCTATTATTATTGTTATTTATTTTTAGATAAATTATCCTATTAATCACCTTAAAATATAATATTTTTATGTTGATCACTCAATTTTTTTTTGCCAATTTAATTACTGTTATTAATTAAATTGCTCAAAATGGTCATTATGCGGTTTTGCTCCTACATAGAAACTGACTGAGCATGCCACATAATCGTTTTTTTCCACGTAATTAAAGGATTATAAATTTAAATAAAATAGTTTTATGTTTTGTTAAGGTTGTTTAGGAAACATGAAGGATTTCTACCTACTCAAATTTCTTCATCTCCCTTCTGCAAAATTGGGTTTGAACTCTACATTAGGCATCATAGTCTTTTGCAAATCAGACTTGATTAACCAAGCTGAAGTTTTCAATAACTTAACAACATCAACATTCGATCCTAAAGTTTTTTTCCTTTTTTTAAATTCGAGTTATTTAAATTATGTTGTTCGAGTTATATAAATTTTCGAATCATTTCGAATTAGTGAGTCAATTTTTTGAGTTTAAGTTGAGTTAAAATTTTACAGTAAACTAATAATCAAAACGACGTCGTTTTGAATTTAGGGTTAATTTCAATTTTAAAGCCCTGACCATTCTTGAAAATTGGATTGAAACCCTAGAATTTTTTTCTACCTAATTTGAATCCCAAATAAACCCAAAGTCTCACAGTCCGGTCCAATAAAAAACCAGAATTCTTCTTCGTCTTCATGCTATTCTTCTTCATATTCACGCTCTCATCTGATCTTCATATTCCATTAGTATGGATTTTTTACTCCACTTGCATTCTTTCTCCTTGATATTTGCTCATCGATGTTGGATGAAGATATGGTACTCATAACAATTTGGCAAATTATTTCAGTAAACAACACATGGACAAAATAGACAGCATTATTTTTTGGCAAATAACATTGATTTTTTTAAAATTTAATTCAGATAAATATATTCTATTTAACTTAGTCTGAATTCCATATAATTGGATTCGATTGTAAAAAATTTTTAATTTGAGTTTAGTTGATAAAAAAAGATTCGTCAACTCGATTAATCAAATTTTTTTTACTCAAATCAATTTGATTCGACTTTATCGTAGCTCACCCTTAATCAACTCCAAAACTAACTTTCTAGACCAACCACATTGCATTACTTTTAATTAGATAATCTAAAATTAAATTTGAAAAAAATTTGATACAATACTTAGGACTATCCAATTATTTTCCTACTCTTAAATAAGAGGATAAAAGTTCTTTAACACACTCAAACCTACATCTTCCTACACTAGTAATAATATCAATGTCAACCGAATTAAGACTTAATTAACTATTTAAAAAATACATTGCACTCTCAATGGAAGGCCCAAATTCAAACTTTGGAGACAAGTTAGAAGCGACAGTTACAAACCTCGAACATGTACCATAAAATGAATATGAACAATAGCAAAGCTATCCATGAGTCATGTCTAGACAATGAGTTTTTAGATATTGTCTCTGCCCAAGCCCGACCCAGCCCAAAATATGGGATTAAATTTTTATCTAAATTAAACCCTGTATAAAATAGGGAAATTTGGATTTTTCTTAGCTCGACCCAATTAAAAGTTATTTTTTTTTCCAAATTGAAATGTAATTATAAATTTACAATTAAATATTTATTTTGATAATTCATAAAAAAATTGTTTATAGATACTGCCATTCCAAATTAAAAAAAAAAACATAAAAATTTAACTAAAATTGCATATCAATTCATTCATTTTGACACTCCAAATTAGAAAAGGAATGCATAAAATTAGAACAACAGTAAACTTGCAATGAGATAAAATAATGAATAGCAATAAAGAGTGAAGCTTTTATTCCTGTTGCCGCCAGAACTGTGGTTAGAGGACGTTCGGTCAATGCTTTTCTTCTTTGTAAAACATTATTCCAAAGTTAAGGTAATTTATCTTACGTGAGAGTTGATGTATTGCATCCTTTTGGAATCTAGATTATATAAACAACTAACATATTAAATCCAATATATTATAGGAAGGTTGGTTCGAAAAATAAAAGGATTTGAATAAAATAAGAGGCTTAGAAAATAGGTCTTAGGCAATAATTTTTTGACTCGAGCCTGGCTCAACTCAAATGTTATGTTATAAAATAATACTATATTAATTATATATGATAAATAATAATTATGTATTTATATTTATATTAAATTACTGGTCCAATAACAATTAATCTCATTGCCCAAAACCTAAAAAAACTTACTAAATTAAATAACTCAGCCCAAAATATAAAATTTTGTATTTAATATAATAAAATATTTAATTGTGTTTTTATTATAATAAAACATTTATTATATTTATGGTAGTGTTTTTTTAATATAAATACTTTTTAATATGTTAAAAAACTTTTATTTTAGCTTTTTTTTAGTATATTTAGTGTATTATATTTATTAAAAAAATTTAATTTTAAATAAAAATTAATCTAAAAAATTAAATATGGGTGGGCTAGGGAGCTAGGCCGGACCTGGGGTTACTTTTCTTAAATCGGATTGGGCTTAGGCGAAGAAGTAAGCCTATTTTTCAAGTCAGACTAAGCCCAGGCTTAAAAAATTATCTAAATATCTTACATAGACTCAACCCAAATACGGCCTAACTCGACCCATGAACACATCTAACCAAAACTTAAGATAAAACATTAACTTTATATGTAATGCCCCTAACCCCAATCCGTCACCGGAATAGAGTTGCGGAGCATTACCGGAGTTATCGATTTATTTATCAGATATTTTACTTCATTTAACATTCATATTTGAAACCAATTAAAATTAAACATATTGTCCCTTAAACGTGTTTATTTTTCTCGACATGTTTTTCTTAAAATTTTTTTTAATTGTCTCAACATATTTAATTTTCTTGTATCAACATATTAACGATAATCACATATTTACATGTCATGATAAATATCATTCTCTTGCCATTTCTTCATAAACATAAATCAGGTAATTTATTGTATCAATATTTCATATATTTAAAAATACAATTCAAGTTATACCAACTTACCTCGTTCTTTATTCATGTTTATAATTTCAATAATCTTATATCTTTTCTTTTCTACGTTCTAGTCTCTTATTTGAGTCATCCGAATCTTTATAAATAAATATGTTTATCATTTTCATTTATTTCATGTTCTAATACATTCAACTAATGCCCTAAACAAAATTTACCATTTTACCCCTAAACTTTTAATTAATGACGATTTCATCCTTAGGCTCAGAAAATAAAATTCTTGCAATTTAATCTTTATTTCCTGCCGTTATTCTCATATATCTTGATAACAACCAATGAATTTTACAAAATATCAAAATTTTCAATAATTTTAACACATTTTCAATTTAATCTTTAAAACATGTTTTTTTTTCCCCCGACCTTAAACTAAGTTAATAATTTCATTCAATTTTACAATTTTAAAATAATAAAATAATCCAGTTCATGCAAATTAGTCATTTCTAACATTTTTACAAAATTACCCATAAAATTTTACTTTTATTCAATTTAGTCCTTGAGCTTAAAATATGCAAATTAGACATGCTAGCTGAATTTTCGTACATATTTTCCTTCTTCTCCTCTCCATTCCACATCCTTAATAATTTCACTATTTACTTATATGTATATTCAAAACTGTCCATTTGAGTCATGGTCACTAAATTATTTATATCTTGAGCTACAAAACTCGAAATTAAGATCCGTAAATTTTCCTTGAAACTAGACGCACATATCTTTTTACCATAAAATTTTCAGAATTTTTGATTCAGCCAATTAATACAGTTTATTCATTAAATTCTCCCCTGTTTCACCATTTGACAGTTCTGACCACTCTTTGCTAAAATTCAATTATCACTTTGTACATAATTCAAATGATGTTCTTATTTATTTCTTATAAAAATAGACTTACTAAGGAATCTAACCATATAAATTATGTCCCATAATTGTTTTTTTACAATTTTTAATGATTTTCCAAAGTCAAAACAGAGTATCTCGAAATTATTCTGAACCAGTCCCACAAAAATTCAAATATCTCTTAATTCACTAATCTATTGGTTACACCGTTTCTCCTATAAGAAACTAGACTCATTAAGCTTTAATTTCATATCTTATTCATTCTCTAATTCGATTCATACAATTTTTGGTAATTTTTCAAAGTTAGGCTTTGGTTGTTGTCCAAAAACTGTTTTCTTATAGCTTATTTTGCAATTAAATCCTAACTAAGTTTTTTTTACTTTTCTTATTCAATTCACACTCTATTTCTATTCAAATTTTAGCCACACTCAAGTTTAACTATTGAATTTTCATCATATTTTTCAAATTTCGAATTTTCTTCAATTTATTCCCTACAACATAAAACTTATGAATTACTTTACAATTCAATCCTTATTTCATTTCTATCTTGAATTCCTATCAATCTAACCCCTAATTCATCTTTTTATTCAACATGAACAATATTTAGAAATCTAATAACTTTCAAAATATTCACTTAATTTCATCAAAACCTCGTCCCAAAGCTTCCAAAACATCAAAATTAAGTAAAAAGGGCTAAATTAACTTACCTATTAAAACTTCAAGCTTCAAACCTTAAATTTTCCCTTTCCATCTTTCTTTTCTCTTTTTCTTCCTTTCTTTCCCCGGCTCTCTGTTTCGTCTCCTTCTATTCTCTTCTTTTTTTTCTTTTTCTTTTTTATATATATATACATGTATTCATACTTAAATAGTAAGTATTATTTATTTATTCATGTGTATATTATTAATACATTTGTATCCATTTATAACCATACATTTGTCTTTATTTAATTTATTCATCATATAATAAATACATTAATTATTTACTTAAATAATAAGTAAATACATACATATTTTACAAATGTATGTACAATATTTATTACACATGTATTTTATTTTTGCCATGCACTTGTCTTTCTTTTAATTTATTGATCATAGAAATATCTTGTAATATAATCATAATAAATTAATTAAATACCATTTATTACTAATAAATATATATTTTTATAATTAAAATCTAAGTAAAAATCTTAGATTTTTACTTTATATGCCGCCTCACTTATGCTAAATGGCATAATTCCCATTTTGGTCCTTTTTATTTTCTTTTAATTCATAATTAAACTTTCACACTTTATTCAATTTAATCCTTTTATCCAATTATCCTTAATTAAGCTAAATTCACTTAATTAAACTCTAATTAACCACTCAATTAACTTTTTAAATATTGTTGATAAATATTTACGGATCTGTTTTTCAGTAACGGAGACTCGAAAATATACTTTTCTGATAACCATAAAATTCGGGTTATTACATTATATATTAAATCCAACACAAAAAAGGATGGATTTGGGCTTGGGTTTTAATTTTTTAAGGATGGGTTTGTACTTTGAGTTAAATAATATTTGGATTTGGGTTAGTTTTATACATTAAAATTTTATAACTACAAATATATATTTAAAAATATTTAGATATTTGGACTGGGTTGTAAAATTTTTTACGTAAGGCTCTACTCAAATAGAAAAATGAGTTTACACTTTTGCCCAAGCCCATTTTCGGGCTTTATCTACTTGTTCAAGTCCTACTATATTTCGAACGGGCTTTTGGGTTCAGGCTAATAGCCCGACCTTTGAACAACTCTAAATGATACCAAAAAATAATTAACAAATTTATGGTATATATAGTTATATATGGCATGTATATAAAAAAATATAAATTTTGATTAGATTAGTGCTTAAATTTTAGCACTTAATTTTTCTAGTTTATATTTAATAGGTCAAAATATATGAAAAATTATCTCTTTTCAATAAGAAAAATTAAATTATTTAAATAAGATTGGCAAAATAACATATTATTATAATTTTGAAAAATATGTTCTAAAATTAAAATATTATTAAGTTATAAAAAGTAGTTTCTTAAACATAAATCATGTATGGATATGTTTGAAAGCCATAAGGTATTGGATTCTAATGTAATTGATTCTAATTATAAAATACATGACCTTGCGTAATTACCTCAATTCTCATCCTCCCATAAACAGAGCATAATTAAAGTGCTCCAGTTTAGTATCATACAAAGTTAGAAATTTTTAATCGAAAACATTATAAAATCAATGATTAGATTACAATTTTCAAATGAACATATAAATTTAATATGACTTGTAATGCATTCAAAGTTGAAAAAAAGTTAGCAGTGGGATTTAAACCCACGTTCTTTTGTGAGAAAACTAAAACTTGAGCCAAGTTCAATTTCTATCATGGTATATGTGACAAGAACCCTACCAAGATATTCCTAAGAAAATGTGAGAATGAAGCCAACCATGGCTAGTATTATCAGTATGACCTGAATTACTATTGTCAACAACATATGAGACAAGGATAACCATACTATGCTACTTATGGGACGCTAATTAAGGCTACTATGATGGCTACTTGTATAACTATACCACCTGTCGAAATCATTTTTAATTTTGAGAAACGAGATCAACTTTAAAATGAAAATAGAGTTGTCATCAATCTTTTTTGAGGTGCGATCGGGTCACCTAAAGATTGATCATTTTAATAAAACACTTTGATTTATTAAAACAATGATTTGGGTCTACAAAATTCTAGAAAAACGAGTTCGGGAGTCGGTTACATACGAGGAACTCGTAATGCCCAAAATTGGTACCTAATTGATTAATTAATGTCTTAATGTCGAGAATTTGAAAAGATTTTAAAGTGCAATCCTTTTTTATTTTTAAAAAAACTTGAATAAATCGAATTGGGTGTTAAGACCCCCTTGTCTCAAAGTAATAAAACGTCATATCCAATAAGTTAGGATACGACATTCTAAATCCTCGAAACTAAGCTTGTCTTTTGATTTTTAGAACACATGCATTTAAATTTTAAGAGGATATTCGGTTATTTGGGTCAAACGAAAAATCGGAACCCAGTAAGTTAGGGCACAATTTCTCAAATTTCCAAACACAAAATATGTAGAAACCCTTACCTCAAAATAACAAAGTGCCACATCCAGTAAGTTAGGACACAACACCTCAAATTCCCGAGAATAAGCTTTTATTTAAAACTTATATGTTTTGATTTCAGAAGGGTACTCGGTTACTTAAGTTCGACGAAAAAATCGAAACCCAGTAAGGTAGGACACGATTTTCTCGAAGCTTCCAAATACCGATATCGCCTCTATTTTAAAAATAATAAAAAAAATTTGAGAGTAAACCGATGAATAAATGAATTAAAGAAGTATTAAGTAAAATGTTTTATTTTAAGAAAATTATAATAATAATAACAAACAACATAAAAAAATACATTAATAAGCCAAGTAATATATTAATAATAAAAAATAAAGTAATAAAAAATAGGTTAACAATAATAATAAATAATAGTAATAATAGTAAACATAATAATAATGAAAAATAATAGTAACAACCATAATATCACTACACTAATAAATAATAATAATAGTAGACTAATGATAATATAAAAAAAAAGGTAATAATGGTGACGGTAATGAATATAATAACATTAAGGGTAAAAATAAGTATGATAATAATATTATTAAATATAGTAAATTTAATAATAATAATAATAATAATATCAAAAATAGTTAATTTGAAAATAAATAGTAAAAGTAAACGAAAAGGGACTAGCTTAAGTTGAAAACAAGAGTTTTAGGGCTAAATCAGAAATAAAAGAGAGGGGAAGGACCGAATTAAAACACGCGCAAAACAGGGAGGGACCAAAAAAGAAAATATCCCTTCCCCCAAAACGCGCCACTGCTAGGGGGACCAATTTGAAACCGCTGTAAAACCGTGGGGCAAATTTAGAGATAAAATAACTTTAATTGTAAAACCATAAAAAAGCAGAGGGGCTAAATGTGCAATTAGCCCCTCAATAGAAAACATGCGGATCCTTAGGTTGGGTCAGGTCCGCACACAGGCTAGGCTGAAACGGTGTCATTTTGGCGCTTATGCTTTGGCCCAAAACGAAACCGTATGGAGGAGCCTATAAATGCCAAAATTTTTTAAAAAAATCTTCATTTTCTCACTTTCCTTAAAAAAAAAAATTCAACTCTCTCTGCTCTCTCTGCAAGTCCTCGAGCCTGGTGGGATTCCGGCAGCGACCGCTGCTGTCCGCAGTCGCCGACCACCCCCGTCTGTCGTCATTGGCTGCCGTGTATGGTGGCCGAAATTTTACAAAAAATAAGGTTTTTTATTTTTTTCCTTATTTTTTATTTTAAATATATATATAATGGACCCCAAAAAAAGAAAAAAAGGAAATAAAATAAAATAAAATAAAATAAGAAAAAAATACCCTTAGCGTCTATAGATCCTTTTTTTGCTTACTGTTTTTTTATTGTTTGGTCTGTTTTGAGTCTGTTTTTGTATTCAAAAAAATTCTTTTGTATTGCTCTCATATTCAGGAAAAAATCTGTCCCTTATACACTGTTACTCATGGCTTTGTATAGCCTAATCTTAAACTGTCTGGTGACTAAATATTTGGCTCCTCTTTGCAGGTGGGTGAGTGGCGCAATGGCACACGATGCAGGACGGCGTGGGTAATGGCGCACGGCGCGGGATTTGGTGTGCGTGGGGGCGTGTGGCGCTGAGACACTTAGGCTAGGGTTTGTTTTGTTAAAGGTATCGGGCCAATCAGATATTGGGCTTCGTTTGGGGTTTGGGTAGTTCACTTTATTTGGTTTTGGGCTTAGGGTTATTTGGGCTGGGTCTTAGTTTTGGGTTAGCTTTGGGTTTTAGTTTGGGGTTTATATTGGGTTGATAATGTGCTTTGGGCCTGGGCAGAAATTAAGCCCTACAGCTGCCCCTTTTTGCTCATTGTTGTGTAACGAAAATGGAGCAAAGACTTTAAAAGGGCCAATTTTGCCCGGCCTTGCCGTGTCTTGACTTCTTGACATTCCTCTGTAGCGACGCAAAATTCGCTTGGTCGCTAATTGAGGAGATTTATTGAAAATTTGAAAACCAACTTTCGATTTATTAAAAAAGGGAGTCGCCACCGATCCTTTTCCCTAGGTGTGATCGGACACCTAATAAATCCTCTTTTTTAAAATAAAATTTATTTTTGAACAAAAATAAAGGTCGAGTTTAGTTCTACGTCGAAATTCCAGAGAAAAAATAGGGTTCGGGAGTCTGTTACGCCCGAGGAAGGTATTAGCACCCTCGCGACGCCCAAAATTGGTATCTTTTTAAACACGCGTTGTCTTAATTCTCAAAAATACAAGTTCAATTTAATATTTAATCGCGATCCGATTGAAAAACGAGAATTTTAAGTTTTTGATTTTTTTTAGAAGGACATCCCGTTTTTAACACGAGCCAATGATATTCACCCAACATAGCGATGAAATCAACGACTTAATGTTAAAATCGGTGCATTGCCTTATTTATTGAAATTAATTAAAAATGAATAAAAATATTTCTAAATGAAAAACAATAATATTATTGTAATAAAAGTTCATAAATAAATAAATAAATAATGCAAGTAAGGATACAATTAAAAAAAAATATTAGAATATAATATTAGAATAAGAATAACAATAATATTTACAATAAAAAGAAAATAATAAAAATAATGTACTAATAATATAATAAAAAAAGAAAAATAATATATTTAACAATAATAGAAAATAACAATATGTACACAAAAAATATATATGTATATATATATGTAAATAATGATAATAATAATAATAATAATACTAGCAATAATAATAAAATACAAAAGGCAAATATGATGTAATAATAATATTAAAAATAAAGTAATAAATAATAATAGTGAAAATAATAAATATAATAGTAAATATAATAGCAAAAATGTAATATTAAAAATAATACTAAATATAATAATAATAATAATAATAATAATAATAATAATAATAATAATAATAATAATAATAGTAATAATAATACTAAAACTAATAATAAATATAATAGTAGTAAAAATAAATATAATAATAATAATCATAAGAATAATAATAATAAACATGTTTAAAAAAAGAAAGTAGTAATAATAGAAATTATATAAGTAAATACTAAAAGAAAATATAAATATATAAGGTAAAAAAGTAATACATGTGATAATAACATATAATAGCAAAAAAAATATAATATTATAAATATTATTAAAAATAAAAAATGGCAGAAAAGGATGAAATTGGAATCAAAATAGAGTTCTTGGGGTACAATTGAGAATAAAAAAGGAAGACAGGGCCAAATTGCAATGCGCGCAGGAAGTGGAGGGACTAAAAAGCAAATGTCCCGCTTCTCAAAATGCAGCGCATTGCACGGGACTAAAATGGAATCCGCAACAAATTTATGGGGCAAATTTTAAAATAAGAGAAAGTGCTAAAAGGGTTAGATTAAAACAAGATTAAAAAGCGGAAGGACCAAAAGGGTAAATAATTCATTTGATAAAAACACGCGGATCCTAGGCCGGTTGGGTCGGGTCGCGCACGGGTTGGATCAAAACGACGTTGTTTTGGCACTGGGGTAAACGACGTTGTTTTGGCACTGGGGTTTAAGTCCAAAACAACGTCGTTTTGGATGCTATATAAATAGCCCAAATTTCCCCAAAAATTTCATTTTTTCTTAGATTTCAAAAAAAAACTTAAGAGCTCTCTGCCCTTTCTCCTGCGATTTTCTGCCAGGATCCGGCCAGGTCTCCGGCAACGCGCCACTGTGGTCCACCGCTGTCGGCCACTGTACACGGTGGCCGGATTTTCGAAAAAAGGTGTATTTTTTCTAGTTTTTTTTAATAATATGTATATCTTTATGTGTATATTTGCTTGAAAAAAAGAAGAAAAAGAAGAGAAAAAGAAAAGACGAGAGATGCGATCTAAAATAAATCACCTTGACTTTCAAATCTAATTTTGAGCTTTTGATTTATTTGATTTTATGCTATTTTTGCTGCCCTTTTAATGTTTGAAAATTTGCCTTCTTGATTGCTTGGTTGGTTTTTTTTACTTTTTGGTATTCGAATACTGTTGATTCTGTTCTAGATCGGTTTGGTGTTTTAATCTCTCCGTTTGTATTCAAAAAAAGTCGAACCTTTTACAAAAAATTTCGATTGGCTTTTATAGCCATTTTACAAATGTATATTTTATGCCTTTAATCTCTGTTGCAGGCCAGGCCACTTGAGGGCGGTGGATGTGACCAGACGGTGGCCAGTGGCGGTGGATGTGATGGGTGTTAGAGGGGTAGGTGCAGCTGGTCAAAAATGGCAGCAGCTAGGGTTTCATTTTTTATTTTTTGTCTTTTTGGGTTTTGTTTGTTGGGCTAGGTAATTAGGATTTGGGCTTAGGCTGAATTGGGTTTAGTTAGGTTTTTGGTCTGATTTTTAATTGGGCTAGTGGGGTGTAAATAGGTTTGTTGGGTAGTTAAAATGGGTTGGTTTTGGTTGAGATTTAAAAGGCCGGGCAAAGATTGGGTATTACATTATCTTCTTCAAGTAACCTCGTCCCAATCCACTGCATCTTCAAGGGTATAAGAATTGGTACTTTGATCTGCTCCAATGTAATTAGTGACTTAAATCTGCTCCCATGCTACTTCAAGGAGATAAGATTTACCATCTTCGATTTGTTCCATTGCTACCTCATGGAGATAAAATCTCTAAAAAATTTTAGTTAGCTCCACTGCAACTTCAGGGAGATAAGGCTGGTAGCTTAAATTTACTCCATTGCCGATACATGGAGATAAGATTCGCCATCTTTGATCTGTTCCACTACAACTTTAGGGAGATAAGATCTACAATCTTCAGTCTGCTCCACTGCAACTTTAGGGTAATAAGACTTGTATCTTCAACCTGCTCCACTGCAACTTCAGGGAGATAAGGCTGGTGGACTAAATTTGCTCCATTACTGATTCATGGAGATAAGATTCGTTGTCTTCGATCTGCTCCATTGCAACTTCAGGGAGATAAGATTTATAATCTTTAGTCTGCTCCTCTGCAACTTCAATGAGATAAGACTTGTATCTTCAACCTGCTCCACTGCAACTTCCGGGAGATAAGGCTGGTGGCTTAAATTTGCTCTATTGCCGATACATAGAGATAAGATTCGTCAAAATTTGTAATTTTAATAAATCTTGCTACACCGTCTCTTGGGGACCTACCTGTAGAATTGATTTCATGGGGTCTATGCTTATGCCAAATAATTAGGATGTCATGATTAGAATAAGTCAAATGCTCCTAACTAGATGTATTATGAATGACATTTGTATGAATGCAGAATGTCATGAGAATGATCCCTTTTTTAACTTTTGGGTTGTCATTGCTTGCTGTTCGTTAAGGTGATATCCCTAGCGCATGTCTTCTTGCTCAGCTGATATCTTCAACAGAGAATCTAAAGAAGTAGTCATAATTTAGACTCTTATTTCTTGAGTGTTTCTAGCCCTTTAAGCTTGGTGAGTTCTAAATAATTGTCCTGTTTTAGGTTCTTACACTATTTAGAGGCTTCCAGAATAATATGCAAAACTCATTTTGTGAAAGTGTTACTAGTCCATTAATCATTATTTCAATACGAAATGCTTGAAAAAGATTATAAAGATGTATAAAACTGAAATTTATTAGGCACAAAATTTGAAAAGAATGGATTAATCAAAGAAAGCAACCATTACTGGAATACAAAATAGATAAAGGGAACAAATAAGTGCCCTAGATATTGCAGCCTGAGCTTCCCCGTGCAAACTCCTCGAGGACCATTTTGAGCTTAACATGTGCTTAAGGGATCTAAAGCACTTTGTTGATACCTTAAGATGTAGCATATTCCTCTTCGTTAGTTCAAGCATGGCGAGAGCGCAACGTCTCACTTTCGATCAAAATTTGAATTGCCCTTTTCGGGTTTTCAATTTAAAACCCCTTTGGTCTCAAAGTGCCCTTTGTAGGTTTTCACCTCGACCTCTCCTTTTTTTTTTGAACTCAAGGTGCCCTTTGGGGGTTTTCACCTCAGCCTCTTCTTTCAAGCAAAGTACCTCTTGACTGAATCCGAATTTATTGGGTTAGGTAGGCTCTTGCCATCTATCTTCGATAATATCAACGCTCCTCTAGAAAAAGCTTTCTTTACCACATAAGGTCCTTCCCAGTTTGACATCCATTTCCCTCTGAAATCTTTTTGCATAGGGAGGATCTTTTTCAATACTAAGTCCCCCTCATGGAATACTCTGGGGCAGACCTTTTTGCCATAAGCTTGTATCATCTGCTTTTGGTATATTTGACCATGACGGATAGCCTTTAGCCTCTTTTCTTCAATCAAGTTTAGTTGATCATACCGGGATTGGATCCATTCTGCTTCGTCCAGCTTCAACTCTGATAAAACCTGGAGTGAAGGAATTTCGACTTCAATAGGCAAAACTGCCTCCATCCCATAAACCAATGAGAAAGGTGTTGCCCTAGTAGAAGTTCGGACTGATGTTCGATAGGCATAGAGGGCAAACGGTAGTTTTTCATGCCAATCCTTGTAGGTCTCAGTCATTTTCCCCACAATTTTCTTGATATTTTTATTAGCTGCCTTAACTGCACTATTCATTTTCGGGCGATATGGTGACGAGTTGTGGTGTTTAATTTTAAACTAACTGCAGACCTCCACTATCGCGCTGTTGTTCAAATTCAACACATTTTCAGATACGATCATTTCTGGCATACCATAGCAACATATGATCTTTCTTTTCAAATATTTGCTAACTGCCGTCTTCGTGACATTAGTGTATGAAGCTGCCTCTACCCATTTGGTGAAGTAATTAATGACCACAAAAATGAATCGATGTCCATTAGAAGCCTTCGGCGAAATTGGCCTAATGACGTACATGCCCCATGTTGAAAAAGGCCATGGAGAAGTCATAACATGAAGAGGTGAAGGAGGCACATGGATCTTGTCTCCATAAATTTGGCACTTATGGCACTTCTTGGCATAACTGATGCAATCTCCTTCTATCGTAGACCAGTAATACCCGAATCTCATGATTTGCATGGCCATTGTGAACCCATTGGCATGCGTCTCGCAAACACCCTCATGGACTTCTTCCAGGATTTTCTTAGCTTCAACAGTGTCAACACATCTTAGCAGCACCTGATCCTTCCCTCTTTTTATACAGGATTTCTCTGTCTAAGACATAGTTATTGACTAGCCTTCTTAACGTTCTCTTATCATTTTAGTTGCTTGATCTGGGTATTCACGACTCTTCACATATCATAAAATATCATGATACCAAGGATGATCATCTCTCTCCTTTTCTTCGTCGATATTGCAGCAATGAGCCGGAGCCTCACAAATACTCATCTGGATCGGCTTCATATCCTCTTGTTTATTTACTCTGATCATAGAAGCTAATGCAGCCAAGATGTTAGCCATCTGGTTTTCATCTTACTGGATGTAGTAGAAGGTGGCATCATCAAACTCCCTAATTAATTCCAGAAGTAGCTTTCGATAATTGATCAATTTGGAGTCCCTTGTTTCCCATTCACCTTTTAGCTAATAGATTACAAGTGCAGAATCCCTTTATACCTCTAGCACTTTGATTTTGTGTTCTATGGTTGCACGAATTCTCAGGATACAAGCCTCGTACTCTGCCATATTATTAGTGCAATCAAAATCCAATTTGTAAGTAAATGGATAATGGTCTCTGATATGAAGTAATAAAATTTATAATAATGATCGCACCAAAAACTAACTATTATCACGACTTTAAGGCAAGCGCACTATTGAACAGTAGTATAGTTTAGCAGTAAGACCGAGATATCGTACCCAAGGGAACCAAAAGTAATAGTACTAACTTCCTTTTTATTATTTAACCTAGAAATAAAAGGGGTTTTTATGAAACTAAACTAATTTTAAAACTAAACTATGAATGCACAAAAAGTAAATTAGGGAAAAACTCTTTAGGAAAAACTGATTGATTTGGGCAATACTCAAGGGAGAATCCACCTAGACTTCACTTGTTATCAACTCTTGAACTGACGATTTATTCACTTGGCTTGATCCGTAGAAATCCCTAATTTATGTTAATACCTCCGTCGAGGATGTTATAGGCCAATTTTGGCCCTTTTAAATTACAACCATTGAACCCATCCAAAATTAAAACTCAATGTCCATATTACAAACCCACTTTACAATTTAAAATCAACTTAACCCGTTTGCCTAACCCATTCCCGGTTAACCCAATAAACCCCAACACCAAATACTAACCCAAACCCCATTTACAACCATTCCTATACCCATTACACTACCCAATTAAACCCTCAAACCCAAACCCTAAGCCACCCGACCCAAGTGCTCCCTACTTGCCTCTGCTAGCAGTCACATCCACCGTTCGGCACCGCCATTGATGTCTCAGCACCGCCCCAGGTTCCTGCAAACATTAAAATAGAATAGACAGAAAGGGAAATAACTTGTAAGAATGAAAAGGCTATAAAAGCCGAATGAATCACTTGTAATAGAGGTCGGATTTTGGCCCCAAAAATCAATACACATAGAGAGAAATTAAAGATAGCAGTATTTTAGCATAACAACGAAGGGATCCCCCGATTCCAAACAGATAGAAACAGAGAGCTATCGGCAGTTTTCAGAAAAAAAAGAAAAATTTCGAACCCAAAAACAGTTTCAAAAACACAAATAATCAGAGATCCAAACACTAAGCAACCGAAGAAGCAAACCAGAAGAAACGAGGTTTTCCACTTTCACTTTGTTTTCATTTTCGAATCAATATTCCTCTATTCTGTTTTCATCTTTATATTTTTACACAAACATTTACATAAAATCAACCCACTTTCATATATATTTTTTAAAAGAAATAATATAAAAAAATCTGAAAAAATTACCTTTTCCGGCCACCGTGTACGGTGGCCGGAGCCCCTGCCGGTGACCGGACGGCGGCCGGACGGTGACCGGATTCCCTGACCGGAGCCCCGGAGATCCTCCCCTCTCCCTCTTCTCCTCTTCTCTCTCTTCTTTCTTTCTTTCTTTTTTTTCTTTCTCCCCGTGAAAATGATTCAAAAACAAAAAAATTTAACTTATATACTAATTTTGACCCGACCCGAAATCCGACCCGTACCCGCATGAGATCCGCGTGTTTTTTAAGCGGAAGGGCTAATTGCTCTTTTAGCCCTTCCGCTTTTTATTAATTTTCAATCAGGTTTTAATTACTTGCAATTGGCCTCGTTGATTCGTTTTGGTTCACAATTTAATCCCCAGGGCTGCGCACCGTTTTAAGGACTTGGGTTATTTCCTGCTTGAGCCCTTCCACTGTTCACGCGTGTTCAAATCAACCTCCATTTCGCTTTTCTGTATTTTAAATTTGGCCCAAAAGTTTGTTTCGTTTTCAACTTAATCCTTTTCATCCTTTTGATATTTTAAATCAGCTTTTATATTTTTATTAGTATTGTATTTGTGTTGTTACTGTTATCATATTATTATATACTATTATATTTACGTATATATTATATTTATCATACCTATTTTGTTTCTTTTTACCTTTTTATATATTTTATTACTATTAACATTATTATATCATTATTATGTTATATTCAGCATTTTTTTATATCTATTTATTATTTTTAATGTATTCATTAGTATTATTTATTATCATTATTTCATCATACTTGTTTCTTTATATATTATTTTTGCTAGATTCTTTGTTATTTATCATCATTTTACATTATTTATATTATTTATCATTGTTACTATTATACTTATTGTTAATATTAGTATTGTTATCACTAGTATTATTATTATGTATTTGTTTAAATATATATATATATATATGTGTGCATGTGTCTATATACTTATAAGCTTTTGTTCCTAATATGTTACGCATGTATATTTTTATATTGTGTCTTATACTATATGTATACATATATATATATATATATGTTTATTATTCTATGTTACTAACGTATTTTCCTATACCTATTATATTATTATTGTTATATTACTATTCCTGTTATTATTATTAACATGTCATTCTTGTTATTATTTTGTCAATATTATTACTACTACATTATTATTATTATTCCTTGCAATATTTTATTTCCCTCGTAGTCTCGTACATATCACGTACATATCACGATTTCATTATTTTTAATATATATTATTACTCCTGTTATATTACTCATACTTCATTTCTGTTTCTATTTTATTGATATTATTATTATTATTACTATTATTGTTTTAATACTTTCATTACAAATTATGTAATATTTTTACCCTACGCCAAATCAATCTTTTTATAAAAGGCAATGTTTCGGTGTTTCGAAATTCGAGAAACCGTGCCCTAACGCATTGGGTTTCGATTTTCTCGTCTAAATCTAAATACCTGAATATCCTTCTCGAAAGCATAAGTTTAAATAAAAACCCTATCATATCTATTTTTGCATGTTATCTTATAGCTCTTATTCACATCGGCCTTTCTTTACCATATGCCATTCCCGTTACGCTTATTATCGCTCATTATAAGTTTTTAAATTACCTTTTTACTCGATGCAAAAACGTTCTTTATATAGGTAGTATTCCGTATTTAGACACTCGGGGATCGTGCCCTAACGTATTGGGTGGCGGTTTTTTTGTTTATAGTCTAAATAACTGAATATCCTTTCGAAATAAATACATGATTTTTTTCAATATAGGAATTGATTCTTGAGAATTCGAGATATTGCGTCCTAACGCATTGGATGTGATATTTTGTTATCTCGGGATAAAATTTTCTAAAATCGATGCCATGTTCTGTACTTAAAGATATCGAGAAATCACGCCCTAACGAATTGGGTTCTGATTTCCCTCGTTTATCTCAAGTACTGAAACATCCTTTCAAAATAAAAACCTGAATTCCGAATAAGGCAAGTTAGTCTCAAAGGTCGAAATGTCGTGTCCTAACGTATTGGATGTGACATTTTACCTTAAGGCAAACCGGCCTTTCATACATTCTTTATCACCCAAACGATTTTAGAACAAATAAGGATCGTATTTTAAAATTCTCTCAAGTTTTCGAATCATCGACTTTAAAGACATTAATTAATCAACAAGGTACCAGTTTCTAGGCGTATCGGGGGTGCTAATCCTTCCCCGTGCGTAACTGACTCCCGAACCTATTTCTCTGGTATGCAGACCAAAATCGTTGTTTTAATAAATCAATGGTTTATCAAAAACAACCCCCCTTTTTTTGAGGTGACCAATCACACCTTAAAAAAGATTAGTGGCGACTCCAGTTCATTTTTAAGTCGACGTCCGTTTTGTTTTCACAAAAATGGTATCAACAGAGGATAAGAACAACTAATCCTAGGTTGATTAACTGAAATCTTTTTCTAGTTAAAACCCCTAGTCTCGCATTAACTCGATCTATGGATTCCCTTATTAGGTTTGACCCTAATCCGGCAGATTTATGTCGCCCTGTGTCTAGGGTTGCATGCAACTCCACTTAATTATGTTGGATCTACTTCTATGCAGGGACTTTTGCTCCTCTACACAAACACATTTAACTTAAATCAATATCCCGAAAATATCAATTTAAGAGTTAAAAACACAATTAAGAACGAATCAAATATCTATCATATAATTCAAGAGAAAATAATAACAAGATCTGTCTTAGGTTTCATCCCTCTCAAGTATTTGGGGGATTTAGTTCATAATTAATAAAGAAAACATCTTAGAAGAAATAAAATAACAAAACATAAATAACCCAAAAACCCCTGTAGGAATTTGAAGGGAGATCTTCAGTCTTGAGGGAGAATTCAGCTTCTGAGGTGAATCAATCGGCTTCCCTTCGAGTAATTCCCTGCTTTCACTCTCTGTGTTGGTAGAGATACAACTCTCTCTTGTGGAGAGAAAAGTATTCCCTTAGCGGGAAATAAGCACACCCTTGAAGTTACCTCCTACGGTCTTTATATAGAGTTTAGAATGGCCGTCTTAGCCCCTAAGTATCCTTTTTCGAGTGAAATTGAACTTCCTCACGACAGGGACACACCCGTGTGCCACGCCCGTGTGGATCGATAAGAGGTCGTATGCGGGCCTGTTGATGGTGGCACGGCCGTGTGGTCTGGCCGTGTGGTGAATCCCTGGGCCGTGTCATTTTCTCATTTTGGCCTATTTTCTCTTGTTTTCAGCCCGTTTTTCGTTTTTTTCTCTTCTCTGTGCTCTCCTGGGTATAAAATATAAAATAGAAGATTAGGAGCACCAATTCCCACAAATTCAATGATAATTCATCCAGAAATTAGGCTAAACATGAGGTAAAAATATGTATAATTTATCGTTTATCAGTCTCCGTTTGGGGATATCAGGACTACCCCAATTCTGTTACCAACGACATTTGATACTCCGTTGAAGTTCAATTTCCAAGGACGATTTTCTGGAGTATCTTCCTTGGTAACTGCTACAAACATTAGATCTTCATTAGGGAAATCAAAGTTCAAAGGCTCGTAATTGTTTAGAGCTTTACTGGTTAGAAAATTTGCTATTGCACTCCCCTTCACAGCCTTCTAGTTCACATAGACTATGTCAAATTCGGAGAGCAGAATTTGCCATCGGGCTATTCTTCTATTCAGAGCGGTTGACTCCATCATGTACTTAAGAGGGTCTAGTTTCGAGATTGACCAAGTCATATGGCACTACATGTATTGCCTCAACGTTCAAGTTGTCTAGACCAAGGCGCAACATAATTTCTCAATTGGCGAGTATCTCATTTCACATTCAGTGAATTTCTTACTGAGGTAATATATCGCCTTTTCTTTCTTTCCTGTCTCATCATGTTGGCCAAGCACACATCCCATGGAGTTGTTAACGACCGTCAAATACAGTATCAGCGGCCCATCTAGATTAGGTGGCGTTAGCACTAGGGCGTTGGACAAGTATTGTTTAACCTTGTCAAAAGCTTTCTGGCATTGATCATCCTATATGCCTGAATTGTGTTTCTTAAGAAGGCGAAATATGGGGTCACATTTCTCCGTTAGTTGTAAAATGAATTGGGCGATGTAATTTAACCTTCCTAGAAAACCTCGAACTTCCTTTTAAGTGTGGGGCGGAGGCAATTTTTGTATAGCCTTAACTTTGTCGGGGTCGACCTCAATTCTTTTTCACTGACTATAAAACCAAGCAGTTTTCCTGATCTATTCCCGAAAGTACCTTTTGTTGGATTGAGTTTTAGCTGAAACTTTCTCAATCTCAAGAACAATTTCCTCAGAACCTGTACATACTCCTCTTCTGTTTGGGACTTTGCAATCATTTTGTCGACATAGACTTCGATCTTCTTGTGCATCATGTTATGAAACAAGGTTACCATGGCTCTTTGGTACGTTGCTCCTGTATTTTTTAACCCGAATGGTATTACCTTATAGCAAAACGTTCCCCAAAGGGTTACGAACGTGGTCTTATCTTCAAGATGCATCTTGATCTGATTGTATCCAGAGAACCTATCCATAAAAGAGAACAGTGAGTAACCCGGTCGTATTATCCACTAGGATGTCAATGTGAGGCAATGAAAAATTGTCCTTTGGGCTAGCCTTGTTTAAATCTCTGTAATCTACATACATCCGCACTTTTCCATCCTTCTTAGGGACGGGGACAACGTTGCCTACCCATTCTGAGTAGTTGACCACTTGTAAGAACCCAGCATCAAACTGTTTCTTGACCTCTTTCATTATTTTTACTGCAACATCGGGTCTCATTCTTCGGAGCTTCTGTTGAACTGGCTTGCACTCTTCTTTTATGGAGACGCGATGCACCGCAATATTAGCGCTTAACCTAGGTATGTCTTGATACGACCATACGAAGACATCTTTGAACTCCTGTAGTTGTTTGATGAGATCCTGCCTTGTTTCCTCATTTACGCAAGTGCTAATTTTCACCTCTTTCCCCTCTTCCAAAATCACATTCTCAATTGTCTCCTTGTGAGATAAAATTTATTTCTCTTCCTGCTCTACCATCCTCAACAAATTCAGAGATAAACTAAAATCTCCGTCATCTTTAAAATCCTGGGATCTCTTTAAGCACATGTCTTGCTCAAAAGGAGATTCTGGGTCCATAGCAGCGTCGCTCGTGACATCAACATCCGGGGACCTATTGTAGGCACGAAAGAATACCCAAAGAAATAAATGAATCTAAGAATAACTTATTTGTATGGTGTGATTATGAATGGAATGAAAGAATAAAAGAATAATTGCGCGAGGTGAGGTATCAAAATGTATTTTTTATTGAAATGAAGACGTTTGAACATGACCCTATTTTGCAGAAGATTCTTATTGTTTCTAGGCTAGAAAACAATAAGCGTGTTTTGGACATTACTCTGTATTAGCTCTAAAAACTACAGGAATTTCTTTCACAGTCCAGTTGTTCAGAACACTTCCAGGCTTATAGGGGCAAATGCCCACTAAATTCCCTTCCACCATTCTTCCTTCAAATATGGCATTAATGCTTAGATTTTCCATCATATCTTTAGTCGTTCATTCTCTTATTATCTTCGGTTCAGGGTAAATAATTCCTTCTGACACGAATGTATTAGATATATGGGGAAAGGTCATTGACTCCCATTTGGCCTCTGCCCCACTCAGTCTTACTCTTTGTCTCTCTTGCTTCCTCTCCAATTTCTTCTTCCTTTGCAGTGCGTCTGGCTTAGTGATCCTACTTATTTGCCAAGATTGGCATTTCTACCCGTTCATGGATATATTTCTCGAGTCCCATTAATGGCAGTGCTCCTTTTCCAACTATCAGTTGCAAGCTTATCCTCGTAGCTTCGGATATTTTGGGCATCAGGATCCTGCTTCCCTCGGTGATGAAGGTTGTGTTCACGAATTCCAATGACTGGAAAGAACATTCTATTGTTTCACTATCATTTTCTACGTATGGCACATCACTAGTAACGGATGCAATAATATCATCTTCCGCGCTTATGGTTATCAATCAGCCCGCTGTCACCGACTTTAGCTTTTGGTGCAGTGACGATGGTATTGCCCTTGTTGAGTGAATTCAAGGCTTCCCTAATAGGCAATTATAAGAAGGCTTGATATCCATCACGAGGAAGTCTACCTCGTATGTGTTCGGTCCGATCAGAAGAGGTACATCTATCCTTCCCATTACTTTCCTTTCAGTGCCGTCGAATGCCTTCACTATGTTCTGGCATGTCTTCATATGAGAGCTGTCTATAAGTAACCTGTTCAATGTGGATAAGGGTAAGACATTCAGTGCCGACCCATTTTCAATTAGTATTCTCGGTAATGTATACCCTTTACAGTGAGTTGTGATGTGCAGAGCCTTGGTGGATCCCATGCCCCCCGGCGGCATTTCATCGTCATTGAAAGAGATGAAGTTGTCGACGCTTATATTACTGACAAAGTGGTCTAGTTTGTTTACCAAAATGTCATCAGCAACATAGGTTTCGTTCAACACCTTCATCAGCGCGCTACGGTGTACCTCCAAGTTTAATAGTAAAGTTAGTACCGATATGTGTGCCGGCTGCTTGTATAATTGTTCCACAACACTATATTCACTGTGTTTTAGGAATTTTAAAAACTCTTTGGCTTTATTCTCCATTACCGGTTCATTAACCAGTGGTTCTAACCTCTCTTCCCCTTGTCCGGTCATCAAGGATTTTATAGGTTTGGCTTTTGTGTTTGGCGTGCTGATGACCGAACTCTCCTCTCTCGGGACTGTCACATTGCAGTTATAATTCCAAGGTACCCTTTTGCTATCCTTAAAAGGGAAAGCCATGGGCTTCCGAATTACAACTCTTGGTGCCACTTTTACTCCGGCTTCATTGATTCTCGGTTGTAAGATGATCACCACCAGGTGATTAACCTCAGAAACCTTCTCTACTGACCCTTCTTCTACGGTGCACACATTTTCTCCTTCAGTAAATTCAAAGAACTCCAACTCTTTGTTGTCCATTAGACCCTACACTAAGGCCCTAAATTCACTGCATCTCTGGATCTCATGATCCTCCTTATCATGGAACTTACAATAGTTCCTTGTTTCTTGGGATTTGCTCCTCACGCCTTGTACAATTAACCTTCTTTCTAGCATTTTCTTCCAAACTTCTCTCAACGGGGTTCTTACTTCTGCAATGTTAAGCTTGACTCTTTTCCCCACACCCTCGACTATTGCATTTACCCCATTATCAATATGATTGCGTAATGGATTTCCCACACCAGGTGCATCATTAAATTTTAGAAACCCACTTTGATGAGCCTTTCAACTAACCTTTTGAAAGAGGTGCAGTTTTCTATCGAGTGTCTTACGATTCTCGCATTGTATTCACACTAAGCGTTTGCGTCGTACCACTTAGGGTATAGAATATTTCATCAGTTTTAAGTAGAAAGGGCATACAACATGGGCATCGAATAGACTTTTGTATAACTCCCTATACGTCATTAGAATGGGAGTAAACTGGAGTTTCTCCGTGTTTTGCTTTGTGTTAGGCTCTTATCTTGGCAGAGTTTGCTGGCTCGTGGCTGTCGCTTTTGGTTGCTTGACAGTGACTGGTTTTGAATAACCCGAACTCATATTACTTACTTCGTTTTCTCTTTTCTTCGGGGCCGACCTTCTCGTGTTTTCCCCAGCCTTTATTTTTCCACACCTTATCGCGTTCTCAATCATTTCACCAGACATCAGTATATCCGCGAAACTCTTAGTTGCACTTCCCAGTATGTGATTAATAAAAGGTACTTTCAAGGTATTAATAAAGAGCATGGTTGTTTCTTTTTTCAGCAGTGGTGGTTGGACTTGTGTAGCGACTTTCCTCCACCTCTGAGAATATATCCTAAAACTTTCACTCGACTTTTTCTCCATATTCTGTAACGTGATCTTGTCAGGCGCTATATCCGTCACATGGTCATACTATTTCATGAAGGCCTGTGCTAGGTCTTTCTATGAGTTAACTTGGGTACGATTCAGCTGATTGTACCATTTGGCTGTAGCCCCGGTCAAACTATCCTGGGAACAGTGAATCAAGAGCTGATAATTATTGACGTATCCTGTCATCCTCTGACAGAACATTGTAATGTGAGCCTTAGAGCAGCTGGTCCCATTATATTTCTCAAATTCTAGCATTTTGAACTTTGGAGGTAATACCAGATCTGGAACCAAACTTAATTCCTTATCATGAACTCCGAAGAAATAATCAACACTCTCCAATGCTTAAAACCTCTCCTCCAACCATTTGCATCGGTCTTCGAACTGTTTTGGGAGCTCCGCTCTTGCCTTTCCCACTTCTGCTGCATCATCGAGGTCAAGGACCATGGGATTTGCCAAATTATCTTTGGGGTTAGAGCTCGAGCCTATTGGGAATTTTACCAATGCCGAAGTACCGGTTTGATACTGAAGTTTGATATTTACGGACACCCTTGGTGGTGATGCTTGGGTGTTTGTTGGGGCAAAGCCTGGAGGATAAGCAGAGTCCTCATTGTCATCTCCAGTATCGTCCATAGGGCTTTTCCCTTTATCAGGCCCTCCAGTTAACAGTTGTGTTAACTGGCTCATCATGCTTCTCTAGGATTCCAGCATCTGATCCCTCATATCTTGTTGGATCTTGGCCCACTGTTCTTGTATCTGAATTTGCAGTTGGTCCTGCATCTCTTTTTGTATCTGTTCCAACCTTTCCAACCTTTGATCCATGGCTTTTTTTTTTCTTCGAGTGTAGTAGTGATGGTCTAGGGTAACTATAATACGATATCTAATTAATAGGGCTCTTTTGTGAAATTTAATGCACATGATATGATGTAATGCAAATGCATCATATGAATGAAAAATAAAAAGTGTCGATTCTGGTCCAATTTCTATTAGAATAACTTTATTAGAGAATAAAATCCTTTACATAAAACAGATTATATATACGACCTAGCCCTTATGCTCAAAGCTTTAACTTTCTTAAGAAGCCAAGCTAGCTCTCGACCCCGGTCTGACTCTAGCTTATATTTCACACTTAGCACATCAGCCTGAACCCCCAAGGTTTGTAGATGATCGATCACTTCTCGTATCTGAGCTACAGCTTCGATGATGAAGTAATCCCTATCCCTAACCTGGTATTGAGATCGATGAAACTGCTCCTTCCATTACTTATTATTCGACTTAAGAAGTTCAATTTGAAGTTCACGGTTCTTAAGTACAGTCTCGAGTTCTTCTATCTTTCCTTTCAAATCCTCGATCCTGCTTAGGCTAGCCTTTAGTTCAATTACGGAGTTGCGACTACCATGCTGATGCATTGCCTTCTCTAACTCTGCTACTCGAGCTCTTAACATCTTCTTTTCACTTTGGCTCTCCACCAAGGTCTTTTTCAGAGCATCCTTTCATGCTCGAGCATTATGAAACCTCTTCTCCCACTACTCGACTTTGGCCCTCTCTTCTTGAATTTCTTGATGCTATTGCTCTGAAGTCTTACCCAAACCAGCAGTTCTAGCTGATAAATGCAATTTTTTGTACTCCGTTTTTAAAGTGTCCAAATCTTTCTCGGCCTTCCTCTTCCTCTTTCTTAGCTTCTCGGCCTCTAGTTTCTGAACATCAATATTTATCCTCAAATGCCATTTTTCTTCCTTCAGTTGCTCTATCCTTTTTTCGAGCTTCGCATTCCTCTTTTCGAAATCTTGCCTTATGATCTCAAGTTCTGATGGGATTACTTGTAAATAGTCTTTCATCGGTTGAACACTTTCTAAACTCGGCCCAGGGATATTATCATTAATTCTTTTACTCAAACATCCACTGTACTTAGGGGTCATCATTGAACCTATGACCAACATTTTCATTCGACGAATCTGATTCCAAGCACCAAAAATCTCTTTAACCATTTTCTTGTAATTATCTCCCCTATATGAGAACTCACATTGAGCTAGCCCATGTGTTGCTGGTATGAATTGCCTTAATTTGTATTGCCTTAGTACCAGCAAAGGAGCATCCTCGATGGCTCCCCAAATTCCAAGTAAAGGGACCTAGTCAAAACTTCCGCATTTGTAAAGAATTTATCAGGAACCAACCAAGGTGCTCTCCACTCGACGTCTTCTTCCTGGAGATTTTAGAGGAGTGCTATCCAATTTTCCTCTGATATGTCATTTCTTTTCGGTGTAGCTGCTATCTCCTTTAATGGAGAATAATTCTCGGAAAAAAACCTGATAAAAAACTTTATCTACCTTCTAAAAATGACTGTGGAACCAAACTATCAATAACTGTGCGCACCCTATAAATCTGCCCTCACCGGATCTTTTACACGCATTCAAAGATTTAAATGTCTCGACCAAGATTGCAGGAACTGGTGTGACCCCTTTGTCAAGTCGGTCGAAGAGATTTGAGACCGCCTCATCTACATACCCTAACGCCCCAGGGAAGAACATTAACCATAGATGCTCAAAGTAAAAACATCGACTCTCTTCTTCGTATCAGGATACGCTAGAATCAAATCTTGCAAATTCTTCCATGGGATCCAGTTACACTCACCCTTTTGCTTGATCCTTGTTGTAATCCACTGTTCACTCATTCCTGGAATATTCATCAAGTTCTTCCAAAATGCCGGGACATAAGTAGCTCTTGAATAGGCCTAAATATTTGAACCTTCGGACAATGTGATAAAGTTGTATAATAAAGTTGTATACTCCTCTACAGTGGGCACTAAATCTACCTTTCCAAATGTAAAGCAACTATATGGAGGGTACCAATACTGAGCGAGGGACCAGAATAAGTGCTCGTCCACCTTGATATCGAGTAAGTACGGCAAATCTCCATAGTTATGGTAGAACAACTTCTTAGCTTCATCATTTCAGTTATCCCATATCTTCTTTAATTCCTAAAGATTATTTTGCGTCACGCTGATGCGAGTGTAATCCCATAATTCTAATATGTACCATTCGGCTAGACTGTCTCATTTCTTTAACTGCACTTTCTCTAAGCATATACGGGCAGCCACATTATCTTCCACTTTATTAAGAAATTCATTCTCCATGACAAGCTCTCTAATTCAGTAATCGAACATGAATCGACACATTTTAAATATGAAATGACATGCAAACATAACGAAAATGAAACACAACAAGTCAGTATCATACGAAAAATAAAACTCAAACCAGATGAAACACGATAAGCACCTATCTGGATGTTCGCTAGGGTTTGGCGTAATTCTACCTAGGGTGGGCCTTTAAGGTCTTCTACATGTGGTTTGGTTCTAAAGTTGAGGTGCCTGGACCAGCAGATTCCTCGATCCTCACCCATTATAGGCTCATATGGACTGAGTTCAGTTCAGGGGAATACATTTCCCTATAGTTGCATGGAGATGAAAATATCACGAAGACATAGGTACAGATATAACCCGAAAGCAGTTCACTATCCTGCACGGAGGTGAAAACCTCACGAAAGAGTAGCTTCTCGTTCCCACTTAAGAGGTTGTGACCAAACGGTGATGCAATGCAATGCGAAGAGATATAAAAAACTCGGAAAAAACATGAATGAAATGATGGAAACCATAACTCCAAATAGATGAAACGCAATAAGAGGATCATATATTAAAAACCAAATTTTCAATTTTCGACAAAAAGACAAAAAGTAATCAAATCGCGGCTTGACTCTCTTATTGGTCCCCAGTGGAGTCGCGAAGCTGTCGAAACTATTTTTAATTTTGAGAAACGAGATCGACTTTAAAATGAAAATGAAGTCGCCACCAATCTTTTTTGAGGTGTGATCGGGTCACCTAAAGATTGATCATTTTAATAAAACACTTTGATTTATCAAAACAATAATTTTGGTCTATGAAATTCTAGAAAAACAAATTCGAGAGTCAGTTACGTACGAGGAAGGATTAGCACCCTTGTAGTGCCCAAAATTGGTACCTAATTGATTAATTAATGTCTTAATGTCGAGAATTTGAAAAGATTTTAAAATACGATCCTTTTTTATTTTTAAAAAAACTTGAATAAATCGAATTAGGTGTTAAGACCCTCTTGTCTCAAAGTAATAAAATGTCATATCCAATAAGTTAGGATACAATATTCTAAATCCTCGAAACTAAGCCAACTACAAACAATGAATTTATAGTTAAGAAATCGCCTAAGGTCGCACTAATTGCGAGACTAAAGTTGTAGTTTCATAACACTTGCACCAGATCCACTCTTCTCAGCTAAGCCAACTACAAACAACATCCACATCTCTATTGAGGCAAGTTCTGGTTCAGCAAGGGTTGGTTGTGCTTTGAATTGATAGCATTCTCTGTTACTATTGCTTGGTTGGGTTATATTTCTTAAAAAAGAAAGGGTGTTTTAAGTGACAAAACATTCTTTTATAAAATCTGCCAAAGCTTGCACTTTAACTGTCTTCATTGGCAAGAATTCTAACACAAAGTCAAACAATTCTATACTCTACCTAACCATTCTTCTTGAGGAATCTACCTTGTTCAAGATAACTTTGAAGGGCAAATTTGACCATGACTGTTGAAATTGAACCATACTAACTTGTTAAACTAGTTAGATCGAGAATCAGCAAGTTCAGTGGTTCAACCACCCCCATTAAACCAAAAAGTTTTCAAACCATTAAAAATTAGTGAAATTGGTCGTAATGAGTGAAAGATCTATTTAATCAGTTCATCAAGCTTTTTCTCCCTCTATCGCTGCTATGATTGTTTGCTTCATTAGGCTCCAAAAATTGGTTGTTGTGGCTCTTATTTACTTCCTTAAACTAAAAAAAACTATTTGTTTCATCTTCCTTAAGTTGATCTACAAACTATTTGCTTCATCTTGTGATTCTCAATTTTCAAGTTTAAAATTTAAAGTTTGAAAAGTAGAGAAGAAGGTGAGAAAAAAATGAAAAAAAAAAAAGACAATAAGTAAAATATAAAATGGTATTATGAAAATAAAATTTATGGATAGGAATGTGAGTAGTTGGAAATAGAAATCATTTATGGCAAGGGGCATTGAGAAACATCTAGTAAGTGGGTTTTAATAAAGGAATAAATAATGGGTTTTAATGGATAGGTTTTAAGGTGAATAGAATAGATTTTTTTAGTTTTTTTATTTGTAAATCAGTTGGATTAGTGGTCGAATCGATTATATTAAGAACCGATGGTCTGGCTAGTTTGACAATCAGTTTGGTCTGAAAACTTGAGATTTGACAGCACTAATATGGGGTGAGCTTGAAAATATTGATAGAGTTTTCTAGCTACTACTATTCAAGTGAAAACTATTTCTTTACCATTGGGTAGTTTAGCTCACCATTCTATAATTCTTTGCTAACATGTTAGACAAGATTTTGGCGTACGGTGACTTCTTTAACTAGTATTGAGGGCACTGTCTGGTTAGATGTCGCCAAATATAAATGTAGGTGATCTCCTAACCTAGGTGAAGTAAGTAAATGGAAGATCAAATACTACTTTAATTGTGCAAAAGTTTTATAAAAATCTTTCAACCGTTGCCTTAAGGGCCTTTATTAGAAGGGAGGGCTCATGTTTGCAATCTTCGGAACATATCTGTATAGTGCCACAATTTTGCTTGTAAGTTTCTAAATCTCTTTTGTGTTTTTTGGAGCTGAAGAGTCTTGGATGGCTCTAATCTTCTCAAGATTCGCCTTTATATCTTTATAAAAAATCATAAATAAAAAAATTACCCCACTCCTATGTTAAAGGCAGGCTTAGTGGGATTCTACTTTATGTTGTAAGTTTTTGATATAATGAACACTTGCTACAAATATTTTACATGCCGCTCCATGGTCACGCTCTTTACCAATCCAAATGACATGCCTTTATACTAGAAACCTATCCTCTATCATGATCTGGTCATAGCCTAAAAAAAATCCATGAAGCTTTAGATCAAGTAGTAGCATAAATGCCTACAAATGCCATATAAGGGCATGAATTCAACCATACAAAGATCAAACGACTACAATTATTTGGTAGGAAATTGTATGCCATGCATGATTCGATTTAACAAGGCACCCTCACTCCGTGAACCTAACGCAGCTCTTGATAGAGTCGAGAGGAAAAACCTCGACTGGGACTATACCAAACGTGTTGAAAGGTTTGCTAGCTCTGAGTAAATGACACTTTAAAGACTTTTCCCAAAAAAATTACAAATTCCTCAACAAGATATTATCTTTATATCAATGTTAAATTCACAATTTTTAAATATATTATAATTTGTGCATAAAAAACCCTAATTCCTGAACTTTCTCAAACCAAATCTCAATCTTATTGGTTATGGCATGGTGGCATCAACCTTTGAGTTGGTTGCTGATTACGAGTTATTCATCAATTTTTTTAATTTTTCTTTTATTTCTAGTTTTAGCTATTTTCTTTGAGAACTGTAGTGATTCTTGTTTTAGTCCATATTATTGTGGTTTTTGTTTTTGTCCACTCTATTTTTTTTTTAAAAAATTGTTATGGTTCTTGTTCACTCTATTTTCTTTGAAAATAGTGGTAGTTTTAGTTTTTAGTTTCTATTTGTGTTTTAACGTATATATGAGATTTGTCAAGGTAAGGGTGCCACTAGATCTATTGGGATCAATTCTCAGATGGCCTTATGAGGATAGAGCATTGTGGTGGTCTTTGCAAAATTAGATTCGAAGATGATGAGGAGGAAAATGATAGCCATATGAGACTGAGTCTTTTGTCCATCACTGATGTGGTGGGTCTCTTAAGAGTGGTTTCTTGATTTATCGGAGTTTGTCGTCAGATTGACTTGATAATGGCAAGTTATGATGCAATTGTCAATGGTTTGATAAAGGTGATAAGCATCTCTGGTTTGTTTCTAAATTATTTCAATGTTGTGGTTAGTGCTTGTTTGCCTTTTTTTGCTTTTGAGATTATTTTATAGACGTGACATTAGTGCATCAATTTGTAATGTTTTAGTTATCATTTGTACTATGTATCATGTCTTTTTGTCTTCATACCAATGTTAAATTCACAATTTTTTAAACATAATATAATTCGAGCATAAAAAACCCTAATTGTTGAACCTTGTCAAACCAAATCTTAGCTTTACTAGTAGTGGCATAGAGGCACTGACCTCCAAGATGGTTGTTGGTTGCAACTTATTCAACAATATTCTTTGACTTTTAGTTTCAATCCAGTTTGTTTTCTCTCTTGTTTTAGTCCACACTATTTTTTTTTTTTATTTTCTTTGAAAGCAGTTGTGGTTTTAGTTTTAGTTTTTTCTTTTTAGTTTCTATGTGTGTTCTATTGTGTGTGTGTATATATATATATATATATATATATATATATATGAGATATGTGAAGTTAAGGATGTTGTTAGATTTATAGGGAGCCATTCTTGGAAGGTATTATGATGATTGAGCACTGTGATGATGTTCGCAAAATTGAACTCTAAGATGAGGATGAGAAGGATAGACCATCTAAGACTTAGCCTTTTATGCATTACTAATGAGGCGAGTCTATTAGCGGTGGTTTCTTAATTGTATAGAGTTCATCATCAAGTTTGTTTGATGATGACAGGTTAGAATACAATTTTTTGTAGTTTGAGTAAATTGATGTATTTCTAATTTTTTTTTATTTCTTTTAGTATTGTAGTTACTATCCTTTTGTTTTCTCCTTGAAATTATTATATAGACATAGAATTGGTGCTTATTTATTATTTTTACTACGAGTCAATGCCTTTATATTTTTATTATTGATAATTCCTATTAATTACAAAACTTTCTTGAAAAAAATGGTGCATGAGACCATGTCCCCACTCTAAGCTAACAATCTAAATCAAAATTGTTGGTTTATCCCCTAAAAGTCTTACCAGACTTCATAGATCCAACCGATGAATAACAAGAGTACTGAACACACTCAACAGCATAAATCCATAGAGAGTCATACCAAACACTTACCATTGGATATATTAGTCGATAAATCGTGTGTTTTTCTGAGACAACAAAGATGTTTCTTGTCGGTAATTTGTCCAATTGATTCTCCAATTTTCTCTCCTAATTCATTTTGCTTCTCATCTTTCTTCAGGACAAAAAACAAATAAGGCCAAAAATTTAGCACTGTTCATATAAATGGCATATACCAAGTCCATGGACCGACCCTCAAGAAACGGCTCCTACGAGGCTGATGGCCCACGCCATTACCGCATTAACCGCACACCAACAACCAAGTTTTTCCCTTTGTCTTTTTCCTTTACTTAACTACCATAACTACTTCCTATAAATAATTAAGTACATTGCAAATCTAACCCGAGGGTGCTCATTAAGAAACATGGCCACTGGAGCTGCTGATGGATTTTTCCGGTCACTGCTCTACGAAGGGTGCATCTCCGACTGCGACATCAACATCGAGAGGCGACCGTACCACCGGAACTGCCGTTGTGCTCTCCACGACAAGTCGTTGCGCAGGAACTGTTCACGCCCATTCCCTAAGAGCAAGAATGTGTCTTATCCTATGAGGAGATCTTGGAGTGAGGGATGCTTGGCCATGGTAGCAGCTACGGGTTATTCTTCCCCGTCGTCTTCGCCGTCTTTGGTCGGTGTTCACGGTGCTGGGAAGCAGCAACTGGAACCGTATAAAGAAGAGGAGGAAGATAAATAATCAAAATGGAAGGGAACGAATAAAATTTTGGCCTTCTTTTGTGATGTTTGGGATCATGTTTTAGAATAAATACTGATCATAGGGTGAGTTAAAGGAGATCCTTTTGATTAATTTTTCAGAAGGTTTTTAATTGATGCATTTTTCCTTTCGATAGTTCACCTTGTAAATCCCTTTGTGGCAAAAAAAAGCATATGGCCTAAATCATTTGTCCTTGTAAACATCTAGTGAATTTTTTTTTTCAATTTTATTTTCAAACTAACTTCGTTGAATGTATATTTTTAGAACTATTGCTTAAATATACTAAAATCTATTTTTTTTTAAATTTATATTTGATGAACTATATGAAGTATTATTATTTAAAATGTACTTACCACCCAAGAAACATGAAACTTGTTCTCAAGTGGGCTCTTTTGGAAACACACAATCTTTTGCCACTAATAACATCAGGAAAAAAATTATTTTATAAATATTTTTCACTATATCATTCATAGTTTTGTTCAATTAAAAGAGGACATTTATATTTTCTTTTTTTATATTATATGTATATTTGGGTTAAACTTTTAAATAAAAAATAATATATCTTCTTTTAATTAAACGAAATCATAAATGATGTGATGGAAATGGTTTCTAAAATTAATATCGGGTTTAATAAAAATAATATTATTATGGAGATTACTATGACAAAGAATACCAATTTTTGATCTTATTCATCAGTGGTTGCTTAGTCCAATGCACCTTGTTTTGCCACTTGATACTATGTTTATATGACAAATAAATTAAAAGACCTAAATAAATAAATCTTACTTTGACGGTGTTCCTTATGTTATATATATTTTTATAAAAAAAGACAAAAAGTAGAACATGAAAAGGGAGTGGGAAATTGGGTTTTTTTTTTTCTTTTTTAAATATTTAAATATATATAGGTGAAGCAGGCTGGTCGGTGAGCACATGAGTGAGTAGAGTGTTCAATACAGCATTAAACCTGACCCATTATTATTTATTTTTTTTATTTTGAATTCTTCTTTACATGAAAACATGGGTAACATCATATGCTCCAAAAATGCAGGCCATACTATTGGACCTTGGTGCAAATACAACCTACATTGTACGTTTTAAAGTAAAAAGTTGAGAATAAAGAATATTATTTTTGTACATTTTTAAATTCTACATAAATTTTCTAAACTCATAAATTAAAAAATATTAATAATTACAATAAAAATGTCAATTAAATTAAGATACAATATGCGAGAATAAAGAAAATATTAAAATTTGAAAAGTGAAATTAATAATTGATGTATGCATATTATGTTTTTATATTTTTTGTATTATGATTGTATTTAAACTTTTAAATTTATTTTAAATTATTTTATTAATTAGTATTACAAATTCTTTTAGATATTTATATATTTATATGGTGTTTATATTATTTTTATATAATATTTTAATTTAGTTTTTTTTATTGTATATGCCATTACCAAATGTATGAACAATTCACGAGTTGTTTCACTTTTCTTTTTTTTTCCGCTTTCTTTCGATTTACACCTTGCTCAAGACTCGACAAACAAGTCTGTATTTTTTTCATCTAAACAGAATATATATCTTTTCAACAATCACATTTTAAAAGATATATAAAAAAAATCAGATCCTCAAAAATTTGAAATTAAAAGTTCTCTAACAGTTAAAATGGTTGTTTGGGTCTTCTTGGAATAGAGTTGGGTTCATTAAGAGGACATTGAGTTTTGATAAGTGTCAAAAGTAATAAATTTTAACTTTATTTTTAGTGTATTTTTAGATGATTATGTAACATTATTTATGAATTATATACTATTTATCTTTTATATTCATGTTTTGATGTTTAATAAGGTACTTGAGAACAATAAGAATGAAAAACGGGTGGAAATTAGAACATTGGAGCATTCCGAAAATGTACATATATAATAGAGTTTCGTACGGGCAATCCACACGATCATGTGATCCACACATCCGTACGTCTAGGGCATGTTGATCTTGGGAACTGTGTGCGCTAACAGTTGAAAGTTACTATTTTAAAAGTTTTTAGCACTTTAAGAAGGTAAAAATAAGGAAATAAAAGGGGGGGAGGGAATAAATAGTCTTAAAGAGATAGCACAAAAATTACCCAAAGAACACTATTGAAGTCAATTTCCAAGTAGTTCCCTCATCAAGATTCAAGAGTCTAAGTTGATTTCTAAGGGAGTTATCATGAATTTCTTTTATTTTAGTGGTTATTTTGGTGTTTTCTTGCAATTATGAGTTAATTCTCTTAATACCTAGGGGAGATGAATCCTATGATGGATTCTATTGTTTGATTTCTAGTTTTATGCAATAAAACTTTAGTTTCTTTGTTTTCAATTATGAATGCTTAATTATTCTTGGGTTGATAATTCTATAGTGTTAATCCATGTTTGATGTGCATAAGTCTGAGGTTGAATGACCTTTCTTGTGATTAGATCTTGCATAATTGAATGGAATTGCATGCAATCCTAAAAATAGGATGACATAAATCTATTGGATTAGAGTCAAATCTAATAGGGGGATCTATAGAGTAAATTAATGCAATAATAGGGGTTTTAATTAAAAAAAATTTCAACTAATCAACCTAGAGTTAGTTGCTCTTGTACTCGAAATAGATATTAGCATAAATTAGAAGTTTCTATGGATCAAAGAGCTAAGAAAAGAAATTGCATAAATTAGATTGAGAATTATAAATGAAATTTAGGTGGATTCTTATCTAAGTATTGTTTTGTCACTTAGTTGATACTTGATTGTTTTTTGTATTTTATTATTTAGTGCATTCATTAATTAATTTAGATAGTTTGATTTAATTTTAATTAATCCCTTTAATTATTAGGTTAAATAATAGAAATGTGATAATTACTAGTAATTGTAGTCCTTGACGGAGCAATATCTGTGCTTACCATAACTATACTATTAATTGATAGGTACACTTATTTTAATTAATTTATTAATTAATTTAGTCGACATCTAGCTTCAAGTTGAAGTTAAGTTTTTTACACTCTTACAAAAATAAGGATAGTTATGAGATTGTCGAAGTTGATATTTTGGCCTCTCTCTTAATACTTAAATTAATGAAGAAAGTTAAGGGAAAAGCGTAAGAAAAAAGAATAGTGAAGCAACTATCAAGGATATAGAGAAATAAATAATGTGAGGTGATATAAATAATTCAACTAGGGTTTGACTTGGAGTCGAATAACGCTTGGAGTTGGTTCATTCCTTTTGTAAATAGTCGTTAATCTTAGTAGTGGTAAGGTGGACACTTGATAGGCCTATGGATGTTAGTCTTTGTTTGGGAGGCACTACATTGAAAACTACAATTGGGTGTTTGGCTTGTTACCAATTGTCCTTTATTAGTGCACTTGACTCCTTAGGCCATGTAGATACATAAGACTTATGATAAAATGTTGGGATGGAAAAAAAAATTATATAACTTTTTTAAATACGAAAAGTGTTAAAAGGTTGCTGAGTTGTTATTTGCGTAATTGTAATTAAAGATAAAACAAGTATATAAAAAAGTGTTGGACACAATGACAAAGCACAATGTACTTTTAAGGGGAGAACGAGATTCAAACATTAGAGATGACATTATTGAGAGGGGTAATCATGAATCTCAAACATGAACCGTAAAATGGATATAAAAAGTCACACAATTGTTATTTAAAATAAAATCTCTCACCAACTAAGACTTTCCTCCAAATAGTTAAGTAGCTAAATATAATAGTTTAATTATTAGTACTTGCACTCAATAAAGTTCCTCACAACGAATAAAATTGTATACTCAATTCAACATGCTCGAAGGAGAAATGAAACTTCAATATGGAGAGGTTGGAATTCAGCTTCAACTGACATTATTGGATCTTTTTAATCTTCAAAATATCACTCATATAAGTTATCCTTTAATTGATGATAATGAAGATTGAGCTATATGTCACTATTATATTTATTCGAAATTGATAGATATCCCTTCATATAAGGTATTGTATGAAACCGTGGTTCCATCTCATCTTTATCTCTTTCCAATAGGAGAATGATAAATCGGATTTTTCTTCTTGATTTTTAGCATTTTTAGTTGGATTTGTATTTTTTGAGGAGGAAAAATCTGATTTGTCATTTTTTCTTAGAAAGAGATAGGGATGATGTGGAATCACAATTTCATACAATCCTTTCTTTTGGACTCTAAAATATACTAGTGTAACACACAAAACCTGGCCTAGAAGTTTAGACCGAATCTCGGATGCTACATCGATCACCGAAGTGATCGTAGGTAAATTTTTACAAAACAAGTTATCACGTTGAACCGAAATAGTTAATTGCCTAAATTCAGTCAATAAGAATTACAGATAAGTTTATTATAAAACCAGAATTAAATGAACGAATAAAAGGTAAAGCGGAACTTGTACCATAATTTTATAAAACATTATAGTTCAAAAACTGAATAACAAAACAGAAACTGAAAATACAACTTATTCTATTTTATTCTCCAAGATTGTCTAAAACCTCCGCATACCTAGGCCGACAACATAATTTTGAAATGTACCTGAAAGGGAAACAGATAGGGGTGAGTTATATGAGCCCAGTGTGAGTTTGAAACGAAACCAAAGTAGAATCACAATATTCAAATCAATAGCGCATCAAATTTAAAGATACTCACAGAGTCAGAAAGCATACCTAGAACTAACGTCCCAATAAAATGTAACAATCAGAGCACGCTAAATTACACACAGAAAACTCAACTTATGAGGTGTTCAGACAAACAAAATACATACAAACAATTTAGCATCTAGCACATTCAATCAGATGCTTACGCAATGCAGTCAAGTAAATAAAAGAACCCACCCATCCAGCCAAACACACCTCTCCGTCCCTCGATCACACCTCATAAGAGCTGATTGAGCTCATCCAACCAAAACACACCACATAGGACCTCGTAGGCCCATCCAACCCTACACATCATACAAAGTTATCCTAGGTTGCCCAGCAACAATGACCCGCCACCCTGAATCGCCTGGCAACGATGGCTCCTCAAAATGTAGTTAAACTACCAGATCAAATATATATATACGTAGCAGAGCTAACGTACATGTGGTACAGTGTGATGTGGTAACCTGCTATACCAGTAATTTGTAGTTAAACTGCCAGATCAGATAAGTATACGCAGTAATGCTGACGTATGTGCTGTATAGTACAGTGTGGTAATCCACTGTATAGATATGCAATTGGAACTACCAGATTAGATAATTAATACGTAGCGAAGCTGACGTATATGCGGTACAGTGTAGTGTGATAAACTGCTATACCGGTATGTTGCAGTTAAATTGCCAAAACAGCTAATTGTACACAGCAAAGCTGACGTACATGTGATACAAGGCGATGAATCGTTGTACGAACAAGTTGTAGTAGAACTACCAGATCAGATCAGATTCAGACTCTTTTCTCTTCGCAATCCCACCTAAAATATTTTATGCAAATATATGTATACAGACAGACGTAAAGAATCATAATACAAAGTTTCAGATAGTCATTCAGACACAGAAACTCACAACCAGTCAATCAGTTACAGAATTCTTGAGCAGTCACAAAATACACATAACACCCAAACACTTACAAACCAATCATCCAGAATCAGAAATGCGTACATTTATTTACCCGGATTCAGTATCAATTACAAAGCAACCACAAGCAACAATCGTACAATTTGCTTAAATAGAGGTATATCAATTCAACACACTATAGTCTAGGTTGAACCAAAGTCCCGATCACCCCTTGCTAAGACCTTGCTAATTGACGGAACACACAAAGTCACGATTAAGCTTTAGTTTGACCTAGAACAAAATCTGGCGTGATAGGGCCACATGCCCCTGTGCTCCAGTCGTGTGGGATAACCTAAGCAGTGTAAGGGTCCAAACGCCGGTGTAGAGGTGTTACATAGCCGTGTGGCAGAGGCATACGTCCGTGTGATGCAGGGACATAGCCATGTGAATAGTAGTGTAACTCACTGTCCAAATTAGCTATAATAGAGTGCAGGGCAGACATGACCGTGTGAGGGTCTCACTCGCTCGTGTGCCCCACCAAACACGGTCATGTGTCCTGAACACACGGTCGTGTGTCCTGAACACACGCCCATATGAGATCCTTCATCCCCAAATCAGCCACATGGCCGTGTGGTACCAAATTACTAAATTCCTAATTCCCAATCACACACGCCCTTGTACCTTGGGGACACGGCTGTGTGTAAATCGAAAAAATCCCCAAATCAGCCACACGGCCGTGTGACACCCTAATCAGCCTAAAAACCCTAATTCCTAAAAGTACATGGCCTTGTGCATCAACACACGCCTGTGTGGCCATCCGTGTGGTCACGAAACCATCTTAAAATTAGCCCCAAAAATGTGTTTTTAGCTACGAAGCACTCTCCAACCTTTGATAGTTCAAAAATACGCCAAACTATGCTAATTCCAAGCATTAAACAACACATAACATCGGGATCAACAAGTTACGAACACTCACACACACGTTGTCGACTTTTCACAAAGTCAAAATAAATTTTGCAAATAAAATAGAAGTTATAAAACCCACACTTTTTTGCGATCAGAGACGCCCAAGACTTGACCCAACAAACAGGAAACCAATAGCTCCTCAGAAACCCCACACCACCGTTTTCAAAAAGAAAAAAAGAAATAGGGAAAAGAAGAGGAGGACGTTTTCAGAAGAAAGAAAGAAAAAATAAAATAAAATAAAATAAAATCCCATATAAAATAAAAATAAACAATTATATACCTTTAAATTAAAACATCAACAAAATAGAATAATAAAAATAAAAGTATCCTCCAAAATGTACACACAAAGACTTGAATCCAGAACCTTGAGGTATTCTAACACTCACTCTACCACTAGACCAGTAGGCCCATTCTGCCTCTTAAATGCACAACTGAACACAATAGCACACCCTTCTCTCTGACCTTAACCACAAAATCTCAAAACTTCTAAGCCCAAAATTTAGGGTGTTACAACTAGTTTCTTTTAATAAAAAACTATCCTAATTTTGTTATATTGTATTTGTATTTGTGTCATTAATGTAGTTATTGACCTACTTTAAATGGTCTGTAGTGCATGGACTCATAATGAATAAATAACTCATGTTAGTGTTATTGTATCATCTATAATTTTAATTAGGGAGATAGCTTGTATTGTTTATCGGAGCTAAATTACTCTCAAAAGTATAAATATAAATGTTATTATCTGGATTAAAAGAAATCGAGCATGACCTAAACTAAATTAATTCTATTTATTTATGGATTAATTTACTTGTAAAACTTAAGCAAGTGTCACAGGTCGCAGTTTAAAGCCTATGGGCCCATGGTCATCGCACAAATGTATCCTATGGAGGTCTATCATTTAGATGGGGATTATTTGACCCATGAGAGTTGGCTCGGTTCAAAGAGCTGTTGAAAAAGCCTTTCCATTTGAAGCTTGGGTAACCTAATGATGTAGATATAGAAAGATAGGCTACCTTGGTAAATATGAGAACTAATCTTAGAAGACTGAGGGGAATCATATCTTGTAAGATTAGATTAGATTTGATATTGAAATCTTGTAAATCACTTGATTTTAGGGATAGGCTTAATCTCATTCGTTGATGTAATTTGATCCAGATCGTCGGTTTTAGGAAAGCTAAACTATAAATAGAGAGCCTCTCCCTCATTTGTAAATCATCTATTTGTATCTGTTGTTTCATTATTCATTGTGAATAAGAACATATTGAGAGCATTTACTCAAACACCTCTTGTGTATTATTTTCTATGGCTATTTTATTCTTTTGAGACTTCTTTTAATTTGTGTTGCTTCTGCTAAATAAATTGGTGCATTGGGGGAATTCTTTGTGAATCCTCACTTTTGGTAGTTAGGTTAACTTAGGCGTGTTTGAATAGAAATGATTGCCTAAGAACGTACAAATTACGAGACTAAATTTCTAGCGTCGTGACAAGTGGTATCCTAACTTGGGTTACGAAAGCACCATCTAGATGTAAAAAGAAATTGCCAATCAGAATGAGTTATTGGTGGGCCAAAAAACCAATCCTAATGAAAGAAAAGTTGATGGCTGTAGAGGAACGAGTGGCTAATCTCGAAGAGTCTATAGGGGACATGAAGGAATCATTCGAGGATTGGCAGGAACAATCTAAGGACTATGTGATGATGTTTCTTAATTCCAATGTGGAAAATGTATAAAAATTGTTAAATTTGCATAAGAATAAGCTCATAGAGAGGAGTGATGCTATTAAAGCCATGGTGATGGCTTTGAAGGAGGAAACAATAGCCACAACGAGGGCTTCAAGTATAAGAATACAAGAGCTCAAGGGAGAGCTTGCATTGCATTGAGTAGTCGTGGGTAATGGAGTGTCGAGTGCAACACTCAATCGTGAGGTACATGTCTCAAAATCAAAAGCGTATGCAGGGACAAGGTTTGCATGCAATGTGGACAATTTTATGTGGAGGATGGAACACTACTTCTATGCCAAAGGTATTATAAATAATGCAATTAAGGTAAACAATGGTTCCATCTTTCTTACTGATTTTACGCTTTTAGGGTGGCGAAGTAGATTTACAGATAAAAAACATAATGAGATTGGGACATAGGAAGAGTTCCAACATTAGTTAAAAGGGCATTTTTATCTAGAATTTGTTGAGGAGAAAGCTTGGGTAAAGCTCCGATGGCTTACGTAATGAGGTACAGTGGGGAATATGTTTGAGAGTTCGAAGAACTTATGCTCCAAATTTTAGATGTGACCAGAAAGAGGCATTACTTGTTTTCAAGAATAGGTTAAAGCCATGGGCCAGATAGGAATTGGAACGAGAAGGTGTCTAAGAGCTATTGAAAGCTATGACAGTAGCCAAGTCCGTAGTCAAGCTTGGTTTAGGGAAAAACAAGCTTGAGTCTTCCAAGTCCGAAGAAATGGGCATGTGTGAAGGGAATCATGAGGAAGATAATGGCAATGACAACAACAATGATAGTAGTAATGGGAAACCACGAGTTAGGAAGAGAAAACCTAAGAAAAATAGGGGCAAGATGAAATGCTTTCTTTGCGACGGTTCACATATGTTGAAGAAATTCGTGGTTTTTGAGAAGGACAAGCCAGAAGGTAAGACCGTGAAACTTGGGTTGAGCGTAAAGAGTGTCAAAGTCAAGGAGGCCGAAAACAAAAAGAAGCCAGTGGAGTGCTTTTTGTGTCATAGTCTGCATAGGTTATGGAAATGTCTGAAGAAGATTGGTTCGAGTAAAGAAAAAGTTAAAGCTAATAAGGAAAAGAGAAGCAAGAAAAAGTAAGTAAAATGCTTTTTGTGTCGTGGTTCGCATAAGTTGCAAAACTATCTAAAAAAACCCATGGTTAAGGAAAGGGCAACGACAGAGCTTGTTGAGTTGTCGGAAGGGGTTCCACCTAAGGAAAATGTGAGTTTGGCATTGGATTTAGAGGAAGAAGTGACGATGCAAACATTGAAACTAGATATAATGAGGCTTAATTCAAGGAAAGTAACAGAGTTTGCTGAGTCGTTGGTGAGGCTTCCACCTAAAGAAATGATGAGTTGTGTATCATACTTTTGAAAGTATTGATGCAAACTGGACATTTGACAAGAGTAAATGCTGCAAGTAAGGTACATTCTAAACACTTTGGTAGTGTTAACTTGGTAAGAACATAGGGCCCTTTCAAAATTCGTAAGCAAGGAGGCTGAGGGGTTATGGGCAATTCAAAGCCCAATTGTGTGAATCAAGAGGATTCCAATTGAAGTGAGTCAGAATGTGGAAAAGCGAGAGTCGTGGCTTTTTACCAATGAGATATACCAACAAGTGAGATGGTTCGAGTTAAGAGGCGATGAGAGCCTAGGAAAAAGTTTCGAAGAAGGGGTAACCTGATAGTGAGACTAGTTGGGAAAAACCTAAGACGTCGAGACTAGACTGAGGCAAATCAAGTTAGTGTCATTTGAAAAGCACAACGAGGGCATTGCGAAGATGGGTGGGGGAGAATGTCATGGGCTACAGTTCAAAGCCCGTGACCATCACACCACATGTATCTTTTGGAGGTCATCTTTTATATGGGGATTATTTGACCCACGAGAGCTGGCTCGATTTAAAGAGCTGTTGAAGAAGTAGGTCCATTTGAAGCCTGGGTGGCCCAATGATGAAGATATGAAAAAATAGTCCCAATGATGAAGATATGAAAAAATAGTCTACTTGGTAAATATGAGAACTAATCTTAAAAGATTGAGGGAAATTATATATTAAATATTAGATTAATTTGATATTGTAAATCTTGTAAATCCCTTTACGTAGGAAACAATAGTCACGACAAGTACTCTAAGCACAAGAATATAGGAGCTCGAGCAACTGTGGGTAATAGAGTATCGAGTGCAACATTCAATCGTGAGGTAGATGTCCCGAAACTAAAAGAGTATGAGGGGACAAGGTCTGTAATGGCCTAAATTCAAGGTTATCGGAATAGTGGTTTCGTAACCACAAATCCGATTTAAAGAGAAATTTATTTTAATATTTTTGCATAAATATAGATATGATAGGAAAATTGTATGAAAATATCGATAAAATTTTTTTATCGATTTAGTGGTTAGTTAGAAAAAAAAAGAAATTATTGAAGAAATTAGGTAAAAACAAGTTATCGAGACCTCAATCTCGTAAAACCAAGTCGAAAATATTTTTATAAATATTTATGAAATGTTAGTAATATGGTATTAAAATTTCGTTAGAAAATTTTAACGTTTGGGCAGTCAATTAAATGAAAAGGACTAAATTGAAAAATGTGTAAAAGTGGTTAAGATGATTAAATAGCTTAATTGTTTAATGAGAAAGGATTTAAAATGAAAATAGACCCAAAATTTATTTGGGCTGGACGGCAAGGGCATAAAATTAGCAAGAAAATGGGTGATTTAAGGGCAAAATTGAAATATTGCATTATTAACTAAATAAAACTAGGACTAATATGGAAATATCTAGATTTCTTTAGATTTCTCTTTATTCTCATCAGCCAAAACGCCATAGGATGGTTTCTTTAAGCTGGTATTTCATAATATTTGCACCAAGTGAGTTAATCCTTGCCTTTTTCTTGTAATTTTTGTGTTTTTAAGACTTTTACAACTAGGTCCTACTATTAAATTCATTAGTTTTTGATTTCATGGATGAAATTGAAAGTCACCATGGTTGAGTGATGTAAATATATGATGATTTAGAATGAAACTTAAGCTTTAATCTTATTATATGATGGTTTTATTGAATGAAATGAATAGAAAGTGGATATTTAGGACCTATTTATAAAAGAGTGTGAAATTGAAGTCTAGTGCTGAAATTCTTATCTCCAAAGGCTATAAAGTAGTTTAAAATGATAGAATAAAGTGTTAATTGAGAAAAATCAGCTCAATTGAGAGGTTAATTGAGTAGGGACGAAATTATCACTTATTAAAAGCTTAGGGGAAAAATGGTAATAAACCTCTTGCACTAAAACAGCTTTGGACAGCAGCAGTAGTCCAACTTTGAAAAATCACCATAAATTGTAGAAATCGAATTAGAGGGTGAACAAAATATGGAATTAAAGATTATTGAGTCTAGTTTCTCATAGAAGAAATTTTGTAAGCAATGGAATTGTAAATCATGAGATATAATTTAAATTTACATTTTTGAAATCCTTAATGAGTCTATTTTCAAGAAAAACAAGCAGGAACATCATTTGAGTCCCGTACGAGGAGATAATTAATTTTTAGTGAAGAAAGATCGGAACTGTCATACAGCAGAATAGGGGTAAATTTAAAGAATAAACTGTACTTATTGGCTAAACCAAAAATTCTAAAAATTTTATGGTAAGAAGATATGTGAGTCTAGTTTTAGGAAAAATTAGCAGATCTTAATTTGGAGTTCTTTAGCTCAAGATAAAAATAATTTAGTGACTATGACTCAAGTAGACAGCTTTGAATGAACTATAAATAATAGTGGAATTGTAGAGAATGGTACATATGGACATGAAATGTTAAATTGATGATTAAATTTATTTATTTAGATCCCGAAGACTCAAATACGAAGCTAGATCAAGGAAAGGAAAAAGTTCGGGATTAGTAGATTTTTGTGTACGAACAAGTATTAAGGTAAGTTCGTGTAACTTGAATTATATTCTTAAATGCTTGAAATGTATGTTATTGATGTGAATATGAATTGAATGTTCATTATATGAAAATTGGTGAAACATTAATATATTTGATAAAAATGGGAATAAATCCCGGTTGAATGAAAGGAAAATTCGATGGATCTCTGAAAAGGAATTGACGGCAAAAAGGATCTAGCCCGGACGGGTGATCCTATCTTGATATTGCCCTCCTGAATAATATGTGGAAAATGGATTTAGCCTGGACGGGTAATCCGAATTAGGGTCTGAATTTAGCCTGGACTGGTAATTCAGATCCAAGCTCATTAGAGTAATTGTCGTTGCAGGGGATTTAGCCTGGACTGGTAATCCCGACAATACTCTATGAGTTTATATTACAGGGGATTTAGCCTGGACTGGTAATCTCGCTGTAAGAATGAGGTTCGCGGGAGTGTGCTCTCTGAAATGAAAATGTGCGCACATGAATATGAATTGACGGACCTGGATTTGTACACTAAAGTGTACCTCTGAAAATCCATCGATATTTCGAAAAATTCAACGGGATAAATATGAAAAAATAATAGTGGAATAAAATCATGGTATTGATGAGCTCATCAATCATGGTATACATTATTGATACATTGAAATTATTAGACTAACTTGAATGTTGAGTGTGTGCATGTTAGGGTAACAATGCATTGAATGGATGTATAAATGTTTATTGTATTGTATTGAAAATATTAGGTAAGTATAATTCTTGTTACATGAGCTTACTAAGCACAATGTGCTTACCCTGTTTTCTTTTTTCCTGTTTTGTAGTATTAAGAGCTCGGAGGTCAGATTCGGTCGGAGACACATCACGCTATCAACCTCAACATTTTGGTATATCCAAAAACTTTATTTTGGAAATCAGTGGCATGTATAAGTTAATAAAGTAAATGTTAATGTGAAATGAATGTAAAGTTAGCCATTGGTGTGGCTAACAAATCTTGGTTTGATATGTGATGAGATTATCTTATGAATATGCATGAATCTATTTTGAAAATAGGTTGAATTGGATTGTTTAATTTGGATTGGTCTCGGTTTAAAATTGTAGGGAAAGTTAGATATCTATAAAGGGGATATATTGAGTTCAAATAAAAAAATTATTCGGTAAACTTCGGTAATGCCTCGTACCCTATTCCGGCAATGAATACGGGTAGGGGGTGTTACAAGGTCTGTATGCAAATTGGAAAATTTCGTGTGGAGGATGGAATATTACTTCTGTGCCAAAGGCATCATGGACGTTGCAATTAAGGTAAACAATACTTATATGTTTCTTACTGATTTTCGCTTTTATGGTGGCAAGGTAGGTCTACAAATAAAAGGCATAGTTAGAGTGGGACATAGGAAGAGTTCCAACATGAGTTAAAAGGGCAGTTTTATCCAAAATTTGTTAAGGGGAAAGCTCAGGCAAAGTTGCAATGGCTTACGCAATAAGGCATAGTGGAAAGTATGTTTGAGAGTTCAATGAACTCATGCTCCAAATTTTATACATGACCAGAAAGATTCATTACTTGAAAAATGGGTTAAAGTCGTCAGCCAGACAAGAATTAGAACGACGAGGTGTCCAAGAACTGTCGAAAGCAATGATGGTAGCAAAGTTCATGGTCAAGCTTGGTCTAGGAAAGGACAAGCTTGAGTCTTTCAAGTTTGAAGAAGGGGACATATGTGAAGGGAATCATGAGGAAGATAATGGCAATGGCAACAGTAGTGATGGAAGAGAAAGCCTAACAAAAAGAGGGGTAAGATCAAATGTTTTCTTTGCGATGGTTCACATATGTTGAAAAATGTTTGAATAAATCCCTGCTTTCTGATAATGACACACCGAAAGGTAAGGCCATGAGACTTGGGTCCAGCACAATGGGTGTCGAAGCCAAAGAGGTCGAAAACGAGAAAAAACTAGTGTAATGCTTCTTGTGTTATGGTTCGCATAGGTTGCAGAAATGTCCGAAAAAGTCTACCGTCAAAGGGGACAATGGGTCAGACAAAGCGCCCAAGAAGCTTGGTTTGAGCAAAGGAAAAGTTGAAACCAATAGGGCAAAGAGAAGAAAAAAGAAGCGAGTAAAATGCTTTTTGTGTCGTGGTTCGCATGAGTTGCGGGACTCTCTAAAGAAATCCATGGTCAAGGAAAAGGCAACGACGGAGCTTGTTGAGTCATTAGAGGGGCTTCCACCCAAGGAAGAAGTGAAATTGGCATCGGACGAAGAAGAAGTGGCGATGCAAACATTGAAATTAGAACCAATGAAGCTCAATTCGAAAAAAGCGATAGAGTTTGTTAAGTCGTCTGTGAGGCTTCCACCTAAGCAAAATGTAAGTTATGCTTCAGACTTAGAGGAAAAAGTAGCGATGTAAACTTTGAATCTAGAATCAATGAGGTGAGTTATGCATTAGACTTTGTGAAAGTAGTGATGCAAACTGGACAGTTGACCAGAGTAAATGCTGCGAGTAAAGTACATTCCGAACACTTTGGTAGTGTGTTGCATTCTAACTTGTTAGGTTGGCAAGAACTTAGGGACCCTTTCAAAGTTTTTAAGCAAAGAGGTCAAGGGACTGTGGGCAATTCAAAGCCAAGTTGTGTGAATCAAGTGCAAAGCAAGTTAGAATGTGGACAAGTGAGAGTTGTGGCTTCTTACTAACTAATGGGATGGTTTGAGTTAAGAGACTATGAAAGTCGAGGCAAAATTTTTGCAGGAATGGACAATCTGATAGTGAGACTAGTCGGGAAAAACCTAAGGTGTCGAGACTAGACCAAGGCAAATCAAGTTAGTGCCATTCCAAAGGTGCAACGAGAGCGTTGCGAGAATGAGTGGGGAAGAATGTCATGGGCAATAGCTCAAAGCCCGTGACCATCACACCAAATGTATCCCTTTGAGGTCTATCTTTTAGAAGTGGATTATTTGACCCACGAGAGCTGGTTAGATTCAAAGAGTTATTGAAGAAGCATGTCCTTTTAAAGCCTGGGTGGCCCAATGATGTAGATATGGAAAGATAGGCTAACTTGGTAAATATGGGAACTAATTTTAAAATATTGAGGGAATTATAGATTGTAAGGTTAGATTAGATTTGATATTGTATATCTTGTATATCCCTTGATTTTAAGGATAGACTTAATCTCATTCATCGATGTAATTTGATCCAGACCATCGATTTTAGGGGAGCTCAACTATAAATAGAGAGCCCCCCTTATTTGTAGATCATCCATTTGTATCCATTTTTTCATTATTCTTTGTGAATAAGAACATACTAAGAGCATTTACTCAAACACCTCTCGTGCACTATTTTCTGTGGCTAGTTTGTTCTTTTGAGCCTTCTTTTGATTAGTGTTGCTTCTGTTATATAAATTGGTGTCTTGGAGGAGTTCTTTGTGAATCCTCACTTTTGGTAGTTAGGTTGATTTAGGCGTGTTTGAATCGAAAGAATTGTCTAAGGCCGCACAGATTGTGAGGTTAAAATTCTAGCCCCATGACACAGGACCTAAGTTGAAATAATTTGTGAGTTCTAAGGTTTAATATTAAACTTGATTTTTTTTGAATTTTACTTTTGAAGTTCGAGATAAATTTTTTTTTTAAATTCATTTGATTAAACTTATTATTTTCAAGCTTCACTTCATTCTCGAATTTGAGTTTTTTCAATTTATTTAACAAGCCTAGAAATTCAACTTCTAACTCAGAGGATGATTTAAGCCTTTTCGAATTAAACATAAAAAAAAATGTAAATAATGATTTTAAAAATATTTTTTAATAAAATAAAAATTAAAATGGAGATAATTTGTTGTGAAGTGAACTTGTTCATCTTAATTTGTTTTGATAGAACCAGAAAAAAAAATGTTGTGATGAGAAGGTCCTTATGTGCCAATAATTTAAAAATGGTGTAAGATTAATGATTTTCGATCTGTGTTTCTTTTATTATTATTGTTGTTAGAGTTGTGTGACATGAATTCCATTTGATTTGACCTGCAAAATTTGAGGTACAACTTATTTATTAAATAAAATAAAATAGAGAGACAAAATTGAGGATATGTGGAGTTAAACTCGTATAGGACTATACTTCTTCTATTAGACTTGTCTTTAACACTTAAAAATTACATATAGCCGCAAACCTCTTGTATTATTGTTTTTTCAATATTAATGAATTTCTCCTCATCTGCTCGTGGTTTCTCCCGATAAATATTTTTTATGTAAAATTTGTATTTTCTTAATTTAATTTCTTATTGTTTTGCGATTGTCGAAACCATTTTTTAAAGGGGCGTTGACTTTGGTTTGAAAATGAAAATTAAAAAAAGAGTCGCCACCGATTTTTATTTTGAGGTGTTATCGGATCACCTCGTAGTTTGGTTGTTTTAATAAAATGCTTTGTTTTACTAAAACGTCGATCTTGGTCTACGAAATTTGAGAAAATGGGTTCGGGAATTGGTTACGCACGAGGAAGGATTAGCACCCTCGATACGCCCAAAATTGGTACCTAATTGGTTAATTGATGTCTTAATGTCGAAAGTTGAAAAATCTGTGAATAATTAGAAAAAATACGATCCTCTCTTTTATAAATGCTAATTTTAATGGGATGCTTTGGTAAATCGAATGCTTGAATAAATCAAAATGGATGTTAAAGACTTTCTTATTTCGAAGTGATAAAATGCCACATCCAGTACGTAGGACACAACATTTTAAGCCCTCGAGAATAAGCTTGTCTTTAGATTTCAAAACTCATGCGTTTTAATATCAAAAGGTTATTCGGTCATTTGAGCTGATCGAGGAAAATCGAAACCCAGTACGTAGGGCACGATCTCTTAAATTTCTCAAACGAAGAATATTACCTTTATTATTATTTTTTGTTTTGAAGTAATTTCAAATAAAATTGACTTAACAAGCGTTTCTTTGATTTGTTTGGGATAAAAGAAATGACCAATATTGATCATATACATTGGAGTTTGATTCAACATACGATAGCAAGGAACGAGAGCATAGATGTAAACATGAAACAGCAATAATATTATACAAGTGAAAACAAATAATTTGTAGATGCAAAGAACAAATTAAGATACACACAACGGTAAAGGGCTCACATCATACATTATTCAAATGCTGGCAATAATATTCAAAGTTTTATGAATAAAATAAAAAAACAATTTCAAACAAAATTTAAAGTAAATTTACACGAATAAAACACAGTAAGCCTTTAAACGATGATAAATGAATTTTAAATAAATAAAGAAAAAGAAATTTGAAACCAATAATATATAAGAAAATTTAGAAATGAAGTATATGTACAAAAGTTTTAAGGAGGCAATGTGTAAGAAAATTGGAAATAAATTTTATAAAAAAAAAAAAACAAATATGAGCTTGAAAATGAATATTTTGTAAGAGGCAAAATGAATCATGTACCAAATAATTTAAAACAAAACATGCCGATCCAAAATTGATAATATACATACAATGAAAAGCTTAATATAAACAACGTATATATAAAAATAGATAAATGCAGTTTAAAATAAGATATACAAAATAATTTAAAGTAAGTAATAAAACAATCTGAACTAGATAATACGCAAAAATAAGTTCGAATAAGTAATATATATATAAAGCGACTTAAAGTTGTAGGTATAGAACCATGTAAAACAATTAGTGTCGAAACCATTTTTAAAACGGGTTTAGAAAACAGGGTCTCGACTTTAAAATTGAAAACGGGAGTCGCCACCAATCAGTTTAAGTGTGATTGAACCACTTTCAAACCATTTTTGTTTGAAATCACTTGTTTTGGTCTACGAAATCAAGAAAAATGGGTTCGAGAATCGGTTACGTACGAGGAAGGGTTAGCACTCTCGTAACACCCAAAAATTGGTACCAAATTGAATAACTTTCAGTCTTTAATGCTAAAATTTTGAAAATATTTAAAAATATGATCCCTTTTGAATATAGAATAATTCGAGGTTAAAACTGAGATTCTTTCGTTCAAAAGAATACGAATATCACATCCAGCATGATAGGACACGATATTCTAAAACTTTTGTAACTAAAATCATCTCGTATTTTATAAAATCATTTAGAAGGGTATTTTAGGCATTTAGACAAACGGGAAATCGCAACTCAGCATGTTAGGGCACTATCTCCCAAATTCCTAAATACGAAAAACATTGCCTTTATTTTAAAACATTTCATATTTATATTTTAATATGGTGCAATTAAAACAATATATTAAGAGATGACAAAAATTCAACTAATTATAACACATACTTTAATATGAATATAATAACAAAATTTTAGGCGGCATATAACATGGAAATAACAACATAAATAATCAATTTTCATGCAAATATATATATACAATAAATAACATAAAAAAATGAATAAGAAATGTATACCAAAAATAGATCAATATAAGATAAAAATTGAAAAGATAAAAATAAAGTATTTTAAAATAAAAAGGATTGATTAATAAGAGTATATTTCATAGTATAATAAAAGAACTATAATAAAATATAACAGGTACAACACTTTATAAGAGTTTTTTTTTATAACACACAAATTAGATATTTAATATGTAAAATAATAATTAAATAATAATTAAAATAACATGGTGTTAATAAAGAACATACTAATATATACATGAAAGCAATAAAGGAATATGAATATTTTAATAATAATATATAAAATTATAAAATTAAATATTAATTTGTAAATTTAAAAACTATACATAATATATGATCAAATTATAATTAAATATAAATATAAATGCTAAAAACATATAAAGTAATATATAATATATGATTAAAGTATAAAATGATACAATAATTCAGAATAAAGCATAATATCAATTAAAAAGTATATATAATAAAATATAGGATAATATGGTAACGCAATATATGGTATGGAATATAAAGATTTAATAATATAAAAAATGAACTAATTGATGATAAATCTCTAAATAAATAACATATATGGTAATATATAGAAATAATGACATGCACGTTAAAGATATAATATATGGTATATAAAGTAATAATTAGTAGATATGCAATATTTAATAATAATAATGTATAATAAATAAAATAATTATAATATAAATCAAAATAAATGATTAAGATGTAAAAATAAATAATGCAACGTTATTTTTAAAAAAACAAGGGACCAAATTAAAGGAAATAAGTTAAACTGGGGACCCAGAGGAAGCGCGCGTAAATTATGAGGGACTTAAAGGGTAATTAAACCCATGCCTTTAAAATGACGTCGTTCCAAGGGATAAGCTCTAATGAAATTGTTAGGACCAAATTGGAACCGTAATAAAATGTTAAGGCCAGATTATAATAAAAATATAATGAAATTGCAAAGATAGATAGTGCATAAGGGCCAATTGGGAGATTATCCCAATAGATAGAAAATACGTGGATCCTCCCCGGGTTATCGGGTCAACACGCGGATCTTAAGCCCGATACGATGTCGTTTAGACGCTTATTGAATTAAGCAAAACGCCACCGTTTTACTCAGGCTATATAGGCCAAAAATGTGGTTTAAAAATCATTTTAAACGAAACACACAAAAAAAAAAACCGAAAGAATCCTCTGAAAAGAGGAATGGGGGGAATCCTCGGGGCTTTGAACAGCCTCCGTCATCGGATGCCCACGCGCTACACGCGCCGCCGCATGTGATGGCCGGATGGCTCGAAAACCTTCCCAATCAGGTACTTTCTTTTCCTCTTCTTATTTATTTTTAAAAAATAACTGTTTGATATGTATTCGAATGAAACAGGAAGGAAACAAAACCAAAACGAAAGAATAAAAATAAGAAAATCACCTTTCTTTGAAAAACTGTCTGTATTTTCTTTTTCTCTTAATGTCTCCTTGTATTTTAAAAAAAAAGGATCCTTTTTCTGGGCTACAAACGATGGCTTTATAGCCAGTGTGCTATTACATATTCTGGAAAGAAATCTTTGATTTCTTTCCATTTATTGTCTATTGTATCTTTGACCATAATCTGCTGGAATTTTCTTCGCTTTAGTTTCCTTGCTTTATTTTTCATATCTGCTATTATTTTGTTTCCTTTTTTGCTCTTTGTTTGCTGTGGTTTCCATTTCGCTTGCAGGTAAAGCATGGTACGCTGATGATCCCTGTATCGTCCATGCACCGATGGTGGCGTGATCGGTGGCCGAAACGGTGCGCCGAAAGGGTACTGATTGAACCACTGAAAGATTGCGTCGTTCGGTCTGCCCGATGTGTCGTTCGATCTGCTCGAAGCTTCTGGAATCTGATCGCGGCGCTGAAGAGGGCTAGGGTTTCCTAGTAGCTGCAAATGATTTGGGCCACGAGTTAATTGGGCTACGGGGTATTTGCTTTAGGGTAGGGTGTGACGGGTTTGCTGGGTAGTGTTTCCATGTTGGGCCACAATGTTTAGGCCTTGTAATTTGGACTTTTTAATGGACATTTAATAAATTAATATTTATTTTCCCATTTATTTTTTGTTTAAGCCCGGTCAAATTTGGGCTATTACAATTAGTATGCAAAATAATTTGTGTTACAGGCCAATTTTGGCCTACCCTTAAACCCAATTCCCTTTACAACCCAAAACCCAAATTTTAACTACCCAACTCCAAACCCAAAATTACCCATTTCCAAAACCCAATAAAGACCAACCCATACCCGTTACATATGACCCAAACCCATAACACCTTGACCCAACAGACCTAAATCCTACCCAAGCCCAAACCCCTTTTACCCGATCAGCCCAAAGCAGAGAGAAAAAAAAAGAAAAACAAAAAACCTAGCCCTAACCTAAACCTAGCTCGGCGCCGCAACCACTCCATTGGCCCTCAACTGCTCCACTGTGCCCCCGACCACTTGCTCTGCTGCTTTCAACCATCAGCCATACCCTGCAAACGGAGTGAACACGCAAGAACAGAGAAAATAATAGCAAAATATTTGTAAACATCGGATATAAGAACCGATAAAAGGAAATGTAAAGGGGGTTCGGATAGGGGAAATACACCAATATTAGATTTAGAAGCAAATATACATGCAAAATAGAGTAGGATCGAACGAAGAATAGCACTAAATCAGAATCGTAAATCAAGGGTTAATATCAAATACAGAGGTGATTTTCTTTCTTTTTTTCTTGGTGTTAGTTTCGAACCCATTTTTTCCTTCTTACTTTCTTTATTTTTGTAAATATACATATATATACATATTATATTTAAAAACTAAAAAAAATACAAAAAAAATTACTATTATTACCTTTCTGAACCTCCGGCCACCGCGCGCGGTGGCCGGTGATGGGCGGACGAGCGAACGGAGACCATCAGACCCCAAGGCTGGATCGGGAGAGGTAAGGGCAGAGAGAAATGGGTGTTTTTTTTTGTTTTTGAACGGTTAAGAGTGAAAAAAAATATTTTGGCCTTTAAAAGGAACCCGGTTGCCCGACCCATAGCCCGCGTGTTAACCCGATCCGGGAGGTTGGATCCGCGTGTTTTCCCTCTAAAGGGGGAAATTTGCGCAACCGATCCCTTCCCTTCGCAGTGCTCGCTGATTAAATCTTTCATATATTCTAATTTAGCCCTGAAATCTGTTCCGGTTTCCAAAATGGTTCCCCATACTGCGCAGTGTTTCGAAAGTGTGGGAAATTTTCTCTTTCGGTCCTTACTGGCTTCATGTGTGTTCAAATAGGTCCTCATCGATTGCTTTATTTTAAAATTCGGCCCGAAATTTTGATTTTGATTTTGCTTTCAATTTCATCCTTTTTTCCATTGTGATATTATAACTCTGTTATTCTTCTTCATTATTGTATTGTTGATTGTATTTAACACATTTGTGTATATATTATACATAGTATTGTTTTTAATCACTCTATTTTAAAATATTATCATTATATTTTATTTACCTTTATATTCATTATTATTATTAGTATTATTTTTGCTTATTACTTATATATATACATATATGTCGTTATATTTTAATTCTTTTTATTTATTATGTAAATACTTTCTAACATTATTATACATATTTCGTATTCCTTTTTAACCTATGTATAAATTTATCAACAGTCATTTTTTAGTACATATTATTACTTTTTTTACTTTATTATTATTATACATATCATATACTATTATCTTTATTATTTTTGTCATTACCATTTTTATCATATATTTGTTTTATACTATATATTTCATGTATTTTTAATGACTAAGTTTATATAATTAATATATATATTTTGTACATTTTAATGCTATGTACTGTATATGTCTTCAAGAATTATATTATATGTATATTATGTATATATTTTCAATATTACTTGGTAATCTTTTTAACATATGTGGGCACATACATTTATGAGGTATTGTTTTAAAATATATATATTATATATTATTTTCTTCATCATCATCGTTACTATTATTACTTTTAGTATGTACATATATTTCATGTAATTTTGTTATCATTACCTTTTACATGTGTACATTACGTATATTTTATCTAGTATATTATTCATATTTGTTTTCATATTATTACATGTTTTTTTATACCGTATTGAAATACCCAAAAATATATCTTTATTTATACCCATGATTTCCTTTATATTATTGTTGTGAATATATAATCTTGTCATCACATTATTTTGCGCATATTTCTATACTATTATGTTCTTTCATTGTGTTTTTCATGTATTATTTTTTTTTATATGTATTATCTTATATACTTTTTAATACCATAGGATGTACACATTCTTAATATTACACCTGCATGTACTTATATTTTCAATATTATTATATATTTTCAAAACTGCTATTATATTTATTTTGATTTTAGGTATTACTTTTAACACTAGTCCATTGCTATATTACTATATTGTATTACCACCATCACTATCATTTGCTTTTAAATATTTTTATCACGAATCATACGACTTTCTACCCCATGCCAAATTGACCTATATATATAGGCAATGTTCGGTGTTTAGAAATTCGAGAAACCGTGCCCTAACGTATTGGGTTTCGGCTTTCTCGTCTAAATCTAAATGCTCGAATAACCTTCTCAAAATATAAATTTAAATAAAAAGCTTATAAAGTACTATTATTTTTGCATATCATTAATCGTGTCTATGTATTCCATTTCCGTATTTCACTTTGTTATGCTTTCATCGCATATATTTAAAGTTTCCTTTACCCGTTTCAAAAATTTTTCTTACAAAGGCAAAGGTTCCGTATTTAGATACTCGGGAATCGTACCCTAACGTATTGGGTCGCGGTTTCTCGTTTAAGTCTAAATCTTCGCATAAGCCTTCCAAAACGATATGTAATTTTAGTAAAAAAACTCATTCTCGAGAATTCGAGATGTCACGTCCTAATGCATTGGATATGACACTTTGTTATCTCGGGATAAGATTTTCAAAAAAAAAGAGGCAATGTTCGGTACCTAGGGATTCGAGGAATTGCGCCCTAACGCATTGGGTTTCGATTTCCTTCATTTGTCCTCAAGTAATCGAATATCCTTTCAAAATAAACACCCAAATTCTAAATAAAAGGCAAGTTTAGCCTCAAAGGACGAAATGTCGTGTCCTACCGTATTGGATGTGATGTTTTACCTTAAGGCGAACCAGTCTTTGATTTACGTTTTCAATCTACCCAAATGATTTTAAAGCAAATAAGGATCGTATTTTAAAGTTTTCGAATCATCGACTTTTAAGACACTAATTAATCGACAAGGTACCAATTTTGGGCGTATCGGGGGTGATAATCCTTCCCCGTACGTAACTCACTCCCGAACTCAATTTTTCTGATGTTCGCAGACCCCAAAATGGTGTTTTAACAAACTAAAATGTTTTTAAAACAACCCCCTTTTTGAGGTGGCCGATCGCACCCTAAAAAAGATCGGTGGCGACTCTAATTCATATTTTTAAGTCGACGTCCGTTTTGTTTTCACAAAAATGGTATCGACAGCTTGGCGACTCCACTGGGGAATCCCTAAAGAAGAATGGAGCCACGAGTTGGTTAATTTTTGTCTTTCCGTCGAAATTTAGAAATTTGTTTTTAAATACGATCCTTTCATTACGTTTTATCAATTTCGTGATTTAATTTTCATTATTTTGTTTTGTATTTACTGCAAGCTTTATATCATTGCACATTCCATTTGCATGACCGTTGGGGTCCCACCCTTAAGTGGGAGTAAGAAACTATGCCTTCGTGAGGTTTTCACCTCCGCACGGGCTAGTGGATTGCTTCCGGGATATATCCGTACCTATGTCTTCGTGAGGTTTTCACCTCCGCATGGCCATAGGGAAATGTGTCCCCCTGAACCGAACTCGATCTATATGAGCCTATAATGGGCGAGGATTGAGGAATCTGCTGGTTCAGGTACCTTTTACTCTAGAACCAAACCGCATGTACCAAACCTTAAGAGCCCACCCTAGGAAGAGTTTTGCCAAACCCTAGCAAATCACCTGAATATATGCCTTGTTTACTATTTTGATTGGTACTGATGTGTTCTATTTTGTTTTGTTCATGATTACATTGCATTGTATCATCATAGAAAAGAGGCGTCAATTCAGGTTTGGTTACTAAATAGAGCGCTGATCATGGAAAAGGGGTTTCTTGATAAAGTGGAAGAAAATGCGACCGTCCGAAAGTGGTCCGAGGAAACGTGGCAAAGAAAAGGAGATAGTTTGGTCGAGGGATACACATCGGAGTTGTGGGACTTCACCAGCATCAGCGTTACACAAAATGATCTCCAGGAATTAAGAGAGATATGGGCCAACTGGGATGACGAGGCCAAGCAACTATTTTATTATAATTATGGTGATCTACCTTACTTACTCGACATTAAGGTAGATAAGCATTTGTTCCGAGCCATGACTCAATTTTGGAACTCAGCATATAGTTGTTTTACTTTCGGAAATGTGGACCTGGTACCTACTGTGGAAGAATACACTACCTTACTTCGTTGTCCGAGAGTACAGATTGATAAAGCCTACGTCAGGGTGGTCAACGTCCCAAGTTTTGTGAAGAAATTAATGAATATCACAGGTATGAGTGAGCAATGGGTTGTAGCCCGAATCCAACAGAAAGGGGAAGGCAAATGCATCCCATGGAAGAGTTTGAAGGATCTAGTTCTAACGCATCCTGACATGAAAATAAGAGTTGATGTGTTTGCCTTAGGCATCTACGGGCTAGTAATCTTCCCTAAAGCCCTAAGGCACATAGATGAAGCAGTTACTGATTTATTCGATCGACTAAGCAAAAGAGTCAATCCAGTCCCTGCAATTTTGGCAGAAACCTTCAGATCATTGAACGCATGCCGAAGAGCCGGCGAAGGAAGATTTATAGGATGTGCATAGTTCCTGTTAGCTTGGTTTCATAGTCACTTCTGGAAATTAGAGAAGCCGTCCTACCGAGCTTGCTATGTGGACTATTCTCCATTAAAGGATATGGCATTGACACCAAGACGGGACGACATTTCAGAAGAAAAATGGATGGAAATCCTTCAGAATTTGCAAGTCGAAGATATCGAATGGAAAGCTCCATGGATGACTCTCGATCAAATTTTATATCGCTGTGGTGAGTTCGACTGGGTTCCTCTTCTCGGGATATGGAGGGCTACCGGATATGCTCCACTGCTTGTATTGAGACAGTATCAGTCAAGACAGTTTGTGCCGGCTACGCAAGGTTTAGCCCAAAGTGAGTTTGTGTATAGAGGTGAAAACTATAAATAAAAAATTCGCGAGATATCGAAAGCTTGGAGCCAAACTTGCAGGATGAAGAGATTTGCTGCAAAACTAATGTCAACCCCTGAGTACGGTTACTGGAGAAGTCGGAGAGTCAACGATAATGTCCTCTTTCCAAGTCAAGAAAATGCTCGGCCTTTAGAAGAGCATCTGCGAATGATCCCATCAGAATTGGAGGTTATCAAAAAAGACTTTGAAGAAAAGAGTCGAGAATTAGAAAAAAAGATAGAGAAGCTCGAAGAGGAAAAGATGCAATTGGGATTAGATGTTGATATCCACAAGCTGGAGGCTGAGAAGCTAAGAAAGGGGAAGAGTAGGGTCGAAGAAGACCTAGACGATTTGAAGACGCGATACAAGAAAATCTGTAGGGCCAGAAGGACTGCTGGTTTGGGTAAAACATCAGAACAGTGGAGACAAGATGTCAAAGAGGAACAAACTAAGGCTAGTCGTTGGGAAAAGCAATTTCAGGAAGCCAGACACGAGAGGATGCTTTGAAAAGAAGCTTGCTTGAGAATCAGAGTGAAAAAGACAGGTTGCGAGCTCGAATAGCGGACTTGGAAAAGTCCCTGCATCATCATCGCAATTGTAACTCCGTGATTGAGCTAAAGGCTAGTTTAAGCAAAATCGAAGAGTTAAAGGTAAAGATAGGGGAGATGGAAATGGCACTACAAAATGCTGAATTACGAATTGAACTCCTTGAAGCAAACAATGAACACTGGAAAGAACAGCTCCATTCCTCACAACGTCAGGTTAGAGACCGGGATCATGTCATGGGCGAAGCCTTGGTTCAAATTCGAGAAGTTGCCGAGCATCTGCAAATCCTAGCAACAGAAGCTGACATATTAAGCTTAAAGTTTGAGTCTGTATCAGATCGTGGCCGAGACTTAGCTTGGCTTCTCAAAAAAGTTAAGACCCTAGGAAATAGGGCCAAGTCATATATGTAATCTTCTGCCTTATGTAACGAAGTTCGTTTTCTAGAAAAGTGATCTAATTGAATCGAATCAAGAATTAACGCCTCTTTCTTTGCATTCATTTCATTCATATGCATTACATTACATTAACATGCATTAATTCCCATTGAAAAGGGGTCTGATTAATTAAAAATTATGACAGAGACACTCACGCCTATAAAATAGGCCTTCAAGAAAGGGAAATGCAACCTGGCTCTCTTGATCAATGAAACGCCTGAAATAGAGGCTATCTTAAAATCAACATCAAATTTTTGCATACGCATTCGTAGCTAGCATTCATATGGCATTCATGCATTCATTTCATATCTCGTAATCGTTCACTAAGGTTAGAATCCTATAAATCGCAGGGTTGCAACGATATAAGGCTGGAATCTCGACATTCATATAGAACACGACGACAAACTAGAGCAATGGAAGCAGAGTTTAATGAAAGAATTGAGAGAATGGAAAGGGCTCAAAAAGAATTACAAGAGCAGTTAGCCAAATCACAACAAGAAACGAGAGATCTAATGATAAGATCTCGAGAGGAATCATTGGAACAAAGGGACCAAATGGCAAAAATGTTGGAAATGATGTCAGCCCTGGTAAAAGGAAAGGGACCCGTGCAGAACCCAGAGGTTGTCAACCTTGATCAAGATCCACTTTACCCACCTGGATTCACCCCGCCCCATATAACGCAAAGAGTGCACACCCAAGCGGAATCCGCTGGGTTAGAACAACGACCTGCGCCGGCTACGCACCTAGGACAGGGGATATTTGTATCAGCTCCTGCTAACCCGCCCGTCCCAGATTTGGATGATCCGGTGGAAATCGTCAGGTTGAGGGTGGAGGATCATGAGGCTCAAGAAAAATACAAGAGCTTAGAAGAAAGACTAAAAGCGATAGAAGGCACTGAGGTATTCTCTACCCTAAGCGCCAAAGAGCTTAGTTTAGTGTCCGATCTAGTTCTACCGCTCAAGTTTAAAGCACCTGATTTCGAAAAGTATGATGGGACAAGGTGCCCGAAGGCACACTTGGTCATGTTTTGCCGGAAAATGACCGGCTATGTAAATGAAGATAAATTACTCATACATTGCTTTCAAGATAGCCTGATTGGATCGGCTCTTAGATGGTACAATCAGCTTAGCCGAGATAAAATTCGGTCGTGGAAGGACTTGGCGTCTGCGTTTTGTGAACAATATAAACATGTGTCTGATATGGTGCCCGACCGGATGACTCTACAGATGATGGAGAAGAAGCCGTCGGAAACCTTTAGACAGTATGCGCAAAGGTGGAGAGACGTCTCAGCCCAAGTAGAACCTCCGTTGACCAAAACTGAGATAACTGTCCTCTTCATTAACACCTTGAAAGCACCATTTTATGACAAATTGGTGGGAAGCGCTACGAAAGACTTTGCAGATATTGTCATATCTGGCGAGCTTATCGAGAATGCTGTAAAGAGTGGTAGAATGGAGGGGCAAGAAAGTTCTAGAAGGACAGCACCCTTGAAGAAAAAGGAACCAGAAGCCCACATGGTGGGGACTAGCAGCCGTTATACCCCCAGCCCGTATCCAAGTCAACCTCGACCCCGAAATTTTTCACCTCCAAATTACTATTATCCTCATCAGACCCCATATTACCAAACACTACACCCTCATTCACCTTACCCAGTTTATGCCGCCAGTCATCAAAGGCCAATGGCCACATTTCCACAAAATACCGCACCCGTCCGCGGCCAACCTCAGAATGAACAAAGGCTTATAAGATCAAATTCTGAGAAACCACAATTCACTCCTATCCTTGTGTCATACGGGAAACTGTACCCGAAACTCTTAGAGAAGCAGCTGATATCACCACACTACATGGCACCATTGAAGCCTCCGTACCCAAAGTGGTACGATCCAAATGCTAGTTGTGTATACCACGCCGGGAATCAGGGGCATTCTACGGAGAACTGCCTAGCTTTTAAGAGAAGGGTTCAAGGACTCATTGACGCAGGTATTCTATGATTTGATGGTAGTAGCAATACAACCGAGAACCCATTCCCTAATTACAGTGGAGGAAGTGTGAGTATGGTGATGGAAGAGAATGTTTGGCATACCAAAAGATGCGTTGCAGAAGTAAAAACACCCCTGCAGAAAGTCTGGGGGGTTTTGGTGGAAAAAGGATTGATCAGTCATCCTGGTAAGATCTGTAAAGAGGAAGGTCAGAATTTTTGTGACTTCCATGGCATGGAGGGACATGATATCCAATCTTGTGACGAATTCAGAAGTTTACTGCAAGATATAATGGACAGTAAGGAAATTGGGATTATTAGCAAAAGTAGAGAGGCTGACAAAGGTGAAGTATGCGCCTCTGACAATCAGTCGTCAGGTTGCCCATATAGCACTGACCGACCGCTGGTAATCTATTATGACGCGAAAAAGGAACCAGTGAAGCTGAAAGTAATAATTGAAGTACCATCACCTTTTCCTTACAAGGATGGTAAGGCTGTGCCCTGGAAATACGATGTCAATATTGTCACGCCTGAAGATGAAAGGTCTAGAACTGCAAACGTGGGAGAAGTAGGCCATTTTACTCGAAGCGGACGATGCTATTCTAAGGAAATCGAGCCAACAAAGAAAAGTAGTGACTTGAAACAGAAAGGAAAGGCAATAATGTACGAGACTGAAATCGAACATGAAATTGGACCGGAGCCTGAAACCAAGAAGCCGGTGGATGAAGAAGAAGCTCAAGAGTTCTTAAAGTTTATCAAACACAGCGAGTATAATGTAGTTGAACAATTGAGTAAACAACCTGCGCGGATTTCGGTACTATCTCTGTTATTGAATTCTGAACCCCACCGAAACGCCTTATTGAAAGTACTGAACCAAGCCTATGTAGCAAACAATGTATCCGTTGAAAAACTTGGTAGGTGGGTCAACAATTTAAATGCTGATAACTTTATTTCTTTTAATGACGACGAAATACCGCCTAACGGGAGAGGTTCTGTGAAAGCCTTACACATCACAACCCGTTGTAAGGGGTATATAATACCCAATATGCTTATTGATAATGGGTCAGCACTTAATGTTATGCCATTGGCCACACTATCTCGAATCCCGATAGACTTGTCCTACCTAAGGCCCTGTCATTCCACGGTAAGGGCCTTCGATGGGACGAGGCGTGAAGTAATGGGAAAGATCGAGATCCCCTTAGAAGTAGGCCCCTACATCTATGAGGTGGAATTTCAAGTCATGGATATCACACCATCATACAATTGCCTCCTGGGAAGGCCTTGGATTCATTCTGCGGGTGCAGTTCCATCGTCTCTTCATCAAAAAGTGAAATTCATCATGGACGGCTGCTTGGTTACGGTCGAGGGCGAGGAAGATATTGTCGCCTCCATCTCTGCTGATACACCATACCTGGAAGTAAATAAGGATGCTGTGGAATGTTCCTTTCGATCCTTGGAATTCGTCAATGCCACATTCGTTGCGGAGGGAAATAGAATTCCCGAACCTAAGCTCTCTAAGAATACTAGAATGGGAATTAAGTTGACCGTAGGAAGAGGTGCCCGAGCGAGAAGAGGTCTGGGGAAATATCAGCAAGGGATAGTTAGGGCTCTAAAACCAGTACCCCACAAGGCTCGGTATGGTTTAGGTTTCCAACCAAATGCGCGTCAACTAAGAAAACAATGGAAGAAGGACCAAGAAAGGAGGATCGCAAGAACCTTAGGCCAAGAACCAGAGTGGGAGCCTATAGAGTATCCTCCTTTGTCAAGAACATTTACGTCTGCAGGAATGATATACCCTGAACGAGATAACTCACGAAGTGCGCTAATATTAATCGAGAAGGGTTTTCAAAATGTCAGCATAAATGTTATCGACAAATGAGCTGATACTGATACGAGCAAAGACATCTCAGGAATACGCCCTTGCCCTCCTGATTTTGAGTTGAACAATTGGACTGCCGAGGACCTTCTTGTAGTTTTTAAGTCTTCAGAGTAATGCTCAACATTAACCCTCTATCGTGTCCTTGGATATAATAGAATTCTTTTGTAAGAGCTTGTATTTGCTCTTTATCATTCAAATGAATATCAATGAAGATGCATTTTGTCATGATCTTTTGCATTATCACTAAATTCTGAATTATTTTCTCATTTCACAACCTATCTTTACATTTGCCTCATACCATATCATAACATGTTGTTTGTCAGTTCCAACACTTGGATGCCCTTCTATAGTTTCTTTTTCATTCTTCAGGTGCTCGGATATCAATGACACGAACAAACCCGTTCCAAATCTTGAAATCGATTTTGAGAAAGCTGTTTGTTTAGAAGAATTCGAAGCAGAAGAATATGCTGAAGACTATGTCTCGTCTCCCAACTTGCTAAGAATGGTAGAACAAGAGGATAAACAGATCTTGCCTCATCAAGAATCTGTTGAAACAATTAATTTGGGAACTGAAGAAGCAAAATAAGAAGTAAAGATTGGAACCTCCATTTCAGTGGATACCAGGCACAACTTGATTGCTTTGCTGCGTGAGTATAAAGATGTTTTCGCTTGGTCATATCAGGACATGCCAGGATTGGATGAGGATATAGTGGTCCACAAACTCCCTTTGAAACCAGAGTGTAAGCCTATTCAGCAGAAACTAAGGCGGATGAGACCTGAAATGTTGTTGAAGATAAAAGAAGAGGTCAAAAAGCAATTCGATGCGGGCTTCTTACAAGCTTCCAAATATCCTGAATGGATGGCCAACATTGTCCCGGTACCAAAAAAGGACGGTAAAGTACGAATGTGCGTGGATTATCGTGACCTGAATCGGGCAAGTCCAAAAGACAATTTTCCTTTACCGCACATTGATACGTTGGTGGACAATACAGCAAAACATTCATTGTTTTCCTTCATGGATGGATTCTCAGGGTATAATCAGATCAAGATGGCTCCTGAAGATATGGAGAAAACCACCTTTACAACGATGTGGGGGACATTTTGCTACAAAGTAATGCCGTTCGGATTAAAGAATGCTGGGGCAACATATCAGAGGGCCATGGTAACGTTGTTCCATGACATGATGCATAAAGAGATAGAAGTCTATGTTGATGATATGATTGCTAAGTCCCGAGGAGAAGAAGGGCATGTGGTAAACCTTAGAAAACTGTTTGAAAGGCTGAGGAAGTTTCAGCTAAAGCTTAATCCAGCCAAGTGCACATTTGGGGTTACCTCAGGAAAGCTACTAGGCTTCATTGTCAGCGAAAGAGGTATTGGGGTGGACCCAGATAAAATAAAGGCTATTCAAGAGTTACCACCTCCGCGCACGCAAAAGGAAGTCAGAGGATTTTTGGGGAGGATAAACTATATCGCCCGATTCATCGCTCAACTTACCAATCAATGCGACCCAATATTTCGGCTTCTTCGAAAACATAACCTGGGAGAGTGGGATGAAGAATGTCAGGTGGCCTTTGATAAGATAAAAGAGTATTTGTCAAGTCCTCCGGTCCTAGTACCGCCAACTCCGGGAAAACCATTGATAATGTACTTGATAGTATTCAAAAATTCAATGGGTTGCGTACTGGGGCAACACGATGATTCAGGAAAAAAAGAAAAAGCAATTTACTACCTCAGCAAAAAGTTCACAGAATGTGAGGTAAAGTACTCGTCCATCGAGAAATACTGTTGCGCTTTGGTTTGCACAGCTCGCAGACTCAGGCAATATATGCTGTACCACACGACGTGGTTAATATCGAAGCTGGATCCAATTAAATATATGATGGAGTCACCTGCACTCTCAGGAAGGATGGCACGATGGCAGATCTTATTATCAGAATACGACATCGCCTATGTAAGTCAAAAGTCGATAAAAGGAAGTGCGATACCGGACTTCTTGGCAACTCGGACGACAGAGGAATACAAGCCATTAAGATTTGACTTCCCGGATGAAGACTTGATGTGCGTTACAAAAGAAGAATGTGAATCATCAAAGGCCAAGTCATGGAAGATGTACTTTGATGGTGCGTCGAATGCATTGGGGCATGGGATCGGAGCAGTCTTGATATCACCTGAAGAGAGCTATTATCCATTCACTGCCAGATTAAATTTCTTCTGCACTAATAACATAGCAGAATATGAGGCTTGCATCATGGGACTTCATGCAGCAATTGAACGAAACATCAAAATCTTAGAAGTGTACGGGGACTCAGCATTGGTTATTTACCAAATCCGTGGAGAATGGGAAGTAAGAGATCCGAAATTGGTTAAATACAGTGATCTAGTGGCAGATCTCCTCAAGGAATCCAAAGAAATAACCTTTAATTACTTCCTACGAGAAGAAAATCAATTGGCTGATGCCCTGGCCACTTTGGCGTCAATGTTCAAAGCAAGTAAAGAAGCAGAAATAATGCCCCTGAAAATGAGCATATATGAAGCCCCTGCACACTGTTGCGACATTGAGAAAGAGGCGGATGGACGACCTTGGTTCCACAATATCTCAGAATATCTCAAGAATCAGAAATATCCCGAGCAAGCAAATGAGAACGACAAAAGAACAATCAGAAGAATGTCAGCGGGATTTGTTCTTGACGGGGATATCTTATACAAAAAAGGGAAAGATCAAGTGCTTCTGAGATGTGTGGATGCTATTGAAGCCGAGAAAATACTTGAGGAAGTCCATGAAGGAATTTGTGCAACACATGCCAATGGTTTTACTATGGCCAAAAAGATCATGAGGCTCGGTTACTACTGGTCAACGATGGAAAGTGATTGTATCAGTTATGCGAGAAAATGCCACAAATGTCAGATTTACGGTGATAAGATTCATGTAGCTCCTTCGCCACTTCATGTTATGACCTCTCCGTGGCCCTTCTCCATGTGGGGCATGGATGTTATAGGACCAATTTCTCCGAAAGCTTCTAATGGGCACCGATTCATTTTTGTGGTGATAGATTACTTCACAAAGTGGATAGAGGCAGCCTCATTCGCGAATGTGACGAAAACAGCAGTCTGCAAGTTCTTGAAAAAGGAAATCATCTGTCGATACGGGTTGCCTGAGAGAATAATTTCGGATAATGCGATGAACCTGAACAATAAGATGATGAAAGAAGTGTGTGAGCAATTTCAAATAAAGCATCATAATTCATCACCCTATCGCCCAAAGATGAATGGAGCTGTCGAGGCAGCCAACAAGAACATCAAGAAAATTATCGGGAAGATGACTGAGACGTACAAAGACTGGCATGAAAAGCTACCATTCGCCTTGTTTGCATACCGTACATCTGTGAGGACGTCTACGGGGGCAACTCCTTTCTCATTGGTCTATGGAATGGAGGCCGTGTTGCCCATCGAAGTTGAGATCCCCTCCTTACGAGTTCTAATGGAGTCAAAATTAGAGGAAGCAGAATGGGTTCGGGCTAGATACGACCAATTGAACCTTATTGAAGAAAAGCGCTTGAAAGCGATCTGCCATGGACAGATGTACCAGAGGAGGATGATTGCGGCCCACGACAAGAAGGTACGGCCAAGAACATTTCACGAAGGAGAACTTGTGTTGAGAAAGATTCTCCCAATACAGAAAGACTTTCGAGGAAAATGGGCGCCAAATTGGGAAGGACCATATGTTGTAAAGAAGGCTTTCTCAGGCGGAGCCTTGATTCTCACTGAAATGGATGGGAAAGAGTTGCCGAATCCAGTGAATTCAGACGCTGTGAAAAAATACTATGCCTAAAAAAAAAAGAAAAAAGAAAAAGGACCAAGATGAAAACCCGAAAGGGCGTCTTGGCAAACAGAAAGGGATTAGGATGAAAACCCGAAAGGGCGTCCTAATAAAACGTATGTGAATCCAAGGGGCAAGATGATTTGAACAGGGAGTCAAATGATGAGATTACAATATTTGAGGCATTTCTGAAAGCTCGAAATCTTCTACGCAAGAAGCCAGGCTCGAAAGGATCCTTGATTAAAGAAACGTGGAAGAGTTCATGCGTTGAATATTTAGAGCATTTGTATCCATTGAATATAATTCCTTTTCTCTTCATGACACTTTTAACTATTCTTGATCAACTTTCTTTGTTTGTTACTTTTGAAATAAAATAAATGTGAAGTTCCTTTTCTTACCTATCTAACCATCTTTCATGCATCTCGTTGTGTGTTTCATTTAGATAATAAATAGTAGAATAACATGCTCTTAACAGAAGAAATGTTAAGCATTACTTGGATGAAATTTTGAAAAGTACAAGAGCTTCAAAGCAGGGACAAAGTTCAAACAGGGGCAAAAGAGTGATATTAGAGAGGTGCAGATTGCTCAGATGGCTTGAAGACGGGTATAAAGCCTGAAGAGAACCAAAAGTCAAAACACTGAACACAGATCTTCAAAAATTGTGATGAAAGAGCACATATGGCCAACATACCTAAAGCGCATAACATAATCATGTAGGCATAAAGGCATTTAGGACCAACATATGCATATCATGATAACATCATAACATGTGCAGGTACTCCATCATAACAGGAGGTTTGGATGATAACTGCTGAATCAAAGGGAAAGGCACCTGGGCCTCACCAGATGACACGTTTTGGTATTCTGGTATTTTCAATTTATTTTTGAAAAAAATCAACTCATATTACAGAGGTGAGTTGAGCCTCAAGACACGTTGAGGTAATTTCAATTTCTTTTCAAATTTATGTTTCAAAAATCAACTCATATTACAGAGATGAGTTGAACCTCGACACACGTTGAGGTATTTTCAATTTTTTGTCTTTCAAAAATCAATTCATGTTACAGAGGTGAGTTGAGCCTCAAGACACGTGAGGTATTTTCAAGTTCTTTTTAATTTCTGTTTTAAAAAAATCAACTCATATTACAGAGGTGAGTTGGGCCTCAGGACACGCTGAGGTATTTTCAATTGCCGTTTTTCAATTTATGTTTCAAAAATCAACTCATATTACAGAGGTGAGTTGAGCCTCAGGTCACACGCTGAGGTACTTCCAACTTCTTTTCAAAAAAAAAAAAAATCAACTCATATTATAGAGATGAGTTGAGCCTCAATACATTGAGGTATTTTCAATTTCTGTCTTTTCAAAAAAAAAAAATCAACTCATATTACAGAGATGAGTTGAGCCTCAACACATTGAGGTATTTTCAATTTCTTTTTAATTTCTGTCTTTCAAAAAATCAGCTTATATTACAGAGATGAGTTGAGCCCCGGTCCACATGTTGAGATGAGTCGAGCCTCGGGTCATAGGCCGAGAATAAAGATTGAAGCTGGTCGAAGTTATACCCCTAAAGTTGCAGAAGAGAGGACCACAAACTTTATCTCATTGAAATGTAGCAGAGAAGATTGTAGATATCAGATCTTATCCCTCTGAAGTTGCAGAAGAGCAGATCACAACAAACCTTATCTCCTTGAAGCTGCAGTGGATGAAGCAGATCGAAGACGATGAATCTTATATCTCTAAAGATACGAGTGGATTGAAGCTACAAGTCATATCTTTGAAGCTGCAGGGGATTGAACCAAAGCCACAAGATACGGTGGACTGGAAAGAGACTACCTGAACAAGAAGAGCACCAAAGAGGTCCAGACTCGGCAAGACGAGGCAAAATTGGCCTTTATTATGTCTTTGCTCTATTCCCGTTGCACGACAATGAGCAAAGAGGGGCAGCTGTTACAGGCCAATTTTGGCCTACCCTTAAACCCAATTCCCTTTACAACCCAAAACCCAAATTTTAACTCCCAACTCCAAACCCAAAATTACCCATTTCCAAAACCCAATAAAGACCAACCCATACCCGTTACATATGACCCAAACCTATAACACCTTGACCCAACAGACCTAAATTCTACCCAAGCCCAAACCCCTTTTACCCGATCAGCCCAAAGCAGAGAGAAAAAAAAAGAAAAACAAAAAACCTAGCCCTAACCTAAACCTAGCTCGGCGCCGCAACCACTCCCTTGGCCCTCAACTGCTCCACTGTGCCCCCGACCACTTGCTCTGCTGCTTTAAACCATCAGCCATACCCTGCAAACGGAGTGAACACGCAAGAACAGAGAAAATAATAGCAAAATATTTGTAAACATCGGATATAAGAACCGATAAAAGGAAATGTAAAGGGGGTTCGGATAGGGGAAATACACCAATATTAGATTTAGAAGCAAATATACATGCAAAATAGAGTAGGATCGAACGAAGAATAGCACTAAATCAGAATCGTAAATCAAGGGTTAATATCAAATACAGAGGTGATTTTCTTTCTTTTTTTCTTGGTGTTAGTTTCGAACCCATTTTTTCCTTCTTACTTTCTTTATTTTTGTAAATATACATATATATACATATTATATTTAAAAACTAAAAAAAATACAAAAAAAATTACTATTATTACCTTTCTGAACCTCCGGCCACCGCGCGCGGTGGCCGGTGATGGGCGGACGAGCGAACGGAGACCATCAGACCCCAAGGCTGGATCGGGAGAGGTAAGGGCAGAGAGAAATGGGTGTTTTTTTTTTTGTTTTTGAACGGTTAAGAGTGAAAAAAAATATTTTGGCCTTTAAAAGGAACCCGGTTGCCCGACCCATAGCCCGCGTGTTAACCCGATCCGGGAGGTTGGATCCGCGTGTTTTCCCTCTAAAGGGGGAAATTTGCGCAACCGATCCCTTCCCTTCGCAGTGCTCGCTGATTAAATCTTTCATATATTCTAATTTAGCCCTGAAATCTGTTCCGGTTTCCAAAATGGTTCCCCATACTGCGCAGTGTTTCGAAAGTGTGGGAAATTTTCTCTTTCGGTCCTTACTGGCTTCATGTGTGTTCAAATAGGTCCTCATCGATTGCTTTATTTTAAAATTCGGCCCGAAATTTTGATTTTGATTTTGCTTTCAATTTCATCCTTTTTTCCATTGTGATATTATAACTCTGTTATTCTTCTTCATTATTGTATTGTTGATTGTATTTAACACATTTGTGTATATATTATACATAGTATTGTTTTTAATCACTCTATTTTAAAATATTATCATTATATTTTATTTACCTTTATATTCATTATTATTATTAGTATTATTTTTGCTTATTACTTATATATATACATATATGTCGTTATATTTTAATTCTTTTTATTTATTATGTAAATACTTTCTAACATTATTATACATATTTCGTATTCCTTTTTAACCTATGTATAAATTTATCAACAGTCATTTTTTAGTACATATTATTACTTTTTTTACTTTATTATTATTATACATATCATATACTATTATCTTTATTATTTTTGTCATTACCATTTTTATCATATATTTGTTTTATACTATATATTTCATGTATTTTTAATGACTAAGTTTATATATTTAATATATATATTTTGTACATTTTAATGCTATGTACTGTATATGTCTTCAAGAATTATATTATATGTATATTATGTATATATTTTCAATATTACTTGGTAATCTTTTTAACATATGTGGGCACATACATTTATGAGGTATTGTTTTAAAATATATATATTATATATTATTTTCTTCATCATCATCGTTACTATTATTACTTTTAGTATGTACATATATTTCATGTAATTTTGTTATCATTACCTTTTACATGTGTACATTACGTATATTTTATCTAGTATATTATTCATATTTGTTTTCATATTATTACATGTTTTTTTATACCGTATTGAAATACCCAAAAATATATCTTTATTTATACCCATGATTTCCTTTATATTATTGTTGTGAATATATAATCTTGTCATCACATTATTTTGCGCATATTTCTATACTATTATGTTCTTTCATTGTGTTTTTCATGTATTATTTTTTTTTATATGTATTATCTTATATACTTTTTAATACCATAGGATGTACACATTCTTAATATTACACCTGCATGTACTTATATTTTCAATATTATTATATATTTTCAAAACTGCTATTATATTTATTTTGATTTTAGGTATTACTTTTAACACTAGTCCATTGCTATATTACTATATTGTATTACCACCATCACTATCATTTGCTTTTAAATATTTTTATCACGAATCATACGACTTTCTACCCCATGCCAAATTGACCTATATATATAGGCAATGTTCGGTGTTTAGAAATTCGAGAAACCGTGCCCTAACGTATTGGGTTTCGGCTTTCTCGTCTAAATCTAAATGCTCGAATAACCTTCTCAAAATATAAATTTAAATAAAAAGCTTATAAAGTACTATTATTTTTGCATATCATTAATCGTGTCTATGTATTCCATTTCCGTATTTCACTTTGTTATGCTTTCATCGCATATATTTAAAGTTTCCTTTACCCGTTTCAAAAATTTTTCTTACAAAGGCAAAGGTTCCGTATTTAGATACTCGGGAATCGTACCCTAACGTATTGGGTCGCGGTTTCTCGTTTAAGTCTAAATCTTCGCATAAGCCTTCCAAAACGATATGTAATTTTAGTAAAAAAACTCATTCTCGAGAATTCGAGATGTCACGTCCTAATGCATTGGATATGACACTTTGTTATCTCGGGATAAGATTTTCAAAAAAAAAGAGGCAATGTTCGGTACCTAGGGATTCGAGGAATTGCGCCCTAACGCATTGGGTTTCGATTTCCTTCATTTGTCCTCAAGTAATCGAATATCCTTTCAAAATAAACACCCAAATTCTAAATAAAAGGCAAGTTTAGCCTCAAAGGACGAAATGTCGTGTCCTACCGTATTGGATGTGATGTTTTACCTTAAGGCGAACCAGTCTTTGATTTACGTTTTCAATCTACCCAAATGATTTTAAAGCAAATAAGGATCGTATTTTAAAGTTTTCGAATCATCGACTTTTAAGACACTAATTAATCGACAAGGTACCAATTTTGGGCGTATCGGGGGTGATAATCCTTCCCCGTACGTAACTCACTCCCGAACTCAATTTTTCTGATGTTCGCAGACCCCAAAATGGTGTTTTAACAAACTAAAATGTTTTTAAAACAACCCCCTTTTTGAGGTGGCCGATCGCACCCTAAAAAAGATCGGTGGCGACTCTAATTCATATTTTTAAGTCGACGTCCGTTTTGTTTTCACAAAAATGGTATCGACAGCTTGGCGACTCCACTGGGGAATCCCTAAAGAAGAATGGAGCCACGAGTTGGTTAATTTTTGTCTTTCCGTCGAAATTTAGAAATTTGTTTTTAAATATGATCCTTTCATTACGTTTTATCAATTTCGTGATTTAATTTTCATTATTTTGTTTTGTATTTACTGCAAGCTTTATATCATTGCACATTCCATTTGCATGACCGTTGGGGTCCCACCCTTAAGTGGGAGTAAGAAACTATGCCTTCGTGAGGTTTTCACCTCCGCACGGGCTAGTGGATTGCTTCCGGGATATATCCGTACCTATGTCTTCGTGAGGTTTTCACCTCCGCATGGCCATAGGGAAATGTGTCCCCCTGAACCGAACTCGATCTATATGAGCCTATAATGGGCGAGGATTGAGGAATCTGCTGGTTCAGGTACCTTTTACTCTAGAACCAAACCGCATGTACCAAACCTTAAGAGCCCACCCTAGGAAGAGTTTTGCCAAACCCTAGCAAATCACCTGAATATATGCCTTGTTTACTATTTTGATTGGTACTGATGTGTTCTATTTTGTTTTGTTCATGATTACATTGCATTGTATCATCATAGAAAAGAGGCGTCAATTCAGGTTTGGTTACTAAATAGAGCGCTGATCATGGAAAAGGGGTTTCTTGATAAAGTGGAAGAAAATGCGACCGTCCGAAAGTGGTCCGAGGAAACGTGGCAAAGAAAAGGAGATAGTTTGGTCGAGGGATACACATCGGAGTTGTGGGACTTCACCAGCATCAGCGTTACACAAAATGATCTCCAGGAATTAAGAGAGATATGGGCCAACTGGGATGACGAGGCCAAGCAACTATTTTATTATAATTATGGTGATCTACCTTACTTACTCGACATTAAGGTAGATAAGCATTTGTTCCGAGCCATGACTCAATTTTGGAACTCAGCATATAGTTGTTTTACTTTCGGAAATGTGGACCTGGTACCTACTGTGGAAGAATACACTACCTTACTTCGTTGTCCGAGAGTACAGATTGATAAAGCCTACGTCAGGGTGGTCAACGTCCCAAGTTTTGTGAAGAAATTAATGAATATCACAGGTATGAGTGAGCAATGGGTTGTAGCCCGAATCCAACAGAAAGGGGAAGGCAAATGCATCCCATGGAAGAGTTTGAAGGATCTAGTTCTAACGCATCCTGACATGAAAATAAGAGTTGATGTGTTTGCCTTAGGCATCTACGGGCTAGTAATCTTCCCTAAAGCCCTAAGGCACATAGATGAAGCAGTTACTGATTTATTCGATCGACTAAGCAAAAGAGTCAATCCAGTCCCTGCAATTTTGGCAGAAACCTTCAGATCATTGAACGCATGCCGAAGAGCCGGCGAAGGAAGATTTATAGGATGTGCATAGTTCCTGTTAGCTTGGTTTCATAGTCACTTCTGGAAATTAGAGAAGCCGTCCTACCGAGCTTGCTATGTGGACTATTCTCCATTAAAGGATATGGCATTGACACCAAGACGGGACGACATTTCAGAAGAAAAATGGATGGAAATCCTTCAGAATTTGCAAGTCGAAGATATCGAATGGAAAGCTCCATGGATGACTCTCGATCAAATTTTATATCGCTGTGGTGAGTTCGACTGGGTTCCTCTTCTCGGGATATGGAGGGCTACCGGATATGCTCCACTGCTTGTATTGAGACAGTATCAGTCAAGACAGTTTGTGCCGGCTACGCAAGGTTTAGCCCAAAGTGAGTTTGTGTATAGAGGTGAAAACTATAAATAAAAAATTCGCGAGATATCGAAAGCTTGGAGCCAAACTTGCAGGATGAAGAGATTTGCTGCAAAACTAATGTCAACCCCTGAGTACGGTTACTGGAGAAGTCGGAGAGTCAACGATAATGTCCTCTTTCCAAGTCAAGAAAATGCTCGGCCTTTAGAAGAGCATCTGCGAATGATCCCATCAGAATTGGAGGTTATCAAAAAAGACTTTGAAGAAAAGAGTCGAGAATTAGAAAAAAAGATAGAGAAGCTCGAAGAGGAAAAGATGCAATTGGGATTAGATGTTGATATCCACAAGCTGGAGGCTGAGAAGCTAAGAAAGGGGAAGAGTAGGGTCGAAGAAGACCTAGACGATTTGAAGACGCGATACAAGAAAATCTGTAGGGCCAGAAGGACTGCTGGTTTGGGTAAAACATCAGAACAGTGGAGACAAGATGTCAAAGAGGAACAAACTAAGGCTAGTCGTTGGGAAAAGCAATTTCAGGAAGCCAGACACGAGAGGATGCTTTGAAAAGAAGCTTGCTTGAGAATCAGAGTGAAAAAGACAGGTTGCGAGCTCGAATAGCGGACTTGGAAAAGTCCCTGCATCATCATCGCAATTGTAACTCCGTGATTGAGCTAAAGGCTAGTTTAAGCAAAATCGAAGAGTTAAAGGTAAAGATAGGGGAGATGGAAATGGCACTACAAAATGCTGAATTACGAATTGAACTCCTTGAAGCAAACAATGAACACTGGAAAGAACAGCTCCATTCCTCACAACGTCAGGTTAGAGACCGGGATCATGTCATGGGCGAAGCCTTGGTTCAAATTCGAGAAGTTGCCGAGCATCTGCAAATCCTAGCAACAGAAGCTGACATATTAAGCTTAAAGTTTGAGTCTGTATCAGATCGTGGCCGAGACTTAGCTTGGCTTCTCAAAAAAGTTAAGACCCTAGGAAATAGGGCCAAGTCATATATGTAATCTTCTGCCTTATGTAACGAAGTTCGTTTTCTAGAAAAGTGATCTAATTGAATCGAATCAAGAATTAACGCCTCTTTCTTTGCATTCATTTCATTCATATGCATTACATTACATTAACATGCATTAATTCCCATTGAAAAGGGGTCTGATTAATTAAAAATTATGACAGAGACACTCACGCCTATAAAATAGGCCTTCAAGAAAGGGAAATGCAACCTGGCTCTCTTGATCAATGAAACGCCTGAAATAGAGGCTATCTTAAAATCAACATCAAATTTTTGCATACGCATTCGTAGCTAGCATTCATATGGCATTCATGCATTCATTTCATATCTCGTAATCGTTCACTAAGGTTAGAATCCTATAAATCGCAGGGTTGCAACGATATAAGGCTGGAATCTCGACATTCATATAGAACACGACGACAAACTAGAGCAATGGAAGCAGAGTTTAATGAAAGAATTGAGAGAATGGAAAGGGCTCAAAAAGAATTACAAGAGCAGTTAGCCAAATCACAACAAGAAACGAGAGATCTAATGATAAGATCTCGAGAGGAATCATTGGAACAAAGGGACCAAATGGCAAAAATGTTGGAAATGATGTCAGCCCTGGTAAAAGGAAAGGGACCCGTGCAGAACCCAGAGGTTGTCAACCTTGATCAAGATCCACTTTACCCACCTGGATTCACCCCGCCCCATATAACGCAAAGAGTGCACACCCAAGCGGAATCCGCTGGGTTAGAACAACGACCTGCGCCGGCTACGCACCTAGGACAGGGGATATTTGTATCAGCTCCTGCTAACCCGCCCGTCCCAGATTTGGATGATCCGGTGGAAATCGTCAGGTTGAGGGTGGAGGATCATGAGGCTCAAGAAAAATACAAGAGCTTAGAAGAAAGACTAAAAGCGATAGAAGGCACTGAGGTATTCTCTACCCTAAGCGCCAAAGAGCTTAGTTTAGTGTCCGATCTAGTTCTACCGCTCAAGTTTAAAGCACCTGATTTCGAAAAGTATGATGGGACAAGGTGCCCGAAGGCACACTTGGTCATGTTTTGCCGGAAAATGACCGGCTATGTAAATGAAGATAAATTACTCATACATTGCTTTCAAGATAGCCTGATTGGATCGGCTCTTAGATGGTACAATCAGCTTAGCCGAGATAAAATTCGGTCGTGGAAGGACTTGGCGTCTGCGTTTTGTGAACAATATAAACATGTGTCTGATATGGTGCCCGACCGGATGACTCTACAGATGATGGAGAAGAAGCCGTCGGAAACCTTTAGACAGTATGCGCAAAGGTGGAGAGACGTCTCAGCCCAAGTAGAACCTCCGTTGACCAAAACTGAGATAACTGTCCTCTTCATTAACACCTTGAAAGCACCATTTTATGACAAATTGGTGGGAAGCGCTACGAAAGACTTTGCAGATATTGTCATATCTGGCGAGCTTATCGAGAATGCTGTAAAGAGTGGTAGAATGGAGGGGCAAGAAAGTTCTAGAAGGACAGCACCCTTGAAGAAAAAGGAACCAGAAGCCCACATGGTGGGGACTAGCAGCCGTTATACCCCCAGCCCGTATCCAAGTCAACCTCGACCCCGAAATTTTTCACCTCCAAATTACTATTATCCTCATCAGACCCCATATTACCAAACACTACACCCTCATTCACCTTACCCAGTTTATGCCGCCAGTCATCAAAGGCCAATGGCCACATTTCCACAAAATACCGCACCCGTCCGCGGCCAACCTCAGAATGAACAAAGGCTTATAAGATCAAATTCTGAGAAACCACAATTCACTCCTATCCTTGTGTCATACGGGAAACTGTACCCGAAACTCTTAGAGAAGCAGCTGATATCACCACACTACATGGCACCATTGAAGCCTCCGTACCCAAAGTGGTACGATCCAAATGCTAGTTGTGTATACCACGCCGGGAATCAGGGGCATTCTACGGAGAACTGCCTAGCTTTTAAGAGAAGGGTTCAAGGACTCATTGACGCAGGTATTCTATGATTTGATGGTAGTAGCAATACAACCGAGAACCCATTCCCTAATTACAGTGGAGGAAGTGTGAGTATGGTGATGGAAGAGAATGTTTGGCATACCAAAAGATGCGTTGCAGAAGTAAAAACACCCCTGCAGAAAGTCTGGGGGGTTTTGGTGGAAAAAGGATTGATCAGTCATCCTGGTAAGATCTGTAAAGAGGAAGGTCAGAATTTTTGTGACTTCCATGGCATGGAGGGACATGATATCCAATCTTGTGACGAATTCAGAAGTTTACTGCAAGATATAATGGACAGTAAGGAAATTGGGATTATTAGCAAAAGTAGAGAGGCTGACAAAGGTGAAGTATGCGCCTCTGACAATCAGTCGTCAGGTTGCCCATATAGCACTGACCGACCGCTGGTAATCTATTATGACGCGAAAAAGGAACCAGTGAAGCTGAAAGTAATAATTGAAGTACCATCACCTTTTCCTTACAAGGATGGTAAGGCTGTGCCCTGGAAATACGATGTCAATATTGTCACGCCTGAAGATGAAAGGTCTAGAACTGCAAACGTGGGAGAAGTAGGCCATTTTACTCGAAGCGGACGATGCTATTCTAAGGAAATCGAGCCAACAAAGAAAAGTAGTGACTTGAAACAGAAAGGAAAGGCAATAATGTACGAGACTGAAATCGAACATGAAATTGGACCGGAGCCTGAAACCAAGAAGCCGGTGGATGAAGAAGAAGCTCAAGAGTTCTTAAAGTTTATCAAACACAGCGAGTATAATGTAGTTGAACAATTGAGTAAACAACCTGCGCGGATTTCGGTACTATCTCTGTTATTGAATTCTGAACCCCACCGAAACGCCTTATTGAAAGTACTGAACCAAGCCTATGTAGCAAACAATGTATCCGTTGAAAAACTTGGTAGGTGGGTCAACAATTTAAATGCTGATAACTTTATTTCTTTTAATGACGACGAAATACCGCCTAACGGGAGAGGTTCTGTGAAAGCCTTACACATCACAACCCGTTGTAAGGGGTATATAATACCCAATATGCTTATTGATAATGGGTCAGCACTTAATGTTATGCCATTGGCCACACTATCTCGAATCCCGATAGACTTGTCCTACCTAAGGCCCTGTCATTCCACGGTAAGGGCCTTCGATGGGACGAGGCGTGAAGTAATGGGAAAGATCGAGATCCCCTTAGAAGTAGGCCCCTACATCTATGAGGTGGAATTTCAAGTCATGGATATCACACCATCATACAATTGCCTCCTGGGAAGGCCTTGGATTCATTCTGCGGGTGCAGTTCCATCGTCTCTTCATCAAAAAGTGAAATTCATCATGGACGGCTGCTTGGTTACGGTCGAGGGCGAGGAAGATATTGTCGCCTCCATCTCTGCTGATACACCATACCTGGAAGTAAATAAGGATGCTGTGGAATGTTCCTTTCGATCCTTGGAATTCGTCAATGCCACATTCGTTGCGGAGGGAAATAGAATTCCCGAACCTAAGCTCTCTAAGAATACTAGAATGGGAATTAAGTTGACCGTAGGAAGAGGTGCCCGAGCGAGAAGAGGTCTGGGGAAATATCAGCAAGGGATAGTTAGGGCTCTAAAACCAGTACCCCACAAGGCTCGGTATGGTTTAGGTTTCCAACCAAATGCGCGTCAACTAAGAAAACAATGGAAGAAGGACCAAGAAAGGAGGATCGCAAGAACCTTAGGCCAAGAACCAGAGTGGGAGCCTATAGAGTATCCTCCTTTGTCAAGAACATTTACGTCTGCAGGAATGATATACCCTGAACGAGATAACTCACGAAGTGCGCTAATATTAATCGAGAAGGGTTTTCAAAATGTCAGCATAAATGTTATCGACAAATGAGCTGATACTGATACGAGCAAAGACATCTCAGGAATACGCCCTTGCCCTCCTGATTTTGAGTTGAACAATTGGACTGCCGAGGACCTTCTTGTAGTTTTTAAGTCTTCAGAGTAATGCTCAACATTAACCCTCTATCGTGTCCTTGGATATAATAGAATTCTTTTGTAAGAGCTTGTATTTGCTCTTTATCATTCAAATGAATATCAATGAAGATGCATTTTGTCATGATCTTTTGCATTATCACTAAATTCTGAATTATTTTCTCATTTCACAACCTATCTTTACATTTGCCTCATACCATATCATAACATGTTGTTTGTCAGTTCCAACACTTGGATGCCCTTCTATAGTTTCTTTTTCATTCTTCAGGTGCTCGGATATCAATGACACGAACAAACCCGTTCCAAATCTTGAAATCGATTTTGAGAAAGCTGTTTGTTTAGAAGAATTCGAAGCAGAAGAATATGCTGAAGACTATGTCTCGTCTCCCAACTTGCTAAGAATGGTAGAACAAGAGGATAAACAGATCTTGCCTCATCAAGAATCTGTTGAAACAATTAATTTGGGAACTGAAGAAGCAAAATAAGAAGTAAAGATTGGAACCTCCATTTCAGTGGATACCAGGCACAACTTGATTGCTTTGCTGCGTGAGTATAAAGATGTTTTCGCTTGGTCATATCAGGACATGCCAGGATTGGATGAGGATATAGTGGTCCACAAACTCCCTTTGAAACCAGAGTGTAAGCCTATTCAGCAGAAACTAAGGCGGATGAGACCTGAAATGTTGTTGAAGATAAAAGAAGAGGTCAAAAAGCAATTCGATGCGGGCTTCTTACAAGCTTCCAAATATCCTGAATGGATGGCCAACATTGTCCCGGTACCAAAAAAGGACGGTAAAGTACGAATGTGCGTGGATTATCGTGACCTGAATCGGGCAAGTCCAAAAGACAATTTTCCTTTACCGCACATTGATACGTTGGTGGACAATACAGCAAAACATTCATTGTTTTCCTTCATGGATGGATTCTCAGGGTATAATCAGATCAAGATGGCTCCTGAAGATATGGAGAAAACCACCTTTACAACGATGTGGGGGACATTTTGCTACAAAGTAATGCCGTTCGGATTAAAGAATGCTGGGGCAACATATCAGAGGGCCATGGTAACGTTGTTCCATGACATGATGCATAAAGAGATAGAAGTCTATGTTGATGATATGATTGCTAAGTCCCGAGGAGAAGAAGGGCATGTGGTAAACCTTAGAAAACTGTTTGAAAGGCTGAGGAAGTTTCAGCTAAAGCTTAATCCAGCCAAGTGCACATTTGGGGTTACCTCAGGAAAGCTACTAGGCTTCATTGTCAGCGAAAGAGGTATTGGGGTGGACCCAGATAAAATAAAGGCTATTCAAGAGTTACCACCTCCGCGCACGCAAAAGGAAGTCAGAGGATTTTTGGGGAGGATAAACTATATCGCCCGATTCATCGCTCAACTTACCAATCAATGCGACCCAATATTTCGGCTTCTTCGAAAACATAACCTGGGAGAGTGGGATGAAGAATGTCAGGTGGCCTTTGATAAGATAAAAGAGTATTTGTCAAGTCCTCCGGTCCTAGTACCGCCAACTCCGGGAAAACCATTGATAATGTACTTGATAGTATTCAAAAATTCAATGGGTTGCGTACTGGGGCAACACGATGATTCAGGAAAAAAAGAAAAAGCAATTTACTACCTCAGCAAAAAGTTCACAGAATGTGAGGTAAAGTACTCGTCCATCGAGAAATACTGTTGCGCTTTGGTTTGCACAGCTCGCAGACTCAGGCAATATATGCTGTACCACACGACGTGGTTAATATCGAAGCTGGATCCAATTAAATATATGATGGAGTCACCTGCACTCTCAGGAAGGATGGCACGATGGCAGATTTTATTATCAGAATACGACATCGCCTATGTAAGTCAAAAGTCGATAAAAGGAAGTGCGATACCGGACTTCTTGGCAACTCGGACGACAGAGGAATACAAGCCATTAAGATTTGACTTCCCGGATGAAGACTTGATGTGCGTTACAAAAGAAGAATGTGAATCATCAAAGGCCAAGTCATGGAAGATGTACTTTGATGGTGCGTCGAATGCATTGGGGCATGGGATCGGAGCAGTCTTGATATCACCTGAAGAGAGCTATTATCCATTCACTGCCAGATTAAATTTCTTCTGCACTAATAACATAGCAGAATATGAGGCTTGCATCATGGGACTTCATGCAGCAATTGAACGAAACATCAAAATCTTAGAAGTGTACGGGGACTCAGCATTGGTTATTTACCAAATCCGTGGAGAATGGGAAGTAAGAGATCCGAAATTGGTTAAATACAGTGATCTAGTGGCAGATCTCCTCAAGGAATCCAAAGAAATAACCTTTAATTACTTCCTACGAGAAGAAAATCAATTGGCTGATGCCCTGGCCACTTTGGCGTCAATGTTCAAAGCAAGTAAAGAAGCAGAAATAATGCCCCTGAAAATGAGCATATATGAAGCCCCTGCACACTGTTGCGACATTGAGAAAGAGGCGGATGGACGACCTTGGTTCCACAATATCTCAGAATATCTCAAGAATCAGAAATATCCCGAGCAAGCAAATGAGAACGACAAAAGAACAATCAGAAGAATGTCAGCGGGATTTGTTCTTGACGGGGATATCTTATACAAAAAAGGGAAAGATCAAGTGCTTCTGAGATGTGTGGATGCTATTGAAGCCGAGAAAATACTTGAGGAAGTCCATGAAGGAATTTGTGCAACACATGCCAATGGTTTTACTATGGCCAAAAAGATCATGAGGCTCGGTTACTACTGGTCAACGATGGAAAGTGATTGTATCAGTTATGCGAGAAAATGCCACAAATGTCAGATTTACGGTGATAAGATTCATGTAGCTCCTTCGCCACTTCATGTTATGACCTCTCCGTGGCCCTTCTCCATGTGGGGCATGGATGTTATAGGACCAATTTCTCCGAAAGCTTCTAATGGGCACCGATTCATTTTTGTGGTGATAGATTACTTCACAAAGTGGATAGAGGCAGCCTCATTCGCGAATGTGACGAAAACAGCAGTCTGCAAGTTCTTGAAAAAGGAAATCATCTGTCGATACGGGTTGCCTGAGAGAATAATTTCGGATAATGCGATGAACCTGAACAATAAGATGATGAAAGAAGTGTGTGAGCAATTTCAAATAAAGCATCATAATTCATCACCCTATCGCCCAAAGATGAATGGAGCTGTCGAGGCAGCCAACAAGAACATCAAGAAAATTATCGGGAAGATGACTGAGACGTACAAAGACTGGCATGAAAAGCTACCATTCGCCTTGTTTGCATACCGTACATCTGTGAGGACGTCTACGGGGGCAACTCCTTTCTCATTGGTCTATGGAATGGAGGCCGTGTTGCCCATCGAAGTTGAGATCCCCTCCTTACGAGTTCTAATGGAGTCAAAATTAGAGGAAACAGAATGGGTTCGGGCTAGATACGACCAATTGAACCTTATTGAAGAAAAGCGCTTGAAAGCGATCTGCCATGGACAGATGTACCAGAGGAGGATGATTGCGGCCCACGACAAGAAGGTACGGCCAAGAACATTTCACGAAGGAGAACTTGTGTTGAGAAAGATTCTCCCAATACAGAAAGACTTTCGAGGAAAATGGGCGCCAAATTGGGAAGGACCATATGTTGTAAAGAAGGCTTTCTCAGGCGGAGCCTTGATTCTCACTGAAATGGATGGGAAAGAGTTGCCGAATCCAGTGAATTCAGACGCTGTGAAAAAATACTATGCCTAAAAAAAAAAGAAAAAAGAAAAAGGACCAAGATGAAAACCCGAAAGGGCGTCTTGGCAAACAGAAAGGGATTAGGATGAAAACCCGAAAGGGCGTCCTAATAAAACGTATGTGAATCCAAGGGGCAAGATGATTTGAACAGGGAGTCAAATGATGAGATTACAATATTTGAGGCATTTCTGAAAGCTCGAAATCTTCTACGCAAGAAGCCAGGCTCGAAAGGATCCTTGATTAAAGAAACGTGGAAGAGTTCATGCGTTGAATATTTAGAGCATTTGTATCCATTGAATATAATTCCTTTTCTCTTCATGACACTTTTAACTATTCTTGATCAACTTTCTTTGTTTGTTACTTTTGAAATAAAATAAATGTGAAGTTCCTTTTCTTACCTATCTAACCATCTTTCATGCATCTCGTTGTGTGTTTCATTTAGATAATAAATAGTAGAATAACATGCTCTTAACAGAAGAAATGTTAAGCATTACTTGGATGAAATTTTGAAAAGTACAAGAGCTTCAAAGCAGGGACAAAGTTCAAACAGGGGCAAAAGAGTGATATTAGAGAGGTGCAGATTGCTCAGATGGCTTGAAGACGGGTATAAAGCCTGAAGAGAACCAAAAGTCAAAACACTGAACACAGATCTTCAAAAATTGTGATGAAAGAGCACATATGGCCAACATACCTAAAGCGCATAACATAATCATGTAGGCATAAAGGCATTTAGGACCAACATATGCATATCATGATAACATCATAACATGTGCAGGTACTCCATCATAACAGGAGGTTTGGATGATAACTGCTGAATCAAAGGGAAAGGCACCTGGGCCTCACCAGATGACACGTTTTGGTATTCTGGTATTTTCAATTTATTTTTGAAAAAAATCAACTCATATTACAGAGGTGAGTTGAGCCTCAAGACACGTTGAGGTAATTTCAATTTCTTTTCAAATTTATGTTTCAAAAATCAACTCATATTACAGAGATGAGTTGAACCTCGACACACGTTGAGGTATTTTCAATTTTTTGTCTTTCAAAAATCAATTCATGTTACAGAGGTGAGTTGAGCCTCAAGACACGTGAGGTATTTTCAAGTTCTTTTTAATTTCTGTTTTAAAAAAATCAACTCATATTACAGAGGTGAGTTGGGCCTCAGGACACGCTGAGGTATTTTCAATTGCCGTTTTTCAATTTATGTTTCAAAAATCAACTCATATTACAGAGGTGAGTTGAGCCTCAGGTCACACGCTGAGGTACTTCCAACTTCTTTTCAAAAAAAAAAAAAATCAACTCATATTATAGAGATGAGTTGAGCCTCAATACATTGAGGTATTTTCAATTTCTGTCTTTTCAAAAAAAAAAAATCAACTCATATTACAGAGATGAGTTGAGCCTCAACACATTGAGGTATTTTCAATTTCTTTTTAATTTCTGTCTTTCAAAAAATCAGCTTATATTACAGAGATGAGTTGAGCCCCGGTCCACATGTTGAGATGAGTCGAGCCTCGGGTCATAGGCCGAGAATAAAGATTGAAGCTGGTCGAAGTTATACCCCTAAAGTTGCAGAAGAGAGGACCACAAACTTTATCTCATTGAAATGTAGCAGAGAAGATTGTAGATATCAGATCTTATCCCTCTGAAGTTGCAGAAGAGCAGATCACAACAAACCTTATCTCCTTGAAGCTGCAGTGGATGAAGCAGATCGAAGACGATGAATCTTATATCTCTAAAGATACGAGTGGATTGAAGCTACAAGTCATATCTTTGAAGCTGCAGGGGATTGAACCAAAGCCACAAGATACGGTGGACTGGAAAGAGACTACCTGAACAAGAAGAGCACCAAAGAGGTCCAGACTCGGCAAGACGAGGCAAAATTGGCCTTTATTATGTCTTTGCTCTATTCCCGTTGCACGACAATGAGCAAAGAGGGGCAGCTGTTACAGGCCAATTTTGGCCTACCCTTAAACCCAATTCCCTTTACAACCCAAAACCCAAATTTTAACTCCCAACTCCAAACCCAAAATTACCCATTTCCAAAACCCAATAAAGACCAACCCATACCCGTTACATATGACCCAAACCTATAACACCTTGACCCAACAGACCTAAATTCTACCCAAGCCCAAACCCCTTTTACCCGATCAGCCCAAAGCAGAGAGAAAAAAAAAGAAAAACAAAAAACCTAGCCCTAACCTAAACCTAGCTCGGCGCCGCAACCACTCCCTTGGCCCTCAACTGCTCCACTGTGCCCCCGACCACTTGCTCTGCTGCTTTAAACCATCAGCCATACCCTGCAAACGGAGTGAACACGCAAGAACAGAGAAAATAATAGCAAAATATTTGTAAACATCGGATATAAGAACCGATAAAAGGAAATGTAAAGGGGGTTCGGATAGGGGAAATACACCAATATTAGATTTAGAAGCAAATATACATGCAAAATAGAGTAGGATCGAACGAAGAATAGCACTAAATCAGAATCGTAAATCAAGGGTTAATATCAAATACAGAGGTGATTTTCTTTCTTTTTTTCTTGGTGTTAGTTTCGAACCCATTTTTTCCTTCTTACTTTCTTTATTTTTGTAAATATACATATATATACATATTATATTTAAAAACTAAAAAAAATACAAAAAAAATTACTATTATTACCTTTCTGAACCTCCGGCCACCGCGCGCGGTGGCCGGTGATGGGCGGACGAGCGAACGGAGACCATCAGACCCCAAGGCTGGATCGGGAGAGGTAAGGGCAGAGAGAAATGGGTGTTTTTTTTTTGTTTTTGAACGGTTAAGAGTGAAAAAAAATATTTTGGCCTTTAAAAGGAACCCGGTTGCCCGACCCATAGCCCGCGTGTTAACCCGATCCGGGAGGTTGGATCCGCGTGTTTTCCCTCTAAAGGGGGAAATTTGCGCAACCGATCCCTTCCCTTCGCAGTGCTCGCTGATTAAATCTTTCATATATTCTAATTTAGCCCTGAAATCTGTTCCGGTTTCCAAAATGGTTCCCCATACTGCGCAGTGTTTCGAAAGTGTGGGAAATTTTCTCTTTCGGTCCTTACTGGCTTCATGTGTGTTCAAATAGGTCCTCATCGATTGCTTTATTTTAAAATTCGGCCCGAAATTTTGATTTTGATTTTGCTTTCAATTTCATCCTTTTTTCCATTGTGATATTATAACTCTGTTATTCTTCTTCATTATTGTATTGTTGATTGTATTTAACACATTTGTGTATATATTATACATAGTATTGTTTTTAATCACTCTATTTTAAAATATTATCATTATATTTTATTTACCTTTATATTCATTATTATTATTAGTATTATTTTTGCTTATTACTTATATATATACATATATGTCGTTATATTTTAATTCTTTTTATTTATTATGTAAATACTTTCTAACATTATTATACATATTTCGTATTCCTTTTTAACCTATGTATAAATTTATCAACAGTCATTTTTTAGTACATATTATTACTTTTTTTACTTTATTATTATTATACATATCATATACTATTATCTTTATTATTTTTGTCATTACCATTTTTATCATATATTTGTTTTATACTATATATTTCATGTATTTTTAATGACTAAGTTTATATATTTAATATATATATTTTGTACATTTTAATGCTATGTACTGTATATGTCTTCAAGAATTATATTATATGTATATTATGTATATATTTTCAATATTACTTGGTAATCTTTTTAACATATGTGGGCACATACATTTATGAGGTATTGTTTTAAAATATATATATTATATATTATTTTCTTCATCATCATCGTTACTATTATTACTTTTAGTATGTACATATATTTCATGTAATTTTGTTATCATTACCTTTTACATGTGTACATTACGTATATTTTATCTAGTATATTATTCATATTTGTTTTCATATTATTACATGTTTTTTTATACCGTATTGAAATACCCAAAAATATATCTTTATTTATACCCATGATTTCCTTTATATTATTGTTGTGAATATATAATCTTGTCATCACATTATTTTGCGCATATTTCTATACTATTATGTTCTTTCATTGTGTTTTTCATGTATTATTTTTTTTTATATGTATTATCTTATATACTTTTTAATACCATAGGATGTACACATTCTTAATATTACACCTGCATGTACTTATATTTTCAATATTATTATATATTTTCAAAACTGCTATTATATTTATTTTGATTTTAGGTATTACTTTTAACACTAGTCCATTGCTATATTACTATATTGTATTACCACCATCACTATCATTTGCTTTTAAATATTTTTATCACGAATCATACGACTTTCTACCCCATGCCAAATTGACCTATATATATAGGCAATGTTCGGTGTTTAGAAATTCGAGAAACCGTGCCCTAACGTATTGGGTTTCGGCTTTCTCGTCTAAATCTAAATGCTCGAATAACCTTCTCAAAATATAAATTTAAATAAAAAGCTTATAAAGTACTATTATTTTTGCATATCATTAATCGTGTCTATGTATTCCATTTCCGTATTTCACTTTGTTATGCTTTCATCGCATATATTTAAAGTTTCCTTTACCCGTTTCAAAAATTTTTCTTACAAAGGCAAAGGTTCCGTATTTAGATACTCGGGAATCGTACCCTAACGTATTGGGTCGCGGTTTCTCGTTTAAGTCTAAATCTTCGCATAAGCCTTCCAAAACGATATGTAATTTTAGTAAAAAAACTCATTCTCGAGAATTCGAGATGTCACGTCCTAATGCATTGGATATGACACTTTGTTATCTCGGGATAAGATTTTCAAAAAAAAAGAGGCAATGTTCGGTACCTAGGGATTCGAGGAATTGCGCCCTAACGCATTGGGTTTCGATTTCCTTCATTTGTCCTCAAGTAATCGAATATCCTTTCAAAATAAACACCCAAATTCTAAATAAAAGGCAAGTTTAGCCTCAAAGGACGAAATGTCGTGTCCTACCGTATTGGATGTGATGTTTTACCTTAAGGCGAACCAGTCTTTGATTTACGTTTTCAATCTACCCAAATGATTTTAAAGCAAATAAGGATCGTATTTTAAAGTTTTCGAATCATCGACTTTTAAGACACTAATTAATCGACAAGGTACCAATTTTGGGCGTATCGGGGGTGATAATCCTTCCCCGTACGTAACTCACTCCCGAACTCAATTTTTCTGATGTTCGCAGACCCCAAAATGGTGTTTTAACAAACTAAAATGTTTTTAAAACAACCCCCTTTTTGAGGTGGCCGATCGCACCCTAAAAAAGATCGGTGGCGACTCTAATTCATATTTTTAAGTCGACGTCCGTTTTGTTTTCACAAAAATGGTATCGACAGCTTGGCGACTCCACTGGGGAATCCCTAAAGAAGAATGGAGCCACGAGTTGGTTAATTTTTGTCTTTCCGTCGAAATTTAGAAATTTGTTTTTAAATATGATCCTTTCATTACGTTTTATCAATTTCGTGATTTAATTTTCATTATTTTGTTTTGTATTTACTGCAAGCTTTATATCATTGCACATTCCATTTGCATGACCGTTGGGGTCCCACCCTTAAGTGGGAGTAAGAAACTATGCCTTCGTGAGGTTTTCACCTCCGCACGGGCTAGTGGATTGCTTCCGGGATATATCCGTACCTATGTCTTCGTGAGGTTTTCACCTCCGCATGGCCATAGGGAAATGTGTCCCCCTGAACCGAACTCGATCTATATGAGCCTATAATGGGCGAGGATTGAGGAATCTGCTGGTTCAGGTACCTTTTACTCTAGAACCAAACCGCATGTACCAAACCTTAAGAGCCCACCCTAGGAAGAGTTTTGCCAAACCCTAGCAAATCACCTGAATATATGCCTTGTTTACTATTTTGATTGGTACTGATGTGTTCTATTTTGTTTTGTTCATGACTACATTGCATTGTATCATCATAGAAAAGAGGCGTCAATTCAGGTTTGGTTACTAAATAGAGCGCTGATCATGGAAAAGGGGTTTCTTGATAAAGTGGAAGAAAATGCGACTGTCCGAAAGTGGTCTGAGGAAACGTGGCAAAGAAAAGGAGATAGTTTGGTCGAGGGATACACATCGGAGTTGTGGGACTTCACCAGCATCAGCGTTACACAAAATGATCTCCAGGAATTAAGAGAGATATGGGCCAACTGGGATGACGAGGCCAAGCAACTATTTTATTATAATTATGGTGATCTACCTTACTTACTCGACATTAAAGTAGATAAGCATTTGTTCCGAGCCATGACTCAATTTTGGAACTCAGCATATAGTTGTTTTACTTTCGGAAATGTGGACCTGGTACCTACTGTGGAAGAATACACTACCTTACTTCGTTGTCCGAGAGTACAGATTGATAAAGCCTACGTCAGGGTGGTCAACGTCCCAAGTTTTGTGAAGAAATTAATGAATATCACAGGCATGAGTGAGCAATGGGTTGTAGCCCGAATTCAACAGAAAGGGGAAGGCAAATGCATCCCATGGAAGAGTTTGAAGGATCTAGTTCTAACGCATCTTGACATGAAAATAAGAGTTGATGTGTTTGCCTTAGGCATCTACGGGCTAGTAATCTTCCCTAAAGCCCTAAGGCACATAGATGAAGCAGTTACTGATTTATTCGATCGACTAAGCAAAAGAGTCAATCCAGTCCCTGCAATTTTGGCAGAAACCTTCAGATCATTGAACGCATGCCGAAGAGCCAGCGAAGGAAGATTTATAGGATGTGCATAGTTCCTGTTAGCTTGGTTTCATAGTCACTTCTGGAAATTAGAGAAGCCGTCCTACCGAGCTTGCTATGTGGACTATTCTCTATTAAAGGATATGGCATTGACACCAAGACGGGACGACATTTCAGAAGAAAAATGGATGGAAATCCTTCAGAATTTGCAAGTCGAAGATATCGAATGGAAAGCTCCATGGATGACTCCCGATCAAATTTTATATCGCTGTGGTGAGTTCGACTGGGTTCCTCTTCTCGGGATATGGGGGCTATCAGATGTGCTCCACTGCTTGTATTGAGACAATATCAGTCAAGACAGTTTGTGCCGGCTACGCAAGGTTTAGCCCAAAGTGAGTTTGTGTATAGAGGCGAAAACTATAAACAAAAAATTCGTGAGATATCGAAAGCTTGGAGCCAAACTTGCAGGATGAAGAGATTTGCTGCAAAACCAATGTCAACCCCTGAGTACGGTTACTGGAGAAGTCGGAGAGTCAACGATAATGTCCTCTTTCCAAGTCAAGAAAATGCTCGGCCTTTAGAAGAGCATCTGCGAGTGATCCTATCAGAATTGGAGGTTATCAAAAAAGACTTTGAAGAAAAGAGTCGAGAATTAGAAAAAAAGATAGAGAAGCTCGAAGAGGAAAAGATGCAATTGGGATTAGATGTTGATATCCACAAGCTGGAGGCTGAGAAGCTAAGAAAAGGGAAGAGTAGGGTCGAAGAAGACCTAGACGATTTGAAGACGCGATACAAGAAAACCTGTAGGGCCAGAAGGACTGCTGGTTTGGGTAAAACATCAGAACAGTGGAGACAAGAAGTCAAAGAGGAACAAACTAAGGCTAGTCGTTGGGAAAAGCAATTTCAGGAAGCCAGATACGAGAGGATGCTTTGAAAAGAAGCTTGCTTGAGAATCAGAGTGAAAAGGACAGGTTGCGAGCTCGAATAGCGGACTTGGAAAAGTCCCTGCATCATCATCGCCATTGTAACTCCGTGATTGAGCTAAAGGCTAGTTTAAGCAAAATCGAAGAGTTAAAGGTAAAGATAGGGGAGATGGAAATGGCACTACAAAATGCTGAATTACGAATTGAACTCCTTGAAGCAAACAATGAACACTGGAAAGAACAGCTCCATTCCTCACAACGTCAGGTTAGAGACCGGGATCATGTCATGGGCGAAGCCTTGGTTCAAATTCGAGAAGTTGCCGAGCATCTGCAAATCCTAGCAACAGAAGCTGACATATTAAGCTTAAAGTTTGAGTCTGTATCAGATCGTGGCCGAGACTTAGCTTGGCTTCTCAAAAAAGTTAAGACCCTAGGAAATAGGGCCAAGTCATATATGTAATCTTCTGCCTTATGTAACGAAGTTCGTTTTCTAGAAAAGTGATCTAATTGAATCGAATCAAGAATTAACGCCTCTTTCTTTGCATTCATTTCATTCATATGCATTACATTACATTAACATGCATTAATTCCCATTGAAAAGGGGTCTGATTAATTAAAAATTATGACAGAGACACTCACGCCTATAAAATAGGCCTTCAAGAAAGGGAAATGCAACCTGGCTCTCTTGATCAATGAAACGCCTGAAATAGAGGCTATCTTAAAATCAACATCAAATTTTTGCATACGCATTCGTAGCTAGCATTCATATGGCATTCATGCATTCATTTCATATCTCGTAATCGTTCACTAAGGTTAGAATCCTATAAATCGCAGGGTTGCAACGATATAAGGCTGGAATCTCGACATTCATATAGAACACGACGACAAACTAGAGCAATGGAAGCAGAGTTTAATGAAAGAATTGAGAGAATGGAAAGGGCTCAAAAAGAATTACAAGAGCAGTTAGCCAAATCACAACAAGAAACGAGAGATCTAATGATAAGATCTCGAGAGGAATCATTGGAACAAAGGGACCAAATGGCAAAAATGTTGGAAATGATGTCAGCCCTGGTAAAAGGAAAGGGACCCGTGCAGAACCCAGAGGTTGTCAACCTTGATCAAGATCCACTTTACCCACCTGGATTCACCCCGCCCCATATAACGCAAAGAGTGCACACCCAAGCGGAATCCGCTGGGTTAGAACAACGACCTGCGCCGGCTACGCACCTAGGACAGGGGATATTTGTATCAGCTCCTGCTAACCCGCCCGTCCCAGATTTGGATGATCCGGTGGAAATCGTCAGGTTGAGGGTGGAGGATCATGAGGCTCAAGAAAAATACAAGAGCTTAGAAGAAAGACTAAAAGCGATAGAAGGCACTGAGGTATTCTCTACCCTAAGCGCCAAAGAGCTTAGTTTAGTGTCCGATCTAGTTCTACCGCTCAAGTTTAAAGCACCTGATTTCGAAAAGTATGATGGGACAAGGTGCCCGAAGGCACACTTGGTCATGTTTTGCCGGAAAATGACCGGCTATGTAAATGAAGATAAATTACTCATACATTGCTTTCAAGATAGCCTGATTGGATCGGCTCTTAGATGGTACAATCAGCTTAGCCGAGATAAAATTCGGTCGTGGAAGGACTTGGCGTCTGCGTTTTGTGAACAATATAAACATGTGTCTGATATGGTGCCCGACCGGATGACTCTACAGATGATGGAGAAGAAGCCGTCGGAAACCTTTAGACAGTATGCGCAAAGGTGGAGAGACGTCTCAGCCCAAGTAGAACCTCCGTTGACCAAAACTGAGATAACTGTCCTCTTCATTAACACCTTGAAAGCACCATTTTATGACAAATTGGTGGGAAGCGCTACGAAAGACTTTGCAGATATTGTCATATCTGGCGAGCTTATCGAGAATGCTGTAAAGAGTGGTAGAATGGAGGGGCAAGAAAGTTCTAGAAGGACAGCACCCTTGAAGAAAAAGGAACCAGAAGCCCACATGGTGGGGACTAGCAGCCGTTATACCCCCAGCCCGTATCCAAGTCAACCTCGACCCCGAAATTTTTCACCTCCAAATTACTATTATCCTCATCAGACCCCATATTACCAAACACTACACCCTCATTCACCTTACCCAGTTTATGCCGCCAGTCATCAAAGGCCAATGGCCACATTTCCACAAAATACCGCACCCGTCCGCGGCCAACCTCAGAATGAACAAAGGCTTATAAGATCAAATTCTGAGAAACCACAATTCACTCCTATCCTTGTGTCATACGGGAAACTGTACCCGAAACTCTTAGAGAAGCAGCTGATATCACCACACTACATGGCACCATTGAAGCCTCCGTACCCAAAGTGGTACGATCCAAATGCTAGTTGTGTATACCACGCCGGGAATCAGGGGCATTCTACGGAGAACTGCCTAGCTTTTAAGAGAAGGGTTCAAGGACTCATTGACGCAGGTATTCTATGATTTGATGGTAGTAGCAATACAACCGAGAACCCATTCCCTAATTACAGTGGAGGAAGTGTGAGTATGGTGATGGAAGAGAATGTTTGGCATACCAAAAGATGCGTTGCAGAAGTAAAAACACCCCTGCAGAAAGTCTGGGGGGTTTTGGTGGAAAAAGGATTGATCAGTCATCCTGGTAAGATCTGTAAAGAGGAAGGTCAGAATTTTTGTGACTTCCATGGCATGGAGGGACATGATATCCAATCTTGTGACGAATTCAGAAGTTTACTGCAAGATATAATGGACAGTAAGGAAATTGGGATTATTAGCAAAAGTAGAGAGGCTGACAAAGGTGAAGTATGCGCCTCTGACAATCAGTCGTCAGGTTGCCCATATAGCACTGACCGACCGCTGGTAATCTATTATGACGCGAAAAATGAACCAGTGAAGCCGAAAGTAATAATTGAAGTACCATCACCTTTTCCTTACAAGGATGGTAAAGCTGTGCCCTGGAAATACGATGTCAATATTGTCACGCCTGAAGATGAAAGGTCTAGAACTGCAAACGTGGGAGAAGTAGGCCATTTTACTTGAAGTGGACGATGCTATTCTAAGGAAACCGAGCCAACAAAGAAAAGTAGTGACTTGAAACAGAAAGGAAAGGCAATAATGTACGAGACTGAAATCGAACATGAAATTGGACCGGAGCCTGAAACCAAGAAGCCGGTGGATGAAGAAGAAGCTCAAGAGTTCTTAAAGTTTATCAAACACAGCGAGTATAATGTAGTTGAACAATTGAGTAAACAACCTGCGCGGATTTCGGTACTATCTCTGTTATTGAATTCTGAACCCCACCGAAACGCCTTATTGAAAGTACTGAACCAAGCCTATGTAGCAAACAATGTATCCGTTGAAAAACTTGGTAGGTGGGTCAACAATTTAAATGCTGATAACTTTATTTCTTTTAATGACGACGAAATACCGCCTAACGGGAGAGGTTCTGTGAAAGCCTTACACATCACAACCCGTTGTAAGGGGTATATAATACCCAATATGCTTATTGATAATGGGTCAGCACTTAATGTTATGCCATTGGCCACACTATCTCGAATCCCGATAGACTTGTCCTACCTAAGGCCCTGTCATTCCACGGTAAGGGCCTTCGATGGGACGAGGCGTGAAGTAATGGGAAAGATCGAGATCCCCTTAGAAGTAGGCCCCTACATCTATGAGGTGGAATTTCAAGTCATGGATATCACACCATCATACAATTGCCTCCTGGGAAGGCCTTGGATTCATTCTGCGGGTGCAGTTCCATCGTCTCTTCATCAAAAAGTGAAATTCATCATGGACGGCTGCTTGGTTACGATCGAGGGCGAGGAAGATATTGTCGCCTCCATCTCTGCTGATACACCATACCTGGAAGTAAATAAGGATGCTGTGGAATGTTCCTTTCGATCTTTTGAATTCGTCAATGCCACATTTGTTGCGGAGGGAAATATAATTCCCGAACCTAAGCTCTCTAAGAATACTAGAATGGGAATTAAGTTGACCGTAGGAAGAGGTGCCCGAGCGAGAAGAGGTCTGGGGAAATATCAGCAAGGGATAGTTAGGGCTCTAAAACCAGTACCCCACAAGGCTCGGTATGGTTTAGGTTTCCAACCAAATGCGCGTCAACTAAGAAAACAATGGAAGAAGGACCAAGAAAGGAGGATCGCAAGAACCTTAGGCCAAGAACCAGAGTGGGAGCCTATAGAGTATCCTCCTTTGTCAAGAACATTTACGTCTGCGGGAATGATATACCCTGAACGAGATAACTCACGAAGTGCGCTAATATTAATCAAGAAGGGTTTTCAAAATGTCAGCATAAATGTTATCGACAAAGGAGCTGATACTGATACGAGCAAAGACATCTCAGGAATACGCCTTTGCCCTCCTGATTTTGAGTTGAACAATTGGACTGCCGAGGACCTTCTTGTAGTTTTTAAGTCTTCAGAGTAATGCTCAACATTAACCCTCTATCGTGTCCTTGGATATAATAGAATTCTTTTGTAAGAGCTTGTATTTGCTCTTTATCATTCACAAAAATGGTATCGACAATTTGAAATAAAATAAAACAACTTAAAAAGAATAATATATACACATATTCAAAACAACATGTAAAAAGGCTAAAATAAACAATAAGTAAAAAGAAATTTAATGTAATAATATATGGAGTAAAATGGTTTAGTAAAAATAAAATACAAAAGTACTTAAAATAAATAACATAAAAAACTTAAAATAAGTAAAATAACATAACTTAGAAATATATAAAAGCTGAAACTAAATAAAAGTGACTCAGTTGAAATAAGAAATAAACTTGAATACTAAATCTAAAATAAAAAAAAAACAAACGAATCGGGGCCCAGGCGAAACGCGCGTAAAGCTACGAGGGCCAAAAGTGAAAATAAACCGAATCCCAAAACGGGGTGTTCAAACGTGAACCAATTTTAAATAATGCCCAAATTTCGGGGCCAAATTAAAAAAGACAAGAAAACTAAAACATGGCCCGATCATAGGATAGCGTAAAGGAGAGGGATTGCTCGCGCAAATATCCCTTTTAAGCAGAACATGCGGATCCTCCTTCAAATCGGGTCGGGTTGCACGGGTCACCCTTATACGACACCATTTTAAGGTCATTGAATCAGACCTAAAACGACGTCGTTTCACGTCGCATATAAGGGCAAATGGGAACCAGAAAGAACAGGTATCCGGCCATTTCCCTTTTTGCAAAACCCTAGCCCCCTTTTTCTTCAATTAACTGATCCTCACAAGGCCAGACCCTAGCCGTCCTCCGACTACCCCAAATGGTGATCGACGGAGGGTGACCTGTTCACTCTTTACCCCCGTTCGAAGCAAATCGCAAGGCTGAAACCCTCTCACCCCGCAAAGGCCGAAACCCTCTCACTCCGAGGCCTTCGACCGCGCTTGGAGGTGGTTCTAATGACGGAGACCAGGCCTCCGATGCCCCAAACCTGAAAACTCAAGTAGAGCTCTCCCCTTTTCTTTTTATATTTTTTTGGATGTAATAATAAAAGAAGAAATAAAGTAAAAAAAACAGAAACGAAAACCGAACTAAGAACAAAAGATAACCTTTTTGAAATTTTTGTTTTTTGTATTTTCTTCCTTTTTTCCTTTTCAAATCTGTTTTTTTTAATATTAAAAAAAACCGCTTTTTTACAATTGTCTCTCGGTCTTTATATAACCGATTACAAGTCACTGTTTTGCTACTGTTGTCGTCTATTTTCTGCTCTGTTTCGTGCTCTGCTGCTCTGCTTTGCTTGTTGCAGGTCAAGAGAGTCAATGTTGCCGGCATTAAACGAGCTGATAGACCATGTGAGGCACGGCGCAAAGGAGGAGGTGCTGCTAGGGTTTCTGTTGTTTGTTTCCGATTTGGGCCATTGGGCCTTTAATTTTTTTGGGTTGTAATTTTATTTTTGGTTTTAATTTATTCGAGCTTGGGTGAAAATGGCCCATTACAGCGATCATTCGTACTGTTATTATCGACGTATTTTATAACAGTTATTATTATTATTTTCCAAAGGAGATATGAATATGAAAATAATTATAGAGAGAAGGTTGAAAGAAATTGGGAGTTGGGAGTTGGAAACCTAATTTGATATGCTTTAAACATGAAAAGCAAAGATGGGTTAAAGAAATCAAAGGAAAAATATAAATAGGCATTTGCTTGGCTGGTGTGGATTCCCAGCCAGCCACCCGCCTCAGTTAGATTAACGGTTGATTTGAATGTGGTGCAAAGATTTTTAGAATTGGAATTCATCAATTAAATTATCAATTTATTTAATTTAATTGAATATATTCTTTACAAATTATAAAAATAATTGCTTTGAATTAATATTTTAGTCGAATCAATTAATCCGATATAATGCTGTTGTGAAAATAATGGTGAAAGTGATACATCTAAAAACCCAGCTGTCAGTGGGACTCTCCCACTCACATTCTCAACCAGCCGCCACAGAATTGATTCTTCAACTACATTACACTACCCTCTTTCCATGAAGCTGGAAAAATGAATTAAAAACACAAACTTCAACATTTGATGGCCAACCCAATTCATGAAAAAGAAAATTAGGTAACATTGTGATATCTTTAATTGGACCCAACTTTCCATTTCTATTTGCATGAATGCAACCAGTATTTAGCAGCAATTTAATGAACAGTACAAACTGCCAGCTTGGGAACAAGGTAAATTTAAAAGCCAGATTTAAAAAAAAAACCCAAACTGATTCCTACATTTTGCCTCCTTCTAACTACATTTATGGACTTCAAAATTTGATACAGCCTATATTCATAAAAAGAATGTGTAAGTTGAGGATTTAGTTCATGTACGTTTATTTCATCAATTTTAGTTATTGTGTTTTTAAATTTTTAAATATTTTAATTTTAACCAAACGGTAACTAATAGGTTATCGACAAAAGTATCATAGAGGCCCCTATATTAGGAGTTAGATTGCATTTTACCCCTTTTACTCAAAAAATGGGTAAATTAGTCCCTATACATTAAATCTAAGAACAAACTAATCCTTTTGTTAAAAATTTCATTCATTTTTGCTATTAAAAATTGGTTCCTGTATGTTAGCATGAGGTATACGTGGCGTGTCATATGCCACTGTCTAGTTATTCCAACAAGCTCGCTAGCTTTTAACAATATAAATGGATGACATTTTTAATAGAAAAGACCAATTTGCTCTTCAATCTAATGCATAAGGACTAGTTTGCCCATTTTTTGAGTAAAAAGGGCAAAATACAATTCGACTTCTAATACAGAGGCCTCCATGATACTTTTACCTAGAATTACATGTGTAATGTCATATTAACTTGTTATTTTTACATATTACTCACAAAAACCAATTAATGGAATTAACGACTATCATTCGCGTTGAGATTGAAATTTCGAATTTTAAAAAGCATAGGAACCAAGAATGATCCAATTGGAGTTCATGGACTAAATCTACAATTTTACACATTGTACAAGATTAATAGCAAGATTTAATCAGATGAATTTAACTACTACTATTTGAATCAAGACTAAAATTTCAAAATACAAAAGATGCAAGAATAATAAAATTGACTAAATTAAAAAATACAAGACTAAAATTGACCTTAAATCCACAATTTGCAAAAAGTATAGAGAATGCAAGCAAAATTTAACCCGGAAACAAAATAAATAAGACCGTTAAAATATTCATTTTCAATATTCATAACCAGCTGGTCAAAAACGACGTCTTAACTCCAACGCAAAACCAAATGAAAAGCCAAAAACCATGCAATAAAAAGTTCCAAAAACCAAGTCTTTCTCATTCTTTTCTTCATTCCCAAAGCCACCTCCATTTTTTTCTCTTGTTCTTTATATATATTAAACACTTGAGAACCAGAAAGAGAGAGAAGAGGAGAGAATGGCCACAGGAGCAACAGCTGAGATGATCCGGTGTGTCCTCGAAAGTAGCCTTGTGATGCAAGAAATCGAGGTGGAGCGGAGGCCGTACCATCGCAACTGCAGCTGTGCCTTACACAACTTAAAAGCTGTTTGCTCTTCTGCCTTTTGTTCTCGTTCAAGGAATGTATGTTTTTCCAAGAAAAAGACCTTGAATGATTGTTCCTTATCAATGGCGACTTCCCAATCTTCTTCTCTTGGTGTTGGGCCTTGGGTTAAAAGCATGGAATCAAAGGCATCAATGGGGTTTTCCTTCAAGGATGTTGTTGAAAAAATATCAGAGTTTTGAATTCAGGTTTGGAGATGGAGAATTTATTGTTTTATTTTTGGGTCGCTTTTCTCAATTCTTTTTCTATTTAGTCTTATTATCAGTTTCCTAAGATATGGAAATTATTTAGAGGATTTAGATCAAGATTCTTTGAGGTATACATCTCTGTAAATGGAATTGGAATTCATTTTTCTTTGTAAACTGGCTGTAATCAAAGCCTCCACAGTTCTCAATATGCATTCATTTATGATTTATAAAATTTAAAATTATTATTAAAATTACGGATCGACTCTTAACTTAATTGGTATGGTCATTGTTATTAACGCAGAAAGATATGAGTGTATTATTTTTCTATTTATGGGTTGAGAGGGTTTATAAATAATTTTAGACATATGTCAAAAAACAAACATACTAATAATTAAATTCTTTTTAAATTATTATTTTATATTATTTCTGAATTAATAAGTTAAATTTTTATGTAACTATAAATAGAGATTTTTATCAATAAATTAAGTGGAGTTGTTTCATAAACTTTTCATTCTCTTTAATTCAATATGATATTAAAGTCTTTTGTCTAATAACATGATTTTCGATCTTGGCGTATATGTCTTCTTTTTTTATCCATTCGATCAAATGAGCATATTTTTGAATTTTCATGCATCTTTTGGGTTGAAACAATGCCAACTCTTATTTACAAATTTCAACTAATCAATTTTCATTATTACCCACCAATCATCAACTTCTATCCATTAGTTCAATGTGGGGGAGATTTGTGCTTGATTATTTGGTAGTCGGTTGAGGAGCTTTGCTCAGTGGATATTAAACCACATTTTGAATTCAATTCTACGATGTCGTAATGTATCATTACAATGTTTTCAATTGTAGAATTCACCCTTTTTTTTTACCATCAACTGTCTACGCTTTTTTCGTCATCATCAATCCAAAATTGTTGCTCTATCAACCATCATTGTTGCGGGGTAATAGTGTAGTCCTATATTTGAAACATTCAAATGAGTTTTTATCATTATCTTAGTTATAAAATGTTTTTTAAAATGTTATTTTGTCTTATTTTTTAAGTTGAAATTTAAATTTTTATATAGCTCGTCATTTAACTCCACAAAATGATGGCATGATACATTTTTCAGCTCAACAATATGATTATAATATTATGTAAATTTTTAGAATTTTTTAATATTGTTAAATTTTTTTGTAAAATTTTAGTTCATTATAATGTCATTTTTGAAGATTTATCTTTTAGTTTTACAATACACTTTGAATTACTTAATTTCGAGTTTGAGAGCTCAAATTATGATTAGAGCTATTGATTGAGTTTGTTAGGATTTATATTTCAAAAGGTTCAATTGGAGATTTATCCATCTATCCATCATATCCATTAGTTTATTCGTTCCATCTTTCACTTTTATTTTTTTCGTTTATTTATTTATTGTTTTGAATATTTACCCTTTGTTCTTAAATTTCTTATTTTAATTATTTTTGTTTTCATTGTTTTCTTAAATTTATTTGGTATTTTCTTTTTAGGTTAGATTCAAATCTTTCTTTCTCGAGTCGAACAACTTGAATACAATCTTAGTCTGCTATTCCTTATCACTTTGTCTTGAGACAAGACACATCGATGCTAAAATAGAATTACACCATTTCAGGTCTTGAGACAAGAATCTATAGAATCCATTGTCTCGAGTTAGCCAAACATTAAAGCAAAATACCTAAAATACGAAGAGGCTTGTCTCAAGATATAGAGTTCCTTGTCTCAAGACACATTCTTGAGTTTTGTCAATTAGGGTTTAGATTCGAATCCTAACTATATTTTAAACCTCATAAAACCACTAATAGCATAGAATGTGATTAATGTGTATTCATTGAGTTTATTTATGTATGTGATAAGTGTTGGTATTGAGTTCAAAAAACGCAACGGAAGATAGGTTTAAGGGAAACTAGAGTTCTAAATTTTTCTCCAAAAATAAGAACTTGGTTGTATTATCTAAAAAAAAAAAACACTTAATCAAGACTGTACATTTATGATTCGTCTAGGATAAATGTTTCGACCGAATAGTCTTCTCCACTATCCTTAAACTCACGTCTACTAAGTGTGGGCTTGCTTCGAATTAGAGATTTTTCACAAATTACTAGTGAGACAATTTTATAATTTCTCTAAACTTCTGGGGTCAAGTTGTAAATAACAAGAATATCTCTAGAAATTTTTTTGAAATAATTTTTCAAAGAATTTTCTCTCTACAACTTTTCTTGAATTCAAGTGTATGAGAATAATGACTCATGCTTTTTTTTATATAGGGAGAGTTTAGAAAGAGTTCAATTATGATTAAAATTAATCACATTAATATTAAATTAATAAAATATTATCTAGATAAATATTAAATTAAATTTAATATCTCATATTAATATTAAATTAATAAAATTCTATCAAGATAAATATTAAATTAAATTTAATACTAAATTCATTAAAATAATATTATCTTTAGAAAAGTTAATTTAAAATCAATTTACTTGGTAGAGTCCCACTAGGAGTCTAATTTTTCCACTGCTCTACAATAAAAAAATCACCAACACCGGCCACCAGATCGTTGCCATCGCAATTGCCGTGCCTGATGGTGCCATTGCTGATGTCACTTCTCCCCAACACCCCAAACTGTCTTCGTTTTACCCGAATGGGCTTGGTAGGCTCGGCTGCTATCGGTTTGATACGGGCTAGTGAAGGCCCGACCAGTCTAGTCCAGCTATCGATTGGACTGTAGGCACAGTTTCATACATAGGGCTCGATTCAACCAGTTTTTGGTTTCGATGTTGAGTTTTGGTTCTCGAGTTCAATTTTCGATCTCGGGACCAATTTTCAAGTTTAATTACCCATTGGGCCAATTGTCTGACTTGAAAAATAATTTCCAAACATATCATATTTAATTTAATTAATTTAATTAATTTAATTTTATTTGATCAAAATTAATTTTCTTAAAAAGCACTAAGATTTTCCAAATTAATTTTTAAAGAAAATTATTTAATCAAATTCTCTAGTTGAACAATTCTCACGACCACCTAATTTGATTCCACATCAAATAAATCGACTTAATTAAATTATATCCAAAGTCGTAGAATTTTATTTTGATTCAAATGCAGTCCGATCAAGCTTTTATTGAGCTAGTAGAGGGATCAATAAGATATATACAATTAGGCTCGAGTAATTGTAATTATGTTCAGAAGCATCATTTTGATAATTCGCAAATTACTTAATCACAGAGTCAATATACAAAGGAGTATCATTATTGTATACTCTTTACGAAAGTAATTCATCCAACTATTTTGTCCAATGACCTCGTCATGTTTGTGTTACCCTTATATGATATCCTTGATTCTTTTACTGGATCACGGACTCGTTTAGATTATCTACCAAAGTAAGTTGTCTTTCTCACAATGTAAACGTTCTTATAATGCCACTTATCACCAATTAGAACTTAGACAATCAATGAATTAATATTTACTTGTCACAATTTCATTATGTATGTAAAACATAAAAGACAGAAACACAGAAACACAGAAGACATAATAGTGAAATGTGAAATTAACTTTATTCATTTATTCATCATTCAAATACATAGAAAATAGTTACATGTTTACTATAATATGAGCACATTTCTCAACAATAAGGAACAAACAAATCAATATCGTATTCAAGTTGTTCGAATCGAGAAAGAAAAATTCATATCTAACTTGGAAAGAAGAAACCAAAAATATTAAGAAAAACAAAGAAAAATAACTAAAATAAGAAATTTAAGAATAAACAATAAATATTAAAAAATAATAACTAAATAAAGAAACTATAGAATAGAAATTGGAAGATGGATAAAGTAAAACAATGGATATGATGGATAAATAGATAAGTGTTCAATTGAACCCTTTGAGATATAAACCCCAAAAAACTCAATGAATAGCTCTAATCAACCCTTTAAGAAATAATCCTTGGCAAATTAAAGGAAGAAGAATGAATTTCCACGACTCATTGAAGATGAAAAACAGTTGTGTATCCAACGAACAATGCGTTGACCTTTATATAGGCTTAGCTAAGTACATCTAAATAAAAGTCTTAAGTATATTGAAACTCTAATCAATCTAAACGATAAGTAATTTTAAACTAAATTTTCTTGTTGACTAAGAAACATAAAACTACTAAGTAACTTAAAATCCTTAAAAAAAATCCGGATTTTAAAATAAATAAATAAAAAATTAATAAAACCTAATAAGTACACTATTGGGATCATATATAATAAAAATTAACCCTAAAATTGAACCCAATATGATTCAACCTCGAATTAAAAGCTAGAAAATTGTAATTTTCGTAATAATCCCGTCCAGAAATTCTATTCACGCAGTCTTTACTAAAATAGTTATAACTTGAGCTTTCTAGCTCGAAATCAAGTGATTCAAAATGCATTTCGAAGCTAAGAGATAGACTTCGAATGCTATGCAAACATCTTAACCTAGAAATGCTTGGATTCCATCCAAAAAGTCATTACAAATTGATTGATTTTCCAAACTTGAAAATTGACAGCTTCAGTGAATGAAATTTTATAAATTTCATCCGATCTGTGCATGTATCGATATGTATGTTGAGAATGTATGAGAATTTAATTACTTGAATGCTATGTTACTTATCATCTATGATTGAGTCAGTCTAGGTTTCTCCGACAATGTAATGTGATGTCACATATTTTGATTCGACGATCAAGTCGAGTGTGGGATGTCACATAATTTGATTTGTTTACTTTCATAATATTATTATTTAGTCTATATAGTTAATAGTGTTAACTATTTTGATTAAAATGCAAACATCAATTTTTCTTAAGAATATTATTTCAACAAAAAACTTTATTTTATATTGATGAGTTAGAATGAGTGGTTTTAAGAAAAAAAATTCCACATAAACATTATAATAATCAGAATAGTTAATGGTGTTAATTATTTAGACCAACAAATATTATTATGATAGAATAGAAGTCAAATATTACCAAAAAAGAGTATAGAAAATAAATCTCAAATTTAAATATAGTAAAGAGATCAAAACCGTTATATTACAGAAGATAATATATTCTTTACATGAATTATACAATTAAAATATGAGTTAGTATACAGTACATTGGCAGCATATATTTTTTATTTTATAAGTAGCCTTGAAAAATGTCTCTTTTTTTAAAATATTTATTTTTAAAAGTTTTTACTATACCTTTATAGAACACATGTCAACCTCAGCTTGTGAAATTTAAAAACTTCACTAACAACGTATTAAATAGTTTCTCTTAAAATACAAATTAAATTAAATATCTAATTTAAGTATAGTAAAATAAAATAAATAAATACTTAAAATGGATTATATATTGTAGTTTAAATAAATAAATACTTAAAATGGATTATATATTGTAGTTTCCATTATTAAATTTATTCTTTGATATTAATTCATAGTGCATACAAATATGAACCAAAGAATATGCATTACCTAAAGGAATGCCGTGGCCATCTGTGTCGCAACCTTTTGCTCTTTTTTGTGATTATATAACAATGATTTAATCACGTTACTTGTTAATTTAAATACATCATTATGATTAAAATATTGATGTAAATTCTTAAAAAATTTAACATCGTTAAAATTTTCTACAAAATACAAGTTTATTATAATATTATTTTTTTGTTACAAGGCTATCAAGTAATTTTTTTTAGTTTTAAAATGTTATACTAGTAAATTTAATAGAAGAATTGTAATTATTTTAACAACTGGACATGAATCGTATACAAAAAGTATAAGGATTTGCATTATATTTCAACTTTTAAATTTTTATTGTATAATTTAACTTAAAAAATTAATTAACCCAACACAAAGTGTAGTTAACCCTATATTGTATTAGTATTATTATTAAGTCTGTCGTGTACACACTATGATTTTCTTATTTTAGCTCTGGGAAAATAAAAAACTAAAATGACATTTAATTTATTCATAAACAAATTCAACCAGCATTATACCCGCAAATCTCAAACTTAGAAGAAGAAATAACCGGCAATGGCAACAGCTTTGGCGATAGCGGATAACCCAATTATGGTTGCACCGCTACTGCTAGGCGGCAGACTAGTAGCAGCACCATTGATAGCATTAACCGCATTGTCAAGACGGCCTTCAACGATACCATGGCCACCTTCACCATTATAGGGTGCACCAACATTTTTTCCAATGGCATCATTAATGCTGGGTGCGGCGGCCGCCTTGGTGTCAGCGGAAACCATCCCGACAATGGCAATTAAGGCCAAAACTAAAACAAGAATTTGGCGTGCCATTTATTGTTGAATAAAATTTGATTAACAATAAATGAACACGACAAAAAAAAAAAGATTGAAATGAAAGGGACAACTTTACGTGAATAAATAAGTATTTGAATTTGAGTAAAATTAGATAAATTTTAATTGTTGGAACACTTTGCATGAATTTAGCAAAACCATTACATATTTAGGCATTATGAAGCAGACAGATATAACACGCAAAAATTAGTTATCAAAATTCGTTAAATATTCAGTTTTAAATATGTGGTTGAATTGGGTTATATTATATTTTAATAAATTTTAATTTAAAATTTATTTTACGGTTTTTTTTTAAGGTTTGTAGTTTTCTTCTCAATAATATTGTTTTTAAAGTTTGAATCTAAATTCTCCTTTTGAAAGTACAATGTATTTTATTATTGCACCCAATTATTTATTAGTCATTTAAAATATTTTAATTTAATAGAAGTTAACAAAATTTATATTATATATATGTATATAAAAATAAAAATAAAAATAAAAGTAAACAGTTTAGATGTATGTATACAAAATGCACAAATATATATAACTTTAAAGTACTTACATATTATTTTCTTAAATATTTTACTTATTTAAAACTATAAAATTTTATTTTTTTGATATTTTTTTATGCTCGTTTTATAGTTTATGATCAAAGTTTATGTCTGCCTTAAAAATTTCATATAATAAATTATATTATTTTTTAACATTTTTAATTGACGTGACTTAAAAAGAATATATATATATATATATATATATTTATATATATATATATGTATTATTCAGGCATATATCTTTTATTAATAGACATGAGTTGCTTTAGCAAGGGCATAAGCTTAGCGATTTGCTTAAATTAATTATTCATAGCTTATTCTCACTAATACACTAATTTATTTAAATGTAAAAGCTTTGTTACCAAATATAAAAAAAATAGATAAACTTGTATTCATAGCTCTCTATATATTACACGAATAAATATTTTTTATAAATATTGTTATAAAATTATAAATGTAATTTTAAGTAAATTTTCATGCATTTAAAATTATATATAATTTTGCCTTTTATTTTTTCTTTACATTTATAAGATAATGGTCAAATTTTAGTTTTGACCTCTATAATATGTTAAAAGTTAAAATTTAATCTTTATACTTCAATTTTTACATAATTTAATTTCTCTACTTTATAATGTCATTAATTAGTCTAAATAGTTAATAGAGTTAACTATTTCGACTAAAATGCCGATGTCAATTTTTCTTAAGAATATTATTGTAACACCTCCTAACCCTAAACCGTCGCCGAAATAGGGTTACGGAGCATTATCAAACATTTCCGATCAATTACCAATATTAACTCTATTAACTCTATTAACTGTTCGTCAGTATATGTATTATAATTTAGTCATATTGTTCCTTTAATGGGCTACCAAAGCCCAAAATATACATTAGAAGCTAATCGGGATTTATTCAAGCAATCCGGGAATTTTTCATGAATTTCCCAAATTTTTCTTCAGTGTAGGGCTCACATGCTCGTGTACCAAGCCGTGTGGACTCTATATGAGCCTTTTATAACAAGTTAACCAACCCTGCAAATTCAAACCACAATAAACACGAAACCAATATCTCAACCAATCCAATTTATATACAAATATATCTGAATAAGATAAAAAACATCAACCTATTAATTTACTCGATATATAAACATAAGTATTTCATAGTACCATTCAAACTATTCACCCATTCTAAACTTTATACCTAATTGTACCATTATATAAACTTATCATTCAACATATAACATCCTTACATCCATACTCAAAATGACTTATATAAAACCTAAGTACATGCCACTTTTATCAAAAAGAAATTCACATCACCAAATTCTGAGGTCGAGATCGACTTTGGATGCTGGACTGGAATATTTGACTTCTACTAACCTACGCACGAAAAAACAATCGTATGCGGAGTATATTTATACTCAATGGTATTACTATAATTCAAATTATTAAAGTTAAATAACAAATTTACATATTAAATTGTATAACAGTTTAATTCATAATTAAAACTAATTCTTACTTAGCTTTTACTTCTCAACAATAGCTTAGCTTTTACTTCTCAACAATAGCAACTCAATTTGGCTATTTATTAATTTGATATCATATACCATCTCATTAAATCATTAATCACTTCATGAACTTTTAGTTCATGCATTTCATTCTCATTTCACAAATTCAATTTCTCATTTCATTTCAATAACACGATCAATCAAATTCATTCAATTTACCATTTCATTTATTTACTCCTATTAACAAGACTCAGACTTTGGCGGATACACGGATCCAACCAAACACACTAGAATGATACCTAGTGCCTCATCAGATAGTTCGAAGCAATAGTTGACAACCAGTGTCTCGTCGGCCAAGCCGAAGTAAGTATCCCTGAACACTTCCAATCCTATGGCATGCCAACTATATCCAACTTAGCCCGACTAGTTAATAGATATTCAATTCATATTTCTTAATTCAATTTCAATCAAATTCATATCAATCACAAATTCTCATATTCCAATTCTATACCACAATAATTTAATAATTCAATTCAAACCACTTCAATTTCCAATCAATAATCACATTCAATTTCTTACCTTATTTTACTTACCATTTATATTAATCAAATGCAATAATTAATAATAATTAAATTCGAATTATAGTAATACAAACCGTAGTTTTTCTATTCAATCCCCGTCTGTTTTCTCTTTCCCCTTTGTTGTAGGCCAATTTTGACCCCTATATACATAAAACCCACACCCAATTTAAACCCATTTAACCCAACAATAACCCAAAACCCATTACATTAAAGACCCAATCTAAACCCCAAATCAACCCAAATTAACCATGACCCATTACAACCCAACCCTAGCCCAAACACTAACAGCCCAAAACCAACTAAACCTAACCCTAGCCCCTAGCATTCGGTGCCGCCCCTAGCCACCTACCCTCTGATGCCCATCACATCCATCGCCACTGGCCACCGTCTGGTCACATCCACCGCCCTCAAGTGGCCTGGCCTGCAACAGAGATTAAAGGCATAAAATATACATTTGTAAAACGACTATATAAGCCGAACAAAAATTCAATTTCTAAACTCATACAAACAGAGATTGAACAACAAATCAGAGAACCAAAGGATAAAGAAATCAAAATAAAAAATCAAAGGTGATCTTTTTTTAATTTTCGAATCGATTTCTTTTTTCTTTTTTTTTTCTTTTTTCTTTTCTACTATACACGTGTACATATACATATATATATTCAAAGTAAAAATAAATAAATACCTTTCGAATTTTAGGCCACCGTACGTGGTGGCCGGCGGTGACGGAGGATGGCGGTGCCCTAAGGCCGGAGCTCGGGCTCAGTCAGAGAGAATCCTCTCTCTCTTTCTCCCTTTTTTCTTTCAAATGCTGGAAAATGATTTTTTTTTTTAAAATTTGGCCTTTCATAGCCCCCTAAAACGACGTCGTTTTGGGGTTGGCCATTAACACCCAAAACGGCGCTGTTTCAGGCAACTCGAATTCGACCCGACTCTCACCCACTAGGACCCGCGCGTTTTTTAGCGAAAGGGCTAATTGCGCTTTTAGTCCTTCCGCTTTTTCAAGCTTTTGCAATTAAACTTCTTCTGTATTTCAATTTTGCCCCGAAATTTGTCGTGCTTTGCAATTTGATCCCCCATGCTGCGTTGTGTTTTGAGGGGAAGGAATAATTGCTATTTCGGTCCTTCTAGCTTACACGCGTGTTGCATTTTGATCCTTTTCCCTTTATTTCTTTTTAAATTTTCCCCAAAACTCTGTTTTTAACTCAATTTTAGTCCTTATTCTTGTCATTTTATTTTTAAATTAATTATTTTGCTATTATTATTATTATCATTATTATATTATTATTAATTATTATTATTATTTTTCATGTACATATTATTTATATTATTCTTATGATTATTATTATTATATTTATTTTTACTACTTTTATATTTATTATTTGTATTAGTATTATTATTACTACTATTACTATTATTATTTTATATTATTATTATATTATATTTAATATTATTTTTAATATTACATTTTCACTATTATAATTTACTATTTTATTTTTCATATTTTTTTAGCTCTATATTAGTATCATATTATATTATTCATCTTCTTATGCATACTTACTTTATTATTTTAATTATTACTTTTTTACCTTTTGTATTTATTATTATATTATATTCGTCATTATTTTATTATTATAACTTTTATTATTCTAATGTTCTAATATTATATTTTAATGTTCTTCATTAATCGTATCATTATTTGCATTTTTTATTACAATAATCTTATTAGTTTTTTTATCATTTTAGAAATATTTTTCATATTTTTTAATTAATTTCAATAAATAAGGCAACGTACCGATTTTAACATTAAGTCGTTGATTTCATTGCTATGTTGGGTGAATATCATTGGCTCGTGTTAAAAACGGGACGTCCTTTTAAAAAACCAGAAGCTTAAAAATTCTCATTTTTCAATCGGATCACGATTAAATATCAAATTGAACTCGTATTTTTGAAAATTAAAGACAACGCGTGTTTAACGGGATACCAATTTTGGGCGTCACGAGGGTGCTAATACCTTCCTCGTGAATAAACGACTCCTAAACCCTATTTTTCTCTGGAGTTTTGACATAGACCTAAACTCGGCTTTCTTTTTACCCGAAAATAAATTTTTCTGTTAAAAAGAGGATTTATTAGGTGTCCAATCACACCTAGGAAAAAAGATCGGTGGCGACTCCTTTTTTTTAACAAAATCGAAATTCAGTTTTCAAATTTTCAATAAATCGCCTCAATTAGCGACCAAGCAAAATTTTACGTCGCTACAGCTGGCGACTCCACTGGGGACCCTTTTTTTTGAAAGTTGAGTCCGCAGTTAAGCACGTGTTGTCAAAATTTTCGAAATTCCTTGTTCAAATTAATATTTAGTCGTGATCCGTGAATTTTGTTTTTTTTAAAAAATCATACATTTGCATCGTGTTATAAATATTTTTCTAACCTATTTACCTTTTTGTTTTTCAGCTTTAAGTTTTTACAATTTTATTTTTTAGTTTTCAAATAAAACGAAAAGGTTTGTGAGTTTCTCCCCACACACCGAGCACTTGCATTTTGCATGACATGAGCTCTCTACTCGGGCTCCGTTCGCTTAAGTGGAAGTAAACGCTATGCCTTCGTGAGTTAACTCGTCCCTCCGCACAGGCTAGTGAATACTTCCGGGTTACATATGACTTATGCTTTCGTGAGTAAACTTTTCCCTCCGCATAGGCATAAGTAAATGTAATCCCTCGAATTGAGCTCGTAAGCTTGTGATGGGCAATGACCGAGGTTCTGTACTAATCTTAGTAGATGACAGTATGAAAATTCGAGTACCTGCCTAGAACTGAAACAGCATGTAGTGAACCGTACGAGCCACCTAATTAGAGCCATGCCGAACCTTCATCCGTTTAATAGTCATCAAATAAGTATATGGGAGAAACGCCTCTTACCTTTTATTTTACATTTACACTTTTTATGCTAAGGAATTGGGTCTATTGGACCGGGTAGCTTAATTTGTTAGATTTTCCATAGTGTTTCTCCGTTCATATTTGTTGTACTAACCAAGGTTATTTGTCTTTATTTTTATTTTTTATCTTTCATCATGCATCATAGGCATCTTATTAAGAAGGTGTTGATTAGAGATTGGTTGCCAAAAAATGAGTTTCTGATGAATGAGTCAATTACACAAGTAACCGAGAAAAATGCTGTGGTTCGAGACTGGTCTTTGAAAACCCAAAAAGCAAAAGGGGACAGTTTAACAGAAGAATGTATCTCCAATCTTCCCGAGCATGTAACTTCGAATGCTCACCAAAATAACCTCGAAGATTTGACTCGGATCTGGAAACAATGAAACTCAGACACTAGGGGCATCTTCACTGAAATGTACGGGGATATAGCTCACTTGATCACCGTCAACATGGATGAACAGCTGATTAAAGCCATGGTTCGATTCTGGGACCCAGCTTACCAATGTTTCACTTTCAATCAGGAAGATATTACTCCGACCATAGAAGAGTATGCTGGCTTGCTTCGCATTGACAATGTACAGTTCAACAAGATATATGTGAAAGAACCTAAACCGATGACCTTCAAGAAGAAGTTAATGAAGTTGACGGGAATGACCGATACATGGACTGAAAAATAGATAAAGAAAAAGAACGAAGCTAGTTGTGTTCCGTGGTTTTCCCTGTGAGATTTAGTTCAAGACCATCCAGATGTTGTGAAGAGAGTGGATCTGTTTGCTTTAGCTATTTATGGATTAATTGTCTTCCCAAAGGTTCTTGGGCATATAGAAGTTGCGGTAGTAGATTTCTTCAAAAGGTTGAGGCAAGTTGTAACGCCCAAAAAAAAACCCCGAATTTCTTTTTGTGTGATTTTTATGTGAATATGTGCTTAGTAGTATTAAGAAAATATTATTTAGGTGTTAGAAGGCCCATGGTAGAGTTTGGGTCCAATCTTAAAAAGGAGAATATTAAATTATTTTAGAGTTAAATTTTAAGCTTCTAGAAGATTGGTAGTGGCGTGAAATTGGACTCTCAGAGAGGTAATCAGAAGAGAAAATTTAGGAAAAAGATTGGGGAGTTATCAGGGAGAAAGACGAGGAGATAAGAAGGGGGAAGTGATGGAGCTGAATTGGGAATTGAGGTTATAGGCTATAAATATGTACCGAATTTGGATCCTAGGCTAATGCCAAATTTCTCATATTTTCCTCAAGTGCCAATTTGTATTTTTTTTCTTCTCTTCTTTCTTCTTTTTCTTGCCAAATTCTTCCTCTCCCTTTTGTTTCATCCATAGCTGAATCTTTCCCTTGCCAATTAAGTCATCTATTGTTTTGCTGAAACCCCTAGTGGTCCCATTATGCTTTTCTCTCTTAAAAGCCGAAGAACCATACCTTTACCGATTTCTCTTGTTCTCTATTACAATCTATTTTGCTACCCTCAATCAAGGGGGTTAGGAGCTGATTGCATATTCAGTGGATATTTAGGCCGCAAGATTCACGGTGAGTTTCAGTAAGTGTCTCATTCTCAATTTCAGTTTCTTAAAAGGGTGGCCGAATATATGTGTAGCCTATAAGGGTGACTCGTGTGGAAGACGAGTCATCTGATGTTGATAGAATATGTGTGTTGATGTAGATCTAGGAATATTCGAGACTATTCGCTAAGGAAAGGCTAGAAAAGCCGAAGGTTCATGGTAAGGCTACGGTAAGGCTTCGAGCTTTGATAAAGTTTTGGTAAGGTTTGGAGTTGATTCGAAAGTGGTTTTGATTGTAAGACAAAGCTGAGGATAGTGTAGTGTGGGTCATCAATCAGGTGTGTACAAACACTATACACATGATATCGAGAATGTCGAAAAGTCGAAATGCCGAAAGTGGCTAAAAGGGCCCGGTGGGCCCTGAGGCTAAGTTTTATGAAATTTATTGATTTTGTTATATGAATTGAGTTAGTCATGCATATTACATGATTTGAAATAGATTTGGGCCTAATGGGCCATACGATTATGATTTGGGCCTAATGGGCCATATGATTGAGAATGGGCTTTGTATATGGGTTTGGGCTTTAGTATATGTTAACGGCCAAACATTCATAAAACTTAAAAACACAAATGCAACCGTGGACAAGTCATAAGGTTGAAATGTGGTAATGGGTATATGCATGTCTAGGATTAGATCTAAGGAGAGCTTCATACTTAAGCGGTCTCAATGACCCACCTCCTCTTCTCTGGAATCCTACCTGGTGCATAGTGCCTGTTCACTTTGGCCAACGGAGACTTGTTAACGGGCCAGGTAGGTACTGAATCCATAAAACTTAAAAATGACCGAAATGCCCTAAGAGCAAAAATGACTAAAATATCCCTATATGTTAAATGTAAGATTTATGTTATATGTATGATTGCAGCATTCATATCATATTCTGTTTAGGTTGCATATGGGTGGGAATTATGGTATGGAGGAAGAATTTGAGGATCGCATGGTTGCTTGACGACCGTGGATCCACCGTTGGCTTTTAAAGCCCAATATGTGATTAGCAGCTTTGTCGCAATGTTAGGTAGTACCGTAACCGGGCTACCATTGCTGTGTAGCGGATGGGTGGGTCGATTTAGAAATCCCCACAGGTGTATAAGGTTGGTCGGGAAATGTTGTGTAGCGGATGGATTATTGGGGAGGGTTTTCATTGCATTGCATATGTGATGTATTACGATGATACTGTGATTCGGGCTTAGGCCCAATTGATTACTTGTATGTTAATGATTGCTGAGGGTTGTACACACTGAGTTTCGAAACTCACTCCCTCTTTTATTTTCTCAGGAAACCCTTAGTAGGCGGTTCGACGAACGGAGGGACTCGGAGGTAGCCAGTTAGCGAGACGCTTTATTTTATTTGTTTTTCTTTATAGTTCCTAAGTATTTTGATTTTGGATTGTAATAAGGCTTTACCCCTACTATTTGTTACATTGAACGCTTTACTTTATTTCCTCTAAGTTATCTCACGTCGTATTTTGAAACAATGGGTTTATTCAAAATTAAGCTTCCGCACTTAAAAATATTTTTCCTAAAAAGGTAAAAAAATAATTTTGAACTTATAAAAAGACTGATTGATTTTTAAATACAAGCCGTTTGAAAGACAACTTTAAATTGGAATTTTACTCAAATCTCTTTAAGAAGGGTTTTCAATGAAAAACAAGGTTTTTCGCAAAAACACTTCAATGTGACACGCTAGATTCGGGCCTAACTTCTAGGCTGGGTTTGGGGTGTTACACAAGGAATCAACCCCGTCCCAACTATCTTGGCCGAGACTTTTAGATCTCAAGTTGTTGTAGGAGGAAAGGGGTAGAACGTTTTATTAGATGTGCACATTTACTTAATGTTTGGATTCTAAGCCATTTTTAGAAAGTGGAGCGCACACATTTCCACATGTTTTCAAAAACGTTTGCCCAATTGAAAGCTTATCTTGAGAAAGATTGGCCAAAGGATGTCACCGAACAGCACTGAGTTTCAGTTTTTCAAAACCTTCGCGCCGAAAATATAACTTGAAGAGCACCATGGATCCGTCCTTCGGTCTTGTTATACAAGTGTGGAAGCCAAGATTGGGTGCCTTTACTAGGATTATGGGGAGGAGTTGGATATGCTCCGTTAATGATTCAAAGGTAGTTTGCTTCACGACAGTTCATACCCGCTACCAGGGGATTGGCACAGTCTGAGTTTGCCTTTACAGGTGAGGGTTACATGAAAAGAGTCCGAGATACTCCAAAGTCTTGGAAGGAAATTCACCTAATGGAGTTAGCTCTTTATGCTGATACTATCACTCAAGATTATGACATATGGAGACAACGACGAGTGAATAGTCAACAAATCTCGCAGACGGATTACACTTTCCAAAATCCTTTCTCAGAAGAAATGTCATCTGAGCTGGAAATAGCAAGACATGAATTTGAACGTGAAAAGGCCAAGCTGTTACGGGATATTAGTTCTCTTCAAGAGGAAAACTACCAGCTAAAGATCGATGTTCAAATTAACAAATCCAGAAACGTGAAAGTTCAAAAAGACGCTTAGATCGTGAGAAATGACTTAAAAGATATTCATTTGGAAAATAAGAAATTAAGAGGCACTATAAGGAATAGTGGGTTGGGTAAATCATCGGCAGAATGGAAAGAAAAACTAAGCAATATCAAAGGTGGGATGGAATTCTAGAAAGGGAAAGCGAAGAAGGAAGAGGAAAAAGCTGAGCGTGCTATGATAGAGTTAAGGAAGAAGAATATTGAATACGAAAATGTGTCTGCAGAATTAATGACCAGTCAGTCTGAACGTCAAAAGCTAAGAAAGAGAATACGAGATTTAGAAAATATGCTGCAAACTCATCAGCAACACTTGGATACTCTCCTAAAGGCCCTAGAAGAAAAGAATGGTCAGTATGACAGAGACACTCACACCTACGAAAGAGCTCTCCAAGAAAAGGAAATGCATCTCGGCTGTTTGATCAATGAAATTTGCAAGGCGGCTATGCAAATTGTGTAATTATCAGATGAAGCTGAAGCTCTCAGTTGCCAATTCCCTCCAAGCCAAAGATCAAGCATGTCGAAGTTCTTAGAACGAGTGAAGAAACAAGGCGATGTGGCTAGGAAATTTGTGTAATGGTTAAATTAGAGATGGCAAGACATTTTGTAATAGACCCTTTTGATTAATGAAATGCTTAAGTATGGGGCTATCTTGAAATCAACACCAAATTCTTGTATATTTATTCATGGCTAACATTCATTTTTCATTTATTCATTCATCCATTCATTGCATGTGCATATCACCCTAATCATTCACTGAGGCTAAAATCGTATAATCCACAGTTACGGCACTACAAGTCTAGAATCACACTATTCTTATAGGACGTGTCTAAGAGCTAGAATTATGAAGGCCGAATTCAATGAGAGAATTGAAAGGATGGAAATGACCCAAAGAGGATTGCAAGAGCCTTAGGCCGAGAATTGGAATGAGAGCCCATAACATATCTTCCTTTTTCAAAAACATTTACATCTGCAGGAATGATATACCCAGGGTAAGACAATTCACGAAGCACGCTGTTACTAATTGAAAGAGGTCTTCAGAATGCTAGTATAAATGTCATTGACAAAGGAGATGATGCAATTAAAGATGTTTCTATGAGATGCCATTGTCCTCCTGGGTTCGTTTTGAACAATTGGACTGTTGTGGATCTTCTTGTAGTTTCTAAGTCTTCTCCAGAGTAATACTCAATGTTAACTCTTTTTTTTGTGTGTCCCTAAGTAATAGTGGGATTCTTTTATAAGAGCTTATGTTTGTTCTTTATCATTTAAATGGACATTAATAGAGATGTATTTTGTCATGGTCTCTTCATTCTCATTAACTTCATAATTATTCCCTCTTCTCACAGCCTGTCCTTACATGTACCTCATATCATGCCATAACATTATGCTTTTTGGTCCCAATAATTTGATGCTCCTCTATAGTTTTCTTTTCTATTCAACTTTCAGGTACTCAGATATCAACGACATGAACAAACCCGTTACAAGTCTTGAAATCGATTTTGAGAAAGCTATTTGTTTAGAGGAATTCGAAGTCGAGAAAAATGCTGAAGACTATGTCTCATCTCCTGACTTACTAAGAACGGTAGAATAAGAAAATAAACAGATTCTAGCCCATCAAGAATCTGTTGAGACAGTAAACTTAGGAAATGAAGAAAAGATGCAAGAAGTGAAGATTGGGACCTCCATTTCAGATAACACCAGACATGATTTGATTGCTTTGCTTCATGAGTACAAAGATGTATTTGTATGGTCGTATCAGGATATGCCAGGATTGGATGAGGATGTAGTGGTCTATAGACTCCCACTGAAACTAGAATGCAAACCTATTCAACAGAAGCTAAGACGAATGAGACCTGAAATGCTATTAAGGATAAAAGAAGAAGTCAAGAAAAAATTTGATGCTGGCTTCCTACAAGTCTTCAAATACCCAGAATGGGTAGCTAACATAGTCCCAGTATCGAAGAAAGATGGTAATGTACGAATGTGTGTGGATTATCGCGATCTGAATCGAGCAAGTCCTAAAGATAATTTTCTCTTGCCACACATCGATACGTTGGTGGATAACACAGTAAAACATTCATTGTTTTCTTTCATAGATGGATTCTCGGGTTATAATCAGATAAAGATGGCTCTTGAGGATATGGAGAAAACTACCTTCGTAACGATGTGGGGAACATTTTGCTATAAGGTGATGCCGTTCGGATAAAAGAACGCTGGGGCAACATATCAGAGGGTCATGGTGATGTTGTTCCATGACATGATGCACAAAGAAATAGATATCTACATCGATGATATGATCGCCAAATCCAGGGGGGAAAGAGAGCATGTTGGGAACCTCGGGAAGTTGTTCGAAAGACTAAGAAAGTTCCAGTTGAAGCTTAATCCAGCCAAGTGTACGTTTGGGGCTACTTCAGGAAAATTACTAGGCTTCATTGTCAGCGAGAGAGGTATTGAGGTTGATCTAGAGAAGATAAAAGCCATACAAGAATTACCACCTCCGCGCACGCAAAAAGAAGTCAGAGGATTTTTAGGAAGGTTGAACTATATCGCTCGATTCATTGCTCAACTTACCAACCAGTATGACCCAATTTTTTGACTCATTCGAAAACATAATCCAGGAGAATGGAACAAGGAGTGCCAAGTGGCTTTTGACAAGATAAAACAATATTTGTCTAGCCCCCCAGTACTAGTATCGCCAACTCCAGGAAGACTGTTAATATTGTATCTGACTGTGTTTGAAAATTCAATAGGTTGCGTACTGGGGTAACATGATGAGTCAGGGAAAAGAGAAAAGGTGATTTACTACCTCAGCAAAAAGTTCACAGAGTATGAGGCAAGGTATTCGTCAATTGAAAAATTCTGTTGCACTTTGGTTTGGGTAGTTTGGAGGCTCAGGCAATATATGTTGTATCATACAACATGGTTAATTTCAAAGCTAGACCCAATAAAGTACATGATGGAATCGCCTACACTCTCAGGAAGAATGGCACGATGGCAGATCCTACTATCAGAATACGTTATCGTCTATGTGAGCCAAAAGTCTATAAAAGGGAGTGTAATAGCTGACTTCTTAACAACTCGAACAACGGAGGAATATGAGCAATTGAGATTTGATTTCTCAGATGAAGACTTGATGTGTATTATAGAAAAAGAATGTGAGTCATCAAAAGGGAAGTCATGGAAGATGAGTTTTGATGGTGCATCGAATGCATTGGGGTATGAGATTGGAGCAGTCTTAGTATCACCAGAAGGGAATCATTATCCGCTCACTGCCAGGCTGAATTTCTTCTGTACCAATAACATAGCGGAATATGAGGCTTGTATAATTGGACTTCGTGCAGCCATTAAACGAAACGTCGAAATCCTAGAGGTGTACGGGGATTCAGCGTTGGTGATTTACCAAGTCCGTAGAGATTGGGAAGTGAGAGATTCAAAATTAGTTAAATATAGCGATCTAGTGGCAGAATTGATTAAAAATTTCAAAGAAGTGACATTTAATTACTTCCCACGAGAAGAAAACCAATTGGCTAATGCCCTGGCCACTTTGGCTTCAATGTTCAAAGCGAACAGAGAAACGGAAATAATGCCTCTCTAAATGAGCATATATGAGGTCCCTGCACATTGTTGTAGCATTGAAAAAGAGATAAATGGATGGCCATAGTTCTATGATATCTTAGAATATGTCAAGAATCAAAGGTATCCCGAACAAGCAAATGAGAATGACAAAAGAACAATAAGAAGAATGGCGGTGGGATTTGTTCTTGATGGGGACATCCTGTACAAAAGAGGAAAAGATCAAGTGCTTCTGAGATGCGTGGATGCTGTTGAAGCCAGGAAAATACTTGAAGATGTCCATGAAGGAATTTGTGGGACGCATGCTAATGGTTTCACTATGGCTGGCAGATTATGAGACTCGGTTATTACTGGCTGATGATGGAAAACGATAACATTGGTTATGCACGAAAGTGCCACAAATGTCAAATTTATGGCGATAAAATTCATGTAGCCCCTTCACCCCTTCATGTCATGACTTCTCCGCTGCCTTTTTCTATGTAGGGCATGGATGTTATAGGGCCAATTTCCCCAAAAGCTTCTAATGGACATCGGTTCATTTTTGTGGTTATAAATTACTTCACAAAATGGATAGAAGCTGCTTTGTTTGCTAATGTGACGAAAACTGCAGTTTGCAGGTTCCTAAAAAAGAAATTATATACCGATATGGTTTGCTTGAGAGGATCATTTCAGATAACGCCTTGAATCTGAACAAAAAGATGATGAAAGAAGTGTATGAGCAATTTCAAATAAAGCATCATAACTCCTCACCCTATCGCCCGAAAATGAACGGAGCTGTGGAAGCGGCCAACAAAAATATTAAGAGGATTATTAGGAAAATGACCGAGACATATAAAGACTGGCACGAAAAGCTACCATTCGCTTTGTATGCATATCGCAAATCTGTGCGGAATGGAAGCTGTGCTACCCATCGAAGTTGAGATCCCCTCTCTACGAGTATTAATGGAGTCGGAACTAGAGGAACCAGAATGAGTCTGAGCACGATACGACCAGCTAAATCTTATCGAAGAAAAACGATTGAAGGTAATATGTCATGGACAGATGTACCAAAAGAAAATGATCGTGACCCGTGACAAGAAGGTGCGGCCAAGAGAATTCCACGAAGGAGAACTCTATTGAGAAAGATTCTCCCAATACAAAAAGACTTCCAAGGAAAATAGGCACCAAATTAGGAAGGACCATACGTCGTAAAGAAAGCATTCTCGGGTGGAGCTTTGATTCTCACTGAGATGGATGGGAAGGAGTTACCTAATCCAGTGAACTCAGATGCTGTGAAGAAATATTATGCCTAAAAAAACAAAGGAGATCAAGATGAAAACCAGGAAAGGGCGTATTGATAAACAAAAGGATTAGGATGAAAATCCGAAAAGGGCGTCCTAATGAAGCAGATTTGAGCTTAGAGAGTAAGACGATTTGAACAAGGAGTCAAATGGCGAGACTACAGCATTTGAAGCATTTTAAGAAGCTCGAAATCTTCTACGCAATAAGCCATACTCGAAAAAGATTCTTGATTAAGAAACGTGGAAGAGTTCATGTGTTGAATATCTAGAGCATTTGTATCCGCTGAATATGATCCCCTTTCTCTTTATGACGCTTTTAACTATTCTTGGTCAACTTTGTTTGTTTGTTACTGTTGAAATAAATAAATGTGAGGTATCCCTTTTGTACCTACTTGGCCATTTTCATGCATCTTATGTATGGTTTATTTAAATAATAAATAGTGAAATGACATACTCTAAACAAAAGAAATGTTGAGCATTACCCGGATGAGAGTTTGATAAGTACAAGAGCCTCAAAGCAAGGATAAAGTTCAACAAGGGGCAAAAGAGTGATATCTGAGAAACGTAGATTACTCGTAAAGCTTGAGGACGGGTACAAAGCATGAAAAGAAAGTCAAGAATCGAAGTAATGAATGCAGATCATCACAAAAATTGTAACGAAAAGGGATATATGACAAACAAGCCCAAGGCGCATAGCATAATCACGTAGGCATAAAGTCATTTAAGACAAACATGTGCATATCATGATAGCATCATGCATGACAGGTACTCCAACAAAGTAAGAGGTTTTGATGATAGCTGTACTGAATCAAGGAAAAAGACACCTGAGTTCCATCAGATGATATGTTTTGGTATTCTGATATTTTTTATTTCTGTCTTTCAAAAAATCAACTCATATTGCGAGAGGTGAGTTGAGCCTCGTATCACACGCTGAGGTGTTTTCAATTTATGTTTTTCAAAAAGATCAACTCATATTGCGAGAGGTGAGTTGAGTGTCGGGTCACACGCTGAGGTATTTTCAATTTATGTTTTTCAAAAAAATCAACTCATATTGCAAGAGGTGAGTTGAGCCTCGGGTCACAAGCCGAGGTATTTTTCAATTTATGTTTTTCAAAAAAATCATCTCATATTGCGAGAGGTGAGTTGAGCCTCGAGTTACACGCCGAGATATTTTTCAATTTCTGTTTGTCAAAAAAATCAACTCATATTGCGAGAGGTGAGTTGAGCCTCGGGCCACGCTGAGGTATTTTCAATTTCTGTTTTTCAAAAATCAACTCATATTGCGAGAGGTGAATTGAGCCTCGGGTCACACGCTGAGGTATTTTCAATTTGTGTTTTTTTCAAAAAAATCAACTCATATTGCGAGAGGTGAGTTAAGCCTCGGGTCACATGCCGAGGTATTTTTCAATTTATGTTTTTCAAAAAAATGAACTCATATTGCGAGAGGTGAGTTGAGCCTCGGGTCACACGCTGAGGTATTTTCAATTTATGTTTTTCAAAAAATCAACTCATATTGCGAGAGGTAAGTTGAGCCTTAGGTCACACACTGAGGTATTTTCAATTTTTACTTTTTTCAAAAATTAACTCATAATCCGAGAGATGAGTTGAACTTCAGTTCGCATGCCGAGCTATTTTCGATGTTTGTTTTTCAATAAAGAATAAAGATTGGAGCTGATCGAAAACACTAGATTTTTCCTCTCCGAAGTTACAGTGGAGCTAATCGAAGACACCAGATTTTGCCTCCCTGAAGTTGCAGTGGAGCAGATTGAAGATATCAGATCTTATCTCTCTGAAGTTGTAGAAGAGTAGATCACAACAAACCTTACCTCCCTGAAGTTGTGGTAGAGAAGCAGATCGAAGACAATGAATCTTATATCCCTAAAGATGCGAGTAGATTGAAGCTATAAGTCATATCTCTCTAAAGTTACAGTGGATTGAACCAAAGCTACAAGATGCGGTGCACTGGAAAGAGACTAGCTGAACAAGAAGAGCACCAAAGAAGTTAAGACTCGGCAAGACCAGGCAAAATTGGCCTTTCTTTGAGTCTTTGCTCTATTCCCGTTACACGACAATGAGCAAAGAGGGGCAGCTGTTGTAGGCCAATTTTGACCCCATATACATAAAACCCATACCTAATTTAAACCCATTTAACCCAACAATAACCCAAAACCCATTACATTAAAGACCCAATCTAAACCCCAAATCAACCCAAATTAACCATGACCCATTACAACCCAACCCTAGCCCAAACACTAACAGCCCCAAACCAACTAAACCTAACCTTAGCCCCTAGCATTCGGTGCTGCCCCTAGCCACCTACCCTCTGACGCCCATCACATCCACCACCACTGGCCACTGTCTGGTCACATCCACCGCCCTCAAGTGGCCTGGCCTGCAACAGAGATTAAAGGCATAAAATATACATTTGTAAAACGGCTATATAAGCTGAACAAAAATTCATTGTAAGGGTTCGGCAGTTTCTAATCAATAAAAATAAATAGATTTCTAAACTCATACAAACAGAGATTGAACAACAAATCAGAGAACCAAAGGATAAAGAAATCAAAATCAAAAACCAAAGGTGATCTTTTTTTAGTTTTCGATTCGATTTCTTTTTTCTTTTTTTTTCTTTTTTCTTTTCTACTATACACGTGTACATATACATATATATATTCAAAGTAAAAATAAATAAATACCTTTCGAATTTTTGGCCACCGTGCGCGGTGGCCGGCGGTGACGGAGGATGGCGGTGCCCTAAGGCTGGAGCTCGGGCTCAGTCAGAGAGAATCCTCTCTCTTTTTCTCCCTTTTTTCTTTCAAATGCTGGAAAATGATTTTTTTTTAAAAACATTTGGCCTTTTATAGCCCCCTAAAACGACGTCGTTTTGGGGTTGGCCATTAACACCCAAAACGGCGTCGTTTCAGGCAACCCGAATTCGACCCGACCCTGACCCGCTAGGATCTGCGTGTTTTTTAACGGAAGGGCTAATTGCGCTTTTAGTCCTTCCGCTTTTTCAAGCTTTTGCAATCAAACTTCTTCCGTATTTCAATTTTGCCCCGAAATTCGTCGTGCTTTGCAATTTGATCCCCCATGCTGCATTGCGTTTTGAGGGGAAGGAATAATTGCTATTTCGGTCCTTCCAGGTTACGCGCGTGTTGCATTTTGATCCTTTTCCCTTTATTTCTTTTTAAATTTTCCCCAAAACTCTGTTTTTAACTCAATTTTAGTCCTTATTCTTGTCATTTTGTTTTTAAATTAATTATTTTGCTATTATTATTATTATCATTATTATATTATTATTTATTATTATTATTATTATTATTCATGTACATATTATTTATATTATTCTCATGATTATTATTATTATATTTATTTTTACTACTATTATATTTATTATTTGTGTTAGTACTATTATTACTACTATTACTATTATTATTTTATATTATTATTATATTATATTTAGTATTATTTTTAATATTACATTTTCACTATTATAATTTACTATTTTATTTTTCATATTTGTTTTTTTGAGCTCTATATTAGTATCATATTATATTATTCCTCTTCTTATGCATACTTACTTTATTATTTTAATTATTACTTTTTTACCTTTTGTATTTATTATTATATTATATTCGTCATTATTTTATTTTTATAACTTTTATTATTCTAATATTCTTGTCGACATCATTTTTTTTTGAAAAATAGGGGGAATCGACTTTGGATTTTGAAAATGAACAGGAGTCGCCACCGATCCCTTTTTACTGAGGTGTGATCGGATCACCTCGAAAAGTGGTTGCTTTTAATAAATATTTTGATTTATCAAAACAACGATTTTGGCCTACGAAATCAGAAAAGGGTTCGGGAGTCGGTTACGCATGAGGAAGGATTAGCACCCTCGATACGCCCAAAAATTGGTAACTTGTTGATTAATTAATGTCTTAGTGTCGAATGTTTTGAAAATTCGAAAGAATTTAAAATACGATCCCTTTTATTAAAAACATTTGAATATGTCGAAATAAAAATCAAGACTCGCTCATCTCAATGAAATAAGAATGTCGCATCCAGTAAGTTAGGGTGCAATATATCAATTTCTCGAAATTAAGCTCGTCCTTTTTATTAAGAAGATTCATATATTTAAATCGAAAAGGAATATTTAATTATTTTGGTTCGAACGAAAAATCTAAACCCAGTAAGTTAGGGCTCGATTTATCGAAGTTCCAAAATATAAAATATTACCTTAATTTTGAAATTCCTATCTCGAGACACTGAACGCCACATTCAGTAAGTTAGAATGTAGCATTTCGAGGTTTCGAGAATAGGTTTTATTTGAAAACTCATACGTTTTGATTTTGAAAGCGATACTCGATAGCTCGCGTTTAATGAGAGAAATCAGAACCTAGTGAGTTAAGGCTCGACTTCCTCGAAGTATCCAAACATGAGTTACACTTTTGAAAGCCTTTGAATGAAATTTTAAACGAAGTGGTATTAAGCACAACTTTTATAAAATACGAGCATGGAATTATAAAACACAAAGCAAAGAAATAATTCATACACAATATATATTTCATCAATGAACCATAATAACGAATAAATACCAAATAATACATACATAGTATAATATAGAAAGTATGTGAAGGAATGGCAAATGCATAATATTAATAGTATAATACCCCTAATATAAAAGGGTTAAAATATATATATACGTGACACACGAAAATATTTATACATCAATGACATGCATAATATATAAAATGTTAAACTATATACATATGTAATACATGAAAATATTTATATATCAATAATATACATAACATATATTAAAAAAGAGGTTAAAATATATATACATTAAAATATTTATACATAAATAATATTAAAGTATATACATGAGATGGTACAAAAATACATGAATCATATGATATTAAAATATATACATAATATATAGAATATAATGTTAAAAATTATATATACGTAGTATATAAAAAATATATATATGCATAACGTAGTTTTAAAATATGTACGTAATATATAAATAAATACTAATGGTGTTAGAAAGGACAAAAAGTAGTATTTAAAAGAGAAAAATATACATAAAATGATATGTAAAAAAAAACAAAACTAATAATATCAACGTATGTATATAAACATTTATATATAAAAAGAATATATATACAATATATAAAAAAATGTATACATGATGCCCATGTTAGAAATAATATTAAAAAAACTAAAACTATATCAAAATATATTAATGGAAACTAAAGTTAATGCTAAACAATAGCAACAACTAATAATATAATAATAATATTTAAAATTAGAGCAAGATGGCGAAAAGACAAAATAGGAATTAAGTTAAAATTAAAAAAGGACTAAAAAGAATTAAAATCAAAGTCTTAGGGCAAATTCGAAATAAAAACAAATGAAGAGGGGCTTATTTGAACGCGTGCGAATCATATGGGGACCTAAAGAGTAAATTCCCCACGTCTTTAAAACACTGCACAGCACGTAGGACTTAAATGAAACGAAATTGAAATTAAAGGGCAGAATCGAAAGGAAAAGAAAAGAGCCAAAAGGGACTAAATCGAAAAGCAAACGAAATCCGAGGGCTAAATTAAAAAAACAGAAAATGGGGCCTGGTTGAACAGAGCTGCGAAAAGGGAGGGACTTCTTGCACAAATATCCCTTTAAGGGAATATGCGCGGCCCACCCCTCAACAACAGTCGCCGTTCATTAATATTTTAAACAAAAACAAAACAAAATCTTTTAAGCTTCATTTCTACTGCAGTTTAAACAAAAAAAAAAAGGATTAAAGGGTTTCCCCTTTTTTCAACCCCCATTTCCTCCTTAATCTCCCTCTTTATCCAACCGATTGGCACCATCCATCGCACTACCGTGCCACCACCGTGTCTGGTGGTCGGTAATGCCTAAAAACGGTTTTTTAAGCCCCGATTTGAGTGGGTTCGAAGGCATGGTTTTGTGACCCGAAAAGAATGAGAGAAAAAGGGCCATTTCCCTTCCTTTTAGGCTCGATCCCGACGACGGAGAAAAGATTTTCGACGACGTGACCGTCGATAATCCGGTGAGGGTCCTTTTTCTTCCTTTTATTTATATTTACTTTGTGTTGTTAAAAATAGATAAAAAAATAAAAAATAAAAATAAAAATATACAAGAAGACCGAAATAATATGGAAAAGGTTAAAATCAACCTTCTCAACTTCTATTCTCTGTTTGATTTTTGATATCTCTGTGTACAATGTTTGCTTTGTTTTTTTTTTGAACCCCGATTATACTGTTTTTGAATATTGAGAAAAATCCCCCCTTTTATGAAATCCTCGCTTTTGGGTTTTATACCCGTTTTTATAATGGCCTAACCCTATCTTTTGCGTGTTTGTCTCATTCTGCAGATCTGCTGACGACGATGAAGCAGGTGGTGGTGGTTGTTGGAGGTGACGGGCAGGTTCTGGCAGAGGGCAAGGGGTTAGGTGCGGCGGCTAGGGTAGATGGTGGTCATAGCAGACCTAGGGTTAGAATTTGGCTGATGGGTCAGGGTTTTTGGGCCAAATATTGGGCCATCCGGATTTATGGGTCTTTAATGGGCTACCGGGTATTAGGCTAATAATTTGGGCTTAGTTGGGTTTTAGGGGTTTTGGGGCTCATTAAAATTTGTAAATGGACATTTGGACATTTTTGGTTTTATTTGTTTTTGTATTTATTTGGTTTCATTGGGCCCGGGCAAAATTGCCCTATTACAGCTGCCCCTCTTTGCTCATCATCGTGTAACAAGAATAGAGCAAAGACTTTAAAGATGGCCAATTTTGCCCGGTCTTGCCGAGTCTTGATCTCTTGGCGCTTCTTTTCTTCAATTCAGCCTCGAATCTTCAATCTGCTCCAATAACCATTGGATGCCAGACTTTTTATCTTCAATCTGCTCCAATAACCATTGGATGCCAGATCTTCTATCTTCAATCTGCTCCTATAACCATTGGATGCCAAATCTTCTATTTTTAATATGCTCCAATAACTATTGGATGCCAAATCTTCTATTTTTAATCTGCTCCAATAACCATTGGATGCCAGACTTAAATCTTTAATCTGCTCCAATAACCATTGGAAGCCAGATCTTCTATCTTCAATCTGCTCCAATAATCATTGGAAGCCAGATCTTCTATCTTCAATCTGCTCCAAATACCATTGGATGCCAGACTTAAATCTTTAATCTGCTCCAATAACCATTGGAAGCCAGATCTTCTATCTTCAATCTGCTCCAATAATCATTGGAAGCCAGATCTTCTATCTTCAATCTGCTCCAAATACCATTGGAAGCCAGATCTGAATGTTGTCACCCGTCTTCAGGGAGACCTATCTTGTAAAATATGATTATGCCTGTGCAGAATGATTAGGATGCTATGATCGAAATGAATCAAGTGCTCCTAAATGTATTATGAATGACACTTGTATGAATGCGAAATGTCATGTGCATGGTCATTTTTAAAGTTTTAGGTTGACTTGTGGCTTCTTTAGGGTTCCACTACTGACGTAGTATGCTACCTTCTTTAGTCCCTCTTTCTGCAATTCAGGGGTCATCGATTTCTTTCACTATAACTCAGGGGTGTAGGCATTTATGATTTACCTAATCCATTTGGTTTGCCATACCCTTCTTCCTCTAGGTACCCTGACCAACTATATAAGACTGTCGAGTTCCTTCAAGAATAGTTCTGTTTTAGCCTGAATCACTCATCGTTGGCCAAGGTGTATCACTGGTGCGATACCCTGCCTTCTTTATTCAATTGGTAAAGCGATTAACATATAGTCTCAAACTAGATTCCCTTGAGTTTGGTGAGTTCTAAACATCAGTCCCGTTTCGAGTTCTTGTACTAGTTAGAAACTTTTCAGAGTAATGCACAGAACCCCTCTTTTGTTTGGAACATTGTTAACCCATTAATCGTTGTCTCAATGAGATGCTTGAAAGGGAAATCTACAATTTAGGGAACTAGTGCTTAAAGTAAATGAGGAAATTGAGGTGGAAAATTTGGCTAACATATGAATAATAGTCAATGGACCAAAATAGCATATTTGCTAGAATACAAAGAACGAATGATAGGTGCCCCAAATATCACTGGCTGAGCCTCTTGCATAACATTTCTCAAGGGTCCTTTCGATCTTGATACGTGTTTAGAAGTTTCAAAAGATTTTGTTGGCGCCTTGCGATATTAGTGTTAATCCCTCTTGTCGTTTCAGTCCTGGCAAGATCACCCCGTCTATTTCTCTTGGTCAAGGTTTGAGCTGCCCTTTTCGGGTTTTTAACTCAAAATCCCCTTTGGTCCTAAGGTGCCCTTTGTGGGTTTTCACCTTGGCCTCTCCTTTTTTTTTTTTTGAAACCCTAAGCGACCTTTGCAGGTTTTCGCTTTGGCTTTCTTCCTCTCTAAGTGAAGTACTTCTTGACGGAATCTGCGTTCACAGGATTGGGTAAATTTTTACCATCCATCTCAGCTAGGATCAAAGCTCCTCCAGAAAAGGCTTTTCTCACCACGTAAGGTCCTTCCTAATTTGGCATCCATTTTCCCCTGAAGTCCTTTTGTATTGGAAGGATTTTCTTCAGAACTAGATCACCTTCATAAAACTCTCTAGGGCGAACCTTCTTGTCGTAAGCCCGTATCATTCATTTTTGATACATCTGGCCATGGCGAATAGCACTTAGCCTTTTTTCCTCGATCAGGTTCAGCTGGTCATATCTAGATTGGACCCATTCGGCTTCATCAAACTTTATTTTTGACAACACTCTGAGTGAGGGGATCTCGACTTCAATGGGCAGGACTGCCTCCATTCCATAAACTAGGGAGAAAGGCGTTGCCCCGGTAGAAGTTCTGACAGACGTTCGATAGGCATAAAGGGCAAAAGGTAGCTTCTCATGCCAATCTTTGTAGGTTTCTGTCATTTTTCCCACAATCTTCTTGATGTTCTTATTTGCCGCTTCTACCGCACCGTTCATTTTTGGACGATACGGTGATGAATTGTGGTGTTTGATTTTGAACCGGCTGCAGACCTCTGCTATCGTGCTATTGTTCAAATTCAGGGCATTGTCTGATATGATTTTCTCCGGCATTCCGTATCGACATATAATTTCTCTTTTCAAAAATTTAGTAACAGCCGTCTTGGTGACATTGGCATACGAAGCGGCTTCAACCCATTTGGTGAAGTAATCAATGACAACGAAGATGAAACGATGTCCGTTTGAGGCTTTTGGTGAAATTGGACCAATGACATCCATGCCCCACATGGAAAAGGGCCATGGAGACGTCATGACATGTAAAGGTGAAGGTGGCACATGGATCTTATCTCCGTAAATTTGGCACTTATGACATTTCTTGGCGTAGTTAATACAGTCCCCTTCCATAGTGGACCAGTAATAACCAAGTCTCATAATTTGCTTGGCCATAGTAAAGCCATTAGCGTGTGTCCCGCAGGTGCCCTCATGCACTTCTTCAAGAATTTTCTTTGCTTCAACAGCGTCCACACACCTTAAAAGTACTTGATCCTTCCTCTTTTTGTATAGAATCTCTCTGTCCAATACATAATCAATGGCTAATCTTCTCAACGTCCTTTTATCATTCTCGGTCGCCTGATCTGGGTATTTACGATCTTTCACATATTGCAGTATATCGTGATACCAAGGGTGATTATCTTTCTCTTCTTCGTCAATGCTGTAGCAATGGGCTGGAGCCTCATAGATGCTCATCTGGATGGATTTTACATCCTCTTGCTTGTTTACTTTGATCATGGAGGCAAGAGTGGCCAAGGCATCAGCCATCTGGTTTTCATCTCGTGGGAGGTAGCAGAAAGTGATATCCTCAAACTCCTCTATCAACTCTAAGACTATTTTTCGATAGTTGATCAGCTTGGGGTCTCTCGTTTCCCATTCGCCTTTAAGTTGATAGATTACCAGTGCAGAATCCCCGTAAACTTCTAACAGCTTAATCTTGCGTTCTATGGCAGCTCGTATTCCCATGATGCATGCCTCATATTCAGCCATGTTATTGGTGCAGTCAAAATTGAGCTTGCTGGTAAAGGGATAATGGTCTCCATTTGGAGATACCAATACCGCTCCGATCCTATTACCCACAGCGTTAGACGCTCCATCAAAGTTGAGTTTCCAATGGAGGCTTTCTTGATCGTCTCCTTCAAAGGCCGCAATATGCATCAAGTCTTCATTTGGGAAGTCGAAGTTTAAGGGTTCGTAATCTTCCAAAGCTCTACTGGCCAGAAAGTCTACTATCGCGCTTCCTTTTATGGCTTTCTGGTTCGCATATACTATGTCGAATTCTGAAAGTAGAATTTACCATCGAGCCATTTTTCCGTTCAAAGCTGTTGTTCCCATCATGTACTTCAAAGGATCTAATTTTGAAATGAGCCAAGTGGTGTGGTACAGCATGTACTGTCTTAACCTTCGTGTTGTCCAAACCAAAGCACAACATAACTTCTCTATTGGCGGGTATCTTGCCTCACACTCAGTAAACTTTTTACTAAGGTAATAGATAGCTCTTTCCTTCTTTCCTGACTCGTCGTGTTGGCCAAGTACACATCCCATGGAATTCTCAAACACCGTTAAGTACAGTATTAATGGCCTGTCCGGGTTAGGTGGCATTAGTACTGGGGGATTGGACAAGTACCGCTTGATTTTGTCGAAGGCTTTTTGGCATTCTTCGTCCCATACACCTGGGTTGTGTTTTTTGAGGAGGCGAAAAATAGGGTCACACTTCTCGGTTAGTTGTGAAATGAACCGAGCGATGTAATTCAACCTCCCTAAAAAACCTCGAACCTCTTTCTGGGTACTCGGCAGAGATAGTCCTTGTATGGCTTTGATTTTGTCTGGATCAATCTCAATCCCTTTTTTACTAACCACGAATCCGAGCAATTTTCCAGATTTGGCTCCGAAGGTGTATTTGGCCGGATTGAGTTTTAGCTGGAACTTCCTCAATCGTAAGAACAGCTTTCTTAAGACTTGTATGTGCTCCTCCTCTGTTTGGGACTTTGCAATCATATCATCGACATAAACTTCGATTTCTTTGTGCATCATGTCGTGAAATAGGGTTACCATGGCCCTTTGATATGTTGCCCCCGCATTTTTCAGTCCAAAGGGCATCACCTTATAACAGAATGTCCCCCACATGGTCACAAATGTGGTCTTCTCCATGTCTTCTTCATACATCTTGATCTGGTTGTAACCGGAGAAACCGTCTATGAAGGAGAACAATGAATAACCCGCCGTGTTGTCTACCAAGGTATCAATATGAGGCAGTGGGAAATTATCTTTTGGGCTCGCCCTATTTAGGTCTCTGTAGTCCACACACATTCGTACTTTTCCATCTTTTTTAGGAACGGGGACGACGTTGGCCACCCAGTCTGAGTATTCCACCACTTTTAAAAATCCCGCGTCGAATTGCTTTTTGACCTCTTCTTTTATTTTTAATAAGACATCAGGTCTCATCCTCCGAAGTTTTTGTTGGACTGGTTTGCACTCCTCTTTTATGGGGAGTCGATGTACTACCATATCAGTATCCAAGCCAGGCACGTCCTGGTATGACCATGCGAACACATTCTTGAACTCCTGGAGTAATTTGATCAGCCCTTGCCTTGTTTCCGCGGTAATACCGGTCCCAATTTTTATTTCTTTTTCGTCTTCTAAATCCACAACCTCTACCGATTCTTCGTGAGGCAGGATTTGTTTCTCCTCTTGCTCAACCATTCTCAATAATTCGGGTGCTAGGTCACTGTCTCGGTCATCCTCAAAACCTTCAGAATCTTCTATACACACATCTTGCCCAAAAAGGGACTCCAAGTCGTTGGCAGAATTGCTCACGTCATTGACATCCGGGGACCTGTTTCGGGGATAATGGAAGATGCAAAGAAACAATAGCATCTAAGAATGATTGCTCGCAATAAATAATAAAGAATAAAAGATTGTGTATGAATGAAAGAATATTTGTTCAAAAGGTGCACTTTTCATTGAGTTTAAAGATTTTGGGACATATTTAGTTCACAAAAGATGTTTGCTACTCCTAGACCTAGAGTAATAAATGTTCTAGGACATTACTCTGAAATAGTTCTAAACACTATAGGAATCTCTTCTGCAGTTCAGTTGTCTAGAACGCTTCCAGGCTCAAAAGGGCGGATCCCCGCCAGACTTCTTCTCTCAGCCCTTTCCTCAGATATAGCATTAATGTACATGCCCTCTAATATTCCTTCTGTGGTTCCTTCTTTGCGGTTTTCTTGCTCAGGATTGATGAATCCTCCTGATATGAAGGTCTTGGATATGTGGGGGAAAACCATTGGTTCCCACTTGATTTCTTCCCCATTTATCCGTGCTCTTCTTCTTTCTTGCTTCTTTTCCAGTTCCTTCTTTTTCTGTCTGGCGTCTGGCCTAAACCCTAAGCCGAAACGGTCTCGTTTCTCCTTCAGAAATGGTACCTCCGGTCTGCCTTGGAGATACCTCCCGAGCCTTTTTCCCGGTAACGCTCTTTTTCCCACAGTTACACGTAGACCCATCCTTGTAGTCTTGGATATTCTAGGCCTCGGGACCTTGTTTCCTTCGCCTACGAAGGTAGCATTCACAAATTCCAGAGACCGCAACGAACACTCAATGGCCTCGGCATCTGCTTCTAAATATGGTGCGTCACTAGTTACAGCCGCAATGATCTCTTCTTCTGCATTTATGGTAACTAGTCGGTTTTCTGTCACCAATTTCAGCTTTTGGTGTAACGTAAAGGGAACAGCCCCTGCTGAGTGGATCCACGGTCTCCCCAAGAGGCAGTTGTATGAGGGCTTGATATCCATTACTAGAAAATCCACCTCGTATGTGCAAGGTCCAATCAAAAGAGGCACTTCAATTCTACCCATCACCCTTCTCTCTGTGCCGTCAAATGCTTTCACTATGTGCTGGCACTCCTTCATGTGAGAGCTGTCTATGGGTAATCTGTTTAGTGTGGACCATGGTAAGACATTCAAAGCTGACCCGTTGTCAATTAGTACACCCGGCAGCGTGTACCCTTTACAACGTGTGGTAATGTGCAACGCCTTAGTCGAACCTCTACCGCCTGGTGGTATCTCATCGTCATTGAAGAAAATAAAGTTGTCAGCACTTATGTTGCTGACTAATCGATCGAGCTTGTTGACGGAGATGTCATTAGCAACGTATGTTTCATTCAAGATTTTCATCAATGCATTACGATGAACTTCTGAACTCAAGAGCAAGGCCAATACTGAAATACGAGCTGGTTGTCTGCGTAACTGTTCTACCACGCTGTATTCACTATGTTTGAGAAATTTTAGGAACTCTTTTGCTTCCCTCTCATTGACTGGCTCATTGATAGGATGTTCAAGCCTAGTTGTTTTTTCTTTCGTCTATTCGATCGCTGGGGCTTTTCCCTTCACGAGCTGTGTTTTCTCGACTGCTGTATCATAATGTCTTCCACTGCGTGTATAGGAGCCTCCTTCTTGGCCTTCCTTCGAAGCGTCCACCAAGCTTTCTCTTCCCGGGATTGTCACGTTGCAGTTATAATTCCATGGGACCTGTTTGCTGTCTTTATAGGGGAAGACTGCGGGTTTTTGGACTATGACCTTTGGTGGCATTTGCACTCCTGTTTCATTGTTTGTGGGTCGTGATATAATGATCACGGGGTAGTTAACGGTTTGTATCACTGATTTCTCCTCTGATGCGCATATCTCTCTCTCTTCGGGGTTCTGGGTTCCTTCAAAAAACTCTATTTCTCTATTATTCATCATGTCTTGTATGATAGCCCTGAAATCCATACACTCTTGGATCTCGTGCCCTATTTCGACGTGAAACTCACAGTAGTTTCCCTCTTTTTCAGATCTTTCTCTTGAATCCGACGCTACTAGTCCTTTCTTGACCATCTCTTTCCATATTCTTCTTAACGGGGTTCTAACCTTCGTGATTTCATGTTTGATCTTCCTGTTCTGGCCTTCACTTATCCCGTTCACTCCTTGGTCGGCGTGGCTAGGGAGTGGGTTTCCCGCTACGTTGGGTACGGCCGGGTCATCAAATCTTATAATCCCCATTTTGATGAGTTTCTCCACCACCTTTTTGAATGCGGTGCAATTTTCGATCGAATGCCCGGTGATTCCCGCATGGTACTCACATTGAGCATTCGTGTTATACCATTTGGGATACGGAGGCTGTAATGGCTTTAAATAAAAAGGGGAAACTACGTGGGTGTTGAACAGATTCTTATACAACTCCCTATACGTCATGGGTATAGGAGTGAATGATAGCCTTTCGGTGTTACCTCTTGAATTAGATTCTTGTCTTGCCGTACTATTTCGATTGTTGTTCACTGTCTTTGGCTGGTTGACAGTGAGTGACTTGGACTGTCTTTCACTAAATGTATTCGTGTTGTTCACTTCATTGTCTCTTTTCCTCGGGACCGATCGTTTGGTATTTTCTTCGATTTCAATTTTGCCGCTTCTCACAGCCTTTTCAATCATCTCGCCTGTCATCACTATGTCAGCGAAGTTTTTGGTGGCACTTCCTAACATATGAGTGATGAAAGGGGCCTTTAGAGTGTTAATAAATAGCATCGTAGTTTCTTTCTCTAAAAGCGGCGGCTGAACTTGTATGGCAACTTCTCTCCAACGTTGCGCATACTGTCTGAAACTTTCATTAGGTTTCTTCTCCATGTTCTGGAGAGTGATCCTGTCTGGGGTCATGTCTGTTACATGACTATATTGCTTCATAAATGCCTGAGCGAGGTTCTTCCAAGAGTTAATCGCAGTACGGCTTAACTGGTTGTACCATTTAGAAGCTGCTCCAACCAAGCTATCTTGAAAGTAATGAATTAATAGCTGGTCATTGTGGATATAACCCGTCATTCGCCTACAAAACATAATAACGTGAGCTTCAGGGCAGCTCGTTCCGTTGTATTTTTCGAATTTAGGCATTTTAAAATTTGGGGGAAGGATCAGGTCTGGGACCAGACTCAAATCCTTGGCATCAATCCCGTGACCACTACCAGCGTTTTCCATGGCTTTAAATTTCTCTTCTAGCCATTTGCATCTATCTTCTAATTGTTTTGGTAGCTCCGTTCGTGATCTTTCCCTTTCAGCCGCCTCATCCAAATCGGGCACATTGAGGTTAATTGGATTGTATTCTGAGCCCGAACCAACTTGATGATTAACCGGTATCGGTGCGTCCCTCTGGAGTTGCTGCGGCCTAATGGTGACAGGAGGTCTATGTAGGTATGCTTCTTGTTGTGTTTGTGTGGCAGGTGGGGTGAATCCCGGAGGATAAAGCGGATCTTCATTCTCCTCAGTATTTGTTGCGGGACCCTTTCCCTTATCTTGTCCCGTAGCTAAAAGTTGCGACAACTGATTCATCATGTTGTTTTGTGCTTCTAACATCCGATCCATCATATCTTGTTGCATTTTGACCATTTGCTCTTGCATTTGGTCTTGCATATCTTTTTGGAGTTGCTCTAATCTCTCTATTCTTTGATCCATATTTTTCGACTTAAAACGAGTGCCGTAACGGTGCTGGGTGGATGGGTTATTGGTAGATTCCAGGTTAGCTTTCTCTCTGAAATAATTTCCCTTTATTAGAGTCTTTTTATGAGATCTTAATGCATAAAATAATGTGATGTAATGCAGTTGCATGAATGCAAAAAGAAAAGTGTCGATTGCAGTTCAGTTCCATATAGAAAACTTTATTAGAACACAAAGCTCTTTACATAAAGTAAATTGCAGATACGGCTTTGTCTTAACGCCTAAAGCCCTAATCTTTTCCAACAAAGAAACTAACTCTTGTTCTCTAGACCCATATTTCATACTAAGTATGTCTGCTTGAGAAGCCAAGGATTGTAGGTGTTCAGCCGCCTCTCGTATTTGTGCTACGGCTCTTTCCATAACGTAATCTCTTTTTTGGATTTGCTCTTGAGAGTAGTAACACTCCTCTTTCCATCGTTCCTCATTTTCCTCCAGAGACCTAACATGGCTTTGACAGCTTTGCAAAGTCATTTCTAGTTCTTCAATTTTCTTCTTCATTTCTTCAATCTTCGCTAGGTTGGCCTTCAGCTCTATCACAGAATAACGGTTCCGATGTCGTCTAAGGAATTCCTCTAGCTCCGCCACTCTAGCTTTTAACTCATCTTTCCCTTTTTGGTTTTCCAACACTCCTCTTTCTAAGGCTTCATTTTGCGCTTGGGCCTCTTTATATCTTGTCTCCCAACGCTCGGCTTTCAGTTTTTCTTCCTGAACTTCCTACCGCCATTCTTCTGGGGTTTTCCCTAGACCAGCCTTTCTCAAAGACGAACACACTCTCTTATAATCGATCTTCAAGCTCCCCAAGTCCTCTTCCACTTTGTTTTTCCCCTTTTTGAGTCTTTCGGCTTCTGTCTTCTGGATGTCGACGTCCATGCTTAAATACATTTTTTCTTGCTCCAGCTGCTTTATCTGTTTTCCCATTTCTGAACTCTGTTTTTCAAAGTCTTGTCTGATGATTTCTAGTTCGGAGGGAATTACCTGTAGATATTCTTCTTGCGGTCTAACATCTCCTAAATTTGGTCTCGGAACATTATCATTGACTCTTCTATTAAACCAGCCCCTATATTCGGGAGTTACTGATCCCACGTTCTGATTCTTCATTCGGTGAGTTTGATTCCAAGCCGTAGAAACCTCTTTGATCTTTTTCTTGTAATTCTCCTCTTTATATGGGAATTCACATTCTGCCAACCCATGCGTTGTCGGTATAAACTGCTTCGACCAATATTGCCTAAGTACCATCAAGGGGGCGTAACCAGTAGCTCTCCAAATTCCAAGCAATGGGACCCAATCGAAATCTTCACATCGGTATAGAATCTCCCCGGGTACAAACCAAGGAGCCCTCCATTCGAAGTCACCGTCTTGCAGGTTTTGAAGAAGCGCGATCCAATTTTCTTCAGATACGTCATCTCTTCTTGGTGTGGCCACCATTTCTCTTAATGGGGAATAATTATTCAAGAAGACTCGATAGGAAGGCTTGCTCACTTTCCAAAAATGGCCATGAAACCAAACCAACAGCAGCTGTGCACATCCGATGAACCTGCCTTCTCCGGCTCTTCTGCATGCGCTTAATGACCTGAAAGTTTCCGCTAAGATCGTAGGCATTGGTGTGATCCCCTTGTCAAGTCGATCAAAGAGGTCGGTGACTGCCTCATCCACGTATCCCAAAGCCTTAGGGAATAAAATTAGTCCATAAATGCTAAGTGCAAAGACATCAACCCTCTTCGTAGTATCGGGGTGGCCTAGAATCAGATCTCTCAAATTTTTCCATGGGATGCACTTATATTCTCCCTTCTTTTTAATCTTGGCCATGATCCATTGCTCACTCATCCCCGTAATATTTATCAATTTTTTCCAAAAAGCGGGGACATATGCAGCTCTTGAATAAATTTTATCAACCTGCGCTCTCGGACAACTTAGTAAAGCAGTATATTCTTCTATGGTAGGCACCAAATCTACTCCTCCGAAGGTGAAGCAACTATATGCTGGGTTCCAAAACTGTGTGAGGGCTCGAAACAAGTTCTCGTCCACCTTAACATCTAAAAGATACGGCAAATCTCCATACTTGTTGTAGAACAACCCTTTAGTTTTATCATCCCACTGACACCAAATTTCTCTCAATTCCTGAAGGCTGTTTTGCGTAACAATGATGCGGGTATAATCCCATAACTCCGATATATATCCCGTAGCGAGGCTATCCCCTTTTTCTGATTGTGCTGTTTCTGACCAATTTTGGATTGCTGCATTGCCTTTTACTTTATCAAGAAGTTTGTTTTCCATGGTCGAACTCCCTATTTTAGCAATCGAACCCAAATCGACACCTTTTCAATGCAATATGTAGACAGCAGAAACACAAAATGTTAGTGCAATATGTAGAAAGTAAAACACAAAGTGTCAGTATAATATATAATAAAATTCAAAGCATATATAGAAGCAGAGAACAATCAAGGACCTATTAGGGTGACTACTAGAGTTTGGCATGGCTCTACCTAAGGTAGGCTCCTAAGGGTCCTCTACATGCGGCTTCGTTCTAGAGTAAGGGTACCTGAACCAGCAGATTCCTCGATCTTCACCCATTATAGGCTCATTCAGATCGAGTTCGGTTCAGGGGAACACATTTCCCTAAGGCTGCACGGAGATGAAAATCTCACGAAGCACATAGGTACGGATGTGTTCCGGAAGCGTTTCACTATCCTACACGGAGGTGAAAACCTCACGAAGGAGTAGCTTATTGCTCCCGCTTAAAAGGTGTGACCCGGCGGTCATGCAATGCAATGCACAAGTATACAGAAAAACTTGAAACATATAAAGCAAATGGGAATAAAATAACGAAAATCGGAATTCAAAACAGATGAAATGCAAAAAAGGGATCGTATATAAAAATCAAAATTTCAATTTTCGACAAAAAGACAAAAGTTAATCAACTAGTGGTAGCACCCTCGATACGCCCAAAAATTGGTACCTTGTTGATTAATTAATGTCTTAGTGTCGAATGTTTTGAAAATTCGAAAGAATTTAAAATACGATCCATTTTATTAAAAACATTTGAATATGTCGAAATAAAAATCAAGACTCGCTCATCTCAATGAAATAAGAATGTCGCATCCAGTAAGTTAGGGTGCAATATATCAATTTCTCGAAATTAAGCTCGTCCTTTTTATTAAGAAGATTCATATATTTAAATCGAAAAGGAATATTTAATTATTTTGGTTCGAACGAAAAATCTAAACCCAGTAAGTTAGGGCTCGATTTATCGAAGTTCCAAAATATAAAATATTACCTTAATTTTGAAATTCCTATCTCGAGACACTGAACGCCACATTCAGTAAGTTAGGATGTAGCATTTCGAGGTTTCGAGAACAGGTTTTATTTGAAAACTCGTACGTTTTGATTTTGAAAGCGATACTCGATAGCTCGTGTTTAATGAGAGAAATCAGAACCTAGTGAGTTAAGGCTCGACTTCCTCGAAGTATCCAAACATGAGTTACGCTTTTGAAAGCCTTTGAATGAAATTTTAAACGAAGTGGTATTAAGCACAACTTTTATAAAATACGAGCATGGAATTATAAAACACAAAGCAAAGAAATAATTCATACACAATATATATTTCATCAATGAACCATAATAACGAATAAATACCAAATAATACATACATAGTATAATATAGAAAGTATGTGAAGGAATGGCAAATGCATAATATTAATAGTATAATACCCCTAATATAAAAGGGTTAAAATATATATATACGTGACACACGAAAATATTTATACATCAATGACATGCATAATATATAAAATGTTAAACTATATACATATGTAATACATGAAAATATTTATATATCAATAATATACATAACATATATTAAAAAAGAGGTTAAAATATATATACATTAAAATATTTATACATAAATAATATTAAAGTATATACATGAGATGGTACAAAAATACATGAATCATATGATATTAAAATATATACATAATATATAGAATATAATGTTAAAAATTATATATACGTAGTATATAAAAAATATATATATGCATAACGTAGTTTTAAAATATGTACGTAATATATAAATAAATACTAATGGTGTTAGAAAGGACAAAACGTAGTATTTAAAAGAGAAAAATATACATAAAATGATATGTAAAAAAAAACAAAACTAATAATATCAACGTATGTATATAAACATTTATATATAAAAAGAATATATATACAATATATAAAAAAATGTATACATGATGCCCATGTTAGAAATAATATTAAAAAAACTAAAACTATATCAAAATATATTAATGGAAACTAAAGTTAATGCTAAACAATAGCAACAACTAATAATATAATAATAATAATAATATTTAAAATTAGAGCAAGATGGCGAAAAGACAAAATAGGAATTAAGTTAAAATTAAAAAAGGACTAAAAAGAATTAAAATCAAAGTCTTAGGGCAAATTCGAAATAAAAACAAATGAAGAGGGGCTTATTTGAACGCGTGCGAATCATATGGGGACCTAAAGAGTAAATTCCCCACGTCTTTAAAACACTGCACAGCACGTAGGACTTAAATGAAACGAAATTGAAATTAAAGGGCAGAATCGAAAGGAAAAGAAAAGAGCCAAAAGGGACTAAATCGAAAAGCAAACGAAATCCGAGGGCTAAATTAAAAAAACAGAAAATGGGGCCTGGTTGAACGGAGCTGCGAAAAGGGAGGGACTTCTTGCACAAATATCCCTTTAAGGGAATATGCGCGGCCCACCCCTCAACAACAGTCGCCGTTCATTAATATTTTAAACAAAAACAAAACAAAATCTTTTAAGCTTCATTTCTACTGCAGTTTAAACAAAAAAAAAGGATTAAAGGGTTTCCCCTTTTTTCAACCCCCATTTCCTCTTTAATCTCCCTCTTTATCCTACCGATTGGCACCATCCATCGCACTACCGTGCCACCACCATGTCTGGTGGTCGGTAATGCCTAAAAACGGTTTTTTAAGCCCCGATTTGAGTGGGTTCGAAGGCATGGTTTTGTGACCCGAAAAGAATGAGAGAAAAAGGGCCATTTCCCTTCCTTTTAGGCTCGATCCCGACGACGGAGAAAAGATTTTCGACGACGTGACCGTCGATAATCCGGTGAGGGTCCTTTTTCTTCCTTTTATTTATATTTACTTTGTGTTGTTAAAAATAGATAAAAAATAAAAAATAAAAATAAAAATATACAAGAAGACCGAAATAATATGGAAAAGGTTAAAATCAACCTTCTCAACTTCTATTCTCTGTTTGATTTCTGATATCTCTGTGTACAATGTTTGCTTTGTTTTTTTTTTTTTGAACCCCGATTATACTGTTTTTGAATATTGAGAAAAATCCCCCCTTTTATGAAATCCTCGCTTTCGGGTTTTATACCCGTTTTTATAATGGCCTAACCCTATCTTTTGAGTGTTTGTCTCATTCTGCAGATCTGCTGACGACGATGAAGCAGGTGGTGGTGGTTGTTGGAGGTGACGGGCAGGTTCTGGCAGAGGGCAAGGGGTTAGGTGCTGCGGCTAGGGTAGATGGTGGTCATAGCAGACCTAGGGCTAGAATTTGGCTGATGGGTCAGGGTTTTTGGGCCAAATATTGGGCCATCCGGATTTATGGGTCTTTAATGGGCTACCAGGTATTAGGCTAATAATTTGGGCTTAGTTGGGTTTTAGGGGTTTTGGGGCTCATTAAAATTTGTAAATGGACATTTGGACATTTTTGGTTTTATTTGTTTTTGTATTTATTTGGTTTCATTGGGCCCGGGCAAAATTGCCCTATTACAATTCTAATATTATATTTTAATGTTCTTCATTAATCGTATCATTATTTGCATTTTTTATTACAATAATCTTATTAGTTTTTTTATCATTTTAGAAATATTTTTTCATGTTTTTTAATTAATTTTAATAAATAAGGCAACATACCGATTTTAACATTAAGTCGTTGATTTCATCACTATGTTGGGTTAATATCATTGGCTCGTGTTAAAAACAGGACGTCCTTTTAAAAAACCGGAAGCTTAAAAGTTCTCATTTTTCAATCGGATCACGATTAAATATCAAATTGAACTCGTATTTTTGAAAATTAAAGACAACGCGTGTTTAACGGGATACCAATTTTGGGCGTCACGAGGGTGCTAATACCTTCCTCGTGCGTAACTGACTCTTGAACCCTATTTTTCTCTGGAGTTTTGACATAGACCTAAACTCGGCCTTCTTTTTACCCGAAAATAAATTTTTCTATTAAAAAGAGGATTTATTAGGTGTCCGATCACACCTAGGAAAAAAGATCGATGTCGACTCCCTTTTTTAACAAAATCGAAATTCGATTTTCAAATTTTCAATAAATCGCCTCAATTAGCGACCAAGCAAAATTTTAAGTCGCTACACCCTTTTGGCCGACGTCTTTGGCACGACGTTAGCTACGAAAAAAGAAAATAATTTTCAACCAATAATACAATTACTAATTCACATCAATTACTTTAAATTTTCTATTTAACTTTTGCCTCAATTTCAATTTAATCCCTAACTAAAATTATTTCTATTTCTATCGCAATCTATACCTTATTTTCACTTAATTTCTACTTTTAACTTAACTTAACTCTCAAATTTGCACTAATAAACCCTAATTTTGAATTTCTTACAATTTAGTCCTTATTACATCAAACTTATAACTTATTTCACAATCTAATCATTTTCCCAATTCTAATTTGAATTTCCATTAATTTAATCTCTAATTCATCAATCTACTTAACATAAACTATGTCTAAAAATCTAATAACTTTAACATAAATCTAATAGTATTTTACTCTAGAATTATAATAACTCAAAAATTACAAAAAAAGACTTAAATTGACTTACCAATTAAACTTGAAACCTTTGAAAACCCTAAATTTCTTTTTCTTTCCTTTTTCCCTTCCTTTCTCTCTTTTTCGTTTTTAATTTTCTATTACGTTTCTTTCTATTTCATTTGTTTTATATATATATATATATATCATAATATAATATATATAAAATAAAATAAAATAATATTATATAATTAATATATTATATACTTATTTATTAAGTAATATATATAATATATATTTTTACTAAAAATATCTTTCATATTTCAATAGTAAACCGCCTCAATTTATGAAGGCCCTTTTAATTTTCTTTAAATCTATAATTAAACTTTCACCCTTAGTACAATTTAGTTCTTTTTTCTAATTTCTCTTATTTTAAGTTAATTTATTTAACCAAAACCTAATTAAACTCACAACTAACTTTGTAAATATTTTTAATAATATTTAAGAATCCATTTTACTAGAACGGAGACCTATAACACACTTTTTCGATGCCAGTGAATTTTGGGTCATTACAATTATTCCAGCAAAAAGAAAATTTTATTTTATCATAATAAATTTGAATGGACGATTTTAAGAAAAAAATTACACAAATATTTTAACCAAAATAGTTAAGAATGTTAATTATTTAAATTAGCTAATGTTATTATATTATCAGAGAGACCAAATTTTACAAAAAAAAAAAAAAGTATAGAAACTAAATCTCAAATTTAAACAAAGTAAATGGATCAAAATCATTGTATAACTAAAGACAAACTATTCTTCACATGAATTATTATAAAATAAAAACAGATTAAATCTCAAATTTAAGTTTGAAAAAAAGGATAAGAACCATGACGGAATCACAATCCATACCTAACATAGTCATCCCTGATACATATAGTATAATAAAAAAATTAAATATTCAAATGAACTTGGGAGAGCGTTAGATGCTCAGTAATATACTTACGTTTTATGGGTGGTTTGAGCCTTGGTCTGAGGAGGTCCCTTTGAAGGCTCATGCTTGCTAGACTGAAACTTGCATGGACCACACTGTAACATTGTGTATTGAAATGTTGTGTTGGTGTTGATGGTGAAATCGAAGGTTGGGCTGCTTCCTTCGGAATTATTGAAGATGTTAGACTCGAAAAAGGTGGAAATTGAGGGTGTGAAATTGGCTTTGTGGCACATTAAGCATCGCGAAAAGAATTGAAATACAAATTGATGTATGACAAACATAGCTCTAGTTTTTGAAAGATTTTCAGTATTTTGTGTACTATTTATGATAATATAGTATTAATGGTTCGTTTGGTTATTTGTGTAATAACACGAGAACAAAGTTTATTTATGATATATATTTTATAATAGTTAGATATAAAATAAAGAATGATTAATACAAATTTAAACTTAAAATTCAAAAGATGAACAATATCTCTTGTGAGAAATAAGATCTCTTCAAAATAAGTTTTTTTTTTCTAAAAATAAGTAATGAGAGTTGCTAAATATTATCAATTGAATTCGTTTATTGTTAACTCCTATACTATATATACAAAAAGTAATACTTCTATCAAATGTATCATAAAGGAAAAAGAAATTACAATTTAATTATCATGAAACCTATCTCTTTGCCCAATCGACAGGAGATACATCCCACAGCCCGGATGTTAGACGAGACATCAAGTTCTAATACTTGGGCTTTAGTTATTTCATGTGACAAAATTTCACATATTACAGGTGGAATGGCTATTGCACAAGATGGCTATTCCAATCGTACAATAATTTGGTATACAATAGTCGGGGATACAAAGCTACAATGCCGACTTCTCCTTATTCGTGTCAAGCTCGGCTCAATGTGGCTGCATTTGCCAAAGGGATAAGAAATGGAAGGTTATCTTACAGAACAAAGTGACAGTAAGTTGGAAGCTTGAGCCTTTATTAATGGACATCTGACAGCTACTACAACTATCTATCCAATCTATTCACAGTCAACCTTCCTTGCAATGTCAGCCCTAACTTTGCATTTGCTATGTTATCTAGCAGGCCCTGATAAAATTTTCTGGATTCATACGTTAAACGGGGGTTTTTGGGTTAAAAATGCATATCGAATGATTAAAAAAAAAACACATGGAATGTGCAAGATGAAAGGTGGAAGGTGTCTAGAAGCACCAAGGTCCGCAACATGTCCCTTTTTTTTTTATGGTTAGTGTATAAACAACGGTTGCTTATTAATCTTGAATGAGTAAGAAGAGGTATTAGTCAAAACGGGGCCTGCCCAGTTTGTCACTATGAAATAGAAGATATTTTGCATGTTCTTAGAGAATACTCGACAGCTAAAGAAATTTGGAGGCTTATTGTGCTAGAAGCTTGTCGGTTGCAATTCTTTTCTAATAATTTATTAGAATGAGTCAAGATAAATTTAGGAAATCATAGGCGGGTTCCGAGACATGAAGTCTCTTGGTCAACACTTTTCGGTCTATTAGCTTAGCGTATATAAAAAAAATAAGAATCTTTTTGTTTTCCAAGGACTATCACGGATCTACGTAGAGACTATTAAAGTGTCAATAAGATGGGAAAAACAGTATAGCATAATTAATAGCTGGACCCATGTAGAATAGTAATTTGAAATATTTTTTAGGAAATTGTTTGAATGGTAGGGCAGTTGAGTGTTAGTATTAGTTGGATTAATTTAGGTTTCTTTTTCTCACAAAAAAAAGAGAAAAAAATCACAATGCTTTATTAGAGTCTCTATTTATAGGCATAAGAAATATAAAAGAAGTAGAGATCTGATTCTAATAACTATTAGAATTTAAAGTACATCAAAACTTTATCTTGATCATAATGGACATCCACTTAATAAGGCATTCATAACAAAAACTATATTTATAAATTATTATTAAAAGGTTGAAATATGCTTTAAGTTTGTGTAGCTTTTGGTACATTTAAAATTTAGTCATTCTACTTTTATTTTAAGGAATTTAGCCTCTCTACTTTTTAGAATTTATTAAAAGGTTGAAATATGCTCTAAGTTTGTGTAACTTTCGGTATAGTTGAAATCTGGTTATTCTACTTTTTAGATTTCAAAATTCAAGTCCAATTATGAGCATCATTAAAATTTTTCTACTAAATTCAAGTTGATTACAATACTATTTTTTTTGTTACATAGATATCGGGTGAGCAATTTTTATTTCAAAATGTTACACCAATAAATTTAATATAAAAATTTTAACAATGTTAATAATTGAAATAAAATTTTAAAATTTTGAGGGCCTCACATTTAGTTATGAGTTAAGAGACTATTTATGTAAAAAAAAAAAAGGTTACGGCCAACGTTGAGGAAGAAGAGCCACATAAGAAAAACATCTGTGAGAGTCATGTTTCATGGCATTTTCTAGAGTAATTAGAGCAACGTAAATGAACATTATTTTGTCCTTTACAGAAACAAAGCACAACCCACTAAACCCAAGCCAATATAGGCTTCTTTGTGATCTGTTAATATTTATGTATAGACTTGTTTGTTCCTTAGAGATGATCGCCTACTAATTCACCAACTAATCAAAATAAGAATCAATTCTAGTTAGTTTGTGAATTGACTCAAGACACAAAGGAAGATGTTAGACCACACCAACTTCATCCACTATGTTCCAAATTGAATTTCTTGCAAATCTAACCAACCCACTTAATTCTTTCGAGATACCTTTTTCTTTTCTTTTCTTTTCTTTTCTCTCTTTCTTGCTATGTCTCTTTGGAAACATAATTTATATGAGAAAAGCCATGCCCTAGAGAAACACGTTTGTCTATGTTAATTCTCTAGTATTCAACTTAGAATGCAAGTGATTTTCTCTCTTGGACTCAGCCAACCCTAAACCTCCTCCCCCAATATATATGTCGAGGGATTTTTGAGTTCTTTAAGAAAAGTTTTCGAAGTATTGTCTATCCAAAATTGACAAACTCTCCGATAGATATGGTACTATTTTAGGTCAGAGTTTTGCCATTAAGAGCCCAAGATGAGTATGGGTTCACAAAGTAAATGTGTCTTGTCAGATTGAGCTATGCATTGCCTACCAAAGAGATGGTGTCCATTTGCCATTGTAAGGGTTTGAACCCATGTCCTAAATGCCATTTGTTAAGAATTTTTTTTTTGCCTTAATGTAGTAATTTCATCACATGTGATAAATTATTGAAATGACCAAATTGATTGTTCATGGAAATAAAAAAGGCCTCTAAGTTGTACTATCCTCAACTATATTTTTGCAAGTAAAACAAGATTTATAGGTAAATATTGCTTTTTTGATTACCTAAGGTTTAACTAATATTAAGTTGCATCATATGGATGGATTATGATGCAATAAGACAACTTATATTAGTTGATAGTCTAATTTGTTCATAGCCTGTAGAATCAGATTGAGTAATTAAATAATAAGGGACTAGTATGTCGTTTACAAGTCTAATTGGGGAAATAACTTATCTTGGTTATCGAAGCTGAATTAGCTCCCAAAGATCGAGACATAAATGTGATTGTCAGGACTAACAAAATATTGAACATGACCCAAGTTGAATTAATCCTAGACCTGATTATCAATTTATTGATTTGTGACATTTATGGCGCGACTTACCTAAATCTCAAGTAAGTGAATGATCATGTGTGTGTAACTCATGTGCTCTAATGTATTGGCAATCTGCTATCTAATGATAGTGGGCCGAAAGTTGGTACATTGAGTACATGACTTGTGTATAACATGACATCACTTATAATAATGGAATTCATAACTTGAATAAAGAGAAAATAATATCCTCTCATTGACATTGTATAAATTGTGAAAATGGAACCTGACCAGGGGTCATTTATCTAGGACAAAAGGATTTATTATTACTAATTTAAGTAGTGATTATTTTCATTGTGGAAGATACAATGTTGATCATGAGATAAAATGGATCAAATTAGGAGAACGGATTTAACCTAAAGGGATCGTGAATATTCTATAAGAGTAACACATATATCAAAGTCATTAGACTAAAGCTTAAAATTTGAAGCTTTTGCAATGATATATAATAGGTAGTTCAGCATGGTACTTCAATAGAATGACTCCGTAATTAAATAATTTATAATTAATAGAGAAAAGACAAAACTTAAGTATAAATTTTGTTTAACATTAGCACTTGTATAAAACCATAAAAGATTTAACAAGAAGAAATAATTATTTAAGAATTCGAAATACTTATGTTGATCTTAAAGTGACCAAACATGGGTAAAAGTAGGGAGACAAATATGGGAGAAGAGAAGTGGGTAGTGAGTATGAGTTTGTAATTCTCTCTTTGGTTCAACTACCACTAAACCCCTCCCTTCTATATATACTCACTTTGGTGAGCATAGAAGAACACAACAAAAGCCTATTACACACACTGAAATGTAATAGTTTGATTCAGAAGAAATAAAGAGAAATGAGACGGAAATGGGTAGTGGAGTAGCTGAGATGATGTTCTGATGTGTCTTCGAAGGAAGCATATCAATGCAAGACTCTTTGATCGAACGAAGGCCATACCTTTGCAACTGCAAATGTGCATTGCAGAGCTCAAAGGGGTGTTTGTTCATCTACTTGTACTTCTCAGATAACCAATATATCATTCCCTAAGAAATAACCATGGTCTTGTAGAAGCCTAATTTTGCCCGGGCCAAAACAAACCAAACCAAACCAAAAAAAAAAAAAAAACAGTCCATTTATAAAATATCAAACCTAAATTACAAAGCCCAAAAAAATTAAAACCCTAATGGCCCAAAAGCCTAAATATTTTCAATAAAACAAAAGAAACCCTAGCCTCCCTTGCGTCGTTTCTCCACGTCGGTAGGCGTGCCGTCTAACACCTCTCTGCCACCACCACCATCAACCACTCCTCTGCCACTGCCACCTACAAGAAAAAGAACAAGGATAGATGCAAGCGCAAACACGCAAAGCAGTAGAAACAACAAAGAAAATACAAAAGAGTAGTAACAGACAGTTTTGTAATTCGGTTATAAAAAAGCCATAACAGCTACCATGTATTTCTTTACACACACACTAGAGTAATCAAAAAACAGAAAACAAAAACTTCAAAGGTGATTTGCTTCATTTTTTTATGTGATATTTTTTAAAAGAAAAAAAAAAGGAAGAAATACACAAAGAAAATCAAATACAAAAAATATAGCAATTGCATACAGATTAAAAAAAAATGTGACTTTTTTTTTTTATAGTTTTAATCTCTTAAATCTGTTTTTTTACATATTTATAAAATAAAATAAAAAAAAGAACTTACCTGAGACGCTTCGTCTCCCTCCATCGGAGATTCTCCCCAGTGCCGAAAGCCCAGAACCCATTAGGGTTTGGTTTGGGGTTTGTTGGAATGGACAGCGCGACGGTTGTAAAAGAATTGAAAATTTTTTTGTTGTTTTTTTTACTTTTTTTAGAAGAGAAGGCTTTTCCTTCGAAAGGGGGTCAAAAACAGAGCTTTTGGACTTTCCGGCCAACGTGGACGGCGATGTCGTCATTGGCGACAGGTGGCCGCCACGGTGGCCCAACGACCGGATGTCAGAGGGGACGAGAGAGACTGAGAAAGCTTCTTAAATTTTTTTTTTTTTTGAAAATGGGAACAGGATGAATTTTTTAAAAAACCTTTACCTTTTATAGGCGCTGTAAAATAACGTCGTTTAGGGCTAATTCCAATAGCCCCAAAACGGCATTGTTTTGGCCTTTGACCTGAGACCCGACCCAAGACCCCCAAGATCCGCGTGTTTGGACTATTTACCCTTTCAGTCCTTCTACTTTTAGACTCTTTTTCAATCTGGTCCTATTTTAACTTTTTTCTTTTTTTAATTTACCCATTTGATTTTGTTACTTTTTTATTTTCGTCCTTCGACTACTTAGTTTCCAAGGAACACTGCGTTTAAGGGACAAGGTGATTATTGCCTAATTGAATCATGTCTTTCCTTTGCACATTTGATTTTAATCCCTTACCTTATTTTATTGTTTAATTTGTTTATTTTATTATGATTTTTACTTTAAATTTTGTTTAGATCCTGATTTAGTTCTTTACTTTCGATCTTATTTTATTTTCCTTTGTATTTATTTATTTATTTATATTTATACATTTATCTATTTATTTACTTTTTAATTTTTATGTTTTTCCTTTTTTTCTCACTATTATTTATTATTATTTTATCTATTATTATTTATTTATGTATTTTATTACAAATTGCACGCTTAATTTCATTTACATTTTAATTTGGTCCTTTATTTTCAATATTTTATAAACTATTTTCCTCTATATTTATTTATGTATTTATTTATTTATTTCCTTGTCCTTATTATATTAAAATTGGTATTGTCTTCCTTTTTTATGTGCATATTTTGTCATTAATATTATTATTATTATTATCATTGTTATTATTTATTTTTTCCTTTAATTGTTGATATTAGTATTAAAGCAGTATATATTATGTGATTATCACCGCCATTATATGTATTATAAATTGTTTTATTAGTATATTCATATTATTGTCATTTATTAGTGCGAAATTTTATTCATATCTCATCGTTCCATTTTTTACATTACCATTTTATCTTATTTCATTAAAATCATGTCATGAATCACGTTTAAACATGTTTACCCATATTTGTTTTTATACTATACTCTAAATAAGATAAATATCCATCGTTTAAAATTTTACATATGTTATTTAAAAAAAGGAAAATTTTTAAAATAGGCAATATTTTGTATTTGGAGATTCGAGGAGTCGTGCCCTAACTTACGGGGTTTTCGATTTTCTCGTTGAATTTAAATTACTAAATATCCTTTTAAAATTAAAAATACGTGAGATTTAATAAAAAAATAAAAAGGCAGGCTTATTTTTGAGAATTCGAGACGTCGTGTACTAACTTATAGGATGCATCCTTTTGTTAGCTCGAGATAAAAAAGCCTTTTACATACATTTTGATCTATTTAAAGGATTTTACTAAAAAATATATACATTAATACAAAGAGGGATCGTATGTTAAATTCTTTTCGAGTTCAACGTTCAACATTAAGGCATTAATTAATCAATTAGGTATCAATTTTGGGCGTTACGAGGGTGCTAGTCTTTCCTTGTACGTAACCGACTCCTGAACCCATTTTCTAGATTTTATAGATCAAAAAGTATCATTTTAATAAGTCTAACATTTTATTAAAATTAGTTTTAAGGTGACTCAATCATACCTAAATAAAAATGATTAGAGGCCACTCTAGTTTTCGTTTTTTAAATAAAAGTCGATTTCAAAAAGTGCCACTGGGATGATTGATCCTTGTCTTTATCGGCTTCCAAATTCTCTTCTCAATCTCCTCTTCTTCCTAATGCCTCCTTCACCAATAGCATACTAAATATTTAATTCAGTTCCCGTTTTGTATGAAAGTGAAGCTGAGCACAGTAAAGAAACTAAAACAGGTTAGGAAATGACAACTATTTTTCTTGAAATCTTTTTCAATTTAGTCTCACCTCTAGATATAGAGAGGGTAAAAAGCTTGTAGTTGTTCTATCTAAACTACCGCCGTTCATCATTGTTGGCCTCCGCTCCGTCTCTTATTAATTTTCATTTTTTCTTCGTCCTTCATTTTGCTTACCCTAGTATAATCTCGATCCTCGTATACATATATTCAAAACAAAGTATTTTTTTTTTTTAAATGTACCTAAAGAGATTTACTTGAGTCTATGAAGAACAACAAGCTATTTTACTTCCATTTTCCGACATGTTGTAGACATTGATGGTGGTGCCTTGAGGAAGACTGGTACCAGAACCAGTTTGTTGTACTGCCAATGCTTTTCTGCTTATGATTTCATAAATCTCCATTAAAACTGTCTAAAATGCTTTCTCGAGGTTAAATGCTTTGAGTGTCGACCTCTCTAGGAACGATATGCGTTCTTATTGGGCCAGGCTTTTGGCGTCTTCGCTTGACACTGCTTGGAAATGATTGAGATCCAATTTTTTCTTCTTTCTTTCATCGTCGAAGAGCTAAACAGTGGTGAGGGAGGAAAAAAGAAGAAAGAATTGCTTAAAAGAATCCAAAAGTGCAAAGATTACAAATATTCCCAAGTAACATAAAATAAAACACTCTCCAAAAGTAATATAATTGAAACATTCTCAAAAAATGCACCCCAACTTGTAATTTTCAATGGCCTATTTACCTTTTTTTCTTGGCAAAGATGCCATAGAAATTCCCCTCACCGTTATTCATTACATTGAAAGTACTTTTCAACAGGAAAATAATGAACAACGCGTAGCTTTTAGGGTCAAAACCATGAGGAAAAGTGTTCTTTTTTCTTTTTTTACCTTAACGCAAAACATGAGATTTAGGCCTTTTTTATTTTTGCATTTTAATAATCTCTTGAAGTTAAATTATCAAAATGTGCTTGTTTTTTTTAACTATTTAAAAGGTATTTAAATATTTAGATTAATTTATATTTTACGTATTATTATATTAAATTATTTAAATATAATTTATTATTATATTTAAAGTTTTCTAATATTTTATTTTATTATTAAGTTTATAAATAAGATATATTAATTTCTTAAAAATATTTAAAATTTATATTTCAGATATCATATAAATTATTCAAATATCATTTAAATTAAATTATTTTTACTTTTTAATATCATGTCTAAAATAAATATTTTAACTTCCCACTATACTTTTTGTAACAACAAAGAATACTTGAAATTAACAAATCACATTATGTTCACAATAATTTTTAAAAATATATTTTTTTAAAAACACCTTTCAAAAAGTATTTTTTTCAACAGCAACAATGAAGAATTAACCCTAAATCGTAAATTATCTTTAATAATTTTTGCCTCTTGACAACTACCTTTTGAATTTCAACATTATTAGAATGAAAATTAGATGAAGGATTAGTTCAACATTTTCTTCATTAGCCGCATAATGTACCTCTTCAGTGTCATAATCAGATTCCACCATAGCTTCAACAAAATATTCATTAATAACTTCTATATCAACATTAATGACATTCAAATCATCCTTCAAATGAAAATAAAAAACTTTGACCTTTTGAGATATTTCCAAGTCTTGTTGAAAAAAAAAGTTGTAAAATCAGACGTTACAATATTAGATTCGTCATGTATAGGTTTAATCACTTGATAAAAATTATTACCAGCACAAGATCGATAATAAAATTCATCTCCCCTTAGTATGTATTTGTATTTACCATCAAATCTTGTTAGAAATCAAATTTGGTAAAGGTTTGTCCAACAATTTCAGCCACCATGTCAAATCTTATCATCTCAAAAACACAAATAAATTAACTATAATTAGCATAAATATAAAACATAGTGTAAGTAATCATTAGCACCGAAATCAACATCAATTCAACAATATTACTCCCCCTTTCACTACTCACCCGAGTCACGTTGCATCAAGTTGTATAGAAGGGATAAGATGGGATGTTACATCATCAATAATAAGAGTCTTTTGCCACAAAATTTGGAAGAGTATTTATGATATTTGGTAGATGTTCAATATGATTTGTATGAGTTATAACTTATGTTTCACTCGAGTATTAATATTTTGTTGATCTTTATAATTAAAATATAGTTAATCTTTTCTCATCTAAATATGCTTTTGTTAAATCTTACCTATCAAATTTATTTTTTCACATGAAGACTTAAACATAAGAATATGTCTCTATTTCATACACTGCTTAATATACGTAGTCTGTATGTTAACAAATGCTTTTAGTAACACTTTTAGAAACAACGAAAGCTTAATTTTAAGAATTGACAGATTTCTCTTACAAAATTGAAGAATCAACTCTATCTCCATTTTGAAATAAATTAAATGAACTATTTTTTGGTATTTTTCATTTACGTTTTATGTTTCACATTTAGAATTTGTGCTTATGCCTTTTAACAATATTATCTCCAAAATTTAAATTCATGTTTTCTCTCATTTGACTTACCGTTACACAAAAATACTTGTTTATTAATACTTATACTATTTTAGCACCGATATATACACACAAAGGGAGCAGTAAAAGAAGAGCCACTGCATGGACACACATAGCCGTACGTCTCCATCAATTTTGCATGGAAAGCAAAGCTTTCATTGGGGTTCTAGAATTTATAACAACGTAAATGAACTTTGTTTTTGTCCTTTAGAAAACAAGACAATGTAACGAACCCACCCCCGAAGAGAATTCTATGTTCCTTGGAGAGGGCTGCCTCGTAATTCCCATATATTATTAACAATAAAACCGTTAAGCTAAGTTTCAGAATCTAATTTGGTAGAAACCTCTAACGACTTGGGAAATTGATTTAAGACAAAATAATTAAAAGGAAAAAACCATATGAAAACTCCAAAGTACTTAACTCTAACTAAACCACTTAATTCTTCACCTAATTCCTAACAGATTCTATTTTTACTCTTTCTTCCACTGTCTGTTTGGAAACATAACTAATATGAGAAGCTGAAACCATGTCCTAGTGAAACACGTTTGTCAATAGTTGGAGTGTTGGAGAACATGACTTTGAACAACAATATCAATGTTGGACAAGTATGTTAATTCTCTTCGTATTCAACGTTGAATTGAAAGGATTTGTAATTCTCTCTTTGATTCTACCACTGAACCCCCCCCTTCCTAATAAATAGTACTCACTCCAGACAGCATGGAAGGAACACAGCAAAAGCCTATTTCACCCTACTTGCATAAAAGGAAGAGAGAGGAGACGGAAATGGCAGCTGAGATTATGTTCCGAGGCGTCTTCGAAGGAAGCATATCAATGAAAGACTGTTTGATCGAACGGAGGCCGTACCATCGCAACTGCCAAAGTGCATTGCACAACCTCAAAGGGGTTTGTTCATCTACTTGCAGTTCTCAGACAACCAATATATCATTCTCTAAAAAGTTACAGACATGGGGTGATTGTTCCTTGTCTTTGTCGGCTTCCAAATTCTCTCCTCCATCTCCTCCTCTTCCTAATGCCTCCTTCACCAAAACCTTAAAAAATATTGATGCAGCTCCCGTTTTGAGTGAAACAGAAGCTCAGCACATTAAAGTTTAGAAATTAAAATCAGGTTAGGAATATTTAATTCATCGAGACGTAACAAATTTATGTCGAGGGGAAAACGTACAGTACAGGGTTCTTCTTGATAACTACTTCCCTGTAAATTCTTTACTTATAAACTTCACTGTAAAGAAATATCTCTAAGTATTTTGTCCTTTCTTTTTCTTTTTCTAAGAATTTTGCATTTGCTTGAACTAATCACCAATCCAAGCTGAAAATTGATTGCCTGCCTTAGCATGTCCTATACATTTCTTTGGCTCTCCTTGGAATACGGTCGAGCCAGCATCATCGATGTTGCTAACGAGATAATTTTTCTTCCTTTTCAGCGAAAGGACAATATCTTGGTATGTTTAGATATAAAATTAGGAAAAAAAATTAAGTTAAATATTGAATTAGTGTATTGTTGAAAGGCTTACAACTCTCACCTAAAAAATTACCCAAGAGCTATTATACAACTCACTAGCTAATTTTCTTTGTAAGATGATATGTTCCATGACTTAGAACTAAAGTTTATTAAATACTAGTTTGCATGACTTTCAAGTTAATAGCCACATAATTGGAAGATCGGTAATAATAATTTTTGCAGTGATAAAATTTGGTGCATAAATTAACTATCAATTTTAACATTTGCTAATATTATGGCTTGTTAAATTTAAACCAAAATTTTGACACAATCGGTGCATTAACTGGCTTGGAAATTCAAGCCATCCTTAACATGCCTCAAAAACTTAATATTGGAAGTGTTAGGGGTTGGGTTTCTAGCTATTTTGCAGATCATTTCACTATTGTGCTAGAAGACCAACAAATAATTTTTTTATAGCATTTCTTGTATTAAGAATTACATTAGCATTTCGTTAATGATTTACTGAATCAAGTATTTAATATATCAAATAGTGTTACGATAGTGATTTCAATCTAAATTTTTTGAAATTAGGTTATTAAAATAGAAACTTGTTAATAGTTGAAGGATTACTATTGTAATTTACTCTAAATTAAAATTAATTACTCTATAATATATAAAGTGTTTGTATTTAGAATACAGGCAACATATATTTTTCATTGTATAAGCCGCCTTAAAATTTTGATATGTGTTTTTTTTTTTTAAATATTCATTTTCTTAATATATTAGTAACTTCTACAAAATACTTAACTTCTTGATCTTGCTTGTAGAGTTTCAAAACTCCACTGATAGTATACCAAATATTTTTCCATATATAAATCCATCAAAAGTTAAATTTATTGGAATTGATTAAAATAATTATTATTTTGTTTATTTTCAAATTTTCAATATTAATATTATATCATTAATAACATTTTAATCTAAAATTATGATATTTTTATTGTTAATAATATTATTTAATTTAAAAATTGCGAATAAGTAAAAATTAGCTATTTTTTGGATTTAAAACCCATGTAAAAACTATTAAAAAAAAGTAAAAAAATCATTTTATTATTTTCAAATCAATCATATTAAAAACGAAAATAAATTTTGTTGTTTGTAAGATATTGAAGCCAAACAAAATCAAAATATATATTTTTTTAGATTTTGAAATATGTTATAGGCCAATTTTGGCCCTCATCAAAGTAATCCATTTACAAATAACCTAAACTGACCCCTAATTATTAAAACCAATAATCCATTTACAGTCCATTTTACAACCTTTACACCTAAACAAATAACCCCTAACCCATTTACACCTCAAACCCCGAATAGGCCCACTAAAGCCTAAACTAAACTAAACCCCAAAACAGATCAACTAAACCTACCCCATACACATAACAACCCAAACCCAAAACTAAAACAGTAGCCCAATCAAACATAACCCAAAGTAACCCCAAGCCCACTAACCCTAAACTTTCGGCGCCGAAGCCCTAACCCTCAAGTTGCTGCCAACTTGCACCTACCCTCTGCCAAAGCCTGCAACCATCGCCTCGATCACGTTTCCACCGCCACAGCACCTACAAACAATAAATAGGAGAAGACAGCAAAAAGAAAGGATAGAAAAAAAGAAAAGAAAACAATTTGTACAATAGGCTATATAAGCCGATTCAGAAACAATGTAAGGGACCTTTTTTTTTTTGCACTAAATGAATACAAGGAAAAACCAAAGATTAAACACAAACAGTGATATCAAAGCATAGATCAAACACCAAATCGAAGGTTTAAACACCAAGCATTAAGACCGGGCATAAGGTGATTTTACTTTTCGAATTAGTCGAATCCTTTTTTTCTTTTTCTGTTTTTTATCTACAAACATCTACATGTAAATACATATATATTTTAATAAATATAAAAAAAAAAAGAAAAAAAACAAATTTTACCTTTTCCAGCTACCGTGCACGGTGGCCGGTGGCGGCGACCGACGGACATCCGGTGATCGGCCCGGTGGCCGAAAATCGCTTTCCCTCTCCCTCTCCTTTTTTTCTCTGCCCGGGTGAAAATGATTTTTTTTAAGGATAAGGCCTATTTATAGCCCCCTGAAACGACGTCGTTTTGGGGGCTGCGTTTTAATCCCAAAACGACGTCGTTTTGCTGACCCGACCGGAAGTCCGACCCGCTCCGACTAGGATCCGCGTGTTTTTTTTAGCGAAAGGGCAAATTGCGCATTTGACCCTTCTGCTTTTTCTATGTTTTGCAATCAGGTTTTAATTTTTAGCCTGTTAATTTAATTTAATCTCCAATCTGGACCTTCACACTACGCAGCGTTTTAGGGAAAGGGGTAAATTGCGTTTTTAGCCCCCTTTTGTTTTACGCGTGTTCAAATAAGTCCCTACCTTTTGTTTTTATTTTAAAATTTATCCCGATTCTTCATTTTGCTTTCAATTTAATCCTTTTTATCATTTTGATATTTTGTTAATTTATTTCGTTATTCTGTTTTTTATTATATTATTTATTGTTATTATTTTCTATGTATTATTTATATTATGTTTGTCACTACTACTATTATACTTATTTCCACTATTATATATAATTATTATTTATCATCATTTTCACTATAATAATATTATTATTATATTTTATTTTCATTATTACTTATTCTTAAATAAGGTTATTATATATCTATTTTATGTACATATATTTTGAAATACTCTATTAAATATTTTTTATATTACATATTCATACTTTTAATATTGTATTATATTTTTGTATGTATTATGTATAAACCCTTAATACCATGTTATACCTATTGTTTTTATTATTATTATTTATTTCTAAATTTGTTGTTATTATCTACATATGTATATAGATATTTCAATGTACTTATTATAAATATACTGTGTTCTTATTATAGTATTATGTACGTATTATGTTTTTTATACCGTATTTTTGATACTATGATACATAAACTTTTCATCCATATTATGTATATATTTTAATATGTATATATATATATAAATATATAGCATTATTAGTATTTTAATATATGTTTTCATCTTACTTATTATTATATGTTTATATACATATTCATTTTTATGTTTAATACTATTGTCATATTTATTATTTGTTTCGATATATTTCTAACTCTTATTTTTCGTTTCTTGCCCATTCTGTATCATTTTAACATTCACTACTTTAAAAATATTTTTTTCCATGTTTTTATTATTTTCAATAAACAAGGCAATATTCTGTATTTAGCTATTCGAGAAATCGTGCCCTAACGTATTGGGTTTCGGTTTTCTAGTCTAAATCTAAATAACCGAATATCCTTCTTGAAAAAAATAAAGTTTAAATAAAAAGCTTATATATTATTACTATTTTGCATACTATTGTCGCTCTTATTCATATTGTCTTTCATTGCCACGTTTTATTCTGCCACGCATGCTCTTATTGTCATTCGTTATGTGTTTTATAACAAATTACCTTTTACCCGATACAAAAACGATTCTTTATAAAGGCAATGTTCTGTATTTAGACATTCGGGAAATCATGCCCTAACGTATTGGGTTGCGATTTTTCGTCTAAATCTAAATAACCGAATATCCTTTCAAAACGAATGCACGATCTTTCAATATAAAAACTTATTCTCGAGAAATCGAGATGTCGCATTCTAACGCATTGGATGTGATATTTTGTTATCTCGAGATGAGATTTTCTAAACCGAGGCAATGTTCTATACTTAGGAATTCGAGAAATTGTGCCCTAACATATTGGGTCTCGGTTTCCCTCGTTAACTCCAGGTATTCGAATATCCTTTCAAAATGAAATATATGAATTTCAAATAAAAGGTAAGTTTAGACTCAAAGGTCAAAATGTTGTGTCCTAACATATTGGATGTGATGGGCGAACCAGTCTCTGATATACATTTTCAACCTATCCAAATGTTTTTAAAGCAAATGAGGATCGTATTTTAAATTCTTTCAAGTTCTTGAATATTCGACATTAAGACACTGATCAATCAACTAGGTACCAATTTTGGGCGTATCGGGGGTGCTAATCCTTCCTCGTGCGTAACCCACTCCCAAACTCATTCTTTAATTCTCACCGACCTAAATCGTTGTTTTGATAAATCAAATTGTTTATTAAAAGCGACCCCCTTTTGAGGTGACCAATCACACCCTAATAAAAAAGATTGGTGGCGACTCACGTCCTTGTACTCATTTTTAAAATCCCAAGTTGACATCCGTTTTCATAAAAAATGGTCTCGATAGCTTGGCGACTCCACTGGGGACTAAAAAAGAGAGTAGAGCCACGAGTTGATTAATTTTTGTCTTTCCATCAAATTTGGAAATTTGTTTTTAATATACGATCCTTTCATTATATTTTATCAAATTTACGATGCGATCTTCATTATTTTATTTCGTATTTACTGCAAGCTTTTTATATCTCTGCACATTCCATTTGCATGACCGTCGGGGTCGCACCCTTTAAGTGGGAGTGAGAAACTATGCATTCGTAAGGTTTTCGCCTCCGCATGGGCTAGTGGACTGCTTCCGAGATACATCCATACCTATGTCTTCGTGAGGTTTTCACCTCCGCATGGCCATAGGGAAATGTATCCCCCTGAACCGAACTCGATCCATATGAGCCTATAATAGGTGAGGATTGAGGAATCTGATGGTTCAGGTACCTTTTACTCTAGAACCAAACCGCATGTACCGAACCTTAAGAGCCCACCCTAGGTAGAGCTGAGCCAAGCCCTAGTAAGTCACCTGAATATGTGTTCTATTTATTATTTTATTTGGTACTGACGTGTTTTGTTTTGTTTTGTTCATGATTGCATTGCATTGCATCTCCATAGAAAAGAGGCGTCAATTCAGGTTCGGTTGCTAAATAGAGCGCTTATCATGGAAAAAGGGTTTCTTGATAGAGTGGAAGAAAATGCGACCATCCGAAAGTGGTCCGAGGAAACATGGCAAGAAAAAGGAGATAGTTTGGTCGAGGGATACACATCAGAGTTGTGGGACTTCACCAGCATCAGCGTAACACAAAATGATCTGCGGGAATTGAGAGAGATATGGGCCAACTGGGACGACGAAGCCAAGCAGCTGTTTTACTTTAATTATGGTGATCTGCCTTACTTACTCGACATTAAGGTAGATAAGTATTTGTTCTGAGCCATGACTCAATTTTAGAACTCAGCATACAGTTGTTTTACTTTCGGGAATGTGGATCTGATACCCATTATGGAAGAATACACCACATTACTTCGTTGTCCGAGAATGCAGACCAACAAGGCCTATGTTAGGGTGGTCAACGTCCCAAATTTTGTGAAGAAACTAATGAATATCACAGGTATGAGCGAGCAATAGGTTGCAGCCCGAATTCAGCAAAAGGGGGAAGGTAAGTGCATCCCTTGAAAAAGTTTGAAGGATTTGGTTCTAGCACATCCCGACATGAAGATAAGAGTTGACGTGTTCGCTTTGGGCATTTATGGACTGGTGATCTTCCCTAAGGCCTTGAGACACATAGATAAAGCAGTCACTAATTTATTCGATCGATTAAATAAAAGGGTCACTCAGTCCCTGCAATCCTGGCAGAGACTTTTAGATCATTGAATGCATGCTAGAGAGCAGGTGAGGGAAGATTCATGGGGTGTGTACAACTCCTGTTAGCATGGTTTCATAGTCATTTTTGAAAAGTAGAAAAGCCGTCCTACCGAGCTTGCTATGAGAACTACTCTCCATTAAAGGAAATAGCATCGACACTAAGGCGGGATGACATTTCAGAAGAAAAATGGATGGAAATTCTTCAGAATTTACAAGCTAAAGACGTCGAATGGAAGGCTCCATGGATGACCCCCGATGAAATCTTATATCGCTGTGGTAACTTTGACTGGGTTCCTCTACTCGAAATATGGGGAGCCGTCGAATACGCTCCACTGCTTGTGTTAAGGCAGTATCAGTCGAGACAGTTTGTACCGGTAACTTAAGGTTTAACCCAATGTGAGTTCATATACAAGGGCGAAAACTACAAGCAGAAAATTCGTGAGATATCGAAGGCTTGGGGCCAAACCTGTAGAATGAAGAGATTCGCTGTAAATCCAATGTCAACCCCCGAGTATGATTGGTGGAGAAGTAGAAGAGTCAACGATAATGTCCTCTCGCCAAGTCAAGAAAATGCGCGACCATTAGAAGAGCATCTACGAGTAATCCCGTCGGAGTTAGAAGTCATCAAACAAGACTTTGAAAAAAAAAAGCCGGGAATTAGGAAAGAAGATAGAAAAACTTGAAGAAGAAAAGATGGAGTTAGGACTAAACGTTGACATCCACAAGTTGGAAGCCGAAAAGTTGAGAAAGGGGAAGAACAAGGTCGAAGAAGATTTAGATGATCTGAAAACTCGATACAAGAAGATTTGCAGGTCAAGAAGAACCGATGGCTTGGGTAAGACATCAGAACAGTGGCGTCAGGAAGTCAAAGAAGAAAAAACTAAGGCTGGTCACTAGGAGAGGCAATTTCAGGAAGCCCAAGTACGGAAAGATGCTCTAAAAAGAAGTTTGCTAGAGAACCAAAGCGAAAAAGAAAGGTTACGAGCTCGGGTAGCTATTTGGAAAAATCCCTACATCATCATCGTAATCGTAACTCCGTAATTGAGTTGAAAGCCAGTTTAAGCAAAATCGATGAGTTAAAAGCAAAGATAGAGGAGCTAGAAATGTCACTGTGAAATGCTGAAATACAAATTGAACTTCTTGAAGCAAACAACGAACATTAGAAAGAGCAGCTCCACCACTCTCAATGTCAGGTTAGAGACCAGGATCATATCATTGGCGAAGCCGTGGCTCAAATTCGAGAAGTTATCGATCACCTGCAAACAAGTTTGAGTCAGTATCGGATCGTGGCCGAGACTTAGCTTGGCTTCTTAGAAAAGTTAAGGCTCTAGGGAATAGGGCCAAGTCATATATGTAATCATCCGCATTATGTAAAGAAATTCGCTTTCTAGAAAAGTGATCTAATAGAATTGAATCAGAATCAACGCCTCTTTTTTGCATTCATTTCATTTATATGCATTGATCTAATTACATGCATTAATTCTCATTGAAAGACCCTGATTAATTAAAATTATGACAGTCAATCTGGAAACCACCAAAAACCAACCAACCAAACACCGTTACGATACCCGTACTAAATCAAGAAACATAGATCAAAGGATGGAAAGGTTAGAGCAGCTCCAGAAGGAGACACATGATCAAATACAAGAGCAGCTGGTCAAGATTCAGCAGTACATGATGGACTGAATGTTGGAATCACAAAGAAACATGATGGATCAGCTGACTCAGCTGTTGGCCAGGGGATTAGATAAAGGAAAGAGACCTACGCAGAGTTCCGACACTATGGAGCCACAGCCAAGAGTCAATCACAATCAGGATCCACTTTATCCCTCAGATTCACTCCACCGTACGCCCACGCAACACAAAGAGGGTACACTCAAGAGGAATCCACCGACCCAGAGCAGCGATACCACCCGCCCATTTAGGGCAAGGAATATTTGTGTCAAACCCAGGATCCACTTCTGCCAATCCTACGGTTTCAGATTTAGATGATCCAATAGAAATAGCTAGGTTGAAAATGGATGATCACGAGACTCAAGAGAAGTATAGGAGTTTGGAGGAAAGACTCAAAGCAATAGAAGGCACTGAGGTCTTCTCTACATTAAGCGCGAAAGAGTTTAGCTTGGTGCCCGATCTAGTCCTACCGCCGAAATTTAAGGTACCTGATTTTGAAAAGTACAATGGGACGAAATGTCCGAAAGCGCATCTTGTAATGTTTTACTGAAAGATGACCGGCTATATGAATAAAGACAAGCTGCTCATACATTGCTTTTAAGACAGCCTGGTCGGATCGGCTCTTAGATGGTATAACCAGCTTAGTAAAGAAAGAATACGATCGTGGAAAGACCTGGCATCATCATTTTGTGAACAGTATAAACATGTGTCTGATATGGTGCCTAACCGAATGACTTTGCAAATGATGGAGAAAAAGCCGTCAGAATCTTTTAGACAGTATGCGCAGAGATGGAGGGACGTCTCGGCTCAAGTGGAGCCCCTACTAACAAAAACTGAGATAACTGTCCTCTTTATCAACACCTTAAAGGCACTGTTTTATGACAAACTAGTGGGGAGTGCCATGAAGGACTTTGCGGATATTGTAATATCCGGCGAGCTTATTGAGAATGCCGTTAAGAGCGGAAGAATGGAAGGTCAAGAAAGTTCAAAAAGGGCAGCGCCCATGAAGAAGAAAGAAACAAAAACCCATATGGTGGGAACTGGCAGCCGTTATACCCCTAGCCCGTATCCAAACCAACCCGACCTCGAAATTACCCACCTCCAAATTTCTATTATCCTCCTCAAACCCCTTACTACCAAACACCACCTCCTTACCCTTCTTACCCCATTTATGCCACGAGTAATCAAAGATCGGTCGCCACATTCTCACAAAATACCACGCCCACCCATGGCCAACCCAAAAACGAATAAGGGCCAGCAAGACCCAATCCTGAGAAACCATAATTTACTCATATCCCTGTGTCATATGGGGAACTATACCCAAAACTCTTGGAGAAACAGTTGATATCCCCGCATTACATGGCACTCTTGAAGCCTTTGTACCCGAAATGGCACGACCCAAACGCTAGTTGCGTATACCATGCTGGGAATCAAGGGCATTCCACCGAAAATTACCTTGCCTTCAAAAGGAAGGTTCAAGGACTCATTGATGCGGGCATCCTGCGATTTGATGGTGGTAGCAATACGACTAGGAACCCATTCCCTAACTACAGTGAAGGGAGTGTGAGCGTGGTTACAGAGGAAAATGATTGGCAAACCAAAATCTGTGTTTTGGAAGTAAAGACACCTCTACAGAAAGTCTGGGAGGTACTGGTTGAGAAGGGGTTACTGAGTCGCCCCGATAGAATTCTTGAAGAAGGAGGTCAAAGTTTTTGTGACTTCTATGGTATTGAAGGGCACGACATTCAGTTCTGTGAGGAATTCAGAAGATTGCTACAAAATATGATGGATAATAAGGAGATTGTAATTTTTAACAAAGGTAAAGAGGCCGATAGAGGAGAAATATGTACCTCAGACGATCAATTGTCAGGTTTCCCGTATAGAGCCGACCGACCGCTGATAATTTATTACGACGCAAAGAAAGAGCCAGTGAAACCAAAAGTGATAATTGAAGTGCCGTCATCTTTCCCTTATAAGGACGACAAAATAGTACCTTGGAAATATGATGTTAATATCGTCACACCTGAAGGTGAAAAGTCTGGAACCGCGACCGGAAGTATGGGAAAAGTAGGTCATTTCACCCGCAGTGGGAGGTGTTATTCTAAAGAGGTTGAGCCGACAAAGAAAAACAGTGACTTGAAACAGAAAGGAAAATTATTAATGCATGAGGCCAAAGCCGAGCATGAAACTATGCCTGAACCAGAAGCTAAAAAGCCTGTGGATGAGGAAGAAGTACAGGAATTCTTAAAGTTTATCAAGCACAGCGAGTATAACGTGGTGGAATAATTGAGCAAGCAGCCAGCACGAATTTTGGTATTATCTCTACTGCTGAATTCAGAACCCCACCGGAATGCTTTGTTGAATATGTTAAATCAAGCTTACGTGGCAAACACTATATCTATTGAAAACCTTAATAGGTGGGTGAATAATCTGAACATGGATAATTTCATTTCTTTTAGTGATGTTGAAATACCGCCCAATGGTAGGGGCTCTGTGAAAGCATTACATATCACAACCCGCTGCAAGGGTTACATAATACTGAACGTGCTCATCGATAACGGGTCGGCACTTAATGTCATGCATTTGGCCACGCTATCCAGGATTCCAATGGATTTGTCCTATCTAAGGCCTTGTTATTCCACGGTAAGGGCATTCGATGGGACAAGACGAGAAGTCATAGAAAAAATCGAGATCCCTTTGGAAGTGGGCCCTTACATATATGATGTTAAGTTTCAAGTCATAGACATTACACCCTCATACAACTGTCTCTTGGGAAGACCTTGGATCCATTCTGCGAGAGCAGTCCCATCATCTCTCCACTAAAAGATAAAGTTTATCATGGATGGCTGTTTGGTCACGGTCGAGGGCAAAGAAGACATTGTCGTATTTATCTCTGCTGATGCGCCGTACCTTGAAGTAAGCAAAGATGCAGTGGAATGTTCCTTCTGATCTCTCGAATTTGTCAACGCCACATTTGTTGCTGAGGGAAACAGAATTCCCGTGCCTAAGCTATCTAAAAATACCAGGATGGGAATCAAGCTGACTGTAGGAAGGGGAGCCCGAGCGAGAAAAGGCTTGGGGAGATATCAGCAAGGGATAGTCAGGGCTTTAAAGCCAGTACATCACAAAGCTCGATACGGTTTAGGTTTTCAGCCAGATACGTGTTAAAGAAGAAAACAGTGGAAGAAGGATCAGGAGAAAAGGATTGCGAGAACCTTAGGCCGAGAACTGGAATGGGAGCCCATAGAGTACCCTTCTTTGTCAAAAACATTTACATCTGCGGGAATGATATACCCAGGGCAAGATAATCCACGAAGCACTCTGTTTTGGGTTGAAAGGGGTCTTCAGAATGTCAGTATAAATGTCATTGACAAAGGGGCTGATGCAATTAAAGATGTTTCAATGATACGCCCTAGTCCTCCTGGATTCGTTTTGAACATTTGGACTGCTGTGGATCTTCTTGTAGTTTCTAAGTTTTCTCCAAAGTAATGCTTAATGTTAACACTTTCTTTTTGTGTGTCCCTAAGTAATGGTTGGATTCTTTTGTAAGAGCTTATGTTTGCTCTTTATCATTTAAATGAACGTTAATGGAGATGCATTTTGTCATGGTCTTTTCATTCTCATTAACTTCGTAATATTTCTCTCATTGCACAGCCTGTCCTTACATTTACCTCATATCATGCCATAACATTATACTTGTTGGTTCCAATACTTTGATGCTCCTCTATGGTTTTCTTTTCATTCAATTTTTAGGTGCTCAAATATCAACGACATGAACAAACCCGTTACAAGTCTTGAAATTGATTTCGAAAAAGCTATTTGTTTAGGAAAGTTCGAAGCTGAGGAAAATGTTGAAGACTATGTCTCGTCTCCTGACTTACTAAGAATGGTAGAACAAGAAGATAAACAGATTCTACCACATCAATAAGCTGTTGAGACAGTAAACTTAGGAAATGAAGAGAAGAAGCAAGAAGTGAAGATTTGGACCTCCATTTCAGATGACACCAGACATGATTTGGTCGCTTTGCTCCGTAAGTGCAAAGATGTATTGCATGGTCGTATCAGGACATACCAGGGTTAGATGAGGATGTAATGGCCCATAGGCTTCCATTGAAACCAGAATGCAAACCCATCCAACAAAAGCTAAGACGGATGAGACCTGAAATGCTGTTGAAGATAAAAGAAGAAGTCAAGAAGCAATTTGATGCAGGCTTCCTACAAGCCTCCAAGTACCCAGAATGGGTGGCTAACATAGTCCCGGTACCGAAGAAAGATGGCAAAGTACGAATGTGACAGCCCGAAATAGGGCCTAATCGGAATAGTGGTTTCGCAACCACAAATCCGAGATGAAATAAGTTAATTTTGTGAATTTTATATCGCATTTGTTTATTGATTAAGTTCTATGAGAAAATCATTTAGAAATTTACTGCTTTTGTGATTAATTAAAAATTTTGGATTAAATTGAAAATAGTGAAAAATATGAGTATTAGATGAAATAGGGACTTGATTGAAATGTGATATGAATATAGGAGTGTTTATGATGTAATTATGCCATGAGTTAGTAGTATGGACACAAAAGGGCATTTCTAGAAAAGTTTTTGAGAAACAAGGCTAGGGGCATTTTTGTCCACTTTGTAAAAATTATCATAAAAGATGAGAAAAAGATGAAAATGTTCATCTTCTTCCCTAATTTTTCTGCCGAAATTTCCTCCTCCATAGCCAAGAGAGCTTTGGACTTTTTCAAGCAATTTGTAAGTGCATTTCAACTCCGTTTTCAATTATTTTCGTATTTTTGAGTTCCTTGAGGCTTGAATTTCATGATTTTGCCATTTATTTGAGAAGAAATTAGGGTTTGAAAATCCCCCATTTTAGAGAAATCTGTTATTTGATGAGTTTTGGTAGTAAACGAGTTATTAATGTATTAATTACGTGTTTTTAAAAGTAGTTTTCGATAGAAACGTCCCTAAAGGACTAAAATGAGAAAAGAGAAAAGTTTGTTCATAAGTATATGAATGTGAGTGATTCTTGGATTGTTTTATTGGTAAAAAGGTTTAATTGAGTCTAAAATACAAGAAAATGAAGTGGAATTGAATTTCTGAGACTAGGGGCAAAATGGTCTTTTTGCCCAAGAGTTCGGTTTATGAATGTGTTTGGATAGAATATTGATAAAATGTGTTAAATGCATTTATTTAGATCAAGAAAGAAGAAAGGGTAATCGAAATCGTGGAAAGGAAAAGATAGTAGATTAGTACGAGCTAGTCGTTTTGTAATCGAGGTAAGTCATGAGTAAATTATCATGCACTTGCATTATCGCTAATTATTTGATAAATTACATGTGAAAATGTATGAATATGAATGGAGAATTGAATAATTGCATAACTTGTATATTATGGAAAATCCCATTTGAACTGTAAGATTGATTTTGGATATGGGTGACATGTCACTTGAGGGTTCCGCTTCCGTATCCCGGGTGCTGGGTGTACTAGCATGTGTTGCAGTCACCTGTCAGCTTCTGTGAGCAAACCCATAGATTACGTTTGCAATTCATTGATCGTAGTAGCTTCGGCTACATATTGTGGTAGCTTCGGCTACATATTGTGGTAGCTTCGGCTACATATTGTGGTAGCTTCGACTACGTATTGTGGTGGCTTCGGCCATATTATTGTGAGGCACTTGATACCAACCTCTGCATATCCTTTTTCATTTTTTAAAGTTCAACGAGAAAAGGTTAACATTAATGTGCGAAGTCATGGTGCAGGGTAATAAAATTGAATAGAATATGTGCATGGAATATCTATAATTGAACAATGTGGTAAGAGTATGTAATGAGTAAGTTCATGAATGTTGCATTTGTATTATGTGGAAATCAATTGCCTTAATTAGATAATGTGCATCTGCTTTTAAATTACTTATGTCTTACTAAGCTACTTGTAGCTTACTTCTCTTCCTTGCCCTTCTTTTAGATTACCAAGCACATTACAACTTGGATTGGTGATCGAAGGAAGCTCGTCCTACACTATCAAGCCATCTTGGTATTTGAAAACATAGTTTGTATTTTGATTTTTGGCATGTATAGGTGGCTAGTCTTAGCAGAGATATTCTTTTCTAAGCCTATCAAGTAGGTGTGTAAATGATAATTTCCTTGTAAATGGTATTTGTAAATATAGTTCTTGTGGGTGGATGCCTTATTTTGGTTGAATTTGAATGGTATGGATGTTTGTTGGGTTTGGAAGGGCTAAGGCTTGGCATATAGCCTAACACGGCCTGTACAGCAGGACACACGGGCGTGTGTCATGACCGTGTGAAATTTGGAAGAATGCTCCATGGTCTCATGGCACGGGCGTGCCTAGGCCGTGGGTGACACACGGTCTGACCCCACAGGTGTGTCCCTGGACAGTGCCTCCCCTGCACTTTAAATTGAATTTTGAGTACCACACGGGCTAGAGACACGACCGTGTGTCTTGACCGTGTGGAGTACACGGCCCCTAAATGACCGTGTAGGGTGACTGTGGCGAATTTGATAGATTCGACCACGGTCTTCGGACATAGGCGTGTGAAGGCCACACGGCCTTATCACACGGCCGTGCTTTATGTTACACGGGCGTGTGACGTTGTTTTGAAAGAGAAAATTTTTCGAGTTTTCGATGTGATAGGATTTGAATCCTAATCATCCGAGATGTCTGTATTGATTTAGAAAACCCTCAATAAGATAAATTTATAATAATTTGGCTAAAAATTAGAGTTTGTAGTCAGGTAAGTTTGGTAATACCTTCTACTCAATTCCGATGACAGTTTCGGGTAAAGGTGTTACATTTTAATTGGTATCAGAGCATGGTTTAGTCGATTCTCGGAGTAACGTAGCAAGTGTAATAGTCAGTCTATACATGCCAAAATAAGACTTGATAGTGTGACGACTTCTAATGATTTCAAATTGTTTTCTATTATAGTAAATGGATCCCAATCGAGCTCTTATTGATGATGCTTACAGTAATGCGCCTGCTCCCGCGCAAGGGACAGCGCCTATTGAGAATAGACCCGAGGCTCAGGGTCAAGGAGATGAGGCTCGGGCAGCCTTTCTCTATATGATGAATAATTGGTATACGGAGTTCATTCGGGCAAATCTGAATGCTCAACCTCCCCCCTCCTGTCCCTCAAGCTGTTCCCATACCTCCTCTACAACCAAAAGTGGTAAGGCCTTCTGAACCCCCAGTGGATAAGATCAGAAAATATGGGGCCAAAGAATTTCGAGCCAGTGTGGATGATGATCCCGAGAAGGCTGAATTCTGGATAGAGAATACTGTTAGAGTGTTAGAGGAATTGTCTTGTACTCCAGATGAGAGCTTGAAATGTGCTGTCTCATTACTAAAAGATTCCACTTATCATTGGTGGAAGACCTTGATATCCGTTGTGGCTAGAGAAATAGTGTCATGTGATTTCTTTTTAGAGGAATTCCGTAAAAAGTATATTAGTCAGCACTTCATCGATCAAAAGCGGAAAGAATTTTTGGAATTGAAGCAAGGGAGTATATCAATAGCCGAATATGAAAGAGAGTTTGTCACATTGAGCAAGTATGCTCAAGAGTTTGTAACTACCAAAGAAATGCTTTGTAAGAGATTTGAAGATGGGCTGAATGAAGACATCCGACTGCTTGTGGGAATCCTGGAAATTAAAGAGTTGGTAGTGTTAGTTGAACGAGCTATCAAGGCCGAAACATTAAGCAAAGATAAGAAGAAGGTTGAGAATGAAGCTAGAGATTCTAGGAAAAGATCGATGGGCCAATCATTTCAATCACAATCGAAGAAATCAAGAGAGATAAATTCTTGCTCAAATGTTTCGGTAAACTTTTCTCAGAGGGATCATAGTAAACAACGTTTCAAACCGAAGGGATAAACTACTTCTGCAACAAGTGTTGGTAGTGTGAGATCTGATAGGCTCGAATGCCAATATTGTGGGAAGAAATATTCGGGCGAATGTTATATACATAATTGGGCTTGTTTTAATTGTGGATCTCAAGACCATTTTGTTAAAGATTGCCCGAAAAGAGAAGAATTCGGGAAATCTCAAAATGTAAAACCAAGTAATGTGAGTAGGGGAAGACCATCAAGAAATGTGGGGTCTGGGAATAACAGTAAAGGTGAAAGAAAGGACACCCCTACAAGATCTGAAGCGAGAGCTCTAGCTCGGGCGTATGCTATACGGGCTCGTGAGGAAGCATCTTCACCGAAAGTGATTACTGGTACATTTTCTCTCTATGATAATTCTGTTCTTGCTTTAATTGATCCGGGATCGACTCATTCGTATGTGTGTGTGAATTTAGTATCTGATAAGAATCTTTGTGTTGACTCCATTGAATTTGTAGTTAAAGTGTCAAATCCGTTAGGAAAACATGTGATAGTAGACAAAATTTGTAAGAACTGTCCTTTGATGATTCATGGTCACTGTTTCCCTGTTGATTCAATGTTACTTCCTTTTGATGAGTTTGATGTTATTTTGGGAATGGATTGGTTAACCATGCATGGTGCTAAGATAGATTGTAGACGAAAGATCCTTGAGTTGAATTGTGATGAAATACTCCGAATTGAAATAGATAAGTTAGATTGTGTTCCGACTGTGATCTCTATAATGTTGGCTCATAAATGTCTGAGAAGTGGGTGTAATGCATATTTAGCATATGTGTTGAATACCAAAACGTCTGAGAAAGAGATCAGATCTGTGCCTATAGTTTGTGAATATTTAGATGTCTTTCCGGAAGGATTACCTGGTCTACCTCCGGACAGAGAGATAGAGTTTGATATTGAATTACTTCCGGGTACTACTCCGATATCGATTGCTCCGTATAGAATGGCATTGACTGAGTTAAAATAGTTGAAGACACAGTTGCAAGAGTTGACTGACAAGGGTTTTGTGAGGCCAAGTTTCTCTCCATGGGGTGCTCCGATTTTATTTGTCAAGAGAAAAGATGGGTCATTGAGGCTTTGCATTGATTATCGTCAGCTTAATAGAGTGACAGTGAAGAACAAGTATCCGTTGCCTAGAATCGATGATTTGCTTGATCAACTTAAGGGTGCTTCAGTGTTTTCAAAAATTGATTTAAGGTCTGGGTATTATCAATTGAAGGTTAAAGAATCTGATGTGCCTAAAACTGCTTTTAGGACCCGATATGGTCACTATGAATTTTTGGTAATGCCGTTTGGGTTGACCAACGCTCCGGCCATTTTTATGGACTTGATGAATTGGATTCTCATACCTTATTTAGATAAATTTGTGGTGGTTTTTATTGATGATATTCTGATATACTCTAAAAGTGAGACCGAGCATACTGAGTATTTGAGGATAATATTGCAGATTTTGAGAGAAAAGAAGCTTTATGCTAAGTTTAGTAAAAGTGAATTTTGCCTCAGTGAAGTGGGATTTTTGGGACATGCTGTTTCGAGAGATGGTATCCGAGTGGATCCGAATAAGATTTCAGCAATTGTAGAATGGAAGCCTCCGAAGAATGTGTCTGAAGTCAGAAGTTTTCTGGGTCTTGCCGGATATTACCGTCGATTTGTAGAGGGTTTTTCAATTATAGCTTCACCGATTTCGAAACTATTGCAAAAAGAAGTTAAATTTGCTTGGACCGATGAATGTCAGCGAAGCTTTAAAAAGCTTAAACAATGTTTAACCGAAGTGCCGGTGTTAGTACAATCTGAGTCGGGAAAAGAATTTGTCGTGTATAGTGATGCGTCTTTAAATGGACTCGGATGTGTATTGATGCAAGAAGGAAAAGTAGTAGCCTATGCTTCTCAGCAATTAAAACCGCATAAACGAAACTATCCGACCCACGACTTCGAGCTGTCCGCTATAGTTTTTGCTTTGAAGATTTGGCGGCACTATTTGTATGGTGAAAAGTGTAGAGTGTACACCGATCATAAGAGTTTGAAGTATGTTATGACTCAAAAGGAATTAAATTTGCGACAACGGAGATGGTTGGAACTACTAAAAGATTATGAGCTTGTGATAGATTATCATCCGGGTAAAGCAAATGTGGTTGCTGATGCCTTAAGTAGAAAATCTCTGTTTGCTTTGAGAGCTTTGAATACGGAATTATCGATGTCTGATGATGGTTCGCTAAATACTGAATTAGTGGCGAAGCCGTTGTTTTTGCAAGAAATTTGCGAAGCTCAGAAAGCGGATAATGAGTTATTGATGAGATGGACTCAATGTGAAATGAAGGATGATTCTAATTTTCGAGTTGATTCGGATGGTTGTCTATTGTTTCGTGATAGAGTGTGTGTACCGAGAAATACTGACTTGACTCAGAAGATTTTGCACGAAGCTCATGATAGTCGATGGTCAGTGCACCCCGGTAGCGTGAAAATGTATTAAGACTTGAAGAAAGTGTATTGGTGGCCGGGCATGAAACGAGATATTTTCGAATTTGTGTCAAAGTGTTTGGTATGTCAGAGAGTAAAAGCAGAACATCAATTGCCTTCGGGATTGCTCCAACCAATTATGATTCCTGAGTGGAAATGGGAAAGCATTACCATGGATTTTGTTTCTGGATTGCCTATGACGCCCAGAAAGAAAGATTCTGTTTGGGTAGTAGTTGATCGGTTAACCAAGTCAGCTCATTTCATTCCGGTGAAAATGGACTTTCCTATGGACAAATTAGCGGAGTTGTATGTCTCTGAGATAGTTAGATTGCATGGTGTGCCTATATCTATTATTTTCGACAGAGATTCGCATTTTACTACGAGGTTTTGGAAGAAATTGCAAGAGGCATTAGGTAATAAGTTAAATTTTAGTATTGCCTTTCATCCTCAGACAGACGGACAATCGGAAAGAGTGATTCAAGTGCTCGAGGATATGTTGAGATGTTGTGTTTTAAAGTTCGAAGGTAGTTGGGACAAATATCTGCCTTTGATTGAATTTACGTACAATAACAGTTATCAGTCCAGCATTAAAATAGCATCGTATAAAGCTCTATATGGGCGAAAATGTCGGACTCCATTGTATTGGACCGAACTTCGTGAAAGATATGTTCATGGGACTGATTTAGAAAAAGAGACTGAAGATAAAGTAAAGATAATTCGATATTGTCTAAAAGCTGCATCAGATCGACAAAAGTCATATGCAGATTTAAAAAGGAAAGAAATAGAGTTCCAAGTGGGAGATAAAGTATTTTTGAAAGTCTCCCCGTGGAAGAAAATTTTAAGGTTTGGCCGAAAAGGTAAATGATATCGCGTGATATGAAGTAATAAAATTTATAAAGACTTGATTTCACCAAAACTAACTAATATCACGACGTTGAGGCAAGCGCACCTGTCGAACAGTAGTATAGTTTAATGGCAAGACCGAGTTATCGTACCCAATGGAACCAAAAGTACTAGTACTTACTTCTCTTCTATTATCTAGCCTAAAAATAAAAGAGGTTTGTTTAAACTAATTCTAAACTTAACTAAGAAAGCGTAAAAAGTAAATTGGGAAAACTTTTTAGGGAAAAGCTAATTAATATGGACAATACTCAAGGGAGAATCCACCTAGACTTAACTTGTTATTATTTTCTTGAACTATATGATTTCCTTGCTTGACTTGATCCGTAGAGATCCCTAATTTATGCTAAACCCTCCGTCGAGGTGAAGAGCAACTAGGCCTAAGTTGTTAATTAAAGTTGCCTTATTAATTAACTCCCTAGGTTGCATTAATTTGATCTATGGCTCCCCATATTAGGTTTGACCCTAATCCGGCAGATTTATGTCGCCCTATGTCTAGGGTTGCATGCAACTCCGCTTAATTATGGTAGATCTACTCTTATCACAGGGACTTTTGCTCCTTTGCTCTAAGCACATCTAATTCTTGAAATAATACCTAGGATTATTAAATCAAGAATGAAGAACGCATAATTAAGAACAATTCAAGTATTTATCAAATAAATCAAGAATAATTAACAAGATCTGTCTTAGGTTTTATCCCCCTCAAGTATTTGAGAAGTTCAGTTCATAATGAAGAAAGAAAACATCTCAGAAGATATAGAACAACAAAACATAAAAGAAACTAAAAACCCCTGCAGGAATTTAGGGAGATCGTCTTTGTTGCTGCAGAATTCCGGCTTCTGAGATAAATTAATCGGCTTTTCTTTTGGAGTAATTCCTTGCTTCTACCCTCAGTGTGGCAGAAAAACAAGAAGAAAAATATATCTCAAAACGTATATCTGTCTCTGCCTCATGAGGTCTTTATATAGAGAGCTTGTAGGGAGCCTTTCTTAGCTTCTAAGCATCCCAACTTGAGTGAAATTCCCCTTCCTCAAGACTAGAACACGCCCGTGTGCCACGCCCGTGTGACTTCGACAGAGGCCGTGTGATATTCTGTTTATAGGGCACGACTGTATGGCATGGCCATGCTTGTCGAGAATGGACCTGTGATCTTTATATTACACGTCCGTGTGCCACGGCCGTGCAGTAAATCCTTGGGCCGTGCGTTAAGCTATTTTTGGCCCATTTTCCTCATTTTTGGTCCATTTTTGGTTCTTTTCTCTTCCCTATGCTCTTCTGAGTATAAGATATGAAAAAGAAAGGTTAAGAGCACCAATTCTCACTAAATCATTAATAATTCATCCAAAATATAGGCAAAATAAGAGGTAAAAATATGTATAATTTTGCATTTATCAAATACCCCCACACTTAAGCCTTTGCTTGTCCTCAAGCAAAATCTCAATCCCTAATAAGAATAATTCTTCTCAACCTATAACCTTTATCAATAATGTTTCAAACTAATCCACAGGTAATCATACAATGAAAAATTCAATCAGAAGAACATTAAAGATTCAATCAATTTAAGTTGAGAATTTTGTCATTGAAAACATAAGTTTCTTTCTTCTTTCTAAGTAGTTATCTCTCTATCTTAATTAACAGGAGTTGACATCCTCACTAAAGGTTCACTCTATCCACTCAAAGTGTTTAGGGTTCAAAATTTAAGCACTCTCTAGTCAACCTAGAAAGTTATTACCATAAGCTTGCAAGAAAATCAAATCTCCACCACTATAGTTTGATATGATACATCGATCAAAAGGTCTTTTTATGGTTGTAACAGGGCTTGGTTAGGGGTGTTGTCACAGGCTGCAAAAAGAGGGTTAGAATCAAGATTGAACTGAAAATTATCTAGCTAGAAAAATCTCTATTACTGGAACATAATTTCAAAGCTTAATAGCATCATTTTGGTAGCTTTAAGAGAGAAATATGCAAAAACTTAATTTGAACTATGATATATTACAACTAAAATTGACTGTATATACAAAATTTTTTTTTAAGAACAATTCAAGTGATATAATAAATTTAGTAAAGATTTACATATGGAAAAGAGAATAAAGCTTAAATAAATTCAACTCAAATCTCGATAAAAATAGGGATCAAAAGTAATTGAATGGGAAATTCAACAAAAATGGGTTATTGGTTAATAATTAGAGGGTGAGTCAAGGAAAAGGTTGTTAGGCTCAATGGGGTTTACTAGGGGTTAGATTATGGAGGTAGGCTTTTGTGGAGTAAATGAGTTAAATCCTAGGTGCCTTTATCATCTCAGTATATCAAATCAATGATGTGGTCTTGACATGTATAATCAAAGCAAGTTCTAGAATAACAATTCAGTATTGACTTACTCAAAGCAATAATAAAAGTGAGCACGAAAGAATGTATACTCAAAAGGTTCAAAAGTCTCACAAAAATTACGGCTTTTGATGTCAATCCTGTGAATTTCAAATCTCAAGATAATACTTAAAATTAGGGAAGATAACTTATGCAAAAATGGGGTTCTCAAAAATTTCAACTTATCATGCTTGATTCCCTAATGTTTTTAAAGTTTGAAAAATTGAAGTACAATTGCCTATTTCTTAATTCTCAACATATTAATAAAAATCATAAATCAATTAGAATTAATTCCTAATAGGAAACTGAGGAAAATGCAGAGAACAATGCATGAAGCACAAATTCAGGGGTTTTCATGAAAGGTATACTGAAATAAAGTATGTTTCCCCCCACACTTAAGATGTACATTTCCATCAATGTACCAAGATATATATCTAGCAATAAAAACATAAAATCAAAAGAGAGGGAGAGAATTGAAAACTTCCTGAATTTAGGATGAATTGTGAGATAGGAAGAGCCGGTAGGTGTGGCACTGTGTTCCCATTTCGTAGAGATTTAAGCTGTGAGGCTCCTTTGAAACTGCGAATGGGATTAGTAGTCGTGGGGAGTTTTGAGTCAATGGAATTTACTTCCGTGGAATAAAAAAAAGAAAACTAAATATTAGTGGGTAAGTCTGAAAATTAAGAAAAAGAAAATAAAGAAAAATAAAAGTATAAATAAAAATAACATAAAAAGAAGAAGATCTAGTCTTCGGATGGATCACGTGGTAGCGGTGTGATGTTCAGGGGCTGACATATCTGCGCGAGAGTGGCGTCGATGTAATCGAAGCACTGAAAGCATTATTACTCAAATCGATCCAGGCGCTCGGATATGTCGACACGTGAGGCTGCCGTCTGAGTGGGTCGTCTGGGGTGCCATGGGTCAGCGGGCTCATTTTTCTCTGGTGATGGTGGTGGGACATCATCAGCAATATCCTCTGGGTCTACGGCATCCTGGACAAGGCGGAAGTGGAAGTGACTTCCACTTGGTCGTCGCTCCACCATCCTCATGTGTAGTATGCTCTAGATGCCTTGTGAGGACATCTGGCCTATGAAAGTGTAGGAGGATGTCTAGGCCGTGATGTTGAACAGGCCGAAGTAGCGGCCTAGTCTCGTAATATAGGGGCCCATGGAGATAACGTATTTCCGGTGCCTCTCAGTCTGGTGTTGCATGGCCAACGCTATGAAGTAAGCAAGGTCGATAGTGTGGCCATTGGCCAAGCACCAGAGGAAGTATGCATCATGAGTGTTGACGACGCCTGTACTCTCTCTTCTACCTGTAAGAGTGTGAGCGAGAAGAGCATGAATGTACCTTAAAGAAGGAGGGAGGGCGGTCACCTTACTGACGCTGGGGTTGTAGACTTGCTGCCCTGGAGTGATCTCATACCAACACTCGACTGGCCTGATATGTATGTGACGGAAGAGGGTGGGAAAGTCCTCTTCTGCCATGAACTGGTCAGTATAGAGACCGAGAGCTGTGCCAAACTCTAGGACACTCAGTTATCGCATAAGACCTCCTAATCGGAATTGGACTGTGCCGGGATCGTCGAAGTTGTTCATGATGGTTTGGAGGTGGAATGTGGAACAGAACTTGAGGGTGAGTTCTAAGTAAGTTGGTTTCACGATTCTGAAGAACTGGTCCCATGGGTCAGCACTCAGCAGGGCTCGGACATCGCTTACTAGATTAATTTGCTCAAGGGCCTCCCAGTCGATACATCGGCCCACAGAAATAGTGCAAGCCCAGAGTAACTGATAGCGTTCTTCCTGAGAGTCCTGCAAGAATGTAAGGAATGGGTGGCGTGCCTCGGAGGTGGGCCTTGATGAACTTCCCGGTCCTTTACGCTTTTTGGATACGGGGACGGTAGTCTTCTTAGCACGTGATGACATCTTACCTATAATAACAAGATCATTAGTCCTAAAAAATTAACAAGATAAAATGGAAAGTGACAATGGTTAAAAGTAAACAAAATGGATGATTAACCTAAATAGTAGGAACGAATCATTTTGAAGACTTGCAATAGAACTAAGAACTATGGTTGTATATATATATTGGAATTATGGCCAAATGGCATGCAAATGGAAGTTTAAATGGCAAATGAATGGAATTCTAAATGGCAAGCAAAAGTACAATCCTGGTTGATTCTATATTGTTCTAGAGTATTAATCCTATATTTCCTAATTCCATGCTTTAAATCAATCAAAATGCAAGAAAAATGTCATAAAAAATTAAAAATAAAGAAATGAAATAAAATAAGAATAATTGAGGCAAATGAGAAAATAGAACCAATTTTTTTTTGGGGCTTGCACGGTCGTGGGTTGAAGGTTACACGGGCGTGGGTTGTCGGAAATGAAGAGTGGTGGCATTTTTAGGGCTGGGGCGGCATTTGTGGTGGTTAGGGAGGGAGTTTTCTAGGGTTTGAGTGGAAGGGGAGATGAATAGTGGTTCCCTATTTATAGTTTTAGTGTCACACGGGCATGTCACACGCCCGTGTGAATCGTGTTTGGGCCCGTGTTTTTTGAAATTCGGTCGTTATGGCGCGCCTGATACGATGAGCACGCCCGTGTGACTGGTTCGCACGGCCGTATGAGATCAGGTCTTCGTTACTCACATGGTCGTGTGATGGTATACATGGCCGTGTGCGATCGTGTTCGTGTATCACACGGTCGTGTGATATATGCCACGAGCGTGTGAAATTTGGCAGTGTCTTCCACGGGCTACGACACGGACGTGGGGATTTGTGCAAGCCCGTGTTAATACTGCAGGGTTGCCACGGCCATGCTGCACGGCCGTGGGGAGGTGCTAATAGCCCGTGTGGAATTCGTAAGGTCGCCACGGCCATATCGCATTGATGGCTCATGTTTTAGGAAATTTTACTCTGTTTGTACACGGTCTGGGTGCACGACCGTGCCCCTATTTCAAGTGCACACACGGCCTAAGGCATGCCCGTGTGCCTGGCCGTGTGGTCCTAAATTTCTACATTTAAAAAGTTAGTTTATGCATGAAAAAAAAATACTAAAAATTTTAAAGAAAAGAAAGTTACTAAGTTAGTGCTCGGGTTGTCTCCCGAGAAGAGCTTATTTAGAGTCTAAGCTCGACTTTACCTGGATGTGTCAAGAAGGGGTGTGATGGAGCCAAAGCTCCTCCCTGTTTTCTATAAAATTCTCACCTCTATAATGTTTAAACCTATGGTCGTTTACCTTGAACGTATCGTGGTTAGGGTGAGTTACCTCAATGGTGCCGTATGGAAAGACATTTAGAACAGTGAAAGGACCTGACCATCTTGACTTGAGTTTTCCAGGGAATAGTTTCAGCCTTGAGTTGTAGAGTAAGACGAGATCACCTGTTTTGAATTACTTTGGTTGTTTCAGCCTTTTGTCATGACGTCGCTTCATGGCTTCCTTATATAGTCGCGAGTTCTTATAAGCATTGAAGCGCTATTCATCAAGCTCATTCAACTGCATTAATCTCTTTTCTCATGCACTTTTAAAATCAAAGTTTAAAAACTTTATAGCCCAGAATGCTTTATGTTCAAGTTCAAATGGTAGATGATAGTTTTTTCCATAAACAAGTTTATAGGGAGATGTTCCTATGGGTGTTTTGAAAGCAGTTCTATAAGCCCATAATGCATCATGAATTTTCTTGACCAATCTTTCCTATTTGTTTCTATTGTCTTCTCTAGGATACGTTTCAGCTCTCTATTTGTCACTTCGATTTGGCCACTGGTTTGTGGGTGGTAAGGGGTAGCTATTCTATGGTGTACTCCATACCTTTTCAAAACCTTTTCAAATTGAGTATTGCAAAAATGTGTACCCCTATCACTAATGATTACCCTAGGTGTTCCAAATCGAGAAAAAAGTTTTTTCAAGAAGTGTACTACCACTCTAGCATTATTTGTAGGTAGAGCTTGGGCTTCTACCCATTTTGACATGTAATCTACTGCTACTAGTATGTATTTATTCCCAAATGAATTAGGGAATAGACCCATGAAATCAATACCCCATACGTCAAATATTTCACATGAAAGTATATAGTTCTGAGGTATTTCATTATGCTGAGAGATATTACCTGTTCGTTGGCATTTATCACAAGAGGTCACATACCTGTTGACATCTCTGAAAAGTGTAGGCCAGTAAAAACCTGATTCGAGTACCTTATGAGCAGTTCTAGTTCCACTGTGATGTCCTCCTGTGGGTCCTGAGTGGCAGTGATTCAAAATTTGATATGTTTCTGTGTCATCAACGCATCTTTGTATAACCTGATATGCACAAATTCGAAAAAAAAAAGGATATTCCCAAAAGTAGTTTTTCACATCAGTGAAGAATCGCTTCTTTTGCAGATGGTTTAGCCCTTTTGGGGTTATGTTAGCCGCTAAATAATTCGCAAAATCAGCAAACCAAGGAGGTGTCATATTTGGTAAGGCTAAGAGTTGTTCCTCAGGGAACAAATCGTTCACCTTATCTAGATATTTGGGCTGTGCGGTCTCTAGCCTTGAGAGGTGATCTGCTGCTAAGTTTTCAGCTCCTTTCTTGTCCTTTATTTCTAAATCAAATTCCTGTAACAATAGAATCCACCTTATCAATCGAGGTTTTGCCTCAGTTTTAGTTAAGAAGTAGCGAAGAGCTGAATGATCAGTATAAACAATGACTTTTGACAAAATTAAATAAGATCTAAATTTGTCAAATGCAAAAATAACAGCTAGCAATTCTTTCTCTGTGTTCGTGTAATTTGCTTGAACAGCTGTCAAGGTCCTGCTAGCATAATAGATCGGCTGGAAGTGTTTGTCCCTTCGCTGTCCCAAAACTGCACCTACTGTAAAATCACTTCCATCACACATTAGTTCAAAAGGTAGATTCCAATCAGGTGAAATCATAATCGGGACGTTAGCTAACTTTTCCTTGAGGTTGTTGAAAGATTCCAGACATTCTTGGTCAAAGTTGAAGGGTATGTCTTTTTCTAATAATTTAGTTAAAGGCTTAGCTATTTTAGAAAAGTCTTTAATGAATCTTTGATAAAAGCCAGCGTGTCCTAAAAAGCTTCTTATAGCCTTAACTAAATTAGGAGGAGGTAGTTTTTCAATAGTTTCAATTTTCGCTTTATCTACCTCTATCCCTTTGCTAGAAATTTTATGTCCTAAAACAATACCCTCTTGAACCATAAAATGGCATTTTTCCCAGTTTAGCACTAAATTTGTCTCTTCACATCTGATCAAAACACGTTCTAGATTATTAAGACAAAGTTGGAAAGAATTACCCAAAACTGAGAAATCATCCATAAATACCTCCATGATGTCTTCCACGAATTCATTGAAAATAGCTAGCATGCATCGCTGAAAAGTAGCAGGAGCGTTACATAAACCAAAAGGCATTCTGCGATAAGCAAACGTACCGTATGGGCATGTGAATGTAGTTTTCTCTTGATCTTCTAGAGCTATCAGGATCTGGAAGTAACCAGAGAGGCCATCTAGGAAACAATAATACATATGACCTGATAATCTTTCCAACATCTGATCAATAAAAGGCAATGGGAAATGATCTTTTCGAATGGCGTCGTTCAGCTTCCTGTAGTCAATGCAAACTCTCCATCCTGTGACTGTTCTTGTAGGTATTAACTCTTCCTTGTCATTAGACACCACGGTCAATCCTCCTCTCTCAGAAACAACCTGCACAAGACTTACCCAAGAACTGTCAGAAATAGGATAGATAATACCTGCATCTAGAAGTTTAATTACCTCAGCTTTTACAACTTCTTTCATGTTGGGATTCAATCGTCTCTGTGCTTGCACTGATGGTTTGAATTCGTCTTCCATTAAAATTTTGTGGGTGCAGAAAGAAGGCTTAATTCCCTTGATATCTGAAATTTTCCAAGCTATAACATGTCTGTGTTCTCTTAACACGTAGAGTAGTTTCTCTTTCTCTGCAAGGCTTAAATCAGATGCAATAATGACGGGTAAAGTTGATTCTTCCCCTAAAAAGGCATATTCTAAATGATCTGGCAGTTGTTTTAGTTTTAATTTAGGGGGTTCAGTAATGGAAGGTTTCTGTCTCAATTCATCACTCATCTTTAAATTCTCATAACTTATGTGCCTAGCGATGATTTCATTAAAATCTAATTCTTTCCTTACTTCCTCGATTTCAGGGGTGGTTTCATCTTTCCCCCCATCTTGAACGAGATACAGTTCCAACGTGTCTATGAGAGAAAGTTCCTGGAGATTATCTTGAACAAAATAATCAATAATATCAATAAAATAACACGAATCATCTTGTTCTTTAGAGAATCTCATGGCATCATAAATTTTAAAGACAACTTCTTCCTCGCCAACTCTAAGTACTAATTTGCCATCCCCTACATCAATAACAGTTCTAGCAGTGGCTAAATATGGTCGTCCCAAAATCAAAGGTACTTCAATATCGTCATCCATGTCAAGCACAACAAAATCAATAGGGAATATAAATTTATTTACCTTTACTAGCACATCTTCAATGATTCCCCTAGGATATTTAACAGATCTATCGGCTAATTGAATACTCATCCTAGTGGGCTTGGGTTCCCCGAGACCTAGTTGTTTAAACATTTTGTAAGGCATGAGATTAATGCTAGCACCTAAATCAGCTAAAGCTTTATTAATAAGTAAACTACCAATCAGACAAGGGATAGTAAAACTCCCTGGATCTTTCAGTTTTGCTGGCAATTTATTTTGGAGAATAGCTGAGCATTCCTCGTTGAGTTCTACCGTGGCCAATTCTTCCAATTTCCTTTTATTTGTCAGAAGTTCTTTAAGGAACTTCGCATACTTCGGCATCTGTGAAATTGCTTCAACAAAAGGTAAGTTAATGTGTAATTGTTTGAAAAGTTCAAGGAACTTACCGACTTGAGCGTCTGTATGGCCTTTCTTCAATTTTACCAGATATGGGATGTGCGGTTTGTATTCCTTGAGTGGCGGTGGAGTGTTATCATTGGGTTCTGCTGCTTTTTCTTCTGAAATTTCTGAGATAGTCTTCTTTTCAGGTTCGGCTAGGACCTTTCCATCTCTTAAAGTAATCGCCTTGACATGTTCTCTGGGATTTGGCTCAGTATTACTCGGTAATCCTCCCTGTGGTCTTTCTGAGATTAATTTTGCAAGTTGACCAATTTGGTTTTCAAGCCCTTGAATTGATGCTTGTTGATTTTTCAGTGCCGTTTCAGTGCTTTGAAAACGTGTCTCTGATGCGGCCATAAATTTGGTAAACATCTTCTCAAGATTCGGCTTCTTCTCATGTTGCGGTGGTGGTTGCTGAAATCCTGGAGGAGGTTGCTGTCTTTGATTTCCTTGTCCTCCCCATGAAAAATTTGGGTGATTTCTCCAACTGTGTCCATAAGATGCGAAATCTGGATTAAACGTGTTTCCTTGAGTCGTGTCGCATTTCATCACTGATTGTGCCTGCGTAGAACTAACAAAATTATCAAACTTTTTATTCAAAAGTTCTACTTGGTTAGTGAGCATGGCGACAGCATCAATATTATAAACTCCTGCGGCTTTTGTTGGCTTTGTCCTCATACTTGCCACTGATAATTATTCAATGACATCTTTTCAATAAATTCATAAGCTGCTTCAGGTGTTTTATTATTGATCGTCCCTCCTGCGGCTGCATCGATCATTTGTCTAGTTGACGGGTTTAAACCGTTGTGGAAGGTTTGAACTTGTTGCCACAAAGGTAGACCATGATGAGGGCACCTTCTCAAAAGATCTTTGTATCTCTCCCATGCATCGTATAGTGTTTCTAAATCCATCTGCATAAAAGAAGAAATATCGTTTCGTAATTTGGCTGTTTTAGCTGGAGGAAAATATTTGAGTAAAAATTTTTCGGTCATCTGCTCCCATGTGGTAATTGAGCTTCGTGGTAAAGAATTTAACCACTGTTTGGCTTTATTTCTCAAAGAGAATGGAAATAGCCTCAATCGAATGGCATCATCAGAAACGCCATTTATTTTGAAGGTATCACAAAGTTCCAAAAAATTAGCTATGTGTGAGTTTGGATCTTCGTCCTGTAAACCATCAAACTGTACCAATTGCTGTATCATCTGAATAGTGTTAGGCTTTAACTCAAAATTATAAGCAGCAATAGTTGGTCTAAGAATGCTAATTTGGGTACCAGCCAAACTAGGTTTTGTATAATCATACATAGTGCGAGGAGCTTCTTCTTGATTTGCTGGCGGCGCGACTATTGCGGGAGGTGGTGGAACATTTTGATTTGCTTCCATCTCGTCTGTAGGTTCTGGCTCTTGTTTAGGTTCTTGTTCTGGATAATGTAGACTGCGTCTAATTTCCCTGCGATTTTTTCGAACTGTCGCTTCTAGATCTTCGTTGAAAAGTAGTGGTCCTGTTGGGTTGTTTCTAGTCATAAACTAAAAATACCTAAAAGAAAGAAAACTCAAAAATTTAAAAGAAAATAAAAATAAAAATAAAAATAAATAAAAACTAAAAATAAAAATAAAAGAAAGATAAATATATATATATATTACTGGCTAAAGTAATAGAAATCGAGCTTTCGTAATATTTTAGTTCCCCGGCAACGACGCCAAAAACTTGATATCACGTGATATGAAGTAATAAAATTTATAAAGACTTGATTTCACCAAAACTAACTAATATCACGACGTTGAGGTAAGCGCACCTGTCGAACAGTAGTATAGTTTAGTGGCAAGATCGAGTTATCGTACCCAAGGGAACCAAAAGTACTAGTACTTACTTCTTTTCTATTATCTAGCCTAAAAATAAAAGAGGTTTGTTTAAACAAATTCTAAATTTACCTAAGAAAGCGTAAAAAGTAAATTGGGAAAACTTTTTAGGGAAAAGCTAATTAATATGGACAATACTCAAGGGAGAATCCACCTAGACTTCACTTGTTATTATTTTCTTGAACTATATGATTTCCTTGCTTGACTTGATCCGTAGAGATCCCTAATTTATGCTAAACCCTCCATCGAGGTGAAGAGCAACTAGGCTTAAGTTGTTAATTAAAGTTCCCTTATTAATTAACTCCCTAGGTTGCATTAATTTGATCTATGGCTCCCCATATTAGGTTTGACCCTAATCCGGCAGATTTATGTCAATCTATGTCTAGGGTTGCATGCAACTCCGCTTAATTATGATAGATCTACTCTTATCACAGGGACTTTTGCTCCTCTGCTCTAAGCACATCTAATTCTTGAAATAATACCTAGGATTATTAAATCAAGAATGAAGAACGCATAATTAAGAACAATTTAAGTATTTATCAAATAAATCAAGAATAATTAACAAGATCTGTCTTAGGTTTCATCCCCCTCAAGTATTTGAGAGGTTCAGTTCATAATGAAGAAAGAAAACATCTCAGAAGATATAGAACAACAAAACATAAAAGAAACCAAAAACCCCTGCAGGAATTTAGGGAGATTCTCTATGTTGCTACAGAATTCCGACTTCTGAGATAAATTAATCGGCTTTTCCTTTGGAGTAATCCCTTGCTTCTACCCTCAGTGTGGCAGAAAAACGAGAAGAAAAATATATCTCAAAACGTATATCTGCCTCTGCCTCATGAGGTCTCTATATAGAGAGCTTGTGGGGAGCCTTTCTTAGCCTCTAAGCATCCCAACTTAAGTGAAATTCCCCTTCCTCACGACTAGAATACTCCCGTGTGCCACGCCCGTGTGACTTCGACAGAGGCCGTGTGATATTCTGTTTATGGGGCACGGCCGTGTGGCCTGGCCGTACTTATCGGGAATGGACCGTATGATCTTTATGTTACACGGCCGTGTGCCACGACCGTGCGGTAAATCCTTGGGCTGTGCGTTAAGCTATTTTTGGCCCATTTTCCTCATTTTTGGTCCATTTTTGGTTCTTTTCTCTTCTCTATGCTCTTCTGAGTATAAGATATGAAAAAGAAAGGTTAAAAGCACCAATTCTCACTAAATCATTAATAATTCATCCAAAATATAGGTAAAATAAGAGGTAAAAATATGTATAATTTAGCATTTATCAGTAAACTAAGTCCGCGCTATATTGGTCCATATGAAGTAGTTGAAAGAATTGGTCCAGTTGCCTATCGGTTATTTTTGCCTCTGGAATTGGAAAGAATTCACAATGTGTTTCACGTTTTTATGCTTCGTCGGTACCGATCAGATCCATCACATGTGATTGAGCCTCTGAGATTGAGATTCGACCAGACATGTCATATGATGAAGAACCGATTAAAATTCTAGCACGGAAAGTAAAACAGTTAAGAAATAAAAAGATTGAGCTAGTAAAGGTGTTGTGGCAACGTCGTGGAGTGGAAGAGGCAACATGTGAAACGGAAGAGGTTATGAGAAGTCAATATCCCCATCTATTTACTGGTAAGATTTTCGGGGACGAAAATCCCTAAAGGAGGGGAGGATTGTGACAGCCCAAAATAGGGCCTAATCGGAATAGTGGTTTCGCAACCACAAATCTGATATGAAATAAGTTAATTTTGTGAATTTTATATCGCATTTTTTTATTGATTAAGTTCTGTGAGAAAATCGTTTAGAAATTTACTGCTTTTGTGATTAATTGAAAATTTTAGATTAAATTGCAAATAGTGAAAAATATGAGTATTAGATGAAATAGGGACTTGATTAAAATGTGATATGAATATAGGAGTGTTTATGATGTAATTATGCCATGAGTTAGTAGTATGGACACAAAAGGGCATTTCTAGAAAAGTTTTTGAGAAACAAGGCTAGGGGCATTTTTGTCCACTTTGTAAAAATTATCATAAAAGATGAGAAAAAGATGAAAATGTTCATCTTCTTCCCTAATTTTTCTACCGAAATTTCCTCCTCCATAGCCAAGAGAGCTTTGGACTTTTTCAAGTAATTTGTAAGTGCATTTCAACCCCGTTTTCAATTATTTTCGTATTTTTTAGTTTCTTGAGGCTTGAATTTCATGATTTTGCCATTTATTTGAGAAGAAATTAGGGTTTGAAAATCCCCTATTTTAGAGAAATATGTTATTTGATGAGTTTTGGTAGTAAACAAGTTATTAATGTATTAATTACGTGTTTTTACAAGTAGTTTTCGATAAAAACGTCCCTAAGGGACTAAAATGAGAAAAGAGAAAAGTTTGTTCATAAGTATGTGAATGTGAGTAATTCTTGGATTGTTTTATTGGTAAAAAGGTTTAATTGAGTCTAAAATGCAAGAAAATGAAGTGGAATTGAATTTCTGAGACTAGGGGCAAAATGGTCTTTTTGCCCAAGAGTCCGGTTATGAATGTGTTTGGATAGAATGTTGATAAAATGTGTTAAATTCATTTATTTAGATCAAGAAAGAAGAGAGGGTGATTGAAATCGTGGAAAGGAAAAGATAGTAGATTAGAACGAGCTAGTCGTTTTGTAATTGAGGTAAGTCATGAGTAAATTATCATGCACTTGCATTATCGTTAATTATTTGATAAATTACATGTGAAAATGTATGAATATGAATGGTGAATTGAATAATTGCATAACTTGTATATTATGGAAAATCCCGTTTGAACTGTAAGATTGATTTTGGATATGGATGACATGTCACTTGAGGGTTCCGCTTCCATATCCCGGGTGCTGGGTGTACTAGCATGTGTTGCAGTCACCTGTTAGCTTCTGTGAGCAGACCCATGGATTATGTTTGCAATTCATTGATCGTAGTAGCTTCGGCTACATATTGTGGTAGCTTCGGCTACATATTGTGGTGGCTTCGGCCATATTATTGTGAGGCACTTGATGCCAACCTCTGCATATCCTTTTTCATTTTTGAAAGTTCAACGGGAAAAGGTTAACGTTAATGTGCGAAGCCATGGTGCAGGGTAATAAAATTGAATAGGACATATGCATGGAATATCTATAATTGAACAATGTGGTAAGAGTATGTAATGAGTAAGTTCATGAATGTTGCATTTGTATTATGTGGAAATCAATTGCCTTAATTAGATAATGTGCATCTGTTTTTAAATTACTTATGTCTTACTAACCTACTTGTAGCTTACTTCTCTTTCTTGCCCTTCTTTTAGATTACCGAGCACATTACAACTTGGATTAGTGATCGAAGGAAGCTCGTCCTACACTATCAAGCCATCTTGGTATTTGAAAACATAGTTTGTATTTTGATTTTTAGCATGTATAGGTGGCTAGTCTTAGCATAGATATCCTTTTCTAATCCTATCAAGTAGGTGTGTAAATGATAATTTCCTTGTAAATAGTATTTGTAAATATAGTTCTTGTGGGCAGATGCCTTATTTTGGTTGAATTTGAATGGTATGGATGTTTGTTGGGTTTGGAAGGGCTAAGGCTTGGCATATAGCCTAACACGGCCTACACAGCAGGACACACGGGCGTGTGTCATGACCGTGTGGAATTTGGCAGAATGCTCTACAGTCTCATGGCACGGGCGTACCTAGGCCGTGGGTGACACACGGTCTGACCCCACGAGTGTGTCCCTGGACAGTGCCTCCCCTGCACTTTAAATTGAATTTTGAGTACCACACGGGCTAGAGACACGGCCGTGTGTCTTGACCGTGTGGTACTCAAAATTCAATTTAAAGTGCAGGGGAGGCACTCACACGGGCTAGAGACACGGCCGTGTGTCTTGACCGTGTGGAGTACACGGCCCCTAAACGACTGATATCGGTGTGATATGAAGTAATAAAATTTATAAAGAACTTGATCAAACCTAAACTGACTAATATCACGACGTTTTTAAGGCAAGCGCACCTGTCGACAGTAGTATAGTCTAGTGATAAGATCGAGTATCGTACCCAAGGGAACCGAAAGTACTATTACTCACTTTCTTTCTATTATTTAACCTAAAAATTAAGTGAGGGTTTATTTAAAACTAACTCTAAAACTAACTAAGAAAAGCAGGAAAAATAAATTGGGAAGAACTTTTAGGGAAAAGCTAATTGATATGATAAATACTTAAGGGAGAATCCACCTAGACTTCACTTGTTATTATTTTCTTAACTTATACGAGTTATTTACTTGACTTGATCCGTAGAGATCCCTAATCTATGCTAAACCCTCTGTCGAGGTGAAGAGAACCTAGGCCTAAGTTGTTAATTAAAGTTCCTTTATTAATTAACTCCCTAGGTTGCATTAATTCGATCTATGGTTCCCCATATTAGGTTTGACCCTAATCCCGCAGATTTATGTCGCCTTATGTCTAGGGTTGCATGCAACTCCGCTTAATTATAGTAGATCTACTCTTATCACAGGGACTTTTGCTCCTCTGCTCTAAGCACATCCAATTCTTGAATCAATACCTAGGACTATTAAATCAAGGATTAAAAACTCATAATTAAGAACAATTCAAGTAATTCTCATAATAATCAAGAATAAATAACAAAATCTGTCTTAGGCTTCATCCCCCTCAAGTATTTGAGGGGTTTAGTTCATAATAATAAAAGAAAACATCTCAGAAGTTATAAAATAACAAATCATAAAAGAAACCAAAAACCCCTGAAGGAATTTAGGAGAATCCTCTATGTTGATGCAGAACTTCGACTTCTGAGATGAATCGATTGGCTTCTCCCTTCGAGTAATCCCTTGCTTCTACCTGTGGTGTGGCAGAAAGACGAGAGGAAAAGAATATAGAGGGTGTGTAAAAGATGGAAGAAGGCCTCCTCTATGTTGCCTCATGGGGTCTTTATATAGAGAGGTTTTGGGGATTCTTTCTTAGCCCCTAAGCATCCCAATTCGAGCGAAATTCGTCTTTTCCGCGACTAAAACACGTCTGTGTACCACGCTCGTGTGGGTTCGATAGAGGCCGTGTGATTTAGCACGCCCGTGTATAGTGGCCGTGCTTGTCAGGGCTTTGTCCGTGTGATCTTCGTGAGGCACGCCCGTGTGGCACGGCCATGTGGCATCCCCTGGCCCATTTGATTCGTGCTTTTTGGTCCATTTTTCACCGTTTTGGGCCCATTTTCTGTTCTTTCATCTCCCCTATGCTCTCCTGAGTATAAGATATGCAAAAGAAAGATTAAGAGCACCAATTCTTACTAAATTGATAATAATTCATCCAAAATATAGGCTAAACATGAGGTAAAAAATATGTATAAATTAGCGCTTATGAAATACCCCCACACTTAAACATTTGCTTGTCCTCAAGCAAAATCTCAATCCCTAAAGGAAACCATTCTTCTTGATCTATAACCCTTATCAATAATGTTTCGAATTAATCCACAGGTAGTTATACAATGAAAATTCAATCTCAAGAACATTTAAAGACTCAATCACTCTAAGTTGAGAATTTTATCATTGAAAACATAAGTTTCTTCCTTCCTTCTAAGTAGTTATCTCTCCATTTTAATTAACAGGAGTTGACATCCTCACTAAAGGTTCACTCTATCCACTCGAAGTGTTTAGGGTTCAACATTTAAGCACTCCTTAGTCAACCTGAAAAGTTATTACCATAGGCTTGCAAGAAAATCAAATCTCCACCACTAAATTTTGATATGATACATTGATCAAAAGGTCTTTTAATGGTTGTAACGGGGCTTGGTTAGGGGTGTTGTCACAGGCTGCAAAAAGAAGGTTAGAATCAAGATTGAACTGAGAAATTATCTAGCTAGAAAAATCTATCACTGGAACATATTTCTCAGCTAATTCTTGTGAAACTATCATTTCTGCCTTGGTAGCCTTAAAATAGAAATATGCAAAAACTTGTTCGACTATTACAAGTTATAATTGAATTTGACTGTATGTACTCATCCATTCATTTTTTTTTTAAGAACAATTCAAGTATTTACAATAAATTGAACAAAACTTTACAATTTAGAAAAGAGAATAAAGCTAGATGAAAAATTCAACTCAAATCTCGACAAAAAATAGGGATCAAAATAATTGAATGAAATTCAACAAAAAATGGGTTATTGGTTAATAATTAGAGGGTGAGTCAATAGAAAAGGTTGTTAGGCTCAACGGGGTTTACTAAGGGTTAGATTTATGGAGGTAGGCTTTTTGTGGAGTGAGTGGGTTAAATCCTATGTGCCTTTATCATTTCATTATATCAAATCAATGATGTGGTCTTGACATGTATAATCAAAGCAAGTTCTAGAATCACGATTCAGTATTGACTCACTCAAAGCAATAATAAAAGTGAGCACGAAGAAAATGTATGCTCAAAAAGGCTCAAAAATCTCACCAGAATTATGGCTTTTGATGTCAATCCTACGAATTTCAAATCTCAAGATAGTGCTTAAAATTAGGGAAAATAACTTATGCAAAAATTAGGGATTCTCAAAATTTTCAACTTATCATGCTTGATTCCCTAATGTTTTAAAGTTTGAATAATTAAAGTACAAGCGCCTATATCTTAATTCTCAATATATCGATAGAAATCATAAATTAATCAGAATAAATTCCTAATAGGAGACTGAAGATATTGCTATTAGGAAAAGTTCAGGGGTTTCAAAGATAGTATAAAAAATGAAAGTAAGTTACCCCCCACACTTAAGATGTACATTGCCCTCAATGTACAAGGAGAATATTAATAGCAATTAAAAGCATAGCATCATAAGATAGGGAAGGGTATGAAACTCCCTGCTTTGGATGGATTAGTGGAAGAACTGGTAGGTTTGGCACTGTGTTCCCTTTTTCGTAAAGATTTGAGCTGTAGAGCTCCTTTGAAACTGCGAAGGGATTTATTAGTCGTGGGAGGTTAAGATGAAGAGGGATTATTTCGTTAGGAGATAACCGTTATGATAATAAAATAGAAAATTTACTAAAATTCAAAATAAAGAAAAATATAAGAAAATTAAAAGCTGCAAAAGGAAAAAGAAGAATTAACATTTAGAGGTTAAGATTAGTGTGTACTAGGTAGAAAAAGAAAGATAGAAGATAAAATAAAATAAAATAAAACAAAAACAAAAGTAAAAATAAAATAAAATAAAATAAAATAAAAATAATAAAAGAGGATTTAATCCTCTGGTGGGTTTCGTGGTGGTGGGACGATGCCAAGGTGTTGACATATGTGTGATAAGGCGGCGTCAATGTAATCGAGGCGCTACTCAAAGTGGTCCAGGCGCTCGGATATGTCAACACTGGATGCTGCCGTCTGCGGTGGTCGTCTAGGGTGTGGTGGCTCAGCTGGCGCGTCCTCTGTTGGTGGTGGCGGTGGGACATCATCAGGAATGTCCTCTAGATCCTCGCCTTCTTGGACAAGGCGGAAGTAGAAGCGGTCGCCACTGAGACGTCGCTCGACCATCCTCATCGAAAGCATGCTCTAGATGCCCTGGGAGGACATCTGGCCAAGTAAGGTGTAGGAGGAGGTCTGGGCTGTAGTGTTAAATAGGCCGAAGTAACGGCCTAGTCGAGTGATGTACGGGCCCATGGATACGACTCCCTTGCGATGCCTCTCGGTCTGATGTTGCATGGTGAGTGCGATGAAATATGCAAGGTCAATGGGGTGGCCATTCGCCATGCACCATAAGAAGTAGACATCGTGTGTGTTGACGACGCCTGTGCTCTCTCGGTGACCTGTAATAGTATGAGCTAGGAGTGCGTGGATATACCTGAGAGAGGGAGGGAGAGCGGAGGCTTTGCTGACGCTGGGGTTGTATAGTTGTCTTCCTGGGGCAATCTCTTTCCAGCAATCAAGGGATCGGATATGGATGCGCCTAGAAAGGGTGGGGAAACTCTCCTCAGCCCTAAACTGCTCGGTGTAAAGGCCGAGTGCCACACCGAATTCTGGGACGCTGAGTTGTCGAACGAGCCCTCCCAACCAAAATTGGATTGTCCCAAGATCATCGAACCGTGTCATCACCGTCTGAAGGTGGAATGTGGCACAGAACTCGAGAGTGAGTTCAAGGTATGTGGGCTCCACAATCTGAAAGAACTGGTCCCATGGGTCAGTGGCGAGCAGAGCCTGGACATCATCTACCAGGTGCACTTGTTCGAGGGCCCTCCAATCGATGCATCGGCCCATCGTGATATTGCGCACACGTAGTAGCTGGTAGCGTTCTTCTTGGGAGTCTTGTGAAAAAATAAGAAATGGGTGGCGCACCTCGGAAGTGGGCCTAGTCGAAGAACTCCCTGGCCCCTTTCGTTTCTTAGAGGCGGGGACGGTAGCTTTCCTGGCTCGGGAAGATGACATGGGATCTACAAAAAAATAGTAATTGATATTAAAATATAAGAAAAATAAGAAATGCAAATAATTAAAAATAAAGAGGCTGAGTAATAAAATAAAATAATTCCTAATATGAATGAGAATTAACCTTGGTAGTAGAATCTAATCATTTTTAAAATTTGCATAGGGATTCCTTTTATGAATGAATGTATATATACTAAACTAAGTAACAAATGGCATATTCATGTGTGTTTAAGTGGCATATTTACAATGTGTATTAGGTGGCAACTAACTATGGTGTTAAATGGCATAAAATTGGCAAATGGAATCTAAAATGGCAAGCAGAATTTTAGACTATTCTAGATTATTCTCTATTTCCTGATTCTCTAATAGCCTAAATCAATAATAACATTAATAAAAAATGCAGTAAAAATAAAATAAATGAGAAAAAGGGAGAAAATAGAACCAAATTTGGTGTCACACGATCGTGGGTACTGTTGCACGGGTGTGTGAATCGAGAAAATCTAGAATGGTAGCGCTTTAGAGGGCTGTGGTGGTGTTTTTGGAGGTTTGAGGAGGTTTTGAGGGAAAAAGCTTAGGGTTTAGGTGAAATGGGAAGGGAGAAATGGCCCTGTATATATACATTTTGGGTCACACGGGCATATCGCACGCCCGTGTGAGTCATGTTGAGCCAGTGCTTTTCGAAAATTAGAGGTTTTTGGCGTGCCACGTTCGATGAGCACGCCCGTGTTTCCTTTGAGCACGGCCGTGGAGATTAGTCCTTCGTTAAACGCACGGACGTGTAATAGAGTACACAGGCGTGTTTGAATTGACAGTAGCTTCCACGGCTTGTGGCATGGGCGTGTGGCTCTATGTTTGCCCGTGTGGAAGTTGCAGGGTTGCCACGGCCAAATCGCACGGCAGTGTGTTTTTCAGTCTTACCCGTGTAGATGTCGAAGAGTCGCCACGGCCATTTCACACGGCCGTGGGATTTTATCGGAAGCCCGTGTTTTGAGGAAACGGTACTCTGTTTGCACACGGTCTGCCCACACGACCGTGTCTCTGCTTTTTGGTATGCGCACGGCCTTAGGCACGCCCGTGTGCCTGGCCGTGTGGTCCATATTTTCTGCAGGAAAAGTGTTAGTTTATGCAATAAAATCATGAAAAATTTTAAAAAAAATGAGGTTACTATGTTAGTGCTCGGGTTACCTCCCGAGAAGCGTTTATTTAGAGTCTAAGCTCGACTCTTCCTAGAGATGTCAAGAAGAAACGGGATGGAGCCTAAGCTCCTCCTTGTTTTCTGCAAAATTCTCAATTTTATAATGTTTTAGCCTATGGCCATTTACCTTGAGAGTACCGTGGTTGGGGTGTGTTACCTCGACAGTGCCGTATGGAAAGACTTTGAGAATGGTAAACGGACCTGACCACCTTGATTTGAGTTTTCCAGGAAATAGTTTCAATCTTGAGTTGTAAAGTAGAACGAGATCACCTGTTTCGAACTGCTTAGGTTGTTTTAGCCTTTTATCGTGACATCACTTCACGGCTTCCTTATATAATCGTGAATTTTCGTACGCATTGTAGCACCATTCATCTAGCTCATTTAGGTGCAGAAGTCTCTTTTCACCTGCACTTTTAAGATCAAGGTTTAGAAATTTTATAGCCCAGAATGCTTTATGCTCGAGTTCAAATGGTAGATGACAATTTTTTCCATAAACGAGTTTATAAGGAGATATTCCTATGGGTGTTTTAAACGCAGTTCTGTAAGCCCATAGTGCATCATCTAATTTTCTAGACCAGTCCTTCCTATTTGATTCTATGGTTTTTTCTAGGATGCGCTTCAGTTCTCTGTTTGTCACTTCGACTTGGCCGCTAGTTTGTGGGTGGTAGGGGGTGGCTGTTCTGTGGTGTACTCCATACCTTCTTAAAATTTTTTCAAATTGGGTATTGCAAAAATGTGTGCCCCTATCACTTATGATTATCCTAGGTGTTCCAAATCGATAAAAAATCTTCTTCAAAAATCGTACTACCATTCTAGCATCATTTGTAGGTAAGGCTTGAGCTTCTACCCATTTTGACATGTAATCTACTGCTACTAGTATGTACTTATTTCCGAATGAATTAGGGGAGGGTCCCATGAAGTCTATACCTCATAGATCAAATATTTCACATGAAAGTATATAGTTTTGAGGCATTTCATTAAGTTGGGAGATATTACCTATTCGTTGGCATTTATCACAAGAAGTCACATACCTGTTGGCATCTCTGAAAAGTGTAGGCCAGTAAAAACCTAATTCGAGAACTTTATGGGTGGTTCTGGTTCCATTGTGGTGTCCTCCTGCGGGTCCTGAGTGGCAGTGTTCCAAAATTTGATATGCCTCTATGTCATCAACGCATTTCTGTATGACTTGATCTGCGCAAATTCGAAAAAGAAAAGGATCTTCCCAAAAGTAGTTTTTCACATTAGCAAAGAATCGCTTCTTTTGCTGATGGGTTAGCCCTTTTGGGGTTATATTGGCTGCTAAATAATTTGCAAAATCGGCAAACCAAGGAAGTGTCGTACCTGCTAAAGTTAGGAGTTGTTCTTCAGGGAACATATCGTTTATCTTTTCGAGGTACCTGGGTTGTGTATTTTCTAGTCTCGAGAGGTGATCTACTGCTAAATTTTTGGTTCCTTTCTTGTCTTTAATTTCCAAGTCGAATTCCTGTAAAAGTAAAATCCATCTTATTAACCGAGGTTTTGCATCAGGTTTGGCTAAGAGATAACGAAGAGCTGAATGGTCAGTAAAAATAATTACTTTTGACAAGATTAAATAAGATCTGAATTTATCAAAAGCAAAGATAACAGCTAGTAATTCTTTCTTCGTGGTGGTGTAGTTGGCTTGAGTAGCTATCAATGTTCTGCTGGCATAGTAGATCGGTTGGAAGTGCTTGTCCCTTCGCTGTCCTAAAACTGCACCTACAGCAAAATCACTTGCATCGCACATTAGTTCAAAAGGCAGATTCCAATCAGGTGAAATCATAATTGGAGCGCTGACTAACTTGTCTTTAAGGGTGCTAAAGGACTCTAAACATTCTTGGTTGAAGTTAAAAGGTATGTCTTTTTCTAGCAATTTAGTTAAAGGCTTAGCTATTTTAGAAAAATCCTTAATGAATCTACGATAAAAACCGGCATGTCCTAAAAAACTTCTTATAGCCTTAACTAAACTGGGAGGGGGTAATTTCTCAATAGTTTCAACTTTAGCTTTGTCTACCTCTATTCCTCTATTAGAGATTTTATGTCCTAGTACAATACCTTCCTGAACCATGAAATGACATTTTTCCTAATTTAGCACTAGATTTGTTTCTTTACATCTTATCAAAAAAAGTTTCAAATTATTTAGACAGTGTTGGAAAGAGTTACCGAAAACGGAGAAATCGTCCATGAATACCTCCATGATATCTTCCACAAATTCGTTAAAAATAGCTAGCATGCATCGCTAAAAAGTAGTAGGAGCGTTACATAAACCAAAAGGCATTCTACGATATGCAAACGTATCGTATGGGCATGTGAACGTCATTTTTTCCTGATCTTCTGGAGCTATCAAAATTTGGAAGTAACCGGAGAGGCCATCTAGGAAGCAATAATACATGTGACCGGCTAATCTTTCTAACATTTGATTGATAAAGGGCAAAGGAAAATGATCTTTTCGAGTGGCGTCATTCAGCTTTCGGTAATCTATGCATACTCTCCATCCTGTGACTGTTCGTGTTGGTACGAGTTCTTCTTTGTCATTGGATACCACGATTAGCCCACCTTTCTTAGGAACAACCTACACGGGGCTTACCCAAGAACTATCAGAAATAGGATAAATGATACCTGCATCAAGAAGTTTAATTACCTCAGCCTTTACGACTTCCTTCATGTTAGGATTTAATCGTCTCTGAGCTTGCACTACTGGTTTATATTCATCTTCCATTAAAATCTTGTGAGTATAGAAAGAGGGATTAATTCCCTTGATATCTGAAATTTTCCAGGCTATGGCTTGCCTATGTTTTCTTAATACCTGGAGCAGTTCTTCCTTTTCTCTAGAGCTTAAATTTGATGCAATAATGACTGGCAAAAGTTCTCTCCTAAGAAGGCATATTCTAAGTGTTCTGGCAGTTGTTTTAATTCTAATTTAGGGGGTTCCTCAATGGAAGGTTTCTGTCTTAGCTTATCATGCATCTTTAAATTGTCATAGCTTATGTGTCTAGTGATAGTTTCGCTAGAGTCTAATTCTTTTCTTACTTTCTCCACTTCTAAAGAGGTTCTACCCTCTCCCTGAATAAGACACAATTCCAGAGTGTCGGTGATAGAGATTTCCTGCAAATTATCTTGAACAAAGTAATCAACCATATCAACAAAATAACAAGAATCATCTTGTTCTTTGGAGAATTTCATGGCATCATAGATTTTAAAAATGACTTCCTCTTCACCAACTCTACGAACTAATTTACCATCTCCTACATCAATGATAGCTCTAGCAGTGGCTAAAAATGGGCGTCCTAAAATTAAAGGTACGTCAATGTCCTCATCCATGTCAAGCACAACAAAATCTACAGGGAATATAAATTTATCGACTTTTACTAGCACATCTTTAATAATTCCCCTAGGATACTTAACAGATCTATTAGCTAATTGGATGCTCATCCTGGTGGGTTTAGGTTCCCCTAGACCTAGTTGTTTGAACATTTTATAGGGCATGAGATTAATACTTGCACCTAAATCAGCCAATGCTTTATTAATAATTAAGCTACCAATTAAACAAGGGATAGTAAAACTCCCTGGGTCCTTTAGCTTTGTTGGCAGTTTATTTTGGAGAATGGTTGAACATTCCTCGTTGAGTTCCACTGTGGCTAATTCTTCCAATTTTCTTTTGTTCGTCAGGAGTTCTTTTAGGAATTTCGCGTATTTCGGCATCTGTGAAATTGCTTCAACAAAGGGTAAGTTAATATGTAATTGTTTGAAAAGTTCAAGAAACTTACCGAATTGGGCGTCTGTTTGGTCCTTGTTTAACCTTGCTGGGTATGGGATGCGCGGTTTGTATTCCCTGAGTGTTGGAGTGGTGTCATCCTTCTTTTCTGGTTCTGCTAGCACTTTACCATCTCTTAGAGTGATTGCTTTCTCATGTTCTCTGGGATTTGGTTCAGTGTTGCTTGGAAGCCCGCCATGAGGTCTTTTTCAGATTAATTTTGCAAGCTGACCGATTTGGTTCTCGAGTCCTTGGATAGAGGCCTGTTGATTCTTTAATGCTGTTTCAGTGTTTTGGAAACGAGTTTCTGAGGCGGCCATGAATTTAGTGAACATGTCCTCAAGGTTCAGCTTCTTTTCTTGTTGAGGTGGTGGCTGCTGGAATACCGGAGGCTGTTGTCTTTGATTTCCTTGTCCTCCCCATGAAAAATTTGGGTGATTTCTCCAACCTGCATTATAAGTATTACTATAAGGATTATTTTGAGGTCGAGAATTATTACCCATATAATTGGCTTGTTCGGCTTCCATGTTGTGTAGATGGTCTGAATTAAACATATTTCCTGGGGCTGCATCACATTGCATCACTGATTGAGCCTGCGTGGAACCAACAAAATTATCAAATTTTTTATTTAAAAGTTCTACTTGGTTAGTGAGCATAGCAACAGCATCAATGTTATAGACTCCTGCGGCTTTCGTCGGCTTTGTCCTCATGACTTGCCATTGATAGTTATTCAATGACATTTCCTCAATAAATTCGTAAGCTTCGTCAGGTGTTTTATTATTGATGGTTCCGCCTGCGGCTGCATCGATCATCTACCTAGTTGATGGGTTTAACCCATTGTGGAAAGTTTGAACCTGTAGCCATAAAGGTAATCCGTGGTGAGGGCATCTTCTTAAAAGATCTTTGTACCTTTCCCAGGCATTATAAAGTGTTTCTAAATCCATCTGCACAAAAGAAGAAATATCGTTCCGTAATTTAGCAGTTTTAGCAGGGGAAAATATTTAAGCAAAAATTTTTCAGACATTTGGTCCCATGTAGTAATTGAGCCTCGTGGTAGAGAGTTTAACCACTGTTTTGCCTTAATTCTTAGGGAAAATAGAAATAGCCTTAGGCGAATGGCGTCATCAGTAACGCCATTGATTTTAAAAGTGTCGCATAGTTCCAAAAAATTGGCTAGATGTGAGTTGGGATCTTCATCCTGTAAACCGTCAAACTGCACAAGTTGCTGAATCATCTGAATAGTACTAGGTTTTAATTCAAAATTATTAGCAGCGATAGCAGGTCTAACAATACTAGTTTGAGTACCAATCACACTAGGTTTAGCATAATCATACATAGTACGCGGAGCTTCTTCTGGTTCAGCGGGTAGTGCTGGAGGTTGGTGAATATTTTGATTTGCGGCCATCTCTTCAGTAGGTTCTGGCTCTTGCTCAAGTTCCTGCTCTGGATAATGTAAACTTCGTCTAATTTCTCTACGATTTCTGCAGACTGTAGCTTCCAAATCTTTGTCAAAAAGTAGTGGTCCTGACGGGTTGCTTCTAGTCATAAACTAGAAAAACCTAAAAAGAAAAGAAAATAAAAGAAAATAATTAAAAGAAAAAAATAACAATAAAAATAAAAATAATTAAATAAATAAATAATGGCTAAAGTAATAGAAATCGAGCTTTCGTAATATTTCAGTTATCTTCCCGGCAACGGCGCCAAAAACTTGATATCAGCGTGATATGAAGTAATAAAATTTATAAAGAACTTGATCAAACCTAAACTGACTAATATCACGACGTTTTTAAGGCAAGCGCACCTGTCGACAGTAGTATAGTCTAGTGATAAGATCGAGTATCGTACCCAAGGGAACCGAAAGTACTATTACTCACTTTCTTTCTATTATTTAACCTAAAAATTAAGTGAGGGTTTATTTAAAACTAACTCTAAAACTAACTAAGAAAAGCAGGAAAAATAAATTGGGAAGAACTTTTAGGGAAAAGCTAATTGATATGATTAATACTTAAGGGAGAATCCACCTAGACTTCACTTGTTATTATTTTCTTGAATTATACGAGTTATTTACTTGACTTGATCCGTAGAGATCCCTAATCTATGCTAAACCCTCCGTCGAGGTGAAGAGCAACTAGGCCTAAGTTGTTAATTAAAGTTCCTTTATTAATTAACTCCCTAGGTTGCATTAATTCGATCTATGGTTCCCCATATTAGGTTTGACCCTAATCCGGCAGATTTATGTCGCCCTATTTCTAGGGTTGCATGAAACTCCGCTTAATTATGGTAGATCTACTCTTATCACAGGGACTTTTGCTCCTCTGCTCTAAGCACATCCAATTCTTGAATCAATACCTAGGACTATTAAATCAAGGATTAAAAACACATAATTAAGAACAATTCAAGTAATTCTCATAATAATCAAGAATAAATAACAAGATCTGTCTTAGGCTTCATCCCCCTCAAGTATTTGAGGGGTTTAGTTCATAATAATAAAAGAAAACATCTCAGAAGTTATAAAATAACAAATCATAAAAGAAACCAAAAACCCCTGAAGGAATTTAAGAGAATCCTCTATGTTGATGCAGAACTTCGACTTCTGAGATGAATCGATTGGCTTCTCCCTTCGAGTAATCCCTTACTTCTACCTGTGGTGTGGCAGAAAGACGAGAGGAAAAGAATATAGAGGGTGTGTAAAAGATGGAAGAAGGCCTCCTCTATGTTGCCTAATGGGGTCTTTATATAGAGAGGTTTTGGGGATTCTTTCTTAGCCCCTAAGCATCCCAATTCGAGTGAAATTCATCTTTCCCGCGACTAGAACACGCCCGTGTGCCATGTCCGTGTGGGTTCGGTAGAGGCCGTGTGATTTAGCACGCCCGTGTATAGTGGCCGTGCTTGTCGGGGCTTTGTTCGTGTGATCTTCGTGAGGCACGCCCGTGTGGCACGGCCGTGTGGCATCCCCTGGCCCGTGTGATTCGTGCTTTTTGGTCCATTTTTCACCGTTTTGGGACCATTTTTTGTTCTTTCATCTCCCCTATGCTCTCCTGAGTATAAGATATGCAAAAGAAAGATTAAGAGCACCAATTCTTACTAAATTGATAATAATTCATCCAAAATATAGGCTAAACATGAGGTAAAAAATATGTATAAATTAGCACTTATCAACGACCGTGTAGGGTGACCGTGGCGAATTTGACAGATTCGACCACGGTCTCCGGACATGGGCGTGTGAAGGCCACACGGCCTTATCACACAACCGTGCTGTATGTTACACGGGCGTGTGACGTTGTTTTGAAAGAGAAAAATTTTTCGGGTTTTCGATGTGATAGGATTTAAATCCTAATCATCCGAGATGTCCGTATTGATTTAGAAAACCCTCAATAAGATAAATTTATAATAATTTGGCTAAAAATTAGAGTTTGTAGTCAGGTAAGTTTGGTAATGCCTTCTACTCGATTCCGATGACAGTTTCGGGTAAGGGTGTTACAACGAATGTATGTGGATTTTCGCGACCTAAATCAAGCAAGTCCCAAAGATAATTTTCCCTTACCACACATTGATACATTGGTGGATAACACAGCTAAACATTCATTATTTTCCTTCATGGACGAATTCTCAGGGTACAACCAGATCAAGATGGCTCCTGAAGATATGGAGAAAACCACCTTCGTAACGATGTGGGGGACATTCTACTATAAGGTGATACCGTTCGGATTAAAGAATACTAGGGCAACATATCAGAGGGCCATGGTGATGTTGTTCCATGACATAATGCATAAAAAAATAGAAGTCTACGTTGATGATATGATTGCTAAATCCCGAGGGGAAAGAGAGCATATTAAGAACCTTAGAAAGTTGTTCGAAAGACTAAGAAAGTTCCAGCTGAAGCTTAATCCAGCCAAGTGTACGTTTGGGGCTACCTCAGAAAAATTGCTAGGCTTCATTGTCAGCAAAAGAGGTTTTGAAGTTGACCTAGATAAGATAAAAGCCATACAGGAACTGCCGCCTCCGCGTACGCAAAAAGAAGTCAGGGGTTTCTTGGGAAGATTGAACTACATCGCCTGATTCATTGCTCAGCTTACCGACCAGTGTGACCCAATTTTTCGACTCCTTCGAAAACATAATCCTGAATAATGGGACGAGAAGTGCCAGATGGCTTTTGACAAGATAAAATAGTATTTGTCCAGTCCCCCGGTGTTAGTACCGCCAACTCCAGAGAGACTGTTAATATTGTATCTGACTGTGTTCGAAAAATCAATGGGTTGCGTACTGGGGTAACATGATGAATCAGGTAAAAGAGAAAAGGCGATTTACTACCTCAGCAAAAAGTTCACAGAATGCGAGACAAAGTATTCGTCAATTGAAAAATCATGTTGCGCTTTAGTTTGGGTAGCTCGGAGACTCAGGCAATATATGTTGTATCATACGACATGGTTAATTTCGAAGCTGGACCCAATAAAGTACATGATGGAATCACCAGCACTCTCAGGAAGAATGGCACTATCGGAATACGACATCGTCTATGTGAGCCAAAAGTGGATAAAAAAAAGTGTAATAGCTGATTTCTTAGCAGCTCGAACAACAGAGGAATACGAGCCATTGAAATCTGATTTCCCGGATGAAGACTTGATGTGCATTACAAAAGAAGAATGTGAGTCATCAAAAGCAAAGTCGTGGAAGATGTACTTTGATAGAGCATCGAATGCGTTGGGGCATGGGATCGGAGTAGTCTTGATATCACCAGAAGGGAGCCATTATCGGTTCACCGCCAGATTGAACTTCTTCTGTAATAATAACATAGCGGAATATGAGGCTTGTATCATGGGACTTCGTGCAGCAGTTGGACGAAACGTCAAAACTTTAGAGGCGTATGGAGACTCAGCGTTGGTGATTTACCAAATCCGTGGAGATTGGGAAGTGAGGAATCTGAAATTGGTTAAATACAGCGATCTAGTGGCAGAACTGATCAAAGAATTTGAAGAAGTAACTTTTAATTACCATCCGCGAGAAGAAAACCAATTAGCAGATGCCTTAGCCACTTTGGCTTCAATGTTCAAAGCAAATAGAGAAACAGAAATAATGCCCCTCAAAATGAGCATATATGAGGCCCCAGCACATTGTTGTAGCATTGAGAAAGAGGCAGACGGACGGCCATAGTTCTACGATATCTTAGAATATGTTAAGAATCAAAGGTATCCCGAACAAGCAAATGAGAACGACAAAAGAACAATCAGAAGAATGGCAGTGGGATTTTTTCTTAATGGGGACATCTTGTACAAAAGAGGAAAAGATCAAGTGCTTCTGAGATGCGTGGATACTATTGAAGCCAGAAAAATACTGATATTCATGAAGGAATTTGTGGAACGCATGCCAATGGTTTCACTATGGGCAGGAAGATTATGGACTCGGTTACTACTGGCTGACGATGGAAAGTGATTGCATTAGTTATGCGAGAAAGTGCCACAAATGTCAAATTTTCAGTGATAAGATTCATGCAGCCCCTTCACCCCTTCATGTCATGACTTCTCCGTGGCCTTTTTCTATGTGGGGCATGGATGTCATAGGGCCGATTTCCCCTAAAGCCTCTAACGGACATCGATTCATTTTTGTAGTTATAGACTACTTCACAAAATGGATAGAAGCCGCTTCATTTGCCAATGTGACAAAGACTACAGTTTGCAGGTTCTTAAAAAAGGAAATCATTTGTCGATATGGTTTGCCTAATAGAATCATTTCAGATAACGCCTTGAATCTGAACAATAAGATGATGAAGGAAGTGTGTGAGCAATTTCAGATAAAGCATCATAACTCCTCACCCTATCACCCGAAGATGAATGGAGCTGTTGAAGCAGCCAACAAGAATATCAAAAAGATTATCGGGAAAATGACTGAGACATATAAAGACTGGCACGAAAAGCTACCATTCGCTTTGTATGCATACCGCACATTGATAAACACTGAATTATACATATTTTTACCTCACATTTAGCCTACATTTTGGATGGTTTCTTATCAATTTTGTGAGAACTGGTGCTCTTAACCCCTCTTTTTCTTATCTTATACTCAGGAGACCATAGGGAAGAGAAAAGAACAGAAAACGGGCCAAAAACGGTGAAAAATGGATCAAAAAGCACGAACCACACGGGCCAAAAGGTGCCACACGGCCGTGCCAAACGGGCATGCTTCATGAAGATCACACGGTCAAAGCCCTGACAAGCACGGCCACTACACACAGGCGTACTAAATCACACGACCTCTATCGAACCCACACGGGGGTGGCATACGGGCGTGTTCTAGTCGTGAGAAAGGCGAATTTCACTCAAATTGGGATGCTTAGGGGCTAAGAATGAGTCCCCAAAAGTTCTCTATATAAAGATCCCATAAGGCAACATTGAAGGGGGCCTTCTTCCATTTTTACACACGTTCTATATTCTTTTCCTCTCGTCTTTCTGCCACACCACAGGTAGAAGCAAGGGATTACTCGAAGGGAGAAGCCAATCAGTTCATCTCAGAAGCCGAAGTTCTGCATCAACATAGAGGATTTCCCTAAATTCCTTCAGGGGTTTTTGGTTTCTTTTATGTTTTGTTATTTTATATCTTCTGGGATGTTTTCCTTTATCATTATAAACTAAACCCCTCAAATACTTGAGGGGGATGAAACCTAAGACAGATCTTGTTATTTATTCTTGATTTATATGATAATTACTTGAATTGTTCTTAATTATGTGTTCTTCATTCTTGTTTTAATAGTCCTAAGTATTAATTCAAGAATTAGATGTGCTTTGAGCAGAGGAGCAAAAGTCCCTGTGATAAAAGTAGATCTACCATAATTAAGCGGAGATGCATGCAACCCTAGACATAGGGAGACATAAATCTGCCGGATTAGGGTCAAACCTAATATGGGGAACCATAGATCGAATTAATGCAACCTAGGGAGTTAATTAATAAGGGAATTTTAATTAACAACTTAGGCCTAGTTGCTCTTCACCTCGACGGAGGGTTTAGCATAGATTAGGGATCTCTGCGGATCAAGTCAAGCAAATAACTCATATAATTCAAGAAGATAATAACAAGTGAAGTCTAGGTGGATTCTCCCTTAAGTATTGATCATACCAATTAGCTTTCCCCTAAAAATTCTTCCCAATTTACTTTTCCTATTTTTCTTAGTTTAGATTTTAGCAATTAGTTTTAAACAAAACCCTCATTTAATTTTTAGGTTAAATAATAGAAAGAAGGTGAGTAATAGTACTTTCAGTTCCCTTGGGTACGATACTCGATCTTATCACTAGACTATACTGCTGTCGACAGGTGCGCTTGCCTTAAAACGTCGTGATATTAGTTAGTTTGGGTTTGATCAAGTTCTTTATAAATTTTATTGCTTCATATCACGCGATATCAAGTTTTTGGCGCCGTTGCTGGGGATCTAAACTGAAATATTACGAAAGCTCGATTTCTATTACTTTAGCTATTAATATTTATAATATTTATATTTTTACTTTGTTTTTATTTTTATTTTTAAATTTATTTTCTTCTCTTTTTAGGCTTTTCTAGTTTATGACTAGAAACAACCCGACTGGACCACTACTTTTTGACGAAGATTTGGAAACTACAGTCCGCAGAAACTGTAGAGAGATCAGACGAAGTCTACATTATCCAGAACAAGGACTTGAGCAAGAGCCAGAACCTACTGAAGAGATGGCCGCAAATCAAAATATTCACCAACCTCTAGCACTACCCGCCGAACCAGAAGAAGCTCCGCGTACTATGTATAATTATGCTAAACCTAGTGTGATTGGTACTCAAACTAGTATTGTTAGACCTGCTATTGCTGCTAACAGTTTTGAACTAAAACCTAGTACTATTCAGATGATTCAGCAATTTGTGCAGTTTGACGGTTTACAGGATGAAGATCCCAACTCACATCTAGCCAATTTTTTGGAATTATGCGACACCTTTAAAATCAATGGCGTTACTGATGACGCCATTCGTCTAAGGCTATTTCCTTTTTCTTTAAGAAATAAGGCAAAATAGTGGTTAAATTCTTTACCACGAGGCTCAATTACTACATGGGACCAGATGTCCGAAAAATTTTTGCTTAAATATTTTCCCTCTGCTAAAACTGTTAAATTACGAAACGATATTTCTTCTTTTGTGCAGATGGATTTAGAAACACTCTATGATGCCTGGGAAAGGTACAAAGATCTTTTGAGAAGATGCCCTCATCACGGATTACCTTTATGGCTACAGGTTCAAACTTTCCATAATGGGTTAAACCCATCAACTAGGCAGATGATCGATGCAGCCGCAGGCAGAACCATCAATAATAAAACACCTGACGCAGCTTACGAATTTATTGAGGAGATGTCATTGAATAACTATCAGTGGCAAGTCATGAGGACAAAGCCGACGAAAGTCGCAGGAGTCTATAATATTGATGTTGTTACTATGCTCACTAACCAAGTAGAACTTTTAAATAAGAAATTTGATAATTTTGTTGGTTCTACGCAGGCTCAACCAGTGATGCAATGTGATGCAGCTCCAGGAAATATGTTTAATTTAGACCATCTGCACAACATGGAAGCCGAACATGCCAATTATATAGGTAATAATTCTCGGCCTCAAAATAATCCGTATAGTAACACTTATAATGCAGGTTGGAGAAATCACCCAAATTTTTCATGGGGAGGACAAGGAAATCAAAGACAACAGCCTCTGGTATTTCAGCAGCCGCCACCACCACAACAGGAAAAGAAGCCGAATCTTGAAGATATGTTCACCAAATTCATGGCCCCTTCAGAAACTCGCTTTCAAAGCACTGAAACAGCATTGAAGAATCAACAGGCCTCGATTCAAGGACTCGAGAACCAAATTGGTCAACTGGCAAAATTAATCTTAGAAAGGCCTCAGGGCGGACTTCCAAGCAACACCGAACCAAATCCCAGAGAACATGTTAAAGCAATCACTCTAAGAGATGGTAAAGTGCTAGCAGAACCACAAAAGAAGCATGCACACGAACCGTCGAAAGACAAAATAGAGGAATCCAAGGACGACGCTATTCCAACACTCAAAGAATACAAACCTCGTATCCCATACCCAGCAAGGTTAAAAAAGGACCAAACAGACGCCCAATTCGGTAAGTTTCTTGAACTTTTCAAACAATTACATATTAACTTACCCTTTGTTGAAGTAATTTCACAGATGCCGAAATACGAAAAATTCCTGAAAGAACTCTTGACAAACAAAAGGAAGCTGGAAGAATTAGCTACAGTGGAACTCAACGAAGAGTGTTCAGCCATTCTCCAGAATAAACTGCCAACAAAGTTAAAAGATCCAGGGAGTTTCACTATTCCTTGTTTGATTGGTAGCTTAATTATTAATAAGGCATTGGCTGATTTAGGTGCAAGTATTAATCCCATGCCTTATAAAATGTTCAAGCAACTAGGTCTAGGGGAGCCTAAGCCCACTAGGATGAGCATTCAACTAGCCGATAAATCTGTTAAGTACCCTAGAGGAATCATTGAAGATGTGCTAGTAAAAGTCGATAAATTTATATTCCCTGTGGATTTTGTTGTGCTTGACATGGATGAAGACATTGACGTACCCTTGATTTTAGGTCGTCCATTTTTAGCCACTGCCAGAGCTATTATCGATGTAGGGGATGGTAAATTAGTTCTTAGAGTTGGTGAAGAGGAAGTCATTTTTAAAATCTATGATGCTATGAAATTTTCTAGAGAGCAAGATGATTCGTGTTATTTTGTCGATATGATTGATCACTTTGTTCAAGATAATTTTCAGGAAATTTCTATCACCGACACACTGGAACTGTGCCTTGTTCAGGGGGAGGGTGAAACCACCTTAGAAATCGAGAAGGTAAGAAAAGAATTAGATTCTAGCGAAACGATCATTAGACATATAAGCTATGAGAATTTAAAGATGAATGATAAGCTAAGACAGAAACCTTCCGTTGAGGAACCCCTAAATTGGAATTAAAACAACTGCCAGAACACTTAGAATATACCTTTTCAGGGGAGAACTCAACTTTGCCGGTCATTATTGCATCGAATTTAAGCTCTAAAGAAAAGGAAGAACTGCTCCAGGTACTAAGAAAACATAGGCAGGCCATAGCTTGGAAAATTTTGGATATCAAGGGAATTAATCCCTCTTTTTGTACTCACAAGATTTTGATGGAAGACAAATATAAACCAGCAGTACAAGCCCAGAGACGATTAAATCCTAACATGAAAGAAGTCGTGAAAGTCGAGGTAATTAAACTCCTTGATGCTGGTATCATTTATCCTATTTCTGACAGTTCTTGGGTAAGCCCTGTGCAGGTTGTTCCTAAGAAAGGTGGGCTAACCGTGGTTACCAATGACAAAGAAGAGCTCGTACCAACACGAACAGTCACAGGATGGAGAGTATGCATAGATTACCAAAAGCTGAATGACACCACTCGAAAAGATCATTTTCCTTTGCCCTTTATCGATCAAATGTTAGAAAGATTAGCCAGTCACATGTATTATTGCTTCCTAGATGGCCTCTCAGGTTACTTCCAAATTCCAATAGCCCCAAAAGATCTGGAAAAAACGACGTTCACATGCCCATACGGTACGTTCGCATATCGAAGAATGCCTTTTGGTTTATGTAACGCTCCTGCTACTTTTCAGCGATGCATGCTAGCCATTTTTAATGAATTTGTGGAAGATATCATGGAGGTATTCATGGATGATTTCTCCGTTTTCGGTAATTCCTTCCAACACTGTCTTAATAATTTAAAACTTGTTCTGATGAGATGTGAAGAGACAAATCTAGTGCTAAATTGGGAAACATGTCATTTCATGGTCCAGGAAGGTATTGTACTAGGACATAAAATTTCTAATAGAGGAATAGAGGTAGACAAAGCAAAAGTTGAAACCATTGAAAAACTACCCCCTCCTAGTTCAGTTAAGGCTATAAGAAGTTTTTTAGGACACGCCGGTTTTTATTGTAGATTCATTAAGGACTTTTCTAAGATAGCTAAGCCTTTAACTAAATTGCTAGAAAAAGACATACCTTTCAACTTCGACCAAGAATGCCTAGAATCCTTTAGCACCCTTAAAGACAAGTTAGTCAACGCCCCAATTATGATTTCACCTGCTTGGAATTTACCTTTTGAACTAATGTGCGATGCAAGTGATTTTGCCATAGGTGCAGTTTTAGGACAGTGAAGGGACAAGCACTTCCAACCGATCTACTACGCTAGCAGAACATTGACAGCTGCTCAAGCCAACTACACCACCACGGAGAAAGAATTATTAGCTGTTATTTTTGCTTTTGATAAATTCAGATCTTATTTAATTTTGTCAAAAGTCATCGTTTTCATTGATCATTCAGCTCTTCGTTATCTCTTAGCCAAACCTGACGCAAAACCTCGGTTAATAAGATGGATTTTACTTTTAAAGGAATTTGACTTGGAAATTAAAGACAAGAAAGGAGCTGAAAATTTAGCAACAGATCACCTCTCAAGACTAGAAAATACACAGCCCAAGTACCTCGAGAAGATAAACGATAAGTTCCCTGAGGAACAACTCCTAACCTTAGCAGGTATGACACTTCCTTAGTTTGCTGATTTTGCAAATTATTTAGCAACCAACATAACCTCAAAAGGGCTAACCCATCAGCAAAAGAAGCGATTCTTTGCTAATGTGAAAAACTACTTTTGGGAAGACCCTTTTATTTTTCGAATTTGTGCAGATCAGGTTATACGAAAATGCGTTGATGACATAGAAGCATATCAAATTTTGGAACACTGCCACTCAGGCCCCACAAGAGGACATCACAGCGGAACCAGAACCGCTCATAAAGTACTCGAATCAGGTTTTTACTGGCCTACACTCTTCAGAGATGCCAACAGGTATGTGACCACTTGTGATAAATGCCAACGAACAGGTAATATCTCCCAGCTTAATGAAATGCATCAAAACTATATACTTTCATGTGAAATATTTGATGTATGGGGTATAGATTTCATGGGACCATTCCCTAATTCATTTGGGAATAAGTACATACTAGTAGCAGTGGATTACATGTCAAAATGGGTAGAGGCTCAAGCCTTACCTACAAACGATGCTAGAATGGTAGTACAATTTTTGAACAAAATTTTTTCTCGATTTGGAACACCTAGGAAAATCATAAGTAATAGGGGCACACATTTTTGCAATACCCAATTTGAAAAGATCTTAAGAAGGTATGGAGTATACCACAGAACAGCTACCCTTACCACCCACAAACTAGCGGCCAAGTCGAAGTAACAAACAGATAACTGAAGCGCATCCTAAAAAAGACAATAGAATCAAATAGGAAAGACTAGTCTAAAAAATTAGATGATGCACTATGGGCTTATAGAACTGCTTTTAAAACACCCATAGGAACATCTCCATATAAACTCATTTATGGGAAAAACTGTCATCTACCATTTGAACTTGAACACAAAGCATTCTGGGCTATAAAATTTCTAAACCTTGATCTTAAAAGTGCAGGTGAAAAAAGGCTCATGCAGTTGAATGAACTAGATGACTGGCGCTACAACGCATACGAAAATTCAAGACTGTATAAAGAAGCCATGAAGCAATGTCATGACAAAAGGCTGAAACAACCCAAGCAGTTCAAAACAGGTGATCTCGTCCTACTCTACAACTCAAGGTTGAAACTATTCCCTGGAAAACTTAAATCAAGGTGGTCAGGTCCGTTCACCATTCTAAATGTCTTTCCATACGGCACTATCGAGGTAACTCACCCCAACCACGGTACTTTCAAGGTAAATGGTCATAGGCTAAAACATTATAAAACTGAGAATTTCACGGAAAACAAGGAGGAGCTTAGGCTCCACCCCGTTTCTTCTTGACACCTCTAGGAAGAGTCGAGCTTAGACTCTAAATAAGCGCTTCTCGGGAGGCAACCCGAGCACTAACATAGTAACTTTCTTCTCTTTTTAAATTTTTCGTGTTTTATTGCATAAACTAACATTTTTCTGCAGAAAATTTTGAACCACACGGCCAGGCACACGGGCGTGTCTAAGGCCGTGCGCATACCTAAAAACAGAGACACGATCGTGTGGACAGACCGTGTGCAAGCAGAGTAACTTTTCCCCAAAATACGGGCTACCGATAAAACCCCACGGCCGTGCGACATGGCCGTGGCGACTCTTCGACAGCCACACGGGCAAACATAGAGACACACGCCCGTGCCATAAGCCCTTGGAAGGTACTGTCAATTGAGACACCCCCGTGCACCTTACTACACGCCCGTACGTTTAACGAAGAACCAATCTCCACGGCCGTGTATACATTACCACGTCCGTGCGTTTCACGAAGGACCAATCTCCACGGCCGTGCTCAAAATCGACACGGGCGTGCTCATCGAACGTGGCACGTTAAAACCTCTGATTTTTGAAAAAACACGGGCTAAACATGACTCACACGGGCGTGCGCCATGCCCGTGTAACCCAAAATGTATAAATATGGGGCCATTTTTCATTTCCCCTTTCATCGAAAACCCTAAGATTTCACCCCCAAAATCTCCCCAAGCCTCCACAAACACCACCACAGTCCTCTAAACGTCACTATACCAGATTTCCTGATTCTCACGCCCGTGCACCAGTACCCACGACCGTGTATCAACGAATTTGGTTCTATTTTCTCCCCTTTTCTCATTTATTTTATTTTTACTGCATTTCTTGCATTTCTTTTATTAGTATTATTGATTTAGGTAATTATAGAACTAGGAAATAGAGAACAATCTAGAATAATATGAAATTGTGATTTTGATAGCCATTTTTGATTCCATATACCAATTTTGTGCCATTTAAACCCATAGTTAGTTGCCACCTAATACACATTGTACATATGCCACTTAAACACACACTAGCATGCCATTTATTATTTAGTTCAGTATATATACACACATTCATGAAAAATTCTTATACACATTCTTAAAAATGATTAGATTCTACTACCAAGGTTAATTCCCATTCATGTTAGGAATATTTTCTATTATTATTCAGTCCTTTTTATTTTTAAATATTTGCATTTACAATTTTTAATTCATTTTCTTTCTTTTCTAATATTCTTGTGTCATTGTAGATCCCATGTCATCCTCCCGAGCCAGGAAAGCTGCCGTCCCCGTCTCCAAAAAATGAAAGGGGCCAGGGAGTTCTTCGACTAGGCCCACTGCCGAGATGCGTCACCCGTTTCTTACATTCTCATTAGACTCCCAGGAGGAGCGCTACCAGTTGCTACGCGCTCACACTATCACGATGGGCCGATGCATTGACTGGAGGGCCCTCGAACAAGTACACCTGGTAGACGATGTCCGAGCCCTGCTCGCCACCGACCCTTGGGATCAGTTCTTTCAGATCGTGGAGCCCACATATCTTGAACTCACTCTCGAGTTTTGCGCTGCATTCCAGCTCCAGACGGTGATGACCCGGTTCGATGACCCAGGGACAGTTCAATTTCGCTTGGGAGGGCTCGTACGACAACTTAGCGTTCCAGAATTCGGTGTAGCACTCGGGCTTTACAGCGAGTAGTTCATGGTAGAGGAGAGCTTCCCTACCCTTTCCAGGCGCATCCATATCCGACACTTAATTGCTGGCAAAAGATTGCCCTAGGAAGACAACTATACAACCCCAGCGTCAGCAAGGTCTCCGCTCTTCCTCCCTCTCTCAGGTATATCCACGCACTCCTCGCTCATACTATTACAGGTCGCCGAGAGAGCACAGGCGTCGTCAACACGCACGATGTCTAATTCCTGTGGTGCATGGCGAATGGCCGCCCCATTGACCTTGCATATTTCATCGCACTTGCCATGCAACATCAGACAGAGAGGCACCGCAAGGGAGTCGTATCCATGGGCCCATACATCACACGATTAGGCCGTTACTTTGGCCTGTTCAACACTACAGCCCAGATCTCCTCCTACACCTTACTCAGCCAGATGTCCTCCCAAGGCATCCAGAGCATGCTTTCTATGAGGATGGTCGAACGACGTTTAGGTGGCGACCACTATCACTTCCGCCTTATCTAAGAAGGTGACAACCCAGAGGACATTCCTGATGATGTCCCATCGCCACCACCAGCAGAGGATGCACCTACTGAGCCATCACAACCCAGACGACCCATCCAGACGGCAGCCCCTTACGCTGACATTCATGAGCGCTTAGACCGATTTGAGCAGCAATGTTTCCAGCGCTTCGATTATATCGACGCAACTTTAGCGCAGATATGTCAGCACCTGAGCATCACCCACCACCACGAGACCCATCAGAGGATTAGATCCTCTTTTATCTTTTTGTTTTATTTTTATTTTTATCTTTTATCTTTTATTTTTACTTTATTTCTAACTAGTAAACACTAATCTTAATTTTAACATTTTTCCTTTAACTTTCTTTTCCTTTTCTTTTTTAGATTTAATTACTTTTATTTTAGCTTTTCAATTATTTGAACTTTAGTATTTTTCTTATTTTTCATAACGACTACCTCCTAACAAAGTAATCCCTCTTCTTCTTAACCCTCCACGACTAATAAATCCCTTCGCAGTTTCAAAAGAGCTCTACAGCTCAAATCTCTACGAAAAAAAGAACACCGTGCCACAACTTCCGTCTCACAAATCCATCCATCTTTCAGGGAGTTTCATAGCTTTCCCTAACTTTTGATCTTGTGCTTCTATTGCTATTAATGATTTCTTTGTACATTGAGGGCGATGTACATCTTAAGTATGGGGGGTATAGCACTTTTAATTTTTTACATCTTTGAAACCCCTGAAATGATTTTAACTAATTGTCTCAATAGTACTATCTTCAGTCTCCTATTAGGAACTATTTCTGATTGATTTATGATTTTTCTTGATATGTTAAGAATTACAAAATAGGTGATTGTATTTTAAATATTTAAACTTAAAAACATTAAGGGATCAAGAATGATAAGTTGAAATTTTTGAGAACTCCATTTTTGCATAAAGTTATCTTCCCTAACTTTAGGTACTATCTTGAGATTTGAAATTTACAGGATTAACATCAAAAGCCATAATATTTTGTGAGATCTTGAGCCTTTTTGAGCATACATTCTTTCGTGCTCACTAATTTTATTGCTTTGAGTGAGTCAACATTGAATTATTATTCTAGAACTTGCTTCGATTATACATGTTGAGACCACATCATTGATTTGATATATCGAAATGATAAAGGCACCTAGGTTCTAACTCACTTACTCCACAAAAAGCCTACCTCCATGAATTAACTCCTAGTGAACCTCATTGAGCCTAACAACCTTTTCCTTGACTCACCCTCTAATCATTAACCAATAACCCATTTTTGTTGAATTTCATTCAATTATTTTGACCCATATTTTTGTCGAGATTTGAGTTGAATTCTTTATCTAGCTTTTTCCTCTGTTCCAGACTGTAAAGTTATCTTCAAATTATTTGTAATACTTGAATTTGTCTAAAAAAAAAGTTTACATACAGTGAAATTCAATTGTACCTTGTAATAGTCGAACAAGTTTTTGCATATTGAGGCTACCACTACAGAAATAATAGTATCATAAGAACTAGACCAAGAGATATGTTCCAGTGATAGAGATCTTTCTAGCTAGATAATTGTTCAAGTTCAATCTCGATTCTAACTTCCTTCTTTTTAGCTTGTGACAATACCCCTAACCAAGCCCCATTACAACCATTAAAAGACCTTTTGATCAATGTATCATGTCAAACTTTAGTGGTGGAGATTTGATTTTCTTGCAAGCCTATGGTAATAATTTTTCAAGTTAACTAAGGAGTGCTTAAATTTTGAACCCTAAACACTTCGAGTGGATAGAGTGAACCTTTAGTGAGGATGTCAACTCCTGTCAATTAAGATAGAGAGATAACTACTTAGAAGGAAGGAAGAAACTTATGTTTTCAATGATAAAATTCTCAACTTAGAACAATTGAGTCTTTAATATTCTTCTAATTGAATCTTTCATTATATGATTACCTGTGGAATAATTCAAAACAGTATTAACAAAATTCATAGGTTAAGAAGAATGGTTTCCTTTAGGGACTCAGATTTTGCTTGAGGACAAGCAAAGGTTTAAGTGTGGGGGTATTTGATAAACACCGAATTATACATATTTTTACCTCACATTTAGCCTACATTTTGGATGGTTTCTTATCAATTTTGTGAGAACTGGTGCTCTTAACCCCTCTTTTTCTTATCTTATACTCAGGAGACCATAAGGAAGAGAAAAGAACAGAAAACGGGCCAAAAACGGTGAAAAATGGATCAAAAAGCACGAACCACACGGGCCAAAAGGTGCCATACGGCCGTGCCAAACGGGCGTGCTTCATGAAGATCACACGGTCAAAGCCCCGACAAGCACGGCCACTACACACGGGCGTGCTAAATCACACGGCCTCTATCGAACCCACACGGGCGTGGCACACGGGCGTATTCTAGTCGTGAGAAAGGCGAATTTCACTCAAATTGGGATGCTTAGGGGCTAAGAAAGAGTCCTCAAAAGTTCTCTATATAAAGATCCCATAAGGCAACATTGAAGGGGGCCTTCTTCCACTTTTACACACGTTCTATATTCTTTTCCTCTCGTCTTTCTGCCACACCATAGGTAGAAGCAAGGGATTACTCGAAGGGAGAAGCCAATCAGTTCATCTCAGAAGTCGAAGTTCTGCATCAACATAGAGGATTTCCCTAAATTCCTTCAGGGGTTTTTGGTTTCTTTTATGTTTTGTTATTTTATATCTTCTAGGATGTTTTCCTTTATCATTATGAACTAAACCCCTCAAATACTTGAGGGAGATGAAACCTAAGACAGATCTTGTTATTTATTCCTGATTTATATGATAATTACTTGAATTGTTCTTAATTATGTGTTCTTCATTCTTGTTTTAATAGTCCTAGGTATTAATTCAAGAATTAGATGTGCTTTGAGCAGATGAGCAAAAGTCCCTGTGATAAGAGTAGATCTACCATAATTAAGCGGAGATGCATGCAACCCTAGACATAGGGCGACATAAATCTGCCGGATTAGGGTCAAACCTAATATGGGGAACCATAGATCGAATTAATGCAACCTAGGGAGTTAATTAATTAGGGAATTTTAATTAACAACTTAGGCCTAGTTGCTCTTCACCTCGACGGAGGGTTTAGCATAGATTAGGGATCTCTATGGATCAAGTCAAGTAAATAACTCATATAATTCAAGAAGATAATAACAAGTGAAGTCTAGGTGGATTCTCCCTTAAGTATTGATCATACCAATTAGCTTTCCCCTAAAAAGTCTTCCCAATTTACTTTTCCTATTTTTCTTAGTTTAGATTTTAGCAATTAGTTTTAAACAAAACCCTCATTTAATTTTTAGGTTAAATAATAGAAAGAAGGTGAGTAATAGTACTTTCGGTTCCCTTGGGTACGATACTCGATCTTATTACTAGACTATACTGCTGTCGACAGGTGCGCTTGCCTTAAAACGTCGTGATATTAGTTAGTTTGGGTTTGATCAAGTTCTTTATAAATTTTATTGCTTCATATCATGCGATATCACACATCTGTAAGGACATCTACAAGAGCAACCCCTTTTTCTCTGGTCTATAGAATGGAAGCCGTGCTGCCCATCAAAGTTGAGATCCCCTCTTTACGAGTCTTAATGGAGTCAAAATTAGAGGAATCAGAATAGATTCAAGCTCGATATAACTAATTAAACCTTATCGAAGAAAAACATTTGAAGGTAATTTGCCATAGACAGATGTACCAAAAGAGAATGATCGCGGCCCATGACAAGAAAGTACGGCTAAGAGAATTCCATGAAGGAGAACTTGTGCTGAGAAAGATTTTCCCAATACAGAAAGACTTTTGAGGAAAATGGGCACCAAATTGGGAAGGACCATATGTTGTAAAGAAGGCTTTCTCAGGTGGAGCTTTGATTCTCACTGAGATAGATGGTAAAGAGTTACCTAATCCAGTGAATTCAGATGCTGTGAAGAAATATTATGCCTAAAAAAAAGGGAATCAAGATAAAAACCCGAAAGGGCGTCTTGGTAAACAAAAAAGGATCAAGATGAAAACCCGAAAGGGCGTCCTAATTAAGCAGATTTAAACTCAAGGGGCAAGATGATTTGAACAGGGAGTCAAATAGCAAGACTACAGTATTTGAAGCATTTCTGAAAGCTCAAAATCTTCTACGCATGAAGCCATGCTCGAAAAGATTCTTGATTAAGAAACGTGGAAGAGTTCATGCGTTGAATATTTAGAGCATTTGTATCCACTGAATATAATTCCCTTTCTCTTCATGACGCTTTTAACTGTTTTTGGTCAACTTTCTTTGTTTGTTACCTTTGAAATAAATAAATGTGAAGTTTCTCTTTCATACCTACCCGACCATTTTCATGCATCCCATTGTATGGTTTATTTAAATGCTAAATAGTAAATGACATACTCTGAGCAAAAGAAATGTTAAGCATTACTTGGATGAAACACTGATAAGTACAAGAGCCTCAAAGCAAGGACAAAAGTTCAACTAGGGGCAAAAGAGTGATATCTGAGAAACGCAGATTACTCATAAAGCTCGAGGATGGGTACAAAGCCTGAAGAGAAAATCAAGAGTCGAAACAATGAACGCAGATCATCAAAAATCGTGACGAAAAGGAACATATGACAAACGTGCCTAGGGCGCATAGCATAATCATGTAGGCATAAAGGCATTTAGGACCAACATATGCATATCATGATAACATCATACATAACGTATGCAGGTACTCTAGCAGAGCAAGAGGTTTTGATGATAACCACTTAATCAAAGGAAAAGACACCTGAGTCTCACCAGATGACACGTTTTGGTATTCTGATATTTTTATTTTTATGTTTCAAAAATCAACTCATATTGCGAGAGGTGAGTTGAGCCTCAGGACACGCTGAGGTATTTTCAATTTCTTTTTTTCAATTATTTTCAAAAATCAACTCATATTGCGAGAGGTGAGTTGAACCTCAGGACACGCTGAGGTATTTTCAATTTCTGTTTTTCAAATTATTTTTCAAAAATCAACTCATACTGCGAGAGATGAGTTGAGCCTCGGGTCACACGCCGAGGTGTTTTTAATTTCTGTTTTTCAAAAAATTCAACTTATATTGCGAGAAGTGAGTTGAGCCTTGGTTCACATGCCGAGGTATTTTTAAATTCTATTTTGCAATTTCTATTTTTTCGTCAAAATCAGCTCATATTGCGAGAGGTGAGTTGAGCCTTGGTTCACACGCCAAGGTATTTTCAATTTCTATTTTCAATTTCTGTTATCAAAGATCAACTCATATTGCGAGAGGTGAGTTGAGTCTCGGCTCACATGTTGAGGAATTTTCAAATTTTGTTTTTTAATTTCTGTTTCTCAAAAGTCAACTCATATTGCGAGAGGTGAGTTGAGCCTCGGCTCACATGCGGAGGTATTTTTAATTTCTATTTTTTAATTTCTGTTTTTCAAAAATCAACTCATATTGCGAGAAGTGAGTTGAGCTGTTTAATTTTTGTTTTTCAAAAAATCAACTCATATTGCGAAAGGTGAGTTGAGCCTCATGTCACACTCCAAGGTAATTTTAATTTATGTTTTTCAAAAAGACCAATTCATATTGCGAGAGGTGAGTTGAGCCCCAGGTCACACACTAAAGTATTTTCAATTCTTACCTTTTTCAAAAATTAACTCATAGCCCTAGAGATGAGTTGAACTTCAGTCTGCAGACCGAGCTATTTTCGATGTTTGTATCCCAATAAAGAATAAAGATTGGAATTGATCGAAGATACAGATTTTGCCTCCCTGAAGTTGCAGTGGAGTAGGTTGAAGTTACAAGTTTCATCTTCCTGAAGTTGTAGCAGAGCAGATTAAAGATACCAGATCTCTCTGAAGTTGCAAAAGACTAGATCACGATGAATTTTATATCCCTGAAGATGCGAGTAGATTGAAGCTACAAGCCATAGCTCTGAAGTCACGATGGATTGAACCAAAGCTACAAGATGCGGTGGACTAGAATGAAGCTACCTAAAGAAGAGAAGTGCCAAAAAAGTCAATTCTCAGCAAGACCAGGCAAAATTGGCCTTTCTTTATGTCTTTGCTCTATTTCCGTTACACGACAATGAGCAAAGAGGGGCAGCTGTTATAGCCCAATTTTGGCCCTCATCAAAGTAACCCATTTAGAAATAACCTAAACTAACCCCCAATTATTAAAACCCAATAATCCATTTACAGTCCATTTTACAACCTTTACACCTAAACAAATAACCCCTAACCCATTTACACCTCAAAACCCGAATAGGCCCACTAAAGCCTAAACTAAACTAAACCCCAAAATAGATCAACTAAACCTACCCCATACACATAACAACCCAAACCCAAAACTAAAACAGCAGCCCAATCAAACATAACCCAAAGTAACCCCAAGCCCACTAACCCTAAACTTTCGGCGCCGAAGCCCTAACCCCCAAGTTGCTGCCCACTTGCACCTGCCCTCTGCCAAAGCCTGCAACCACCGCCCCGATCACGTCTCCACCGCCACAGCACCTGCAAACAATAAATAGGAGAAGACAGCAAAAAAAGGATAGAAAAAAAGAAAAGAAAACAGTTTGTACAATAGGCTATATAAGCCGATTTAGAAACAATGTAAGGGACCTTTTTTTTTCGGCACTAAATGAATACAAGGAAAAACCAAAGATTAAACACAAACAGTGATATCAAAGCATAGATCAAACACCAAATCGAAGGTTTAAACACCAAGCATTAAGACCAGGCATAAGGTGATTTTACTTTTCGAATTAGCCGAATCCTTTTTTTCTTTTTCTGTTTTTTATCTACAAACATCTACATGTAAATACATATATATTTTAATAAATATAAAAAAAATTTACCTTTTCCGGCCACCGTGGTGGCGACGGCTGACGGAGGTCCGGTGACCGGACAGTGACCGGCCCGGTGGCTGGAAATCGCTTTCCCTCTCCCCTCTCCCTTTTTTCTCTGCCCGGGTGAAAATGATTTTTTTTGAAGGATAAGGCCTATTTATAGCCCCCCGAAACGACGTCGTTTTGAGGGCTGCATTTTAACCCCAAAACGACGTCGTTTTGCTAACCCGACCCGAAGTCTGACCCGCTCCGACTAGGATCCGCGTGTTTTTTTGAGCGAAAGGGCAAATTGCGCATTTGGCCCTTCCGCTTTTTCTATGTTTTGCAATCAGGTTTTAATTTTTTGTAATTTGGCCTATTAATTTAATTTAATCTCCAATCTGGACCTTTACACTACGCAGCGTTTTAGGGAAAGGGGTAAATTCCATTTTTAGCCCCCTTTTGTTTTACGCGTGTTCAAATAAGTCCCTACCTTTTGTTTTTATTTTGAAATTTATCCCGATTCTTCATTTTGCTTTCAATTTAATCCTTTTTATCATTTTGATATTTTGTCAATTTATTTCGTTATTCTGTTTTTTATTATATTATTTATTGTTATTATTTTATATTTATTATTTATATTATTTTTGTCACTACTACTATTATACTTATTTCCACTATTATATATAATTATTATTTATCATCATTTTCACTATAATATTATTTTTATTTTATTTTATTTTATTTTCATTATTACTTATTCTTAAATAAGGTTATTATATATCTATTTTATGTACATATATTTTGAAATACTCTATTAAATATTTTTTATATTACGTATTCATACTTTTAATATTGTATTATATTTTTGTATGTATTATGTATAAACCCTTAATACCATGTTATACCTATTGTTTTTATTATTATTATTTATTTCTAAATTTGTTGTTATTATCTACATATGTATATAGATATTTCAATGTACTTATTATAAATATATTGTGTTCTTATTATAGTATTATGTACGTATTATGTTTTTTATACCGTATTTTTGATACTATGATACATAAACTTTTCATCCATATTATGTATATATTTTAATATGTATATATATATATAAATATATAGCATTATTAGTATTTTAATATATGTTTTCATCTTACTTATTATTATATGTTTATATACATATTCATTTTTATGTTTAATACTATTGTCATATTTATTATTTGTTTCGATATATTTCTAACTCTTATTTTTCGTTTCTTGCCCATTCTGTATCATTTTAACATTCACTACTTTAAAAATATTTTTTCCATGTTTTTATTATTTTCAATAAACAAGGCAATATTCTGTATTTAGTTATTCGAGAAATCGTGCCCTAACATATTGGGTTTCGGTTTTCTCGTCTAAATCTAAATAACCGAATATCCTTCTTAAAAAAATAAAGTTTAAATAAAAAGCTTATATATTATTACTATTTTGCATACTATTGTTGCTCTTATTCATATTGTCTTTCATTGCCACGTTTCATTCTGCCACTCATGCTCTTATTGTCATTCATTATGTGTTTTATAACAAATTACCTTTTACCCGATACAAAAATGATTCTTTATAAAGGCAATGTTCCGTATTTAGACATTCGGGAAATCGTGCCCTAACGTATTGGGTTGCGATTTTTCGTCTAAATCTAAATAACTGAATATCCTTTCAAAACGAATGTACGATCTTTCAATATAAAAACTTATTCTCGAGAAATCGAGATGTCGCGTCCTAACGCATTGGATGTGATATTTTGTTATCTCGATATGAGAATTTCTAAACCGAGGCAATGTTCTGTACTTAGGAATTCGATAAATTGTGCCCTAATGTATTGGGTCTCGGTTTCCCTCGTTAACTCCAAGTATTCGAATATCCTTTCAAAATGAAATATATGAATTTCAAATAAAAGGTAAGTTTAGCCTCAAAGGTCAAAATGCCGTGTCCTAACGTATTGGATGTGATGTTTTATCTTAAGGCGAACCAGTCTCTGATATACATTTTCAACCTATCCAAATATTTTTAAAGCAAATGAGGATCGTATTTTAAATTCTTTCAAGTTCTCGAATATTCGACATTAAGACACTGATTAATCAACTAGGTACCAATTTTGGGCGTATCGGGGGTGCTAATCCTTCCTCGTGCGTAACCCACTCCCTAACTCATTCTTTGATTCTCGCAGACCTAAATCGTTGTTTTGATAAATCAAATCGTTTATTAAAAGCGACCCCCTTTTGAGGTGACCAATCACACCCTAATAAAAAAGATTGGTGGCAACTCCCGTCCTTGTACTCATTTTGAAAATCCCAAGTTGACATCCGTTTTCATAAAAAATGGTCTCGACAAAATATATCAATTTTTTTTCTAAAATTTTGTATCATATTTTAATAATTTCTCTTCACTTATTAATTTTATTTATCAATACAGAGATAATAGATTTTTTCTTCTAAAGTGTTTAATGTATTTGAAATTTTCTATCAGGATTATAGGATATAAGTTGAAAATGCATATTTTATGAAAATAAAATAATATATGCAACTTACTAGTTATAAATTAAAACAAAATCATAATTTATACTATAAGCATTATTTATATGAGTTTTTGAAGAGTATACTTAATTTAAGTCATTTTAGGTCTTAGGTACATTTAAAGTTGAGTTTAGTTATAGATTTGGGTAAACTTTAATTCGAATTAGACTAGTTTAAATGGTTTTTTTTCATGATAAAATTAAGTTAATTTGTGTTTTTAATTTGAGTCAAAATTGATAAGTTTATATAGAAATAAAAATCAATTTATTTAATTAAATTATAATAGGGTAATTACAATCATATCATTAAATTCTAAACTTTTAAATTTAATTTTTTTTTTAAAAAGTTTAATTCAATAAGCAACCTTTAAACTATACTGCTTTTTTTAGTTAGGTACTTTTTTTTTTTAACGAAATACTTAAACTATAACTTATAATCGTTATGAACACTAACTCTTATATTTGTTGAAAAAAACCTTTCAACCAATCAAAAATTGACACGTGATGTTAATATTTAATAATTAAATATTTAATGTTACGTGTCAAGAGCTAAATTTTTTTAACGGTTAGTACTTATAATTTAAGTAAAAAAAATTTCTAACTAAAAATTAAGGAAAAATCCAACTTCATCCACAATGCTCCAAATTGAATTTCTTGCAAATCTAACCAACCCCACTTTTATTGTTTCCGTAATTACTAAGAGATTCTTTCTTCTTCTTCTTTTGCTCTCTTTCTTCTTCTTTTTTTTTTTTTTCTTCCCCTTCTCTTGGGAAATATAATTAATATGAAAAAACACTGTCCTAGTGAAACACGTTTGTCATTTGTTGGAGAACATGACTTCGAGCAACAAGATCAATGTTCGACAACTATGTTCCTTCTCTACTCTAGTATTCAACGTTTAATGCAAAGGGTTTGTAATTCTCTCTTTGATTCATCTACCATTAAACCCCCCCTTCTTCTCTCTATATATACTCACTTCACTTCGGAAAGCATGTAATTCACAGCAAAAGCCTTGAAACTGTTATACTTCACACACAATCTTTTTACTTACATACATTGAAAATAGTTTGATTTAGAAGAAAGAGCAGAGGGAAATGGCAGCTGAGATGATGCTCCGGTGTGTTTTCGAAGGAAGCATATCAATGCAAGACTGTTTGATCGAACGGAGGCCCTACCATCGCAACTGCCAATGTGCATTGCACAACCTCAAAGGGGTTTGTTTATCTACTTGCATTTCTCGGACAACAAATGTATCATTCCCTAAGAAACAGACATGGGGTGTTTCTTCTTTGTCTTTGTCGGCTTCCAAATTCTCTTCTCAATCTCCTCTTCTTCTTGATGCCTCCTTCACCAATGCCATACAAAATATTGATGCAGCTCTCGTTTTGAGTGAAACAGAAGCTCAACACAGTCAAGTTTATAAATTATAAAAAAGAAAGAAAAAACAGGTTAGGAAATGAGAACTATTTTTCCTATTCTCTTTAGCTTGACATTTATGTTTAGTCTCCAAAGTACAGTTGGTGTAGATAAAGATGAAAAAAAGGGTACAGATATTTCTGGCTAAACAACTTCCCTGTAAATCCTTAGAGGTGAACTTCATTGTAAAGAAAGCTTTATTCTAGCTACACTACTTCCCTGTAATTTCTTAGAGTTGAATTCATCATGAAAAAGTTTCATACTCTGCACTATTGTCAAGGGAAAAAATCAAGATAAAGAGAAAAATACTTTTGTATAAGGTTTTTCTGTACCTCCGCTACTGAACAAATTCATAAACATTTCAGTCAATCAAGAGTTCACATGTGACATTAATATTTCATATAAAATTTAAATTTTATATAATTAAATATTAATACCACATGTCAATTCTCGATCATTATTTTATTAAATTAGACGATATAGTTCGGTTTATCTCTCGATCTTAACAAACTAACTCAGGACAATCAAATTGGTACTCAACAGGGTCTCCTCTCAATCTCACCTATCTAAATGTTCAACTATAGGCATCAATTCTAAGTTTTAAGGTTCATTTGATTTAGTTCAGTTTTTGCAATTTAGTCACTATACCAAAAACTAACCAAATAACATTTCCATCAACCGGCCACCATAAATATAGTTACCAATCATCATTTTCATGCACACAACGACCCAACATATACTCAAATCATACATAAAAATAAGCACAAGATTAGGGCTAAGAAAAGTTTAGAAAATTTTTTATGGATGCTTGAAGAAAATGATGACAACAACAATAGTGGTAGAAAATACAAGTAAAGTTCATATTTTTTTACTTTGGAAAGAAAACAAAATTGAAATATATTGAAGGATTCAGATGAAAATGAAAACAAAAGAGCAAAGTTAAAGTATAAAAGTGCAATTAATACTAGAGCTATAGTAAAAACTAACTATACCCAGAAAAGCTATGAACTAAAACCCTAAAAATGAAAAAGAAGTAACTACTAAGCTTAAAAGATGAAAGAAAAGGTAACTCCTTAAGTTATCAGGCAAAAATGCCTTTTAACAGCTGAATACAATTCCAAAATTTAAACAAAAATGTCCCTAAAAGTTGTGTTTTGGCTTGAGTTGATATTGGACAAAATACTACCTCTACAGCTATTTCTCCCTGTCAGGCAGCGATGTCGCGACACCCTAAACAATAGTGAACTCGTGGTTGTGGAGGGTCTCGGTGCCGCGACATCCTACCCCTGGTGTCACGACATCATTGGTGTTGGCTTTAATTTCTTCATTTCAATGCCTCTAGGGATATCATGACTTCAAGGACTCAACATCACAATGTTGGCTCAGTGTCGTGACATCCTACCCTTAGTGTCACAACTCTATCGACAGTAGGCTCCATGTTGATTTTGCGTTGAAGTTTTGTATCCTCAAGGTGAATGGGTTCGGTGTCGCAGCATCACTGTTATAAATGTCGTGACACCCACTCTAAATGATGTCTTCCTTGAGGTTGGGTCATTGTCGTCTTCCTACACCAACTCAAATACCTCATTAGGTCTCCCATGGCACCATGTTGCCAATTTGGTTCTTAAAAATGGGCAAAACTCGGCCAAAAATATTTACTAATGGTGAAAGTCAAAATTCAACAAAAGCATAGAAAAAACACTTAATTTGCTTGAGAATAAGCTCATCAAGTGTATTAAAGAGCCTAATTTGACGTATGAAATTACAACAAATCATTAAATAAAAAATAAATATTAATTTTAAAATATTGTTGATAAAAATCCTTGTTTTAAGTTAAGAGTAGACAAAAGTTAAAATAAGCCATAAGTTGTTGTACTATCCACAGATTTGAAATTTATTCTTTGCATTTTTATTTTCAAGAATTTAGTCTCTTTACTTTTTAAATTTTAAAATTCAAGTCAAGTTGTTAACATATTTATTTATTTATTGTTAATGTAACATTTTGAAATTTAAAAAAGAAATTCACTTGGTAGTTATGTATAATTAAAAAATGATATTGTAATAAACCTAAATTTAATAAAATAATATTTATAATATTTATAATGAAATTTAAATTTTAAAATCTAAAAAATTTAAATTTTAAAAAATAAAAATACAAAAACTAAATTCTAAATTTATAAAAATTACATAAACTTATTACATCAAAATTAGTTATGAGGTAAGTGAGAGTATTTAAGTAGTAAAATATAAAACTAGTTACACGAAAAAAAGGAAGACGTAAGAAAATTTCAATTTATGAGTTTCTAAAAATTATATTTAATTTAAGTTTGTGTCATTTCGAGTTATTTATTTAAGTTATTTTAAATTTTTGGTCAATTTAAAATTTGGTTTAGTTATAAATTTGTTCAAATTGTTGAATTTTCATTTTCATGATCTTAAATTAAATTTAAATTGTATTTTTTTGATTCGAGTCAAAATTGACAATTTTATATAAAAATAAATTCAATTGATTTAATTAAAATATAGTTGGATAAATTACAATCATAATATTAAATTCTAAACTTTTTAATTTAATCATTCTTTAAACAAGGTTTAAGCTTTTTTTTTTCAACCAAATACTTAAATTATAATTCCTTAATTATTATGAGCATTAACTGTTATCTTAGTTAAAGAGAACACTAGTGAATTAAGAGTTTACACGTGACATTAATATTTAATATAAAATTTAAATATTTTATGCAATTAAATAATATTGTCACATGTCAATTCTTAATTAATTGAAAGATTTTTTTAACTAATAATGATGATGAAATTATAATTTACTTATTTGATTCATAAAAAAAAATTAAATACCTAACTAAAAACTAAGAAAAATCCAACTTCACCCGCTATGTTCCAAATTGAATTTCTTGCAAATCTAACCAACCCCACTTTTATTGTTTCCCTAATTACTAAGAGATTTTTTTTTTTTTTTTTTTTGCTCTCTTTCTTCCCATTCTATTGGGAAATATAATTAATATGAGAAACTTAAACACTGTCCTAGTGAAACACGTTTGTCATTTGTTGGAGAGCATGACTTTGAATAACGAGATCAATGTTGGACAACTATGTTCCTTCTCTACTCTAGTATTCAACGTTTAATGCAAAGGGTTTGTAATTCTCTTTGATTCAACTACCATTGAACCCCTTCTTCTCTCTCTACATAAACTCACTTCACTTCAGAAAGCATGTAATTCACAGCAAAAGCCTTGAAACTGTTATACTTCACACACAATTTTTGTACTTACATACATAGAAAATAGTTTGATTTAGAAGAAAGAGCAGAGGGAAATGGCAGCTGAGATGATGCTCCGGTGTGTCTTCGAAGGAAGCATATCAATGCAAGACTGATTGATCGAACGGAGGCCCTACCATCGCAACTGCGAATATGCATTGCACAACCTCAAAGGGGTTTGTTTATCTACTTGCACTTCTAGGACAACCAATATGTCATTCCCTAAGAAACAGACATGGGGTGATTGTTCTTTGTCTTTGTCGGCTTCCAAATTCTCTTCTCAATCTCCTCTTCTTCCTGATGCCTCCTTCACCAATACCATACAACATGTTGATGCAGCTTCCGTTTTGAGTGAAACAGAAGCTCAGCACAGTCAATTTTATAAATTATAGAGGAAAAAAAAAAACAGGTTAGGAATGAGAACTATTTTTCTTATTCTCTTTAGCTTGACATATATATTTAGTCTGCAAAGTACAGTAGGTGTAGATAAAGATGAAAAAAGAGGGTACAGATATTTCTGGCTAAACTCTTTCCCTGTAAATCCTTAGAGATGAACTTCATTGTAAAGAAAGCTTTATTCTAGTTAAACTACTTCCCTGTAATTTCTTAGAGTTGAACTTCATTATAATAAAAGTTTCCTATTTTTGTCCTGTTTCTTATTATAATGCTACATTGCCCTGCAGCTCTGCACTTTCGTTAGGGGGCGAAAAGATAAAAAGAAAAACATTTTGTTTAAGGCATTACACTACCTCCACGACTTAACAAATTCATAAACATTTCAAGAGAATACTGGCAAAATATGAAATTTTCTGTAATCAGGGCAAAAAATTTTAGCATAATTAAGTTTTCTGGAAGCAACTTTTTCTTTTTTAAAGAGTTTTGCTGTTACAAAACAACTATTATTTTACGACTGATTAGATATTTAATAGCTTTTTTTTATTGTGTTTCGAAATGAAACTCAATTCTTTAATTATCCGGTTATAAATTTGACGTATATGAATAAAATTATCTGATTAAATTTAGCATATCTTAGGTAACTTTTTATCCTCAAAATTTTTAAATCATGTGAATTAGGGTGAGTTTGGATGAGTGGTGCATTTAACTGCGGTTAGTGTAAAAATAGCGGTGGCGATGAGATTAGATACTGCAACGATACTGTAGCGTGAGACAAAAAGTAGGCCAAACGCACCGCATCGCACTCAATCGCCGATCTAAACCCACCCTTAGTCCTATAAGTAGACATTATTATTTTTGTTTAGGTATTGATATTTATTGAGCATCTTTAGGTGTAATAATTTGGATTATCGATATATTTTTTATATTTTAGATAAAGAATATTTCTTTTAGGTCAATTATTTGTAAAAAAAAAAAAAAAAAAAGTTTTCATTGATAAACAAAATGAGGTTTTTTTTTTTTTTTTAATGGACTCCATCATTTACTTGTTTAATCGTTGATGAAAGCTAAAGTGGCAGAAGAAAGTTAGCAACTGATGGATGACATGTCTTGTGGACAAGCATGTTGATGCCTACGTCAACATATATTTAAAAATAAAAATACAAAAATTAATAAAAATGCTCAAAGAGTTATTAAAAATTATAGAATTATTTAAAATATAAAAAATATATAAAAAATATATAATATATAAATTAAATAAAAAAAATATGTATCACTTGCTCCAACCTAAATCAATCAATAGAGTGTATCTAAATTGGAAGCATTTTTCTTATCAAGGTATCATCAGACAAATATTATTCTATTGTAATTTGATAAAATAATCAAATTTAATATCAACTAAAAATTAACATAAACACAGGTAAAAATTAAGAACAAACAGATGAAGACCAAACATAGCTTTGGATTAATATGTAATTTATTGATGACATTTAATTTTGTGTAATTATAAATATTAAAATTTGATTTTGATTTAAATATATAATATAATTTTGATTTTAATTTAATTGTATACATTTAAAGAAATTAATATATCAATTTATTTTTATATTAGACAAATATAATTGTTGATGTATGTGTCTTGACTTGTTGTTAGAGTTATTGTGAGACAGTTGTTTAGCATGGATTCGAGTTGTGTTAGTCTCATCTCAAATTTAAAATATAATATATCAATAATGATGTAGACGTTGAATTGAGATAACAAAAATCATTAACGATTATTTACGAAGTGTAAAGACTTTTTATTGTATGGGGTTAGAATTCATCAAATATAAACAATAAGAACTGTTAAGCTAAGAATAAATTCTATTAGTTTGTAACGACTTAGTGAATTAAATCAAGACATAAAGGAAGACATAAGAGAGAGAACCCCAGCTTCATTCAATAAGAAACCCACTTGAGATGACCTAGTGAACCACGTCTCTTTTAGTTGGGGTGTCGGATAACATAACTTTGAACAACAAGATCAATGATGCACAACTATGTTACTTCTCTAGTATTCCACGTTGAACACAAGGGCTTTCCTTTCTTCGACCCCTTTGTTTATATATATATATATATATACTCACTTCAGAAAGCATGTCAACTCAACGCAAAAGCCTTTGAAAATATTATACTTCACACAGAAATATAATCGTTTGATTAAGAACTTCCTCCCTTTCTCTGCTTTTATTCTTTCCCAGGTTTCCTTCAGACGTTCTTTGTAAGATGAATCATTGTAATCTTCAGCAGAAAGCCGCGGTTTTGGCTTACGAAGAGATGAGAGGGTTGATTGCAGTCACTGATCATCAGAAGGATGGTGCAGTCGTTTGCCCCAAGCCTCGGCGAATAGGGGTCCCCGCCATTAACCTGAACAAGCCATGGAGATTGCAAACGAATCATCAAGCCGACGTGAGCGATTCGATATCTGGTCTGGACCTTCTTGATATCATCCTCGTTAATAAGGATTTAGGAACAGAACAAGAACAATCTATAGCCTCATCACCTCCATATTTTTGTGGGTCGCCTCCGAGTAGGTCTGCGAATCCACTAGTGCAAGATGTTCGATTTGGTGATGAAAGGCTTGGACATGCCCTTTGGACATTGCAAACTCCGTCTCTGTTGTCGCCATCATCGGCAGGTAAAGGAGAACGTGTTAAGATGAAATTCGGCCTTACATCGGCCACAGCTAGGGTTGAAGGATTTGATTGCCTCAACAGGGATAGCCAAAATTCCAGAATCCCTGCTATGGCTTAGAACATAAATTAAAAGGCAGGTGTACATATAGAAGGAAGTTAAGCTCCACTACCATCTGATCTAGGATTAACAAGGAAGTTTTGGATATATCTTTGGGGGGAGATTGTGAGATAATTTCTGTTTAGTACTGTAAATTATGGTTTTATGATATTGTTCTTGATTATTTAAAAAGAGAGAGAGAGAGAGTTTGATTTAGAAGAAAGGGAAGAAAGAGGAGAGGGAAATGGCGATTGGAGCGGAGGAGATGACGTTGGGGGTGCGTTTTGGAAGGAAGCACAATTATACAAGATTGTTTGATCCAACACTAATTTAGCATAAAATTCAACTCAGCCGATATCTTCATAAAGCCCAATTGAACCTAATGATTGTAGACCTTCTACACTAATAGAAGCAATCCCTTCTGTATTTAGCGCAGCATAATAAAAATATCAATTTTTATAAGAATTTTTGTAATAACTCTTTATAGAGTAATCTTTGAATATAAAAGATGGCGAAAGGAAAAAAAAACTTTATTTCTATATTTTTTGTAATATGTCATACAAATGAAATTTCACTCTATAGAATATCTCATATCTCTTCATACCCAAATAGATAGTCATATCTTTAATAATAAACATAATTATTCAATAGATATCTACTTAAATAATTATAATTATTTGTTAATAATCAAGTGACATAACTTTTAAATTTAAATACATAACTTATCACTATAAATAGTGACAACTTTTGGTTAATAACCAAATGATATAACTTTTAGTTACTTATAACTTTTCATTTGCAACTATTGGAACACTATGTATATATTTTGAAAATGTTCCAACAATCTCCTCCCATTTATAAAATATTCTAGATTTTGGTAATCTTAAAAATCAATTGCATAAATGAAAGTGTCTGACGATTAAATTGAAATTGCATACACTCTGAACCAACTATTTTTTATTTGATTAACTAAATACAACTTACATAATGATTTTAGCACCAGTCAATGCACAGTATCCAATGATATTATTATGGTCATTTGTCTGTAACATCTTTTCATAAGTGTTGTTAGAGCTAAATCCTTGAGCTCTTAGAAGAGACCACACTTCACACTCACATGGGTAGATCTCATAAAGAGTGTTTCAATAATTATAACATTCTAACATATCTATGTTATGGATTTATTAAAAGTATAATACCCATTATTCTCTTTATCATTATGGGTACCTAGCACTTTTTATCTTGGGATGATAAATTATATATTATTTTATAGTATTAGCAGTCACATATTGATAATGTACTTTGTCTCATTGAACTCAAGACTTAACGTTATACCAAACGTCAACATCCCCACCATGTCCAATGATCAATTAACAGTGATTACTTTATTGTTATTATCTTGTCTTTTTCACCAAGTTGTTGTAAAGAGACCTCAAATCCCTTGATGAAACAAGACAACATATTTGCTATTTTTCATAACTTCTTTTTATAACCAATAGATGACCTTTAAAATTTATCATGTATGCATACTCGAATAACATTATTTCTCAACAAACCAAGGGTGTTTCATATATTTTCGTACATAGTTATATTAGAGGACATCATCTGCCCAATCATTTGACTATAATATCACACATTATACACCTTCTGTCATGGATGTCGAAGTCTTTTTTTTTTTTGAAATCGACTTTTTATTTTAAGAAAAGACAAAAATGGGAGTAGCCACTGTAGCGACGTAAAAAATTTTGGTTTTGGTCGCTAATTGAGGTGATTATTGAAATTTTGAAAAAATCAACTTTCGATTTTAAAGAAAGGGAGTCGCCACCGATCTTTTTTTCTTAGGTGTGATCGGACACCTAATGAATCCTCTTTTTCAAAGAAAATTTTATTTTTGGATAAAAAAAAAGACCGAGTTTAGGTCTACGTCAAAATTCAGAGAAAAATTAGGGTTCGAGAGTCGGTTACGCACGAGGAAGGTATTAGCACCCTCGTAACGCCCAAAATTGGTATCTTATTAAACATGTGTTGTCTCAATTTTCAAAAATGCGAGTTCAATGTAACATTTAATCGTGATCCGGTCAAAACACGAGAATTTTTTAAAATTTCGGTTTCTTTCGAGAAGGACGTTCCGTTTTTAATACTAGCCGATGTGATTCACCCAACATAGCGATGAAGTCGACGGCTTGATGTTAAATTTGGTACGTTACCTTATTTATTGAAATTAATTAAAAGACATGGAACAAATATTTTTAAAATGATAAACAAAAACTAATAAGATTATAAAGAAAATGCAAATATTGGTAAAATTAATGAAAGATATTAACATAATATAAGAGCATTAGAATAATAAAAAATATTTACAATGAAGAAAAGAGTAAAAATAATATACATAATAATATAATAATAAAATAATATATTTATAATAAGTACTTAAAAATATCTATATGTATATATATATAAATAATAATAATATTAAAAATAAATAATAATAGTGAAAATAATAAATATAATATGGTATTAAAAGTATATACATGATATATATAAAAATATGATATTAAAAATATATATACATAATTCATAAACAATCAAATAAAAAGATATTAAATATAAACGAGGATTAAAATAAAATCGTAATAAAAAAATCAGATATACAAATATTAAAAGTTATTAAAAAGCTAAACTAAATTATGAACCAAAGAGAAAACAATATAGAATTCTATAGTCAAAATTAATAGAATAAAAAAACATGAATTTAATTAAATGGCATTGCAAACCAAAAGGATCATTAGCGTAATATTCCCTTGAATATCAAACATACGCATTATGCAGGTAGGGTCACTAGATGATCCATTTGTTTGCACCTCACAGCACCGTTTCAAAATCGATGCATTAGGCTAGAACGGCATCGCCCTATATGCTTTAAAAAGGAAAAAAAAAATCCTAAAATGCACACTTAGCACAACAAAACCATTTGACTATTAAAAACTCAAGTGCGGCCGCTCAATCCTCTGCCTACATTTGACGAATCAACACACAAAGCTAATCTCCATATTGCTATGATAAGCAGCAAAATGGCGATTGATTCATCGATTTGAAGATGCTTCAAATACTTCAATCCTTTCTACCCAAGAGGCTTCTATACTTCGATTGTGACAAAGCAAGACGAACTCCGAAAGTACAAACACAGAGGTAAAATCTTTTTTTCTTTTCTTATTTTTGCATGCAAATAGAAAGAAAAAAATCAAAAATCAAAAATCAAAAATAAAGAACCCAAATAATCTAACAGAAAGAAAAAAAAAACCGAATCACCTTTGAAAAGTTTTCAAATGTTTTTGATTTCCTTCTGATTTCAAATATGCGTATACATGAAAAAAAAATGGGAATCAAGGAATCGGTAAATTCAAGATCTGAAATTCGCCCCCTTTACAATGGGTTTATGGCTTCCTTTTTATAGCCGATTGAAAAATAAAAAGAATACATAGTCTTTTTTCTGTTTTTCTTTTTCTTTGTCATTTTTAATTGTTACTCTGCCTTGGTTGCTGTTATTTCTTGGCTCTGTTTACTACTTCTTTGCCTCTGTTTTCATCTGTTTGCAGGTTTGCAGAGGGTCAACGGAGGCAAGACTTTGCCATTTCGGTGTTAGCATGCCAGATGAGCCTCGGGAGGAGGCACCTTGGGACGCGGCACGGGCGATGTGACCGAGGAAGGGTGTGGCGCATTAAGGTTTTTTTGTTTTTCTGAGTTAGTTTTAGGGTTTGGGCCATCGGGTATTGGGCCTATTAGGTTTTTTAGTGTATTTGGGCCCCTGGTTTAGGTTACAATTTGGGTAAGTTTAGTCTTTGGGTCAGGGCTTAGGTAGGTCTGCTGTTATTGTTGTAATTTGGACATTAAAATGGACATTTGGATTAATTTATTTTGGTTTTTATAATTGGTTTAAAACGGGTGCAAAATTGGGCTACAACAGCCACCAATCATTTTTAAAAGGCCTGATCTGGTCACCTTGTGATTTGTTCATTTTAATAAGAGGTTTGATTTATTAAAACAATGTTTTTTGGTCAATAAAAATCTAGAAAATGGGTTCGGGAGTCGGTTACACACGAGGACGGATTACCACCCTCGTTACGCCCAAAATTGGTACCTAATTTATTACTTGATGCTTTCAGTGTCAAAAATTTAAAATTTGAAAAGTGTTTAAAACACCATTTTTTTTTTTTTTGTATTAAGGCACTACCTAACTAAAATAATTTTCTTGAAAAGGGCTTATTTCAAGTTAAGCGAGAAAAAAAGATCATGTCCCGTAAGTTAAGACACAATGCCTTAAATCCTCGAAAACGAGAATAAATGTCAATTGATCACTACTTAAATCTCTCTTTTTTTTTTTTTTTAAAGTACTAGATATTCGACTATCTTAGTTTTAGAAAGAAGTCATATTCCGTAAGTTAAGAACACGACTTTTCTAATTCTAAAAAATAATGAATATCACATCGGTTTTGAATATTTTACATGTTATATAAAATGAAGATGACCTTTTTTTTAAGAAAGATATGTATATTTAAAAAAAGAAACGAATGAATGGATTGTGATATAATACACGAAATGATGATAATAATGCAACTATAATAATAATGAGAATACCAATTTTGTAGTAATAATATCAATTTTTATAATAATAATATTGATTTTATAATAATTATGGTACTAATCATAGCATAGTTATTACTATATTAATAATATAAGTAAGTAAAATAAAGATAATAACAAGGATGAAATGGAGTAGCATGTATGAGTAAATGATATAGTTGATTTATAAAGCAAAATAAAATGGATATATGGGTTGGATACTAAAAATGATAAATAATAAATGTTATAGCCCAATTTTGCCAATGAAAACAAGCCCAAAATTAAACCAAATTAACAGTCAATGTCCAATTACAAGACCCATTTCGAGTCCATTTACAACCAAGCCCAATTTGCTTAACCCATTTACCCAAAATTAACCCAATTACAATAGCCCAATTACAAACAATACCCTAGACCCGTTTACCAAACCCATAACCCAGTACACGACCCAATACTAAAAAACCAATTAACCCTAATACAGAAACCCTAGCCCCGAATACCCCCACTTGCCCCTAATTCAGCAGCCTCTGACAGCACTTGCGGCCACCGCCCTTCCGAGTCACATCCCATCGCCCTTGCGCCTCACGCACCTGCAAAGCAATAAAACAGACGAGACAGAAAGCAGTATAGGGAGAATAAAAATAACAATTTGTAATGGCTATAAAAGCCGATTGAAGACACATTTGTAAGGATTCGGATTTCTTGAAATAACAGTACAAATTTCAAGCACAAGCAGTCACGAATAGCTAGAACAAATCGAAATCTAAACAACAGGCGATCAAAGGATTCAAAAATACACAAATAGCAGCGAAGGGATACCCCCCAACCATCACAGAATATCAGAACCCTAGGCAGAGGTGATTTCGTTTTTCTTATTTTATACGTATATGTTTTAAAACATTAATAATACAACAATAAAATAAAAAAGGGGAAAAAACAAAAATTTTACCTTTCTCCGGCCACCGGAACAGTGGCCGGAACGACGGCAGACGGCGGCACGCACGGTGGTCCGATCATCGACCGGTGACTGGCCGGTGACCAGACGGTGACCGGTCCGATGACCGGTCCGGCACCGGAGCTCCCTTCTCTCCCTTCTCCCTCTCTTCTCTCTCCTCTTTCCCTCTCCCCGGATCCCTTTCTTCCTTCCTTCCCTTCCCCTCTCCTTCCTTCCTTTCCCTCTCCCCTTCTCTTCTTTCTTTCTCTTTTTTTTTTTCTTCCCCGGGCACAAATGAGCCAAAAACAGAAATTTGGCCCTTTTATACTAACCGACCTGGGTCGGGTCGACCCGACCCAGGTCCGCTTAGGATCCGCGCGTTGTGATGTCACTGGGGTTATTTTCAACCCCAGTCCCTCCGCTTTTCTGGTGGTTTACAATCAAGTCTTAAATTTTTGCAATTTGGCCCTGGAAGTTGATCCGTGCTTCAATTTAATCCCTTTGCAACGACAGCGTTTTAAAAATCCGGGAAATTTGCGTTCTTGGTCCCTGTACGTTTTCCCCGTGCTCTAATAGGCCCTCCTCTTTTCACTTTGATCCCGAATTCGCCCCAAAAGTTTCTTTTTAATTCAATTTCGTCCTCGTTTTACTTTTTTCTCATTATGTTATCCTAATTTTAATATTATTACCTATTGTTGTTTATATTATTATCATTGTAAACATATCTTCTGTTGTTTATGTATTCGTCATCTATATACGTGTATGTATTTATGTAGTATTATTAGTTTTTGTTTCTTAACATTATTATTATTGTTATTATATATGTATATATTATTACCATTATATTGTGTATCACCATTATGTTTATCCTATCATTAGTAAATTTATTTTTAGTATTAGTATATGTTTCATTATACATACATATTTTAGTATACATATACTTATTATTGGTTTTTTATTCTAACATGATTATTAATTGTAATATGTATATGTATATATATATATATATATATATATATTATGTATGTCTTTAATATTATAATCACATTCTTGTATATTATATTATTTATACTATCTTATGTATTTTTAATATTTTACCGTACATCACGTATATCCTCTTCATACTATATTTGTATATATATATATTTCGTATCTATTATGTATATTAATATATATATATGTCATATTTATGTATACTTTTGTTATATTACTTTCTATATTTGTATATTTTCAAATGTTATCTTATGTGCATATTCTCTTTTTATATTTCTAATATATATATTCTGTATAAACTTTTAATACTATTATATATTTGATTATGTATGTGAATATTATTATTTTCAATGTCGTATTTTAAGCATATACTTTCATTACCATATTATATTTAACCTTTCTATATATAGATTTCTTTAAAAAAAATTCCATGTTATTATTATTATTTTTCTTATTATTATGATATTGCACATACATTAGTAATATTAGGCATTTTCTATATAATATAATACTATAAGTTGTTTCCTAGTATATGCGCATGTTATATATTTTTATGTTACGTATATATTTAATATTATATTGTTTATGTACATTTTCTGTGTCTCGCATATCTACTTTAATATCATTTTGTTTATTGTCACATATATCGCTAATGCCTTATGATCATTATTATTATGCATGCATGGTTATATATATATGATATGATCTATCGCTTATATTTTCCACCTTTATCATCATTTGTTTTCAACGTAGCATATTGTTTCATATTATTATTTTCATGTCAACTCTTTTTGTCTTAATCTTTTCATGTTTTAAAATAAGGCAATATGCCGATTTTGACATTATGCCAGTGATCTCATTGCTATTGTTGGGTGAATCACGATTGGCTCGTGTTAAAACGGGATATCCTTCTCAAAAACAAAAAACCTAAAACGCTCGTATTTTGATCGGGTCACAACTAAATTTTAAATTGAACATGTACTTTTGAAAATTAAGACAACGTACATTTGAAAGATACCAATTTTGGGCGTCGCGGGGGTGCTAATACCTTCCCCGCGCGTAACTGACTCCCGAACCCTATTTTTCTCTGGACTTTAACGTAGACCTAAATTTAGCCTTTTTACTTAAAAAACGAATTTTTCAGCCAAAAGAGGTTTTAATAGGTGTCCGATCACACCTAAGAAAAAGGATCGGTGGCGACTCCTTTGCTTTAATTAAAATTCGTTTTCAAGATTTTGAATCGCCACAATTAGCGACCTAAGCTACAATTTTTCGTCGCTACAGCTGGCGACTCCACTGGGGACCAGTCTTCGAGAGTCGAATCAAATCAAAAGCGTTGTCGAAATTTTCGAAATGCCCTTTTCAAATTAATGTTTAGTCGTGATCCTCAAAATTTTTGGAAAAATCATGCACTTGCATCTCGTTGTGAATATTTTCTAACTTGTTCTGTCTACCTGTTTTGAAGCTCTAAATTTCTAAGCTTCGGTTCTCTAAGTCTAGTTTTTAAAATAAAACGAAAGGTTTGTGAGTTTCTCCCCACACACTGTTCACGTGCATTGTTGCATAACATGAGCTCTATACCCGTGCTCCGTCCCTTTTAAGTGAAAGTAAACGCTACGCCTTCGTGAGTTAACTCGTCCCTCCGCACAGGCTAGTGAATACTTTCGGGTTACATGTGACTTATGCTTTCGTGAGATAACTCGTCCCTCCGCATAGGCATAAGTAAATGTAATCCCTCGAATTGATCTCGTAAGCCTGTGATGGGCTATGACCGAGGTTCTGTACTAATCTTAGTAGATGATAGTACAGACAATTCGAGTACCTTTCTAGAACCTAAAACCTCATATAATGAACTGTACGAGCCACCCAATTAGAGCCATGCCGAACCTCTGTCCGTTTAGCAAACACCAAAATAGGCACACAGGAGAAATGCCTCTTACCTTTTGTACTTTAACTTTGTATATAAGGGGATGGGATCTATTTGGTAAATTGGATCGGGTAGCTTAAAATTACTTTAATTTATTTTCGTTTATATCTGATCACTAACCGAGTTTGATTGTCTTTGTATTATTCCTCATCGTGCATCATAGGCATCATAATAGGACGGTGTTGACTAAAGATTAGTTGCCAAAAACGGGTTTCAAATGGAAGAGTCAATTGTACAAACGACCGAGACGAATACCGTGGTTCGGGACTGGTCTTTGAGGACTCAAAGAGAAAAGGGAGACAGCCTAGTAGAAGGATGCATTGTCAATCTACCCGAGCGGGTAACTGTGAATGTCCGTCAAAACAATCTTGAGGACTTGGTTTGGATCTGGAATCAGTGGGATTCAGATACTCGAAGTATTTTCACCGAAAGGTACGGGGACATAGCCCATCTGATTGCTGTCAAAGTAGACGAAAGATTGATTCAAGCTATGATCAGATTTTGGGATCCGGGTTACCAGTGTTTCACATTCAACCAAGAGGATATGACCCCTACGATAGAGGAGTATGCTGCTCTACTGCGTGTCGAAAACATGCAAACCTACAAAATATATGTCAAAGAGCCCAAGCCGATGACATTCAGGAAAAAGTTAGTAAGGCTGACGGATATGACCGATGCATGGGCCGAAAAGTAAATAAAGAAGAAGAATGAAATCAGTTGTGTCCCATGGTTTTCCTTACGAGACCTGGTTTTAAATCATCCTGACCTGTTGAAACGGATAAATTTGTTTGCTTTGGCTATCTATGGTTTGGTTGTCTTTCCGAAGATTCTCGGACATATAGAAGTAGCGGTAGTGGATTTCTGTGAAAAGTTGAAGCAAGGTATCAATCCTGCCCCAACCATCTTAGCAGAGACCTTCAGATCTTTAAGCAGTTGCAGAAAAAGAGGGGAAGGACGATTCATCGGATGCGCGCAGCTACTCAACGTTTGGATTTTGAGTCACTTTTGGAAGGTAGAGCGCACACCGTTCTACATGTTTTCAAAGACATTTGCCCCGTTGGAAGCTCACCTTAAGAAAGAATGGCCGAAGGAGGTTACTGAACAGCATTGGGTCTCAGTGTTTCAGAACCTGCGTGCCGAGGACATAATTTGGAGAGCGCCGTGGATACGCCCTTCGCTTCTGTTATACAAGGTCGGAAACCAAGATTGGGTACCCCTACTTAGATTGTGGGGTGGAGTTGGTTATGCCCCTCTTTTGGTTCAAAGACAGTTCTCTTCACGACAGTTTATACCTGCCACCAGTGGTCTAGCACAGTCGGAGTTTGTTTTTGCGGGCGAAGGTTATATGAAGAAAGTCCGAGACACTGCAAAGGCATGGAAAAAAATTCATCTGATGGAGTTAGCTTTATACGCTGATACTATCACCCAGGACTATGATGCATGGAGGAAGCAACGGATGAGTAGTTTGTGAGTCTCATCGGCAGATCACGCCTTTCAAAATCCTTTCTCGAAAGAAATCCCATCCGAGCTAGAGACGGCGAGACAAGAATTCGAACGCGAAAAGACCAAGATGTTACGGGATCTTAGTGCCCTTCAGGAAGAAAACTATCAGCTGAAGATTGATGTTCAAATTGAAAGATCTAGGGCTGAGAAGGTGCAAAAGGAAGCCGAGGTCGTGAGAAACGACTTAAGAGATCTTCATCTGGAAAATAAAAAGTTGAGAGGCACTATAAAGAACAGCGGACTGGGCAAGTCGTCAGCGGAATGGAAAGAGGAAGTGAGTAACATCAAATGTGGGATGGAATTTTGAAAAGGAAAAGCAAATAAAGAAGAAGAAAAAGCTGCACGGCTGCAATAGAGTTAAGAAAGAAGTCTGCCGAGCACGAAGCTACGTCTGCAGAATTGATGACCAGTCGAGCTAAGCGTCAAGAATTAAAAGAAATGATACGGGATTTAGAAGACACACTACAAGCTCGACAACAACAATTAGAGGCTCTTTTGGAAGCCTTGGAAGAGAAGAAGGGTCAGTACGATAGAGATATCCATGCCTACGAAAATGCCCTCTGCGAAAAGGATGAGAATCTTAAATATTTGATCAACGAGATTCGTACGGCAGCCATGCACATAATGCAAATAGCGGATGAAGCCGAGAGTCTTAGTTGCCAATTCCCGCCTAGACAGAGATCGAGCATATCAGAATTCTTGGAACGAGTGAAAAATTATGGCAATGTAGCGAGGAAGTTTGTATGAAAGCTGAATCAAATGATGAAAAAAACGTTTTGTAAATAGACTCTTTTGATTAATGAAATGCCTAAATAGGGGCTGTCTGGAATCAACACCGATTTTGCATATGCATTCATGACTAACATTCATTCATTCATTCATTCATTCATTGCATATCTCATGATCATTCGCTAAAGAGTAGAATCGTATAATGCGCAGTTGCGACGTTGTAAACCTGGAATCACACCATACGTATAGAACACGTCGACAAGCTAGAGCAATGGAGGCTGAGTTTAACGAAAGAATTGAAAGGATGGAGAGAATTCAGAAAGAATTACAGGAACAGTTAGCCAGGTCGCAACAGGAGACGAGAGAGTTGATGATAAGGTCTCGGGAAGAATCCACTGAACAGAAGGACCAATTGGCCAAAATGATGGAAATGATGTCGGCCCTAGTCAAAGGAAAGGGACCTATACAAAACCCTAAGGTTGTGAATCTTGATCAGGATCTGCCCTACCCTCCTAGGTTTACTCCGCCTCACGCGATACATAGAGGATACACGCAAGGGGGACCCGCAGGCCTGGAACAACGGCCTATAACACCTCCTCCTGTAGGACAGGGGGTATTCGTGGCAAACCCAGGAACTGCTCCAATGGATCCACCTGTCCCAGACCTAGACGATCCTGCAGAAATCGCTAGGCTAAGGATAGAGGATCATGAAGTCCAAGAAAAATATAGAAGTCTGGAGGAAAGACTTAGAGCGATAGAAGGCATTGAAGTCTTCTCGGCGCTAAACGCTAAAGAACTTAGTCTGGTACCTGATTTGGTCCTCCCTCCAAAATTTAAAGCACCGGATTTTGAAAAGTATGATGGCTCGAGATGCCCGAAGGCACATCTCGTTATGTTCTGCCGAAAAATGACTGGTTATGTCAATGAAGACAAGCTGCTTATACATTGTTTTCAGGACAGTTTGACCAGATCAGCTCTCCGCTGGTACAACCAACTCAGCAGAGAAAAGATCCGAACCTGGAAGGATCTAGCCGCGGCATTTTGCGAGCAGTACAAACACGTCTCCGATATGGTACCCGACCGCATGACACTACAAATGATGGAGAAAAAGCCATCAGAAACTTTTAGACAATATGCGCAGAGGTGGAGAGACATCTCGGCTCAGGTGGAACCTCCATTGACCAAGACCGAGATAGCAGTCCTGTTCATCAATACCCTGAAGGCGCCATTCTATGATAAATTAGTGGGAAGCGCCACAAAGAACTTCTCGGATATTGTCATATCCGGTGAACTAATAGAAAATGCGGTTAAAAGTGGAAGAATGGAAGGAGAAGGTTCGAAGAAGGCAGTGCCTATGAGAAAAAAGGAGCCGGAAGCCCACATGGTGGGAACCGAAAACCGTTATGCTCCTAGTCCATATCCTAATCAATTTCGACCTCGAAATTACCCACCACCAAACTTCTATCAACCACAAGCCCCCTATTACCAACCACCACCTCCCTATCCTTCTTACCCTGTCTATGCAACCAACAACCCGAGGCCAGCCACCACGTTTCCTCAAAATGCTGGCTCTACCCAAGGCCAACCTAGAGGAGAACTAAGGCCAGCGAGGCCTAACCCCGAGAGACCCCAATTCACTCCTATTCCTATATCTTACGGGGAACTGTACCCTAAGCTTTTGGAAAAATAATTAATATCTCCTCATTACATGGCACCGTTGAAACCCCCGTACCCAAAGTGGTACGACCCTAATGCTAGCTGTGCATACCACGCGGGGAACCAGGGGCACTCTACGGAAAACTGCATTGCCTTTAAACGAAGAGTCCAAGGACTAATCGATGCCAGTGTTTTACGCTTCGACGGTAACGGTGGTGAAACCGGGAACCCGTTCCCAAATCATACTGAAAGAAATGTAAGCGCAGTGGAAGAAATAAGTGAATTGCAAACCAGAAGAGTCGTTTCGGAAATAAGCACACCTTTGCAGAGAATCTGGGAGGTGTTGCTCGAAAAAGGGTTACTCTGTCGTCTTAAAGGGGTAACCGAGAAAAGAAATACTAAAAGTCAAAATTTTTGTGATTTTCATGAGGTCGAAGGACATAATATCCAGTCGTGTGAGCAATTTAAAGAATTACTCCAAAACATGATGGACAGCAAAGAGATTGAAATCTTCAACGGAAGAAGACAGGCCGATGAAGGAGAAATATGTGCCTCTGATGGTCAATCATCGGATCTCCCTTACACTGCTGAACGACCATTGATAATATATTATGATGCGAGGAGAGAACCAGTAAAACCAAAAATGGTAATTGAGGCGCCATCGCCTTTTCCGTACCAGGATAGTAAGGCAATACCTTGGAAGTACGATGTTAATATCGTCACTCCTGAAAGTGAAAAATCCCAAGGCACGGCTAAAAATATCGGAGAAGTTGGTCACTTTACCAGGAGTGGAAGATGCTATTCCAAAGAAGTTGAACCAGCAAAGAGGAATAATGATTCCAAACAAAAGGGAAAGGCACCCATGTTAGAGGCCGAGGCTGAATTGGAAAGTCCACCCGAACGACAAGAGACTAAAAGACCTGTAAATGAAGAAGAGGCACAGGAATTCTTGAAATTCATTAAACACAATGAGTACAACGTGGTCGAACAATTAAGTAAACAACCTGCACGTATTTTGGTATTATCTCTATTATTGAACTCAGAGCCACATCGAAATGCCTTGTTAAAGGTATTGAATCAAGCCTATGTAGCAAACAATATATCGGTCGAAAAGCTTGATAGGTGGATCAATAACTTGAACGCTGATAATTTCATCTCCTTCAGTGATGATGAAATACCACCGAACGGTAGAGGCTCTGTGAAGGCGCTGCACATAACAACCCGCTGTAAGGGTTATATAATACCAAACGTGCTTATTGATAATGGATCAGCACTTAATGTTATGCCTCTGGCCACGCTTTCCAGAATTCCGATAGATTTGTCCTGCTTGAGACCGTGTCATTCCACGGTAAGAGCATTTGATGGAACGAGACGAGAAGTCATAGGAAAAATCGAGGTCCCTCTAGAAGTGGGTCCTTATATCTATGACGTCGAGTTCCAAGTTATGGACATCACCTCTTCATATAATTGCCTCCTGGGGAGGCCATGGATCCATTCGGCCGGGGCAGTTCCATCATCCCTTCATCAGAAAATAAAGTTTATCATGGATGGCTGCTTGGTTACTGTTGAGGGTGAAGAGGATATTGTTGCGTCTATCTCTGCAGACACACCTTACCTCAAAGCGAACAAAGACGCCGTGGAATGTTCTTTTCGATCCTTTGAGTTCGTCAATGCCACGTTTGTGGCTGAAGGAAGTAGAATTCCTGTGCCTAGACTGTCAGAGAATACTAAAATGGGAATCAAGTTGACGGTAGGAAGAGGGGCCCGAGCGAGAAAAGGGTTAGGAAGACATCATCAAGGAATAGCCAGGGCTCTAAAGCCAATTCACCACAAGGCCCGTTTTGGGCTAGGATTCCAACCAAAGGCACATCATTTAAAGAAACAGTGGAGGAAGGAGCAAGAAAGAAGGGTTGCGAGGACTCTGGGGCGAGAGCTAGAATGGGAACCCATTGAGTACCCCCATCTGTCAACGACATTTACATCTGCTGGAATAATATATCCTGGGCAAGATAGTGTGCACAGCCCATTGTTACTCATTGAGAAGGCTTTCCATAACGTTTGCATAAATGTCATTGATGAAGAAGCTGGCACAAGTAAGAACGTTTCAAAGATACGCCCTTGTCCCCTGGGTTACATGTTGAACAATTGGACCGCTGAAGATCTCCTTGTGGTTTACAAGTCTTCCTCAGAGTAATATCCGATATTCACTTTTTGTGTCCCTAAATATAATGGGATTCTTTTGTAAGAGCTGTCGTCTGCTCTTTATCGATTAAATGAATATTAATGAAGAAGCATTTTGTCATAACCTTTTGCATTTGCATCTACTCCATAATTATTCTTTCATTTCATGGCCTGTTCTTACTCTTACCTCATACCATGCCATAATGTTTTGTTTGTTGTTTCCAAAACTTGGATGTCCCTCTATAGTGTTCTCTTTCCCATTCAATTTTCAGGTGTTCAGATGCCAATGACATGAACGAACCCGTTACCAATCTTGAAATCGATTTTGAAAGGACCGTTTGTTTAAGAGAATTCGAGGATGAGGGAAATGCCGAAGACTATGTCTCGTCTCCTGACTTGCTAAGGTTGGTGGAACAAGAGGACAAACAGATTCTACCTCATCAAGAATCTGTTGAAACAATAAACCTGGGCACTAATGAAAATAAGCAAGAAGTGAAGATTGGGACCTCACTCTCAGAGGACACCAGGCATCATTTGATTGATTTGCTTCATGAGTACAAAGACGTGTTTGCATGGTCCTATCAGGATATGCCGAGATTAGACGGGGACATAATGGTTCATAAGGTCCCGCTGAGACCCGAATGTAAACCCATTCAACAAAAATTAAGGCGGATGAGGCCCGAAATGCTGCTGAAGATAAAAGAGGAAGTCAAGAGGCAATTTAATGCAGGCTTCCTACAAGCTTCCAGATATCCAGAATGGGTGGCTAATATTGTCCCAGTGCCAAAGAAGGATGGTAAAGTGCGAATGTGCGTAGATTATCGTGACCTGAACCGCGCAAGTCCTAAGGATAATTTCCCCTTACCGCATATCGATACACTGGTGGACAATACGGCGAAGCATTCATTATTTTCTTTCATGGATGGATTTTCGGGGTATAATCAGATCAAAATGGCTCCCGAGGATATGGAGAAAACCACCTTTATAACGATGTGGGGAACATTCTGCTACAAGGTGATGCCATTCGGGCTAAAGAATGCTGGGGCCACATATCAGAGGGCCATGGTGACACTGTTCCACGTTATGATGCATAAGGAAATAGAAGTCTATGTTGACGACATGATTGCTAAATCCTGAGGGGAAAAAGAACATATTGTCAACCTCAAAAAGTTGTTTGGAAGACTGAGAAAGTTTCAGCTGAGACTTAATCCAGTCAAATGTACATTTGGGGTTACCTCGGGAAAATTACTGGGCTTCATCGTCAGTAAAAAAGGCATAGAGGTAGATCCAGAAAAGATAAAAGCCATTCAAGAACTACCCCCGCCGCGCACTCAGAAAGAGGTCAGAGGATTCTTGGGAAGGTTAAACTACATTGCCCGATTCATTTCTCAACTCACTAATCAGTGTGACCCCATCTTTCGACTCCTTCGAAAGCACAATTCTGGAGAATGGGACGAGAAATGTCAGGAAGCCTTTGACAAAATAAAACAATACTTGTCTAACCCCCCAGTGCTAGTGCCACCAACCCCAGGGAGGCCTTTGATTTTGTATGTAACTGTGTTCGAGAACTCAATGGGTTGTGTACTCGGGCAGCATGACGAGTCGGGGAAGAAAGAAAAGGCGATATACTACCTTAGCAAAAAGTTTACAGAATACGAAGCAAGGTATTCATCAATCGAAAAGTTCTGTTGTGCTTTGGTTTGGGCAGCTCGGAGACTCAGGCAATACATGTTGTATCACACGACATGGTTGATTTCAAAGCTAGACCCGATAAAGTATATGATGGAATTGCCGGCACTCTCAGGGAGAATGGCACGTTGGCAGATCCTGTTATCAGAATACGATATCATCTATGTGAGTCAGAAATCGGTGAAAGGGAGTGCAATAGCTGATTTCTTAGCGGCTCGAACAACTGAAGAGTATGAGCCCCTGAGATTTGATTTCCCGGATGAAGATCTAATATGCATCACAGAAAGAGAGTGTGAGTCATCAAAGGGGACGCCCTGGAAGATGAGCTTTGATGGCGCGTCAAATGCTCTAGGGCATGGAATTGGAGCAGTATTAATATCACCGGAAGGAGACCATTACCCTTTCACTGCTAGGCTCAATTTCTTCTGCACCAACAACATAGCAGAATATGAGGCTTGTATCATGGGACTACGGGCAGCCATTGAACGAAACATCGAGATCCTAGAGGTATACGGGGATTCAGCTTTAGTGATCTACCAAATCCGTGGAGATTGGGAAGTGAGAGACCCAAAGTTGATTAAGTACAGCTATCTGGTGGCTGAATTGATCAAAGATTTCAAAGAAATAACTTTTAATTACTTCCCGCGAGAAGATAACCAATTGGCTGACGCCTTGGCCACCTTAGCCTCAATGTTCAAAGCAAATAAAGAAGCAGAAATAATGCCCCTCAGGATGAGCATATACGAGGTCCCTGCACATTGTTATAGCATTGAGAAAGAGGCTGATGAACGACCATGGTACCATGATATCTTAGAGTACGTCAAGAATCAAACGTATCCTGAGCAAGCAAACGAGAATGACAAAAGGACAATCAGAAGAATGTCAGTGGGATTTGTTCTTGATGGGGACACCTTGTACAAGAAGGGTAAAGATCAGGTACTTCTGAGATGCGTAGACACTACCAAGGCCAAGAAAATACTTGAAGAAGTTCATGAAGGAATATGTGGGACCCATTCCAACGGTTTCACTATGGCCAGGAAAATCATGAGGCTCGGGTACTACTGGTCGACGATGGAAAGAGATTGCATTAGCTACGCAAGAAAGTGCCACAAATGTCAAATTTATGGTGACAAAATTCACGTGGCTCCTTCGCCCCTTCATGTTATGACGTCTCCATGGCCCTTTTCAATGTGGGGCATGGACGTTATATGGCCGATTTCTCCCAAAGCTTCTAATGGGCACCGATTCATTTTTATGGTCATAGATTATTTCACGAAGTGGATAGAAGCTGCCTCATTTGCCAATGTGACAAAGACCGTCGTCTGTAGATTCTTGAAAAAAGAAATCATTTGTCGATATGGTTTGCTTGAAAGAATCATCTCAGATAACGCCTTGAATTTGAACAATAAGATGATGACAGAAGTGTGCAAGCAATTTCAAATAAAGCATCATAATTCTTCGCCTTATCGACCGAAGATGAACGGAGCTGTAGAAGCGGCTAATAAGAACATAAAGAAGATTATCGGCAAAATGACAGAGACCTACAAGGACTGGCACGAAAAGCTACCATTCGCTCTGTATGCATATCGCACATCCGTACGGACATCTACAGGGGCAACTCCTTTCTCTCTAGTCTATGGGATGGAAGCCGTGCTACCTATTGAAGTTGAGATACCGTCCCTACGAGTCTTAATGGAATCGAAACTCGAGGAGGCCGAATGGGTCCAAGCTCGATATGATCGGTTGAATCTCATCGAAAAAAAACGCTTGAAGGCAATCTGCCATGGACAGATGTACCAGAAACGGATGATCGCCGCCCATGACAAGAAAGTAAGGCCAAGAGAATTCCATGAAGGAGAACTCGTGTTGAGAAAGATCCTCCCAATACAAAAGGATTTGCGAGGGAAATGGGCACCTAATTGGGAAGGACCATACGTCGTAAAAAAGGCATTCTCTGGTGGGGCTTTGATTCTCACAGAAATGGACGGGAAGGAGTTACCAAGTCCAGTAAACTCCGATGTTGTGAAAAAATATTACACTTAAAAAAAAAAAGAAATCAAGGTGAAAACCCGAAAAGGGCGCCTTGGTCAAACACAGAACATTAGGATGAAAACCCGAAAGGGCGTCCTAATAAAGCAAATCTGGGCCCAAGGGGCAGAAGTAATTTTGAACAGTGGGCCAAGTGACCAGGCTATAGTATGAAGCATTTCTGAAATACTCGAGATCTTCTACACAAGAAGTCTTGCTCAGAAAGATTCTTGATTCAGAAACGTGGCAGAGTTCATGCATTGAATATCTAGAACATTTGTATCCACTAATATGGTTCCTTTTCTTCTATGGCACTTTCAATTATCCTTGGTTGACTTTGTTTGTTACCTTCGAAATTAATGTGAAGTCTCTTTCTTGTACCTACCTGACCATTTGCATGCATCTCATTATGTTGTTTAATTGATAAAAAGTAATATGACATGCTCTGAACAAAAGAAATGTTGAGTATTACTCGGATAGAAAACTGGACAGACGCAAGAGTTTCAAAGCAGGAACAAAAGTTCAACATATACCAAACAAGTGATATCTGAGAAACGCAGTTTACTTGTAAAGCCTGAAAGATGGATATAAAGCCTGAAGAGAAACTTAAGAATCCAAGCAATGAAAGCAGATCATCATGATAAGCAAAACAAGGGCTCGGAAGCAAGAACGAAAGCTCAAATGGGGCAAAAGAATGCTATCCAAGAAGCAAAGGTTACTCGTGAAATTGGGAAACGAGTACCAAGTTTAAAGGAAAAGGTCAAGAAATAATGAGAGCAGATCACTACAAGAGTCATGATGAAAAGAGATCACGATAAATAAATGCAAGGCACATAACATGTTCATATAGGCATGAATGCATTTAAGGCAAATAGATGCATATCATGATGACATCATGCATAACATATACAGATATTTCAGTAAAACAGGAGGTTGCGATGACAATTGCATCCAAATCAAAGAAGAAGACACTTGAATTCCACCATGTGAGAAATTTTGGGTGATTTTAATTCATATTTTTGAAAATCAACTCATGTCGCGAGAAGTGAGTTGAGCCTCAAGACACGCTGAGGTATTTTCAAATTCTGTTTTAGTCTCCGTTCGTCAAAATCGGCTCATATTGCGAGAGGTGAGCTGAGCCTCAAGACACGTTGAGATACTTTTAATTTATGTTTCAAAAATCAACTCATATTGCGAGAGGTGAGTTGAGCCTCAAGACACGTTGAGGTATTTTTAATTTCTGTTATTGACTCATATTACGAGAGGTGAGTCAAATTTCAAGTCACGGCAAGATGTTTTCGACATCTGTCTTTAATTTATGTTTCAAAATCAGCTCATATTGCGAGAGGTGAGCTGAGCCTTAAGACACATTGAGGTACTTTTTAATTTCTTTTCAAAATCAACTCATATTGCGAGAAGTGAGTTGAGCCTCAGGACACGCTGAGGTATTTTCAATTCCTGTTTTTCAAAAGCCAACTCGTATTACAGAAGTGAGTTGAGCTTTTTCAATTTCGGTTTTTTCATTTTCTACTTTTCAATATTCAACTCATATTGCGAGAGGTGAGTTGATCTTTTTCAATTTCTGCTTTTTAATTTCTGTTCATTCAACTCATATTGCGAGAGGTGAGTTGATCTTTTTCAATTTATGCTTTTTAAATTTATGTTAAATCAACTCATATTGCGAGAAGTGAGTTGAGCTCTTTCAATTTTAGTCTTTAATTCATGTTTCAAAAATCAGCTCATATTGCGAGAGATGAGTTGAGCATTTTCAATTTCTGTTTTTATTTTCTGCTTTTCAAAAGTCAATTCATGTTACAGAAATGAGTTGAGCTTTTCAATTTCTGTCGTAATCTCTGTTTCTCAAAGATTAACTCATATCGCGAGAAGTGAGTTGAGCCTCAGTTTGCACACTGAGGCACTTGCAATTTATATTTCAATAACTAACCCTTATTACGAGAATGCGCAGGTCGAGCAGTTTTTGATTTCGTCTCAATGAAGGTTAAAGATTGGAGATGGTTGAAGACATCAGAGTTTGCCTCTTTAAAGCTGCAATAAAGCCAGTTGAAGATACAAATCTCATTCTTGGAAGTTGCCAGGGAGCTGATCAAAGATATAGGCCTTGCATCCCCAGTGAAGTCGCAGAGGCGCAGATTGAAGATACCAGATCTCATCTCTGAAGTTTCAGAATATCAGATCACGACGAATTCTATATCCCTGAAGTGAAGATAGGTCGAGGCTACAAGGTAGATCTTAGAAGTTGCGATGAATTGAACCTAAAGCTACGAGAGGCGGTGGGTTGAATAGGGTTACTTAAGAAAAGAAACCCCAGAGCAAGTTGGGAGCTCGCAAGACCAGGCAAAATTGGCCTTTCTTTATGTCTTTGCTCTATTCCCGTTACACGACAATGAGCAAAGAGGGGCAGCTGTTATAGCCCAATTTTGCCAATGAAAACAAGCCCAAAATTAAACCAAATTAACAGTCAATGTCTAATTACAAGACCCATTTCGAGTCCATTTACAACCAAGCCCAATTTGCATTAACCCATTTACCCAAAATTAACCCAATTACAATAGCCCAATTACAAACAATACCCTAGACCCGTTTACCAAACCCATAACCCAGTACACGACCCAATACTAAAAAACCAATTAACCCTAATACAGAAACCCTAGCCCCGAATACCCCCACTTGCCCCTAATTCAGCAGCCTCTGACAGCACTTGCGGCCACCGCCCTTCCGAGTCACATCCCACCGCCCTTGCGCCTCACGCACCTGCAAAGCAATAAAACAGACGAGACAGAAAGTAGTATAGGGAGAATAAAAATAACAATTTGTAATGGCTATAAAAGCCGATTGAAGACACATTTGTAAGGATTCGGATTTCTTGAAATAACAGTACAAATTTCAAGCACAAGCAGTCACGAATAGCTAGAACAAATCGAAATCTAAACAACAGGCGATCAAAAGATTCAAAAATACACAAATAGCAGCGAAGGGATACCCCCCAACCATCACAGAATATCAGAACCCTAGGCAGAGGTGATTTCGTTTTTCTTATTTTATACGTATATGTTTTAAAACATTAATAATACAACAATAAAATAAAAAATGGGAAAAAACAAAAATTTTACCTTTTTCCGGCCACCGGAACGGTGGCCGAAACGACGGCAGACGGCGGCGCGCACGGTGGTCCGATCATCGGCCGGTGACCGGCCGGTGACCAGATGGTGACCGGTCCGATGACCGGTCCGGCACCGGAGCTCCCTTCTCTCCCTTCTCCCTCTCTTCTCTCTCCTCTTTCCCTCTCCCCGGATCCCTTTCTTCCTTTCTTCCCTTCCCCTCTCCTTCCTTCCTTCCCTTCCCCTCTCCTTCCTTCCTTCCCTTCCCCTCTCCTTCCTTCCTTTCCCTCTCCCCTTCTCTTCTTTCTTTCTCTTTTTTTTTTCTTCCCCGGGCACAAATGAGCCAAAAACGGAAATTTGGCCCTTTTATACTAACCGACCTGGGTCGGGTCGACCCGACCCAGGTCCGCTTAGGATCCGCGCGTTGTGACGTCACTGGGGTTATTTTCAACCCCAGTCCCTTCGCTTTTCTGGTGGTTTACAATCAAGTCTTAAATTTTTGCAATTTGGCCCTGGAAGTTGATCCGTGCTTCAAATTAATCCCTTTGCAACGACAGCGTTTTAAAAATCCGTAAAATTTACGTTCTTGGTCCCTGTACGTTTTCCCCGTGCTCTAATAGGCCCTCCTCTTTTCACTTTGATCCCGAATTCGCCCCAAAAGTTTCTTTTTAATTCAATTTCGTCCTCGTTTTACTTTTTTCTCATTATGTTATCCTAATTTTAATATTATTACCTATTGTTGTTTATATTATTATCATTGTAAACATATCTTCTGTTGTTTATGTATTCGTCATCTATATACGTGTATGTATTTATGTAGTATTATTAGTTTTTGTTTCTTAACATTATTATTATTGTTATTATATATGTATATATTATTACCATTATATTGTGTATCACCATTATGTTTATCCTATCATTAGTAAATTTATTTTTAGTATTAGTATATGTTTCATTATACATACATATTTTAGTATACATATACTTATTATTGGTTTTTTATTCTAACATGATTATTAATTGTAATATGTATATGTATATATATATATATATATTATGTATGTCTTTAATATTATAATCACATTCTTGTATATTATATTATTTATACTATCTTATGTATTTTTAATATTTTACCGTACATCACGTATATCCTCTTCATACTATATTTGTATATATATATTTCGTATCTATTATGTATATTAATATATATATGTCATATTTATGTATACTTTTGTTATATTACTTTCTATATTTGTATATTTTCAAATGTTATCTTATGTGCATATTCTCTTTTTATATTTCTAATATATATATTCTGTATAAACTTTTAATACTATTATATATTTGATTATGTATGTGAATATTATTATTTTCAATGTCGTATTTTAAGCATATACTTTCATTACCATATTATATTTAACCTTTCTATATATATAGATTTCTTTAAAAAAAATTCCATGTTATTATTATTATTTTTCTTATTATTATGATATTGCACATACATTAGTAATATTAGGCATTTTCTATATAATATAATACTATAAGTTGTTTCCTAGTATATGCGCATGTTATATATTTTTATGTTACGTATATATTTAATATTATATTGTTTATGTACATTTTCTGTGTCTCGCATATCTACTTTAATATCATTTTGTTTATTGTCACATATATCGCTAATGCCTTATGATCATTATTATTATGCATGCATGGTTATATATATATGATATGATCTATCGCTTATATTTTCCACCTTTATCATTATTTGTTTTTAACGTAGCATATTGTTTCATATTATTATTTTCATGTCAACTCTATTTGTCTTAATCTTTTCATGTTTTAAAATAAGGCAATATGCCGATTTTGACATTATGCCAGTGATCTCATTGCTATTGTTGGGTGAATCACGATTGGCTCGTGTTAAAACGGGATATCCTTCTCAAAAACAAAAAACCTAAAACGCTCGTATTTTGATCGGGTCACAACTAAATTTTAAATTGAACATGTACTTTTGAAAATTAAGACAACGTACATTTGAAAGATACCAATTTTGGGCGTCACGGGGGTGCTAATACCTTCCCCGCGCGTAACTGACTCCCGAACCCTATTTTTCTGTGGACTTTAACGTAGACCTAAATTTAGCCTTTTTACTTAAAAAACGAATTTTTCAGCCAAAAGAGGTTTTAATAGGTGTCCGATCACACCTAAGAAAAAGGATCGGTGGCGACTCCTTTGCTTTAATTAAAATTCGTTTTTAAGATTTTGAATCGCCACAATTAGCGACCTAAGCTAAAATTTTTCGTCGCTACAATAAATAAAGAAATGCCATAATAATTAACACAACAACCCATAATAGCAATGGTAATAATCACGTTAATTACTATTCTAATATTAATTAAATAATGAAGGAAAAATAAATAATAGTAATAATAACAATAATACAATAAATGTGCAAGTAAAAGCATAAACAATCTAATTTTCGAAAGTATAAAAAGTAATAAATAAATAAATAAATAAATAATAGGATAATAATAACAATAATAAAGGCAATAAGAAAGAAAATAACAATCAAATTATAACAGAATGCACAATAAAAAGAAAATAATAATAATAAATTTAAATATTAGAAAAGAAAAAGAATAACAAACAAATACATAAATAAATAAATGAAATGATAAATAAAACAGTTTGTAAGAAAAAATTGAAGTTAAATAAACCAAGAATTAAATTGAAATCAGAATAAAATTAAGGAGTATAAATTGTAAATAATAAAAAAAATTAATAAAACAAAAATAAGGATCAAAACAAAATGCGCTAAAAGAAATAGGGACTAAATGAGAAATTATCCCAAACCCCCTAAACGCGCGGTTTCACAAGGGACTAAAATGAAACAAAACGAAAATTAAATGGTAAAATTTAAAAAAAGAAAAAGAAGCGAAATTGGATTGGATTGAATTGTCATTAAAAAGCGGAAGGACCGAAAGCATAAATAGACCATTAAAAAAACACGTAGATCTGCTAGGTCGGATTAGGTCGGATCGAGTCTGGTTACAAAATGGGTCGTTTTGGAGCTTATAAATGCCGACCAAAACGGCGTCGTTTAGCATGCCTATCTAAGTAAAAAAATAAGAACAAAAATTAGCTTTAGCCCTTTTAAAAAAAAAATTCAAACTCTCCTATTGTCTCTAGGCACAGCCCAGAACCAGTCATGGGCCGCCGACCCCGCCATTGCTGTCGGTCGCCGGCGACGGTGACCACCGTCTCCAATGGCCGGAAAACCACCTAAAAAGCTTATTTTAACTCCCATTTTCATATAAAACCCGATTTGAAGTCGAAAAAATTTAAACCAAAGCCAAAACTCTCAAAAAGGAAGAAAAACCATTCGGTTCTTAGCTTCTTCGCCGTGGCCTCGACCGAGTCCCCAGGGATTCCATGGCCTTCGGGCCAGAAAAGGTAACGTCGGTGGCACGAAGATCAAGCGACAGGTAAAAGTTCCGTTTATATATATATATATATTATTTTTGCTTCCGAATTAAAAAAATAAATAAAACAAAAAAAATCACCTTAAAGATTAGTATATGATTTTATCTTTTTTTTTATTGCTTCTTTTGTATTTCCTTCTTTGTCTCCAAAAAATACATTGGAATTGTTATAGCCTTTTATAGCCAATTTACATTATTACATATTTCTTTGATTTTGTCACTGTTCTTGTATCTGTTTCCACTGTTTCTGTCTTTTCTATTTTTCTCTGCAGGGTGGTCGAGTCAATGGAGGCAAAGCAATTGGTGGTGTTAACGTGGGAAGAGCTGCAGCAGTAGGCTAGAGATTTAGGGTGCGGGGCTAGGGTTTCTGTTGGCTTTAAGGGATTTGGGCTTATCGGGCTTTTAGGTTATTATTATTTGGGCCATTTGTAATTGGTCTTGGGATTGATGGATTGTTTTTATTTTTATTTTTATATGGTTTGGTTTGTTTTTAGTTGGGTCAGATAAAATTGGCCCATTACGATGAGCATTACTAGTCATTTTGTGACAATCATCAAAACTATGTCTATCACCTAAATGGGTCAAATAGCATTATCATATTGTTATTTCCATACTCATATCTCAAAATTTTATAGAACTATGATATTATAGATCATATTCAAGCCATATATAAGTACCATATGCACCATCATAAACATGCACAATATGATCTTGTTTTTAAATATCTGATTATCACGTTCACATTTCCACTAGAAGGTTTCATACCCAAATAGTGGTTTTGTAATATCAACTAATTTTTTTCTCTATTATACCTTTACTAGAAAAATTAACCATATACATATTATAGATAACATATTTCATTTCTAGTCAAAACCACTTCTAGTCCAACATTTATATCATAGACTAAAACATGTACAATCATATATAAATCTTATTTAGCTTATGGTTATTTTAAATCAACCATGATAATTCATATTATATATAAACTTTGATGTAGTGTATCATTTTTCAATTAATACTCTTAAATAATATCTCATAAATAACATCCAAATGCTAGTTACTAATATCATGATTTGAATAAAACAAATCATTAAATATCTCAAGTTCATGAGAGATAAAAAAAAAAAAAAAACTTTTGTAGTGAAAAAAATCCACTCATAATTTGGATTGCCTGAATTAAATTTTAATTCTCCAGATTTATTTTCTACTTACAATGCACCAATAGGTGTCAAAGTGACTCTTTAAAATGACATCACTTTTCAAGTTGTACTTTTTGATTTTAAGAAACCATTTCAATCCAACCTTTTAAAAGTAACTATTGGATTCAATGGCACAACTTTTTGGTTGGGAAGACTCTCTTGGGTGGTCATTAATGCTTCTCTTAGTTGAGAAACTTGTTCAAATAATGTTAGAACGTGAATGCCATTTCATCCATGCATTCCATCCATCTTCTTTCTTTCTTGCATGATATATAATATATATTATATAATTTATATCGGTAATAATTATGTATATGATAAACTAGCATTCGATTTCAATAAAATAAATAATCCATAAAATAATAATGTTTTTTGCATTTTGATTTCTTCTAAATCAAAATTTGACAAGACCATTGAGCTCGATGTTGCCCCATTGCTGATAGTCATCCTAATAGTACAATGCTTGTAGTGTCCTGTGAATGTATGGTAAATATACATGCCATCATTAATTTTTCATAATGTTGCAAAAAATATATCTTAAAATTGTTGGTGCATGAGGATAAAATAAACTTATGAGAAATTAACGAAGGCTTCAAAGCGTGTATCAATGCCAATTTCTTTAAGGTTCTATTCACCTCATCTATATTTTGGTGTGCAAAAGAGTTACTGACAAAAAAACCTTAAGGATACAATAAAACTTAATGACTTTTAACATTTTACACTGACAGAAACAATCTCCTGAACATTGAGTAGAGCATATCCAGAATATTAATTTCTATAAAAAAAAACTTTTATGGTAATTCTTTATAGAGTAATCTTTGGATATAAAAGATGGTGGGAGAAAAAAAAAACTTTGTTTCTATGTTTTTTTTATGTGTCACACAAATGAAATTTCACTCATATTTATAGGAGGTCTCATGTCTCTTCATAGGGAAATAACTACCCAAATGAATAGTCATATCTTTAGCAATAAATATAATTATTCAATAAATATCTACTTAAATAATTATGACTATTTGTTAATAATCAAACGACGTACCTTTTGAATTTAAGAGATATAACTCATTACTATAAATAGTGACTATTTTTTATTAATAATTAAGTAAAATTTTGTTTACTTATAACTTTTCATTTGCAAATTGCAACTATGAAAATGTTACATTATATATATACCCACAAAGTAAGGAAAGAAGCCTCCTCCATTGAGAAAACATAGCCGTACGTCTCCATCATTGTGCATGACGGACAAGCTTTCGAAGGCATTTTAGAATTTACAACAACGTAAATGAACTTTGTTTTTTTCCTTTAGAAAACAAGAAAATGCAACGAACCCACCCCTCAAGAGAATTCTTTGTTCCTTGGAGAGGACTGCCTAGTAATTTCCGTAAATTAATTATAAACAATAAAACCGTTAATCTAAGTTCCAGAATCTAATTTAGTCAAACCTCTAACGACTTTGGGAAATTGATTTAAGACAAAAAAAAAAAAAATTAAAACCTTATATATGTAAACTCCAATGTTTAACTCTAACTAACCCACTTAAGTCTTCCCCTAATTTCTAAGAGATTCTTTTTTTACTCTTGCTTTCCCTTTCTCTTTGGAAACATAACTAATACGAGAGAAGATGAAACTTTGTCCTAGAGAAACACGTTGTCGGAGAACATGACTTTGAACAACAATCTCAATGTTGGACAACTACGTTAACTAATGCTCTAGTATTCAACGTTTAATGCAAAGGGTTTGTGATTCTCTCTTTGATTCAACTCTCCCTTCTATATATACTCACTTCAATGAGAATGGAAGGAACACATCAAACTTCAAACTTCACTACTCTTACATTCAAAGATACTGGTTCAATTTAGAAGAAAGGAAGAGAGAGGAGACGGAAATGGGCAGTGGAGCAGCTGAGAAGATGTTCCGGTGCGTCTTCGAAGGAAGCATTTCAATGCAAGACTGCTTGATCGAACGGAGGCCCTACCATCGTAACTGCCAATGTGCATTGCACAACCTCAAAGGGATTTGTTCATCTACTTGCAGTTCTCGGACAACCAATATATCATTCCCTAAGAAACAGACATGGGGTGATCGTTCCTTGTCTTTATCGGCTCCCAAACTCTCTTCTCCATCTCCTCTTCTTCCTAATGCCTCCTTCACCAATACCATACAAAATATTGATTCAACTCCGGTTTTGTACGAAGCAGAAGCTCAGCTCAGTTAAGTATAGAAATTAAAACAGGTTAGGAAATGACAACTATTTTTCTTTTTATCTTTTTCAATTTAGCTTCACCTCCAGAGAGGGTACAAAGCGTACAGGTTTTTCTATCTAAACTACTCCCTTGTAAATTATTACAGAATTAATTGTAAATTATTTTGAAAATAAAAATATATATAATTTACAGATTTCTCCAACAAAATTCAGAATATAATGTATGTCTTTTAATAAGGTCAATTACCTTCTCAACAACATGCATTAGTTAGTTGCACATGTCTTTCTTATTCAATATATTATTTATTGAGAGATTTTCGATTCTTTGAAAAGAAATTTTTTTAAGTCTCATCTATTTGGAGACGATGAACTGCTTAATAGATTGAATATTAGGCATGATATTTACTCAATTTTATCTCGATATACGCTAAAGGAGATGGATGTTTTGCATATTATTGTGCGAAGACCAACAAATAGTTTTTTTATATAATTTGTTGTACTAAGAAATGGTATTTTCCCTTTTTCTCATCTACAAAGTGAGAATTGAAATTATACAAAATAACAATGTCTTGTTTTTTCGTTAATGTCAATCACTTCTGTCATTTCTAGATAACGATTTCACAAAGGTTAACTAACCAACAATTTAGCACTCATTATTGTTATTGCCTAAAACGATAATTTAGCAAATTTTTTTCATAGAAATTAACTGTACGAAAACACTAAGAAAATAATGTCGAATTATACTAAAACTATATAATTACGTATATTGATGAGAAAGAGTTGATTATAGCTAAATGTGGTAAGGGTCACTTTCCTCTTTGAAACTGTCTTTTCCTAAAAGACAACTTTACTCTTAAAGTTGATCGTGAACGCAATCCGATAGTCTTTAAATTAATACTGATGTCGTCTATCGAAACTCATTTTAGATCAAGCCCTTTGTAAATAGCACACCTCACTGCTATCAAGGGGGCTAATGTTGAGAGGGAAATAAGATGACCATAATCAACTAGCCAAAGATTGGACTTTGGCTACTCATATTCTCCTCATCAGAACAATCAACAATGTAATTTTAGTTTATTCTCTTTTCTTCTAATAATTGAGTTCAAGTTGTTATTATTTTGAAAAAAAAAATATTTGAATTACATATGAGAAGAGGTGTGCATTTAATCAATTTAATTTTTATGTATAAAAAACCGAATAAAATGATTAAACCATTGAAATCAAATTAACCAACCTAAGTTTAGGCTTAAAATTGAATAAACCGAATTGAAAATTTTCGGTTCGGTTCAATCAATTTTTTTATTTTTTTAGATTTATTTATTTATAAAAGAAGAAAAAAAATACCATTGTAAACATTTAAGAAAAAAATATTTTTTTATCTCAAACAATTTATCGAAATGTTATACTTAGGTTAAATTTTATGTTGATTGAGCATTACCTCAGTTGGAACATTTTCCATTACAACATTGAGGAGGACGTGATTTTGAGCACGCTTAAATACCATTTTCTTCTTGTTTAAGGGTGTTGAGGAAAGGTTATGCGTATAAATGGCATTGTATAAAAAAAATCAATTTTATATTTAAATATAATTAATTAATTAATTGTGTCGAATTATTTTATATTTGGGTAATATTGAAAAGGATAAACTACACTAGTAGTCACCTGACTATTAATAAATTTTATTTTTTATTACCCAAATATGAAAAGTTACAAAAATTATCATTCAACTACTCTGACTTTTTTCCTTTTTGGACAACAATCATTAAATTGCCAACGGAAATATAACTCAGACAACTTTTAAAATTGGTATGATAGCAATTTTAATACTCAACATTTATAAACTATATTAATTTATTCTTAATTTTAAAAAATATTAACTCTCAACAATTACACATTATAAAATTTAATTTTTTTTTTTTTACAATTTTACATTTCTTTATACCCTTTCATTTAAAAGTTAAAAGAAAAATTGTATGAAGGAGCAATGAAAGCAGAGTGCCTCCAAGGAAGACATATACAACCGTCTCCATAATTTTGCATGGAAGACGAGCTTTCTAAGGCATTCTAGAATTTAGAACAACCTACATGAACTTTGGTTTTGTCCTTTACAAAACAAGACAATGCGACGAAGCCACGCCCAAGAGCATTCTTTGTTCCTTGGAGAGGACCGCCTAGTAATTCCCGTAAATTAATTATAATTAATAAAACCGTTAGGCTATGTTCCAGAATCTAATTTGGTTACAACCTCTAACGACTTGGAAAATTGATTTAAGACAGAAAAAAAAAAAAAAAAAAACCACATATATGAGAACTCCAAAGTGAACTCTAACTAACTCACTTAGTTCTTTCCCTACTTACTAGGAGATTCTTTTTTTGTTTCTTTTACTCTCTCTTTCTCTTTGGAAACATAATTAATATGAGAAACTTAAACACTGTCCTAGTGAAACACGTTTGTCATTTGTAGGACAACATGACTTTGAGCAACAAGATCAATGTTGGACAACTATGTTCCTTCTCTACTCTAGTATTCAACGTTTAATGCAAAGGGTATGTAATTCTCTCTTTGATTCATCTACCATTAAACCCCCCCTTCTTCCCTCTATATATACTCACTTCACTTCAGAAAGCATGTAATTCACAGCAAAAGCCTTGAAACTGTTATACTTCACACACAATCTTTTTACTTGCATACATAGAAAATAGTTTGATTTAGAAGAAAGAGCAAAGGGAAATGGCAGCTGAGATGATATTCCGGTGTGTCTTTGAAGGAAGCATATCCATGCAAGACTGTCTGATCGAACGGAGGCCCTACCATCGTAACTGCGAATGCGCATTGCACAACCTCAAAGGGATTTGCTCATCTACTTGCACTTCTCGGACAACTAATATATCATTCCCTACAAAACAACCATGGAATGATTGTTTCTTGTCTTTCTCAGCTTCCAAGTTCTCTTCTCAATCTCCTCTTCTCCCCAATGCCTCCTTCACCAAAACAATAGAAATTATTGATTCAGCTTCGGTTTTGTACGAAAGAGAAGCTGAGCACAGTTAAGTTTAGGAATTAAAACAGGTTAGGAAGATCACAACTATGTTTTATCTTTTTCAATTTAATTTCACATTTACATATGCTCTTCAACATTTGATTCCTCGAGATCAAACCAAACTATCAAGAGGAAGAAAAGTTGTACACTTTTCCTGTAAATTCTTCAAGTTTCAATGTAAAGAAAGTTTCCACTTTTTTTCCTGTTTCATTTAATAGTCTTAATTGGCATGTTCTATTGTTATAATCTTTATTATCGAGAAGAAAATAGAATGCTGTTTTTGAGTTTTCATTATAAGTTTTTTTAATAATTTGGTTAGCAAAAACAAAAAAAACAAAAAAAATCACAAAAAGCAACTCTAACCTATTATTACATGAGTTGTAAGGCCTTGACCAATAGACCAATTACAACTCTTTTAATAAAGGTTGTAATTTTATATATAATTCTATTGAAAGTAGCTACTTAATTATCTCTAATTATAATTTTTGGATTAATTATAAAAATCGTAGTCAAATTATTTTCGAAAATTAAAATTAAAAAGCTTTTTTTTATATGCAATAAAATAATACTATACATATACATATGTTTTAAATAATGGGGGATTAAATTCTTCATTCTTGTAAATTACAAACCTTCCAGCTTTTTTTGCATATCAATTGAATAATGTGCAGATAGCATTTTAAGATTAAGAAATAATATTTCCCTCTAGTTATTCTATACAAACTATATAACAGGGATTCGAGAACATACAAAAATAACAACGTTAGAGGTGTCTTTTTTCTGGGCTAGTGAGTTTACAAGGTTAACATCAATCATTGTCATAACGATAGACACGAAGAAGGAATAAAGAATTAATGCTGGATTAGAGTAATAGAAAAACATAGCATTAGGTACTCTATTTTCCAACATCTTAGTAGCTGATGTTGGAGAGATTCTTTACCTATAAATAAAACTTATGCTCAAACCGAGACATTTCTCCATTATATTTATAGCATAAACAAACTACTTCCAATCACAGACAGCTACACCGGGTAGCATCATCAGATCCTTTTATCCAAGCAAAAAAATAACTCAGGGTAAGAACACACCTTCCCTAGCAAGACATTTGCCACCGAATTAGAGTCCCTAAATATATGGATAAATTCCACTCGTTGGATGGTCAACACCATACCATCAATTTCCTTAAACGATCTCCAAAACTTTCTCTGAATGGATGATTCGATTCATTGATCAAATCCATCTTACCAAACCAAGGGATGATGGTTTAAACAAGTTTTTACCTTTTTTGCAGGTATTTCATGTAAAAATTGTGTCTTGGTTTATTTTCTTGCTTGCGATTATTGTGGTTGATGTATTCTGTTATTAGATATATCATAATTGTCGACTCATTTTTAGGAGTTAAAGAACAGCGAATCTACTTCTGTTGTGTTTCATTAGGTTTAATTTTGTCTTAACAAACGGACATCAGGGATTAAGCTTAGTAATCATGGAGATTAATACAAGTAAGACGATTATATTGAATGACATAAATTATCAACTTTGGTAGAAGAAAATAAAAAATCTTCTATTTGTGAAGGTTTTATATATTGCTATTTTTGCTACTCAAAATCTCAAATAAAAATTCGATGAGGACTGAGAATTTGAGTATGAGAAGGTGTAAGGTTTTAATGGTGTGTGTGGTTGAATCAATTAGGCCATCGATTCTTAATTTAATCGATTCGATTGTTAATCCAATATTAATTAATTAATAAATTACTAAATTAATTAATTAAAATTTTTTAAAAATATAAAACCAAATCTATCATCATTTAGTTGTCATTTTCTAACCTGCTTTAATTTCTATACTTAACTGCGCTGAGCTTCTGTTTCGTATAAAACCGGAGTTGAATCAATATTTTGTAGGGTATTGGTGAAGGAGGCATTAGGAAGAAGAGGAGATGGAGAAGAGAATTTGGGAGCCGATAAAGACAAGGAACAATCACCCCATGTCTGTTTCTTAGGGAATGATATATTGGTTGCCGGAGAAGTACAAGTAGATGAACAAACCCCTTTGAGGTTGTGCAATGCACATTGGCAGTTACGATGGTACGGCCTCCGTTCGGTCAGACAGCCTTGCATTGAAATGCTTCCTTCGAAGACGCATGGGAACATCAACTCAGCAGCTCCAGTCGCCATTTCCGTCGACCCTTTCTTTTGTATCAAACTATTGTCTTTGAATGTAATGAAAATGTGGAGACGTGCCAGAACAACTTTTAAGGGGAGCCGAATAAAATTTTAATTTTTATATTAAATTTTTATAATTTTAGGAGGGTAAAAGTGTAATTTTACCTTTATTAATTTAAAATTTTAAAAATTTCTAAAAATGACTAAATAATAAATTTTCATTTTAGGGGGCCGGGGCCACTGCCAGACCCCCTGGCTACGCCTCTGCGTGTAATGTATAGTTTCAAGGCTTTGGTTGAGTTCCTTCCTTGCAGGGGTTCAGTGTGAGATGAATCAAAAGATAAAAAGGCATTGCAATCCACGTTGAAAACTAGAGTTATGGAGCATTGGTTTTGTTGTTCAAAGTAATGTTTCTCCAACACTTCCAAATTCCAACTAAAGACAAAAACGTGTTTCTCTACCTCCTTAATGTGAATCCTTAGATTTGCAAGAAATTTTTATTTTGGAACTTATTGCATGAATATGGGATTTGACTTGTGTTTTTGTTTTTAATTTCTATTTTTGTCTTAATTGGATCAACTAACTCCTCCTAACCTAACTAAATTGATTCCTAAAATTAGCTTAACGCTCTTTGTTCTAAGTTCATTAAAGTTGTTATAATATCTAAATGCTGTCTTTCATGCAAAATTATTGGAATGGTAAATTAAATCTTTGAAGTTTATGATTCTTCAAGATGGTTATTCTTTTATTTTATTTTGGATTTAAATTGTTATTTATAAATATAAAATATAAAAATAATAAATAAAAAAAACTATCATGTTATATTCGTTATTTTCGTAAAAAAGAATTGAGTTTTTTTCTAATTTTTTAATTAAATTAATTTTTGATTAATTAATGAAATTAACTAAATTAAAAATTTAAATATACCATTAAAGATTATATAAATAGTAAGGAGGCACAGAAAAAAAACAGAATCACCTTAAAAATTGGAAAAAAAAAATTTTAATCCTTTAAAAGTTGTTAAAAAAGATTTTGACTCTTAAAAGTTATAAATAAATAAAAAATTTTGGACCCTTAAAAGTGGGTAATTTTTTTTTTCTTTTAAAAGTTAGAAAAAAATTTTAAATTCTTAAAAATTAAAAAATAATATTTTAAATCCTTTAAGCCTTAAGCCCTGAGCAGCCACACGTCTAGACAACTCTCAAGACCGGATTTACCTACTAATTCACCAAATATAAGAATAGCACCATTAAACTAACTTCAAGAATCAATTCTAGTTAGTTTATAACGTTAAGATAAAATATAAAGAGTAAAATGTACCAAAAAAACATGTCACATCTTTATTCGTTAAAATTATATTTTTTTTTATGCAAATGAGACAAAATTAATAATTTAGGCATCATTTTTAATATAATAATAATAGTTAAGTGAAAAAAAATAATATAATTTAAGAGTTAGCGAATTTATAATGATACAAACTTAAAATTGATGGATTGTAAATTCATAATCTCAAATTTGCTCAAAAATGCAAAATCATCAATGTGAAAAGATGATAAACTGTAGTACGTGTAGTTTCAATAACAACAAAATTTAAGGATATCTCATTGAAAATGTTGTACAAAATATTGTTTGAAATTAAAATGTAGAGGAATGAGTTTTAATCTAAATTGATTAGGTACAAGATGATCCAAACCAAACAACAATTTATCCAAATTACAGTTTGAAGTTGAAATTACTAAATAGAAAAGCCAAATTTAAAAAAAAAATTAAAATATATAAATTCAATATGACTTAAAATTATCAAATATTTTTTTTAAAAAAAGGTTAATTCATTAATTCATTTAATAAATAGAATTATACAATTCAGAAAAAAATAGCAAATACTCATCGTAAATGGTGAAAGACAAGCTTCATCAACACAACAAAGGCTTTAACACTCAAGCACGACATATCTAGAGCGATTCCAAACACTTAATATGATAATGAAATCAGCCTCGGATGATCCAAAGCGGCGAAAAAAAATCAATAAAAGAATCGAGCATTCACCAAACTAGTGAGGACGACAACAAAATCATCCCTAAAATCACTTGTATAACTAAAATTACATGTAAGCAAGACTAAAAAACGTGCTATAAGAGCAGACAAAAACTTATAAAACTAAAGACTTATTAAACAATGGAAAAACAAACAAAAAACTATATAAAACTTAAAGACAACACGCAATTTCCAAAAAAATTACTGGTGGCTGATGGAGTTTGAGCGAACAACAGACATCATCATCTATCCATCACAACTTGTGAAGACAATGAAAATACCTACAAAATAGATCTAAAAATTGAAAAGAGAGAAGACATGTGCAATGAATGACAAAAAGAAAGAAAGAAAAGATTGATGGGAAAAGAAAAGATTGATGGGAAAGGGAAAAATGTGAGCGATAGCCAACCAGATAGCCAATCCAGAAACTAACACCACCGCTAAACAAAACCAACTATCAAAGATACTAAATGTACGATTAGTGCTAATAAACAAAATTCTAAAAGATATGAAATATTCAATTAACTCAAAAATATATGAAAATAATTTAAATAATTTTATTGTTATGTGATGCCGCAATTACCCCTTAAAATTTTTTCATCCAATATAAAAAAAAATAAAAACAATATGAGGTTTAAGCTGATTCCTAGTAGTTTATAACGAATTGGTGAGTTGAATAAAGACACAAGGGACATAAGAAATTCCCAACTTCATCTATTCAATCCCAAAATTTCTTGCAATCAAATGAAGCCACTTCTATCCCTAGATGACTTCATTTTTTTTCTCTCTTTCTTCACTTGTCTTTTTGGAAACATAATAGTTATAAGGAAAAGGGGTGAGATACAGATAGATGAAAATTATAACATGCTTAGCATAGCCATGTCATACAAAAAGTCCTACCTCTATCTGCTATATACCAACTTCATTCAACCGTTCACGCCAAATAGGCGTACAAGAACCCATCCATCCATTACATTGTAATGTGGTCATATGCCACTTAGTAATATGCAGTTGTACTGCCAGAAATATATTGCGGAAATACAGTTAGAATTGTAGTGCAAATAAACTACTAAAATTAGATTTCCTCCTTCACATAATCATATTTCACCCCGATGCATATACAAAATCATACTAAGTGTTCATGCCATTCATATCCTCATAAATAATAGATAATAGAACATAAGCATGATACTTTAGCTTACCTAATGCTTTTTTTATCAAAGACATACTTAAACTAACATCGGTACGCTTAGATTTATGGGCTACATGATCTTGTATGTTGTATAGATTAATAGCAAATCAGATTCCAAAATTTAAAAATATGCATGAACATTGCCCACAAACTGATTAAAATGGGCCCACATGCCGATGTGGCCCACACACCCTACTTGACCGGACTGTGTGTGTCACATGCCCGTGTGTCTCACACAGTCTGATATAACCAATCACACCTATGTGGCTTACACGGCCATGTGGCGTCGTCTACCTCCAATTTTTCATACAATTTTCCAAATTTTCGTGTTCTTTTCAGAATTTACAGGTTAGAACACACACTTTACTACTTTTGGGTTGTCGACACTATAGCAGCAATCCAAGTTCCTGTACACAACATTCATGGCTAAACTGGATTAGCAACTAACATCGAAATCGAAACTTGAATTTGGTACATCATTCACTCAACAAAAACAACCCCTAAAATCGAGCATACAATCACTAACCTAAGATAAAACAACGACCTGTCAACACCTAAATCGCTGGAAGGTTACCTGTTTCACGATTGTTACCTATCAAGAATACAAAAATAATCAGAACAACACCAATAACTAACTACAAGCCTCTTACCCTCCAATCGAAGAACATCAAAACAGAAACATCAAAGCAAAAAGCAACCGCACCTATCGGAAATGTAACGCCAGCAAGACAAAAGCACGAAACAGAAAAAATAAGAAGGGGAACAAAAGGCCAACACTATGAGTTTATGAAAAACAGTAAAAAGAAGGAAAATAAAAAAGAGGGGCGACAAGAGAGGAAGAAAACAATTAGCAACAAGGGTGGAAAGCAAAAGAAAAGAATGGAAGAAGTGGGACGACGGAGAAAACTCAAAGTAGTAAAATGAAAAGAAAAAAAAAGGGAAATGGAGAGAATGGGGGAGAGAGGGACATATGATAAAATCCCACTTAATTCGATTAGTTAACCACCTATCAGATTGCTTAGCAGTAGAGCTTGCTCGAAAGTCTGGCAAGCATGGGCGGCAATAGCAGAGACAAAGCAAAAATTAATATCGTTTTTGCATGACAAAATTTGAACTTAGGACTTAGAATAAGCCAAAACCTTATCACTGATTATTTTTATTAATAAGCTAACGAAAATAAAAGATAACCTACATGTGATCAACTAACTATAAGAATAAAAACAATATAAATTCAAAGAAAGGGATTTAAACACAAAATTTCAGGTACATAAACAAAATACATATCCACTGGAATAGATTAATTTACTTGATACAAATACAAACGCTGAAATTAAAGAATTTTGGGGAATTACATACTTTGTTGGACATTTATGTTATTAGTATTAGTGTTTAGTCGAATTGTGTGATTGATTCTTATACGACCTACTGGTCATCAAATACATTGCTTCAAAGAATTAATACGTAGCTTGTCCTTTTCCCACAATTTTTAAAAAAATTGTTTTATATAATATAATAAATTTTTAAAAAAAATTAATACGGGCTGGGCCAAACTCAAGTTCGGCATCTATAATCTGGGCCGAGCTTAGGCAAAAAGTTAGGTCATTTTTTAGGTTGGACTAGTATCAATCATGCTTAAAGTTCTATTACGGTCCGGCTCAACCCATGATCACCTCTAAGCGGGATGAAGGTGGATGTTACTAAATCCATCACTGCTTTGCAATTGCCACCCTACTCCACTAGGGATGTATAATATTTAATGCTACTATCACGTCCATGGATGTTGGATGTATTCATTCTTACTCCGCTTCAATTTAATTTTTATTATTTATATTTAAAATTTTTAATCTTTTTAAATTCAGTAAATATTCAAACATATTTTTTCAAAAAAAATAAACATTAAACATATAAAAAATTTATAAAATATTATCACATTTTTACCCTTTCAATAATTATTTATATAATGATAAAAAAAATAATTCCATATAATGAAGTGAGGTGAGATAAGACAAACAATTACCATGACTATTAAAAATCCGCTCTACCTATTCCATATCTATTTTTCAAAAGGAAAAATCTATTCATTCGAATTGGATTGTTTTGAAATGCAGAAGGTTTTGCTATATTTACATAGTCAACTTTGGTTTTGTCCATTAAAAAAGAAGAAAATGCAACCAACCGACCCCCAAAGAGAATTCTTTGTTCCATGGAGAGGACTGCCTAGTAATTCCCATAAATTAATTAAAAACAATAAAAACCGTTAAGCTAAGTTCCAGAATCTAATCTGGTGAAAACCACATATATGAAAACTCCAAAGTGAACTCTAAACTAGCTCACTTAATTCTTTCTGTAATCACTAAGAGATTCTTTTTTTACTCTTTCTTCCCCTCTCTTTGGAAACATAACTAATGTGAGAGAAGCTGAAACTCTGTCCTAGTGACGCACGTTTGTCTTTAGTTGGAGTGTTGGAGAACATGACTTTGAACAACAATATCAATGTTGGACAACTATGTTCATTAATTCTCTAGTATTCAACGTGGAATGCAAAGGGTTTGTGATTCTCTCTTTGATTCAACTTCAGTGAGCATGGAAGTAACACATCAGAAGCCTTTTACACACAAACTTCAAACTAGTCTCCCTCTTACACTGAAAGATAATAGTTTGATTTAGAAGAAAGGGAAAATGGGCAGTGGAGCCGCTGAGATGATGTTCCGGTGCGTCAGCACATCAATGCAAGACCGTTTGATGGAACGGAGGCCTTAGCATCGCAACTGCCAATGTGCACTGCACGACCTCAAAGGGATTTGTTTATCTACTTGTACTTCTCGAACAACCAATATATCATTCCCTAAGAAACAGCCACGGGGTTATTGTTCCTTGTCTTTGTCAGCTTCCGGATTCTCTTCTCATCTTCCTAATCCTCGTTCCAGTAAAAAACCCTAGAAGACGTTAATGCAGCTTTGTATGTAGAGATTTTCCACACTTATCAAAATCTCATTACTCCAATTAAGGTTTCATCACACTGAAATAAAGACTTCAACAAGAATTGTAACTAGGAGATGTAAATAATTAAGAATGATATGTTATATAGCAAGAACTCGTTGGTAATTCTTATGACATAAATATGAACAATGGATCAGGATTACTATATATATTAACCCCAAAAGTATTCAGCTCTGGTTTTTATTCATCTGTGAAACAGAGGCAGGAATATGGAGGACATCACATTTTAGTTTATTGTTTTCTGAAAATGGCCAAGTCCTTAATTAATATCGTCGATGAAATATAGATAGAAATATAAATTTATTGCCAGATTCAATGAAACGTGACAATAGCGGTACTCGAATTACAAACAGAAAAGACATGACTAACTTGCAATCCGATTATCTAAATCCTTATTTCTTTTGTAATTGACAAATATATGTGTTAAGACGAGAAGAAGGGGGATCATATCCCAAGGACTATTTCTCTTACCTATGTAAAGTAGAAATGTTTCCAATCATCCGAGATACAAAAGCTATAGCTTCGTGCTTCTAGAAGATTGTTTTCTCTCATGTGTGCAGAATTGGGAACTTGGCAGTCCCATGAATTAGCAAAATTTGAATTGAAGAATAAGGGATTTGCAATCTCCCACCTTATCACTCGACCATGTGGCCAAAAGGCTAACAAAAACATGAGAGTATCATTTTTTTTTTTTAGTTTGAATCCATACCTTAATTGGTTATAGTATCTCAAGACACACAATCTAAAAGCTCTCCCTTTCTTTTTTATTGAAAAAGAAGATATGAATTCCCAAAGTATAACTAATTCGAAGTTAGTTTTATACATATGACCAGCAAGGAGAAAAAAATGCAATAGCTAAATGATGGTGTACAATATCAGTTAACCTTTGTGTTTGTGGATGGAATCCCTCAAAAAGAGTTAGCATGATAGTTCTTGATACTCGGTAGATACCAAATAAATGATTAGTGAATTGGGGTTTACCAGAAGAAAATGGGTAACATTTAGGGATGTGGTAAGACATCTAAGAAATTATTTCATTGAACATATTCTCTCAAGATCCACTAATAGCAACACAGATTAAGTGTCCCGTCCAAGCCAAGGAACTTACTCCGAATGATGTTGATAAATGACGATTGAGATGAGATTTGGTGTTTTTGACCCACGAAACACTAGTTTTCCATTTCAGTTGTTGGTGTAATTGTTGAGGCAAAATGAGCCAACAGTTGTTGACTAGCACTCGGCAGTATCAACTGTAAACTGCCACTGAGTTAGTTTTAATATTTCCCTTATTTGGTTTGAAAATTTAATGAAGAAATCTTTGGACCTAATTATCTGATATTTTATTGAAGATGCTTTGGTCCATCTATAGAAACAGATCTTTGGTAATCTAAATATTGGATTAGATACGAGTAAATCAAATAATCCCTTGAAACATGGAGGATCGATGAAAACTATGTAGTTGTTTTGAAATTCAAATCTTCGATTGATTGATTGTACTTTGATTATTGTGATTGTAATAGTTATTTTCAAAGTGTTACTTTGTATTCACTTAGATTCTGTGTTAGCAAGATGAATTGAATATGTTGTACGGGTTGTCTAGGTTTTGTAAGAAAGCTTCTTGAGAACACTTGAATCTGTTCATTTAGGAACTGTTAGTGAGAGAGTGCAAAGGTTGTATTGTAAGCATTGTTAAGAGTGTTTATTGCTCAAGTTCTCAAGGAGAGGATAGTGGAATTTCTCGCTAATCTTGGCTTTTGCAAACGTAAGGAAACAAAACTACGTAAAAAGCCTTGTTGTTATTTTTGTTTTTGTTGGCACAATTTATCGCAATGCCAAGCCGTAGTGGCCATTACAATCTAGCATTTCCATTGCACTTCTTGTGTTAAACAAATAAGCAACTTAAGGTAGCAACAATAACCAACTCGATATTAAGGATAAAGTAGAAAGAAATAATAGAAAAATGGCTCTAGTATAATGATTTTCATTAGTACGTAACCCAAATGTATACCACCACTGTTAAAACACCAAAGTAAATGATATTCATTGGGCTAGGAATAGCCCCTCTAGTAAAAGCTTCCACAGTTGATTAACCAAAATGAAGATCCATTAGTAGCCCAAAATCCCAAAATCCTGCCCCCTTTGTTTCCCAGGCTTCTCTTTGCTTGAAACCCCAAAATCCCTCCCTTTTCTTTCTCAGTCTTTTCGTTGATTAAAAAAAATATACATACCTTGTTTTAGCTGCTCCTCACATTGAAGAAAATATCAGTCTTTTCTGAGTCTCAATCAACATTGTCTACAGTTCTGCTTCATTTCTTCTTTTTTTTTTAATTTTCTTATTGGGTGCTTAGAAGATTACTGATATGATAAATTACCTATGAGGAAAAAGAGGGAAGAAACACTATTTTAACCTAACAAGGTATGTTTAGATTTTCACACGATAATCTTATGTTATAAAACCAGACGGATGGTAGTGTTCCAAATACGCTTGTGATTGCAAATTGTGAAGTTGTCAAACCTAGGGTTACTGCTGCTGAACACATATCTCAGGTAAGTGTTAACTCATTTTCATGGGATCTTTTTTCCTTTGTGTAATTCATTACTGAGAAATTGCAGCTTTCTTCTCTTTTTTTACACGATTGCTTCATATTTTTTTCAGTTTAATGAAGAAGTACGCTCACCATTTGTGAAGAAGTACAAGACCCTTATACATCCTGGAGAGGTATGAATCTTGCAGATTCTAGAAAGATAAATGTGTTTTTTGACTTTTTGTGAAGTCACTGACTGACACATTTGCTAACAGTTTCTTGGAACTTAACTATAGAAAATGAATTCTATTTGATATGGCAATTCCTTTTCCTTGCTTCTGATGTATGACATGTTTGGAGATAGATATTCTGCTTACTTAAATCCCTGCTTTGCATATATAACCATACAATTCTATTCTTATCATTTTCTCTTAAATATATTGTGACTGCCAAATACGATCTTGCAGGTGAACAGAATCAGAGGACTTCCACAGAACCCTAAGATTGTTGCCACACACACTTGGAGCTACACATTCTCGCCGAGATTTGGTATGTTTATTTCAGAGTTTCAGCTATAAGTTTAGTAAAATCTATCTCTGTTATAGTTTGTATGCATTTGTTCTCTGTTTTAGTTTGTTAGATTGGGCTCTTTGGTATGTTTTACTGTCTTCTACTGCTCAAATACATAATTTACATGGGAACGGATATTAAAATCTTATAAAAAAGGATATTGCTTGGCTCATCTCTGTATAGTCTTTAAATGCACTGATTATAAATGCTGATGGTCGGCACCATTGTTAGATTGGGCATCTTTTTGAGGCAGCTGCCAATTGCTGCCTATAAGAGTCGCAAAGTAAAAGAGAGTTAAACTTTGCTTTGCTTTTGCAGTTTCCTTTCATCCATATCCCCTCCCTTAGATTGCCTTGCTTCCTTTCCTTTACCATCATGTGCCTCAATCTAAACCCACCCCTTCTCCCCATTTTCATTTCCTGCTTGCTTTTCTTTCATATTTCGCTAATAACGTTAAATAAGTCTTACTACCATGAATGAAATATATATATAAACAAATAATTAGGGCAAGCGTCCAATTCAGGGAATGATCATTTTTCATTTTGCCTTGAATTATGTCATGATGGATTTCTTAACCAAGATTTAAACTTAAAATCTAAAAATTCTTAAGACCTAATCAACATCATATTACTTATATTATATATATTACCTATCAATATGAATATATAAAAACAGTTGGTCTAATTTAAAATTGATTGATGCCGAAAAGAATGGTACAGCATAGTGGGGCTAAGTGATGTTTGGGACACTGATTGCTAGAATGAAAAAATTGGCATGCAAATTCCCAAGTCAATAACTAGGGCAGGCAGGAATGGCCGCAGCATTTAAGCTCACACAAATAAAGCAAACAAATTTCTGAATTGTCAAAACTAAAAGCTAGTTCTAAAACTGGACTTCTCCTTTACGTGTGTCAACCTCATTTATCTATGCCAAAACAAAATCTAGGAGATATGAAATCTCTTTTTCTTATCTAGTTCTATCAGAAATAACATACAATATGATACTGCAAATTTTGGACTAATCGATAATCCAATTATTTGGGTCAATCATATTCGGAATTGATATTTAAAAAAAAAGTATATAGTTCACATGATAAAAGTAATTGTATGAGTTTAGGGTTTTAACCTTAATTAGATTTAGTGGATCGTTATGTATTATGTATATGATATGTTGGTGATGGATGAATAAGTTACAACTGCTTAAATATTCATAGTGTTAATTAAATCCCTAATTAGGATGTGTTTTCAGCGTTTGATCGTTGCCAATTTTTTATTGTCATAAACCATTAAAAGCAAGGAAAAGAATATTCGGTTTTGATGGAGGTTTGGCCCAACACATGAAGTGGAAGATCCAAGTGGAGCACATCCACATTAGAAAGCCAAAACATGTTAAAAGATTAAAGAGCCTAATTAAGTCACTGTAAAACCATCTAGTTACTTCCTTCCACTATTTACAGCACTAAGTACGAAACAAAACTACCTTTTCTTAGGATTTAGTTTTCTAACTTTTCTTACTTGTTTTTTTTTAATAACATAGTTGTTTACTAGAACTTGTTAATAATATGCTAAGAAACAGAGTATGAATATAAATTATCCAGTGTTTGATTGCTACTTTTCAACTTAAGATGAAGATGCATACGTGTGAATGTTTATTTCCTTGATTTGATTTCTTGGTGGACAATCATTTTTTAATTTTTTTAATTTTTACCTACAGAAATTCGGATATGCTTTTAAGTTATTAGGGGCTTCCCATGTATAAATATGTGCTTTACAATGATGTTTAGTCCATATCAGTGTAGACAATCATTTTCCCTTATTGACTAAGAATAGCATAGTTGAGTTTTTTCATCAGCAAGTTCTTGATATAGAGCACGGTTTTGCAGGGCAGTTACTGAGCTCCAAATTTTCTGTTTCTTTCTCTTTTTTGGTCAGACCGAATTAAGCAGGCCAAAGTTTGTAAAGGTAATAGCTGTGAATTTCACCCTTATATTTAAAACTGCTGCTTTCTTTTTTTTGCATGCTTTGCCATTTCATGAAATTGAAGATTAGTGACAACATTTACATTGAGCATGCTATTGTCTTTCTCTGGATATGCTACTTGCAAACTGTTAAAGCCTTCATTGTCCTATAGTTTCAAACTGTTTGCCTGTATGCTGGTGGAGTATGGATGTGATCTCTTTTGCTCCTTAGGATCGGTTTTGGTTTAATAATGTTCCATGGTGTTGAAGTTTCCATTTCAGAGGGTTTTTTTGTTTCCATTTCAGTCTATAAATGTTCAAGTTTATTATTGTACATATTTTGTGGCATTCAAATTAATTCTTACATTTTAATGATTAATTTTAACTCGATAATTAGGGTTTAGCATTAGTTGCACTAAAACTTGATTGTAATTGAATAAATTTAGTTAGTTTAGTTCGATTAATTATCAAGTAAAATCGTTTATTTAATTATGTATTTTTAAAAAGGTTAATTTAGTTCAATTTATTAATTGTCGATATTAAGCGAAACTGTTTATTTAGTTATACATTTTCAGAAGCTTAATTTAGTTTGATTTATTGAAATTTGATACAAAGTAAAACCTCTTGTTTAATTATGGGTTTTAAAAAAAGTTAATTTAGTTCAATGTTAATTTAGTTCAATTCATTGAATTTTGATATTAAGTAGAACTGTTTATTCAATTATGTGTTTTTTAAAAGGCTATTGTAGTTCAATTCATTGAGTTTCGATATTAAGTAAAACCGTTTATTCAAGTTATATTTTTTGAGAAGATTAAATTAAATTAATTTATTGAGTTTCTATATTAAGTAAAATCGATTTTAGTATTGACAAAATAAACAAAATGAGAAGAAGTAAACAAAAGAAATAATAAATTTTTAATATCTTTAATAAAAAACAGAATAATCAATTTAAATAATCAATGTTGGTATTTCACATGGGAATGGATATTCAAATCTTATATTTTAAGTAGTTATGATTTAAGTCTTTATTTCATTTAAGTAACTTCATTATAATATCTTATTTTATTGATATCTTTATATTTAATCTAATTTTTATTATTTATTTTAGTTTTGATTCTATATTTTTATTTTTATTTTAAAATTTAAGATAACTTGAGTTCTAACTTTTGGATTTTAATTATGTTATTAATTTATTATTTTAAATTCTAAATTTAAATTCATTAATTTTTTATTTTAGTTTTAAAGTTAAAATTTTCATATAAAATTTAATTTAAATAATATTTTTTATTTATCCGTAAAATATATAGTTTAAAGCTCAAATTTCAAAAATAAAACATAATATAATAGTTATCATAGAAATAAATATTATTTAATTAAAATAAATTTTTTGAAGGAAAATAACATTTATCTTAATGTTAAAAATTATTTTAATATTTTTCATAAATATTATCATAAAAATAAATTGATCGATTTTAATGTGTATTATAAAGTTAAAAAGTTCATGGAAATTTAATTTAAATAGTAACTCAAAATAGATGAAAAATTAACAATTATTAACTTTATTAACATATAATTATTAATTTGATATTTTTTGTCTTTTTAAGTATAGTAAACATTAAAGGTGATAAAAAACACAAATTTATAAATGAAAATAGTATAATTAAAGGGTTAAAATTTAAAGTTAAAATTTTAAGATTATAATCATAACTTACATAAACATTTAAAGAATAAAAAAAAACTTTGGATCATAACTTACATAATACATAAATATATATCATATCATAACTTAAATAACTTATATAATACATAAATATATGTATCATATCATAACTTACATAACTTACACCTATTATACTTATAAATAAACGACTTACCTGAATTAATTTACATCTATTTAGATACTTGATACTTGATATGTATTATCTATTTTAGTACAATGACATGATTTGAATCAATTTAGAACACTTAAGTAATCGTAATTTATTGTCAACTTTAGATTTCAAGAACTACGAAATGGATAGGGGTTGGATGAGTTTGTCAAGGGTAAGCAACGGCTATCAAAATGGAGTACAAACTTTTCTAAATTTTGCATTTCAAAATGCAAGCCAAGAGAATATGATTCTTTGCCCGTGTAAGAAGTGTGGCAACATCAATTGGCATATTCGTGAAGTTGTCTACGAACATCTAATTGTTGATGGCTTTATTCGGGGGTATAAAAAATGGATTTTCCATGGAGAGTTGACACCTCATAGAACCTCTTCAACGATTAGCCCGGCTTATTCTCATAATGCTTACCATCAGTCTGTTAGAGAAGATGACATGAAAGGTATGTTGCGGGATGCATTTAATATGCGCAGTCATGGTTTTAAATTTAAATCTTGATTTTGTTAAATATTTCAACTATTTTACATGTACTATTATTGTTGTAATTAGTTACTAACATTTCAATTATTTTATGTGTATTGCAGATAAAATGCCTAGAAAAAGATTGCGAGATCTAAGTATTATTCAAAATTCTCCAAATTCGAAAGAAACAAATAGTGAACAACAGACTGCTATTGGATCTTTGAATGTTTCTTATACAGCTGACAAACCTGCAGAAATTCAAAGTAATGTTAACTTTAATTTACACGCATGTTGACTTTTATTATTAATTTTTGTTTCAAATTCTTATATTATAATATACCATTTTTTTAGCTAAAAGTGATGGGAGGCGTAAAATTCAAGACGTAAAATTCAAGGACGTATTAGAAGCTCGACTTTTAATAGGATACTTGGGTATTATAGCACGAAATGTCAATCTGTTGTCTATCAACTACAAGTCATGGCGCCATATGCCTGATAGTAACAAAAATCAAGCTCTCGATAATATTAAGGTAATAACGTGAATGTAATTTATAAAATTTTGGTTTAAGTTTCATTTATATATTTTTTCTAAATTTGTGTTATTTACAGGAGAAATTTGTTTTAAAGGTCTCGGATAATTATATCAAAAAGGCATTAGGAAAAAAATGGACAAATCATAAAAGTGTTTTAAAGAAGGATTATTTTAAGAAAAATATAAGTTTCGAAGAGAAATTGCGAAATGTTCCGCGGGGAATGCTAAGGGACCAATGGGAAGATGTAGTTAGATTTTGGAATTCAAAGAAAGAAGAGGTATTACGTAGTTCCAAACTCTTATAATTATTTCGGTTTATAGTATTTACTATATATGTAATAATAATTTCATAATGTAGGATCATGGGCGAGTTGAAAATACAAGTAGGCAAAAACAAAAATTCCAACACACATCTGGGTCGAAAAAATTTGCTTGTGTAGCTGATGACAAGGTATTTTGAATTTATTAATTGTGTCAAATTTTAATTGCTTTCTACTAAATAATATTTTTCCTATTATATTGTATGAGTTGCTGTTTGGTAAAAAAATTGGAAGCCTTTTAACTTTTTGACATTACACATGGAAAGAAAGATGGATCTCCTTTAACTACTAAAGCTATAGAAATTATTATATATTTACTTAATAAAATTTGAATTATTTTAAATATTTATTATGTTTAATTATAACGGTTTAATTCATTATTTGTAATGCAAATAATGTTAAATTATGTTGCATTTGTTTTTATTATATATTTCGTTTCTAACTCTTTGATTGATTTATTAGGAAAAACTAAATGATAAAAGGGCGGAGGATGAAGCGATCGCTTCAAGTGATAGTTCTGTTAATCTTAACGACATTGATAACCGAAATATTACTGAAGTTGTAGGTCCTGAAAGGTATGGTCAGGTACGATTTCAAGAATCTTTTGTTAACTCAATCCAATATTTTGGATCTAGCTCGCAGCAATATATGACTTCAGAGAATCAGGCTCAGGCTGAAGTTCAAAGGTTAAGAGACCAACTAGCTCAGTTGCAAGCGAGCACAGTTGAGCAAATTGCTCAACTTAAAGCGGAGGCAGCAGCGAGGGAAGCAGAGGCAAGCAGAAAATATGACGAACTCCAGTTACAGCTTCAGAATATGATGAAGATGTTTCAACAGTCGCAGAATTTGCCATCTTAGACATTTGTTTTCTTATTATGAGAATATTTTATCACTTTTTAATATAATATATTTTGTTATTTTATTTATTAATTTAGATCATATACATATTTTTTTTTCATTAGATTGAAAGTATCATTTAGATTTGTAGTTTTTAGTTGAATTTGATGTTACAGGAAATACCTTACCATGATAATTCTTAGAAGGAAGAATGCTCATGTTGTTACAATTTCACCCAAGAGGTAATAGGTTACCCCTACGTTCTTGTACAATGCTTAAGGTTTTAGGTTGAATAGCGAAAAAACTTTTAATTTATTATGAACCTAAATGATGGATTCAATAAGTTCTTGCCAATAATCACATTTATTAAATAGAAATATTAAATTAAAAGTTCATACAAAATGAACACATAAGAAAAGAAGGCCATGTATAAATATGAAGAACCATAAGATTGAATTACATGCCTATAAGAAATTGTAAAGCCACCCGTCAATAGCAATAGAACTCTTCACAAAATTCCCTTATATAATATAAGTTACCACCTCTTAATCACTTATATTACTCCAAACATCTTATTGCATTTTCAAAATGAAATGAAATATTACTAATAAAATTGAATCGTACACCCAAAATAGTCTTAAAAGACATTATCTTAAATGGATACTTGAAATATCCTCCCTCTTCAAGGCTCACCACAAGGGAAACAAAAATCAATATTTTCTTTAGTTAATATAAATGCAAATTACGAGAAAATAAAATGTCTTTCAGAAGTATCAATACTGTAGTATGAATTGTAAATGCATGACTTTTATAAACCAAAAAAATCTACAATTTTTAATGAAATAGACAACAAAGCAACTTTGCCATCTACTGCCCCTAAATCACTACCTCCTTAGGTAAAACTAGTGTTCACTGTTACATAAGGAGTCGTTGCATTAGGTGCTTAGATGTGGGTGTTTTGTATCCATTAAGCAAACTATGTGATAATTTCATTGAAAAAAAAAATCAAAATCGTGGTACTTATTTTAGTTAAGATTGGGTTTCTATGCCAAATGTTATGCCCGTTACTTTAAAGGTATTCACATATGATAAATGCTTACTTTGTTAGAGATCTTTAGATAAAATTTCGTACTATAATCTAGTGGAGGAGCTTTAGGACACCATTGGGAAAATGCATCGTACTAAAATTTAAGGTTCCTTTCAGCTTTTTATAAAGTTGTGACTTTAGCTCTTTATAGGACTTCATCATGCCATACTTCACCTCATAAAGAAAGCCTTTGGTGCCCTTCACTTGAGTCAAGACATCATAAACAATAGACTCAACATTGGGCATCTAGACCTCCATGGTCACCAAGAAGTCTTTTAAGCTTTCTCAGTAATACCTCTTACTTGCACCAATGTTCGATATAGGAGAGAGATGCCATTGAACCTACATAGCTAAAATCTCAAAATTTTGTAATAAATCAAACTTTGGAACAATTTGATAAAATCATATAATTTAGATAAAAATCATTTTAAAGGTTGTAAAATTATTTTAAAATCATTTAAAAACACTTCTTGAGTGATTGCAAATATCAATAACTAAATACGAGTTTTAGAAGGCTCAAAATAGTCAAAAACAAACCAATGGGCACTATACATGGGCTATGTAGTGATACATATTACTTTTCAACGTATAACCACATGTCATGCAATAGAAAATTTTTCAAATTCCTGAAATATAATGTAGGGGGTTCTATTATTGGCTTGCGCCAAGAAATGGAAGATTAGGTAACTTTGTATTGACAACCCTTAAACTAGACATAACCCCAATTTGTTTAAGGGTTTTTGGAGTTAAAAAGTTACCTGATGTTCCAACATTATCACAAAAAATAGCAAATTCTTCGTTTTCAAACTCACATCAATGATTAGCCCGAATTCACGTGATTTTCTTGCCATTTGTGAAGCCATATGTGAGAGAGCTTGAACTGTAGTTCTATGAAAATTTGCTGCTTTTGATCACTGATTCAAGGAGCAAATTTTACCAGAAGGTATATGTAGACAATCAAAAGTAGATGAGTTACTACATGAGCTAGAACTATATAAAAATGGTAGACAAGAAGAACTTTTTTGGACAAAAAATTAATAAATAAATTTATTTTTTAAGAAATATATATTAAGAATAATAAGAAAAAAAAGTTAGAAGATAAAACATGTAAAACAAATTGAATTGATTAGTGAAACATTAAATTACAATACACAACAAAAGATCTATTTCATCCTTATTTAACTAAAAACTAAACCAACATTACATAATTATTTATAATATCTAAATTTATTTTTTTCAAAAATACTTAAATTCCCTCAATTAATTTTACTGACTTCCATAACAGCTGATTTTATATTATATAGATAAGTTTAAATAGTTTAATTAACATAATATTGTCTAATATTCACAATAATCAATATAAAACATCAAAGTTTTAAACTGATGCAATTTCACCCTAATTTTTTGTCAAAACTATGTTCTTATATTTTTTAAAAGAATTTAAAAATGAATCCAAGAGATTATTAACTTAATTAAAAATAAATAAACCCTATTTACTACTGTAAAAGACTCATGAGAGCTGAAAATATAATATATATACACACTAATAAGATTTAAAAAAATTAATTCTAAAAGACAATTTTAACCTTATTTAATCTAAAAGGTTATAAAATTAAAATTAATATTGGATATAAATAAAAATTAAGCTCACAATAAAAATAAAATTCATAAAATAATATTTAAAAGAAAATTTATTTAATTGAATACATAATAATGGAATTTATATAAAAAGTGAAAATACTTAATTATTTTAAGGAAAAGTAAAAGATAGATACTAACTACTCTATTTTGGAATTGGTTAAAAACAATAAATAGATAGATAAATGAAAAAAAATATCATCATATGACTTTTTTTTATATAAAAATGAATTTTAACCAAAATTAAACTAGACGAGGCTAACCCATTTTAGAATAATCATAGTGTAATAGTTGGAGAACTTTATCTGATGGTTGTATGAATTTAAATCATTTCAAATGTCTTGAGAACGCCAATGCCGCTAAACCAACTAGCTTATTGCATTCTTTGAAAATATGTGTAATCTGAACTATTCAAAAACGTTGAAGTAGATCCTTAATAGCTCGTATCATGGCTAAATATTATTTAAATTTAATTTACTTATTATTTGCACAGTAAATATATTATATAGATGGGTAAACTACTAAAATAGTCACTTTTGTTTGAAATATTACGTTTTAGTCACTTACGTTATCTTGTTGTAACATTTTGTCACTGAGTCGTTAATTGTCATTAACGGTGTAACGGAAAGCTGGCGTGACACATTAAATCATTATTTCAAATGAAAATTTTAGGTTAAATTATACAATTGGTCTCTATATTTTTTTCTTTTTGAGCAATCTAATATTTTTCACATTTGTTCTTTTAACTTTTTTTTTTTCATTCTCTTCTGTTTCTCTCTCTGTTTTCCTCTCTTCTTTATTTCTTTTAATGCAATTTTGTTATATTTTCCATTTGTTAAAATTAGTCCACAAGCTCACCTCACTTGAAAAAAATTAAATTGTTCAAAAAAATAAAAGTATAGGGACTAGTTTTAACAAATGGAAAACATAGAAAAACTACGTTAAAAGAAATGAAGAAGGGAGGAAAACAGAGGGAGAAGCAGAAGAGAACGGAAAATAAAGAAAAAAAGTTCAAAGAACATAAAAGAAAAAAATTAAATTGCTCAAAACGAAAAAATATGAGAATTGATTGTATAAATTAACCTAAAATTTTTGTTTGAAATGATGATTTGATATACCACGTCAGTTTATAGATATACCGTTAACGGTAATTAACGACTCAGTTACTAAAATGTTACAACGCGATAGCGTAAGTGACTAAAACGTAACATTTTAAACATAAATGACTAAAATGTAACTTAAAGTAAACAAAAATGACTATTTTAATACTTTACCCTATATAAATAGATACACTTTCCATATTATTTGTAATTTTTAATAACATTATATTTAAAATTGAAAAAGAAAAGAAAAAAAAATGAAACTAAAAATAATAGTTGTGTAGGCCCCGCTCTCCCCTAGCTTCCAAGTCCAACCGCTCCAATCTCCTCCTGCTCCTTTCACTACTCTCATGGCCTCCCCTCTATCACCAATCCATCCTCTACCCTTTCTCTCTTCTTCGTCCACCGCTACCACCCTCACTCGCCGCTCTCTTCTCCTCTCCTCCACCCTCACCACTACCCTCCCCACCACCTCTCTCTCATTACCACCTCAACTAGACACCAACATAACCGACCGGGTCTACCTTGACTTCTCCCTCTGCCCGACCTACTTCCGCAACGCTACTGCCGCCGACAGCACCCCTCTATGCTCCGACCCTTCTCCGTTAGGCCGCCTAGTCCTCGGCCTCTACGGCAACCTCCTTCCTCTAACTGTCTCCACTTTCAAGCGCATGTGCACCTCTTCCTCCTACAAAAACACCCTCGTCCACAAAATATTCCCTGGGCAGTTCTTCCAAGCTGGACGCCAAGGTCGCAGTAGAGAATACGGCGAAGTCCGTTTGCCCCCTGCCTTGGACTTGCCTCGGAACACTGAGACTGTCGACTCTAAGGCCTTCTTGCTTAAACATTCAAGGCCCGGTGTCGTTTCCCTTTGTTTGTCAGAGAACGACGACGATGATGAAGTTAAACTTGATTCTGAGTATAGGAATGTTGAGTTCTTGATTACTACAGGGCCTGGCCCCTGTCCTCAACTCGATAACAACAACATTGTTTTTGGGACCGTGCTTGAAGGTAAGGTTTTGGTCTCTATTTTATGTCTGAAATTGTTGAAATTAGTTCCATTTTATGTGGTTTTTGGGTGTCTAGTCTTGTCGAATTCCATAACAGATCACGATTATATATAATCTTGGAATAAATTAAGGAATAATTGAAGAAATATATCCGAAATTTGGATTTGTTGAGATTAAATGTCATAGTTTTTATTTAGCAGAGGACTGTTTCTATATATCATGACAGTAGTCTAAATTGTGGTCTCTTTGTGTTAAGGTTTGCATGCCATCGTCTTTGATTGACCTTGTCTTTATGAAAATATGACCTCCTCATTGCGATCTCATTGCAGAAGTTTATAGTATTAAAGTACTAGTATTCGACACTCATGTCCGATGCATATTCGGACAAAAGTATGTCCCTCCTCCAAATACATGAAAAAACCTTAGAAAAAGTTGAACATACCCTAGTCTGAGTAATATAGGATCTTAAGCTAGATGACATAGTAAAATGGATTGAGTAATCTTAAGATGCATGTTCGTGAACTGTCAGTGGAGAACTACAAGATCTCAATCAGTTATTGAACATAAGTCTGGATCCTTATACAAGCCTTGCTGCTTTGATGCATATTGATTTCTAATGGTTTGCTTCTATTCTGGTTAGCATGTGCTTCTGCATTTATCTTGATGCAACAACTCTGATCAAAGCCTCAAACGCTTGTCAAAACTGGGGACATGGTTTTGCTGGAATTAGGATTTAGAATTTAGGAATGTATATCTTGGAAAACACTTATTTGGAACTGTACCAAGTTTAATTCTTATTTTTGGAGTGTATAGTTCCCACACAGTTATAAGCTTTAGGTGAACAGCATAAGAAAATAGAAATGCATTTGGATGGCATCTCCATCAATGCTCAAGGGGTTATGTTACTCGAACTCATTATTTTCTTTAAAGTATCTATATCCAACACTCGTGTTTGACATATATAGTCAGACAGGGGTACAGGTGTATGATTCTTTAAATATACAGAGAAAATAAAACTTTAAAAAATTGAGCATCTTTGTATTGAATGCATGCTTATATCCAACATTCACATCTAAGTCTAAGTAATATAGGCTAGAGTGCATTGCTTTCAGTGCTTTGCTGTGGCTTTTGGTGCCTAATTTTGATTCATTAAGCTCAAATGCCCATAATTTTAGTAGGGCATCTCTTTATGTTTCATGCCAGTCAAGATCGTTTACAGGAAACCTACTTGTAATCTTAAAACATCCTAACACTGTAAGTAGAATTACAAGATTTATCTCTATTATCAGATATAAACAAGTTTAGATTTCTTACACTGTTTCGATGATGCATATTCACGTGTCTGTTTCCATTTGCCTTTCTAGCAAAATGCCTACCATTCCTAACATGCTTGTACTTCTGAAACTCTGATATTTCTGTGAAACCTCATATGTATTTATAGTTCATTCTGAACTTCTTGAAGTATATGTCCTACTTCAAAATCGAAGTATTCTTGGAAGTATACTCTTTTGAATTGTCTAGGTTTCAAAGAAATAATGCCACCTTTGATTGTTGTTATTTCATTTCAGGGTTGGACGTTGTGACAGCGATTGCTTCCATCCCAACGTACAAACCATCAGAAAGAATTCGGCAACTAAATGACTTGGCTGAATTCTTCGGAGATGAAAGAGCACAAAAAGGGCGCACGTTATGGAACAGGCCTCTTAAAACTGTTTATATCGGTGACTGTGGCGAGCTCCAAGTTACCAAGCCTTCAATGTCACCTACTCTGCCTTAAAACATCTATATATCAATTTATTTATATATATATATATATATATATATATGTATATATTCATTCTTTAGCCTCCCCTCATTTGCATGTACAAACTCCTTGTTTGTAATCTTGCATTTTTAGATATAACATCTATGCATTAAACAATTAAGAGGAACCCCATTCCAGCAATTCAAGGTTTTTCTTCTCCTATACAGAGAAAGCTTCAGTTTGGAATAGGGGAATAGGGCTGCTGATGTTAAATTCGACTTACACTATATAATTGTATTTGTATGAATCAACTTAGTTAAATACCAAGTCTAGCAATTCAAAGTTTTTAATTTGTTCGTCTACCTGTTTATAAGTATGATCGAATTGATAGTAGTTTATAAATCTGCTGTGAATTGTGTAGAACTCATCAAACGGTTGCATTTTCTTCGTTTAATGAAATGCGATTAACGAAAAAAACAATCTGGGCATGCTAGCCTTAGCTTGAATAATGATAGTTGGATTTGGGTAAAATTTTGAGTTCATATTCTAAGTCAAAATTAAGTTTGTGAAAATTCCTGAAATATGATGTAGAGGTTATATTATTAGCTTGGGTCTAGAAACGAAAGATCAGGTAATCTGTAAATTCAACGAGTTGGTTTATAATTCATGAAGGAAATTATCATATTTTTGTAAGACTTATTAAACGGTTGTAATTTTTGTTGTTTAATGAAATGCAATCAACAAAGAAAATAATCTGGACAAACTAGGTTAAGCTCGAATAATGATAGTTGGATTCAAACAAAATTTTAAATTTATATTTTGGGTTAAAACTAAGTTTATGCATATAAATTTTTTTTTAAATATCTTGTCTAAACTTAATCTGACATGACCTGTGAATAAGTCTAATGTTGGCCACAGTTTAGTATGGAGGATTTGCCAATAATTACAAAGTCATCGGAATTAATTTGGTTAGGGGTCTACTAAAAGTTTTTTAAAATTTTGATTATTAATTAATTTAATTTGAAATCAGATAATTAATCGAATTATTATAGATTAATTGATAACCAAAAATAATAATATTTTATATACTCTATCTATAAGCTCAAACTCAATATAATATATATATCTAAGCCCAATATATATTATATATTTAAAGCTTGATATCTCTAAACCTTTGTATGTTCCCCATTTCCTGTAGGCCTAAGTGCCAAAGCCCAAATGAAATTATAATAATGAAATCGCCAACCAAATTAACAACCAGTAGACCAAGAAATTTTAACTCAAACATCATTGGCTGTTCCTCCTGCGTCATAGTAGATCTCCCTGTCTCTTTTATTTCACAATTCTCCAACAACCCTGCTTTGGTGTTTCTTTCTCTCTTCAGAGCTACATCTCTCTCTCCTTTGATCTTCTTCTTTACCAAAACGTAAACCTCTTCAAACATGGCTTTTGATGGTTTTGTCTCCCACCATAGTGAACACATGCAAACCCTTGCTTTTAACCAACCCTCTTCACCTCCTAACTTCGACCCAGCTAAATGCAAGGCCGAGATAATAGGGCATCCCATGTACCCCCAGTTGTTGGAAGGCCACGTGGCTTGTCTACGTGTTGCCACGCCTGTTGACCAGCTCCCTAAGATCGATGCTCAGTTGGCTAGGTCCCAAGATGTCTCGGCTAAGTACTCGTCATCACCTGCTGCTGGGGCTGCTCACCATGAACTCGATCACTTCATGGTAACCCCTTTTTTTCTTCTTCTTTCCAGATTTGGGTACTCACCCTTGACCCTTGGATTTGTAGTTTTATTTTCCCCTTATTCTTTGTTCCTTTGTTTATGATCTACTGACTTGTTCTGTTTTGATTTTCTTTTTGTTGTATTCAAGTTTTGATGGCTAATTATTTGCATTTAAGTAGATTTTATTTTACATCAGTAGGCGACTGTTTAAAGGTTAAATTTTAATTTAACCCTGTTCAAGAAAATTATGGAACTCAATTGAGGGTAATTTTCTTATAAAACATGAGTAAGTGATCACTATTGTCATCTTTTTCATTTGAGTATTCTCTCTGTCTTTTTCCCTTTAATGTAGGCAAATTATGTGCTATTGCTTGGTTTCTTTAAAGACCAATTGCAACAACATGTCCGTGTTCATGCAATGGAAGCGGTTATGTCTTGTTGGGATCTTGAGCAATCACTTCAAAGTTTAACAGGTAAATGATTCTCTGCACTGTAAATACCGTTTTGGAGTTGATAGAAGAAAGTAAAAGTAACATGTCAATGCATCTTTATATTGTGATGTAGCTATGTCATCCATAGGAGTTGGACTTAAGTCTTTGAATTCTACAGATAGCTTTCCTTGTTACTCTCATTCATAATAATGAATTTGTCCTGTTTGGTATTACTGCATTAACTGTAGATTGAAGTGAAAAAACTTAGAGCTAAACTATGAAGCATGAACAGGTGTATCTCCGGGTGAAGGCACAGGTGCAACAATGTCTGATGATGAAGATGAAGTTGTAGATAATGATCACAGTTTGTTTGATGGAAGCTTCGATGGGATCGACAGCATGGGATTTGGCCCTCTTGTCCCATCAGAAACTGAGAGATCCTTAATGGAACATGTTAGGCAAGAACTTAAGCACGAATTGAGACAGGTAGGATTTCTTAAAAAGTTAAATAGTAAATTGGCTTGATCTGTATTCTGCAACTAAAAATTCGTGTCTTTTAAGGGTTACAAAGAGAAAATTGTGGACGTTAGAGAGGAAATTCTGCGCAAGAGAAGAGCTGGAAAGCTACCTGGTGACACCACCTCGATTTTAAAAGCATGGTGGCAGTCACATTCCAAATGGCCTTACCCAACAGTGAGTGTGATGAATTTCTCAGGTAGTTCTGATCCTCAAAATGTGTTCTTTTCAATAGTTTTCTGATCAAGTGTTGCTTCAGGAAGAAGACAAAGCAAGATTAGCACAGGAAACAGGATTGCAGTTGAAGCAGATTAATAATTGGTTTATAAACCAAAGAAAAAGGAATTGGCATAATACCCCCGCCACTTCTCTGAGGAGCAAACGTGAGAAGTAGGCTTCTAATGGATGTATGTATATGTGTCTTGATGAAAATGAGCTTTTCACGAGAACATTTGTCGATTTTTATTTGGAAAAGAAGTATGCAGGTTAAACCAGTGATGAAGCCTTAATGTAAGCAAAAGAAAAGCCCTCTGCATAGCATTAATATAGCTTTGCTAGATGGTTCTGTAATCATTTGGCTCATGCTTTCATATGTATGTACAAGAATGACTTCAATAAGTCGTGGGTTTATAATGTAATTATCTACTTGGTCATATATAACATGCTTTTTACCAATTAATTGACACTATTATATCAAATATGCATCAAACAGGTTCCTAGGATTGCAAGAAACAAAAGAATATTACTGTACTTAAACATGGATTCTAAAAGAACATAGAATAAACGTAAAACAATGTGCAGACATGTTGAATCCGTATAATTTTTTTACAATCCTGAGGGGACTCGTTGCCTATCATGTTCAAATGGAGCAGTAAACCTGGAAGAGAAACCACGAAGCAAATCATCTGCTTCTTTATCATCGCCTTCATCGAAGTTGAGAGCATAGCTACAAGGATCATATTGAAACCTGTTCTTTTGATCTTTCCGCTTATCGCAATATCCACCCATCTTTCTTATAAAGTTCTTCCACTTTGGCCCTGCTACTTTCTCCGAGAATTGTTTCAGTTTATTCAGTTTGCATTTCCACCATCCTTCCGTGTGTTGTTCACCTCTCTGGTGCAGTAAGGTATCGGATTCATCGATGTGGTTGTATGATCGGCGCCGTTTGAGGCAGAAGAGATTAAAACAACCACACCCTTTAACCCAAACTCCTCCATCTTCAACTTCTGCTTGCATGAAGATTGGATTCTCTTGAGGATTTTTCATGGGAAAGGAAACCAAAACAGGAAAGAAAAGAAAGGATTTTGGAATTTGGATTGGGATAGGGATAGGGATAGGGATAAAAAAGGATGATGCTTTTTCTTATATGGAGAATTTCTGGCAGATGAAGAGAAGGAAAAGAGAAGTGGGAAGGAAATGGTGGAAATTAAATAAAATAAATAAACAAATATTAAATAGTAGGTAAGGCATGCCTTGAGTATGGATGGCGGCTCAGTGCTACGCGGTATCTTTATTCTTAATGCCATCGGAAAGTGGAAAAATCGCCTAAATGAAAAAGTACGGAGGAAGAAAATGGCGGAGTCAAAAATCGCGTATGTATGTATGGAGGAACAAAATTTAGAAATTAGTTTCTTCATTTTTCAAAATTTCAAATTTAAGTTTAATTTATTCAAAAATTTTATTTTTATTCAATTAATTAAATTTAATTAAAAATTTTAATAATAATTAGATCTAAATTTTAAAACTGAAGAATGTTGAAAATCTAAACAAAGTTATTGATACTAATAAGGACATTTTTATTTTTATTCTTTTAAAATGATAAAAGAAAATTTTGAATATCTTTATAACTATATAATTTTATTTTAAAATTTGATTTATTTTAGTTTTGTTAAAGAATTTGGTGACGATAAACTCATTTAAGTTTAAATTAGAATTTAGGAGTCTTTATGAGTTGAACCGGATCAAATTTGAATTAAGCTTAAGTATAATATTAACACATTTTATACTTACTTAAACTCAATCTGACTCAAAATATAGTCTTAAAATTTTGCTCAAAACTCATATTTACAAAAAATTAATCAAACCTTATTTTAAGCTGTTCATGTTATTTTTAAATTTTTTTATATAATTATCTTAGTATATTATATATTTAATATATATATATGTTTTATGTGTTATAAATAACATAATATATAAAACTGGAAAATACAAGCAAGTAAATTCAACATTGTTTGATTGAAGAATGATGTAAGATTTTACAATTAAAAAAAAGGAAAACAATCTCCACTTATATGGAACTGTATTCACAGCGCAATCAAGCTTTGTATGAAACCTTCTATATAAAAAAACCAGTGGGGAAAAAGTCAGTTCCCTCGCAAACACATATATGACCTATGAGCAGATTGTTCAATTTTATTTTCAGACTCAGGATTATGGGCTCTGCTATTTAGGTGGTGGAATTTTAGCAGCCATTGACCGTAACTCGTTCGCAATCTCAGTGAAATTTGGTCTCTCTGATGGCTCTGATGACCAGCATCTCTCCATCAATGATCTCCAGTCGGGATCACATGATTCTGGAACCGCTGGCCGCAGTGTATTACTCACAATACCACCTGAAACAATGATGGTTGGATATAAACTGATCCGCCATAGCACAAAGAAAGGAACTCATGATTTACATCTATAAATAAAGGCAAGTTACCAATGATAGCCCCATAGTGCAAGTCTGCATATGGTTCTTCTCTAGTGAGAAGCTCCCACATCACAATACCGAACGAGAACACATCAACCTAAAATCGAGGAAACATCAACGCTATTAACTAACTATATGTAGGGGGAAAAGAGCATTTACATGATAGAGTAGGGTACTAGACTATGTGGTAATCACAAACCTTTTCCGACACGAGACTGTTGCTGCCATTCAGAAGTTCTGGTGCCATCCATGGAAGTGTTCCGCGCACACCACCTGATATTAGAGTTTGACATTTCACCTTTGATAGCCCCAGATCACCAACCTGGTAACGGAAACTAGGCATATGAGAACCGAACAATTGAATGAGTTCAGAATGAAATTTAGAAAACATTAAAACTAATGTAGGACTCAAGATATGGAATTGCAAATGAAACTCGGGCCTAAGTACGAACCTTGCATATTGGGCGGTGTGGATCTCGAAGATTGACAAGTAAATTATCACTCTTCAAATCAAAGTGCACTATATTCTTTCCATGCAAATACTCCATTCCAAAGGCCACATCCATGGCAATCAAAAGCCGCTTGCACTTGTCAAGGTTCCTGGCAACAAGTCATCCAATTATTATTTATATCCAAATAAATGTACAACTGAATCACAATTGTCTGGCATAGCAAACAAAACCTTGAGTACCTCTCGCTCTTCTGTAAAGCATCTCTTAAAGAACCACTAACCATATATTCCGTCACTGTTGCTACAGAACCACCAGGACCATCAAGTACAACACCATAGAAAGCCACAACATTGGGATGATGCAAGTCAGCAAGCTTAATTGCCTCATTCCAGAAATCATCAATCTAATCATAAGTGTTAACCACGGTACAAGTTGTTAGCCTGTGAAATTACAAAAATGCAACTAATTTGAAAAATTAGGAGCTTGCAAAGAGAAAAGGATAGAACCAAACCATGCGTTCTTGTTCAGAGGGTTTTCCGGCAAAACATCTGTCATTTATTCGTTTAATTGCAACATCAGTACCCCGCCACTTCCCGTGATAAACGGTACCAAAGGTGCCAGAACCGAGCTCCCACAGCTCTTCAAGGTCACCGTCTTTTATAACCTGACAAATAAATATATAGCTGATTTAATGGGCAATAGAAGTTAACAGTAGAAGCACAAACATCACATAAAACCAGTACTTAAAGTTCAACCTGCAAGCCACCAATGTCATCCGAAACTCGAAGACCAAAATTTGTTCTATCTGGCTGTTTAGCCTTTAATTCCTAAGTTAAGAAAAATAGTATGAAGGACAGCTCAATAAATGGATCTGGAGAAGGCAGTCACAGATAAAAGAAGGCAAGGGGAAGGTGGGGGTGAGGAAATGAGCATACAAATGGAAATCGAAAGGATCTTATATTCCGCACCTCAAATTTAGCTTTGTGTTGCAGTTTAATGTCACTAGGTAAAACATCTGTGTCTTGATAGCCTTCATTACCAGATGCATTGGTCTCTGCTGGAACGTCAGGATTTGAATGAGTAGAGGACTGGAAAATAGAAGCAGCTACTCCTTCAGCAACAGCTTGTAGTTCTTCCTTGATGAGTTCCTCACCCGAGCCTTTGGCAATGAAGGAAACAACCATGAACATTTACTCCAAACATGAAGTGATAAATAACAAATTATATACAAACTAAAAAATCAAATATTTCACCTTTCATAGACTGTGTGTGGTCTGAACTCAAATTCTCATTTAAATGGCTAAATGGCTGGTAAACTTCATCTTCCAATTCGATATTAGATTCCCCACCAATTACTGCCTGGTTCTCTCCAAAAGGGTCTCGGTCCTCTCGCAGAGCCAATAATTCTTTCTTTGTTTGAATTTTGTTAGGTTTAGGAGGAGGAAAGTAAGTATGTTGTTGTAGATTCCAAGGATCTTGATTGCTAAAAAGTGACTTGGAGGAATCCAAAACATCTTCACCTCTATTGGATGGTGAAAAGTAAGCTTGGCTGTTAGCATTAGAAGGAACAGCCTCAGTGTCGCATTGTACAATCTTCTGCTGCATCAAAGAAACTTCATTGAATCCCAATGTATGTGCTGACTCAACACCAGAAAATGGAGGGTTCCCATATTGAGCTTCAACACCAACTTTTGGATGTGCATGTGTTACTAGATTATCCAATAGCAACTCTTCCCCAGCTATATGTGGAGATTTTTCATCCAAGATATCTTCTTTTCTAGTTTTATCAATACGTAAACTACTCTGCTCATTGCTCATTTGAAGAGTCTCCATCATCCTATCAATTTGGATCAGTTGGTTAGGGTCTACGCTATCTTTTTTAGGTACAGCAGGAGCCCTTGACGTTTCGTGCACTGGCTGCTCTAAAGCATGAATGCCAATTGCCTCAACATGTGGAACCTCCTTTTGGAACTGGTATTGAGTTGGCAAAACATATGGTAATTGAAACTCACCTGCCAAACCCATCAAACCTAGGCTTGCTGGAATCCTAGGGTGATCAGAATTATCTGTTATTGGGGAAATATTTCCTTCATGTCCATATGGTGCATCAGGATCTTGAGAGGATCCAACTACCTCTGACTTCAATCCACCAACTTGATGATCAACATGGCCAAGTTGTCGCACCCCAGCTTGCTGGTGAGCAATGCCATCCCCTATCGGTGCGGTCACCACAACTTTGTTCACTGATGAAATTCTCATTGAGTCTTCTTGATGCAGACCATGATAACTAGAATCTGCATTAACCATAGGTGTTACGCCACCATCTCTTTGGTCCTGCACCAAAGGATCAGAATGTACATGAGGCAATGCCTTTTGACACATAAAGCAGTCCTCGATACTGGGGATCTTTGCTGGAGTAGTTACTTTGATCTGCTGCAATGATCCATCCGAGAAGACGACATTCTCAGTTTGTGGAGTATGATGGAAAGTATAACCTCCTGCAACCATTGCTGATGGAATCTCGGCCTGATAAATATTGTGGCTCTGATAAACAGGATGCTGAATTATCCTTGTTCCAAATGCATTTTGATCAGGATAATGCTCCAATGGAGTTTGTTGGGGTTGCAACAGCGGCTGAAATGCTGCTGGTCTAACAACAACATGAGAGATGGAGGGAGTCATAGTCATTTTAAAAGCAGGAATGTACTGATGAGGGGCATTTTCTTGAGGCTGCTGTTGATTGAACACAGAACCAGTATTTCCCACGAACTTAGGATTTGAGAACTCCATTTGAGGTGCAAACTGCATATATTGGGTATGGCTTGTAACTTCATGGCGAGGATCAACATGTGTAGATGCACAGTATTGCTGCAGATCATATCCCAATTGCTGCTGTGTTGAAGCAAGCCGCACTGTCCTCCCAGACTCAAACTCAAGTTGAGACGGAAGTGTTTGAGGAGCGATATTAACTACCGGGCTTCCTGAATGAACACCTGAAATAGGTGAATTCCCTCTAGGCGACAACAAGTTTGTTGATGGAGGTCCACCAACATCCCCTTGAACAGCACCTGAGCTATCAACAGCTTCACTCCCGCTAATATCAGAGTTTGGTGTTGAATTCGCACTTGCTATGCTCTCCTTACGTGCGATGCCACCAGCAGCTCCATTCACAATTCCATTAACTGCCTCAACATATTTCTGCCCATTGTCATGCAAATCCCCGAATTGAACCATACCGGAAGGATCAAGCTCCGAAGCCGAAAACAAAAATACCCTTAGTTTAGCAGATCCATCTGAAGACCTTTCAATCACTTTCTCATACTCATCCATCATATTGACAAGATCATCGGAGCATGAAACGGAAACTAATGCATCAAGGTCCTCATCAGGAAGTTGGTACTTGATAACCACAGGTTGCCCATAAGTATCCATCATTTTTTGCACAAACTCATTAAAGCTCACATCTCTTCTAACACTAATAATCCTTGTCTGCCCCCCTACATATCTCAACACCCCATCACTTGGTCTAGGCAATATCTTCCCCCCAAAACTACACAAAAACTTAACCTTTTTCCCAGACACAGAATCATCCTCACGCTCATCATTAACCTGATCAGCACCATTGCCATTACTTCCAACTCCTGAATTTGATTTATAACCAACCCCACCTATTAATTCATTCCCATTACCACTACCCCTGTTTCCCATATTACAACTATGAGCTAAGCCTACAGTCACCCTATCATTACTCAATTGATCAGTCCTATTCCCACTAATCCTATTGCCCAGACTAGGACTATAACCATGCCCAGCTACCACATCATTACTAATCTGATGCACCGCATTAGCAGCCACCATATTGCCCAAATTCGGACTATAACCGAACCCGCCAACCAGGTTCATACTTGAATTTCCAACCGGCACAGGTATAGGCATGTGAGGCCTCCATGCAGGGACACCCGGTGTCAAGGGCACTACATTCCCATATCCTAAACTTGCAAAACCGGCATCAGTCACCGTTGCTGGATAAAGAACAGGCATGGCACCACCATAAGTCTCAAGCTCCCGAGGCGAGTTGTTAATGGTACTATTAGTGGCAGCCACCGCATCCGCAATTTGGGGCTCTTCAGTTACAATTCTAGCTACATTCAATGGTCTAAGATCTTCTTGTATTGAATTTTGATCAAATGCCATAATCTATAATACAGGGTTCAGCTGAAATACAGTCTAAATCAAGTTTAGAGGAGAAAAAAAAAGAGGGTATTTTCCAAAGGCAAGAAACAGAGCTAAAAACGATTCCTAAAACCAAGAAAATTTAATAAGAAGAGATGTAAGCAGAGAGGGAGAAACAGTGAGTCGGTGATGGAGCTGGGCCACCTTTGATCCATGGCTTGCTTTTGAGATTCGATGAATCTTGTCTTTCAAACACACTTTTTGTCAGTTTGTCTCCCTGTTATTTCTATGCCCCTCCCTCCGGGACTTTGATCTTTTGGTTTTCTTTTTTCCATTTATGGGTGGTGGGTGATAATTTTGTTGAGTGGATTGAAAATGACAGTGACTTCCATATGTAATTTTCTTTTCTTAAGTTGCAAGGAATTAATGGGGGACAAGTAAATGAGAAAAGATGAAGGGTGACGGCACGTGGATGGGTTCATGCAAAGTTTCAGTCAAAATCTAATGAGTATGTTGTTTTTTTCTTTTCGATTTATAAGGAACTAATATTATTATTGTGTTCAGCATTATTAAATATAAAAACGTTATTTATATTCTAAAATTGAAAAATATGTCCAACTTATTTATTTACAAATCTAGAAACAACTTGAGATAGAATAATATATATAAATAAATTAATAAACTGCAGTCAGCAGAATTTTCAATGACTGCAACTTTCAACCGTTAATTATGGTATGGGCAGTTATATATATAGGTGGACGGTTGTTAGTGGAACATCTTTTAGGCATTATTATTTTATGAAGTTAGGTACTATTTGAAAGATTTGTTATCTACTAACACATTAAAGAAAGAAAAGAACAATCTCGTAATTTGCACCCAAAAGTTGCAGGGCAAATTTTCAATCCTAAAAGCTTGTTTTCCGTGGTGAAATCGCGTTTGTTGTATCTTCTAAAACAATAACAATAAAGGCTAAGTCATAAATCAATACGTGCTGACAATCTATATGCAACTTAGGATAAGCTTGCTTGACTTTTTTGGTAAAATAAAAAATCTAATCCAATCCTCTTTATCTTGGAAGTAAATTTAGTGATCTTCATATGTACCAATAGTACTGGAGAAATATTGCCTTTGTCATCTCTTAGAAGGTTTTTTTACACTTGTTAATGTCTACTTGGAAGGAAGACGGGTTAATGTCCACCTTAGTCCTATAAATAAAAGAAATACTAAGATTATAGGATGTGACACTTTTGCTTTAGGATTTTTTTTTTATTACTTAAAGTCAATCAATAAAAGGTGATAAGAGCTTCAGGGATGTTTTGGTAAAGTAATGTAGTAATAATAGTGATCACACCTCTAGAGATGAATATACATGAGTATTTATAGCGAGATCCCTTGGTGACTTAAGGTTGATAGGTATATGAGAGCACATGAAGGGGAAATCGTTTTGTGCTTGTAATTAGTTAAGGTTAGTGTCCCTGATCTAGCAAGTTTGTATCTCTAAGCCCTTCATTGATCTTGCCCTCTAACCTATGACAGATACTACTGTTAGGTTGATATTTACTTTGCTGCATGCAACTATGCATTCGTTGGTTGTTTTACAAGGTTTGGTCTTTTGGGGCTTACTAATTTCTTTGAGTTTGGAACATATTCTCTTAGGCACAAATCTTATTTCCTTGGGATGGTATGACAATAGTTCTTTCTTAAATTTGAGTCAAGTTATAAAGTGACCAGGTGAGGATTTGTTATAAGTGGATGAAAGACTCTTTTCAATAGGGTTATTGTTGGTGTCCCTTGAAAAGGTTTAAATTCCTTGGTTGATTGTATTCCTCAAAAAGTTAAGCTTTTATTGATTTAGTGGGAAAAGAGTCTATAAGGTTAATTTGTTTGAATTTATTGGATATTTTATCCAATTGGGATTTATCAATTAAGTGAGAGATAACTTGTGGAGTTATGTGTAACACCCCTAATCTTTATCCATCGCCGGAACAGAGTTACAGAGCATTACAGGAATTTACAAATCAAATACAGAGAATTTTATATCATTATACATTCATATCAGAAATCAACCATAATCAATCATATTTTCCCTTATATGAGCCCTCGAGGGCCAAAATATGCCATAGAAACAAGTCGGGACTAAACCGAGTACTCAAAGAATTTTTCGCAAAACTTCAAAATTTTTCCTAGGTACAAGGGACACACGCCCATGTGGCCAGGCTGTGTGGCTCACACGGTCAAGAGACACACCCGTATCTCAGGCCATGTGGGCATTCAAATTAGGAGCACACGGCCGTGTCTCCACCCGTGTCCAATTTAGGGTGCTTACTGACTTGGGTCACAAGGCCAAGTCACACGCCTGTGTGGTGTGCTAGGCCGTGTAAGCAAACTGGCTTGCATTAAATAAGGTGCAAGGGTCACACGGCCAAGCCACACTGTAATGACCCAAATTTACGGGCACCAAAAAAGTGAGTTATATGGCCTCCATCTTAGTAAACCGAGTTCGTAAATAATTATTAGGAATAACTATGAGTTTAGTAGTGTGTCCAATTAGGTTTTAAGCAAAAAAGACTAAATTAAATAAAGAAAGAATAAAAAAAGAAACAAAGAAAAGGGAAAGAAGCAGAAGAACCATTCGAAAACAAGAAGGAAAAAAGAAAAGAAAAATGAGAAACTAAAGATTAAAGCTTGAAGTTTTAATAGGTAAGTTAAATAAGCCCTTTTTACTTAATTTTGATGTTTTAAAAGCTTTAGAACAAAGTTTTGATGAAATTAAGTTAAAGTTTTGGAAGTTCATAGGTTTTTAAGTATAGTTCATGTTGAAAAAAATGGTGAAATAGGGGTTTAATTGAATGAATTTCAAGTTAGAATTGAAAAAGAGATTAAATTGTAAAGTAAGCTATAAGTTTTACATAGTAGGGATTAAATTGAAAGAAGTTTGGAATTAGGGTTTTAATATGAACATTGGATAGTTAAGTTGAATATGGCAAAAGATTAAGTAGAAATGAAATATGGCAAAAGATTAAGTAGAAATGAAGTGTAAATTCAGTTAGAAAAGTAATTGAATTTAGTATGGATTAAATTGAAAATAAGGTAGAAGTTGAGTAGAAATTATATTAATTATTGTAAAATAGTGTTGTAATTAATAGTTTAAATTATTATTATTTTTGTAGCTAACAAAGAACCCGAGGCATTAGCATCGAAAGGAAAGGAGAAAGTTATCGAGGACTAAAACGAGAGATTTACGGTTTGTATTACTATAATTCGAGTTAATTAATATTTAATGATTTAATTGATGTATGTGCTTAGTAAGCAAATATAAGGTGTATCAATTAGAATTTGAAATTGAGATCGAATTGAAAGTATATTTGGATCGAATTTGAATTGAAATTGTGATTGAATGACTGAATCGAAAGTGAAATTGGAATCGAAAGTGAAATTGAAGTTGAAAAGTAATAAATGATTCGATACCCTATTAACTAGTCGGGCTAAGTCGGATATAGTTGGCATGCCATAGGATTGGAAGAGTTTAGGGATACTTCGACCTCGAGTCGATGAGACACTAGGTGTCACTATTTTACTTCGGATAGATTCGATAAGGTACTGGGTACCACTTTACTTCGGCTAGGCCAATGAGACACTAGGTGTCACTTTATTACTTCGAACTATCCGATGAGGCACTGGAAGCCATTTTGGTGTGTTTGGTTAGATCTGTGTATCCACCAAGGTCCGAGTCTTGTTAATAGGGGTAAATAATGTGAGAAGACAAAATTAAATAGAGATGAGAAATTTGTGCATATAAAATGAAATGTGATGTTTATGATATTGAGTTGATAATTAGTTAAATTGAATTGCTATGGATATAAAATGAAAATAAAGTGTAAATTAGTATCATATGTGGTTATATGTTTTATGGTTAAATATGTGAAATTCATATTTATAATTTGAATTATAGTAATACCACGGAGTATGTTTATACTCAACGTACGGTTGTTTTTCGTACGCAGGTTAGTAGAAGTTAAAGTCTGATTCAACATACGAGCTAATCCTGACCTCAACTCCATTTTGGTAATGTAATCTATCTTTTGGTAAATGTGGCATGTACTAGGTTTTGTCTTAGTCACTTGTATATGTATTGTATTTTAGATGTAAAAATGGTATATAACACTTAAATTAGAATTTGATGAATAGTATGAAATATAAATGAAGTGTTTGGCATGTTAAGTGTTAAATTTGAAATGAACAAATGAAATATAAGTTGAATTTTGAATGATATTATAAATATTCATTGAGTAAATTAATAAGTCAATATTTTGGGCATATTTAGGTATGTTTGAATATGGAAATGTGTTGATTGATATATTGGTTGTAAATTAGTTTCTGTTTAAAATTTGTAGGGTGGCTAGGTTAGTGTTCAATGTTCATTTTGAGTCCATAAGGCCTAGCACACGGGCGTGTGGCCAGACCGTGTGAGACACACGGCTAGCACATGGGCGTGTGGTTTGGCCGTGTGTCCCCGGCACCTTTAAAATAAGAAACAAAATATCCAGGTTTTGGTACACAGCCTAGCACACGGGCATGTGGCTAGCCGTGTGACCCACATAGGCTTTGAACATGGGCATGTAATAAAGCCGTGTAAAAACTGCACTAAATTTGAATTGAAAATAAATCCGCACAAGCTGAGCACATGGGCGTGTAGCTTGGCCGTATGAAATTAATTTATTCTTGGGTTAGAAGTCAGAGAGTTACATAGGTAAAGGACACGGACGTGTCCAGGAATACCTTGGCCGTGTGAGCCACACGGTTCAACAACACGGGCGTGTCATGGAGTCACACGGGCGTGTCTCCAACCTACACGGGTGTGTGAGCCCTATACTTAGGGAAAATTTTAAAATTTCATAAAAAATTCCCTGAGCACTCGAATCAGTCTCGAATCATTTTTAACTCGTATTTTTGGCCTCGAAGGTCCAATTAAGGGACTTTATGATTATTTTATATTTTTATTGTTAATTATTTCATATTATTTGTAAATTGCCTGATTTGTCCGGTAATGCCTCGTAACTCTGTTCCAGCGACGGTTTGGGGTTAGGGGGTGTTACACACACCCGTGTGCTAGACCATATGTCACACACGGTCGAGACATACACCCGTTTCTCTGCCCGTGTGGATGAAAATAGGCCATTTCCAAGGCTACATTACTCACCCAATTTGTTTTCCACCTACATTAACACTTAAACACATTCACAAGGCAATACAAGACCTTCAATCAAGCCAAAATCAAGTATTATGCATGACATATCAATACATATGACCAAGTGTTCAAACTTACCAAAATAACCTATTACATATATAAACATCCTTGTACTAATTATGCCATTTCAAACCAATCATTAATATACCTATATTGTAACAGCCCATTTTTAGTGAAATCGGAACAGTGATTTCGAGACCACACATCTGAGTTCAGAAGGAAAATTATTTTAATATTATTTAATGATCTACATTTTGATAGAAATATCGTCTGAAAATTTTGTAAGGAAATTTTACTGATTACATGTTTAATTTGATAAAAATGACTAAATTGCATAAAATGCAAAAGTTGAATTCTAGTAACTAAAAGGATCAAATAGCTATGGAATTCAAAATTTAAGGTCCTTATATTGCAAATAGACCATTAAGAGGAGTTAGTAGATAAATATGATGATTCATCCTTGGAAAATTAAATAAAGAAAAGGATAAAATTGGAAAGATGAAATAATTAAAGATGATAAATAATAAAAATCTAAGATATTATATCAATTATCATCATCTTTCCCAAATAAAAAGATGGAAACCCTAGCCATGGGATTTGGGTTTTGAGCAAACTTATTTGGCTTAATTAGATCCGGATAGACCAAATATGAAATTGGATCGAGGAAAAAAAAAGTATCGTATTAGTAGATTACAATTCACGAATACTTGTCAAGGTAAGTTCGTGTAACTAAATTGTGTATATTTATATGTTTGAATTGAATTTTGTATATGTGAATTGTGAAATTGCCATACATATAAAATGGATCTCATATCCGACAATGTCCGATTAATATTAAGTCTCGTTTGGATAAATGAGATTCGATAGATGCAGGGTTCCCGAATTGGTTGTGGTCTTGCATATGTTACAGATACACCATAGCTTGAATGAGCATCCCCTTATTAGCTCTCATGATAATCCTGATATATGGCCCTCTCGAGCTTCCCATTATATGGTTATTGCGAGCTTCCTGTTAATAGCTCTTCGGAGCATCCTGATTTGGTTGTGATTCTGTATGTGTTGTAAACACACCACAACTTATGAGCGTTTCAATATATGACTCTTTTTTAGTTTCTCTATTAAAGGCTCTTTGTCAGGTTTTTGTTATGGCTCGCTTGAACTTCCCGATATATGGCTATCCGGAGCTTCCTGATTGATGGCTCTTTGAAGTTACCCGTTAATGGCTCGCATGAGCTTCCTGATTATGGCTCTTATAAGCTTCCCGTTATATAGCTCACATGAGCTTCCTGTTATATGGCTCGAGAGAGCTCTTCCCGTTTATGTACTCGTATAAGTATTCCCGAATGTGACTTAACGGTTTACAGTTTTGTACACTTTATGTGTACTACTGTTGTATCCATCGATATTTTAAATGATTCAACGGGTAAAGTTCTGATATGAGATGATTTGAATTCGAGATGAATTACCATAAGAAATACTTGAAATACAAAGATATGATATGTACATGTTCATGGACATTTGAAGTGATAAATACATGTATGTGGATATTGAATATTAATGACTCATTTATGTTTCTTGGTATTTATGTGAATTACATGACTAATATGCCTGATGAGGATATGTACTAGGCAACAGGCCAAACTTGTTTGAGCATGTTTATATGCTTACCTTAAATGTGAATTAATTGGTAAGTTAAAGTCCTGTTATATGAACTTACTAAGTATTAAATGCTTACTCTATTTTATTTCCCCTATTTTATAGTAACCCAGAAGCTCGTTAAGGTTGGAAGCTAGTCAAAGCCACATCACACTATCAATTGCCCTTTTTTCAGTATATTTATTAAATCAACTTTGGTATAATGGCATGTATAGGTTAATTTAGGCGTGTAAATGTTTTGTTGTGATTAACCATTTGAATAGCTTATGTTTGATACATTTTGATATATATATATATATGTAAGTATATAGTCTTATCATAGTTGATATGTGTTTTCATAGAATTGATTAATGGTTAATTAATAGGCAAAATGATAATATGGTTTGAATTGGTTATATATGATTATATAATATGCATAAGACTTGATTAAGACTTGATTTAAATGTTTTATATTGGTTTGGGAAATGTGTTTAAGTGTTATTGTAGGTGAAAAACAAGTTTGGGTAAGAAATATGGCTAGAAAATTGCCTTATTTTGTCTACATGGGCAAAGGCACGGACGTGTGTCTCAGCCGTGTGTTAGCACATAGGCGTGTGACTTGGCCATGTGTCCCCTGCATCTTCAAATTTTCAAAACAAAATGCTCAAAATTGATCACACGGCCTGGCACACAAATGTGTGGCTTGGCCGTGTGACTTTTGCACCTAATTTATGTAAATTATATTGCTCACACGGCCTAGCACACGGATGTGTGGCTTGGCCATGTGACCTAAGTCAAAGAATTACATGAGTACTAACACGAACTGAGACACAGTCGTATGCCCTATTTCAATTGCCACACGACCTAACCACATGGGCATGTGTCCCCTACACCTTGGAAAAATCTTGAAATTTTACGAAAAATTCTCTAAGTACCGGGTTTAGTCCCGATTTGTTTCTAATGTATGTTTTGGGCCTTAAGGGCTCATATAAGGGACTTTATATATAATTTCTGACATGAATGTTAAATTATATAAAATGTCTGTATTTGATCTGTACATTTCGGTAATGCTCCGTAACCTTGTTCCGGCGATGGATACGGGTTATGGGTGTTACAATTATGATTTCCATCATTCATTCATTTCAAACACATATCAACCATATATAAACTTTTATATACACATCAAAATATGTCTATCACAAGACATTTTAATGGCTAGATATAACCAAAACATTTTCATGCCAACATTGGCTAAATTACCCTATACATGCCATTATAACCAAAAGCAGTTTAATGTTTATACCGAAATGAGCCGAAGGATAGTGTGATGTTGCTCCGACCAGCTTCTAACCAAGTCAAGCTTCCAAATTACTATAAAATAGAGGAAATAAAACAGAGTAAACATTTAATACTTAGTAAGTTCGTATAACATGAAATTTAACTTATCATTATTTCACATATAAGGTAAGCATACTAAACATATTCCAAACAACATGGCTAAAAGCCTAATACATATCCTCAAAAATCATGTTAGTCATATAAACACCAATAGACATGTATGAGCTCATCATCAATTTTTCATGTTCGTAACTTTCCACTTCTTGTGTTCATATATCAATTCCATATATTTCATGTATATACGAGTAATAATTCAATTCGAATTCATATTTTCTCACGTCAGGATTTTACCCGTTGAATCATTGAAAATATCGATGGATACTCGGGTAGTACACACAAGGTGTACAAAATGTAATTCGTCAAATCATATGCATGAATGCTCATGCAAACATGTAATCAGGAAACTTTTTCAAGCCATATAATGGGAAGCTCTTCTGAGCCATAATTGGGAAGTTCAAGTGAGCTAATATCGAGAAGCTCCGGAGAGCCAATTAATCGAGAAGCTCATAAAAGAACCTTTAAGTCCGAAAGCTCTAAAGAGCCATATATCAAGATGCTCATCAGCGCTGCGGTGTGTCCACAACACATACAAGATCACAACCAATCGGGATGCTCCAAAGAGCTATTAATGGGAAGCTCGCAAGAACCATATAACAGGAAGCTCATGAGAGCTAATAACGAGACACTCTTTCGAGCTATGGTGTGTCCACAACACATGCAAGATTACAACCAATTCAGAAACCCTGTATCCATAAAATTTCATCTATTCAAATGGGAATTAATACTTGATGATCATTATCGAATATGTAGTTGATCGTGATTTAATGAAGTAATAAAATCTGATCGTACCTGTAACTAACTAATATCACGATAAAAGGCAAGTGCACCTATCGAACAGTAGTATAGTTAGTGGTGTAATAGCCCAAATTTCAGTAATGTCGGGAATTGTGGTTCGAGACCACCGAATTCAATAAATGAACTCGTATATAATATTATTTACGAGCCGAATGTAGTTTTTAAAAGATTTTTGAAAAAGTAAATTATATTTGTAAAGATTTATTTGGTCAAGATATCGAGAAAAAGAGGTATTGAGATCTCGGTGTCATCAACCGAGCCATAAATATTTTTATGAATATTTAAGGAGTGTCAATAAGGTAATATTAAAGTTTCGTTAAGAAATTTTAAGGTTTTGGTGGTCAATTAAGTAAAAAGGACTAAATTGAATAAAGTGCAAAATTGTGAAAAGTGATGAAATAGCTCAATTGTCAAATAAGGAAGGATTTAAAGTGCAAATAAGCCCAAAGGAGATATTTTGGGCGGCAATAGCTGAGAAAAATCAGGAAATGAGTAAAATAAGGGCAAAATTGGAAAATTGCCAAAATTAGTTAAATAAAAATGGGACCAAATTGAGAATTCTCTAGAATTCTCTTCATTTTTTCATTTTCATCAACTGAGAAACAGCCCTGGGAGAGGATTCAAGCTAGTTTTTCATATTCTAGCTTCATGTAAGTTTAATTCTTGCTCTCTCCTTGAAATTTCTATGTTTTGGGACTTTTACAATTGGGTCCAACTTATTAATATGGCTAATTTTTAAAGTTGATGTGGATTAGTGTTGAAAGCATGTGATGAATAAATATTGAATTGAAGCTTTAATTTTGTTATATGATGATTTTATCAAGTGAAATTGATGGAAATTGGTTTTAGGACCTAATTGTGAAATAGTTGAAATCAAGGCTTAGTGTTAAAATTCTGATCTTCAAAGGTTATGAAGTGGTTTAAAATGATAGATAAAGATGTTAAATGAGAAAATTAGCTCAATGGAGGGGTTAATTAAGTAAGGACTGAATTGTATGAATTGTGGAAATTGGGACAAATTGGAAATTAAGATGTCACACTAAAGCAGTATTTGACAGCAGCAATTGTCTAACTTTGAAAAATCACCAAAAATGGTAGGAATTGAATTAGAAGTTGAATAAGAAATGTAATTAAAGCTTATTAAGTCTATTTTCATATAAAAGAAACAGAGGAAGCAAAGGAATTCTGTATCTTGAGATATTTACATTTTTGTGAGACTGGTTTAGATTGATTTCGTGATCCCCTATTCTGATTTGTAAAAATCATTAAAAATCATAGAAAAATAGTTATGCAACATGATTTATATGGTTGGAATCCTTATTGAGTCTATTTTTATAAGAAATAAACATGAACATCTTTTGAATCCGGAATAAAGAGAAATTGAAATTTTAGTGAAGAGAGTTCAGAGCTGTCGGACTGTGTAACAGGGGAGACTTTAATGAATAAACTGTACAAATTTGCCACACCAAAAATTCTGGAAAAATTATGATAAGAAGATATGTGAATCTAGTTTCAAGGAAAATTTACGGATCTTAATTTTGAGTTCTGTAGCTCAAGATAAAAATAATTTAGTGACTACGACACGGATGGACAGCTTGAAAATGTACAAGTAAATAGTAAAAGTTATACTTACAAGTGTGTTATTTTTACTAAGGATGTGGAATGGAGTGGAGGAGGAGGAAAAATATATGAATGATTTGTATTTAGATTAATCATATGCCTAATTGTAATCAATAAATGTTGAATCAGAAGTGGAATAATGTTTTATTTCTTGATATTTATATGAATTATGTGACTAACGGAGATATTGAGAATGTATATTAGGATTTCGTGAGCAGAATGGCTGAATATGTTTTGCAGAAATAAACTCGAGTGATTCCAGCTCAATGACAAGATGAATTGACGGAAAAGACCATGGTTGGACCATGGCAACAAGTGAAAAGTGGTAGCTTCGGCTGCCTGATCAAGTGAAAGTGGTAGCTTCGGCTACAAGTGCAAAGTGACTTCCGTATAAGACCATAGCTGGGCTATGGCATCGGAAGAAAGTGATAAGTGATTTTCGTATAAGACCATAGCTGGGCTATGACATCGGAATAAGATGATAAGTGATCCGTGTAAGACCATATCTGGGATATAGCATCGGAGTGATAAGTGCTTCTGAGTAAGACCATATCTGGGATATGGCATCAGTGATATATGTGATCCGTGTAAGACCATATCTGGGATATGGCTTCGGTGTGATACGTGCTTAAGATGTAAGACCATAGCTGGGCTATGGCATTTTAATGAAAAGTGATGAATTGGCGGTTAAGTCCATGGTTTTACCATGGCATACTGATATTGAAGATGTAAGACCATAGCTGGGCTATGGCATTCTATCGAAAGTGATGAATTGACGGATAAATGAAAAGACCATAGCTATGCTATGGCATCAGTGATCATCAGTGAAATTCAATGCGTATCGGCGCACATCAAAGAACGCGAGACTACGATTGTATCGGGCAGAAAGTGAATAAGTAAAAGACCATAGTTGGATGAGACTATGGCATCAGTAAAAAAATGACGATTTCCAAATCAGTAAAGTTTTGGTAAGTATCATTTGAAATTACGCAATAGAATTTAATTGAGCACTGAGATTAGGCTTAATAAATGATTTATCATTTTAAATCATGATTGGAGCAATAGCTAGTGAATTAAATGTTTGTGAATTGACATTTAAAGTTTGGTAAGTGATATGTGATTATTATTGGCATTGATTCTGATGTTTGTGTACTCTTCGACGTTGAAATGATTCAACGTATAAATTTAGCATAAGAATGAGAATGAGACTAATATAAATATCCAATATATTTGTATTAATTCAATGGAAAAATATGGTAATACGAGGACAAATAGTAATACGGAGTAATATGAGCTCAGCAAGTAAGTGATTTTCAGTACTATGAGTTTATGACATGAATAGGAGTCTAAATGATTAAGTGTGTGACATCTGTTTTAGCCAAATGTAATGACTTATATTAGCTATTGTGGCTATAAATATGATTATATATACATGCATGTGCTATGGATTTTATATGATTGGTTGAGTTTAAGTCCGGTAGCACCTCGAACCCTATCCTGGTGTCGGATACGGGCGAAGGGTGTTACAAGTGGCAAGACCGGAATATCGAATCCAAGGAACTATGAGTACTAGTAATGACTTTCTTCCTATTATCTAGCCTAAAAATAAAGAGGGTTTGGTTGTAAACTAAACTAAACTAACTAAAAAAGCGACAAAGAGTAAAGTGGGAGATTGCTTTTTGGGAAAGAATGATTGATTAAGACAATACCTAAGGAAGAATCTACCTAGACTTCACTCGTTATCTAACTCTGAACCAGATGATTTCTTCATTTGATTTGATCCGTACAGATCCCTAAATTATGTTAATACCTCCGTCAAGGATAAGAACAACTAATCCTAGGTTGATTAACTGAAATCTCTTTCTAGTTAAAACCCCTAGTTTTGCATTAACTCGATCTATGGCTCCCCATATTAGATTTGACACTAACCGCTTAATTGTGTTGGATCTACTCCTATGCAGGGACTTTTTCTCCTCTACATAAGCACATCGACTTAAATCAATATCCTGGAAATATCAATTTAAGAGTTAAAAACACAATTAAGAACAAATCAAATATTTATCACACAGCTCAGATAACAATAACAAGATCTGTCTTAGGTTTCATCCCCTTAGGTATTTAGGGTTTTAGTTCATAATTATAAATGAAAACATCTCAGAAGAAATAAAATATCAAAGCATAAGAAAACCCAAAACTCCTGAAAGGATTGAAGGGGGATCCTCTGTCTTGATGTAGATCTTGGCTTCTGAGATGGATCAATCGGCTTCCCTTCGAGTAATTCCCTCCTTTAACTCCCCGTCTTGGCGGGAATAAAGCACACCTTTGTAATTGCCTCCTAGGGTCTTTATATAGAGTTTTGGAATGCCTTTCTTAGCCCCTAAGTAGCATTTTCCGAGTGAAATTAAACTTCCTCACAACAGGGACACGCCCGTGTGCCACGCCCGTATGGATTGAGGCCCAGGCCGTGCCTGAGCCTGTTAAAGTGGCACGGCCGTGTGGCGAACCTCCAGGCCGTGTTGATTACTGAACTGGGCCTAATTTGCCCTTTTTGGCCTGTTCCTTGCTCTTTTCTCTTCCCTAAGCTCACCTGAGTATAAAACATGAAATTAAAGGTTTAAGAGCATCAATTTGCACAAATCAAGGGGTAATTCATCCAAAAATCGGGCTAAGCATGGGGTAAAAATATGTATAATTTATTGCTTATCAGTAATCAATTTCATACACATGGTAAATTCACAATTCACATACACAACATTCAATTCAAACATACAAATATATAATTTAGTTACACGAACTTACCTCAACAAGTTTTCATGTACGCAAAATCTACTAATCTGAAACTTTTTCTTTTCCTCGGTCTAACTCCGTATTTGGTCTATCCAGATCTATATGAATAAATTTAATATCAATTTAATATGATTTCATACTCAATTCAATCCAATACACATCTTTGGAAAAAAATATTATTTTGCCTTTATACTTTTAATTAACTATGATTTTATCCATAGGCTCGGAAAATGAAATTCATGCAATTTAATCCTTATTCCGAGCCTTGCCAATTTTTACATATGACATTAGCAGCCCATGTATTTCATAAAATTCATAAATTTTTCATGAATTTTTCATCTTCTCAATTTAGTCCCTAAATCATAATTTCATCAAAATTCCCTTTACAAAAGTTGTTTATCTATCAACAACCTTTCATTTTCTACCATAAAACATCATAATTCAACTATATTCATTCATGGTAAAACCCTAGTACTTTGATAACTTTACAAATTAATCCCCGAGATAGCTAGATTAAGCTATTACGATATTGGAAATATAAAAATTATTAAAAATGGGACAAGAATACTCACCCAATTGAGCCAAGTAAGCTTGCTAACTTCAAGCTCTCCAAACTAGGGTTTCCATGTCTTTTATTTGGAAAAGATGATGAAAATGATGATATTTTAGTTTGTTTTATTATTTATCATCTTTTTATCTTTTACTTTCCAATTTAATCCTTTTCTTTATTTAATTTTCCATTGATGACTAATCATACTTATCTACTAACTCCTCTTAATGGTCTATTTGCCATATAAAGACCTCCAATTTTGAATTCTATAGCTATTTGATACCTATAGCTACTAGAACTCATCTTTTGCATTTTATGCAATTTGGTCCTGTCCATCGAATTAGACATGTAACCGATAAAATTTCTTTACAAAATTTTCATACAATATTTGAATCATAATGTAGATCATGAAATAATATTAAAATAAATTTTCTTTCGGACTCAGATTTGTGGTCTCGAAACCACTGTTCCGATTTCACTAAAAATGGGTTGTTACATTATGCCTCACATTTTTTGACTTTTCTTCTCCCAGTTAAACTATGTTTTTAGTTTCCCATATAAACTCTGATTAGTGTAGGTTATTTTAATATTATTTGACCTACAAATTTAGCCTATAATTAGGTCTTTTTTCCACCTTAGAAAAATAACTCATTACACATTTAGGTATTAACTTTTATAAGCTATCAGAGAATTTTATGTTTATGTTTTAAGGGTTCTTATTTCGAATTGTGGGGTTTAGTTTTATCTTCATCTTTATACTCTTCATTTTTCCGTTTTAGTAATTTTTTTTGCTGTGATTTTTTTTCCTCTTCGGAGGGGTTTTTCTATGTAAAATATTTGTATTCAATTTTTAATTTCTTTGTTATTTTACTTGTTTGTTACTTAATCGGGTTTATCCCCAACAAAGTGGTATTAGAGCTAGCTCGATTTTCACAATCAACTCGTTCAGAGATGATAGCAACAAGATTTTATATTGATAAGTTTAATGGTATCACAAATTTTAATATGTGACAAGTTTGGATGACGACAATTTTGATTCAGAGCGATCTTGAGAAGGTCCTTACAGAAAAGAAACCTATAAACATGAATAGAATAAAATGGGATAGGTTAGATAAAAAAGCTCTATCCATAATTTAATTATGTCTAACAAATAATGTATTGCAGGAGGTTTTGATGGAGAAAACGACATTCACCTTATGGAAAAGGTTTGAAACCCTCTATGCAACAAAGTCTTTGGCTAATAGATTAGTGTTGAAACAACGTTTATATACGTTTCGTATGAACGAAAGTGAGCACCTTAAAAGTCACATCAGTCAATTTATTACTCTTTTGAATGATTTAAAAAATATTGAGGTTCAAATTGACGATGAAGATCAGGTTATACTATTATTATGCTCTTTACCCCATTTATACAAGTCTTTTAAGGAAACCCTGATTTATGGCAAAATAATCTCTCATTCAAGGATGTGAAGGGTCATTTATTGAGTAAAGACAAACTCAACAATAAATTTTGTTCGAATAGCAAGTCAAATAGACAAGCCTTGGTTTTACAAAAAGTTAAGTCACGTCAAGGCAGATTATTACATATTGCAAAATAAAAGAGCTGCGATTTTTATGGGATATAAAAAGGGGGGGAAATACCTAAACTCAATAGTAGTATGGATAAAAAAAGGAGAAATCGTCAAAGCCTTCAAGCATCAAGGATTGATGGAAATAATTGGAAAGACTCAATTTCTCTATCTATTTTTTTTCTTGTTTCTTTTTCTATGATTAGTTTCTTGTTTTTATTTTAAGATTGTTTTTCAATTTTTTTGATGAACTAAGTTTTCATTTCTAGGATTGCAATGGATTCAATGTTTAGTTAATTGAATTTTTTTTTATTTCTATCTTTTTTTTATTTTTAATAGAGAATTGATTATTTACTCATTCTTGTTCTTCATTGATAATAGTTTGATCAATTATTAATTTGATAAAACTTAAAGAAATTGGAAAAGAACTTTTCGTTTTAGGTCTAGAATAAATAACTCTTTGTCTATATTAGATGGTCAATTTTTTATTCCTAATAGCCATAACTAAGATTTGTTCTTAACCAATTTGATCTAAATTATTGGCATATGAAAATATCTCGATGATTAGATTTAATTAGTTCTTTAATTGCTTGGAAGAGAATTAAGAGAATTTTAGGTCAGTAATCAATTTTATTGTGATAAATTGGGTGGATATTGAACAATTAACTAATGCATTAGATCAAATTATAATTCTATGCTCTTATTATTGATTGATTGTTTCGTTTTAATTTACCTTGCTCATTTTTATTTGTTTGATTTAAATTAAAAATCTGTATTATCGATTTATTTGGATAGGTTATAGAGTAAAACTCACAATACGTATACTAGTGTGTGCGCTTTTTAAGAAATGGTAAAAGTGCACATATGTAAAATGATGCGTGGGTACCTAAGGTTGGGTCATTGAAAGTAGGGGTGAGCAAAACTCGATTCGACTAAAAAAAATCGAAAAAAATTTAAATTTCAAGTTAAACAAATCGAGTTATTCGAATTATTCGAGTTATTCGAGTCAACTCGAATTTTTTTTTCAAATTTCGAGTTCGAATCGAGTTGAGTTTTTAAATTCGAATAACTCGAATAATTCGAATAATTCGAATATCAAATTATAATATTTTACATTTTTACCCAAAACTTCCAAACCTTTTTACTTTTTCCTCAAAACTTTTACTTCTTCCCACTTTCTCCCCAAAACTTTTACTCCCCTCCCATCCCAACCCCTCATCTACCCAAAATCCATTTCCCACCAAAATTTTACTCTCCTATTTACTTTTCCTCAAAATTTTACTCCCAAAACCCCTTAAAACTTTTTATTTTCCCCAAAATTTTTTACTCCCTCCCACTTTCCCCTTAAAACTTTTACTCCCTTTTCATCCCACCCCCCATCTACCCCAAACTCATCTCCCCAATTTTTTTTAATATTTTCCCTCCAAAATTTTACTCTCCCTATTTACTTTCCCTCAAACATTTACTCCCAAAACTTTTTATTTTCCCTCTAAACTTTTACTTCTCACTATTTACTCCCAAATAAAAAATTAAAATTATCCAAAAAAAACTCATAAACATAAATAGTAATAATTTTATTTATATGTGCTATTTATATTATTAAATTAAATTTCACATTTTATACTATTTATATTATTGAATTGTTTATTCATATTGAATATTTATATTAAAATTGAATTATTAATTATGCCATAAATTATTCGTGTTAAAATTTTATATTGGTATTAATTTCACATTTTATCTTTAAAATAACTTTTATTAAAAAGTCACATTATTACATTTAATATATTTTTTAATTCCAAAATACATAGTGACAAGAATCTGAAGATAATTGAAACAACTAAGCAATCAAAAAAGCTAACCCGTATATAAAATATTAGTAAATAAATTATGAGGTGATGAAAGTTAATAAAATATTTGATTATAGTGGAAAAATTTTATTACGATGGGTGATAGTGGTTACAAGAATCCAAAATTATTTTTTAAAATTTAACTCGAACAAATATATTCGATTCGATTCGATTTGAATTCTATCTCACTTGACTCGATTCGAGAAAATTTCAAATAAAGTTTAAATGATAAAATAAGATTCGAAAACTCGATTAACTCGAAAATTTTTTATTTGATTCAATTAGATTCGATCAAATGCTCACCCCTAATTGAAAGATTTGCTTCTTCAGCCAATTGATTGGCTAAAGGATTGAAGTTACTGATATGGTTGATGGATATGGAGATTGTAGGTGGGACTCATTTACACATTGGTTGGACCATTCAATAGTGATGCACATGGTAATAATGCCTTCACCGAGAGAACATTTAGGACTTGATATGTGCATATGGAATCGGTCAAACTCGAGTAAATTTATAGTTTTTTTATGCATATAAACGGATGACTACAGATATGTTGGCACCAAAAGACTCCTTTTGTCTTAATGCTTGAAAGCTTAAGGCTCATCAATGAGAGACAGTTCCTATGGCTAGTGATAAGGGAGAGATTATGCTCAAATAATGAGAGATGTCCGGGCAAGTTAACGGATGATGCCTCTTGTAAGACTTGTAGCGCATGCTAGGGACAACACTTCACGCTTTGTGGGCAGTTTAGGTGCGGATAATTCCCAATGCTATGCAACAAAGCTTCTTCACCTCTAATTTAAACAGCTGCCAACTTGTTAACTTTGATAATAATCTTGCTTTACAGTTTGATGGTGTTGAATGGGAAAAGTTGTTCGGAATTACATGTTGGTGGATTTGGAAGCAATGTAGTGCGGATATTTATAAGGGAGAAAGTTGTAGTGCTAACAAGGTGGTGGTGTTGGGCGATGAATGTAAAGTATGTCGCTCGTTTGGCCAAGGGCCAACACATAGATAATACAAGCCATAGCAATTGCAGTCTCCCTCATGCTGGGTGTGTTAAATTAAATGTTGATGGGGCAGTCGAATCGAATTTTGCAGGGGCATCTACAGGTGGAGTCATAAGAGACATGTATTGGAATTGACTAGTTGGCTACATGTATTTAAAGTTGAATTATGGGCAGCTCTAGATGGTTTAAATGTGGTATAGCAGTGGGGCTTTAAGAAAGTCATGGTGGAAAGTGATAATGATATGGTTGTACAATACGGTTGACTCATACTTGCGCTCTTTAGTTCAAAGCATCAAGGAGTTGTGTCGAAGACAACAGTAGATCATCGTATCACATACCCCATAAAAACCTAATTAAGTGGTTTATTATGCTGCCAAGTTCCCTACAAGAACAAAAACTTACTAGGCAGTGCTTTGAGAATCATATACCTTAGGCATGGAAATTGCTTAGCAATCACGTAACGAGTGCTCAATAGATGTAATAAGTCTACATATTCTGAAAATATATATATATATATATATTTTTTTTTTATTTCATAAGCAGTGCTGAGAAATTGATATCTCTTTTTCTTTTTAATATTTTACTATAATTTTATAGACCGTTTGTCAACCTGGGTCTAAAAATTTTATCATCAGTGTAGAAAATATTTTCAGACACTTAAATAATATGTGGTGAGTGAGGTGGGAGATCCTTGTACGCAATTGGCGGAGCTTCCGATGAGCGGCTGGTGGAAGTTACCATGAAACTTCCTCCCCTCTTTCCTCGTCCCTTCTCAATTTCCAATTAATAATTTCAGCAAATATTTCCTCTACGCTTCTTCAGTAAGGATGGCATGAACCCGATTTTGTCTTCCCCTATCCACAACCTTTATTAGCGTTTTCCTTCTTTTTTACAGATTCAATCAAACTCCCTTCCTTTTTCTTTTCAGATCATCTTCTCTTTCATCACCTCCTAGCTAGGTTCAAACAGGTAGACATTCAATCAAACAATGGCTGGTATGCTTCCTGGTGTTGAATGTGCTAGAAGAAGACGGATCCACCCAACGGGAGCCTTATCTGATTCACCAACCCCTCCTCCTTATCGCTTCACAAGGAAATCCTCTTTTTGTTTGTATACCACCAACCAGGATACTCATTCTTGTTTACAGGTACTTTCTCTTTTCCTATATAGTTCCATCTCTTTACAGCGTTTATAATGTGTTGTTATAGATTGCGGTTACTGTAATTGTTAATCGGTCGTACTTGTGAAAATTTATTAACAGCAATTGGTCTGTAATCATATTTTCATCACGGCAGCAATATAAGAGGAGATTATAACTGAGATTGACTTGAGTTTTAATTTGGGATGTGAATATATTGAAGCAAAGGAGCATGTTAGATGAGGCCTGTGAAGATGAGGAGCTGGGACGGATAGCAAGAGAAGCTAAGAAAAGATTAGATGAGAGGTTGAGATCACAACCTAAGAGGTACTAGAATGGCAATTTATTTATTTATTTATTTATTTATTTCAAGTCTCATTTCCCCTTACTTTGGGCATTGAAAATCAATCCATCAGGCGAAAGAGCAGTGAAAATGGGATGAAAGGGGAGTTGCAGTCAAAGAAGAAGAGTGTGAGTTGGCCCAAACTGAGTTGGAAGAAGTGTTCAACTCAACTTGTTGAATCAAATTCCAAAGGTATTCCAACAGGTTGTACAACTTTTCTTTAGTGTACCCAAGATTACTCTACTGCTTCTACACCAGTTACTCAATTAAGTCTCCCATTTTGATTGTTGGGCTATGTTTTTAGAGATAGTTTCTATTATAGAGTTCGGAAATTCATGAATGGATATTGTATGTTTTTTTTTTTTTTTGGCTAAATTGTGTAAATATGATATGAAATTATCAAATATATTAATATTTAAATATTAGTATGATATGTGTGGATTATCCCTGAATTTTATGTTCATCATGGTATGACTGTATATTATTTTATGTTATTCATCGATGTCTGTGATATATGTATATCCAAAATAGAAAATCATGAAAGATGTATGAGTATGTATTATTTAAGAAATATGCTAATTAATTATAGATATTATAAAAATAATATTTTTTAAAATAAAAAAAATATTTATAATAAAGATAAAATAAAATTTAAATAATGAAATTTACAGTTATGTCTCAACTTGTAAAATATCCAAAGCTATAAATATGACATATGTGTCACAAATAAGGATTAAAAATGGGATTAAATTGAATTTACTAATAAGAGTTAGGTGCAATTATAAGGTGCATTATACTTCTAAAAAAAAAAGTTTGATTTAAATTTTTGAGATGGCATTGTTGAAATGGGAAACTGTAAATTTCGAAAAATATAATTTTTATAAATCATAAAACGAACATAAAGAATACTTTAAATTAAACTGTCCCGTAATTTAAATACCTAGGAAAAATATTTGGATCATAAAACGAATATGTATATTTTGAAATCAATTTTTTCTTCCTAACTAATTTTTTTTATAGATCATAAAAGGAAATCTTCATAACTAACTTTTTTAAGGGACATAATTAACCTTAAAAATAGTATACATGTAACTTTCATTAATTAAAAAATTAAAATTACATACTATTTAATAAATTTTAATTTATTAACTATTAAATAAATAAAAGAAATCATGCACAAAATTTCAAACCTCATCATAGTGGGAGGTTTTAATATTAGTATTATATAAAAACATGCATATGACAATCTACGTGAATGTCATGTTAGTAATGTTAAAAACATTAAATTTTTTATTTATTTAAAATGGTTTGATAAACAATATAAATTTAAGAGTTAAAAAGAGACAAAAAAAATTAAATGAATGGTTAAAACTTTTTTTTGTAAAATTGAAGGGTTAAATAAATCATTATACCTTATATAAAAATATAATCAACGCATAATTTTCTGAATTCATTAACATAATATATTAAAAGCAAATGAAATTTAAAAAAATTAAAACTTTTTTAAATTGGTAACTATTAATGTTTAATTGGTGCTTGTTGAATCCTTAGGCCTGTTATAAATTGATTTTTATTATAGGGATTCGATCAGATTGATCCTCCTATTATGAAATGGATCGATTTAATTTTTAAACTGGTAACTATTAAACATTTAAAAAAATTAGAACTTTTTTAAACTGGTAACTATTAATGTTTAATTGGTGCTTGTTGAATACTCAAGCCTGTTAAAAATTGCTTTCAGTATATTTGAAACCTCGTTTTATTATAGGGATTGGGTCAAATTGATCCTCCTATTGTGAAATGGATCAATTTAGTTTTTATATTTTTAAAAATATCAAGTAAGGTCAAATTTCAAGAGAGTTAGCATTTAATATTTAACCGAGGTTATATTTTGAAAGCTTTTTATGACTTTGTAGATGAAATATTTTGTTTAGAGTTGAACTATAAATAAATAAATAAACTAATTTTCGTGTCATTTTTTAATCAATAAATATTAAAACTATCCCAGTTTGCCTTTATTTGATTCTTTTTAAAAGTATTTAAAAATAGAGGGACTAATTTGATTCAGTCCCTAGAATAGGGGACTTCACAGGTATGTTTACCATTATAAATTAGATAAAGATGAAAAGAAGAGAAAACGACAGCGTTGAATAACAAATAATTGGGCATTGCGTTTCTTCCTTCTCTCTTTCATCTCTCAACGGCTAGTTTCAAGTTACCGTTTTAAGTTCTCCCCCAAGATTCAAAAATCCAATTAACAACCCCACCTTCTTCAGATTTCTACAACATTCCTCAAAAAGAAACTGTTTCTTTCAAAAATCAAAGCACTGGCAACTAAAATCATCAATCTAAAATCCAGATTCAACCCATTTTCAAGCTCTCATCAACAAATCAAAAGGTCAAAAATGGTGTACAGTTATACCCCAACATACTACTCCACCATCCATGATTCCATCACTTCACTTTGCAAGACAATCCTCCCTTTCTCCTTCAAGAAAAAGAGATTGCCTGCTGCTGAACTCAGGCTTTCCAAGCTTCAATCTGATAATCTGAAATGGCAGCAGGATTCCTTTCACCAGATACTCAATCTCATGGGTCTGCATAAAGAAGGGATTTTGGGTGAAGCTGAGGTTACTGCTTTTAGAACTCATTTGCTTGACACGCTCATTGCTTCTCCACCTGAACTTGAACAGCCTGTTATCTTGAGAGATAAACTGCTCTTCTTGCAGGTAACTATAATCTCTCTCTCCTTGTTTGTGCGTGTGTGTTAGTTGAGTGAGTGAAATCATTCTTCAAATTTGATTTCCTTTTGTTGTAGGAACTGCTTCATGCAAAATGTATATCTGAGGAAGAGTACCATTCTTCAAAAAGGCCTTTGTTGCAGCGGTTAGCAGTACAAGGAGCTGAAATCGAGACCAGAGATTTAGTCGTTGCGAATCCAAAAGATTCGAAAGAGAATCAAGAAGAAGAATGGTCTGTGATTGACTTGAAGGATGATAGAGACAATGTGTTGCATTCCAATAATAAATCGAAGAACAACTCTGCCATGAATCAGATCAAAGGAGCAGCCTCGGTTTTCCGGTTCGGATCATCCCAGAAGCCAAGTAAAAACAGATCAGAAAAGAGCATTTTCGATGTGGATCCAAAACCATCATCATCAGCCTTTATGGAGGGTAAGGAAAGTGAAACAAAATCAATTCTAATGCAAGAAGAAGCATTCCCAACCGAGTCTGTGAAGGAGAATGGTAGCGCAAAAAGAAAACCATTTAAAACCCTGTTTCATAGAGAGCAAAGAGAGGGGCATAATAATGGCCCTGGTTTAGAGGAGAAAGCATCAAAATCAGCAAAGAAACAATGGGGTTTTGATGGTTTCAAGAAATGGAGGAGAAATGATTCAGAGGATGAGACAGCTCCTTTGCCTCTCAACGAAAGATCAGATAGTGAAGCATTCATGGGGTCATGCCAACTTGTTGCAACTCCCATCGGAGAGGGACCAGACACCAAACAGATTAAGAGGAAGCTGCTTGCAAATGGAGCTCCATCGGATTTCTTCATCGATAAGGTTCGTCTTAATGAAGAAACGAAAAAAAAAAATGTTGTTCTACTTTCTGTATACTAGTGTTAGCTTATATCAAATATCCGCTTGCAGGTAGTAGGAGACAAAATAAAGAAGGAGCTATCACGAATTCAATCAGAGCTCTCCACCACAAACCCCAATCTTAAATTTTCGTAAGCAAATTCTTTCCATTAAACCTTAAATCCTATTTTGCTTTTGCATATTTGCCTAAGTTTTGTTGTGCTTCTTGTAATTCCACTAGGGATGATCAAATTGAAGCAATTTCCACAACCCTTCCTGTGGACAAGGCTGACCTCAAAAAGTTCTTTCCCAAGTAAGGATGCTAAAAAAATCATGATTTTCTTAGACGGCCAAATGATGAACATTTCTGTTTCTTATTGTCTGTATTTTTTTTGCCAACGTTGAAGGTCGTGGTGTGATAGATATGGAGAGGTAGTTCTAGATGTGGTGAAGAAAGAATTCAGGGAGCATGTAGGAGAGATGGAAAACATGAGAAATGTTACCAGACAGAAGCTTAAAAACAACTCGAGGCGATGGACTACTTTTGATGATGATAATGAGAATTGTCACCCAAATCTCTTTGATAATAAAAACCCAAATCCTGAATCAGCTGTCTTCCAAGATCATAACCCCTTTTGGAACCAAAGGCGTAGCTCTTCTTCTTTCCTGGGTTAAAGGTGAAAAACCAAATATGCAACTGCTATTATTTGTGTTGTTAATTTCTCAAGTTATATATTATGTATTTAAGATTGTACCAGTGTATGAACTGTTAAAGAAGAACTCTGTTCTTCTAAGTAATCATACTGCCGCTTCATCTTCATTTTAATGCCAAGGTTGATGCCATCCTTTCAAACTCATTTTTATTCCTGCTTGATTGATTATACATGCCAACATCTGTAAGCATTGATAATAACCCAGCATTGGTTTTTGGTTGATTACATTAAAGATGTAGCCATCAATGAGTAAAGTGCAAGGCCAAAAAGATCCTATTTCCTCAATTTGCTAAACTTAATAGTTCCACATAGGCCCCATCTACGAGGAAAAAAAGATGCTACAACATGGTAAACAGGAAATAAAAATAGATATAACATTAATTCAAGAATCCATTACTATATTTACATGTATATGTACAGTTACATCAAAGAGATGGAATCTCAGAGTTTGAGACAGAAGACTCCCCACCACCATGACGAACATCGCCTCTGCAGAGTGGGCACACTCTGCAAACCAAGAGTAAAAAAGAGGAAAAAAAAAACAAGTAAGTTCCCGAAAGATAGGAAAAAAGAAAAACAACGCATGGTGCAGGGGAAGTGTAGCAATACCCGTGTATCTCTTTGAGCCATTTATCCACACAAGACATGTGAAACTCATGCTGGCAAGGCAGAATTCTTATTTGGTCTCCTTCCTCATATTCACCCAAACATATATGACACCTATATATAACAGGGTCAATAGAAGCAATGTGAACATAATTATTAAAAAGAAAGGCAAAATTGAGTATTATGCACCTTCAATCTACAAGTAGTAAGAAAGAAAGAACTTACTGTTCAACAGCATCCCCGTCCTCAGCTACATTTGCTTTTTTGTGACTTCTGAGGGGGAAAGAATCAACTACAGATTCGGGAGCCGGCGGTGATACCATGGATAGGGAAAGTGATACTGGTTGACGATGCAAAACCTACAAATTATTATATGGTAAGCTATGAAATACAAGATCAACTTTTCACGGGCTACAGGGACAGTAGACAAAATTATAGAAACAAGATGATTGGACATTAGACAAGTAGAAAGAACATGCCAGTTGCTAAAGGAAAACTACCTCAAATAGAGCCTCAGCAAGCATAACTATTCGTGATATGCTCACACGAGCACTAGACTCATCAGTTATCAGGGAAGAATCACATGAGCAAGTACCATCAGGGTGGATTCCAGATGGACAAAATGTAGCTCGCCGATGATTTTCATCATGTCCACCATGCAGCCTTAACCAATTCTGAAAAGAACCAAATGAGATAATTAATAAAAGTTACCTAAGGGAACTAGGCAGGGCAATGAGGTGGAGGGACAGATATTGCTTTATCTCTCCCACCCCACCTTTAGAGTACCCTGTCACATGATACCATCCCTGCCTCCATGGAAGCTGGTTACATCCATACCCACTCTGCTCCACCGCTTACCTCAATTCTTTAAAATTATAATTTAATTATGAATACCATATCTTAAATTAAACTATTAATATTACTCACTTTAAGCAAGACCGATTACTACAAATTTCCACTTTTACATATAATATGTATATGAACATTTAAGGATGTATATGAGAGAGTGTAAAATATATAAAAGGATAAAACAGTAATTTTATATGCAGGGCAGCATGGAACAAACTGGCCTGCTTTCAAACAAATTATAACCCACCCACCCACCCCCCTGGGTGCACTTTCAAATAAAAATTCATCCATTCAGGGCAGACCAGTGCAGAACCGATAGAGTAAAATTTTGCCATCCAAAAGGGATCAGACTGACAAAATATTCTGACATGATTACAATTAAGATTAGAATTAAGATTATAATTTCAAACAAAAATTGATCAAGGCTCAAAGAACAAAGGACGATAAGCACCACCATCCAGGAATACTAGAGCCAAGATAATTTTCAAAAGAAAACTAGTTACTTAAAGCAAAATAACTAAAAGCAAGTTGGATAACGAAAATCAAAGTGCTTTGCAATTAAATACCTCTAGTCTTGAGTGCCGTCTTCGTTCATTTAATCTATGAATTCTACTGCTGAGGTAACCAGAATCACCTGCAGCCCCATCATAAAAGAAATCACCATCGAAATCAAGGAGCCATCTGTTATCAAATCCTGGATCATTATTATCATCTGTTGAAAGAAAAATGGACTGGGAATTATTAACTCTTCTGGAACTGCGTCTCGAAAAAGCATCTGAAAACATTCTTCTGCTATTCCTCCTGGATTCACGATTACTTGTATCAGCGGTGCCACCAGATAAAATATTGGAAGAGAGACTCACAAGATCAACATGAAGAACACTTCCATCCCCTTGGCTCCTCTCCCTATTAGATAGGAGAAATCCTAAACCTGAAGGCATCACTTCTATAATGGATTCACCTCCAATGGAGTGAGAAGTCTCCGGTTCTGAGGCATGAGGAGCGGAAGCAAAACCAGAGTTACTTACTGTTGTTACTTCACGCAACTCATTCTCAACAGGTATCCTGTGCGAATTTGAATCTTCAAGGCCTCGAGGAGACAAAATACTTGGCTCAGGACAGACCTGAGACACACCCTTGTTTGCATTTTCAAATCTGCCTGCACCCTCATTAGTCGAAAGATTTTCTGAGACAGGATCTGAAGACTGTTGCTCTATAAAGGGAGTGCTAGCTGAAGTACTACTATCCTTATGAGATTCACCACGATTATAACCAGCATCTACCTGAGAAGCAACTAACTCTGTATTTTCAGTTGAGCATTTCCTACAATGACTAGTTTCTACATCTCTAGAACCACCTTCAACAGAGGAATTCTGACTGGCTGCAGAACTGCTTTCAGCTGGAATTCCAGTTTCACTATCTATGCTGCTAAATCTTGTTCCCATACTGCATATCAAAGCAGATTCCTCCAAGGGACTTTGGACAATGTTGCTAACTGGGTCAGAATGATCTGCCGACTTCACCAGAATTTCAGTTGGATAATTTTCCATCTACAACAAAAGAATGTATTGTATCATTCCCTGCAGCATTATTCTAGAGCTTCCATGTGAAATGATTAGATTACAACCTAAATACAAAGAAGAAAAGATAACTTCCAAGACATAAACTTGTTAAGGAACATGCAATGCACAAGAAAGACTCTTGTATCCTCAATGACTTCATGGAGCTCTCTTGGTGACCCAGGTTTGGAGCAACAATTATGAAATGCTCAACCACTGCCACAAAAAAGCTTCTCTTTCCGCCTCCTGTCTACATCTTGGAACCGAGAGGAAAGCTAAAAAGTTAAGCTACTTCATGGAATTTTAACTAAAAATGAACTTATTCAAGTGCAAAGTTGTATTGTTCGTTTTAAATAAATAAATAAATAAAAATAAAAAAGTAAAACACCAACTGAAAACAATCTAACCAAGTAAACTTGCTAAATTAATACCAGCCTCCAAGAGTTTGTGTAGCATATTTAAGCTAGAGTGGTCTTAATCCACAGACAAACTATTCGACATTTTACACTGCAGAAAGAACATTGCAGTTCTATTCCAGTTCTTCCCTCCAAATAAATGACACACTGACAACTAACCCTAAAATAAAATGAAAATTTGCTTTTAAAAGAGTGAAATTCATAGAAAAAGACACTTCAGAAATTTAAGCAATGCACTGATAGCTCATTCATGCAAGCGCAGCAGGCAATTTTTTTTTTCTTTGGGTCAAAAGGTGAAGGGGATAGTTGAATGTGCAAATTTAATGCAACACCAAGCCAACAACCAGACAAGTTTATTCTTTGTGGCAAGTGCGTTGCAAGAACCAGTCAATATTCTCCAATCAAAAATAAAGGCTGACACAGCACAAGAACCAAATCCTGCAAGGAACCAGATTCCTCATGTTCCCTTAAGAGCATTTTCCATTATGAAGCTATTGGTGAATACAAAATTGAACCTACTACTGGGGGAAGAGAAGGTCCAAAATATCATAAAAGAAAGGCTGGCACTCAGTATTTGCATCATTCAAACGTCCCAAGTCTAAAACCTTCTCCCAGACCAATACAACATCAAGTAAAGCACTACTTAAAATGAAGCAACCATTAATTTTGGAATTTTTAAAGAGAAGGCGAGCAATTTCAGACAATAAAACAATAAAAATGATCAAAGAAAAAAAAATCAATAGAGGAACCCTTGACATAGTTAATTGAGCAACATAAAAAATCAACAATTTACAAATAGTATATATCTAAGCAGAAACCTTAATAGCTTTTATCTATCCCTTTTCGGACCAGAGGACTTAGGAAAAATTAAATCAATTACCATGCAACTTCAAGCCTGAATTAAAGCCAACAAAAAAGGACAGGTTTCTACATGAATTACCAGAAAGAAGTAATATTTCATATGAATTAAGCCAAACCCAGTTCACAAAAATGTTTATTGGACACCAAAAAAAAATAAAAAGAACAGGGCCATTGACTTTATGATTAAAAACTCCAAATTTAATAAAATTCCCATATAATTCAGCAGCCAAAATAACCAATCTCAAATAAGCCATTAAAAAATATCAAACTTGTGCTAGATAATTACCTCAAGAGGAGCATGAGATGAAGAGGTACCGCAGATGAAAAAAGAAGAGAGTCTGGAACGCCGTTTGGGTCGGCGGTTGAGTCTCCCCCATGATGGGTTCGAGCCTTGTCGGCTGCTACACGACCCCATCCCAGCCCCCTTCTTTCTAAACCTCCTCCTCCTCCTCCTTCAAAGGCTTTCAAGAAAAAAAAAATCTTCTCTACGACTGATAGCTTTATTTTCTTCTTTTTGAAAGTGAAAGTCAATAAATGAAGATAGAAGGAGACGACCCAATTCAATGTTTGAAAAATGACGGAGAGAGAGAGAGAGAGAGATGAATTATTTCTATGGACTTACGTGTGAATGGGGAAAGAAGAAAAGGGGGTGCAGAGGAGCGTTTGTGCTTTGGACTTTTTCTTGGTTCATAAGCTTTGGGTTTTGTTTTATTATACCCCTTTGGATTTGCAATCCTCACAATTAGCCATCACCTGTCATCTTAATTCATTATCTCACATCAATTGGATCTATTTTTTTAAACTTTTAATTACCTTAAAATTTTTAAATTTATTTTTCTATGCCGATTGAATTTTAATTTGATTGACATAAACATTATTATTAATACAAGAGAACTCAGCGTTTGAGTGCATTAAAATGCAATATTCTCCTATAAATAAATTGAATAATTAGATTATTAAAAAATCTATTTTATCCCTAAAAAAACTCTATTTCTAGAATTTTTATTTTAGATTGACAGTATGCTTAATAATTGTTTTTATTTTTATAATATATATATATATATATGCTTAACAAAAAAAATTTATTTTATTCTTTTCACAAACAAAAAACTACAAGGAAATTGAGTGGTTAATTCAAAAATAGTTAAGCATTGTAAGAGGATGGCTGGATGAATAGAATAATAACTTTCACTTTTATAACAAAAATAACCAATTTCTATAATTACAGGATTTTGTTTGATTTATTCCGACCGTATACTGTTAATAGGGGAAATTCCATCATTAGTCATTCAATTGTTAGTGTATTTTTTGTTTGGATCACTAAATTATAAAACTAAAAAAAAAAAAAACAAGCTTTTAATTTTATCACCAACATTTTTTATTGATTTTGTTTTGGTTACTCTCAATTAAATCACTAATAGAAATAATGGTGTGGTCTTTTTAATTGTTATAATAATACATTTAGTCCTTAGCATTTACGTATTCTATCCATTTGATCTTAATTTTAAATAATTTAATAAATTTAATTCTTCATTTTTATAAATTCTATCAATTTAATTCTCAACATCTTTTAGCGTAAACACATATAAAATTTTCATGTCATCTTTCTAGGTTTTTAAAAGAAAATTTTCCTATTTCAAAATAATTGACATTAAATTTTGGTAAGAATTTTAAAATGGAATCTCAAATTTGGCACCATTTGGCATGATCGATGTTAGAAAATAATTGCATTCAGTTTTTTTTATAGCGATAAGTGTTTTCATCTATTTTACAGTTTGAGCTTAGTTTTATTCGGACTGGGGTGGTATTCCGGTAAAACCCTCTCAACAATATTGACTCTAAAATATAAATTTGATTGAAAACTTCAAACACTTGGGAAAAAGAGAATCCCTTCCACTTCTTCCAACTACTTGTTGGTAACTGTGTTGATTTTTAATTAAACTAGAAATATTTTCTATGGTCTCATCTCACGTGGTGCTAGGGATAAATAAATATTGTATGGAGAAAAAAATAAACCTCGTCATCAATTAATATATTTGGCATAATGAGTTTTTAGCCCTCAAACTTTAAAAAAAAAATTATTTGAGCCATCTATTTAATTTTTCGCCTTTTTTAGCCCTTGAACTCGCATTTTTTGTTAAATCACATAAAATGGATGGAAAAGTTAATGTTTGTTAACTTTGTTGGCGTAACATACATGTGGATTGCCATGTAGATGACATGTAAATATTTAATTATTTTTAAAATTTTAATAATTTTTTATTTTTAAAATTACCTTTTTTATATTTTTTAAAAATTTTAATTTTAATTAAATGCTGATGTGTCATCCACATTGCAATCAACATGTATGCAACATCAATAATATTAAAAAACTTTAATGTTTCCATTTATTTTGGATGATTTGACAAAAAGCACAAGTTTAAGGGCTAAAAATGTAACAAATTAAATGGATGGCTAAAATGATTTTTTTTTGTAAAGTTGGAGGGTTAAAAAATTTATTATACCATTACATTTTAAATTTTATTTTTTACTCTCATAAAATTATATGCGTGTTAAGAAATAATATATAGATCTTTTTAGAGAAGTGTTAAATAAAATTTTGAGTTTTTAGATATTATTATAATAAATCAAAATTTAATGACATCTTTAATATTATGAAATCTAGTTTTTTATATAATTTTTTTTTAAAAACTCAAAATTTAACTGTGTCAAAAATTACGGTTTTGAGATCTCGTTTCTGTAAATTGAATCTGTAAATATTAAATAGGTATATTTACAGAGTTAGTATATAGATAATTGAAATTCGATTATGTAACACCCCCTAACCCCAAACCGTCACCGGTACAGGGTTATAAGGCATTACCAGACATATCAAACAATTTACGAATAATTCACAAATAAAATAGCATTCATAGTGTAATTTAATAACTAAGTCCCTATAATGGACTCTTAAAGTCTAAAACATGTATTAAAAATGGAACAGAACTTATTTGAGTACTCTGGAAATTTTTTTTTTTAAATTTCGACATCATTTCTACTTATCTTTATGTAAAACCCCCTGCAATTAAAATCAAATTCATTCCAAACATAACCCAATTCAACTAATTCATTTCACACACTCATTATCCATTCCAAAATTCTTCTAATCAAACTCAATCAATATAATACCAATTTAAATTTACCAATGTGCTAATTAAATTGAAATGGATAAACTTCTTCATTATAATTCTTAGACATATATTACTAATATTTTTAACCATTTACAATCAAAACATAATAACCTTTATACACATCCTATGTACATGCCACATTACCAAAAGAAAGTATACATCACCAAAAGTTTACTGAAGTCGGGTCTGGCTTTGGATGCTGGTTCAATACTTGACTTCTACAACCTGCGCACGGAAACAACCGTACGCTGAGTATGGATATACTCAGTGATATCACTATAATTCAATTGATAATTAAATACATTAAATCACATACATACTTTTACATTACAATTATCATAACATAATGAACAATTCAATCATTTTATATTATCATTTGAATATATATACTAATCTTATTTATTTATTTCAATTCTCACTTTTCATATATGCCATATCATTCAAATTTAGTTTTATGATCAATAAATTTATTTCATTTATCCCTATTAACTTGACTCGGACTTGGCGGATACACGGATTCCAACCAACACACCGGATTAGCACTAGTGCTCATCGGTCAAAACCGGAACAGTAACAGTAACTGTAACAGTAACAGTACGGTACACAGAATACCTCATCGGAACAAATCCAGAACAGTAACAGTAACAGTATTCAACACACAAAGTGCTGAATCGATAACGGTAACAGTAACTGTATTTGACACAAAAGTGCCGAATCGGTAACAGTAACAGTAATTGGCACATAGGTGCCTGATCAATAAGCTGTCAAATCCCGTACTCTTCCATATCCTATGGCATGCCAACTATATCCGACTAGCCTGACTAGTTAATAGGATATTTAATTCACTTTTTCAGTACAATTTCTATCTCATTTCAATTTCACAATATTGCAGTAATTCATTACATAAGTAATTTCACAGTTCAATGTAGTACACATAACAATATTCAAAAACTTTATAGTTCAATTCAATACTCAAAACGATATTCAGTATTCCGTAATTTAATTCAGTATTAATCTCAATTTCAGTATCCAATCATAAATTTAGCATTTTACAAACACTTACCTTAAAATACTTACCATACATAATTAGTAAATTAAACACAAAGTAATGATAAAGTTTGAATTATAATGATACAAACCAGAATTTTCTTCGAATTTAATCCTCGACGATCTTTTCTTTTCCTTTTTGGGCCGATGCTTCAGGCTCGATATTAGCTACGAACAATTAAAATAATTTCACAATCATTAGCACAACAATTTAATTGCTGAAATTTTTATCTAACTTTTACTTTAATTCTAATTTAATCCTAACTAAACCTATATATTTTTCTTGTAACACCCCCTAAACCCCAAACCGTCATCGGAATAGGGTTACGGAGCATTACCGGACTTATCGGACAATATACAAATTATACGCAAATAAATGTTAAACATAATGTAAAAACAATCATACAGTCCCTTATATGGACCCTCGAGGCCCAAAAATATAAGTCAAGAGTAGTTCGGGACTAATTGGAGTACTTATAAAACTTTTCGAACATTTTAAAAGTTATTCTCAAGTGCAGGGCTTACACGCCCGTGTGAATTAGGGACACGTCCGTGTGACCCTATGACATGCCCGTGTTCATTGCCCGTGGTTGATTCTGTTAAAACTAACACGGTCTGGACACACGCCCGTGTGTCCTGCTAACCAGGCCGTGTGCGGCTATCTACCAAGCCTTGGCCTCCCTAAAACACAAATACACAAATAAACCACCTAACTCATTTGTATAAAACACTTAATCAAATGCCATTCATTACATTTGCAATTTCAAAATAACATACACATAAGACACCCTAGGTACATGCCACTATTAACAATTAACACACTTTACCTTATTAACTTTGGGATCGGCCTGGGATGCTGATTTAACGTTCTACCTTTATTTAACCTACGCACGGAAACAAACCGTACGCTGAGTATGGGTATACTCAGTGGTATTTCTATAATCCAAACATTTAATAATATAATAAATACTCAAGATCATAATAACAATCACAATTATTTACTTATTCATTTCATAGACAAATTTCAACTACTTACCATATAAATTCTGTACAAATCATTTAATAAACACAATAACTTAATTGTTCGATTCTTTAATAAATCATTATTATTTATTCTTTTCTTTCACTTGCTAATCGGTATAACTTTCCTTAATTTTATTCACAAATCACTATTCAAAAATCAGTAATCTATATTTAACTATGTGCTTATCAATCATATTCCATTCTAGTCCGTTTTAATAACGGTCAATTTCATTTATATCATATTAATTTACTATCCTTGATAACTTTCACTATATATATATATATATATAATTCATACCAAGCCAACATAATTCAAATAATTGATTCAATGAATTTTCACTAAGATTTCAGACAATATAATAACCTTGGATTCAATTCTCATCCATATATAATTATTCAATTTACTTTTCAAATATGAACAATTCATGAACCTTAGGTTCATGCCTTCAATCTCATTGCACAATTTTTATTTCACATTTCATATTACAAAACCCCTTTTCACTTTCTATTCAATGATTCAGATAATCAAATTCACTTTCTTATTTTCTTTTAATAGCTCAATCACATTTATTCGGATTTTACCATTTCACTTATTTACCCCTATTAACTCGACTCGGACCCTGGCAGATACACGGATCTAATTAAACATATCAGAATGGCGACCAACGCCTCATCGGATAGTTCGAAGTAAAGTGGCTACCAAAGCCTCATCGGATAGCTCGAAGTAATTCTATGGCACACCTAGTACCTCATCGGCATAGCCGAAGCAAAGTGGCTACCAAAGCCTCATCGAAACTATCCGAAGCAAATCTATGGCACACCAAGTACCTCATCGGCATAGCCGAAGCAAAGTGGCTACCAAAGCCTCATCGAAACTATCCGAAGCAAATCTATGGCACACCAAGTGCCTCATCGACTCGAGGTCGAAGAATCTCTGAACTGTTCCGATCCTATGGCATGCCAACTATATCCACTAAGCCCGACTAGTTAATAGGGTCTCAGAAACACATATTATTGTCAATCACTTTCTCGTATTTTCAATCAATTTCACATCAATTGCACTTTGGCCACATTTTTCTCACATATTTTTCAATTTAAGCGCAACTTGCTTTAATTTCACAAAATCAGATATTTTCACTTCAATTCACATTTTAATATCAAATATTCAAATATCACAATTCCATATATTTATATCAATTTTCTCGTATTTCCAATCAATATATTTTTAATATAACATTCACTCATTATTGTAGTTTTTACACCAATCATATAAATTATATAATTCAACCAAAATAATTCCAATCATTATAAATTCAATAAATTCAATAAATTCATCGTATGCGGAAATCAATCCATTTCAATTATAAGACATCATAATTCGAACACCAACAATTGCCATATGTATATAAATTTAACAAATAATGACTAAGTTTAGATTATAGAAATACAAACCGTATTTTCTCGAGCTAACTCCCGTTGTCTTTGCCATTTTTCCTTTCTTCTTTCTTTCTTTCTTTTTCTTCCCCTTCTCACGTTTGGTTCTCTGTTTCTTTTCTTCTTTTCATCCTTTTATTTCCTTTTTAATTTCTTTTATTACTTAATTAATAACTAATTACAAAATATCTAATTATAACAAATAAATAAATTACAAGTGTATTTATACAAACACATACACATGTATTATTCCACCACCATACATTTGTCACCATCATAATTAATAATAATAACATTAAATAATTAATAAATTATCTTTTACTTAATTAATAAGTAAATATATATCTAATATACACTTGTACCAATAATATAAACACACAATTATTTATTTTCTATCATACACATGTCACCTTTTATGGTTTATTTGCTAATTTTATCCTTTAAAAATTTTCTATTCTATAATTAAACTTTTATTCTCTATTCAATTTAATCCTTTCGACCAATTATTTCTAATTAGACTAAATTTACTTAATTAAACTTTAATTAACCACTCATCTAACTGCATAAATATTTTTAATAATTATTTATAAACCCATTTTTCATAAACGAAGACCCAAAAATAAACTTTTCTGATAACCGAAAAATTCGGGTCGTTACATTTCTTCCCCCCTAAAAAAAATTTCGTCCTCGAAATTTATCTGAGAGAGGTGGGGGTTTAAGTACAAAGATCCCTCTGTTTCTCTCGGTTCCCGTATTGCTTTCTTAATATCATGACACTATTGCACAGGCTAGTATTTCAACCGACTCTTTTTCATACCATAGATCATATCAAATCTCAATATCCTTTGTTCGAGATAACATGTAAGAGATCTGTTTTACATCATTTGAACGCTGAGTCCAAAAAAAAAAAAAAAAAAAAATTTCCATAAGTTCAGAGGCCATACCATTCAATATATTGCCAGTCCAATCTTTCCTCAGATTCACGTAGCCCAACAAAATAAGCACTCAATATTCTGACGTTTCAAATTTACATATGATTCCTATCTGACAAACTGTTTCAATCTATCTCGAATCACTTTCATTCAACTCTATCCAACTCTTAGATGTCCAACCTCTTCGACCATATAGTGCTTCATACAGAGCCATTTGAATACTTGATCAGAAACTATTATTATACATAACTCGGCCAATGATAAATAACATCCCAACCTGATCCGAAACCAATTACACAAACCTGTAGTATGTCTTCTAAAATATGACTAACTCATTCCCAGATTATCCATCTGTCTATAAATGGAAAACTGTACTGAAATCAAAATAAATACTCAATAATTTCTTGTAACTGTTTTCAGAATCCCAAAGTGAACTATAAACTCGATCAGAAATTATCAATACTGGAATTCCATGAAATCTTACTATTTCCCAAATGTACATCTCAGTAAGGTTCAGAAATAACCAATCAATTCTGGCCATTATAAAATGAGCTAACTTGATAAACAGATCTATTATCACATATATCAAAGACTAACATTCCATATAGCTCGTCGATTTCACAGACTTATATCTCATTTCTGTCCCAATATCTTTGCTAGCTTTAATAATTCTGTAAGTACCAGTACCGGATATTCAGTTGAAATTAATCCTTTATCAGACAATAGCAATCTAATTCACTTACTAATATACCACTGCAATAATAAGTTCCTTACCCAAATTCGGACTGAACCAAAACTGATGCTTCAATTATGTAAATGGAGCAGTACCTCAATATCAATAATGCACTCTAAGATAGAAAATGAATACTGGAAATAGCTCTATTAACCACCGGTATAATAACACAACTTCTATAATCTAAGATCCATACCACTGAGCTTCCATAACCGAACCATGATTTACAGCAGTAATATATATTTATCTTCAATCAAAGAATACCCCTTCAAAGACGAATCATCTTTAATAGATGAGATCAGCCCATAAAAAAAAATAAGAAAACCAAAATAATGAAATCCCAATTATGAAGTTATATTGAATCCTCGAGATTAGAAAACCACATTGAACGATAAAGAAATCCATAATACTCCAGAGAAAAACCAGAAGAAAAATTATCATTCGTACCCACTAGAAACAATGGTTATAGAGATGATGTAAATTGCATAATATAATTCAGAATGCCCACTAGTAAAAGTAGAAAATATCTTCATATGAGTCTAACCATCAAATCTTCTGTCTAACAGAGCAGATCAGAAATCCAAAGAAAGTAGAGGAATACCGATTATGAATTAACCCAATCAATAATACTTCTATCTAATGTTATGACTAACCAAACTCTTTATATAATAAGAACCACGTCTGAAAATGAACAGTTGCATATACCTCTGAAGACAAAAGAACATATAGAATACCCATATAAAATACCCAAAAGATATCGCTGTAAGATACCAGACTATAGCAGCTGCATCTAGATATGTTTGCAACTTCACCACTAATCTACTAATATACATAATCATCAGTGATCCCGTATCATTCAATTTACACACGAGGCTTGTTTGGAAGAATTTTTTTTTTAACTCAATCTGTAAATACCATATCTTCCAAAAATTCTTTTCTCAAATTTCTGGTAATAACCGACTAATCTCAGAAAACTTCTGATTTCAGATATATTTTTCAATATTTTTCAGACACCAGATCTATAGCAAATTCAGCTTCTCTAATTAGTAAATCGGGTAACTCTTTTTGGAACATATCAGAATTGCCACTGATTTAAACTTAACTCAGATACTTTCATATCCAATACATAAGCAAAATAAGTACCATAATCTTTTCCGGCACATTTCTGAATTAACATAAACAATATCACAATAGACAAATCATTCAATCTTCTCTGATTCAAACTAAATACTTCATCATCCCAACTTTGCAATATAATATATTTTTGCCTATAATTTACCACAGCATCTTGCAAAGTTAACCGTTCCATTCTCATAATCACATCAAACAATAATAACATCAAATTAATCAGAAAACAATATTTTAGTATCATTATCAGACAATTCCCGTAAATTTTATCAACCAATGATTACTGATCTGGAAAATTTGATACTTCCACCAAAATTTAATGAACTCAACAGATAAATCCTTAGTAGATAATAAATTCATATAATCATGAGAATAATCAAACCAAAAGCAATTTAGAATAACCACATCAATTCGATAAAGAAGAAAGTACCTAGAATGACATCCGGGAGAAAAATATCTTCTTCAACTGTCTTTAATCAATCACTAAGATAATGATCAGGAGAATCATATCTAACTCATATTCCGCTCTTTATTCTGCATTCTTCGACTTTATATTTTCATTTAAACCATTTTCAAACCACTCGTACATTATAATTCCTATCGGAATACACTCTCTGGTATATTTAATCAATCGGACAAATTCCCTTCATGCGTAATTACAGTCTTATAACTCTGTTTAACTTTAGGAATTCTTCACATCTCCAATCAAGAAATTTCTGACTAACATATACTTCTTTCAGAACTCATTTCAGAAAATTCTAAATAGCCATTTCATAGTCACAACATAAATCAATATTTCTATTACTGGCAAGCTAGATCTTTTAGCAGAATATCATGCGTTTTTTATTATTTATTCGGCGAATGAAACAATTCATTTACAGCCCTGATAATATTCTCTTACCACACTGCAATTCTTTCAAAATCATTTTCAATTGTAATTTCCAATCCCTCCACACTATATTTACGGAATATTTAATAACAGATACTTACTTGTTCAGATGAACTCTGAATCTTAAAGCACTTCGGGAACCGATTGAGAAACAGGAGAGGTAGTTATCATAACAAATATAATTTCTTATATTCACTAAAAAGCATCATTTATAATTTTAACATTATATATCATTTCTTTCTCTATCATTTCATCATTCCATATTCACTGGTTAATTACTCACTTCAGTAATTCTCAGTGTTATCGATTCAGTTTCTATTTTATTCACAAAACTCTTCATTCTCAGTATATATCTTATAATCAATTCTATCAATATATTCTTTTAACATTTTCACTATAAAACAAAAGCAAACAAATATATCAGCATCCGATCCCGATTCAATTTCAGCTTAATTTTGGCATGTACCTCTAGACTCAATTTCGAGCTCGATTTAGTCCGAGAATCGGCTAAACCTATAGCTCTGATACCACTAAATGTAACACCCCCTAAACCCCAAACCGTCATCGGAATAGGGTTACGGAGCATTACCGGACTTATCGGACAATATACAAATTATACGCAAATAAATGTTAAACATAATGTAAAAACAATCATACAGTCCCTTATATGGACCCTCGAGGCCCAAAAATATAAGTCAAGAGTAGTTCGGGACTAATTGGAGTACTTATAAAACTTTTCGAACATTTTAAAAGTTATTCTCAAGTGCAGGGCTTACACGCCCGTGTGAATTAGGGACACGTCCGTGTGACCCTATGACATGCCCGTGTTCATTGCCCGTGGTTGATTCTGTTAAAACTAACACGGTCTGGACACACGCCCGTGTGTCCTGCTAACCAGGCCGTGTGCGGCTATCTACCAAGCCTTGGCCTCCCTAAAACACAAATACACAAATAAACCACCTAACTCATTTGTATAAAACACTTAATCAAATGCCATTCATTACATTTGCAATTTCAAAATAACATACACATAAGACACCCTAGGTACATGCCACTATTAACAATTAACACACTTTACCTTATTAACTTTGGGATCGGCCTGGGATGCTGATTTAACGTTCTACCTTTATTTAACCTACGCACGGAAACAAACCGTACGCTGAGTATGGGTATACTCAGTGGTATTTCTATAATCCAAACATTTAATAATATAATAAATACTCAAGATCATAATAACAATCACAATTATTTACTTATTCATTTCATAGACAAATTTCAACTACTTACCATATAAATTCTGTACAAATCATTTAATAAACACAATAACTTAATTGTTCGATTCTTTAATAAATCATTATTATTTATTCTTTTCTTTCACTTGCTAATCGGTATAACTTTCCTTAATTTTATTCACAAATCACTATTCAAAAATCAGTAATCTATATTTAACTATGTGCTTATCAATCATATTCCATTCTAGTCCGTTTTAATAACGGTCAATTTCATTTATATCATATTAATTTACTATCCTTGATAACTTTCACTATATATATATATATATATAATTCATACCAAGCCAACATAATTCAAATAATTGATTCAATGAATTTTCACTAAGATTTCAGACAATATAATAACCTTGGATTCAATTCTCATCCATATATAATTATTCAATTTACTTTTCAAATATGAACAATTCATGAACCTTAGGTTCATGCCTTCAATCTCATTGCACAATTTTTATTTCACATTTCATATTACAAAACCCCTTTTCACTTTCTATTCAATGATTCAGATAATCAAATTCACTTTCTTATTTTCTTTTAATAGCTCAATCACATTTATTCGGATTTTACCATTTCACTTATTTACCCCTATTAACTCGACTCGGACCCTGGCAGATACACGGATCTAATTAAACATATCAGAATGGCGACCAACGCCTCATCGGATAGTTCGAAGTAAAGTGGCTACCAAAGCCTCATCGGATAGCTCGAAGTAATTCTATGGCACACCTAGTACCTCATCGGCATAGCCGAAGCAAAGTGGCTACCAAAGCCTCATCGAAACTATCCGAAGCAAATCTATGGCACACCAAGTACCTCATCGGCATAGCCGAAGCAAAGTGGCTACCAAAGCCTCATCGAAACTATCCGAAGCAAATCTATGGCACACCAAGTGCCTCATCGACTCGAGGTCGAAGAATCTCTGAACTGTTCCGATCCTATGGCATGCCAACTATATCCACTAAGCCCGACTAGTTAATAGGGTCTCAGAAACACATATTATTGTCAATCACTTTCTCGTATTTTCAATCAATTTCACATCAATTGCACTTTGGCCACATTTTTCTCACATATTTTTCAATTTAAGTGCAACTTGCTTTAATTTCACAAAATCAGATATTTTCACTTCAATTCACATTTTAATATCAAATATTCAAATATCACAATTCCATATATTTATATCAATTTTCTCGTATTTCCAATCAATATATTTTTAATATAACATTCACTCATTATTGTAGTTTTTACACCAATCATATAAATTATATAATTCAACCAAAATAATTCCAATCATTATAAATTCAATAAATTCAATAAATTCATCGTATGCGGAAATCAATCCATTTCAATTATAAGACATCATAATTCGAACACCAACAATTGCCATATGTATATAAATTTAACAAATAATGACTAAGTTTAGATTATAGAAATACAAACCGTATTTTCTCGAGCTAACTCCCGTTGTCTTTGCCATTTTTCCTTTCTTCTTTCTTTCTTTCTTTTTCTTCCCCTTCTCACGTTTGGTTCTCTGTTTCTTTTCTTCTTTTCATCCTTTTATTTCCTTTTTAATTTCTTTTATTACTTAATTAATAACTAATTACAAAATATCTAATTATAACAAATAAATAAATTACAAGTGTATTTATACAAACACATACACATGTATTATTCCACCACCATACATTTGTCACCATCATAATTAATAATAATAACATTAAATAATTAATAAATTATCTTTTACTTAATTAATAAGTAAATATATATCTAATATACACTTGTACCAATAATATAAACACACAATTATTTATTTTCTATCATACACATGTCACCTTTTATGGTTTATTTGCTAATTTTATCCTTTAAAAATTTTCTATTCTATAATTAAACTTTTATTCTCTATTCAATTTAATCCTTTCGACCAATTATTTCTAATTAGACTAAATTTACTTAATTAAACTTTAATTAACCACTCATCTAACTGCATAAATATTTTTAATAATTATTTATAAACCCATTTTTCATAAACGAAGACCCAAAAATAAACTTTTCTGATAACCGAAAAATTCGGGTCGTTACATTTCTTCCTCAATTTCTTGCCAAACTCACATTTAACTATCAAATTTTTATCATATTTTCATAATTTCGAATTTATTTCAATTTAATCCATAAAACTCAAAACTTATAGCTTAGTTTACAACTCAATCCTTTATTCAATTCTAATCAAAATTTCTATCAAATAAACCCCCAATTCCATCATTTGTTCAACATAAACCCTACTCAAAAATCTATTAACTTTCAAAATTTCAACTTGAATCCAAGAGTATTTCACTCTAAGATTCCAAAAACATTAAAATTAAAAGAAAAGAACTAAAATTAACTTACCAATTAACTTGGAATCTCAAAATCCCTGTTTTTCCTTTCTTCTTTTTTTCCTATTCTTTCCTTCCCCTATTTCGAAATGCTCTCTGTTTGTTTTTCTGTTTCTTTTGTTTTGTTTCTTTGTTTTATTTACTTTATTTTATATTATATTTAATTTATAAATATGTATTTAATATCAAATATAAATAACACATTTGTATATTTATACTTTTGTACACTTGTAAAATTTTATGTCCATACATTTGTTTTAATCTAATTTATTTTATACTTTTTATCTACTTAATATAATATTTTATTAATATAATAATTTAATATATATATAAAATATCTTTTACTTAAAATTTAAGAAAATACACAATTATATTACAAATATACAAATACATATATTACACATGTAATATTTTATCATCATACATTTGTCTTTATTTTAATTTATTTAATTACTTAAGTTATAACTTAATATTATCATAAATTAACATAATATATATATAATTAAAATAATACAAAAATCTTAGATTTTTGTTTTCATTATGCCGCCTCATATTTCTAAATGTGGCTTAATTCCCCATTTGGCCCTTTTTATTTTCTATTAATCTATAATTCCACTTTTACCCTTTATTCAATTTCATCATTTTTACCAATTACTCTAATTTAAGCTAAATTCACCAAATAAAAACCTAATGAAACACACTACTAGACTCATTCTTATTTTTAATAATTATTTTCAAACCCGATTCACTAAGATGAAGGCCCGATAACACACTTTTTCGGTGCCCACGAATTTTGGGTCGTTACAGATTAAGTAATTTAGCTGAAATTGTGGTTAATTAAGGCTCAATGACTAAATTATAAAATTTTAATTGCTATAGATTTTTAATTTAGATAAGGCTTGGAGACTTAAATATCAATTATCCAAAAGACTAAAATGGTTAATAAACCTAATATTAACATGTTTTAGTGGATGATAATGATAATAAGTATTAGTTAAATTAATAGTAAATTAATTAAATAAAACTTAATTAAATTTGTTAATTAAAATTAATTAAAAGTTGAATAATAAATAAATAACAAATGAAGTTGGAAGAAAGATGAAGTATCATCTTTTTCTCCCTGAAGCCATAGAAACCAAAGAAAATAAAAGAAAAAAATGAAAGCTTTAAGTTATTAAGCATTCAGCCATTCAATTTCAACTAAAGACAACATCAAGTCGTCAAGAGTGAAAGGAAATGCAAGAATTGACGACAAGTGATGTGATTTTTTTATTTGTATTTCTATGATTAATGATTAATATAATTATTGTATATTCATGTTAAATTGCATGACTTGGTAAAGAGGTGAGTATATAATGGTTGTACGAATTAAATTGTGGTGATTGATATGGCATATCGAGATAGAGGACTAAATTGAATAAAATAGAAATTAGCATAATTTAATTGATATGTGATAATTGGTATGAAATTGCATTGAAACATGTTATATGATGTGTTTGGAATGGTGAATTGATGATGATTTGAAACATGTTATATGAATTGAACTATGTGATGAAATCGAAAAATTGGTTATCCTATTAATTGTTCGGGTAGAGTCAGATATAGTTAGCATACTATAAGATTTGTGAGTGGGTTTATACTTCAGTTTAGCCAATGATGTACTTATGTGCCAATATATTTGCTTCAGTTTATCCAATGATGCACTATGTGTGTCTATATGATTGCTTCGGTTTATTCGATGATGCACTATGTGTGCCAGTATATTTCTTTTGGTTTCTTCGATGATGCATTATGGTGCTGGATTGGTGTGTTGGTTGATTAATATGAGTATTCATCTTTAGTTTGATTCTGGTTAACAGAGAATGTAAAATATGAATTGGATGAATGATATTGGTTAATTGAATTGATAATACGATTTGGTATTATAAAAGAAAAATTGATTGGCCATATGGTAATTGATATGAAATGTGATTGAATTTGGTATATTCGAATACATATGAATTCTGATATACGACAGCATATAAATAATCACACAAATCGGTTTATATGAGCCCTAATGGCGGAATTGAAATTGAACGAGTCAATAGACTCGAAAAAAAGAATTGAATTGTAAAACGAATGAGTAAATAACATGGGATAAAAAGTGAGATTGAATGTCATATTAATGCTATATGAGTATATGTAAATGCAAATGGATTGGTTTCATCTTGTTTTAGAATGCGTGATATCACATGTTTAGTTTGATTATTCATTGGAATGGTGTATAAGAATGACATTTAAGTATTCGATTTGCAAATTGATTTAGTTGAATTGTAGCATATTTGAATTAAATTCTTATATTGAATAGGTTCATTTTGTTACTTGAATCATGGAAATACAACTAATCTTTATTACTCAGCGTACAATTTGTTTTCTCCTTGAGTAGGTTTAGGTTAATCCTGAGGTCTTGAGAAGTGAATCCAACATCCAGCCAAAGTTATTTGGCTCAATAAAGTTTGTAAAATCTTGTTTTTGTTTAAAGTATGGCATGTATCTAGGTTGAGTCTGTTTTTGGTTCAATAAGTGATCATGTTTATATTAAAGCTTGAAATGGTAACTTGGAAATGGTCAAATGGTGGATTTGTATATGTGAATATGGTATTTGTTTTGGATAATACGAAAGGTTGTAATATTGAAACTGATATATGTGAATGTATATGTTAACATGAAAAATCAATGGTAATTGTCATAAGTGTTTAAGTTAATATGTATGATTAGGCAATATAATGGTATATATGGTGTAATATACTAGGAATGAACATTTGAGAATGGTATATTTGGTTGAAATGGTGATTAATTATGATGAAATTGTTATCTAAGAGAAGCTTGTGGGTACCATTCTGTACCATTTAGAAATAGGCGGTTACGTGCGAGACCAAGTCAGTATGTTGGGTCGCGGTGAGGAATCCCGAAGTTGCAAAGTCAACTTGAGATTTTGAAAACATTACAATTTGGTCCTAATTCAATCTCGTGTTAATAATAGAGCTTTCGTAAGCTCGTATAAAACTCGAAAATGATTATATATCATATTATATGCATGTATTGCTTGTAATTAAATGTATCATGATATAAATTGAATGTATTTGATTGTAGTTCCTTCGAAAATGAATATGACATCATGTATCTCTGACCTAATGATTAAATTGGATATGGAGTATTTCATTTTTAGGGCATGTTTGAATGAAAAATTTAGAGAAGATATTTCATTTCCATACATTTAAAAAATGAATTTTCTAATTTAGGTAAAAATAATAGAATATTGTAAAATTTATATTTAAGCAAATACTATTTAGGTGTTGAGGTACCCTATTTTGTATGAGATTCCTAATGATCCAAATTGTTTGATTGAGGTTATTGAATTGACATTGCAATGAACTCAACACATGTTGTTATCAAGTTCAATACACGTACAACATATTTAAAACTCGACAACTACAGGTGGTGATTTCAGTTTTGTGGAAGTATGACTCATGGTTGTCAAGTTTATGGTTTCAAAGTATATAAATACAACCCAAAATCACTCCTCCTCCCTTATTTCAACAACCATGTTTGAACTCAAAACCTCAAATTCGTTTCCCTGATTCTTGAGTTCTTAATTTAAGTATTACTTGTTAGCATTCAATGTCACACTTACCACTACAAATGTCCCACAAAAATATCATAATCATTTAAGATCCGCTAGACTAAACCCTACCTAAAATTGTTTAATAGTTAAGGAAAAATTATTCAAATTTTATAAGGTTTAGGGAAATGGTTTATTTCCTGGTGTTACAACTTTTATATAGTGAATTTGACATCTACCGATTTGATAGATTCTTTCATTTGGTATGGCAAATTTAGTAACATTATAACAACCTCTACCCGGCCCGAATCATCGGGTCCAGGTATCAGATGATACAACACATAAATACTTAGGTAAAAAAATTTTAATTTTACAAACGACGTAAAAGTATTCTAAAACATACTTCTTATTTCATCTTGTACTGTTCTAAAAATAAAAGAGGATGTTTAACAATACACTAGATCTTCAAAATCAGTATATGACATTACAATTTAAAACTTTGTTAAAGATGGACTTCTTATGGCGTAGTGTATTAAGTGTCATATTCCTAAGGTGCCCTTTGTATGCATAACATCGCAACTCGAACTGCTACATAGTTGCAACTATGGATTGGTCCCTCCTGGCATACGCTATCTTAAAGCGAAATCTACAACATAAACAAACACTTGTAAGTTCAAATGAACTTAGCGAGTTTCAACCCAGATTACATTAAAACATTTTTTGTTGAATTCCTCATATTGAAGATTATGGATTTCCTTTCTGCCTTTGGTGAATACTTTTTCTAATATCGGCGCATACATATATGCCAATCTTCATACTTGACCATCTACACACAAATCTCACATTAGGCAAAATTTAAATTTCATCACTCAATGTTAATCTCATATTCTTCTTGGTAAACGATTACATTACTCATAAAGATAATTATAAAAATCTACATTTAACAGGTTCTCACACAAATAGATGTTGAATACTTCCCTTAGAAGATACACACAGATGTTGCTCTTGGTGGATTCTTATAATAATTGATCTTTTAAGGTGAACTTCTTGCAAATCCTATCTTGGTAGACTCTCATGCTGAATTTGATAACTATCAAAATACCAGTCAGATCTTGATTAAACCCAGAACACAACTTATTTGGATGAATAATACATTCTAAGTCATCTCATACAATCTTATCTCATATCATGAGAACACTTTGATTTAACGGACAACTTACACTTTAGATAATCTTTTTATATACAGCGTGAAACACTGAAAGTTGGTGAATACCATAGAACGTAAATAACTTCCTTACATAGCGTAGGCAAACTCAAATCTGACGAACACTTATACTACTCATATTTATGAATAAGCCAAATTTCCTGTACCGACGGAACACTATGGTGGATTCACCCTTCAGAAATATTGCTAAGAACTCTTTCAAGAAATGCCTTTAGGTTACATTCACATTTCACTACAAGACTATCCAAACAAAGATGTTTTCAAACTTATTTAGATCTTTACCACAAAGTCATCTAGTGAAGAAGTTTTCAAAGTTACACTGATTTCACCACAAATGCGATTATCTAGATCTCACCTGAAGGGCGTTACAAAATACGCCACACAAGCATCACAAAATATGCCACAAAGGCTTTACAAAACATTATGTATTTACTATCCCAACGGACTATCTTAGAAGGTGCCTTGGGTTTCTCTCACATGGTCTTGTACATATTTTCATGTTGTGCTATGCCAGTCCAGTTTACATTTTACTAGAAGCAACATTATGAGTATTCTCATTGTCATATGATGCTATTACCACATGGTCTTACACATATTTTCATATCATGATCTGTCAATTTAGTTAGCAATGTATCTGCCCTACCGAAGGCATCACAAATGGTTGTGTTACTCGTTTAACACAAAACACATTTACATAGATTTATTCACACACTCTTGACAACTCATACCACATATCATTTTATTCATACAGCAACTCATACACCTCATTTGTCATCATGCAATAACCTTACAATAGTTCATGCACTCATCAGTTATTAGAGTGGACATCAACATATGAATAACCAAGTATAAATTAATATCCACGATTCAGGTTAGAGACTCACTTGAAACTCACATTTACTATAGTTCAAAGTTCCAAATTCGATCGTCTTTCCTAAACCAGTAGCAACAACTGCTTAAAAGAACATGATATTATGATTAAAATCTCGTTTGCAGACATTTTACCAGTTTAACAGTTGCATACAAGCCCATGCAGGGCATTCTATTCACTCTCTACTATGTTTATGCTTCTTAACATCCTTATACTTTTAGAATCATAACATACAGAACTGTCAAACTTACTAGGAGGTTGAAATATCCACCGATTACCCTCAAAACCCTAGCTTCTAGTTTAGTGAAAAAGAAAATAATATTTTAGGTTTAAAAGGAAGAACCGGAGTGTGGAACAGAAGGGAGAAAACCCTTTAGATGTTCCATTCATACCATTTATATATACTCAGTTCCCCTTAATAGATCTTGACAAGTGTCAATTGTATACATAAATTATCTTTTAAATGCCCTACAAAATTTGGGAAAAATATGAAAAAGAATCTGATGTGGATGTTGTTTGACCAATCAGTCCATTCAATTGACTCCTAGCCAATCACGTTACAGAACCCACATTGCACAGTATTTGAGCAAACTAGGTGTACCATTCATTTGGCGATAACTCTCATAAAACATATCCTTAAAGACGATTTAATCTCCCAATATTTCTCATACACTTAGTAGGTGCTTCATACTCAGTCAAAAATCTGAGGTGTACTCTTTGTTTTCCGTACTTTTCCTTTAATTAAAGAATACCCCAAGATGAAATCCTTAGATACTTCTACAGGTAGATACTTTATGTGTCAAAATTTAGTTTGTTGGGAGCCTATAAAATGGCAAACAATGTTACCATAGTGCGCCAAAACAAGTAACCTTCACATCTATTAGCCTTCTTATCGGATCCGCTAAATTTAGGGTGTGACAAATATGCTTCAACATAGAGATCAACATTGAGAGAATATTTTGTAATAAATGGTATATGAAATGTGCACCATCTATTTTGATTCAACTCAGTGTCCACATCAAGGTGTTCATGGTGTTGAAGTTATCGATATTTTCGTATCGAATCTTTATTTGAGTGGAAAATTCCCAACTACCATCAAACCTTGTTGCTTTGACATGAAACTATCATTCAACTCATCTAACACTAAGGAAACATGTCATAAGAGGATGATGTACCAACCATTGAAACCTATTTTTTTTTTTAAATATAAGTGTGATGAAATAAGAAATATAAATGTGATGTTGTAAGAAACCATGGGATTTCTTACCTCTTTAAACATACTTTTTTCATGTCAAAATATTTTTGTACATAAAACATAGCTTTGTAATTAACATATTTTTAAAAATATCATCACATTGTTCAAATTTACATAAAGTTTTTCCAAATAATTAACAAAAAATATCATTAGTAGTTTCCATACAATGAATGAGTTTCAGATCTGATTTTAAGTCAAATTTGTCATGATAGAGGCGGAGCTTAAATTGAAGCTTGCTTGTCACCATCATAATCTGTTTCACATGTCGATGGAGAAATTGAACTATACACCTAGGTGGCTTATTAAGAATAATGATGTAATGAAAGGAAAGCTGAGGTGTGCATGGGTTCTTCAAATCAAGTAGTTGTGTAAACTTTAAATTTGTTAGTGCCACTTCTTTCCTTGACGTTATAAATGATGAAGGATGTGTATTGTCATAACTAAATCCTTCACCAGCATTAAACAAGGAAAAAGAGAGGTTGGGTTAATATGACCTAGTTGGGAGCTTCGATGTGTGGCTCCAACTTTAGCTAAGGTGGAGAGTTTACTTAACCACGACCTTACCAATAAGCTTATCAATGGCCGAGTGGTACACATTCTGTAACTACTGAATATTTTCCTTCTACATAAAACTGCGCTTGGCCTATCTACAAAAGCCATTGCATATATGCCTCAGAGACTTGGATATTACAGTCCTGGATAACTTCTTCATAGATGGAATAATAAGCTCATTAGTCCTAAAGGAGAGCCCATTATGCATGCTCGATTAGCCTATATTTATTCTGCCCTTCTAAATCTATTCCGCAAAGCTTATAGATCACTTGAAATATCTTGCATCAACTCAAACTATTGTTTCTCCCGTTCAAGGTGTTCTCACTTTATATTGTGACAACAAATTATGGGCACATGGGCCTTAAATAACGTATAGTACTCTTAGGTTGATCTAAGTAGAACGACAAAAATTACGTTGTCTAAATATGATATCCAAAAAAAATGCAAATATATATACAATCAATACGATTATATTCATTAGTACAGATAATTACTTACATTGGATGATAATACAAAATCAACATACCTCTTAATTGGCTCATCCATTGATTTCTCATCATATCCAAGTAAGTTTTTTTTTTTTTTTTACAATAGGTATGATCCAAGTGATCCCCAAATCTATTCAAATATTCAATGCAGTGATAATTATAAATATTAGTCGTTCAATACATTCTAAGATATTAAATATGAATATATTTTTACCTTAGGCTAAGAGGGAGCTCTCATGGCTAAGAAGGGATGGACACTAACCATGACATCCATATATATTACCATGTTTGTAGAAGTAGACAACATTTATTCATTTCATTATTTGGTTCTCGAGTCACCCTACAAAGCTCCCTGTACAAATGTGCCAATGTTGCTACACTCTAGTTGAATGTATCAACCGCATGAAAAGACTTTAATAAAGGAAGATACATGTAATGTATCTTGTTGCCAAACAACACTCCTCTTACTATCCAAAGCATCCAGCTTGGGCATATCAATCCATCTCCTCCATAATTACACGTGTTGGAGGGACAAGGACAAAAAGTCTTTCTAACAATATACATTTCACCCATTTCTCATCCAATTTATTCCCCTTCAGAGACAACACATGACCCAACAATTGATAACACTCTAATATTGCGCCAATGCTACTAGCTCCAATTACTACTTACCTATCAGTTTAAAGATTGGTTATTGAAGTGACATCTTTTAACATTATTGTCGCTTCCCCATATAAAAAATGGAATGTAATTATTTCTTGCCTCCATCCTTCCAATAAGGCAGAAAGTAATTTCTGTATCATTTCAAACATTACTATTGTAGATATTCCATATAATCAACACTTTTCAAGCAATATTAGAACATCATCCAGGAAGTTTAAACTATGTCGAGTACAAACAACTTAATTTCTTTGTTATTCAATATATCACCAAAAAAATAATTTTACTAAATCTTAAAAATATTTTTGTAAATATAACTGTCGAAACCGTTTTTGGAAATAGGGGGATCGACTACAGGTTTTGAAAACAAAGATTAAAATAGAGAGTCGCCACCGATTTTTATTTCGAGATGTCATCGGATCACCTCATAAAAATTAATTATTGTAATAAAAGTCTATACTTATTAAAACAACAATTTTGGTCCACGAAATTTGAGAAAATAGGCTCGGAAATCGGTTACGTGCGAGGAAGGATTAGCACCCTCGTCACGCCCAAAATTGGTACCGATTTGGTTATTCGATGCCATTTCGTCGAAAGTCGAAAATTTATAAGGATTTTAAAACATAACTTTTTCGATTACGGTTGAGTTAAAACACTTAGATTAAACCAAAATGGTTGTTAAAGACTTCCTTATCTCGAGACATTGAAATATTACATCCCGTAAGTTAGGACGTGATACCTTAAAATCTCGTATACGGATTTTGTCTTTTAATTTATTAAAAACATCTTGAAATTAAAAGGGTATTTTGCTATTTAGGTTTAATGAGAAAACCGAAACCCCGTAAGTTAGGGCTCGATTCCTCGATATTCCAAAATACAAAATATTGCCTTTCTTTAAAGAGAAATCATTTGCGAATAACAACGAACACAATGCTCGAAGGCGTATACTATAGTTTGAAATATATTAATTGAATGAATTAGTTAAAACGAGTGAAATACGGGGTAATAATGCACGGGCGTTATGAATAGCAACGATATGGGAATAAAAAAAAATGAATCTAAGTACATATGATAAAATCAACGACATTCATAATTTAAACAATAATGTTGATAAAAAAACAACGAATAACATAGAATAAATTAAATACAAATTGGATATAATGAATTGAAGCAAGTAAAATGTAGAACTATTTTGAAGTGAGAACAAATGAGCTTTAAATAAAAAGACAATTTGCCACAAAAAGAAATGAAAAGAAAATAAACAATAAGAATAAATAAAAAAAGTAATGAAAAATGAACAAAATAAAAGGAAATCATCGAAAGAACATTTTAAAAATAAATTGTATACATATATATAAGAACGTAAAAACAAGTAAAGAACTTAAAATAGGTGGCCTAAAAATATTTTAAATAAATAAATAGAATTGGAATGGTATACTAAATGATTTATACTAATTAATTTATAATAGAAAAAAGTAATATGCGAAGTATTTTAAAACAAGTGGTTAAGGAAAAATGATAACATATATTAAAATAGGCATATAAGAAGAAATAAATCGAATTGAAAAAAATGAAATGGGCAAGACATATATTTATTTAAGATAAATAATCTCTATATAAAATACAAAAAAAAAACAATGATAACAAATAATGTGGTTTAAATAATATAACGAAGCAGTAAAACATTAAAAGGTTAAGGACCAATTTAAAACCTTAACGAAGTTCAGGGTAAAAATGAAAATAAACGAAAGTAGGCTGCCCAGGACTAAAATGGGACACGCTTAAGCTCACAGGGACCAGAAGGGACAATAGCCCAAGGGTTGACGCGTGTGTTTAGCCTGGACAGGTCAAGGGATCCATTTGAAAGCCCAAAGAAATTCTAAGGCCGAATTAAAAGGTGAAAAGGACTGGTTTGAAATCCCAAAGTGGAGAGGAACGCGCGGATCCCTCAGGTACGGGTCGGGTTGCACGATTGGGGCCCCTATATGACACCGTTTTAGAGCCACTGGTAGAGGCCCTAAACGGTGCCGTTTAACACTCTTCTTAAAACCATTTTTGTTATTTCTCATTCTATCGAGAAGCCAAAAGAGAACCCTATTTTTTTAGTTTGAAACGAAACCCTAAGGACCCTCCCCCATTTGCTCCTTGCGCCGCTCAGCTAGGGTTCATTACCCATCACCGCTGCCAACACCGCAATGCCGTAGGTGAAGGCGGGTAAGGTTGCGCAAAAGGGAGTCTTCTAACCTCGTTTTAAACACTCAGAGGTTCCAATGTTTTATTTCATTTTACTTTTTTAAATCTAATCCTAAATAGTGTGTAAATGCAGGTATAAGAACGTAAAAACAAAGAGGGGAGCCGAGCCACTGCTTACTCCTACCCTTGTCTGAATCCAAAAGGGAATCTGCGACGTTCGGGTCACCGGAGGGCTCCGATAGCGACGGAAAACCAAACACGATATGATTTTGTTATTAATACTATAATTTCGAAGTAAAAGATAAAAAGACAACCTTTTTGTTTCTTGTTTCGAATTCTGTTCTCTGTATTCAGTTTTTTTGTTCTTAAAAAAGGGGTCCTTACATCTCTATTTTTCAGTGGTTTTATAGCCGAATAGAGTACAATAAAATAAAAAATCGTCACTGTTTGGCTGCTGTTTCCCTATTTCTATATCTGCGCTCTGCTTGCTGCTCCCACTTTTAAATTTGCAGGTGATGGCGCCAATAAATGCGGTGGGACAGCATCCAGTGGTGGTGGCAGACTCTGGTGGTGGTGTCAGAAGGTCCTAGGTGCGCCACACCTAGGGTTTGAAATTTGTTTCTCGGGCTCGGGGTATTTGGGCTGTCGTTTTAAGGTATTGGGCCATTGTTTGGGTCTAGGGTTAAGTTAGTTTAGTGTTGGGCTATTAGGTCTGAGTATTGGGTATTGGGCCCCGTAACCCATCTTGTGATCTGGACTTGTATAATAGTGGACCCTTGTTATTTATTTTTTGTTTCTAACGGGCCCAGGCAATTTTGGACCCGTACAGCTGCCCTTCTTTGCTCGTTTTCGTGTAATGAGAAAGAAGCAAAGACCTTAAGAGGGCCAAATTTGCCCGGGCATATCGAGTATCGTCTTCTTTTGATGCTTCTCTTCTTTAAGTAGCTTCATCCTATTCCACTGCAACTTCAAGAAAATAAGACTTGCTATCATTAGCCTGCTCCACTGCAACATTAGGGAGATAAGACTTGCTATCATTAGCCTGCTCCACTGCAACATCAAGGAGATAAGACTTGTAACTTCAACCTGCTCTACTGCAACTTTAGAGAGATGAGGTTTGTTATGATTTACCCTACTGCAACTTCATAGAGATAAGATCTGTAATTCATAGCTTCAATTTGTTCCACTGTAACTTTAGGAAAGCAGGGTTTGCTATTTCCAATCTTCTCTAGCAACTTCTGGAAGCCAGATTTGAAATCTTCATTCTGCTCTTGCAAATTCAGGAAAGCCAGATCTGCTATCTTTAATCTGCTCCAGCAACTTCTGGAAGCCATATCTGAAATCTTCAATCTGCTCCTGCAACTTCAGGAAAGCCAGATCTGCTATCTTCAATCTGCTCCAGCAACTTCTGGAAGCCAAGTCTAAAATCTTCAATCTGCTCCTACAACCTCAGGAAAGCCAAATTTACTATCTTCAATCTGCTCCAGCAACTTCTGGAAGCCAGATCTGAAATCTTTAATCTGCTCCTACAATCTCAGGAAAGCCAGATTGGCTATCTTCAATCTGCTCCAGCAACTTCTGGAAGCCAGATCTGAAATCTTCAATCTGCTCCTACAACTTCAGGAAGCCAGATCTGCTAACTTCAATCTGCTCCAGCAACTTCTGGAAGCCAGATCTGAAATCTTCAATCTACTTCTACAACTTCAGGAAAGCCAGATTCGCTATCTTCAATCTGCTCCAGCAACTTTTGGAAGCCAGATCTGAAATCTTCAATCTGCTCCTGCAACTTCAGGAAGCCAGATCTGCTATCTTCAATCTGCTTCAGCAACTTCTGGAAGCCAGATCTGAAATCTTCAATCTGTTTCTACAACCTCAGGAAAGCCAAATCTACTATCTTCAATCTGCTCCAGCAACTTCTGGAAGCCAGATCTAAAATCTTCAATCTGCTCCTACAACCTCAGGAAAGCCAAATCTGCTATCTTCAATCTACTCCAGCAACTTCTGGAAGCTAGATCTAAAATCTTCAATTTGCTCCTACAACCTCAGGAAAGCCAGATCGGCTATCTTCAATCTGCTCTAGCAACTTCTGGAAGCCAGATCTGAAATCTTCAATATGCTCCTACAACTTCAGGAAGCCAGATCTGCTAACTTCAATCTGTTCCAGCAACTTTTGGAAGCCAAATCTGAAATCTTCAATCTGTTCCTACAACTTCAGGAAAGCCAGATCTGCTATCTTCAATCTACTCCAGCAACTTCTGGAAGCCAGATCTGAAATCTTCAATCTACTCCTGCAACTTCAGGAAGCCAGATCTGCTATCTTCAATCTGCTTCAGCAACTTCTGGATGCCAGATCTGCTATCTCACCGATGTTGCTACACCGTCCTCTGAGGGACCTGTCTTGTAGAATAGGTTCTATGTGTTTATGTTTGTGCAAAATGATTAGGATGCTATTACCCAAATGAATCCAATGCTCCTAATTGAATGTGTTATGAATGTCATATGCATGAATACAGAAACGCCATGAGAATGATTCCCTTTTTAATGCTTAGGATTGTTACTGCTCGTTGTCCCTTAGAATTTTATTGCTGACGTATTACGCTGCCACCTCGCTCGGCTGGTATTTTGACAGAAACCCCGAAGAATAGTCCGCGTTTGGCTATTCTTCCTAAAGTATTTTTGCCTTCCAGGTTTGGTGAGTTCTGAATAATAGTCATGTTTCAGGTCATCGTACTTATTTATAAACTTTTCAGAGTAATACATAGAACTCTTTTTGCTTAGAATATTATTAGCCCATTAATCGTTATTTCAATTAAAGATGCTTGAAAGAGAAGGCTATAACAAATGAATCAGATTGAAATTTGAGAGTAATGCTTGGAATAAATAAGTTGATCAAGGTGGAAAATTTTGCTGGAATAAGAATCAATTGATCGACATAGCATATTTTGCTAAATCACAAAGGAAAGACAATAGTGAAATAGATTCCTCAGATGTCGTGGTCTGAGCTTTTCTGCATAAAACTCCTCGAAGACCCTTTTAATCTTAATACGTGTTTAGAAGTTCCAAAGGATTTCGTTGATGGCCCAGGACGTAGTGTCGCTCCTCCTCGTTACTTCAAGTATAGCAAGACTATCACATGCTACACCTTTTATCGAAATTCGAATTGCCCTTTTCGGGTTTTCAATTCGAAGCCTCTTTGGTCTCGGGGTACCCTTTACGGGTTTTCACCTTAGCCTTTCCGATTTTTTTAGGAGGTCTCAAAGCGCCCTTTGCGGGTTTTCGCCTTGGCCTCTCCTCTTTTTAGGCGAAATACTTCTTGACTAAATCCGAGTTTGCAGGATTAGGTAAGCTCTTACCATCTATTTCGGTCAAAATTAGTGCTCCTCCAAGGAAAGCTTTCTTCACCACATAAGGTCTTTCCCAATTCGGTGTCCATTTTCCTCTAAAATCCTTTTGTATAAGAAGGATCTTTTTCAACACTAGGTCCCCCTCATGAAATTCTCTAGGACAGATCTTTTTGTTGTAAGCTCGCATTATTCGCCTTTGGTACATTTGACTATGACGGATAGCTTTCAACCTTTTTTCTTCAATAAGATTCAATTGATTGTATCGAGATTAGACCCACTCCACTTCCTCTAACTTCAACTCAGCGAGCATTCGAAGAGACGGGATCTCAACTTCGATGGGTAGAACCACCTCCATTCCATAAACCAATGAGAAAGGTGTTGCCCCGGTAGATGTTCTGACAGACGTTCGGTAGGCATAGAGGGCAAAAGGTAGTTTCTCATGCCAATCTTTATATGTCTCAGTCATTTTTCCCACTATCTTCTTGATGTTTTTATTAGCCGCCTCTACCGCACCATTCATTTTTGGGCGGTAAGGTGATGAATTGTGATGTTTAATCTTAAACTGACTACAAACCTCTGATGTCATGTTGTTGTTCAAGTTCAGCACGTTGTCAGATATGATCCTTTTTGGCATTCCATACCGACATATGATTTCTTTCTTTAAAAATCTGCTGACTGCCGTCTTTGTAACATTGACGTATGTAGCTGCTTCTACCCATTTGGTGAAGTAGTCGATGACTACAATGATGAAACGATGTTCATTAGAAGCTTTCGGTGAAATTGGTCCAATAACATCCATGCCCCACATAGAGAAAGGCCACGGCGAGGTCATAACATGAAGTGGTGAAGGGGGCACATAGATTTTATCACCATAAATCTAGCACTTGTGGTATTTCTTGGCGTAACTGATAAATCTCCCTCCATGGTAGACCAGTAATATCCGCATCTCATGATTTGTCTTACCATTGTGAAACCATTGGCGTGCGTTCCGCAGACACCCTCACGAACCTCTTCCATGATTTGTTGAGCCTCAATAGCATCCACATATCTTAGTAGCACTTGATCCTTTCTTTTTTTATATAGGATCTTCCCATCTAAGACATAATCATTGGCCAGCCTCCTTAATGTTTTTTTATCGTTCTCGGTTGCCTGGTCAGGGTATTCGCGATTCCTCACGTATCATAGTATATCATGATACCATGGGAGATCATCTCTCTCTTCTTCCTCTTCTATGTTATAACAATAAGCTGGGGCCCCACGAATACTCATATGAATAGGCTTTATATCCTCTTGCTTGTTCACTTTGACCATGGAGGCTAGAGTGGCTAGGGCATCAGCCATCTGATTTTCTTCTTGTGGGAGATAGCAGAAACTAATGTCATCAAACTCCTTGATTAGTTTTAGAACTAGTTTTCTGTATTTGATCAGCTTAGGATCTCTTGCCTTCCATTCGCCCTTGAGCTGATAAATCACTAATACGGAATCTCCATATACTTCTAATACTTTGATCTTGCGTTCAATAGCTGCACGGATCCCCATGATACACGCCTCATATTTTGCCATATTATTTGTGCAATCAAAATCCAATTTACTGGTAAAGGGATAATAATCTCCGCTTGGGGATATTAGAACTGCTCCAATTCTGTTACCCACAGCATTTGAAGCTCCGTCGAAGTTTAATTTCCAAAGAAGACCTTCTTGAGCGTCCTCTTCAACAGTTGCCACATACATTAAGTCCTCATTTGGGAAATCAAAGTTTAGGGGCTCGTAATCTTCTAGAGCTTTGCTGGCTAGGAAATCTACTATTGCATTTTCTTTTACGGCCTTCTGACTTATGTAAACTATGTCAAATTCGGAGAGTAGAATTTGCCATCGAGCCATCCTTTCGTTCAGAGCGGTTGACTCCATTAGGTATTTTAGGGGGTCCAGCTTAGAAATTTGCCAGGTCGTATGGTATAACATGTACTGTCTTAATCTTCGAGTCATCCAAATTAGGGCGCAACACAACTTTTCAATTAGCGAATATCTTGTCTTACACTCAGTGAATTTCTTACTGAGGTAATATATTGCCTTCTTTTTTCTTCCTGACTCATCATGCTGGCCAAGTACGCACCCCATTGAATTCCCAAACACTGCCAGATACAGTATTAATGGTTTATCCTGACTTAGTGGCACAAAGATCGGGGGACTAGTCAAGTAATGTTTGATCTTATCGAATGTTTTCTGGCATTCTTCATCCCAAATACCTGGATTGTGTTTCTTAATGAGACGAAATATGGGGTCACACTTCTCAGTTAACTGCGAAATGAACCGAGCGATATAATTTAGTCTGCCTAAGAACCCTCGAACCTCCTTTTGAGTGCGTGGGGGCGATAATTCTTGTATTGCTTTGATTTTATCTGGGTCAATTTCTATCCCCTTTTCGCTGACTATGAATCCCAGCAGTTTCCCCGATCTAGCCCCGAATGTGCACTTTGCTAGATTGAGCTTTAGTTGAAACTTTCTCAATCTCAAGAACAACTTTCTTAGGACTTGTATATGCTCTTCTTCTGTCCGAGATTTCACAATCATATCATCTACATAGACCTCAATTTCCTTATGCATCATGTTGTGGAACAGAGTTACCATGGCTCTTTGATAAGTTGCCCCTGCATCCTTCAGTCTAAATGGCATCACTTTATAATAGAATGTCCCCCACCAAGTTACGAATGTGGTTTTCTCCATGTTTTCGGGATGCATCTTTATCTGGTTATACCCCAAAAAGCCGTCCATGAAAGAGAATAGTGAATAGCCAGCTGTGTTGTCTACTAGAGTATCAATATGAGGTAGCGAAAATTTATCCTTCGTGCTAGTTTTATTTAGGTCCTTATAGTCTACACACATTCGCACCTTCCCATCTTTTTTAGGAACAGGGACGATATTAACCATCTATTTTGAGTACTTGACTACTTGGAGGAAGTAAGCGTCAAATTGCTTCTTAACCTCCTCTTTTATTTTCAGCAAGACATCGGTCCTCATTCTCCAGAGCTTTTGTTGAACTGGTTTGCAGTCCTCTCTTATAGGTAACCGGTGTACCACGATATCGGTGTTTAACCCAAGGATGTCCTGATACGACCATGCGAAAATGTCCTTAAATTCTTGGAGCAATTTAATGAGGTATCGTCTCGTCTCAGTAGTGATACCAGTTCCGATCCTCACCTCTTTGCCTTCTCCTAAACTCACAACTTCCACCGATTCTTTGTAAGGTAAGATCTGTTTTTCGTCTTATTCAACCATCCGTAACAAATCGGAGATAGACTATAGTCTTGACCATCTTCAAAACTCTGGAATTCTTCTGAACACATATCTCGTTTGAAGGGAGATTCTGATTCATTAACAGTGTCGCTCATATTACCGATATCTGGAGGCCCGTTATATGTGCGAAAATAAATCCAAAGAATCCTAGAATTTTATGCACATGATTATGAAAGAATAAAAGAACGTAAGGATGTTTACTTAATGTGTGATAAAAATGATGCATTTTCATTGAAATAAGAATCATCAGACATATGCCTATTTCACAAAAAGACTCTTATTGCCCCTATGCTTAGAGCAACAAGTGTGTTTTGAGTATTACTTTGAATTAGTCCTAAGGATTACAGGGATCTCCTCTACAGTCCAATTACTCAAGACGCTCCCTGGTTTGTAGGGGCAAATGCTCAGTAGATTCCTTTCTTCTTCTTCAGTAGATATGGTGTTAATGTTCAAGCTTTCCAAAATTTCTTCAGTCGCTTCTCTTCTTGCCGTCCTCTGCTCGGGGTAAATGATTCCTCTAGATATGAACGTTTTCGATATATGGAGAAACATCATCGGTTCTCACCTGACCTCTCTGCCGTTTAGCCGTGCTCTTCTCTTTTCTTGTTTCTTCTCCATCTCCTTCTTCTTTTGCCTCGCATCTGGCCTATATCTCAAGCCGAAGCGATCACGCTTTTCTGCCAAGTATGGTACCTCAATCTTCCCTTAGAGGTATTTTTCGAGTCCCTTTCCTGGTAAGGCCCCTTTTCCGACCGTTAACTGTAAGCCCATCATGGTCGTCCTAGACAATCTAGGCATTGGGACCTGATTCCCATCGACGATGAATATGGCATTTACAAATTTCAAGGATCGAAAAGAACATTCGATTGCTCCATCGTCTGTCCCTATGTACGGCGCGTCACTGGTCACAGATGCAATGATGTCCTCCTCCACATTTATAGTCACTAGTCGGCCTTTCGTTACCAATTTCAACTTTTGGTACAACGAAGAGGGCACTGCCCCTGCGGAGTGAATCCACGGCCTTCTCAGCAAGCAATTATAAGATGGTTTAATGTCCATCACCCAAAAGTCCACCTCGTATGTGCTTGGACCGATTAAAAGGGGTATTTCAATCCTCCCTATGACTTTCCTTTCTGTGCCATCGAATGCCCTTACAATACTCTGGCACGTTTTCATATGCGAATTATCTACCGGTAGTCTATTCAGCGTAGATAAGGGTAGGACATTCAATACCGATCCGTTATCAATTAAAACTCCCGGTAATGTGTACCCTTTACAGCGGGTGGTGATATGTAGAGCCTTTGTAGATCCCATGCCTCCTAGCGGTATCTCGTCGTCATTAAAGAAGATGAAATTGTCAGTGCTTATATTATTGACAAGACAGTCTAGCTTGTTCACGAAGATGTCATTAGCAACATAGGTTTCGTTTAAGACTTTCATCAATGCATTTTGATGCATCTCTGAACTCAAAAGTAAAGCCAGCACTGATATGCGTGCTAGTTACTTGTGTAGCTGCTCCACCACGTTATATTCACTATGTTTTAGGAATTTCAGGAACTCTTTTGTTTCCTTTTCAGTTACTGGCTCATTTATTGGTGGTTTAATCCCGTCTATCTTTTCTTTTTCTTTTTCTACCGCCAAGGCCTTTCCTTTTGTAGGCTCTACTCTTGCGTTCACCGGGTCGTAGCGCCTCCCACTACATGTATGGAAACCTTCATCTTGTATTTCTTCAGAAGTACTAACCAGGTTCTCTTCTGGAATCATCACGTTACAGTCATAACTCCAAGGGACCCCTTTGCTATCTTTGTAGGGGAAAACAATGGGTTTTTGTATTATGACTTTAGGTGTCACTTGTACTCTTGCTTCATTATTTCTTGGTCGTGTGATAATCACCACCGGGTGATTACTTTTGTAGACCTTTTCCATTGGTTCCTCCTCTGAGGCATAAACCTCTCCCTCTTCCGATCCATTGATATCCTCGTAAAACTCAATTTCCTTGTTGTCCATTAAATTTTGCACTAACGCTCTGAACTTCGCACATCTTTGGATTTCGTGCTCCTCTCCGTTATGGAATTCACAATAACTTCTTATCCGTTCATACGTCTTTTCTGCACTCGACGTGATTAGTCCACTCTTTATCATCTCATTTCAGACATGTCTCAAAGGGATCTTTACTTCTGCGACATTCATTTTGATCCTTTTTCTCATATTTTCACATATCGCATTTATCCCTTTGTGTACATGATTGGGCAATGGGTTTTCTGTGCTAGGCGCATCATCGAATTTCACGATGCCCATTTCAATGAGTCTTTCGACTGTTTTTTTAAAAGCCGTGCAGTTTTCTATTGAGTGCCTCGTAATTCTGGCATGATACTCACATTGGCCATTTGTGTCATACCATTTAGGGTATGGAGGTTGTAATGGTTTTATGTAAAAAGGGGATATAACATGCGCGTCGAATAAACTTTGGAACAACTCTTTGTCTGTCATCGGGATAGGTGTGAACTGGAATTTCTCCGTACTCTGTATTGCACTAGGTTCTTATTTTGATGGACCTTGATGACTAGTAGTCACCTTCCTTGGTTGGCTTACGGTGATTGGCTTTGAATAACCTTTGTTATTCACGTTCACATTATTCACCTCACTCTCTTTCTTTTTCGAGGCCGGTCTTCTGGTGCTCTCCCCTGCTTCGATCTTCCCGCTCCTTATCGCGTTTTCTATCATTTCCCCAGACATTACCATATCTAAAAAGCTCTTAGTGGCGCTTCCCAATATGTGGTTGATGAATGGAGCTTTCAAGGTATTGATAAAAAGCATAGTCGTTTCTTTCTCTAAGAGAGGCGGCTGGACTTGAGTTGCTACCTCCCTCCACTATTGGGCATACTGCCTGAAGCTCTCACTCGATTTCTTTTTCATATTTTGTAGCATGATTCTATCGGGCACCAAGTCTGTTACATGGCCATATTGCTTTATGAAAGCTTGGGCCAGATCTTTTCATGAGCCAATTTGGGTACGGCTTAACTGGTTGTACCATTTGGCCGCAGACCAGATCAGACTATCTTGAAAACAATGAATTAACAACTGTTCATTATTAACATACCCTGTCATTCTCCGACAAAATATCGTAATGTGAGCTTTGGGGCAACTTGTCCCGTTATACTTTTCAAACTCTGTAGTTTTAAATTTCGGCGGGAGCACCAAATCAGGGACCAAGCTCAAGTTCTTAGCGTAAACCCTGTAGCGGTAATCGGCAATCTCCATCCTTTAAATTTTTCCTCTAACAACTTACACCGATCCGCAAGTTGTTTAGGCAGATCCATTTTTGTTTTCTCCATTTTTACCATATCATCTAAATCCGCGACAATGGGGTTGGTTGAATTATCCCCTGGGTGAGAACCCGAGCCTACTTGAACATTCATAGGTGCTGAGGTGCCGACTTGGTATTGGGACCTGATAGTAACTGGTACCCTTTGTGGATTCGCATCCGGTCACGTCTGTGTATTGGTCGGAGTAAAACCCAGAGGATAGGCAGGTTCTTCGTCATCACCAGGATTAACCTCAGGGCTCTTTCCTTTATCAGTCCCCCCAGCTAGCAGTTGTGCTAATTGACTCATCATGCTTCTTTGGGATTCAAGCATCTGATCTCTTATGTCTTGTTGAATTTTGGCCAGTTGCTCTTGCATCTGTCCTTACAACCGGTCCTGCATTTCTTTCTGCATCTGTTCCAGTCTTTCTAACCTCTGATCCATTGCCTTAGTTTTGTGACGGGTGTTGTAGTGATATTCGATTGGTGGATTTTCTTTGGTTTACAGGGTAACTGCCACAATTTATGTTTTTTAGGGTCTCTTCTTATAAGATTTAATGCATATAATATATGCAAAGATAAGATGAATGCAAATGAAATGAATGCAAAAAGAGGCGTTGATTCTGATTCAATTCTATTAGATTAACTTTACTAGAAAACGAGCTTCGTTACATAAGACGAAAAATTACATATATGCTTTTGCCCTAATTCCTAATGTCTTAATTTTTTTGAGGAGTTCAGCTAAGTCTTGACCACGATCTAATTTTGACTCATACATTAAACTTAATACGTCAGCTTGAGTTGCCAGCGCTTGTAGATGATCAGTTACCTCTCGAATTTGAATTATCGTTTTACCCATGACATGATCTTGATCCCTCACTTGACATTAGGAACGGTGGCATTGTTCCCTCAAATGCTTGTTACTTGCTTCGAGGAGTTCGACTTGAATTTTACTATTCTGTAGTGCAGTCTCAAGCGCTTTTATTTCCTTATTCAATTCATCAATCTTGCTTAGGCTAGCCTTCAATTCTGTTACGGAGTTACGATTACGGTGTTGCCTTAGGGATCTCTCCAAATCTTTCACCTAGGCTCCTAATCTCTCATTTTCCTCCTGGCTTTCTTGCAAAATCCTTTTTAGAGCATCCTCTTGTACTTTGACATCTTAAAATTTCTTTTTCCAATGATCCACCTTAGTTTTTTCCTCTTCGATCTCTTGACGCCATTGCTCTGATGTCTTGCCTAAACCAGCGGTCCTCACCGATATACGGTACCTCTTGTAGTATGCTTTCAAATCATCTAAGTCTTCTTCAGCCTTATTCTTCCCTTTTCTTAACTTCTCAGCCTCTAGCTTGTGTATGTCAGCATCCAGTCCTAACTGCATCTTTTCCTCCTCTAACTGCTCTATCCTCTTCCTCAATTCCCGACTTCTTTGTTTAAAGTCTTGCTTGATAAGTTCCAACTCGGATGGGACTACTCTTAAATGTTCTTCTAGTGGCAAGGCATTTTCTTGATTTGGCCTAAGGACGTTGTCATTGACTCTCTTGCCCCACTATTGATCATATTTGGGGGTTGTTATTGGACCCTCGGACAATCCCTCTATTTTATAAGTCTTGTTCCAAGCATCCAACATCTCGGGAACCTTTCTCTTATAATTGTCGCCTTTGTATGAAAATTCGTATTGAGCCAAGCCTTGTGTAGCCGGTATGAACTGCCTTAATCGACACTGTCTCAATACCAATAATGGAGCATATCCGATGGCCCCCATATCCCTAGCAATGGGACCCAGTCAAAATCACCACAACAGTACAAGATTTCCTCGGACACCATCCACGGAGCCTTCCACTCAATGTTTTTGGTTTGTAAGTTCTGGAAGATTACTATCCATTTCTCTTCTAAGATATCATCTCTTCTCGAGGTGGCTACTATTTCTTTCAGTGGAGAGTAATTCTCGAAATAGGCCTCATATGTAGGCTTTTTTACCCTCCAAAAGTGGCTATGGAACCATGCTAACAGAAGCTGTGCACATCCTATGAATCTCCCCTCGCTCACTCTCCGGCAAGCATTCAAATATCTAAAGGTTTCAGCCAAGATCGCAGGGACAGGTGTGACCCTCTTGTCTAGCCGATCAAATAGAACCGAAATCGCCTCATCAACATACCCCAAAGCTTTGGAGAAGACAACCATCCCGTAAATGCTTAAGGAAAAAACATCAACCCTCTTTTTTACATCCGGATGTGCTTGAATAAGATCTCTTAAGTTCCTCCAAGGAATACATTTATTGTCTCCCTTTTGCTTAATTCGAGCCGTGACCCACTGCTCGCTCATCTCCGTGATATTCATCAAATTCTTCAAGAAGGTCGGGACATTAACAGCTCTCGAATAAATTTTATCAGTTTGGAACTTCAGGCAGCGCAGTAGAGTCGTGTATTCCTCCACCGTAGGTACTAAATCCACATGTCCGAATGTGAAACAACTGTAGGTGGGATTCCAAAATTGTGCTAAAGCTCGAAACAGATGCTTGTCTACTTTCACATCAAGTAGATAGTGTAAATCGCCATAGTTGTAGTAGAAAAGTTGCTTGATCTCGTCGTTCCAATGGTTCCATATATCTCTTAATTCTTGAAGATCGTTCTGAGTCACACTGACCCGGGTAAAGTCCCATAGCTCTGATGTGTATCATTCGGTCAAACTATTTCCTTTCTTTTGTTGAGTTCTTTCGGACCAATTTCGGACATTTGCATTCTTCTCCACCTTATCACGAAACCCCTTTTCCATTATCAGCTATCCACTTAGTAACCAAATGTGAATCAACACCCTTTTGTATTATGGAATGTCATGCAATCACAAATAAAGAAAAACAAATCAAGTTAGCAGCATATACAGGTAAAATTCAAAGCAATCAGAAATAATCAAACACTTATTCGGGTAATCACTAAAGTTCGGCGTAGCTCTACCTAGGGCAGGCACCTAAGGCTCATTATATGAGGTTCGATTCTAGAGTAACGGTACCCAAACCATAGATTCCTCGATCCTCACCCATTATAGGCTCATGTGGACCAAGTTCGGTTCAGGGGAATACATTTCCCTATGGCTATACGGAGATGAAAATCTCACGAAGACATAGGTACGGATGTATTCCGGAAGTAATTCACTTTCCTATGCGGAGGTGAAAACCTCACGAAGGAAAAGTTTCCTACTCCCACTTAAAGGATAAAAATCAACCGGCATTATGTGATGCAATATGCAAAGAGATCAAACAAATAGATAAAATAAATAAAAATACCAAATAAGGTATGAAATGAAAGGGCTTGCAATTTTAAAATGACTTTTCGACTTTTGACGAAAGGCATAGAATAATCAATTTTCGGCTTGACTCTCTAATATCCCCAGTGGAGTCGCCAAGCTGTCGAAACCATTTTTGGAAATAGGGGGATCGACTACAGGTTTTGAAAACAAAGATTAAAATAGGGAGTCGCCACCGATTTTTATTTCGAGATGTCATCGGATCACCTCATAAAAATTAATTATTGTAATAAAAGCCTAGACTTATTAAAACAACAATTTTGGTCCACAAAATTTGAGAAAACAGGCTCAGGAATTGGTTACCTGCGAGGAAGGATTAGCACCCTCGTCACGCCCAAAATTGGTACCGATTTGGTTATTCGATGCCATTTCGTTGAAAGTCGAAAATTTATAGGGATTTTAAAACATAACTCTTTCTATTACGGTTAAGTTAAAACACTTAGATTAAACCAAAATGGTTGTTAAAGACTTCCTCATCTCGAGACATTGAAATATCACATCCAATAAGTTAGGACGTGATACCTTAAAATCTCGTATATGAATTTTGTCTTTTAATTTATTAAAAACGTCTTGAAATTAAAAGGGTATTTTGCTATTTAGGTTTAATGAGAAAACCGAAACCCCGTAAGTTAGGGCTCGATTCCTCGATATTCCAAAATACAAAATATTACCTTTCTTTAAAGAGAAATCATTTGCTAATAACAACGAACACAATGCTCGAAGGCGTATACTATAGTTTGAAATATATTAATTGAATGAATTAGTTAAAACGAGTGAAATACGAGGTAATAATGCACGGGCGTTATGAAGAGCAACTATATGGGAATACAAAAAAAAAAAAGAATCTAAGTACATATGATAAAATCAACGACATTCGTAATTTAAACAATAATGTTGATAAAAAAACAACGAATAACATAGAATAAATTAAATACAAATTGGATATAATGAATTAAAGCAAGTAAAATGTAGAACTATTTTGAAGTGAGAACAAATGAGCTTTAAATAAAAAGACAATTTGCCACAAAAAGAAATGAAAAGAAAATAAACAATAAGAATAAATAAAAAAAAGTAATAAAAAATGAACAAAATAAAAGGAAATCATCCAAAGAACATTTTAAAAATAAATTGTATACATGTATATAAGAACGTAAAAACAAGTAAATAACTTAAAATAGGTGGCCTAAAAATATTTTAAATAAATAAATAGAATTGGAATGGTATACTAAATGATTTATACTAATTAATTTATAATAGAATAAAGTAATATGCGAAGTATTTTAAAACAAGTGGTTAAGGAAAAATGATAACATATATTAAAATAGGCATATGAGAAGAAATAAATCGAATTAAAAAAAATGAAATGGGCAAGACATATATTTATTTGAGATAAATAATCTCTATATAAAATACAAAAAAAAAAAACAATGATAACAAATAATGTGGTTTAAATAATATAACGAAGCAGTAAAACATTAAAAGGTTAAGGACCAATTTAAAACCTCAACGAAGTTCAGGGTAAAAATGAAAATAAACGAAAGTAGGCTGTCCAGGACTAAAATGGGACACGCTTAAGCTTACAGGGACCAGAAGGGACAATAGCCCAATGGTTGACACGTGTGTTTAGCCTGGACAGGTCAAGGGATCCATTTGAAAGCCCAAAGAAATTCTAAGGTCGAATTAAAAGGTGAAAATGACTGATTGAATGAAGCAATAAACGGGGAGGGATCATATGCACAAATATCCCAAAGTGGAGAGGAACGCGCGGATCCTCCAGGTAGGGTCGGGTAGCACGGATAGGGCCCCTATACAACACCGTTTTAGAGCCACTGGTAAAGGCCCTAAACGGTGCCGTTTAACACTATTCTTAAAACCATTTTTGTTATTTCTCATTCTGCCGAGAAGCCAAAAGAGAACCCTCATTTTTCAGTTTGAAACGAAACCCTAAGGACCCTCCCCCATTTGCTCCTTGTGCCGCTCAGCTAGGGTTCATTACCCATCATCACTGCCAACACCGCGACACCGCAGGTGAAGGCGGGTGAGGTTGGGCAAAAGGGAGTCTTCTACCCCCGTTTTAAACACTCAGAGGTTCTAATGTTTTATTTCATTTTACTTTCTTAAATCTAATCCTAAATGGTGTGTAAATGCAGGTATAAGAACGTAAAAACAAAGAGGGGATCCAAGCAACTGCTTGCTCTTACCCTCGTCCGAATCCAAAAGGGAATCCGCGACGTTCGGGTCACCGGAGGGCTCCGATAGTGACGGAAAACCAAACACGGTATGATTTTGTTATTAATACTATAATTTCGAAGTAAAAGATAAAAAGACAACCTTTTTGTTTCTTGTTTCGAATTCTGTTCTCTGTATTCAGTTTTTTTGTTCTAAAAAATGGGGTCCTTACATCTCTGTTTTTCGGTGGCTTTATAGCCGAATAGAGTACAATAAAATAAAAAATCATCACTGTTTGGCTGCTGTTTCCCTATTTCTATTTCTGCGCTCTGCTTGATGCTCCCACTTTTGAATTTGCAGGTGACGGCGCCAATAAATGCTGTGGGACGGCATCTAGTGGCGATGGCAGACTCTGGTGGTGGTATCAGAAGGCGCACCTAGGGTTTGAAATTTGTTTCTCGAGCTCAGGGTATTTGGGCTACCGTTTTAGGGTATTGGGCCATTGTTTGGGTCTGGGGTTAAGTTAGTTTAGTGTTGGGCTATTAGGTCTGGGTATCGGGTATTGGGCCCGTAACCCATCTTGTGATATGGACTTGTATAATAGTGGACCATTGTTATTATTTTTTGTTTCTGAAGGGCCCGGACAATTTTGGGCCCGTACAATAACAATTTTTTAAAAATTGAGTTGAATTTTTTTTCATATTGATGACATGATTTGCTAGGTATTCTTCTTGAAAACTTAAAGGACAACCCTTTTCTAGAAAAAAAAAAATGTCAAGTTTTTGACAAAGTAGGAGATTTAAAGTTTGATTTTCGATGAGAATAAAAAAGATAAAAGGAGTGAGATATTTATAAGTGAGGACCTCGACATCCATGAATGTAAAAGTCTTGGTATTAAATGAGTTGATTAATCCATTAAATAAATTCCATAGTGAAAATTCTCTAATTAACTTGAACTTGATATTCATGAATGTCGAGATCCTACACACTATATTTTATAGTACTTTTAGAAAATAATATTTGAGAATATGTTTTTGACAAATAATCAAAATTTTTACTATGGGTGAAAAGGTAAAAAAAAAAAAACATTAATTTTACAATTATATACCAAATAATATACATTTAGTCACATCTATTACGTTGATGAAAAAGGAGAAAGCATAAAAACTTATTTTGGATTTAAAATTGTGAATGGGTGAATTACTGTTACTTTTGAAGTTTAATCTTAAAAACTGTTTTAGAAAATAAATTAATGTAACTTAATTAATTTCAGCTGCTGCATTGTCCCATTGTTTTTTAACTATTGCTTGCTATAATTTATCAAAAAGTCAAATTGCGTTGTAAATTTTTATACTTTGACGAATTTTTAGATTTAGCCTGTAAATTTATATATTTAAAATTTTAGAAATTAATTTTTTCTATTTTTCTTAAAATTTCAGTCTAGTCATTAAAATTATAAGTATTTTCTATCAAATTTATTGACTTAGATTTTGATTAAGATGTTTTCATATGACAAGTCATATGAATGACAGGTTATAAACATGATAAGTTAATAAATTTCAACAGAAACTATTAACGACCCGGGTTAAGACTTTTAAATTAAAAAAAAAAAATAGGAAGATTGAATTTTAACTTTTAAAAGATATGGATTAAATCTTAAATTTTATATAAAAGAGGGACTAACAACAAATTTTAACCAAAAGAAAAAGAAAGAATTGCTATCTTTAAACAACAGGTGGAAGCACCGAGGAGATGACGTGTAAAATTGAGCAAGCGCAGATATTGGAGGGACGGTGGGTGGTTGATGACTATCCTTATACCACAAATTACAGTTTTTGGCATATTATTGACGCTGATGCCTGTTGCCTTAACCCTTTTCAATTTTCATTCACAATCTTACACATTTCTTTCACTTTCGCCTTAAATTTCATATTTTATGTATTATTTTATATACCTTACAAAAACGAAAGCTATGTCTTCATTAAATAATTACAATGTTTTTACGACTTTGATAAAGAAATGCATTGGGTTTCAACTTGACCATTATTTTAGTATTCAAGTTTGACTTTTTTTTTGTTTTTATATTGTATTTTGAATTTTTTTAAATTAGTCCCTAAATTTTATAATTTTTTTACATTAAAGTTTGAATTTTTTTTTGTTCAAGTTAGTCCTTCATGTTTCCTTAAAAGAAATTTTAACCCAAAAAAAGTTTAGACCCCAATGCGGGAACAATTGCAAGTTTTTGAACTAACTTAGACTCCCAAAATGTTCAAACCTCAATGTGAGAACAATTGTCATGTTTAGGGACTAACTTGAACAAAAAAAAGTTCAAGCCCCAATGTAGGAACAATTACCTAATTTAGGTCCCAAAAAATGTATTAACCCATTTTAATTTTAATTTTAATTTTAATAGACATCAATGTCCTAATAATAAAATACACTAAAATTTTCATCTTAATGTTGTTTTGTGATTCATAAAATAATCTTTTTGTGTTCACGACTACCCCCTCCCTATAATTTCAATTTTGGAATTCCAACCTAAATTTTGTTCTTGAGAATGCGATGTAATGTACCCTAAAAATGCATCTAAAAACAAGATAATAAAATATTTATGGGTAAGCTACACCCAAGGTTACTAAATTATTAGTAAATTTACGTTTTGGTTATTCAACTTTAAAAAAGATATAATTTAGTCATTGAACTATTTGAAAACTTTCATTTAAGTCATTGAATTGTTAAAATTGTTGTTATATGACATTCTTTGTTCGCACCGCTGCACCAATCAAAAGCTCTTTTACAGTTCAATTGTTTTCATAAAACAACTTTAAACATCACAAATCTACAAACCAAAATCCAAACAACTTTCTTCTCTGATCTCCAACATTGACTGTCAGATCGACTTAGATTAAAGTATGTTCATCTACTCATTGATGGGTACTAAGCTACTATACTATATGGATCATCAAATCGTTATTTGGAGCTCACTAGCTGAATCATTTAAAAAAAAAGCTTAATAGCTCAGTGACTTAAATAAAAAAAAAAACTTTTGAATAGTTCAGTGACCATTTTATAACTTTCTAAAATTGAGTGGCTAAAACGGAAACTTGCTAATAATTCAGTGACCTTGGATTGAATTTACGCAATATTTATAACAATAATATATATATATATATCATCGTTTATTTCACTTGAAGTTGGAGGCACATCAAAACAAAAGACGACAGAGGAGAAAGAGGTAATTGATTAGGTGATAGCAGGAAGATGCAGGGCCATACTCATGATCAACCAATCCACCAAGCCCATCACTCACACGCAGCGCCACCTCATGTACCACACCCAGCGCCACCGCATGTATCACATCACCCGCCCCCAGGGCCGCCACCTCCACAGCCTTCATATGTACCAGCGGGTCCTGATCCACCGTCAGTGCCTGCATATGCACCACCAGGTCCTCCTCCTGCTCATCACCACCATGGTCCACCACCACCTTCTGTGCCCGCATATGCACCAGCTGGTCCACTTCCATCACGCCCCCAAGTCCCCCCTCGGCCTCCTCAGGAGCAAGGCTGCTGTGTGATAATATAAGTAAGATTTGCAAATGTAGTTGATGTTGACATTAATTAAATAAAGTAGTGTTAATTTTACTGAGTTGAGATGCAAATATTATTTAGATAGAATCGGGTTTGTAGTTCATATTTGTATGTATGGTAATGGTAATGGTAGCTTCATCAAGCCCTTCTCCCGTGGCATTTTTATGGTATCTTGGTCTTAATAAAATGAAGTATTGCTTCCATTTTTATATTGCTTTATATCGATTCATCCGATTGTATTGTATTGTATTGATAACATTTTGATTTTTTTTTTTCATTTTTGCGTTTTGATTTTCAAACCAATTTCATATATATATATATATATATATATATATATCATTTTTATGTTGTTTTATATAAACTTGAAATATACCTTCTTTTGGGTATGATAGCAAAAACAAGAAGACAAAAACAAAAACATAATTATTGAGAACCTAACCTATGTATGTAGGGCCAACTATAGGATGCATATGTTTGTGATGCCATTTTGGCCAGCTGTTCCACTCAATATACACGTTAACGAGTGTGGAGCGGATGCTTTTGTAGTTTATGGAAGTTTTAATTTTGAGTTTTCATGTTTTCTAAATTTTAATAATTTCTAAAATCTAATGGAACAAACATATTATTATATGTATAATATTATGTAAGTTTGTTGTTTTCATATATTATTTACTAGAAAATTAGTTAATAGATTAATGATTGTCATTTATATTAATACTGAAATTTCAAAAATCGAAAAGTATAAGGACTTAAAATAATCCAATTGAAGAATATGAACAAACCCATAATTGTATGTATAGTACAAAACTAGTAATTGAATTTCACCAAATAAACTTAACTAATACTATTCCGGTTATTACTAAAATTTTAAACCTTAAAAAATACGAAATTAAAATTGATCAAATTAAAATACAAAGAGTAAATTTAAGGACCTCACAAAATATAATGATTAATAGCAGAATTTAATCTATATCCTCGTTTAGAGGTTGAAGCTCCACGGCACTGTGATTGAATAAGTTGCGTAGGTGTTGGAAAATATAACATTATTTCTACATGGAATTCCATATAGTCCAAAGAACACAAATGTAGAATGGTGATCCTTGAGAGCATTCTTAATAACCTCCCTTCTCAACCACTGTCGTGTCTATTGCACATTGTGACTGTGTTGCTAGCTGTTGTAGAAATCTAAATGGTGAGTGCACTCCAAGTTTAGCATCATAATTAAGCTAACTTGCAAACAATTCTATTAGAAAAAGCCCTTGGATAATATTAACTCACTGGTCATTATAGCCCATACTTCACCTTCTTATTGACTTATTCCAAGGGCCAAGTGTACAAGTGAGGATGCTCGTAATGTATACCCTGTAAATCTTCCAACTCCAAATATATACAATCAAAGTTCAAAACAAAAACCATACAGATTTATATAAAAAAAATATATATTAAAATTGAATGTGATTTTGGTTGAAATAGTAAAATTGAGTTATTAAAAAAAAACGTGATTTCATGAGTTTGAATTTCATGATTCTCATCATATGTATGTATTATTTTAGATTCGCCAGCATATATAAATACTATCAAAATAATATTTTTTTCATTTGTAAAAGAATGGGGTTTTCGTCATTTTACACATTAGCGTGTGTGTTTTTCTTTTTATTTCTTAATGTATCTACCGGAGCGAACCTAGTAATTAATCATCCGCATTTTGTAGGCCTATTAAGAGGTAGTTGCTGGCCACGAGTTTTAATCTCACAAGTGGAATTAAAATATTTTGGTTAAATTCTACCATTAATCATTGTATTTTGCAAAAATTGTGCATTTAATTCTTATACTTTAATTTGATAAACTTTAATCCTTATACTTTTCAAATTTTAAAATTATGAAACAATATTTATTAAACTTGGGTTTCGAATTTTAGAGAAATTATGACTTTCTTTTTAAATAGGAGAAAGTTACATAGATAGTCACCTAACTATCAAAATTTTTCATTTTAGGCACTCAAAATAAAAAAAGTTTGCAATTTAAACACCCACCTTACATGGTTCGGTCATTTTGGTCACTCTCGTTAAAATCACAAATGGCAAACTGATGTGACAGTTAAAAACCCAGTATAATAACAAATTTAGCCTTCAACTTTTACATACTAGATCGATTTAGTCATAATTTTAACAAATTAACTCTCAAAATTTACAAATGTTCAACTTTTACATACTAGATCGATTTAGTCATAATTCTAACAAATTAACTCTCAAAATTTACAAATGTTCTCAATTTGATCCTAATTCTAAAAAATTCAAAGAAATATATAAAAATACACGAATAATTTAAATATATAATAAATTTAAAATATATATTAAAAATAAAAAATACCTCTTCCTCTCCCGGCTTTTTAACTGCCACATCAGCTTGTGGTTTGTGATTTTAACGGAAGTGACCAAAATGACCGAACTATGTAACGTGGGTGCTTATATTGCAAACTTTTTTATATCGTCCGCCTAAAATGAAAATATTTAATAGTTGGGTGACTATATGTATAGTTTACCCAATTATTTATCCAAATAATGTAAATGTGGAGGCCCATTTTGATAAGCTGACCCAAACTCATCCATTACGAAAGCGGATCTATTAGTTAGCTTAGGGTTTTCTCACAGCAAGCAAATCTTTTTCATTTGCCCGGACTAGCAGCAGCAGCGCCGCACTCTTCACAGTGCTGATCAACCATGGCGGAGCAGGTGCACCCGCCTATCTACTCTCTCTCCCTTTTTCACTCTTTTATCTTCTTTGCTTCTCATTTTTTTTTTCTTTTGATTGCAGACCGAGAAGGCATTTCTAAAGCAACCCAAAGTGTTTTTAAGGTAATCTTAAAACTAAACCATGAAAAATCTCTCACCTTTATAATTTTTTCGGATTTGGGTTTTTTGGAGTTTAGGTGGGTTTTAATGATATTGTTTCTATTTCAGCTCCAAGAAATCTGGGAAAGGGAAGAGACCAGGAAAGGGAGGAAACCGCTTCTGGAAGAGCATTGGTTTGGGCTTCAAAACCCCTCGTGAAGCCACTGAAGGTAGGTTTGTATTTGTTCTTTTTAAATGTGTTTTGGGTGGTATGGATGGTCAATTTATGCAAAATCTATTTAAGCTTTGAATGTTCTACCTAGAAACTAGTATCATGTTTATTTATAATTCCTTTATTTATATTATGCACACTCAAATTATATATATGTTTCAGTGTTCTTTATGGGAAATAAAGATGATTTAATTGATTAACACCTAGAGAAGGACTATGTAGAATTTATTTCTGTGCATTGAGAGTTCAGTCAAAAAATGTTTTTGCATATTTGATTTCTAAAGGAACCTACATCGACAAGAAATGCCCATTCACCGGCACTGTTTCCATCAGGGGTCGCATTTTAGCCGGTACTTGCCATAGTGCCAAGATGATAAGGACAATCATTGTTCGACGGAATTACCTTCATTATATCAAGAAATACCAAAGGCATGATCCAGCTTCATTCTGCTGTACTTTTCCATAAAGTTTCTTATGATTTTTATTGTTGGAAGAAACTTATTTTTCCTTTTTCAGGTACGAGAAGAGACATTCAAATATCCCTGCGCATATTTCTCCATGCTTCCGTGTGAAGGAAGGAGATCATGTCATTATAGGGCAATGCAGGTTAAACCCCTAAACCGAATGACTTTATATGTCTAGTGTCTATGAATCTAATTGTTTTTGCAGCTAGTTTGTAGGTGATTTTGGTTGTTTGTAATTTGCGTGTATTTTCTAATTTCAGGCCGTTGTCAAAGACTGTGAGGTTCAATGTTTTGAAAGTGATTCCTGCTGGATCTTCTGGTGGAGGGAAGAAAGCTTTCACTGGAATGTAAGGTGTAAGTGTTTTCAATCATAGTTCGGGTTGTAGAAACATAAGGAGAAGACATTTAAATCCCTGAACTGCCTCTAGATATGAAGAACCCGGGACTATTAGATATTTTTATGTTTTTGTTTTTCCTTTCCTATTACTTGTTATGTTTGGATTTGTCTAGTTATGACAACTGGAATTTTGAAGGTATCCCCTATTCTAGTATGATCCTGTTCTCTGAAGAATCACTCTGATCACTTAGAAGATTATGTATGAAATTTCTGGTGTTCTCTATAGACAAATGAAGACATTCTGTAAATTGGCGAGGGGCATTTTAGCCTGTCTACTGAAAAATGGGCGAATTAGCCTCGTTGATGAGTGAGCAAAACAGCTCTTCCATTAAATTTGGTGTTTACATATAAGGTATAATAACAAATTTAGTTCTCAATCTTTACATGTTTATTCAATTTGATCTTACCTTTTTTTTTTTTTTTGAAAGTTGCTTAGAAAAGCTATTTTTTAAAAATTGGACCGGTGGTCAAACCGTTCAGGTCATACGTTTTCATGTCCAACTGTTTCGTTTAAAAAATTATTAAAAATTTTAAAATTTAAAATGATTAAAAAACAAAAACGATTCAACTGGTTCAATTGTCTATTCAATTGGTTTTTAGCTAGTTGAGTTGATTTTCTAGTCAGTTTAATTGGTTTGTATTGGTTGCTTGTTTAATCGGTTCAAAGTCGTTCATTGACTTATTCTTTGTCCAATCAATTTAATTGTTTGGCTCGATATGATTTAACCAATATTACAAAAAAGTTTTAGCAATAAATTAAAAAAATTAAATAAATCATTTTAAAATAAAAATCAAAATTTATAAAAATAAAGTTATAAAAATTTTAAAATTATATTTTTTTATTAAAAAATAACAATACTAACCTTGGCAATAAAATGGTAGGGGTTAAATTTAAAAAAAAAATCTTATGACTATTAAATTTTAATAAATTTGAAATTGTTATTTTTGAATTGGTAGGTATGATAAAGTGAGGGGAATATGTTGACGGTGCTACCCAAAATAAGGAGGCGATTGTGTAATTTTTATTATTTTTAGGATAATTAAAATGTAATTTTATCTTTATTAATTAAAAATTTTAAAGAATTGAATAAAAAAATTTATTTTAAAAGACTCGAGATCTTGCCAACCCTTAATTACGCCCCTAACTTTAGGTATTAATAAAAAAAAAAAATGTTAGCCTGCAAATATAATATACAAACCTACATTTAAAAGTTTAAGCACCATGAAATTCACGTTTCTTTTATAAATAAACCACCGTGGAGTCTCCCTTTTTAAGTACCTAACCTTCGCTTATTGAAAATCTTTTAAAAGAAAAAAAAATAGGTACCTAACCTTTAGGGATTGGAAAATTACAGATTATGTTTAGACTTTTACAGTTTTTCTTTTAAGATAATATTAAAAATGAGGGAAAATTAAAGGTTTTTATATTGTATTCGTTTATGATCCCTTTCCAATTTATAAATTAGAAAAGAAACACGTTTAAAAGCATTCGAATTTATGTCCTTTCGATTGCTATAATATCAACGACGTCAATTAAGTTAAGACTCAATCATTTAAAAAATTAAAAATTATACCAACAGAAAAAGGAAAAAGAAATTCTATACGCAAATTTAAAGGAGAATGAATTCTAAGTGTTTGAAATTTTTATTGGAAGTTGATAGTATGGGTTAATTGAACACTAATTTAATTATGAAATTACTAAAACACTTTTTTATGTATAAATTAAGTTATACTTTTACGAGGGTATTTTTGTTATTTTGTATAAAAATCAATAAAAATTTGATCCTAATGAGATTTAAACTTAGAACAACATGTATAATAAACAATTAGCTTAACTATTGTAACTTAGCATTATTTGAATTTTTAATAAATATATTTGTTCATCCACATCATTGATTTGCTGTAAATTTAGAATATATGTATGAGTTTGTTTAATAAATTTTAAATTTGTACATAAATTTTGATCCATCATATAATGTGATGCACCAACTTTTGTTTTGTACAATTATGCTCATTCAAAGCTTAGTTTTGATGTAATTAAAAATTAAAAATTTTAATTTTAATTCAACTGTACATGTTTCGAAAAAGAATCTAAAAAAGTTTCTATTAATAAGCATAATTTTTTGTATAATGTACTAAGAAATTTTAAAATAGTACATCATTAAAAATATTAATAACTTATAAAAATTGAATCAAAATAAAAATTACACGTAATTGAAATTGTTTTATTATTATAAATTTGGGTTTGTTTAAATATTTAAATAGTAATATAAAATTTCTTTTTGCATTTAACACATGTTTTTATTATATTAATTAATTTTATTAGATTCATTGATTACATCCTTGTTGATATCAAGTATAATAAATATTTGAAATTTAGAAGAAAAAAAAAACCTAACCCCCATACCAACCAAACACAAGTAATTTTCAGCCACACTTTGGTATGAAATTATGGAATTGTTACTTTGTCAAACATTATAATAACTGATTAATTATTATGTTACGAAATTAAATTTTAGTGTTGAGTGCAGTAATAAAATATTTTATATATTTTTTAAAAATATAAATTTAAATTTTGAAGACGATATTATTAAAAGTACAGTGAATGACTGGACTTAAACAATAAAATGTACATTTAAATAAAAGAATAATAAACGCTGCGGAGTCATCAACATCAATGGTGGGAACTGAATTCGCACCTGTAAAATAATTATCGGCAATATAATAAGAAATATGTTATTAATTTTGGTTTTGGGGGGGGGGGGGGTGGGTCCTGGAACCAAATGCAATATATTGTAAAGAAATTCTGCCCAGTCAATTATTTTGCAGCGGATTCTTTCTCTCTCTTAGTTTTCTTGGTTAACCTGGATACGCCGAACAACTTGCTCAGAAGCTGAAACAGGAAAAATACAAAACCCAAAAAGCTCTCACTCAGAAATTACCCTTTCTTTTGCTTATCAACCATCATGCGTGTTAAAGATAAAGAGCAGGTCACCCCAGAAATAGACGACCTTGATGACAACTACTACACCAAAACGTCTTGCTCTTTGCTTTCTTGGGGTGATTTCTTGTGTACACAGATGGAGAATTGGTCTCTTAAACACTCTCCTCTACATGTAGACGTCGTCAGTGGCAGCAATAGAGTTAGTATCCTAACTTCCATTTCTTGTAATCATTTGACAAAGGAATAGTTGCTTTTGATGACAATTCCTTTTTTATAATTCTGGTTTTGGTGCTTTTTTTTTTCTTTCTGAAGTTGAGAAATTTGTTGATTGAATTGTGTATGTGTGTTGGTTTCTCAAAAGAATGTTGCTTTGATGACAGTTTCTTATTATTCTATTCTGGGTTCTGGTTCTTTCTGCTTTTAAGTTGAGAATTTTGTTGCTATTATTGTAACTGTGTTATAGCCAATTTCAATTCTTTGTGATATGGACCTTGGAGAATTACACCCCAAAAGCAAGCTATTGGACCGGAAGAAGCTAGTTGCATATAAACCCCACAAAGGAATCCCATACTCTCTATATGGAAATCAAGTCTCATACCTTGCAGTTAGGGACATAATAATACATCATGCTCCACAAGCCCTGTATGGCTTATTTTGCATTAACTTATCCGAGCCTTGGGCGAAAGCTGCAATGCCAACATCACCAGCTGTGCTACATGATTGACCCCAAAAAGTAGTTGTTAGGGTGGAAGAGATAAACCCCCCATAGAAATTTCGTACTTGACTTATTACAAGTAGGCATATAACATTTTCTTCCGTATATATTTGTACTTCGATCATCACTCATTTGTCATAATTTCATTTTTGATGTATTATCAAAGTTCCATCAGCTACTTATATTCAGTTTTGTGTCAGATTCATTAATCATGTATTTGTAGTTGCAAATTTTGTTATATTCAATTTTGATCAGAAGTGGATCTGATAATGTTAGGACAAAGAGGAAGTGACTTCTTTTGACACTCTAGCCTATAAAATCATATAAGGTATGTTGTTTGTGTTTGGTTATGGTACCAATTCAACACACATGTAAATTAGATTTCTTGTTCTTCCTTTTATTAAAGGACTATTAATATTGATTTTATATGGCCAAAGATCTCTTTAGGGTGAAAAAAAAATTCTTATTGGTTGTAGATACAAGGATGTAGCTAGATGTTGCATGAAGGGTGCGCCCTTGCCAGCTCATGACCTGCCTTTGTTCCTAAAATTTTCGAATATTGAATATATACACACTGATATTTACTAGGAAGATAGTTGAAGTATGTTCAGAATTCAGCTTTATATTCTTTGGTCAATGGAATTGGTGAGCATGCTATTACACTATTGTTATATGTTTACGCCTTCTTTATCTTTTAACCTCATCCGTGGTGCCTCCTGCTGGTGCAATCATTTTCAGAACTGTGTGCAAAGCAGTTATAATTTCTATAGTGCTATCAAATTTTGTAGAATCAAAACATTCATATCTTATGCAGTTGTATCCAGACAGGACTAAGTTCATTTCTACATTATAGCTCTCTCTTCCTTGACAATGTTTCTTCATGTTTCTTTTATGGTATTTTTTTGATAGTCTCCTTATTTGTATTTCGTTCAGCTGGAAAGTATTTCTGAGGATTCAGTTACCACAGAAAGACAAACTGACCTGTTAACAAATTTTATCCCCACTCTTCGGTCAGGTGAGTGGTCTGACATTGGGGGTCGTCCCTATATGGAGGATACTCATATATGCATTGCAGACTTAGCTAAGAATTTTGGTTGTGAATTAGTGAGTGAAGAAGCTATTTCCTTCTACGGTGTAAGTTCATAAACTATCCCTTTTTCTTCTGTATATTGGCATGTTGAACGTTCCAATATCCCTGCCTCTAATTCTATTTTCTTCTTATGTATTTGTGGTTATTTTAGAATACGGAGATAAATTAAACATTCTTGTTCAACTCTTTGATCTAGGAATAAACATGAGTTACTTTCACGCAACTGATGTAATTGGAAAGGCAAATGTGCTTTTGTCATCTCTAACAAATGACTCGAACTTGAAAGTTACTGCAGCTTCTGTTCTTAACATTAGCTGTCTTAAAAGTTGCATTTGAATGAATCTGAACATGATATAATCCTAAATTTAGTGTTCCTGAGCACAATTATAACATCTTTTCTTAGCATATAAACTTAGCATGAATCAAGTCAATGATCAGTTTAATCTTTTCAGCTTTGGACCATCAAACACTGGTGGTATTGTCTTCTTTATGGGTTATGTTCTTAGTTTAGCTGTATAGTCTACAAAAAGCAAGGATGTACAGAAGTGATGCATGATGAATTTGATGCAGAATTGTTAAAAGGGAAAAAAGAAGAAGATACAAGGCAGTATTTAACACTCTTCTTGGAGACCTTCTTTACTTATTTTCTATTTAAAAATGACCTCTAACTGAATAGCTATCTGTTAGATTAGAACTCATTCTTGCAGCCAAAACTAATGCACGGGAATCACATTAAATATACCATAAGAGAGAAATAGGCTCCCAGGAATTACATAAGCATTCTCTTTATTGACATAAAAGGAGCAGGTTTTTGATGGGCACGGAGGAAAGGATGCATCTCATTTTGTCCGTGATCATTTGCCTAGAGTTATTGTTGAGGATGTTGATTTTCCCTTGGAACTTGAGAAAGCGGTCACCAGGTCATTCATGGAGACTGATGCTGCATTTGCGAAGTCATGCTCTCTCGAGTCTTCACTGGCTTCTGGCACTACTGTTCTCACTGCAATGATATTTGGGAGGTAACCACTTCCAAAGCTTTTTTGGCTGGAAAAAAAAACTATAAAATGAAGATAGACATTGAGAGAGGTTACATTAGAGAATTTGATGCATTTGAATTTGGCAAAGTGAATGAAGTTGAGATTTCTAGTGTGTATAATCTGGACACTTTCTAATTTGTTTCTACTATATGTTAAGAATCAACTTTTATGGTTTTTGCTTTGCTTGAAAGGAATATCTTATCTTTTACAGGTCTTTACTTGTGGCAAATGCTGGGGATTCTAGGGCGGTACTGTCATGGCATGGAAGAGCTATAGAGATGTCAAAGGATCATAGGCCCTGTTGCATGAAAGAGAGAAGGCGAATCGAGGCTCTGGGTGGATTCGTTGATGATGGTTATCTGAATGGTCAACTAGGGGTCACCCGAGCATTAGGTGATTGGCACATTGAAGGTATGAAGGAAACTGGTGAGAGAATTGGCCCCCTAAGTGCTGAACCAGAACTCAAAATGATAACACTGACTAAGGAAGATGAGTTTTTGATCCTCGGTAGTGATGGAATATGGGACGTTTTTACCAGCCAAAATGCCATAGATTTCACAAGGCGGCGGCTCCAGGAGCACAATGATGTCAAATTATGTTGCAAAGAAATAGTTGAAGAAGCAATAAAAAGAGGAGCAACAGACAATTTGACCGTTGTTGTGGTGTGTTTTCACTTGGAGCCACCTCAACCTTCTGTCAGACAAAGTGGAAGAGTCAGGAGAAGCATTTCTGCTGAGGGGCTTCAGAGTCTTAAATGCCTCTTAGAAGGATAGAACTCTATTACATTTGTTTACACTCAATACATGGTTGGTACACAAAGGAGACAACTAGTTAATGATGAACATTCACCAATAGAACAAAAGAAAACTTGAAAGAATCAAATTATGGAATTAGGATTCAGAATTTGGTAGATTTTCTTTCCTGATCATTCTTATTGGCTTCAAATGAAGCTTTGGATAATTTGATGAACAGAATCGATTTGTCTGCTAGGCCGAGTTGACTATAAACAGAAATAAATCTGTTATTGTACTATCTTCTAAAGAACATGTATTCTTTCAAACATTTGTCATCTTCTTGATTGTGCTAGCATTGAACTTTTGACAGTTTAATTGCCATCCTTTTGGGTATCCTCTGTTTCTTACCAAAGAAGTTGATAGTCTTCCTGTTTGAGCTAAAGATGGCTCCTGAATGGATCTTCCTGTAGCTTGTTAAATATATATCTGGGATGCAAGTAATAATTTTAGACCTATTTGTGTTGTTGTGCATACAATACTAATACGGAATATATATACACACACATCTATATAACAATACAACATAATTAATGAAGTAACATAAAATATGTCAAAATTTTATATAATATTTTAAATATGTTAACAACTTGAAAATATAATTCAAACCTGATAAGAATACATAAATTACAAGTGGTCAGTGTACCTTGTAATCCAACTCCATACTACCATAACGGATTTGATAGACATGACAGTTTATACCCACGTTTGCATTAACACACACAGCAACATATCACAAGACTGCAAATAGAATTCTCTTTGTGCAAAAACGTAGAGATGAATGGTTCCATTGTTAATCTTCTTTACCAGGACAGAAGCCGCCAAAATCTCATTGAAGATTTAAGAACACGGCTTACAAACATTTCAAAGAGAACAAACTTTGATCTAATATAGGTAAAATGAGGAATGAACTGATACAAAAATTATTGTACATGTATATCTGAACTGAATTCAGTGTATAAAGAATGAAATACAATTGAGATTGAGGTACAACGAAAAAAAACTTCAACAACATATTCTGTATGCCTGTATCCTAATAAGATGCTTTTCTAAACAGTCAAGAGGCCTAGAGAAACTGCATCAACTTGCAGTCACGCTACTACCAAGCTCTTTCTCCCCACTTACCATCCTTCCAATCTCGCTTTTTGCAACACGAACCAAGAATATACTAGCAAAGAATATAGCAAAAATTAGCATAAGAAATACACTATTCCAACCCCTAGTGGATATATACCCAGCCAAAAGGGGCCCAAGAGCTGCTCCCACAGAGCCAGTGCCATCTATGATTGCTGTCACTGTAGCTAATGCACGGGAGTTTCCTTTAATCAAGTCCTGGGTACCAAGATCAGCAGCAACAGCTGTTGTAATTAGTGAATAAGGCCCATTCACTAGCAACCCAGAGAGAAACATCAATCCTATATTGGTAACCATAGAGACACTTCCATAAATCCGGTACAAAATGAGTGCAGGAATTGATAGTAATAAGAAAGTAACCGAAGTAACTGCACGAGCATCAATGACATCCGAAACGAAACCTGCTAGCACCCCACCTAAGACTCCTCCAATATCGAATATTGTTGAGAGGATCCCAGCAGTTTTATGGGACAAATGCACTCCTGCAACGGCTATAATGGCAACACAAATTTGCAAGAATAAATAAACATCCACCGTTTTAGCTAATCAAAGAGCAGTAACAGATTCAAAACATCTAAAACATGCTCAGGCCCTACGGCATATAACTTCGTAGATAACCATCTGTGATTGGGCTAATGTCGCCACACTTAAAATATATAAAATGCTTAACTTAAAATTAGCACCAACAATTATTGCAATGGCCATATTATTGAAATGCATTTCTGGAGAAATTTCCTTTGGATACACTAAAACAACTCAAGTTAACTCTTGAAATAATAATCGCACTAAGTGATAACAAGTACCTGTGTGTCTTATGTAGAAGGGCAACCAATACAAAAATGTATAAGCCACCAACTTGGAGAAGAAGAGGCAGAAAGAAAATGGTGCCACACCTGGCAACCTCCATGCCTCCAAGAATCCAATGGCAGCCAGGGAATCAGAATCCTTGTTCTCGAGCAACCCTGCTTCCTCTGATTCCGCTTTTTCTAAATTCGCCACATTTTCTTCCCCCACACTCATCTCAATCTCTTTTCCAGATGCCATTATTTCAAACCCCAAATCATCAGGGCTCACCACTAAGAAACAAAAAACCAAAATCCCAACTACAATAATCAAAATCCCAGGCACCAAAAAAGACCAACCCCAACCAAACTCCAAAACCCCAGAAGCCACAACAGACCCAATAATGTTCCCAACAGATGTATGTGAAGTCCAAACCCCCATAATCAACCCTCTCTTCTCCTTCCCAAACCAATTCCCTACAACAGAAACCACACAAGGCCACCCTATAGATTGAAAAACCCCACAAATAACTTGAACTCCAATAAAATAACCCAACAAATGAACATCAAACCAATAGCCAAACCCAAAAATTATCGTCAAAATGCCACTACCGATCATTCCAAACACAAGAAAAAGCCTTAAATCAATCCTATCACCTACATGTCCTGCAAAATACATCCCTATAGCATATGATGTTAAAAATGCAAGATCAAGCTCACCCAGCCGATGGGTTCCTTCGGGGCCATTGAACGGGGCCCATCCGGTGTCGTTAGAGGTAGAATTTGTTTGAACAGTGGGTCCTAAGACGCTTTTCACAATGCTGGGGGGTTTCCGGGAAGCATGGAAAGAGGCGTAGGCTAAGAAAGTGAGAATCAAGACGAAGATTTGGTGGAAGAAAAGGGTTGTGTGGGGAGGTTTTAGGGAAGGGAAAAGGGTGAATCCAGGAGCTAGGCTTGGAGTGTTAGATCGCATTATGAAAGGAAAAAGATTTCGAATTTTCGATCTTCGAAATCAGAAATTTTTTTAACAATAAAGTCTTTCATGCGATGTGGGAATGGAATTAGAGGATAGAGCTAAGGAGAAAAAGGAGAAGAGAGTTTGGTTAGAGATGAAGAAACCTGGGATTTTAGGACAACAAATTAGATATCCAATGGAATATTTGAACTACCTCAAGGCTGAAACTGATGAAGCTGTTAGCAATCTCAACATTTCATTTCCCATTGTCATTGAATTTTAGGTTGACTTTTGAATTGACCCTCAATTTATGCAATTGGTACCTATTGGCGTATTCTTTCACCTAGTTTACCACCTCTGCATTAATAATTATTTATTGATGACACATGACCGTATGATATATATAAATTTTAAAAATTAAAAATAAAAACTTTAAAATTAGATAAATTAATTAAAAATTATGTTTTTTCATATCAAGCATAAATCTCAACAAAAAATAATTTTTTATTAATTTATTTATTTTTAAATATTCTTTAAAAAAAATTTAATTTTATAATCGTCACATGACATACTGAGAAGTTACCACGTGTCACTACCTGGTTAGCTATTAATGCCATATTAGTACAAACTAATAATGTTAAATAGAGATACCAACTTGAGTGACAGAATGTAAGTTCATATACCAACTAAGTAAAATAAAAAGTTCAGATACCAACTAAGTATTTTTAAACAAATTCAGAGAACAAACTACATATAATATAACCTTTTCAAATTTCCCAAGGCAAAGATGTAACTTGTAAAATCTCCTTAATTTTTTTTTTACTAATATCACAAATAAGAGAAATAAAACAAACAAAAAATCGTAGGTCTTGGTTTACAATATTAGGCACTTCAATTATAAATAAACAGTTAACAAAAAATAAAAATTCAACCCAACTCTTTAATCTTTGAGAATCTGTTTCTGGTGTACATTTGAGAATTACAATAACATATTTATAACTTATTATTAATTTGTAATCTCAGTTTGTCGGAGGAAATTCCTAATTGTTAGAAGCATTAAATTCGCGCATTTAAAATACCTTGCAAGTAATGATATCGATGCCCATAAGGTGGTATTGATACCTCAAGCAAAAGATATCTTAACAGCTGGTATCAACATCTCAAGAACAAGTAGTGATACATTACCATTCTAAATTGTGTTGTTCGTCATTAATTTACCCATGTATCGATATCTTATTAAAGATATTGATACTTGGGTCAGGTATTGATATTTGGGTATCGATACTTAACCCACCTAAAAAGCATTGTTTGAAACTGCTTGAAATAAGTATCAATACTTAACCTTAAAATGATTTAGAAAACACTTTAATTTTTAAACCATATGTAAAAGCACTTGTAATAAACAAATACATTTTTTAAAACTTATTTTTAAGTATTTGTAACACTTAGAAATTATTTTAAAGGTTATCAAATTAATTTTTAATTATTTATCAAGGGATTAAAATCTAATTTAATTAAGAATAATTATTATATCAAAATACTTTGACAATTAATAGATGAAGAAATTAGCAATACTAGATGTAGGCTACCGATTTTAACAAGATTCCCATTAATCGAAGACTTCTAAACACTCGGTATAACTGGCCACAACGATATTTTAAGATATCGTCTTGTTGCAACAACAGAACACAATCAAATTAACCAACTTGTACTAAAAATCAAGAAAAAATGAAACTAAACCTAGAAATAAGATTCTTAAAAGTATGCCATAAGTCTTGATATTTTTTTAAAAATTTAAAATTTAAACCCTGCATTTTTATTTCTAGAAATTTAATCTCTACACTTCTTAATTTTTTTTTTGTTAAATTTATTCATATGATATTTTGAAATTAAAAAAACAAAAAACACAAACATGATAACCATGTAATTAAAAAAATGGTGTATGATGAAATTGAATTTATCAAGAAAGTTTAACCGAGTTAATGGTGAAACTTGAATTTTGAAAAGACTAAATTCTTAAAAATAAATGTATAAAAATTAAATTCTAAATATTCAAAAAGTACAAGAACTGATAACATATTTTAACCAAAGAGAAAACAGCATAGAATTAATTCTTTCTTCAAGATTTCAAAAGGAATGAGAGTCTTCCAACATCAAGAAACACAATTTTAGAATTAAGATTTGAGTTATTGATATTCCAAGTTTTATTTAAATTAAACTGACCAACACATGCTACTTGTATGCAAACTGGATGTACCAAAATATACAAGGAATGCAGAAGAAGGCGAAAGCCATTAATGCTTAAGTGAAGGTATGGGACTAGACACAAGGTAAAGTGGCAGTTCAATAAAACAACATTACTACTATGTTATAAAAGTCAAAAACCAAAAAAAATGTGACAACAAATTTCCCCTATAATATAAATTATAGAATGTCATCTCATTTTTGCAATAAAAAGGACCATGATATTACCACATTTTAACATATAAGTCATGCCGCTGTTCATATACCAAGAAAGTTCTCAAATCAGCAATTACGAATTTTCATAACCACGGGAAGCTTCGGTAAATCGTCCTCTTGATAAGTTACTCTGTCTGCGAAGAAAAAGATGTGATTTCCTTGGTATATGATTGACAAATTCTAAACATCTGGTATCAGACTAAAATGCAACCAATGCAACCTTTTCCATAATGGAATAAAGTTTTCAAACAGTATTTGCTTAGGAACCATAAATTTAGACCAAGCTCAGATTCTAAGCACATAAGTTCGGTACATCCTTTGACTCCTTGAAAGTAGTAACTGAAATTCATCTAAAGACTAAACTAGTTCGCATCAAATTTAGCATTAACCTTGAAAATTCGCCTCCTAAATGCTGTTTTTCAGATATTATACCATGACTCTTGAATTCGGAGTGCAGTTAGCTTGTTTAGACATACACCAATATCTGTTTTAACTCTTTTTTAGTCAAAATAATAATAATTACATGCTTAAAATCTTTTTAATCACCTAAGAACTTGGAAATAAGATGGCCAAAATAATGAGAAATTCATACAATTTTGTCAAAACTCAAACTAGTAACCTCGCCGTTGACAAGTTGTGTTTTTTTTTTTTTTTTTTTGGTGCTGTAGAGGCATTGCATGTGTCATATCGTGCATCTAATCTTTCTTGCACAACTAGACCTGCCTTAACCAGCTTCTTATGTACCAATATGCAATACTATACACGTAATTTCATGGACCACAACCTCCATATATTATTACTAGGGTTTAGGGTTTTGTCAATAATTTTAAGTGAGACATGGAAAAAGTTATCAGTAGCAGGGAATATGATAAAAGGCAAAAGATGGAATAGACATCAGAAGTAATTAAACCAGTACCTTCTGACGTTTCGAGTTCGGTGGATTTTCTTCAGTGTCATTTGGTCTGCGTGAATTCCTGGTACTAGAGAGGTCAGCCTGCAAATGCAGCAGTATTTGGCATCATTATTTTTCACTTTAACATTATGTTTTATCCCAATGGCTATACTTTCATTAACTTTTCATCCATATTTGAGCAAGGAAAGTATTAGCAAGACCTCAATCAAACAAGCAATCCATGGTTTAAACCATACCCATATCAACCACTACGAAAATAACCGAGGACAAGAAGCATGCTTACTGGGGCAGAAGTAGTTGCTTCTTCGGGAGTACTTCGTTGTAAACCTGCATGCTGAGATATGTATGGCATGATCTGATGAAGCAAATTAGATAAAAACACCCCTTGATTAGTAATACTTGTCTCAGCTGCCGGAGCAACATTGGATGCTTCTGCTTGCCCTCGGACAGAATCTCTAGCTGTTCCTTGTGAACTCGCTTCCTCTACCTGTATTTCACCACCAGGGAAAATTGTCCTTAGAAACTGAAGAACATTATTAGGACTTTGTCTCTCTGAGTCTTGGTTGTTTTGAGTTCTGCCAGCAGCTAGAATGCTGATATTGACACTGCGTGTATTAGGACGCTCCTGTTGTCTTGAATTAGCATTCGGTAATGAACCTGCAGCAGGAAGCAGCTTGATGGTCAATTCTTGAAAGGTAAGCCTCCTGGTACACTTCGCCTTTCCTTTTCCGTTGTAATTTTTCCCCTTTGGGCTTTTAAATTTTTGGTCAATTCACATGGAAAATTCCAAACTGCAGAAACTAACAAAAGATGAAGAGCAGCATAGAATGTGCATGCTAATATTAATGAAGTTTTTCCCGAAACGTGAAAAAGGAAAAGCAAAAAGTGTTTACCCAAGTTAAAAGGCTGCTAGAAGGTATATATTCTCAAAACAGCACTTTTGCATACCTTAAAGGGAAATTTGGGAGGCAAATGAACACTTTTCCAAAGTAACTGCTAGCTTTGATGTCTCAAGTTTTTGATATAACAATATGTAAGATAAAATTTATTACTAAGTTATTTAGTGAAAAATATTATTGAAAATATAACATTTTCAAAGCATTAAAATATTAAAAAAGATGATCTAAATCTAAATGTGTTTTATCTTATACCAAATGTTTTTGAGTTAATAACAAGTTGTTTTAAAGTGTTTTTAAAGCAACTTAGTGGCTAAGTATTGATACTAGGCGTGTGGGTATCAATACATGGCAAATCATTAGCCATGGAACAAAATAGAAAGGTAAATACTTGTTCATGAGGTATAGATATATGCTCTAGAGGTACCAATACATGCCTAAATATAGATACCTAGGGTGTTACAGCGGAAACTAACTGCTACTTTTTGAAGGAAATATCGATATCCTCTTAGTAGGTATAGACACTAAGTTGCAGTGGCACTTTTTCAACTCGAACTATTACATTGCAAGAGCTAGAAAAGAGTTCTTTGATATAAATACTCTTCAACACTTCAAGACACAAGAGAACATCCAAGCATCCACATCAAGAGAATAGTATTTAATTCTTTATTTCTTCTTATTCTCTTGCACATAGTTCTAGCGAGCCAAATCTGTGAACACCTACCTTCTTAGAGGTTTATTTGTGAAGGTTCTATCTTACCTAAAAAAACAAATAGGGACTGTAAAGGTTTATACCTTTTCCTTGAAAGGTACAATTCAAAGTAATAAATTAGAAAATCTTTAGTTGGGGTATACTAATGCAGTGGAGATAAGCAATTGGTGCCGAACCACTATAAATTGAATTGTCAAAGCTTTTCTTCCCTTCTCTTTTATTTTAAAAAAGGTTCCTAAAATCCTAATTCACCCCCTCTTGGACCTAATAGTAAGAATTTTAAAAACTATAAATGCAAGAAAAAGGGCAAAAAAAGGAATAACAAACAACCTGCTGACAGCACCAAGGAAACAGTAACACTATGAAAAAAAGGAAAAACCCAATTTCCACATGGGAATGGCAATTGGGTACAAGGTGGGAGTGGCATTGAACAACAAATTCCAACAGCATCAATACCAATGCAAAATTCTACCATGTTTTGCAAAAAGTTCATTTATCCATACGAGAACATACAATGTCACTAGTATGGCAAAGTATTGGATTCATCATATTACCATCTCTTGCAGACTCTTCTGAACTTTGATGTTGCACTGCAGATTCAGGAATACGAAGCTGCTCAGTTCGAGCACCAGAAGATAGATGCTCACCAGATGCTTGAGGTCCCCGTTCACCACTTACGTGTCCAGGAGCTATGTTCTGTAATCTTCCAAGCAATGGGTAGTATACTCCCACAGAATTACCAGAAGACTCTGAAGGTAGGCGACCCAACGGAGCAGGTACAGCAGCAACCATGGTCCTAATAGGAACCACCCGCACTCCCGATTCTCCGGCAAAAGATGGTGTATCTGAGACCCTTGAAGTTGTTTGACTGCTACGATTCTCACTGTCAGAACCCATTGATTGGTTGCTTTGACCTGATTGGTTTGGGGGATGTTCCTCTCGAGTATTCGGTGTTGCCATTGATGAACCTTATAGTATACACCATCAGTCTCGGGTCCAATACATAATACACATCAAAACACAGAATAAAGCTAGGTATGCCATACCTCTTCGTATTTGTATGTCAATACGCCTAGGAACAAACCCTGTCCCAAGTCCATTAACCAAACCAGATCCAGGCTGGACAGTTCCCACAGGGATGGCACCAAAGCTAGTTCCTGGTTGAAAAGGAAGAGCCTAAAAACATACTGATCAATCAGCATAAACCAAAAAGCATTGACATCAAATAAGAGGGTTTGGTTAAGCTGTTAGAACATTGCCTGAACCATGAGAGGGTTTGGACCAGAAGGGGATATGAAAACTGCAGGGCCAGCATTAACAACAGCTTCAGACTGAAAAAAGAAAAGAAAAAAGAAAGAAACACGTGAGCAGTTATAACTACAAAGAACACAAATTATGTCAAAAGGAGTTAAAATGTTGTAGATGCAGAATGAAACGATCTTACTGGTGTTTGACCTAAGCGTAGTGTCATGGTTGTACGACCAAGCTCAAGTAAAAGTGAGCCTAGGTTGTGCAGTAAAGCTCCGGTTCTCAATGCATTGGTCTGTGCAATCAGCCGTGCTGAGGGGTCAGTCACATTTACTTGATCCTCCAGTTGCCTTGCAAGTTGCTGTCAGTCAGCATAACAAAACAAAAAATTGAGAACTCATAAGAAAAAAATCAAGCCATGACAACTCCGCCTCCCCCCCCCCTTTTCTATCCTTCTTTTCCACCAGCAGATGTATTCACATCTCCATCAACAAGACAAGTTGTTACATAAACATGCAGCTTTTAGAAAGAAACTAAAAGGGTAGTTAGGGACACACTTGTACACTTTCTCCAGCTTGTTCAATGAGCATTTGCCTGGTAGAGAGTAACACTTCCGCCAAAGATGCAGGTGTAGGAAGACCTTCACATACAGTTCCTGAATTTGAAGCAGAATTAGAATCTCTAGATCCAGTCCTACTCATGGGAGCTGTCTGAGAATCATTTCCGCCAGCTCTACCTGGCACTCAGATGAGTTGCAAATCATCAATGAACCATTATTATTTATGGTAGCTAACAGCGATAATATAACTACTTTTTTATCAAAGAAAATCTAACCAAGGGCATCAAATTCGTTCCGTATATGACAAAGATATTGGGACAATGTAGCCAAAGAATCAGGAATTACCTACAAACATGAAGAAAATTAAGCATATAACTTAAAGCCCAAAAATATGTATTCCATAAGATTTATTTCATGAACAAATCCACTTGGGACATACAAGGAGACAGACAAATTAGCAAGAAAGTTAACGAATTCCAAACTCACAGGAGGCTGCATAGGCCCCAAGGAAACCGCCGCTGGAAGTCCAAAAGCACTATGGGCTCTATCTGATTGACTTGTCATGCTGGCTTGCTCAGTTTGAGCCTGGGATGAATCTGGCATGCCACTACCACCAGGCGTTCTTTCCTGTCTTTGTGAACCATGATCCTTAGGTATCCATCAATTCCCAAGAAAATCATATGAATATAGGAACAAATAAACAACGATACAGATATTAAAGCACATTAAAACCTTTGGATTATAGAAAAACAAAACTCAAGACTCCCATGATCTCTAAGAGATTGTCAACATTCTTAAGATATGACCTACAAATGGACCCTGAAAATTATGAATTTTGAATATTTGACTGTTTTGGATCCCCTTTTTAAGTTACTTCTTGTGTGCCAAAGCATAGAAAGCTTACACAAATACCCTCATCATATTTCAGACAAGCATTAGTTCAAACGTCAAAATAACTGTCATTACTTAATACTGAAAAATTAACTCACCCTGGCATCACCCCCAGTATTTCCACTTGCCATATTTGCGAATCCAAAAGAGCCAAGAACAGCAGAAACAATCTGCTGAGAAGGAAAGAAACAAATTAAAATTTAAGAAATTGTCATAAATATATATTTCCCTGTACAAATATTCTCCATTTTACATCCAATTCCAAAATTACCCGACTGATTTCAGGAGGAACCCCATCCCCTTGATCAGGCACATTAAAAGTCTCTATTACAAAACTTGGGGCTTGATTACTATGACCTCGACTTGTACCTGACGCGGGATCATTTGCTGCAAAAAGTAATGCTAAGTATTAATAACAATCTTAACCAACTTTTCTCCCTTTTCAGAAACATAAGCAATTCATATTAAATTAATATTACAAAACCAAATTATCATCTAATATCTATTACAAGTAGATCGCAGGTTTACACTGAACATAAAAGAAATAATGCTTGTAAGAATTGTTCTTTGGTAACTCAAACAATAAGAATGACATTGGTCACCATCTGGAATCACTCAGCATCAGCTACCACAATTTAATCTCTGAACAGCATAACAGTTGGAAATGCATTCTTTATTGACTAACACTCTCAAGCCTCAAAACCTCAAAAAGACACACAAAAAAATGGCTTCATCTTATTTCATGGAACTTCATTGCTTCAGGGCAGAACTGTTGGAAATTGGATCGACATTATCTTCCAACCAGGTTATATGATTACATCTACCACAAAGGCAACATTTTCGGTTTAGATTCTACTTGTTTGACATTATCTCTTAAGGAAGTGTCATATACACATTTTCTTTTAATATTTGTCGAAGCACATCTCAAAATATTTTTGCATGAGGTCATGCACTTGTCAAATCAAGGTCAAAATGATCTAATTTTAGTTTTTGCAGCTACTAGTGTTAAAAGTCTTCATAAGAAAGGAAAACATGTTGGAGGTAGGCATGGAAGGAGACATGCTTATTTGCAAAACCATATTTATACCAATAGACAATAATAATGAACATATAAACGTTTATTGGCCAATACTTTATTTCAAACATGTGGCAAACAATGAACCAAAACTAACTTTTCTAAGGCATTGCATGGTGAATCGGGCACTTCACACCTATCAAGCATTAACTAGGGCCAATACCAGCAAATCATCAAATTTAAAGCTACTAGCAAATGACAAAAGGCTTTTCCTTATAAACTGGAGCCTAAAGCCCACACAAATTTTAATTTTCCTCTCCCCCTCCCCCCAAATGAAAAACATGAGCTTATGCTATGTTTGTACAAAAAAAAAAAGAAGGTGATAATGGATCGTAAAGTGCAGCAAAACCTGAATGATATGGGGAGCCATCAGATGATGGTGGAACTGGCTGCCTGACCACCAGGTGCAAGGTGTGACCATCCTCGACATCTATCGCAAGTTAAGAAACTTGACTCATATTCCAACTTTGAAACACATAAAGATGAAAGAAAATTCCATAATGCAATCCAATTTCTATTCAGCAACCAATAAATAGCAGGCATAAGAAAGTCATCCATATAAAACCAATTAACATTTAGTTACATTGTAAGTATTAAGTACTGCAATTGAAGAAAATTTCCACCGTCAGATGACCCATTCCACCGTTCCCTATAGCCAGAAGGACCTAACATTAAAAGACACATCGCAACATTTGCATGAGATAATGATTCAAAAGGAAGTGCTTTAGTTTGGGACCCCGTTGATCCCTTGAAATCATTAAAAGACACTCACTGCATCTTCACTAAATTAAGGTTCAAGAGGAAGTGCTTCAGTTTGGTTTGGTTTGGACTCCACTGATCCTTTGAAAACATTAAAAGATACATCACAACATCTTAACTAGATAAAGGTTCATAAGGAAGCGCTTCAGTTTGGTTTTGTTTTGGACTCGGCTGATCCCTTGAAAGCATAAAAGGCGCATCGCAGTATCGTCACTAAATAGATCACAAGGAAGTGCTTCAACTTGGTTTTGTTTTGGACTCAATTGATCCTTTGAAAGTATTAAAAAACACATTTCAACATTTTCACTAGATAAAGATTCATGAGAAAGAGCAGAGAGGAGAACTGAACTTACAAAGCCATATGGTGAGCCCACCATGTTCATACGAAGACATTTAGATCTTCCCCAGTTAGGTTCTTGGGAGACTCAGCCTCGCTAGACAGTTCATGATTGAAAGGTTCATGGTTGGAAGGACAACTAAGTGAAGAAAAGGCTGGTTTGAAGATCTAAGGTGGATTTGAAGATCTAAATGAAGAAAGGTTCATGTGACGAAAACTAGGAGAAGATGATCTCAATTAAGTTCACCATTCCTCTTAAACTCAGCCTACCATCTTCTTCTTCAAACCTACCTCTTTCTTCACTTAGTTGTCCTTCATAAACTTTCTAAAGAGGCTTGAGTCCCGCAAGAACACAACTAGGAGAAGATCTAAACGTCTTCATAAGTTCTTGTTGAACATGATGAGCTCACCATATGACTCTATAACTTCACTTCTCCTCTTTGCACTCCCTCGTCAACATTTATTTATATCTAGTGAAGATGCTGCAATCTGTCTTTTAATGCTTTCAAGGGATCAGTGGAGTCCAAACAAAACTAAACTGAAGCCCTTCCTCATGAACCTTTATCTAGTGATAATGCTGCAATTTGTCATGCTTAAAAGAGATCAATGGAGTCCAAAACAAGACCAAACTGAAGGACTATCTCAAAAACCTTAATCTAGTGAAGATGTTACAATGTGTCTTTAATACTTTCAGAGGATAGCGGAGATGTTACAATGCGTCCTTAATACTTTCAGGAGATCAGCAGACTCCAAAACCAAACCGAATTGAAGCCACGCTTCCTCTTTGGCAGAATTCTTCCACCCCCTATAGAATATTATTCAGTACTTCCTCCACCCCTTATCTGTGTAAGGCTGAAGTGAACTAGCATTTGGAAATTTTCTTTTTGGTCCCAACGAGAGGGACTTGCTGCACAAGAAAAAATAGCAACAATAAATACAATGGAATAACTTTACACCTTAGAAAATCAATAAAATCTGGTAGCTACTTTACAAATCAGCATGAATATTGAAAAGAAAATGGATACGATATGCGGAAAGGAGCTGATCATCTTTTAGAACTTTTCCACGACAGATTAGCCGTTGTTGCTCTGACAACACACCAGTTACAGAAGCAATCTGTTCTTTTAGTGCAGGAACTGGCATCTGTAAAGTATACAAAGACAATGAACAAAAAAGCAAAGCACAACGGTTAAAGAATTCCCAATAAAATTTGGAACAAATATGCTAGTATAAGTGGCAAGTCAATCAGAAGGAAGTTAAAAGGTTAAAGATTAGAAAACCTCAACTACCCATGAAAAGTCATGGTAACCATACGAAGCTATCATATCAAAGTTTTTGTGAACTGCTACTAGCAAAATTAGACAACATTTTTACATTAACAATTCAAATTCTTCAAGAAATGAAGAAAAGATTCTATCCAAAGTCCAAGATTTGTCACAAAATTTTAAAAAAAAAAAGGTGCTGGACAGAAAAACTGATAAGTAAATATGCATTAACCAATTGTAATTGGTGAACTGAACAACATCTTACAACAGCACAATATCAGACCTTGGGTTAATTCATGACAAAACAAACTGAGAGTAACTTACCTGTTTATCCACTCTCAAAGTATAAGTCTGAGAGTCCAATGTTTTTATTTTTATTTCTATTGTGGCCTCAGAACCTTCCATTTCTGTATCACTGGGAACTTTATCAGCACTGGTGCTTCCCATTTTCCTCTGACCACACAAAAACCTGTAATCGAGGAAAACAATGAACCTCCAAAGGAGGCAAAAAATAATGTTTTATTTTTAATTGAACAAAAGAAAATTTCATAAGTACTGATTAAGTATTCATTAAAGTAAAAGAAACAAATTAGCACGTCAAAAGTCAATCGCGCTACTAAATTTTCGCATTATTTTCCCATGAATATCAAGCATATGACCTTCGTTACCGGGACTCGGCAATTTGGGGTGCAGTACCCGTGTCGATACGATCCGACACGGGATACAGGTCAGATCCGGCAGAAACCAGCGGACACGGCGGTGGGTGAGAACTGAGATGAGAAGAGAAAAAAAAACTGATTTGCAGAGACGAGAGAGAGAGAGAGAAGAGGGACGATGGTAGGAGGAAGATGATGATAGACGAAAGAGAAATAAATGAACAAAAAAATAAGGTGTAATAAAAGCTGAACCCTATATTTATATTTATATTTATATTTAAATATCTTAAATATTTAATTAAATAATAAAAATTTTGAATTTTATATAAATAAAAAATTAATTATATAATTTACCAATTTAATTTATCTTAAATATCTATTTATATAAGGTAAACTATAAAAATAATAATTTAATGGCTAAATTTTTTTCAGTTGAACTATAAAAATTTATACACTAAACATTATTGAATTATAACATTTTGATTATTCATCTCTTCATAGTTATTATAGTCTTAAAAGAACATGATAAGTTAACTCAAGAGTTAATATCTTATTTAACATGATAAGTTAATTCAAGAGTTAATATCTAATTTAACTCTTGATCTATAGTTAAATATTTAATTTGATATTTTTCCAAATTTTTAAGCTATAGTTATAGAAAAAAAATTAAAAGATTTAAAAATATAAAAAATTCTTTAAAAATTCATAAAGTGCTAGTAATGCAAAAGAATATTTTTGGAATATTTTTTATTGCAGAAAATTCTCACTGTTACAAAAAAATATTTTTGGAATATTTTTAGTTAAGGAAAATCCTCGTTATATTTGGAAATTAACACTTTTATTTTACCATTTTGCCTTTAGAAAATTGTCTTCGGATTAGGGTTATGGAGTATTATGACACATATAAACTCAAATAACATCATTAAACCATTCAAACATTAATTTAAATATCAATATTCAATCCATATATTAAACATAGCATAAATACACTTATAGGCCTTAAATTGAGCTTACGAGACCTTAAAAATAGTTTGAAAACAATCATGGACTAATTTGAAATAAAGTAGAAAAATATGAAAAAATTTAAAAATTTTGGAAATAGGGTCATACGACTATGTGATAGAGCCCAGACCATGTGGTTCAAAAACATCGTCATCTGGCCCAGCCGTGTACAATTCAAAATTTGGGTCACATAACTGTATTGCAACTTGTGTACAAATCAAAATAAGGTCACACGGTCATGTCGCAGGCCGTGTGAGTATTCAAAATAAGGTCACACGACTGTGTCTCCAGGCCGTGTAACAGCCTAATGTCGTGTGGAAAATCTTGTACTTAAAATCAAGATGACACACAGTCGTGTAGTGTAATCGTGTGTGGCACACGGCCGTGTGATAGCTAGTGTCCCAGGCCGTGTGCACCTTAAGTGACTTCCTAAAGAAGGCAAAACTTTTCACTCAAACCTTAAGTACTAAGCTAAACCAAAAATAATCATTTTCATACATTTAAAACACATTCAAACATGCTCAAAACATACCCAAACATTCAGCCTATGTGCCTAACCAATATACCCTCATTGGCACCACAATTCAATTATCAAACCAAATCCACATTACAAACCAAACAACTTGCATTCAAATATCAAAATTCCATACATTAAACACATGATAAACCTACCCATCCAATCAATCCATTCACATCCTAATTTACCATATTTCAAACACTCCCATGAGGCATGTACCAAATAACCAAAGACATATTTATAAAAGCATGTACAAACCAAAACTAAAAACATATACACAAGTAAGCTAAGCACCAACTTAAACAACATTACACAAGTACAATATGTACCGCTTGTAATAAGTATCTCAATCATACACAAGACACACATATTAGATGCCATATAACCCAAATATGAACATGTCAAAAACTATCGGTAAATATTTAGACAGTGTGATCTTCAGCTTGATCTGATCACTCGACTCCACAAAATGTTATCTACAAAGAAACAGGAAAAAGTGACACTAGTAAGCTTCCATAGAGCTTAGTAAGTTCAATGGTTAAAATGATAAAACTTATTTACCATATAAACAAAGCAATTACATTAATAAAATTAACAAACAATAAATACTTTCAACCACAATCATTCAACAGGTGACTTTATACATTTACATACACGAGTTGCATAATATATTTAATCACATGAGATCATTCAATATCAAGTCACAATAATATCAAAAAACCATGCAATCTATTATACAATTCAGTAATAAGTCATCTAAAGCTAGAAATTTGCCTAATGAACGATATAACAGATACGAGTACGTGGTTATCCACCTGAAACATGCTAGAAAACTCAAACGAGCCAATCCAACTGAGAACATGCCTTAGCACCAAGTGCCTAGCCCATAGGCTATCATCCATCCGAAAACATGCATGGGCACCAAGTGCCAAGCTCGGAGGCTTTACATCTGCCCTCGGTAACACGCCAGAATCACTGTAAATATAATACGATAGTTCACAACAAATACTGAACTTCAGTATATTAAGTGAATAATAACAAGTCAAGAATCATCATCTTATCACAAGTAAATCATGTACAACATGCCATATAACCTATTGACATGCCAATTGTACTTTATCTTACGTTCATCTGGCTCAAAACATATCATCGTTTAACAACATTCAAATCAATTACTTTCTTAATTCACAACAGTTTATAACAATTAACATAAACCAAAAATATTCAACAACCATAATTCACAATTAATATAAAATTTCAAATCATACTAATTTAAACTGAACGAACTTACTAAGGCTAGATTGCGGAGATAGTAAAAGTTCGGGAACTAGTCAACAACTTTCATTTTTCCCCGGTTATCAACTTGTTAGTGATCTATAAGATAGTTTATTTCAACTTATTAGCCTCAATTTCATATAATATTCAATTTAATGCATATGACTTCCTATTTACAATTTTTCACATTTTCCTCAAACTTTTACATTTTATTCAATTTGGTCCCTAATACGAAAACAAGCTTATTTTCACAATTACACCTTAAACCCCTTGTGTGAAATTTACTAATGCTCCAAATTAGTCATTACATGCTGGAATTTCATAAGAAAAACATGTTATGTTTACTTTATTTTCAATTTAATCCCTAAACTTGAAAACTATACAAAATCACTTAGCAAAATATTTCTATTTAACACCCAAGCATAATATTCTACCATTAAACTTCAAAAACATATAATATTCATCAATGACATCTTCCAAAACATTTAACAGATTAACAAATTAACCCCCGAGTTAGCTAGATTAAGTTAAAACGATCTCAAAAATATAAAATTCATGCAAAACGGATGGAAAAACACATATCATGCAACTAATTTAACTTGGCCAATTCTTTAAGCTCCCTCAACCATGAAGTCTCGATTTTTGGCAAAAGAAAACAAAGAATATGATAACTTTCATTTTTTTTCATTTATTTATTATCTAATTATCTTTTTAACCTTTAAAATTAACAAAAAATTCATTATACACCAAACCAAACCAAACCATCCACTACATTGAAATAAGGTTTAAATTACCTTATAAAACCCTCACTTCATGATTATCTAAATATTAAAATTTCTTAACCAAATTTTATTGTGACCCTAGTACATACTTACAAATATTAAATAATTACCGACTTGTCGAAATAGTGGTTTTGACACCACTAGAAAACGGGCTTGTTATAGTGCCACATCTAGAAAGATGCTTTTTTTAGTATCAAAGACAAGGTAATATTCAGTCGACAGAGGTTCAAACCATTAATGGTTCCCCAAGTTTGTAACTTGATGATTATGTCTTGTGACATTGAGTCCGAGTGTTTGGTTGTGGAATTGGCATAAACAAGACTACACTAATAATTGAGATAAAGCAAGTTCGAGTCTATGTTTGATGCCCGTTGAATGGATCATAACCTTAAGCCTTGAAGGCCCAAGATGGACTTGAGACTAAATGTTAACTTGATGCCACAATGTTACTAAAAGTGTGGCTTCATTTCGATAAGAGCATCGACATAGTAAGTGGGGGAGTGTCATGCTCCGTAATTTACTATGCTAGTTATTAAGGTTGAGCTTTCCCCAAATGGTCTTGAGTGAAATTAAAGTACAATACCTTAGAAGTTGGAATTTGTCGGATACCCTACAGCCCGAGAGGGATGCTGTGATACGAACAGAGTAACTAATAAAGTTAGTTTTACAAGTGGTACATCTTTACTTTGGATGGAGCAACTATTTCTTAGAAGTCTGTTAAATAAACGTGTATTGCTCACTCCACGATGGAATCAAAGTTTATAACTCTTGACTGAGCCGGGCAAAAGGTCAAGTGGCTTAGGAATCTACTGTTGGGAAATGTGTCTTTATTGTAGTAAACATGTAATTGTTTTTCATGTATTTGAACAATGAATAAATAAATTTCACATTTCACATTTATGTTTTTTGTATTTCTGTCTTTCATATTTTGCATGCATAGAAAAATTGTGACAAACAAATATTAGCTCATTGATTTTTTAAATTCAAACTGATGATAAGTGGCATTGTAAGAACATTTACATTGTGACAAAGACAACTTACTTCAGTAGATAATCTAAATGAGTCCGTAATCCTGTAAAAGAATCAAAGTGAGCATTTGATTCAAGTAATGAGAAGGATTATTATGTCGTGTACAATTCCAATTAAAGAGATGGCTAGTCTTGTCTATCGGAGCAATTGACTCCATGGGTAGAGACATAGATGTATTCATTGGCAGAATGATACATTGGACTGGACCCAAGATGAATTAATTCTGAATTCATCTATAAATTAGTTCATTTGTTACATTCATATCGTGATTGACCTAAATATTGAGTTAGTAACTGACCTTGCGTATGTAACTCATGTGATTTGATATACGTGAAGGCTTATGCTCTAAAGATGATCGAGTCGATAGCCGATATGTTGGGTACATGACTTGTGTATGGCATGGCTTTACTAGTAATAGTGAAATTCATAGCTTAATTAAAGAGTTAACTATATCCTCTCATTGGCATTGTGTGGATTGATAAATATGAAACGTGCCCATGGGTTGCTTGTTCTCGAACGAGCAATTTATCACAGTCATTTGTTGACAGTGATCATATTAATCATTAAGAAGACACAATGGTGACAATAAGGTAAAATAGGATTATATTTGTAACACTCATAACCTATCCTTGTCATCAGATTAGGGTTACAATGTATTACCATACAATCCAAAATAATTAATAACAGATAGCATCAAATTGCCAATTTAATTAACAGAATTTCATAATAATTTAGAATGGAGTAATACATTCATTTATGGGCCTTAATCAAGCCTACAAGGAAGTGTTGGACAAAATAAACATTTTAAAGATCCTTGAATTAATTTAATTTTTAACGAGTTTTTAAAGTTTGAAAATTTTCTACTGATACTTAGGTGGACAAGTATCAATAGAACTAAAAAATGGAAAGACCTTGAAAATACTACAGAATTCTACCGATAGAACTAGGAGTTCTATTGATACAACTTTGGGTTCTACCAATACAACTTGGACTTCTATCGGTATAACGCACTCCAATGAGCAAGGTAGTTTTGGCCTGGGACTTCTACTGAAACAAGTCAAGACAGTAGCCAAAGTTCAACATTGTAACACCTTAAAACACATCAAAGGCAACCAAAACATGCGGATTATGCTCACCTAAACTTAACCAAGTTGTCTTTCAAATTCACACCACATAGTACTTATAATATTCATATCTTAAATCAAACATACAAGACACCATACACACACATTGCATTTGCTTACCTTGACCTCAAACACCATGCCTAGATCCAAATCAATTACTACCATTCATGATCAAACATTGAGTACAACTTAAGAATTATCTTGACATACTATAGGAATTTCTAAAGTTTATATAATCAAAAACATATATACCAACCAACATATAGCTATAAACTTATAATAATTTCATTAACCCTACTGCATGTCATATAAGCCATAGAAAATCAAAATCTACCAAATATTCCTGGATAGTGTGAATCTTCAAGTTGATCTGATCATCCGATTATCCACAAAATGTTATCTACAAAAAAAAAATAACAAACACGAGCAGGCTTTTATAAAGCTTAGTAAGGTCATCGATTAAACGATAAAGCTTATTGAATTAAACATAATAATTTAAATAACAAGATTAATAAACCGAGTTTCTGTCAACAAGGTTCTTAACAGAATTCCTGTCAAAAATAGATTACAACAGGTGAGTTTATACATACACAAGTATGAGATCATTCAATTTGAAGCCACAATGCTATTAGGAGATTCATGAATAATCTTTTAACAATTCTACAACAAGACATTTGACGCAAGAACATTACCGATGAATGATATACGGATACGAGCATATGGTTAACCATCCAAGAACACGTCATATGCTCATATGAGCTAATCCAACTGATAACACGCCTTGGCACTAAGTGCCTAGCTCATAGGCTAACATCCGTCCTCGATAACACATTAGAAAACATTGTAATATAACACGATAGTCCGCAATAAATGCAGAACTTTGGTATATTTAGTGAATAGGAAAATATACAGGAATCCTCATCACATCTCATATCAAGCCCGTATTGGGTGCAAAATAACCTATTGGCATGCCAATCGTACTCTATCTTACATTCATCGACTCATGAGATATTAATAGTAACCAGTATTTTATCAACCATTATTTCAGTTCTCGATTATCATATATCAACATATTAATCAACAATCAATAGATAAATTTCATTTAATATATAAATTTAAAACGTATAGAATTAACCGAACGAACTTACCTGACTAAATTGTAGCAATGACAAAGGTACAGGGACTATTTAGTAATTTTCTCTTTTCCTTGGTTTTCCACTTGTTCTTGATCTAAAATAATATTTTCATTCAATTAACTAATTTCAACAGTAAGATTAACTCGTTTTATTCAATTAAATCCTTTTATATTTTTACGAAATTAACCCCAACATTTCATTTTTATGCAATTTAGTCCTTAGGTCCAAATCATGCAATTTAACCATTTTCTATTAAATCTAAGCTAAGCCGATCTGTTAACCCCTTCGTTATAGCCCATACTTGCTTTTATTTTGCACCAAGTCTTTGTACTTTTGCTATTTTCACATTTTAGTCCTTGAACATTAAAATCAACAAAAACTATTTTACAAAATAGTCCTATCTAGCAACCAAACACAATAATCTTTCATAAAACTTCAAGAAAATATAAAACTCATGAATGGCATAACTCATAACATTTTGACATTTTTGTAAATTAGTCCCCGAGTTAGCTAGATCAAGCTAATATGAGCTCAAAAACATAAAAATTATTAAAAACAAATAAGTTTTCACTTACCTATTGACGAGCCAAAGCTTGGCCAAAGCTTTCTAATCCCTAACTATGGTGTTTCGGCTTGGGGAAGAAGAACATAAGAAATAAAATGGTATTTCTTTCCTTCTTTTTTTTTTTACATTTATTTTAACTTAACTTACTAATATTTTAAAATATAAAATTAACATTTTTTTAACACTAAAGACAAATTCCACCACTCACTATGTTTAATTACGGGTTAACTACCATTTTAATCCCCCACTCATGGTTTTATAACTAATTAACTCAAATAAACTAATAGTTATTAAGTTTTACAACTTTTATAATTTAGCCATTTTTCTTTAATTACTAATCAATAAGGATCTAACAACAATTAGCCACAAACTAGAATTCTACACCATTCATACCATTTGACATTTAAGGAGGGTGCAATTGCACAATTGGTCCTTCAATTCTTTTTAATTATTGATTAAACAAGCTTAATTTCAATTTAATCTTGAACTAATTAGGACTAAATGAGCAAATAGCCTAAAGGTTAGTGGATTTAATCATGCCACCACCTCTTGGACTTTTTGACCATGGTTTAATTACCATTTTGGTCCTTTTTACTCTATTAAATCTATAACAATTGATTTTTACCTCTTTTACAATTTAATCCTTTTACACTAATTAAGCAATAAATCATCAAAATTACCAGAACAAACTTCAATTCACATATAACACGACTCCGTAAATATTTAATAAAAATATTTACGGCCTTAAATTACAGAAACGAGGTCCTAATACTTTGTTTTCAATAACCACTTAACTTTTTAACCAAACCACTCGACTTTTTAACCAAACCACTCATACTAACTTTTAATTCAATTGGTTAAAAATTCCTCAAATCAGAATTCAATAAAAATTATTATTAACTCGTATCATTTAAATACTAATTATGCAAACTTACTTGTCAAATTTGTGGTACCGAAACTACTATTTTCAACACCACTAAAAAATGGGCTATTACAGTATTGAGTGAATGAGTTTAACTTAAAGGAATCAATGATATCATATGAGGGTAACACACATGATGAGGTCATTGGACAAAGTAGCTAAATGAATTGCTTTTGTAAAGAGTATACAGTAAGGAGTGTTCCATCATGGTACTTCTAAGGAGTGTTCCATCATGGTACTTCTTGTGAACTGACTCCATGATTAAGTAATTGTGAATTATCAGAACGATGCTTCTAGACATAATTATAATTACTATAGCTTAATTATATATGTTCGATTAGTCCTTCCACTAGCTCGATAAAAGCTCGATCCGACTGTATTTGAATCAGAAGAAAGTTCTACGACTTTAGAAATAATTTACTTGAGTCAATTTATTCGATATGGAATTAAATTGGGCAGTCGTAAGAATTGTTCAACTAGAGAATTTGATTAAACAATTTTCTTGAAAAATTAATTTGGAAAATCTAATTGATTTTTGGGAAAAATTAATTTTGATAAAGTAAAATTAAATTAATCAAATTAATTAAAATTAATATGATATTTTTGGAAATTAATTTTCAAGTTAGACAATTGGCCTAATGGGTAATTGAACTTGAAAATTGGATCTGATTTCGTAAAGTAGGCTTGAGAGCCCAAAACTTAAACCAAGACCCAAGAACTAGTCGAACCGGGCCTTGTATGTGAAACCAGATCTACGGTCCAACCAATGGCTGGACTAGACTGGTCAGATCATCACTGGCCTAAACCGAACTGACAGAAATTGAACCAACTCGGGGTGCCAACAACTACGATGGCAGCATTGCGGTGGTTGGGAAATGGTTGGCGACAGTGAGTCTTTGGTGGTGGAGCAGTGGAAGAATTACACTTCTACTGAGACTCTACTAAAAATTTGATTTCAGATTAACTATTCCAAAAATAATATTATTTTAATGGATTTAATATTAAATTTAATTTAAACTCAACCTAGAAAAGAAAAACCCTAAAATCTTTTCTCTAAGCTATTTACTTCTTATCTTTTGTTTTGCCTAGCGGAGGTGTCAGCCTCCGGTTGGCTATCGCCTGCTTTTTTCTCCTCCCTCCCACCAACCCTTTCTTTCTTTTTCATTCACTCCACACGTCTTCTCTCTTTTCAGTTTGCAGATATATTTTGTAGGTATCTTTGTTGTCTTTATAAGTTGTGATGGACAGATGACAATGCCTGTTGTTTGCTAAAACTCTACCGACCACCAATAGTTTCCTTGGAAAGTGGGTGGCTATTCATCAGCTTCTTAATCTGTTTCTATTTTGAGAGTATTTTAGAATAATAAATGATTTTATGAGTCGATTTGGATCTTTGATGTCTTAAGTTTTATATTTTTTTGTTTGTTTTTTCATTATTTAATAAGTTTTTAGTTTTAAAAGTTTTTGTCTGTTCTTATAACACGTTTGTTAGTCTTGCTTATACATATAATCTTAATTTTACAAGTGATTTTAGGGATGATTTTGTTGTCGTCCTCTCTAGTTTGGTGAATGCTAGATTCTTTTGTCGATTTTTGCTCGCCACTTTGAATCATCTGAGGCTAATTTTCTTATTGTATTAAATGCTTACAATCACTCCAGATATGTTGTTCTTGAGTTGCGACAAAGCCAATTGTCAACGTGTCATAATGTTCTATTGATGTTGAGGCTAAAGCCTTTGTTGTGTTGATGGAGTTTGCCTTTCATTATCTACGACGAGTGTTTACTACTTTTCTCCTGAATTGTATAGTTCCATTCATTGAATGAATTAATAAATTTACCTTTCAAAAAAAATATTAAATTTAATTTAATACTTATCTTAATAGTATTTTATTAATTTAATATTAAAGTGATTATTTTAATATTAAATTTAATTTAATATTTATCTTGTAAATAACTATTCTATTTATTTAATAAAATTTAATATTAAATTTATTATAATATTTATCAAGTTAATATTAATGTGATTAAGTTTAATCATAGTTGAACTCTCTAAACTCCCCTTATATAAAGAAAGTCTTGAGTTATTATTTATACACACTTGAATTCAAGAAAAAAATTTAGAGAGAAAATTCTCTGAAGAAATTATTTCAAAAAAATTCTGAAGATATTATTCTTATTTACAACTTGGTCCAAAAGTTTAGAGAAATTGAGAAATGACCCCATTGGTAATTTTTTGTGAAAAACTTTCTGATCCGGAACGAGCCCACACTTGGCAGACATGAGCTCGAGGATAGTATAGAAAACTACTCAGTCGAAGCGTTCATCCTTGATGAATTGAAAATGTACAATTTTGATTAAGTGTTTATTATTTTAGATATTAGAACCAAGTTCTTATTTTGGAAAAAAAATTAAAATTTTGGTTTTTTCCTAAATTTATTTTTCGTTGCGTTTTCCAAACTTGATTTTTCAGCATGTTTAACAGAAGCCCAACGTTCCAGCCAAAGATTAGATGGTTACTTTTATGAGATACTTTACTGAGGCCTTGGACAATGTGACTAATTTGGATCAGAACATTCAAATTGAGATGGTGTTTAAGAACTTGTTAAAGGATTTTGCTGGCTTTCGGGCCACATATAACCTTGAAAATAAAAACTTGATACTTACACAACTCATGAAGGAATTACAATCCTATGAGTTGATGTTGAATGACGGTCAATTGGTCTGAAGAGCAAAAGCAAACATAGTTATTACAACTTCCTCAAAAGGGAAGGGAAAGTGTGCTAAGAAAGGTAAGGTTAAGGTCTCTAGGCCACCATAAGTGGAAAGGAAGAGAACCAAAAAGCCTAAAGACTTATCTAAGTCTAAATGCTTCTTTTATAGTAAAAAAGGGCACTTCACGACAAACTGTAAAGAGTGTAAGGAATACCTAGCTACCAAAGGAAAATGTATTTAACTCTTGATGAGTGAAGCTTGTTTAGTGGAGGATTCAATAAACTACAAGACAAGTGTGGCAACTAAAGCAGTGAGAGATGTATATATTTATTTTTATATTTTTAATAAGAATATTTTAAGATATATTTTCTATGTACCAAGTTTGAAAAGAAATTTAATTTCTTTGTATCTTTATATAAAGACAACTGGATCGTGACTTTCAATAATGGAATTGCAATATTTAGAAATCACAATCTTATCTGCAATGGATGGATGTCAAATAATCCCTATTTTATCATACCAAAGATGTACACACTGCTTAAGACTAAAATATCGAATAAAATACTTAAAATTTCTCACTCTAATAAGGCGTACCTTTGACATTTGACACTTAGTCATATTAACCGAGTAAAAATCACTAGATTAGTGAAAGACAACATCTTAAATTCGCTAATGTAACACCTTATATCCAGCCCGATCATCGAGTTCGAGTAACATGATGCTACACTAAATTTCACAACTTCACACATTCCGCACAGTCTCATTTTCATACAATCATCGCCACACCTAAGCATTTATAGAATATTTAATCTAAAATACTCTAGGCAACATTAAAATTTACTAAACATACATTGAACGAACTTAATACAAGTTAAAAACATGCTTAAGGACTACTTAATAAAAATTTCCAAATAAGTCACGTAAGTATCGATGCACACTCACTGGTATCGATATTTCTCAAAATGGGTATCAATATTGTTTGGAAAATTGGTATCTTTTTAACATTTTGTTTTTCTTCAAAATTTTAAACCCAACAATATGTCAATACAATTCAAAAGTATCTATATTTTTATCCCAAGTATTGATACTCGAGAACTGGTATCGATACCAAAATGAGCTATTGTTTCTTGCACAATCGTTACAACATGGAGGTATCGATACTTATGCGTCGAATATTGATACCTCTATACATTTCATCCAAAATCACTATAATACAGGGCATTTAAAACATTCAAACATTTTCCACTTCAACATGTATCCACAAATTCATTATTCCACATCAAAATGACCATACTTGTAGTTCAAAACAACATCAATAACTTAAAAAAAAAACCAATAATATAATAACAACAACCATCAAATCCTATTAGTATAAAATCAAAACAACCATTTAAGATATAATAATAATCAACCAAACTCTACCACATTACCTTTATTACTACAGTTCAAAGAATAAAAATAATATCCTCTCCTTAAATACTTAAAAGCCTAACTTGGCTCACTTCCTTGGAATTTTGCACCGCCTACACCGGAAACACTAACTATCTGCAAAGATTTAGGAAAGAGTGTGTGAGCTTAAACAAACTCAATTAATGATTGGAAAAACTACCAATAAACATGATATCGTACATTAAATGAGAACATCTAAAGCACAATTTCATACATATTTAACTAAAGTGAATACTAAAACATTCATGCATCAACTATCAACTCATCTAACTTTGTAATCACATAAACAGACATATGTCACATTTCATAATATTTCATTTAAAGATAAATTAGCACTTGAGCCTATAAAACATAAAAGTGGGCTCTCTCACCACACATTGGATATGTAACACCCCAAACCCAACCTAGACGTTATGGCCGAATCTGGTGGCGTCATACGAGAGTGTTTTTGGAAACCATTTCGAATATCAAAATCTTGTGCAATTTATTATCTTTCATTTATCGTGGAAGCTTATAAATTATTCATTAAACAAAAATCTTAAATTAAGTTTTAAAATGCATTTAGAGTGTCGCGATTTACTAAAAATAAAAAATAACAATAAAACAATTTGAAAACTCTAAGTATGAAACAAAATAGTTCAAAGGACCATAATACATAAAACTCCCAAAATAATGATAAATAATAAAACAATGAATAACCAGTAGTAAAAGTAAGAAGTCCAGTAATGTGTCCATCAATGGTCACCCTCGAGCCCTCCGCAGCACCAATCCATCTACTATTGGGGATTACCTGACAGATAAATAAAATAAAAATGTGAGTTTTCACAAACTCAGTGTGTACATCTCCACAGAAAAGCAAGCATACATGCATATAACAGAAACAGGCACAATTTGGGCCTGAGCCCTTAACAGTTACGATATAGGCCTTAGCCCACTCAGATCAGTATAAGATACATTCGTGCCTTAGCCCGTATAGATAAGCATGCATAATAATCAATACAGTATGTACCCACCAAACCTGCACACCATCTCCATCCACCGTACACACCATGTGGGGATAAAATCGACTCATTTAGCCCTGCACACCAAGTATTGGGATAAAATCAACCCATCCAAACCTACACACCTCGAGGTACCGTAAAACGGCACATAATAAATAAAAGCAGCGAGGCTACCAAATAACCGGCTAAAAAGCCTTACAGTCTTCATTCTCTTCAATACCAAACCCAACCCAATGCACTGCAACATAAATATCATGGCATGTTTTAATGCAGAATAGTAAATCATACATATATGTCAAAACAAAATCAGTACACTTGTTATTAATAACATGCTATCTCATACATACAGTTTAACATGTCACGGAACAGGGCCTAAGTAACACTTATCGACCCCTTTAATAGGTCAAAGTCGACTAGGGCGACCCGTGCAACCTTTCAGAATAGTTCAGATTAATGGGCTCACACATTCATGTGGCCTACCCGTGTGGGCCCACACGACCAAAATATGCCTTGCTCGTGTGGATTACACGGCCTGGCCCTAAATTCCACACGCCCGTGTGGCATGCGCACGGCTTACTTCGTTGACCACACAACCGTGTCTCGCACACGGCCTCCACACGGGCAGTCCACACGCCCGTGTAGAGTCGACAGCTTCATTTTCAGGTTTCGCTGAAACGTGATTTCGAAGCGATTAGGGTACACACCTGGTCTTTTTTAGATGCCTAAGCACTCTTGAGCACTTTGGAACCTATAATCATCAATCGTAAACCCGATTTTAGTATCTTACTCTGAAACGTTAAGAAAAAATAATTTTCAAAACTACCGACAACTTTACCTCAAACAAAAAAAAGATTCCTCGCTGTTTAGAACGCCGACTAGTAGTCCACATAATCCTGATTGTTTCCTAAACAGAAACATTCCCTTAATAACCCATCATCCAATAAGATGAAACAATAAAAGCCTCTCTAGACTTACCGATTAAGCAACCCAAAGATGAAAGCAACGATTGGAAGGAGGAATAAGTGAAGGAAAGGAGCAGTAAAATTTCAGCAGCAAGAAGATATGTTTGGAGGAAGAAAATTACAGCAAAGAATAAGGGAAGAGAGAAAAAAATAGATAGCCAATTTACCAAAAAGAAAACCTAACTGAACAGAATTTTGATTTCCTGATAACTGCCAACTCTGTCCACCACTCCACTATTCAGTATTATACTTTAACTCAAACTCCTACACAGCACGTAGCAAAAATAAACCTCTTTCCCCTTATAGAGATTCGAACCATCGCTTTCAATTAACACCAACACTCCCTCAACCACTAGACCAGCAGGCCTATTCTGTTATGTTTTCACAATTAAATTCTTATAAGCCCTTTATCCAAGCATCAAGCCTTATTCAAATAAAAACCCAAAATTTTGCCCACCCTAAGGCTTAAACCTAGGACCTTCCATACACACCCTAGAACACCTAACCACTTAAACCAACATATATTAATGCCAAATTAAAACAAAACATATATTCATATATCCTCATGTTAAACAACCACAAAAGCCAAAATTAGCAAAATTTGAGGCGTAGTCTTCTTAAAGAAAATCCGTTGTCGAATTTTACCTGATCAGAAAAGATGAATGATCTTGATGTGATGAAGTAATAAAATTGATCGTACCTAGAAACTAACTATTATCACGATAAAAGGCAAGCGCACCTATCGAATAGTAGTATAGTTAGTGGCAAGACCAGAATATCGAATTCAAAGAACTAAAAGTACTAGTAATAACTTTCTTCCTATTATCTAGCCTAAAAATAAAGGAGGGTTTTGTGTAAACTAATTAACTCTAATTTAAACTAAGAATGCGACAAAAAGTAAATTGAGAAATTACTTTGGGAAAACCGAATGATAAAGACAATACCTAAGGAAGAATCCACCTAGATTTCACTTGTTATCTAACTTTGAACTAGACGATTTCTTCATTCGACTTGATCCGTAGAGATCCCTAAATTATGTTAATATCTCCGTCGAGAATAAGAACAACTAATCCTAGGTTGATTAATTGAAATCTCTTTCTAATTAAAACCCCTAGTCTTGCATTAACTCGATCTATGGATCTCCATATTAGATTTGACTCTAATCCAGCAGATTTTCGTCGTCCTATATCTAGGATTGCTATCAACTCTGCTTAATTGTGTTGGATCTACTCTTAAACAGGGACTTTTTCTTATCTGTCTAAGCACATTTGACTTAAATTAATATCCCGAAAATATCAATTCAAGAATTAAAAACACAATTAAGAACAAATCAAATATTTATCATATAGTTCAGATAACAATAACAAGATTCATCTTAGGTTTCATCCCCTTCAGGTATTTGGGGGTTTAGTTCATGTTTATAAAAAGAAACATCTCAGAATAAAGAAAATAACAAAACATAAGAAAACCCAAAACTCCTGAAAGGATTGAAGGGAGATCCTCCGCCTTGATGTAGATCCTAACTTCTAAGATGGATCAATCGACTTTCCTTCGAGTAATTCCCTACCTTTTACTCTTCGTCTTGGCGAGAAGACTGTACACCCTTGTAGTTGCCTCCTAGGGTCTTTATATAGAGTTTAGAATGTCTTTCTTAGCCCCTAAGTAGTCTTTTCTGCGTGAAATTGAACTTTATCACGATAGGGACACGCCCGTATGGCACACCAGTATGAGTCGAGTCTAGGCCGTGCTCAAGCCTGTTAATGTGGCACGGTCGTGTGGATTGCCTGTGTGTTGAACTCTAGCAGTGTTGTTTCCTTGCTTTGGCCCATTTTCTCTATTTTTGGCCCGTTTCTTGTTCTTTTCACTCTCCTATACTCTCCTAAGTATAAGACATGAAATTAAAGGATTAGAAGCGTCAAATTCCACAAATTCAATGATAATTCATCCATAAATGTGCTAAAATGTGGGATAGAAATATGTATAATTTACAGTTAATCAATGAGGATACTACTGTTACATCGAATCCTCTGACTCCCATGTAGCCTACTTTGTGCTATGATTTCACCATAGGACTTTCACTAAGGGTATAGATTTTCTGCGTAGGACCTTCACATCGCGATCTAAAATCTTCATTGGCTCTTCATCGAACATCAAATCTGGTTGAATCTCGATATCCTCCACAGGCACAATGTGCGTGGGATCAGAGCGGTAACGTCTCAGTATCGAGACATGGAATACATCTTGAATACAATCCAACTCTGGAAGTAGCTCCAACTGATATACGACTGGCCCTACTCATCTCAAAATCTAGTAAGGCCCAATAAACTGAGAACTCAGCTTACCCTTGCGACCGAACCTCAAAACCTTCTTCCATGGCGAGACCTTAAGAAAAACCATGTCCCCCACAGAATACTCAATGTCTCTTATCTTTAGATCATCATAAGACTTCTGTCTATTAGAAGCCGCTTTTAGTCGATCTCGAATCAGACGAACCTTATCCTCTGTTTCTGATACCAACTCTAGACCCAGAATACGTCGCTCACCCAACTCAATCTAGAATAGTGGAGTGAGATGCTTACGACCATATAATACCTCACATGGTGCCATCTGTATACTAGACTGATAGCTGTTGTTATAATAGAACTCAGCCAACGATATGTACTCATCCCAACTGCCTCGAAAGCCCATTGATCGTGATCTCGAGTGATGATGATAAAGTAATAAATTGATCGTACCTAAAAGACTAACTATTATCATGATAAAAGGTAAACGCACCTATCGAGTAGTAGTGTAGCTAGTGGCAAGACCGGAATATCGAATTCAAGGAACTAAAACTACTAGTAATGACTTTCTTCCTATTATCTAGCCTAAGAAATAAAAGGGGTTTGGTTGTAAACTATTCTAAGGTAAACTAAAGAAGCGACAAAGGGTAAATCGGGAAAGTTACTTTGGGAAAACTGATTGATAAGGACAATACCTAAGGAAGAATCCACCTAGACTTCACTTGTTATCTAACTCTGAACCAGACGATTTCTTCATTTGACTTGATCCGTAGAGATCCCTAAATTATGTTAATACCTCTGTCGAGGATAATAACAACTAATCCTAGGTTGATTAATTGAAATCTCTTTCTAATTAAAACCCTTAGTCTTGCATTAACTCAATCTATGGATCCCCATATTATTTTGACTCTAATCTGACAAATTTTCGTCGTTTTATGTCTAGGATTACGATCAACTCTGCTTAATTTTGTTTGATCTACTCTTAAACAGGGACTTTTGCTCCTCTACCTATGCACATTCGACTTAAATCAATATCCCGAAAATATCAATTCAAGAATTAAAAACACAATTAAGAACAAGTCAAATATTTATTATATAGTTCAGATAACAATAACAAGATCCGTCTTATGTTTCACCCCCTTTAGATATTTGGGGTTTTAGTTCATAATTATAAAAAGAAACATCTCAAAATAGATAAAATAACAAAACATAAGAAAATCCAAAACTCCTAAAAGGATTGAAGGGAGATCCTCTATCTTGATGTAGATCCTGGCTTCTGAGATGGATCAATCGGCTTTTCTTCGAGTAATTCCCTGCCTTTAGCTCACCGTCTTAGCGGGAAGACTATACCCTTGGTGGGAATAATGCACACCTTTGTAGTTGCCTCATAGGGTCTTTATATAGAGTTTGGAAAGTCTTTCTTAGCCCCTAAGTAGTTTTTTCCTTGTGAAATTAAACTTCCTCACAACAGGGACACGCCCGTGTGCCACGCCCGTGTAAGTCGATGCTAGGCCGTGTTCAAGCCTGCTAAAGTAGCACGGCCGTGTGGGTTTAGGAGTGTGGTGATTATTGATTTGGACCTAAGCTTCCAGGTCCGTGTAAGTAGTAAGGCCGTATGACATGCCCGTGTGGTGAATTTCCAGGTCGTGTTGATTATTGATTTGGGCCTAATTTGCCCGTTTTTGGCCCGTTCCTTGCTCTTTTCTCTTTCCTATGCTCACCTGAGTATAAAACATGAAATTAAAGGTTTAGGAGCATCAAATTCCACAAATCAAGGAATAATTCATTCATAAATATGCTAAGCATGGGGTAAAAATATGTATAATTTATGGTTTATCAAATACCCCCACACTTAAGCCTTTGCTTGTCCTCAAGAAAAATCTCAATTCACAATTAAAAATCATTCTTCTCAACTTATAATCCTTATTAATAAAGTTTCAAACTAATCCACAAGTAATTATACATTGAGAATTCAACCAAAAGAAAATTAAAGTTTTAAACAATCTAAGTTGAGAATCTTATCACAGAAACATAGGTCTTCTCCCTTCTTCTAGGTAATTACCTCGAACTTAAAATCAATAAGAGTTGACATCCTCACTAAAGATTCACTCTATCCACTCGAAGTATTTAGGGTTAAAAAATTAAGCACTCATTAGTCAATCTGAAAAGTTATTACCATAAGCTTGCAGTAAAATCAAATCTCCACCACTCTATATTGACATGATACATCGATCAAAAGGACTTCCAAGGTTGTAATGTGGCTTTGGTTAGGGCTGTGGTCATGATATCACGTGATATGTAGTAATAAAATTTATAAAAACTGATCACACCAAAAACTAACTAATATCACGATTTTAAGACAAGCGCACCTATCAAACAGTAGTATAGTTTAGCGGTAAGACTGAGTTATCGTACCCAAGGGAACCAAAAGTACTAATACTTACTTCCTTTCTATTATCTAGCCTAAAAATAAAGGGGTTTTGTGTGAAACTAATTCTAAACTAAGCTAAAAGTGCACAAAAAGTAAATTGGGGAAAATTTTTGGGAAAAGCTGATTGATATGGGCAATAATCAAGAGAGAATCCACCTAGAATTCACTTGTTATTGGCTTCTTGAACTAGACGATTTCTTCACTTGACTTGATCTGTAGAGATCCCTAACCTATTTTAATACCTCCATCGAGGATAAGAACAACTAATCCTAGGTGGTTAACTAAAGTTTCTTTATTAATTAACACCCCTAGGTTGTATTAATTCGATCTATGGATCCCCCTATTAGGTTTGACCCTAATCCGACAGATTTATGTCGCCTTATGTCTAGGGTTGCATGCAACTCCGCTTAATTACGGTAGATATACTCTTAAAACAGGGATTTTTGCTCCTGCCTAAGCACATCGGTTTCTTGAAGTAATACCTAAGACTATTAAATCAAGATTGAAGAACACATAATTAAGAACACATAATTAAGAACAATTCAAGTATTTATCATATAATTCAAGAATAAATAATAACAAGATCTGTCTTAGGTTTCATCCCCCTCAAGTATTTGAGGGGTTTAGTTCATAATTAATAAAGAAAACATCTCAGAAGAAATAAGATAACAAAACATAAAGAAACCAAAAACCCCTGAAGGAATTTAGGGAGATCCTCTACCTTAATGTAGAATTCTGGCTTCTGGGATGAATCAATCGGCTTCCCTTAGAGTAATTCCTTGCTTTCACTCCTTGTGTTGGCAGAAATATGGCGTCCTTTTGGGAGAAAAGAGTACACCCTTAGAGTTGCCTCCTAGGGTCTTTATATAGAGCTTTGGGATGCCTTTCTTAGCCTCTAAGTATCCAAATCCCAGTGACATTGCACTTCTTCACGACAGGGACACGCTCGTGTGCCACGCTCGTATGGTTTCGATAAGAGGCCGTGTACGGGCCTGTTGAGGGTGGCACGATCGTGTAGTCTGGCCGTGCTTGTCGGGGCTATGCCGTGTTGGACCTTATGTGGCACGGCCGTATGCCACGGCCGTGTGGTAACTCCTTGAGCCGTGTTGTTTTCACAATTTGGCCTATTTTCTTCGTTTTTGGGCCCTTTTTTTGTTCTTTTCTCTTCCTTATGCTTTCCTGAGTATACAACATGAAATAGAAGGGTTAAGAGCATCAATTCTCACAAAATTGATAATAATTCATCCAGAAATTAGGCTAAATATGAGATAAAAATATGTATACTTTATCGTTTATCAAATACCCCACATTTAAGCCTTTGCTTGTCCTCAAGCAAAATCTTAATCCCTAATTAAGAATCATTCCTCTCAACTTACAATCCTTATCAATAATGTTTCAAACTAATTCATAATTAATCATACAATGAAAATTTAATCAGAAGAACATTAAAGATTCAATTACTCTAAGTTGAGAATTTATCATCGAAACATAAGTTTTCTTCCCTGTTCCTAAGTAACTATCTCTTGATCAAAATTAACAAGATTTGACATCCTCACTAAAGATTCACTCTATCCACTCAAGGTGTTTAGGGTTCATGAATTAAGTACCCTCTAGTCAACCTGAAAAGTTATTACCATAGACTTGCAAGAAAATCAAATCTCTACCACTATAGTTTGATATGATACATCGATCAAAAGGTTTTTCAATGGTTGTAATGGGGCTTGGTTAGGGGTGTTGTCACAAGCTAAAAAAGAGGGTTAAAATCAAGATTGAACTGAAAAATCATCTAGCTAGAAAAATCTCTATCACTAGAACATATTTCTCGAGCTAATTCTTATGATAATATCATTTCCGCCTTGGTAGCCTTAAAATAGAAATATGCAAAAACTATTTGAACTATTACAAATTACAACTGAATTAATACATTCGTTTTTTTTAAGAACAATTCAAGTATAATACAATAAATTGAATATTTACAACTTTACAATCTGGAAAAGAGAATAAAGCTAGATGAAAATTTCAACTCAAATCTCGACAAAAATAGGGGTCAAAATAATTGAATGGAATTTAACAAAAAAATGGGTGAAAGGTTAATATTAGAGGTAAGTCAAAGAAAAGGTTGTTAGGCTCAATGGGGTTTACTAGGGGTTAATTTATGGAGGTAGGCTTTTGTGGAGTAAGTGGGCTAAATCCTAGGTGCCTTTATCATTTCAGTGTATCAAATCAATGACGTGGTCTTAACATGTATAATCAAAGCAAGTTCTAGAATAACAAATCAGTATTGACTCACTCAAAGCAATAATAAAAGTGAGCACGAAAGAATGTATGCTCAAAAAGGCTTAAAATCTCACCAGAATTATGGCTTTTGATATCAATCCTGTGAATTTCAAATCTCAAGATAACACTTAGAATTAAGGAAAATAACTTATGAAAAAAAATGGGGTTCTCAAAAATTTTAACTTATCATGCTTGATTCCCTAATGTTTTAAAGTTTGAAAAATCAAAATACAAGCACCTATGTCTTAATTCTCACATATCAATAAAAATCATAAATCAATCAGAATATATTCCTAATAGGAGATTGAAGATAATGCAAAGAGTGAAAGTGAGAATTTTGAGAACAATGCAAAATGTTAGTAGAAAAAAGTTTAGGGATTTCAAAGAGAGTGTAAAGACTGAAAGTAAACTTCCTCCCCCACGCTTAAGATGTACATTGCCCTCAATGTACAAAGAAGCATTAGTAGCAATAGAAGCACAAGATCATAAGATAGGGAAATACATGAAACTCCCTGAATTTTGGATGAATTTGTGAGACGGATATTGGAATTAGAAGAGCCGGCAGTTGTGGCATGGTGTTCCCATTTCCATATAGATTTGAGCTGTAGAGATTCTTTTTGAAACTGTGAAAATATTAATTAGTCGTGGTAATTTTGGATTAAGAGAGATTATCCGTTAGGGATTGGCCGATATGAAAGATAGAAAATAAATAGCAGAAAAATAATAAACTAAGTTCTAAAAATACTAATACTCAAATAATAAAAAAGGATTAGAGACAATAAAATTCAAAATAAAGAGGAGACTAAAGTTAGAAATAAATGAAAAATGAAAATCAAAGTGAGAAATAAAAACTAAGATAAAAACAAACATAAGAGAAATAGAAATATCTAATCCTCGGATGGATCACGCGGTGGTGGTGGTGGCGTGATGTGGAAGTGCTGGCATATCTACTGTAAAGTCGCATCGATGTGATCGAAGCGCTAGAAGCATTGCTGCTCCAATTGTAAGAGATAAGTCAGCAAAGGAAGCTGCCGCATGAACTGGTCAGCGAGGGGGTGGTGGCGGCTCGGTAGGTGCATCCTCCTCCGGTGGTGGTGGTGGGACATCATCAGGAATGTCCTTGGGATCCTCCTAATCGGCATCTCTAAGTAGCTGGTACTGTGGGGGATCGGTCCCACATCGGCGCTGGATCATCCTCATGTAAAGCATGCTCTGGATGCCCTGTTGGGACATCTGGCCCACTAAAGTATATGAAGATGTCTGGGCTGCGATGTTGAAGAGGCCAAAATAGCGGCCTAATCTCGTGATGTATGGGCCCATAGAAATTACGCCTTTACGGTACCTCTCTGTCTGATGCTGGATTGCATAGGCTAAGTCGATAGCATATGCGTTTGTCATGCACTACAGGAAGTAGGCATCGTGGGTGTTTACGACACCCGTGCTTTCGCATCGTCCCGTCAATGTATGCGCGAATGAAGAGTGAATGCACCTCAGAGGTGGGACAAGGGCGGTCGCTTTGGAGCGACTAGGGTCGTATGTTGATGATGCAGGGACTAGGGCCTCCCAACACCTAGATGGTGATAGGTGGATATGACGATAAAGCTTGGAGAGATCCTCCTCTTCCATAAATTACTCAGTGTAGAGACCGAGGGCTATGCCGAACTCTGGGACACTGAGATGGTGTACGAGACTTCCCAATTAAAACTAGCCTGTTCCTGGATCATCGTATCTGTTCATCACGGTTTGAAGATGGAATGTTGAGCAGAACTTGAGAGTGAGTTCTAAGTATGTAGGCTCCACGATCTGGAAAAACTGCTCCCATAGATCGGTCATTAATAGGGCCCGGATCTCATCTATTAGGTGTATTTACTCGAGGGCGGCCTAGTCTATGCATCAGCCAGTGGTTACAGGGCGAGCTCGAAGTATTTGAAATCGTTCTTCCTGGGAGGCTTGTGGAAATTAGAGGAATAGATGGCGGTTCTCAGTAATGGGTCGCGAGGATAAACCACCGGGTCCCTTGCGTTTCTTTGAAGCAGGGACAGCAGCTTTCTTACCGCGCGATGATGACATGGTACCTAAAATTAGTCTTAAAAATCAAAATTAAATTGACTCAAAAACTATATATGAAATAAAATGAAGATTAAAATAACGATGTTCCTAAAAACATAAAATGGGGACTAACCTAAATAGTATAATTTATCCATGATATCAAAAATGAATAACATGAGAATGTATTTATACTAAATGTATGAGAAAAATGGCAATCACATGTGATTTTAAGTGGCATGCAATCATGAAATGTTCTATAATATTCTAGATTATTCATCCAAGTGTAACTAATACCATGCTTGAATCAAGTCTAAATCTAAATATAATCATGATATAAAAATAAGTAAAATAGATTAGTAAAAATTAAAAGAAAAATGAGAAAATAGAACCAAATGGGAGAGATACATAGTCGTAGGAGAGGATTGAACGGTCGTGGAACGTTTTGCACGGCCGTGGGATAGTCCTATACGAGCGTGGTGATGTTTTGAGGATCGACGGTGGCGTTTATGGTGGTTAGGGGAGAAAGATTTTAGGGTTTAAGTGAGGGAGAGAATGAATAGTGGCCCTTATTTATAGTTTTTGGGTCACACGGGCATGGTACACGCCCGTGTAACTCGGGTTTTACCCGTGTGATTCGAAATTCGGTGGTTTTGGCACGCTTAGTTTGAAGTACACGCCCGTGTTGGCCATCTCGCACAGCCGTTTGCGTTCTCGTTCGCTTTTCACACGGTCGTGTGATAGGTCACACGGTCGTTTGCGATGAGGTTTTCGTTATTCACACAGTCGTGTAAGTAGTTACACGGTCGTGTCTAAATCGACAGTGTTGGCCACGGTCTGGGGACAAGGGCGTGTGGCTTTATGTAAGCCCGTGTCTAAGTTGAAAGGTTGCCACGGCCATGTCGTACGGCCGTGTCGATTTGTCGGTAGCCCGTGTTTTTGGGAAAATTGTACTCTGGTTACACACGGCCTGGGTGCACGACCATATCTCTGCTTTAAGTGTTCACACAGCCTTGGACATGCCCGTGGGCATGGCCGTGTAGTTCTAAAATTCTGCATTTTAAAAAGGGCTAGTTGATGGATAAAAATACTAAAATTAAAATAAAAAAGAAAAGTTACTAAGTTAGTGCTCGGGTTGCCTTCCGAGAAGCGCTTATTTAGAGTCTAAGCTCGACTCTACCTAGATGTATCACGAAGGGATTTCGTGGAGCTGAAGCCCCTTCCTGTTATCTTTAAAATTCTCACCTCTATAGTGTTTAAGCCTATGGCTGTTTACCCTGAACGTACCGTGGTTAGGGTAAGTTACCTCAATTGTGTCGTGTGGAAAGACAGCTTGAACAGTGAATGGGCCTGACCACCTTGATTTGAGTTTTCCAGGAAATAGTTTCAGCCTTAAGTTGTAGAGTAAAACAGGATCACCCGTTTTGAACTATTTAGGTTGTTTCAGTCGTTTGTCATGACGTCGCTTTATGGCTTCCTTATATAGTCGTGAGCTCTCGTAGGCATTGCAACGCCATTCATCTAGCTCATTTAACTGCATTAATCTTTTTTCACCTGCAAGCTTAAAATCAAGGTTTAAAAATTTAATAGCCCAGAATACTTTATGTTCAAGTTCAAATGGCAGATGACAACTTTTTTCATAGATAAGTTTATAGGGAGATGTACCTATGGATGTTTTAAAAGTAGTTCTATAGGCCCATAAAGCATCGTCTATCTTTCTTGACCAATCTTTTCTATTTGTTTCTATTGGTTTCTCTAAGATGCGTTTTAGTTCCCTATTTGTCACTTCAACTTGGCCACTAGTTTGTGGATGATAAGGGGTAGCTGTTCTATAGTGTACTCCATACCTTTTTAAAACTTTTTCAAATTGGGCATTGCAAAAATGGGTGCCCCTATCACTAATAATTATCCTAGGTGTTCCAAATCGAGAGAAAAGTTTCTTCAAAAATCGTACTACCATTCTAGCATTATTAGTAGGTAAGGCTTGAGCTTCCACCCATTTTGACATATAATCTACTGCTACTAGGATGTACTTATTCCCAAATGAAGTAGGGAATGGACCCATAAAATCAATACCCTATGCATCAAATATTTCGCATGAAAGTATATAGCTCTGAGGCATTTCATTATGTTGAGAAATATTACCTATTCTTTGGCATTTATCACAATAGGTCACATACCTGTTCGTATCCCTGAAAAGTGTAGGCCAGTAAAAGCCTGATTCGAGTAACTTATGAGCAGTTCTAGCTCCACTGTGATGTCCTCCTGTGGGTCCTGCATGATAGTGATTTAAAATCTAGTATGCTTCTGTTTCAGTAACGCATTTTCGATTAACCTGATCTGCACAAATTTGAAAAAGAAAAGGATCTTCCCAAAAGTAGTTTTTCACATCAGCGAAGAATCGCTTCTTTTGCTGATGGGTCAGTCCTTTTGGGGTTATGTTAACTGCTAAATAATTTGCAAAATCAGCAAACCAAGGAACTGCTGCATCTGCTAAGGCTAGGAGTTGTTCTTCAGGAAACAAGTCGTTTATTTTATCGAGGTACTTGGGTTATGTGTTTTCTAGTCTTGAAAGGTGATCTGCTGCCAAGTTTTTAGCTCCTTTCTTGTCCTTTATTTCTAAATCAAATTCCTGTAATAATAGAATTCATCTTATTAATCGAAGTTTTGCATCAGTTTTAGTTAAAAGGTAGCGAAAAGCAGAATGGTCAATATAAACAATGACTTTTGACAAAATCAAATAAGATCTAAATTTGTCAAATGCAAAAATAACAGCTAGCAATTCTTTTTCTGTGGTAGTATAATTTGCTTGAGTGATTGTCAAAGTTCTGCTAGCATAATAAATCAGTTGAAAGTGCTTGTCTCTTCGCTATCCCAAAACTGCACCTACTGCAAAATCATTTGCATCGCACATTAGTTCAAAAGGTAGATTCCAATCAGGTGAAATCATAACTGGGGCATTGACTAACTTTTTTCTTAAGAGTGTTAAAAGATTGTAAACATTCTTGGTTGAAATTGAAAAGCACGTCCTTTTCTAGTAATTTTGTTAAAGGCTTAGCTATTTTAGAAAAATCTTTAATAAATCTACGATAAAAACCAGCATGTCCTAAAAAACTTCTTATAGCCTTAACTGAATTAGGGGGAGGTAATTTTTCAGTGGTTTCAATTTTTGCTTTATCTACCTCTATCCCTTTACTAGAAATTTTATGTCCTAATACAATACCCTCTTGAACCATAAAGTGGCATTTTTCCCAGTTTAGCACTAAATTTGTCTTTTCACATCTTATCAAAACACGTTTTAAATTATTAAGACAGAGTTGAAAAGAATTACCGAAAATTGAAAAATCATCCATAAATACCTTCATGATATCTTCTACGAATTCGTTGAAGATAACTAGCATGCATCGCTGAAAAGTAGCAGGAGCGTTACATAAACCAAAAGACATTCTATGATTAGCAAACGTACCGTATGGACATGTGAATGTCGTTTTCTCCTGATCTTCTGGAGCTATCGGGATTTGGAAGTAACCAGAGAGGCCATCTAGGAAACAATAATACATGTGACCTGATAATCTTTCCAATATCTGATCAATAAAAGGTAAGGGAAAATGATCTTTTTGAGTTGCGCCATTCAGCTTTCTATAATCAATGCAAACTCTTCATCCAGTGATTGTTCTTGTAGGTATTGACTCTTTTTTGTCATTAGACACCACGGTCAAGCCTCCCTTTTTAGGAACAACCTGCACAGGACTTACCCAAGAACTGTTAGAAATAGGATAAATAATGCCTACATCTAGAAGTTTAATTACCTCGGCTTTTACGACTTCTTTCATGTTGGGATTCAATCGTCTCTGAGCTTGCACCGATGGTTTATATTCATCTTCTATTAAAATTTTGGGGGTGCAAAAAGAAGGATTAATTCCTTTAATATCTGAAATTTTCCAAGGTATAGCCTACTTGTGCTCCCTTAACACATGGAGTAGTTCCCATTTTTCTGCAATGCTCAAATCTGATGCGATAATACTGGTAAGGTTGAATCTTCCCTTAAAAAGGCATATTCTAAATGATCTGGCAGTTACTTTAACTCTAATTTAGGGGGTTCATCAATGGAAGGTTTCTGTCTCAACTCATCATTCATCTTTATACTTTAATAACTTATGTGTCTCGTGATAATTTCATTAGAATCTAACTCCTTTCTTACTTATTCAATTTCAATAGTGGCTTCATCTTCCCCCCACCTTGAATAAGACACAGTTCCAACGTGTCTGTGAGAGAAAGTTCCTGAAAATTATCTTGAACAAAGTAATCAATAATATCAACAAAATAACAGGAATTATCTTGTTCTTTAGAAAATCTCATGGCATCATAGATTTTAAAAACGACTTCTTCCTCACCAACTCTAAGTACTAATTTACCATCCCTTACATCGATAACAGCTCTAGCAGTGGCTAAGAATGGACGTCCCAAAATTAAAGGCACCTCAATATCCTCATCCATGTCAAGTACAACAAAATCAACAGGAAATATAAATTTATCTACCTTTACTAACACATCTTCGATGATTCCCCTAGGATATTTAACAGATCTATCAGCTAGTTGAATACTCATCCTAGTGGGCTTTGGTTCCCCTAGACCTAGTTGCTTGAACATTTTGTAAGGCATTAGATTAATGCTAGCACCTAAATCAGCTAAGGCTTTATCAATAATTAAACTAGTAATTAAACAAGGAATAGTAAAACTCTCTGGATCTTTCAGTTTTGTCGGCAGTTTATTTTGGAGAATAGCTGAGCATTCCTCGTTGAGTTCCATTGTGGCTAATTCTTCCAACTTCCTTTTATTTGTTAGAAGTTTTTTAAGGAACTTCGCGTACTTCGACATCTGCGAAATTGCTTTAACAAAAGGTAAGTTAATGTGTAATTGTTTAAAAAGTTCAAGAAATTTACTGAATTGAGCGTCTGTACAGTCTTTCTTCAACTTTGTCGGATATGGAATAGGCGGTTTGTATTCCTTGAGTGTTGGTGGAGTGTTTTCCTTGGGTTCCTCTACCTTGTCTCCTGGAGATTCTTGAATAGACGTCTTTTCTAGTTCAGCTAGTACTTTCCCATATCTTAAAGTAATTGCTTTGACATGTTCTCTGGGATTTGGCTCAGTGTTACTTGGTAGTCCACCTTGTGGTCTCTCTGAAATTAATTTCGCAAGTTGACCGATTTGATTCTCAAGCCCTTGAATTGATGCTTATTGGTTTTTTAGTGCCGTTTCAGTGTTTTGAAAATGGGTTTCTGATGCGGCCATAAATTTGGTGAACATCTCTTCAAGATTCAGCTTTTTCTCTTGTTGTGGTGGTGGCTGCTGAAATCCCGGAGGAAGCTGTTATCTTTGATTTCCTTGTCCTCCCCATGAAAAATTAGGGTGATTTCTCCAACCTGCATTGTAAGTATTACTATAAGGGTTATTTTGAGGTCTAGAATTGTTATCCATATAGTTGGCTTGCTCAGTTTCTATGCTGTGTCCATAAGATGAGTAGTCTGGATTGAACATATTTCCTGGGGTTGCGTCGCACTGCATCACTGGCTGTGCCTGCGTAAAACAACAAAATTATCAAACTTTTTATTTAAAAGTTCTACTTGGTTAGTAAGCATAGTGACGGCATCAATATTACAAACTCCAGTGGCTTTTGTTGGCTTTGTCCTCATGACTTGCCACTGATAGTTATTTAGTGATATCTCTTTTATGAACTCATAAGCTGCTTCGGGTGTTTTATTGTTGATTGTTCCTCCTGTGGCTGCATCGATCATATGCCTTGTGGAAGGATTCAAACCTTTGTGAAAGGTTTGGACTTGTAGCCACAAAGGTAATCCATGATGAGGGCATCTTCTCAAAAGATCTTTGTATCTCTCCCAGGCATTGTAAAGTGTTTCTAAATCCATCTGCACAAAAGAAGAGATATCGTTTCGTAATTTAGCTATTTTAACTGGAGGAAAATATTTAAGTAAAAAATTTTCGGTCATCTGTTCCCATGTAGTGATTGAGCCTCGTGGTAAAGAATTTAACCACTCTTTGGCTTTATTTCTCAAAGAGAATGGGAATAGCCTTAGATGAATGGCATCATCAGAAATGCCATTAATTTTAAAAGTATCATAAAGTTCCAAAAAATTGGCTATGTGTGAGTCTAGATCTTTATCCTGTAAACTATCAAACTGCACTAATTGCTGAATCATTTGAATAGTGTTAGGTTTTAATTCAAAATTATTAGCAGCAATAGTAGGTATAATAATACTAGTTTGAGTACCAGCCAAACTAGGTTTAGCATAATCATACATAATATGAGGAGCTTCATCTTGTTCTGCGGGTAGTGCTGGAGGTGGTTGAATGTTTTGATTTACTTCCATCTCTTCTGTAAGTTCTGGCTCTTGTTCTTGATCTTGTTCTGGATAATGTAGGCTTCGTCTGATCTCTCTGTGAGTTCTGCGAACTGTCACTTCTAAATATTCGTCAAAAAGTAATGGCCCTGCCGAGTTGTTTCTAGTCATAAATTAGAAATACCTAGAAGGAAAATAAAATAAAATAAAATAAAATAAAATAAAAATAAAGGCTGAAAATAAAAAATAGTAATGGCTAAAGTAATAGAAATTGAGTTTTCGTAATATTTTAGTTCCCCGGCAACGGCGCCAAAAACTTGATATCACGTAATATGTAGTAATAAAATTTATAAAAATTGATCACACCAAAAACTAACTAATATCACGATTTTAAGGCAATCGCACCTATCGAACAGTAGTATAGTTTAGAGGTAAGACCGAGTTATCGTACCCAAGAGAACCAAAAGTACTAGTACTTACTTCTTTTCTATTATCTAGCCTAAAAATAAAGGGGTTTGCGTGAAACTAATTCTAAACTAAGCTAAAAGTGCACAAAGAGTAAATTGGGGAAAACTTTTGGGAAAAGCTGATTGATATGGGCAATACTCAAGGGAGAATCCACTTAGACTTCACTTGTTATTGGCTTTTTGAACTTGTCGATTTCTTCACTTGACTTGATCCGTAGAGATCCCTAACCTATGTTAATACCTCCGTCGAGTATAAGAACAACTAATACCAGGTGGTTAACTAAAGTTTCTTTATTAATTAACACTCTTAGGTTACATTAATTCGATCTATGGATCCCCCTATTAGGTTTGACCCTAATCCGGCAGATTTATGTCGCCCTATGTCTAGGGTTGCAGGCAACTCCGCTTAATTATGGTAGATCTACTCTTAAAACAGGGACTTTTGCTCATCTGCCTAAGCACATCGGTTTCTTGGAGTAATACCTAGGACTATTAAATCAAGAATGAAGAACACATAATTAAGAACAATTCAAGTATTTATCATATAATTCAAGAATAAATAATAACAAGATCTGTCTTAGGTTTCATCCCCCTCAAGTATTTGAGGGGTTTAGTTCATAATTAATAAAGAAAACATCTCAGAAGAAATAAGATAACAAAACATAAAGAAACCCAAAACCCCTGAAGGAATTTAGGGAGATCCTCTGTCTTGATGTAGAATTCTGGCTTCTGGGATGAATCAATCGGCTTCCCTTGGAGTAATTCCTTGCTTTCACTCCTTGTGTTAGTAGAAATATGGCGCTCCTTTTGGGAGAAAAGAGTACACCCTTAGAAGTGCCTCCTAGGGTCTTTATATAGAGCTTTGGGATGGCTTTCTTAGTCTCTAAGTATCCAAATCCGAGTGAAATTGTACTTCCTCATGACAGGGATACGCCCGTGTGCCACGCCCATGTGGTTTCGATAAGAGGCCGTGTACGGGCCTGTTAAGGGTGGCACGGCCGTGTGGTCTGGCCGTGTTTGTCGGGGCTGGGCCGTGTTGGACCTTATCTGGCACGGCCGTATAACACGGCCATGTGGTGACTCCTTGGGCCGTGTTATTTTCACACTTTGGCCCATTTTCTTCGTTTTCGGCCCGTTTTTCGTTCTTTTCTCTTCCCTATGCTCTCCTGAGTATACAACATGAAATAGAAGGGTTAAGAGTACCAATTCTCACAAAATTGATAATAATTCATCTAGAAATTAGGCTAAACATGAGATAAAAATATGTATAATTTATCGTTTATCAGGTCACAAGCTGAAAAAGATGGTTAGAATCGAGATTGAATTGAAAAAACATCTAACTAGAAAAATCTCTATCACTGAAACATATTCCTAGAATAAAGCCTTTTGGATGACATCGTTTAAGAACAAGAGCTCAAAAATTACATGGAAATATGCAAAATATTGAATTACAACTGAAATATACAAATTTTTTTAAGAACAAATTGAATATTTATAAACTTTACAACTGAAAAAGAGAACAAAGCTAGATAATTATTCAACTCAAATCTCGACAGAAATAGGGATCAAAATAATTGAAGGGATTTCAACAAAAAATGGGTTATAAGTTAATATTGAAGGTAAGTCAATGAATGGTTTGTTAGGCTCAATGGGGTTCACTAGAGCTTTATTTATGGAGGTAGGTTTTTATGAAGTAAGTGGGTTAGGTCCTAAGTGCCTTTATCATTTCGGTATATCAAATCAATGATGTAGCCTCGACATATATAATCGAAGTAAGTTCTAGAATAACAAATCAGTATTGACTCACCCAAAGCAACAATAACAGTGAGCACGAAAGGATGTATGCTCAAAAGGCTCAAAAATCTCACCAGGATTATGGTTTTTAATGTCAATCCTGTAAATTTCAAATTTCAAGATAACACTTAAAGTTAGGGAAAACAACCTAGAAAAATTTAAGTTCTCAAAAATTTCAACTTATCATGCTTGATTCTCTAATGTCTTGAAGTTTGAATAATCAAAGCATAACTACCTATGTTTTAATTCTCCACATATTAATAAAAATCATAAATCAATCAGAATTCATTTTAATAGGGGATTGAGAATAATGCAGAGAGTGCAAGTGAGAATTTGAAATTTGAGAACAATGAACAAGTCAGTGGCGAAAATTTTCAAGGGAAAGTGAATTCCTCCCCACACTTAAGATGTACATTACCCTCAATGTACGAAGATAACATTAGTAGCAATAGAAGCATAAAATCATAAGATAGGGAGAAAAGTGAAACTCCCTAAATATTGGATGAATTCCTTGAGCTAGGTGTGAAGATTTGTAGGGAAGGGTGTTCATCCACAATTTTCGTGCCAAAATGATATGATGATTGGGGTCGTGGTGGCTATGGTCGTGGTGGCGAGGGTCATGGTCGTGTAGGAACCAGCAGTCATGGTAGGGTTTTCCCATTAGATATGGATTTGAGCTATAAAACTCTTTTGAAACTGCGATAACATTTATCAATTTTAGGGAATTTGGATTAGTACAACGTACTCGTTAAAAAATAGTCAATATTAAACATTCGAAATAAAATAAACTAAGTTCTTGAAATACTAAAATTCAAATAATGAAAAAGAAAATATAAAAGAAAAAGGAAAAATAAAAATGAAAATAGAGGAGAAGATAAGAGGACTCGTGAATCCTAATCTTCAGATGGTTCGTGAGATGGGGATGGCGGTGTGAGACGAAAGTGCTGACAAATCTGAGATAGAGTAGCATCAATGTAATCAAAGCGTTGAAAACATTGTTGCTGGAATTGTGCAAACTGCTCAGAAGTGACATAGTCTGAAGCTGCCGCATAAACTTGGCGGCGAGAGGTGGTGGCTTCTCGTGGGATGGGGGGACATCATCAGTAATGTCCATGTGGTCTTCCTGCTCGGTGGATTGAGCTAACTGGTACTAAGGAGGGTTGCTCCCACGTCGACGCTGAATCATCCTCATGTGAAGCATACTTTGGATGCCCTACGAGGACATCTGTCTGATGAGGGTGTAGGAGGATGTCTGGGCCTCTGTGTTGAGGAGGCCAAAGTAGCGGGCCAGGCGGGTCACGTACTGGCCCATCGAGATTACACTTCTTCAATGCCGCTCGATTTGGTGCTGAATGGCATGGACGATAAAATAGACGAGGTCGAGCACGTGTGCGTGCACCATGCTCTACAAAAAGTAGGCATTGTGGGTGTTGACGATGCCGGTGCTCTCGCGTCTACCCGTTAATGTATGTTCGAGTAAGGCATGAAGGTCCCTTAATGAAGGGGTGAGAGCTGTCGCTTTGGAGCGACTAGGGTCGTATGTGGCTGGAGTAGGGACCAGGGCCTGCCAACATTTGGATGGTGAGAAGTGGATATGGCGGTGATGCTCTGAAAGGTTCTCTTCCTCCAAAAACTGCTCGGTATATAAACCCAGTATTGTACCGAACTCTAGTACACTGAACTGTCAAATAATGCCCTTAGATGGAATTAAACTATCCCTGGATTGTCGTATCGAGACATGACTATCTAAAGATGAAAAGTGGAGCAGAGCTCTAGAGTGAGGTCGAGGTAAGTGGGCTTGAGGATTTGGAAAAATTGGTCCCACGAGTCCATCGTCAATAAAGCTCGTATCGCGTCTGCTAGTTATACCCGTTCTAATGCGGCCCAGTTGATGCACCTTCCTACTCCGAGGGGTCTGGCCCTTAGAATTTGAAACAGTTCCTCTTGGGAACTTTGCGGAAATTAGAGGAAAGAGTGTCTGATTTCTGTTGTGGCTCTAGGGGAGGAACCATGAATGAAAACAATAAAGATAAAACTAATTAAAAAGAAAAACATATATTAAGAGAAAAGGGAGAAAGGGGAACCGAATGAGTGATTATAGGGGCAGAGCATGGTTGTGGTGGTGTGGCTTGGGTCAGCGACGACACTAGAAAGGGCTGGTATGGGTTGTGGGTGAAGAAGTTTTTAGGGTTTTAGTGAAGAAAAAGATGAATTGTAGGGGTTTTATATAGGATTTGGGGCACACGAGCGTGTCACATGCCCGTGTGAATCATTTTTAGCCTGTGTGGTTTGAATTTTAAGAGTTTTGGCATGCTTGAGTCGTGATACACACCCGTGTTCCTTGGGTGTGTTGGGGCACACGGTCGTGTCACACGGCTGTGTCCTTCGATGTTCGCTTCTCCCACGCCTGTGTAGGGGGTCACACGTCCATGTCAGTTTGGCAGGTTCGAGCACGGGGTTAGGCCACCGGCGTGTCAAATGCCCTTGTTGATTTCTCAATATCGACCACGGCCTTGGGATACGGGCGTATCGCACACCCATGTTGATTTATCAGGATTGGCCACGGCCGCCTCGCATGGCCGTGACGAATTGTCGAAGTCTGTGTTGGGATTTTTTTTCATTTGCTCACGGCCGTGTCTTGACCCATAGTGTCCACATGGCCTTAGGCACACCCGTGGGCATGACCATGTGGCATGAAAAACCTGCATTCAGAAGGTTAGTTGATGAATTAGAGATCTTAAACAAAAGTACTTAACTATGTTAGTGCTCAGGTAGCCTCCCGAGAAGCACTTGTTTGTAGTCTAAGCTTGACTTCTTTTAAGCTTGCATGGTCATGGTGGTTTGAGGAGTTCAAACTCCTCTCTCCTGCTATTAGTTTCACTATCAAAATAAGGTTTAAGTCGAGTATAATTTACCTTGAAAGTGCCAAACGTCTTATGTGTTATCTCGACTGTACCATAAGGGAAAATTTTTATTATTGTGAAAGGAGGAATATCACCTGTATGAACGTTTGCATTTGAAATTCAATGATCTTCCACCTCTAAGTAGACCTTATCCCCTGCCTTAAATTGATTTGTTGTTACCTTAGGGTCATCGTGGTGATGCTCTGGTGTGATGTGGCATACTTTGGGTTTCTCTTGTCGGTAGTTCAGCTACTCATCTAATTCTTCAAGTTGTAGCATCTGTTTTTCATGAGTGTTCTCCTTGGAAGGACTCATCTATTGTTTGAGCTTACCTATTTGAAAAGTATCCTACAAAGAAGGTTGGGCGGTAAGATTGCTTTTAGTATTAGAACTCGTAATAACGTCTTTCTCGTCAACAGTCCTATTAGAGTAATGAGCCTGCAACGTAATTTTGTTATCACCTACGCGAAGTGTGAGCTCGTCTGTGCCTACATCAATTATGGTTCTAGCAGTTGCTAAAAAAGGTCACCCTAAGATTAGGGGTACATTGCTATCCTCATCTATGTTTAGAACAACAAAGTCGACTAAAAATATAAATTTATCAATTTTGACAAGTACATCTTCAATTATACCCTTAGGAAATCTAATGGTTTTATCAGCCAATTAGATGCTCATCATAGTTTGCCTAGGTTTCCCAAGACCTAGTTGCTTAAACAATTTATATGGCATTATATTAATACTGGCCCCTAAATCAGCTAAAGCATTTTTAACATCTAAACTACCAAGTAAACAAGGAATTGTAAAACTCCCTGGATCTTTTAGTTTGTTGGGTAGCTTATTCTGTAAAATTGCTAAGCATACTGCATTCAATTCCACGTGAGATGTTTCATCTAGCTTCCGTTTGTTCGTTAGGAGCTCTCTTAAAAATTTAACAGCGTTTGGCATATGCGACATAGCTTCAATAAATGGTAAGTTAATATGTAATTTTTTAAGAGTTTAAGGAATTTACCGAATTGCTCGTCTGTGCGGTCTTTCCTTAGCGCGTTGGGATATGGGACACGAGGTTTATATTCTTTAACAATTAGTTCTTTGTGACTTACCTCATCCTTATCTCTACTTACCACAGTCTCCTTACTTGGCTCTAGTTTGGTTTTGGCTAATCCTTTGTCATGAACTATGTCGATGGCATGGAGTTGCTCCTTAGGGTTGGTCTCGGTGTTGCTCGGTAACCCACCTTGTGGTCTTTTAGAAATTAGCTTAGAGAGCTGGCCTATTTGAGTTTCAAGTCCTTGAATGGATGCTTACTGGTTCTTAAGTGCCATCTCGGTGTTCTAGAAATGGGTTTTTGACACTGTGACATATTTCGTGAGTATCTCCTCAAGGTTTGGCTTCTTCTCTTACTGATATGATGGTTGCTGAAATCCCAGAGGAGGTGGTGGTCTTTAATTTCCTTGATTGCCTTGTCCTCCCCATGAGAAATTGGGGTGATTTCTCCAGCCTGCATTGTAAGTATTACTATAAGGGTTATTTTGAGATCTAGAATTATTACCCAAATAGTTGGCTTGCTCAATTTCCATGCCATATCTATAAGTGGGGTACTCAGAATTGCTCATGTTCCCTTGGATTGAGTCACATTGCATCATTGGGTGTACCTGCGTAGAACCAACTAAACCATCAATCTTTTTTTATTTAAAAGTTCTACCTGAGTTGAAAGCATGGTGACCGCATCAACACTAAAAACCCCTGCAGCTTTTTGTGGTTTAGTTCTCATAACTTGCCATTGATAGTTATTCAGTGACATCTCCTCTATAAACTCGTAAGCTGCTTCTGGCGTTTTGTTATTGATTGTTCCATCGGCGGTTGCATCGATCATTTGTCTCGTTGAAGGGTTCAAACCATTGGGGAAGGTTTGAACTTGCAACCAAAGGGGTAACCCATAGTGAGGGCACCTTCTCAATAAATCCTTGTATCTCTCCCAAGCATCATAAAATGTTTCTAAATCCATCTGCACAAAAGAAGAGATATCATTCCTTAATTTAGCCGTTTTAGCCGGCGGAAAATATTTGAGTAAAAATTTTTCGGTCATTTGTTCCCATGTATTGATAGACCCTCGTGGTAACGAATTTAACCACAGTTTAGCTTTATTCCTTAAGGAGAATGGGAATAGCCGAAGACGAATGGCATCATCAGAAATGCCATTTATTTTAAACGTGTTGCAGAATTCCAAAAAATTGGCTAAATGAGCATTAGGATCTTCATCCTGCAAACTATCAAACTAAACAAACTATTGTATCATCTGTATAGTGTTAGGTTTCAGTCCAAAATTATTTGCGGCAATAGTAGGCTTAACAATACTGGATTCAATACCAGCCAAATTAGGTTTAGCATAATTATAAATAGTACGAGGAACAGGATTTTGCTCGTCAGGATTTGCGGCTACTACAAGAGGTAGCTGATTATCTTGATTTGCCTCAATCTCTTCAGTAAGTTCAGGTTCTTCTTATTGTCCTTGTTCTGGGTATCACAAGCTTCTTCTTATTTCTCTGTAAGTTTTACAAACTGTGGCTTCTAAATCGTCGTCAAACAATAATGGTCCTCATGGGTTTCTTCTAGTCATAAACTAGAGACACCTAGAAGGGAAAGGTAAAAAAGAAAATTAAAATCCTAAAAAATAAAAAAACAGAAAATAATTTGCAATAAAAGTAAAAATAGCTAAAGTAATAGGAATCGAGTGTGCCTAATATCTTAGTTCCTCGGCAACGGCGCGAAAAACTTGGTCGTGATCTCGAGTGATGATGATAAAGTAATAAATTGATCGTACCTAAAAGCCTAACTATTATCACAATAAAAAGGCAAGCGCACCTATCGAGTAGTAGTATAGCTAGTGGTAAGACCGGAATATCGAATCCAAGGAACTAAAACTACTAGTAATGACTTTCTTCCTATTATCTAGCCTAAGAAATAAAAGCAGTTTGGTTGTAAACTATTCTAAGCTAAACTAAAGAAGCGACAAAGAGTAAATTGGGAAAGTAACTCTGGGAAAACTGATTGATAAGAACAATACCTAAGGAAGAATCCACCTAGACTTCACTTGTTATCTAACTCTGAACCAGACGATTTCTTCATTTGACTTGATCCGTAGAGATCCCTAAATTATGTTAATACCTCCGTCGACGATAAGAATAACTAATCCTAGGTTGATTAATTGAAATCTCTTTCTAATTAAAACCCCTAGTCTTGCATTAACTCAATCTTTGGATCCCCATATTAGATTTGACTCTAATCCGGCAGATTTTTGTCGTCCTATGTCTAGGATTGCGATCAACTCCGCTTAATTCTGTTGGATCTACTCTTAAACAGGGACTTTTGCTCCTCTGTCTAAGCACAATCGACTTAAATCAATATCCTGGAAATATCAATTCAAGAATTAAATACATAATTAAAAACAAGTAAAATATTTATCATATAGTTCAGATAACAATAACAAGATCCATCTTAGGTTTTATCCCACTTAGATATTTGGGGTTTTAGTTCATAATTATAAAAAGAAACATATCAGAATAGATAAAATAAGAAAACATAAGAAAACCCAAAACTCCTGAAAGGATTGAAGGGAAATATTCTGTCTTGATGTAGATCCTGGCTTCTGAGATGGATCAATCGGCTTTCCTTCAAGTAATTCCCTGCCTTTAGCTCTCCATCTTGGCGGGAAGACTATACCCTTGGTAGGAATAATGCACACCTTTGTAGTTGCATCCTAGGGTTTTTATAGAGAGTTTGGAGAGTCTTTCTTAGCCCCTAAGTAGCTTTTTCCTCGTGAAATTGAACTTCCTAACGACAGGGACACGCCCGTGTGCCACGCCCGTGTTCAAGCCTGCTAAAATAGTGCAGCTGTGTGGGTTGCCCGTGTAAATCGAGTCCAGGCCGTGCTCGAGCTTGTTTATGTGGCACGACCGTGTGACACGCCCGTATGGTTGATATCCTCGTGATAAGAAGTAATAAAATTTATAAAGAAATTGATCAAACCCAAACTAACTAATATCACGACATTTAAAGGCAAGCGCACCTATCGATAGCAGTATAGTCTAGTGATAAGATCGAGTATCGTACCCAAGGGAACCGAAAGTACTATTACTCACTTCCTTTCATTATTTAACCTAGAAATTAAATAGGGATTTATTTTAAAACTAAATTCTAAAATCTAAACTAAGAATAAAACAAAAGAAAAAGTAAATTGGGAAGACTTTTTAGGGAAAGCTGATTGATATGATTAATACTCAAGGGAGAATCCACCTAGACTTCACTTGTTATTATCTTCTTGAATTATACGAGTTATTTACTTGACTTGATCCGTAGAGATCCCTAATCTATGCTAAACCCTCCGTCGAGGTGAAGAGCAACTAGGCCTAAGTTGTTAATTAAAGTTCCTTTATTAATTAACTCCCTAGGTTGCATTAATTCGATCTATGGTTCCCCATATTAGGTTTGACCCTAATCCGGCAGATTTATGTCGCCCTATGTCTAGGGTTGCATGCAACTCTGCTTAATTATGGTAGATCTACTCTTATCACAGGGACTTTTGCTCCTCTGCTCTAAGCACATCCAATTCCTGAATTAATACCTAGGATTATTAATTCAAGGATTAAAACACATAATTAAGAACAATTCAAATAATTATCATATAAATCAAGAATAAATAACAAGATCTTTCTTAGGTTTCATCCCCCTCAAGTATTTGAGGGGTTTAGTTCATAATGATAAAAGAAAACATCTCAGAAGTTATAAAATAACAAATCATAAAAGAGACCAAAAACCCCTGAAGGAATTTAGGAGAATCCTCTATGTTGATGCAGAATTTCGGCTTCTGAGATGAATCGATTGGTTTCTCCCTTCGAGTAATCCCTTGCTTCTACCTGTGGTGTGGCAGAAAGACGAGAGGAAACGAGTATAGAGGGTGTATAAAAGTGGGAAGAAGCTCCCTCTATGTTGCCTCATGGGATCTTTATATAGAGAAGTTTTGGGGACTCTTTCTTAGCCCCTAAGCATCCCAATTCGAGTGAAATTCATCTTTCCCAAGACTAGAACACGCCCGTGTGCCACGCCCGTGTGGGTTTCGACAGAGGCCGTGTGATTTAGCACGCCCGTGTATATTGGCCGTGCTTGTCGGGATTTTGTCCGTGTGAGCTTTGTGAGGCACGCCCGTGTGGAACGGCCGTGTGACACCTCTTGGCCCGTGTGATTCGTGCATTTTGGTTCATTTTTCACCGTTTTGGGCCCGTTTTCTATTCTTTTATCTTCCCTAGGCTCTCCTGAGTATAAGATATGAAAAAGAATGGTTAAGAGCACCAATTCTCACTAATTTGATATTAATTCATCCAAAATATAGGCTAAACATGAGGTAAAAATATGTATAAATTAATGCTTATCAAATACCCCCACACTTAAGCCTTTGCTTGTCCTCAAGCAAAACCTCAATCCCTAAAGGAAATCATTCTTCTTAATCTACAATCCTTATCAATAATATTTCAAATTAATCCACAGGTAGTCATACAATGAAAATTCAATCTAAAGAACATTTAGGACTCAATCACTTCTAAATTGAGAATTTTATCATTGAAAACATAAGTCTTTTCCTTCCTTCCAAGTAATTATCTCTCCATCTTAATTAACAGGAATTGACATCCTCACTAAAGGTTCACTCTATCCACTCGAAGTGTTTAGGGTTCAAATTTAAGGCACTCCTTAGTCAACCTGAAAAGTTATTACCATAGGCTTGCAAGAAAATCAAATCTCCACCACTATAGTTTGATATGATACATTGATCAAAAGGTCTTTTCATGGTTGTAACGGGGCTTGGTTAGGGGTGCTGTCACAGGCTGCAAAAAGAGGGTTAGAATCGAGATTGAACTTGAAAAATTATCTAGCTAGAAAAATCTCTATCACTGGAACATATTTCTCAGCTAATTCTTGTGATATTATCATTTCTGCCTTGGTAGCCTTAAAATAGAAACATGCGAAAACTTTGACGAACTATTTACAATCTATAATTTACAATCGAAGTTTACTGTATGTACTTTTTTTTTAAAACAATTCAAATAATTACAATAAATTGAACAAAACTTTACGATCTGGCAGAGAGAATAAAGCTAGATGAAAAAATTCAACTCAAATCTCGACAAAAATAGGGATCAAAATAATTGAATGAAATTTAACAAAAATGGGTTATTGGTTAATAATTAGAGGGTGAGTTAAGGAAAAGGTTATTAGGCTCAATGGGGTTCACTAGGGGTTAGATTTATGTAGGAAGGCTTTTTCTGTGGGGTAAGTAGGTTAAATCCTAGGTGCCTTTATCATTTCAGTATATCAAATCAATGATGTGGTCTCGATATGTATAATCAAAGCAAGTTCTAGAATAACAATTTAGTATTGACTCACTCAAAGCAATAATAAAAGTGAGCACGAAGAAAATGTATGCTCAATATGCTCAAAATCTTACCAGAATTACGGCTTTTGATGTCATTCCTGCGAATTTCAAATCTCAAGATAATGCTTAAAATTAGGGAAAATAACTTATGCAAAAATTAGGGATTCTCAAAAATTTCAACTTATCATGCTTGATTCCCTAATGTTTTAAAGTTTGGATAATCAAAGTACAAGCACCTATAACTTAATTCTCAATATATCGATAGAAATCATAAACTAATCAGAATAAATTCCTAATAGGAGACTGAAGATATTGCTATTAGGAAAAGTTCAGGGATTTCAAAGATAGCATAAATAGTAAGTTACCCCCCTACACTTAAGATGTACATTGCCCCCAATGTACAAGGAAAATATTAACAACAATAAAAGCATAAAATCATAGGATAGGGGAGAGTATGAAACTCCCTGCTTTGGATGGATTAGTGGAAGAGCTAGTAGATTTGGCACTGTGTTCCCTTTTTTGGAAAGATTTGAGCTGTAGAGCTCCTTTGAAACTGAAAGAGGGAGGGAGAGCGGAGGCTTTGCTGACGCTGGGGTTGTATAATTGTCTTCCTGGGGCAATCTCTTTCCAGCAATCAAGGGGTCGGATATGGATGCGCCTAGAGAGGGTGGGGAAGCTCTCCTCAGCCATAAACTGCGCGGTGTAAAGCCTGAGTGCCACACCGAACTCTGGGACGCTGAGCTGTCGAACGAGTCCTCCCAAACGAAACTGGACCGTCCCAGGATCGTCGAACCGTGTCATCACCGTCTGAAGGTGGAATGTAGCACAGAACTCGAGAGTGAGTTCAAGGTATGTGGGCTCTACGATCCGAAAGAACTGGTCCCAAGGGTCGGTGGCGAGCAGGGCCCGAACATCATCTGCCAAGCGTACTTCTGCGAGGGCACTCCAGTCGATGCATCGGCCCATCGTGATATTGCGTGCGCGCAACAACTGGTAGCGCTCTTCCTGAGAGTCTTGTGGGAATTAAAGAAATGGGTGGCGCATTTCGGAAGTGGGCCTAATTGAAGAGCTCCCTGGTCCTTTTCGTTTCTTAGATGCGGGGACGGCAGCTTTCTTGGCTCAGGAAGATGACATGGTATCTACAAAAATTTATTAGGAAAAGACAAATAATATAAAAGAAATGTAAATATTTAAAATAAAGAGGCTGAGGAATAAAATGAACATGTTCCTAATATGAAAATTTACCTTGGTAGTAAAATCTAATCATTTTTTGAAGTTGGGGATGAAAATAAAAAAAATCTTCTATGAATGGATGTATATATACTAAACTAAATAACAAATAGTATAATTATGTGCGTTTAAGTGGCCTATTTACAAGGTATATTAAGTGGCAACTAACTATGATGTTAAATGGCAGGAAGTTGTGAAATAGAATCTAAAATGGCAAGCAAAATTAGAATTCTAAATGATTCTAGATTATTCTCTATTTCCTAATTCTCTAATAGCCTAAATCAAAAACAAAAAAAATAATAAAAGAATGTAATGTAAAAAAAAAATTCCAGGAAAAATAAATAAATGAGAAAAAGGAAGAAAAATAGAACCAAAATTAGTGTCACACGGTCGTGGGTACTGTTGCATGGGCGTGTGGATCGTGGAAATCTAGTATGGTGGCGGTAGGAGGGCTGGGATGGTGTTTGTAGAGGTTTGGGGAAGGTTTGGGGAGAAAATTTTAGGGTTTTGGTGAAATGGGAGTTTAGAAATGGCCCTGTATATATACATTTTGGGTCACACGGGCATGTCACACGCCCGTGTGAGTCGTGTTTAGCTCGTGTTTTTCGAAAATCGGACGTTTTGGCTTGCCACGCTTCGATGAGCACGCCCGTGTATAGTTTGAGCATGGCCGTGGAGATTGGTCCTTCGTTAAACGCACGGGCGTGGTGATGTTCACACGGCCGTGGAGATTGATCGTTTGCTAAACGCACGGGCGTGTAATAAGGTGCAAGGGCGTGTCTGAATTGACAGTAGCTTCCACGGGCTTAAAGCACGGGCGTGTGTTTCTATGTTTGCCCGTGTGAAAGGTGCAGGGTTGCCACGGCTATTTCGCACGGCCGTGGGAGTTTATCGGAAGCTCGTGTTTTAGGGAAACGGTGCTCTGTTTGCACACGGTCTGCCCACACGACCGTGTCTCTGCTTTTTAGTATACACACGGCCTTAGGCACGCCCGTGTTCCTGGCCGTGTTGTCCATATTTTCTGCAGGAAAAACGTTAGTTTATGCAATAAAATTATGAAAAATTTTAAAATAAAAAAAAAAATTTACTAGGTTAGTGCTCGGGTTGCCTCCCGACAAGCGCTTATTTAGAGTCTAAGCTCGACTCTTCCTAGAGGTGTCAAGAAGAAACGGGATGGAGCCTAAGCTCCTCCTTATTTTCTGTAAAGTTCTCACCTATATAATGTTTTAGCCTATGGCCATTTACCTTGAAAGTACCGTGGTTGGGGTGAGTTACCTCGACAGTGCCATATGGAAAGACTTTGAGAACGGTAAACGGACCTGACCACCTTGATTTGAGTTTTCCAGGGAATAGTTTCAACCTTGAGTTGTAGAGTAGGACAAGATCACCTGTTTTGAATTGCTTGGGTCGTTTTAGCCTTTTGTCATGACGTCGCTTTACGGCTTCCTTATATAATCGTGAGTTCTCGTACGCGTTGTAGCGCCATTCATCTAGCTCGTTTAGCTGCAGAAGTCTCTTTTCACCTGCACTTTTAAGATCAAGGTTTAGAAATTTTATAGCCCAGAATGCTTTATATTCGAGTTCAAATGGTAGATGGCAATTTTTTCCATAAACGAGTTTATAAGGAGATGTTCCTATGGGTGTTTTAAATGCAGTTCTGTAAGCCCATAATGCATCATCTAATTTCCTAGACCATCCTTCCTATTTGATTCTATTGTCTTTTCTAAGATGCGTTTTAGTTCTCTGTTCGTTACTTCGACTTGACCGCTAGTTTGTGGGTGGTAGGGGGTGGCTGTTCTGTGGTGTACTCCATATTTTCTTAGGGTTTTTTCAAATTGGGTATTGCAAAAATGTGTGCCCCTATCACTTATGATTATCCTAGGTGTTCCAAATCGAGAAAAAATTTTCTTCAGAAATCGTACTACCATTCTAGCATCATTTGTGGGTAAGGCTTGAGCTTCTACCCATTTTGACATGTAATCTACTGCTACTAGTATGTACTTATTTCCGAATGAATTAGGAAAAGGTCCCATGAAATCTATACCCCATACATCGAATATTTCACATGAAAGCATATAATTTTGAGGCATTTCATTAAGTTGGGAGATATTACCTGTTCGTTGGCATTTATCACAAGAGGTCACATACCTGTTGGCATCTCTGAAAAGGGTAGGCCAGTAAAAACCTGATTCGAGTACTTTGTGAGCGGTTCTGTTTCCACTGTGATGTCCTCCTGTGGGTCCTGAGTGGCAGTGTTCCAAAATTTGATATGCCTCTATGTCATCCACACATTTTCGTATAACCTGGTCTGCGCAAATTCGAAAAAGAAAAGGATCTTCCCAAAAGTAGTTTTTCACATTAGCAAAGAATCGCTTCTTTTGCTGATGGGTTAGCCCTTTTGGGGTTATATTGGCTGCTAAATAATTTGCAAAATCGGCAAACCAATGAAGTGTCGTACCTGTTAAATTTAGGAGTTGTTTGTCAGGGAACATATCGTTTATATTCTCAAGGTACCTGGGCTGTGTATTTTCTAATCTTGAGAGGTGATCTGCCGCTAAGTTTTCAGCTCCTTTCTTGTCTTTAATTTCTAAGTCGAATTCCTGTAAGAGTAAAATCCATCTTATTAAACGAGGTTTTGCGTCAGGTTTGGCTAAGAGATATCGAAGAGCTGAATGGTCAGTAAAAACGATGACTTTAGACAAGATTAAATAAGATCAGAATTTATCAAAAGCAAAAATAACGGCTAGCAGTTCTTTTTCCGTGGTGGTGTAGTTGGCTTGAGCGGCTGTCAATGTTCTGCTAGCATAGTAAATCGGTTGGAAATGCTTGTCTCTTCGCTGTCCAAGAACTGCACCTACGGCAAAATCACTTGCATCGCACATCAGTTCAAAAGGCAAATTCCAATCAGGTGAAATCATAATTGGCGCATTGACTAACTTGTCATTAAGGGTGCCAAAAGACTCTAAGCATTCTTGGTCGAAGTTAAAAGGTATGTCTTTTTCTAGCAATTTAGTTAAAGGCTTAGCTATTTTAGAAAAGTCCTTAATGAATCTACGATAAAAACCGGCATGTCCTAAAAAACTTCTTATGGCCTTAACTGAACTGGGAGGGGATAGTTTCTCAATAGTTTCAACTTTAGCTTTGTCTACCTCTATTCCTCTGTTAGAGATTTTATGTCCTAGCACAATACCTTCCTGAACCATGAAATGACATTTTTCCCAATTTAGCACTAGATTTGTCTCTTCACATCTCATCAAAACAAGCTTTAAATTATTTAGACAGTGTTGGAAAGAGTTACCGAAAACGGAGAAATCATCCATGAATACCTCCATGATATCTTCCACAAATTCGTTAAAGATAGCTAGCATGCATCGCTGAAAAGTAGCAGGAGCGTTACATAAACCAAAAGGCATTCTACGATATGCAAACGTATCGTATGGGCATGTAAACGTCGTTTTTTCCTGATCTTCTGGGGCTATCGGAATTTGGAAGTAACCGGAGAGGCCATCTAGGAAGCAGTAATACATGTGACCGGCTAATCTTTCTAACATTTGATCGATAAAGGGCAGAGGAAAATGATATTTTCGTGTGGCGTCATTTAGCTTTCGGTAATCTATGCATACTCTCCATCCTGTGACTGTTCGTGTTGGCACGAGTTCTTCTTTGTCATTGGACACCACGGTTAGCCCACCTTTTTTAGGAACAACCTGCACGGGGCTTACCCAAGAACTATCAGAAATAGGATAAATGATACCTGCATCAAGAAGTTTAATTACCTCGGCTTTTACGACCTCCTTCATGTTAGGGTTTAATCGTCTCTGAGCTTGCACTGCTGGTTTATATTCATCTTTCATTAAAATCTTGTGGGTACAGAAAGAAGGATTAATTCCTTTGATATCCGAAATTTTCCAGGCTATGGCTTGCCTATGTTTTCTTAATACTTGGAGCAGTTCTTCCTTTTCTCTAGATCTTAAATTTGATGCAATAATGACTGGTAAAGTTGAGTTCTCCCCTAAAAAGGCATATTCTAAATGTTCTGGCAGTTGTTTTAATTCTAACTTAGGGGGTTCCTTAATGGAAGGTTTCTGTCTTAGCTTATCATTCATCTTTAGATTCTCATAACTTATATGTCTAATGATCGTTTCGCTAGAATCTAATTCTTTTCTTACTTCTCTACTTCTAAGGTGGTTTCACCCTCCCCCTGGATAAGACACAGTTCCAGAGTGTCGGTGATAGAGATTTCCTGCAAATTATCTTGAACAAAGTGATCAATTATATCGACAAAATAGCACGAATCATCTTGCTCTCTAGAAAATTTCATAGCATCATAGATTTTGAAAATGACTTCCTCTTCACCAACTCTAAGAACTAATTTACCATCTCCTACATCGATAATAGCTCTGGCAGTGGCTAAAAATGGGCGTCCTAAAATTAAAGGTACGTCAATGTCTTCATCCATGTCAAGCACAACAAAATCTACAGGGAATATAAATTTATCGACTTTTACTAGCACGTCCTCAATGATTCCCCTAGGATACTTAACAGATCTATCCGCTAATTGGATGCTCATCCTAGTGGGTTTAGGTTCCCCTAGACCTAGTTGTTTGAACATTTTATAAGGCATGAGATTAATACTTGCACCTAAATCAGCCAATACTTTATTAATAATTAAGCTACCAATTAAACAAGGGATAGTAAAACTCCCTGGATCCTTTAGCTTTGTTGGTAGCTTATTTTGGAGAATGGCTGAACACTCTTCGTTGAGTTCCACTGTGGCTAATTCTTCCAGCTTTCTTTTGTTTGTCAGGAGCTCTTTTAGGAATTTCGCATATTTCGGCATCTGTGAAATTGCTTCAACAAAGGGTAAGTTAATATGTAATTGTTTGAAAAGTTCAAGAAACTTACCGAATTGGGCATCTGTTTGGTCCTTCTTTAACCTTGCTGGGTATGGGATGCGTGGTTTGTATTCTTTGAGTGTTGGAATAGCGTCATTCTTAGATTCCTCTACTTTATCTTTTGGCAATTCGTGGGCATGCTTCTTTTCTGGTTTGGCTAGCATTTTACCATCTCTTAGGGTGATTGCTCTCACATTGTCTCTGGGATTTGGTTCAGTGTTGCTTGGAAGCCCACCCTGAGGTTTTTCCGAGATTAACTTTGCAAGTTGACCAATTTGGTTCTCGAGTCCTTGGATAGAGGCCTGTTGATTCTTTAATGCTGTTTCAGTGTTTTGGAAGCGAGTTTCTAAAGCGGACATGAATTTGGTGAACATATCTTTAAGATTCGGCTTCTTTTCCTGTTGTGGTGGTGGCTGCTGATATACCGGAGGCTGTTGTCTTTGATTTCCTTGTCCTCCCCATGAAAAATTTGGGTGATTTCTCCAACCTGCATTATAAGTGTTACTATAAGGATTATTTTGAGGTCGAAAATTATTACCCATGTAATTGGCTTGTTCGGCGTCCATGTTGTGTAGATGGTCTGAATTGAACATGTTTCCTGGGGCTGCATCACATTGCATCATTGGTTGAGCCTGCGTAGAACCAACAAAATTATCAAATTTCTTATTCAATAGTTCTACTTGGTTAGTGAGCATAGTAACAGCATCAATATTATAAACTCCTGCGGCTTTCGTCAGCTTTGTCCTCATGACTTGCCACTGATAGTTATTCAATGACATCTCCTCAATAAATTCGTAAGCTGCGTCAGGTGTTTTATTATTGATAGTTCCGCCTGCGGCTGCATCAATCATTTGCCTAGTTGACGGGTTCAACCTATTATGGAAAGTTTGAACCTGTAGCCACAAGGGTAATCCGTGGTGAGGGCATATTCTTAAAAGATCTTTGTACCTTTCCCAGGCATCATAAAGCGGTTCTAAATCCATCTGTACAAAAGAAGAAATATCGTTTCGTAATTTAGCAGTTTTAGCAGGGGAAAATATTTAAGCAAAAATTTTTCAGTCATTTGGTCCCATGTAGTAATGGAGCCTCGTGGTAAAGAATTTAACCACTGTTTTGCCATATTTCTCAAAGAAAAAGGAAATAGCCTTAGACGAATGGCGTCATCAGTAACGCCATTGATTTTAAAAGTATCGCATAGCTCCAAAAAGTTTGCTAAATGAGCGTTGGGATCTTTATCCTGTAAACCATCAAATTGCACAAACTGCTGAATCATCTGAATAGTGTTAGGTTTTAGTTCAAAATTATTAGCAGCAATAGTAGGTCTAACAATGCTAGTTTGAGTACCAATCAAACTAGGTTTAGCATAATCGTACATAGTTCGAGGAGCTACTTCTGGTTCGGCTGGTAGTGCTAGAGGTTGATGAACATGTTGATTTGCGGCCATCTCTTCAGTAAGTTCTGGCTCTTGCTCAAGTTCCTGCTCTGGATAATGTAGACTTTGTCTAAGTTCTCTACGATTTCTGCGGACTGTGGCTTCCAAATCTTCGTCAAAAAGTAGTGGTCCTGTCAGGTTGTTTCTAGTCATAGACTAGAAAAATCCTAAAAGGAAAATAAATAAAAAATAATAATAATAAAAGTAAAAATAATTAAATAAATAAATAATGGCTAAAGTAATAGAAATCGAGCTTTCGTAATATTTCAGTTAGTTTCCCCAGCAACGGCGCCAAAAACTTGATATCCTCGTGATAAGAAGTAATAAAATTTATAAAGAAATTGATCAAACCCAAACTAACTAATATCACGACGTTTAAAGGCAAGCGCACCTATCGATGGCAGTATAGTCTAGTGATAAGATCGAGTATCGTACCCAAGGGAACCGAAAGTACTATTACTCACTTCCTTTCTATTATTTAACCTAGAAATTAAATGAGGATTTATTTTAAAACTAAATTCTAAAATCTAAACTAAGAATAAAACAAAAGAAAAAGTAAATTGGGAAGACTTTTTAGGGAAAGCTGATTGATATGATTAATACTCAAGGGAGAATCCACCTAGACTTCACTTGTTATTATCTTCTTGAATTATACGAGTTATTTACTTGACTTGATTCGTAGAGATCCCTAATCTATGCTAAACCCTCCGTCGAGGTGAAGAGCAACTAGGCCTAAGTTGTTAATTAAAGTTCCTTTATTATTAACTCCCTAGGTTGCATTAATTCAATCTATGGTTCCCCATATTAGGTTTGACCCTAATCCGGCAGATTTATGTCGCCCTATGTCTAGGGTTGCATGCAACTCTGCTTAATTATGGTAAATCTACTCTTATCACAGGGACTTTTGCTTCTCTGCTCTAAGCACATCCAATTCCTGAATTAATACCTAGGATTATTAATTCAAGGATTAAAACACATAATTAAGAACAATTCAAATAATTATCATATAAATCAAGAATAAATAACAAGATCTTTCTTAGGTTTCATCCCCTCAAGTATTTGAGGGGTTTAGTTCATAATGATAAAAGAAAACATCTCAGAAGTTATAAAATAACAAATCATAAAAGAGACCAAAAACCCCTGAAGGAATTTAGGAGAATCCTCTATGTTGATGCAGAATTCCGGCTTCTGAGATGAATCGATTGGTTTCTCCCTTCGAGTAATCCCTTGCTTCTACCTGTGGTGTGGCAGAAAGACGAGAGGAAACGAGTATAGAGGGTGTATAAAAGTGGGAAGAAGCTCCCTCTATGTTGCCTCATGGGATCTTTATATAGAGAAGTTTTGGGGACTCTTTCTTAGCCCCTAAGCATCCCAATTCGAGTGAAATTCGTCTTTCCCAAGACTAGAACACGCCCGTGTGCCACTCCCGTGTGGGTTTCGACAGAGGCCGTGTGATTTAGCACGCCCGTGTATATTGGCCGTGCTTGTTGGGATTTTGTCCGTGTGAGCTTTGTGAGGCACGTCCGTGTGGAACGGCCGTGTGGCACCTCTTGGCCCGTGTGATTCGTGCATTTTGGTTCATTTTTCACCGTTTTGGGCCTGTTTTCTATTCTTTTATCTTCCCTAGGCTCTCCTGAGTATAAGATATGAAAAAGAATGGTTAAGGGCACCAATTCTCACTAATTTGATATTAATTCATCCAAAATATAGGCTAAACATGAGGTAAAAATATGTATAAATTAATGCTTATCAATGGTGAACTTCCAGGCCGTGTTGATTATTGATTTGGGCCTAATTTGCCCGTTTTTGGCCCATTCCTTGCTCTTTTCTCTTCCCTATGCTCACCTGAGTATAAAACATGAAATTAAAGGTTTAGGAGCATCAAATTCCACAAATCAAGGAATAATTCATCCATAAATGCGCTAAGCATGAGGTAAAAATATGTATACTTTACGGTTTATCATCCATCAAATAGCTCCTCAACATATCCTCCAATATCTGAATCACCCTCTCTGATTGACCATCTGTCTGAGGATGAAAAGTAGTACTGAAGTCAAGTTGTGAACCTAAAGCCTCATAAAGCTTCTAGCAGAATCAAGAAGTAAACCGAAGATCCCTATCGGAGATGATTGACACAGGAACCCCATGCAGTCTCACTATCTCAGAAATGTATAACTTAGCCAATTTCTTAAGAGTGTAGTGTATCCTGACCGGAATGAAGTGAGCAGTCTTGATCAATCGATCCACGATGACCCATACAGAATCCTTCCTAGTGGGTGTTAGGGGTAACCCACTAACTAAGTCCATCGTCACTTGCTCCCATCTCTACATTGGTATCTGAACAGGCTGTAACAACCTTGAAGGCAACTGGTGCTCAGCCTTAACCTACTGACAAGTCAAGCAGCGAGCAATAAAATTGGTCATCTCACGCTTCAACCCTGGCCACTAATACAACTTTCGAAGGTCCTTATACATCTTGCACCCACGGGGATGCATATCATAAGGGTTACTATGAGTTTCCCTCAAAATCGACTGTTTCAAGCCCTCATCATTAGTCACAAAAATTCGTCCTTGGAAGTACAAAACCCTATCATTATTAAGCTCAAAATCCGAAGTAGTCCCAGTCTCAACCTGTCGGAATCTCACCTTAAGAGTCTTATTCTCATGCTGCTTAGCTCTAATCTGCTCAATCCACGACGGCTTAACTTGCAACTCAGCCAATAGACTCACATCATCATATAAGCTCAATCGAGCAAACAATGCTCTCAAATCAGTAATAGTCCTACGGCTTAACGCATCGGCCACAACATTGGTCTTACCAGGGTGATACTCAATGCTGCAGTCATAATCCTTTAGCAGCTCAACCCATTGACGCTGCCTAAGATTCACCTCCTTTTGAGTGAGGAGATACTTGAGGCTCTTGTGATCAACGTCGATGGTATACTTCTTACCATATAGATAATGCCTCCAAATCTTAAGGAAAAAACCACTACAACCAACTCAAAGTCATGCGTCAGATAGTTAACCTCATGAGTCTTGAGCTGTCGAGATGCATAAGCAACAACCTTACCGTCTTGCATCACAACGAAACCCAGACCCACATGTGACACATCGCTGTATACTACGAAGTCCTTTCTAAGCTCAGGTAGAATTAACACTGGAGCCCGTGTCAAAACCGTCTTGAGCTTCTCAAAGCTCTCATGCTGAGTATCAGTCCAAACAAAAGGAACTCCCTTACGCAGCAGCTTAGTTAGTGAAGTTGCGATCAAAGAGAACCTCTCTATGAAATGATGGTAATATCTAGCCAATCCCAGAAAGCTACAAATCTCCAGTACTGTCTTCGGCTGTTTCCAATCCAACACAGCCTCAATCTTACGAGGATCCACTCGAATAACCTCAGCGGACACTACGTAACCTAAGAAAGTCACCTCGCGAAGCCAAAACTCACACTTGGAGAACTTCACATACAACTATTTCTCGAGCAAAGTCTGCAAAACCACTCTAAGATGCTCATCGTGCTCATCCTCTGACTTAGGGTACACCAAAATATCGTCGATGAACACAACTACGAACTGGTCCAAGTAGGGTTGGAACACACGGTTCATCAGATCCATAAATGCCGTTGGTGTATTAGTCAACCCAAACGGCATAACCAAGAACTCATAGCGTCTATATCGAGTCCTAAATGCCGTATTATGCACATCGGCCTCCTTTACCCTCAATTGATTATATCCAGACCGTAAATCGATTTTCAAGAACACTGAAGCCCCGCTGAACTGGGCAAACAAGTCGTCGATCCTCGGAAGTAGGTACTTATTCTTTATCGTAAACTTATTCAACTGACGGTAGTCAATACACATCCTCATTGTACCGTCCTTCTTTACGAACAGAACATGTGCTCCCTATGGAGACACACTGGGAATAGCTCCCAAATCTGAGCCTTAAGTTTTGTCAACTCCTTTGGTGCCATACGATAAGGGGCGATGGACACCTGAGCTATACCAGGAATCAAATCTATCCTAAATTCCACCTCTCAACTCGGAGGTAAACCCTGTAGTTCCTCTAGAAACACATCTGGAAAGTCTCTTATTGTACGGATGTCCTTAACCGAAGAGTCCACGGAATCCAAAACACTGATGTAGGCCAAGAATGCCTCACATCTCTTTTTCACTAACTTCTCTGCTACCAACGCAGAGATTACATTACTCAGATAATTCCATCATTCCCTAATCACAACTATCTCCTTATTCTCTTCAGTCCTCAGAACAACCTTCTTTTCTGCACAATCTAGACTTACATAGTGCTTCACCAACCAGTCCATACCCAGAATTAAGTCGAACTTCCCAAACGGATGTTCCATCAAATCTGCTAGAAATATCATCCATTGTACCTCCAACGGGACATCTCTAAACAGTTTACTAACTCTAGTAGACTGCCCAAATGAAATCACCACAGAAATCTCATTAGAAGTACTCTCATATGCAATACCCAAAGTCTTAGATACATTACATGCAACATAAAAGTGTGTAGAACTTATGTCTATTAGTGCAACATAAGGTACATTAAAAATGAGAAATGTAACTGTGATGACATCTGGAGCATCTCCATCCTCGCGACGATGTGCAGCATAAACTAGTGCAGGCTGCCTCGCCTAAGTCGGCCCAGCACCTCTACCCAGTGACCTCTGACCTCAACCCATACCATTACCACCCCTAGCCTATCCTCGGCCCCTAGGTGGCCGCTGTACCCCTCTCTACTACTGTACAGTCTCAACAACTAGTGCTTGAGTACCCCTTAGTGGACAATCCCTAACTCGGTGCTAAGAAGACCCGCACCTCAAATGTGCTCTAGTAACCTTCCAACACTCACCTGGATAACTCCTGTTATAGTGCTGACAGATAGCCGCTCTAGTAGGAACAGATACAGTAGGCACCACAGTAGGCCCAACTCTGACGGGCCCATCAATCCTAGCCTTTTTCTTAGGCCTCGCAACAGAATTAGAAGGCTCTGTATCCCTCTTAGCCTTCCCTCTATCACAGTTCTGGCGCTCAGTGTGCTTCACCTCCTCAGCTATCTTGGCCTTCTAAACCAAGACAGAGAAATCTCGCTCCCTCTGTGGAGCTATCAAAAACCGCAAATTGTCGCGGAGACCATCCTCAAACCGCACATAGCAATCATACTCCGTTGACACCATGCCCCTCACATAGCAACTTAGCCTCAGAAATTCGGCCTCATACTCGGCCACAGAACGGTCCCCCTGTGTGAGATTAAGGAACTCATGTCGTCTAGCATCAGTATAGTTGGCTCCCACATACTTATTCTAGTAAGTCGCCTTAAATAGACCCCAAGACAAACGGTCGGGCTAAGTCCCCTACTAAACTGTAAGCCACTATTTATATGTCTCATCTCGAAGTAAGGATACAGGCCCCTTGAGCTTCTGCTCATCAGTGAAGTCAAGATCATCCATAATGCGCTCTGTAGCCTCTATCCAATACCCAGCCATACTCAGAGCAACTCTAGCGATGCCCTTAAACACCACAGCCCCATTGGACCGAAGTCGTTTTGTAACCGACCCATGACCTCCAGATCTAGTATTGGGTCTAGCGATCTTTTCTAGAATACGAAGCATGGCTTGGGACAGTGCGTCGTCCCAAGCTGTACGATCATACGTTCCTGTTCCACTATCAGTTGTAGGCTATGCCGGTGTCTCACTAGCGTCCATCACCGGTATAGTATCAGAAGTAAGGGACTCAGCTTGGGCCCCTCTACGGCCTCTACCTCGGCCTCTAGTACCCTGTCTACAACTATCATGTGTACTCATCATATCTATCGAATTAATCTGTATTAAAAGTTTTATGCATATTAGTTTGCAGTTTCAGTATATTATTAGCAGATATTTTATGCAGTATAATTTATTAGAGTAGTCAGTATCAGTTATCGTAAAAAAGTCGTCTCACTACAGTTTCAGTCTACTCTATCTAGAGTGTTTCAGTAAAGTACTACATAAGTAATTTCAGAAGACAATTTCAGTAGAGTCCTGCCTAAGAGGTCTCAAGCATACAAACAGTATTTCAGTATCACAGTGTACATATTAAGCATACTTTCAGTCAATTCAATCAGAGTTTTAGTAACTTACTTGGATCGACGTCGAAAGCTCGTTGTACAACTTAATCAGTAACAAAACATTTCAAAATCATTTTCTCAAAACCATACTTAAAAACCTAAAAACCACAGTCGAGTTTTGCAACTTGACTTTGTTACCACTAAATGTAACACCCCAAACCCGGCCTAGACGTTATGGCCGAATCTGGTGGTGTCACATGAAAGTGTTTTTGGAAACTATTTCGAATATAAAAATCTTGTGCAATTTATTATCTTTTATTTATCGTGAAGCTTATAAATCATTCATTAAATAAAAATTTTAAATTAAGTTTTAAAATGCATTTAGAGTGTCGCGATTTACTAAAAATAAAAAATAACAATAAAACAATTTGAAAACTCTAAGTATAAAACAAAAGAGTTCAAAGGACCACAATACATAAAGCTCCCAAAATAATGATAAATAATAAAATAATGAATACCTAGTAGTAAAAGTAAAAAATCCAGTAATGTGTCCCTCAGTGGTCACCCTTGAGCCCTCCGCAGCCCCAATCCATCTATTGTTAGGGATTACCTGACAGATAAATAAAATAAAAGGGTGAGTTTTTGCAAACTCAGTGTGTACATCCCCACAGTAAAGAAAGCATACATGCATATAACAGAAACAGTCACAATTTGGGCCTAAGCCCTTAACAGTTACGGTGTATGCCTTGGCCCACTCAGATCAGTATCAGATACATTCGGGGCTTAGCCTGTACAGATAAACATCTATAACAATCAGTACAGTATGTGCCTACCAACCTTGCACACAATCTCCATCCACTCTACACACCATGTGGGGATAAAATCGACCCACCCAGCCCTACACACCAAGTATGGAGATAAAATCGACCCATCCAACCCTACACACCTTGAGGTACCGTAAAACGGCACATAATAAATAAAGGCAGCGAGGCTACCAAATAACCGGCTAAAAAGCCTTACAGTCTTCCTTCTCTTTAATACCAAACCCAACCCAATGCACTGCAACATAAATATCATGGCTTGCTTTAATGTAGAACAGTAAATCATACATATATGTCAGAACAAAATTAGTATAGATGCTATCAATAACATGCTATCTCATACATACAATTTAACATGTCACGGAACAGGGCCTAAGTAACGCTTACCGACCCCTTTAATAGGTCACAGTTGACTAGGGCGACCCGTGCAACCTTTTAAAATAGTTCAGATTAACGGGCTTACACGTCCATATGGCCTGCCCATGTGGGCCCACACGCTCGTGTGGCCCACACAACCCAAATTGGCCTTGCCCGTGTAGATTACACGGCCTGGCACTAAATCCCACGCGCTTGTGTGTTTCACCCATGTTATATGCATACGGCCTACTTCATCGATCACACAGTCGTGTTTTGCACACGGCCTGCCTCCACACGGGTAGTCCACGCGCCTGTGTGGCATCGATAGCTTCATTTTTGGCTTTCGTCGAAAAGCGATTTCAGAGCGATTGGGTACACAAAGCACTCCTAAGCACTTTAGAACTTATAATCATCAATCGTAAGCCCGATTTTAGTATCTTATTCTGAAACGTTAAGAACGAATAATTTTTGAAACTACCGACAACTTTACCTCTAACAAAAAAAATAATTCCTCACTATTTAGAACGCCAACTAGTAGTCCACAGGATCCTGATTGTCTCCTAAACAGAAAAATTCCCTTAATAACCCCTCACCCAATATGATGAAACAATAAAAACCTCTCTAGACTTACTGATTAAGCAACCCAAAAATGAAAGTAATAATTGGAAGGAGGAAAGAATGAAGGAAAGGAGCAGTAAAATTTTGGCAGCAAGAAGATAGGTTTGGAGGAAGAAAACCACAGCAAAGAATAGGGGAAGAGAGAAAAAATGGATAGCTTAATTTGCCAAAAAGAAAACTTAACTGAACAGAATTTTGATTTCCTGATAACCCCCAATTCTCTCCACCACTCAACTATTCAGTATTATACTTTAACTCAAACTCCGACGCAGTGCGCAGCAAAAATAAACCTCTTGCCCCTTGGAGAGATTCGAACCATCGCCTTCAATTAACACCAACACTCCCTCAACCACTAGACCAGCAAGCCCATTCTGTTATGTTTTCACAATTAAATTCTTATAAGCCCTTTATCTAAACAACAAGCCTTATTGAAATAAAAACCTAAAATTTTGCCCAACCTAAGGCTTGAACCTAAGACCTCCCACACACACCCTAGAGCACCTAACCACTTAAACCAACATATATTAATGCCAAATTAAAACAAAACATATATTCAAATATTCTCATGTTTAACAACCACAAAAGCCGAAATTAGCAAAATTTGGGGTGTTACAGGATACACGAATCTTCAACACACCATTAACTCGAAGAGTCGAACATATCCCAAAAGCATAGCTTTTAGCTAACACTCTCTAACACACCAACATATCCCTGTGAATAGAGCTGAGCTTACATTCTCTTATCTCTCCAAAACTATCTCGGGACTCAATGCCCCAAATCACAACACAATGGTGAGTACTAACAAATCCTATGGCATGCCAAGTATATCTAACAGTCTTAAAATGTCACCAGGCCAAAATATCCACAATAAAACACATATATACTTACCGTCTTCTTCATACTTTCACTGCATATTTACATCACTAACACAACATCATCATTGTCATTCAACATGTTTATCATACCCACAACTAACACTTTTCACAATAGCTATCACAAACATATAACTCATATTACATTAACATATCATAATACTCAATCAACATTACATAATCACATATCTCGTAAAATTAACGAGGGAAATAAGTGAGCTTACACTCAAAACTTAGGATAAGAGTTTAGGCTAATCCTAAGCTCAAATTTAACACTATGAATCGTGTCTACAAGCAGCGATTCCAAACACTCACCGTTCACGCTTTCGCCTAGTTTCCGAAAGGTTAAACTAACTTTTCCTTTCTTTTTGCCTTGCTCGTCGAAGGCTACAACAGTTTCAAATCTTCACCCAAAATAGATCACACAACAAACACAATTAATATTTAGCCATAGATTCACCTAAATCAACCAAAAATGCAAGCTTAAGCTAGTTCCACTTGGAACTAAAATTTTCGACTAACTTAGCCAGAATGCAAAAATCTCAATTCCTACACGTTCCCTTTGCTTAAAACCAATTCCAATAATCTAATTACTTACCTAAGAATGATTCTCAACCTTCAAACCACTCTAAAGTACTCATAATCTTGGTTTCGAAATTTCGATGTACAATGACCATTTTTCATGAAAACTTAACAAAACCTTAAAAACTTTTAATGAAACTTTAAGGAGAGTTTAGAAACCTTCTAATCACATCAAAAAGAGTTGAAAAACACTTCGGAACATCAATTTCATTCAAAATCTGAAATTTAACACCCCAAATTTTGACATGTACACAAAACCTTTAATTCAATAGATAAAATCTCGATTTAAATAGCTAGAGTTCATAAAAACTATTAGGAAAATGAAACATTACCTTGGTTGGGAAAAAACGAACATTTGGTGCAAATCCAAGAAGATCCGCAAGTTGAACGATAGTAAAATTAATGGTGTCTTTGGTGCTCTTTATGAAATTCTAGGGAGATTTAATGTTTGGAAGATGATGAAAATCAAAAGAATTGAAGTGATGAAGATCAAAATAGATGAATGGTGCTTGGGGATTTCAAGGGATGGCAAAACAAGTGGGGGAGAAGAAAGTTTCTTGAGTCTCCTGTAGATGGGGGAAAATAGGACAATTTTTAAAATTTTGGTATATTATCTTAAATAATATTATGAAAAAATATATTTGAATAGTCAAATATTTAAACAAATCTATTTAAATTTAAAACCAAAGTTTTATTATCTATAATTAAATAATCAAATATATATTAGAATTTATTTAAAAATAAAATTATCTATTAGATTAGATATTTCAAATAATCAAGTATATTTTCTCTCTTTTTTTTATGCCATATCTATAAATTTTTCGTATTTTATTTTTCATTATCCAGATTTTTCAAATTTCTTATGAATGTTGTTTTTAATTTGTTATCATCTATTAGATTAGATATATTTCAAAAAAATATATTAGATAAGTTCTTGCCATTTATTATATTTAAGTTTGAAAATAATGAATCTATTAAAATCATTATTATTTCTCAAAATAATAATTCAATATTTAAATTATAATTATTTTTAAATTTAATTACCCACCCCTAACTCTATAAATACTATCTTTTAATTTTTTAAATATGTTTATTTATATGTTTTTAATGTTCACTTAAGGTATTTTGGTAAATATTTTTATTATTTTTTTAATGTTGTTTATTCTTACTAAATAAAGTAAGAGATAAATTGAAGGAAATTTTAAAATATGCATTTATAATCTAAATTTATTTTTAAATATTATTATTATAATTAAAAATTTTATCAATACATTTATACACAAATTTTAATGAGAAAAAGACATCTTTAATCTTTCTCAATTTTAAAATTGAACAAATTAATCACTGTAAAAGATTTGAAATAATTTAGTTTTTGTCAATTTCAAAATTGAGCAACTAAGGATAATAATGAATGGTATTAACATTTTTTGTCCAAAAATTTGACTTTGACAAATTAAAAAATAAGAAAAGAGAAATAAAAATAAAATGTACACGTGTTGCGTTATCATTACACCATTTAATCTAAAATTTGCACATATATTTTCACATGGGTAAACAACTAAAATAGTCATTTTTGTTTGTTTCAGGTTACATTTTAGTCACTTATGTTTAAAATGTTACGTTTTAGTCACTTACGTTATCGTGTTGTAACATTTTAGTCACTGAGCGTTAATTGCCATTAACGGTGTAACGGTAAGCAGACGTGGCACGTTAAATCATCATTTCAAATGAAAATATTAGGTTAAATTATACAATTAGTCCCTATATTTTTTTCGTTTTGAGCAATTTAATTTTTTCTTTTATGTTCTTTAAACTTTCCTTTTTTTTTCTTTATTTTCCATTCTCTTCTCCTCCCTCTATTTTCCTCTCCTCTCCATTTCTTTTACGTAGTTTTTCTATGTTTTCCATTTATTAAAACTTGTCCCTATACTTTCAATTTTTTATTTCTTTTTTTTTTCCTTTTCTTCTTCCCTTTTATTTGTAACCCCCCCAAAATTTCGGCTTTTGTGATTTGTAGTGCATGAGAATTTCTGGAATTGTTTTGTGATTATTTAGCATAAATAATCAACTGTTTAATTGGTTGTGTGCTTTGGGTGTGTTGGGGGAGGCCCCAAGGTCAAGTTACAACTTGGGTAAAATTTTGGCTTTTCATTGAGTAAAGCCTCATCCTTGGTTATTAGGCTTAAAACAATATGTTTGTAAAAACATATTAGAATGGGCCTGCTAGTCTGGTGGTTAAGTGGTAAGGGTCTATGCGTGTGGTCCTGTGTTCGAAATGTAAAGTGGACATTACTTTTTGTGTTGAGGCCGTGTAAGAGTTTGAGTTTCGATATGCTACTGAGTAGTGGAGTGGTGGGGAGAATTAGAGGTTATTAGGAAATCTGACCTTTATTCTTTTAGTTTACGAAATCCCCAAATCAAATTATTTTTTTCTCTTCTTTTTGGTGTTTTTCCCTTTTCTTTTGGCTGTCGAAATTTTGGTGATCCTTCTCATTCTTTTTCTTCACGTTTTCCTTCGTTCTGTCCTCTTTGCATTCGCGTGTGGTCATGATTTTTGGGTAAGTGATTCTTTCTCAATGGATTCTACCGTTAGATGAGTTGGATAGTAACGAGGAATTGTTTTACTACTGTTTAGGAGTTAATCAGGACGCTGGGAATCAACAATTTGACGATTTGGGATCGGAGTAGAGTTTATCGGTAGCGGTAAGCCGAATTGTGGATTTTATGTTTAATTGATTTAGACTTTATTTTGGGTATCTAAAAGGTTACGGGTACTGATTATAGGTATTAAAGTGCTCGGGATTGGATTAGCATAAAAAATGAACCCCGAACGCTCTGAAATTGCGTTTCAGCGAAAGCTAAAAATGAAACTGTCGATGTCACACGGACGTGTGGACTGCCCGTGTGGGCCGTGTGTGAGGCACGACCGTGGGGTCGACGAGTGAGGCCGTGCGGGTGCCACACGGGCACGACAGACACTGTCATGTGAGGCTGGCTAGGCCGTGTGTGAGGCATGGGCTAGGCCAATTGGGCCGTGTGGGCCACGTGCGTGTGGACCCACACGGGCAAGGCCAAGTTGGGCCATGTGAGCCCACATGAGCAGGCCACATGGGCGTGTGAGCCCATTATTTTGTATTATTCTGAAAGGTTGCACGGGTCGCCTTAGTCGACTGTGACCTGTTATAGGGTCGGTAAGGTTATCTTAGACCCCGTTCTATGTTCTGATTATATGAGACATCATGTGATATTAGCATGTGTATTGACTCTGTTTTGTATATAATTGTATGTAGGATCTACTGTTTTACATTAAAGCATGCCATGATATTTATGTTGCATTGCATTGGGGTGGATTGAAATTGGAGAGAATGAAGATTGTAAGGCTTTTAGCCGTCTGATTGGTAGTTATATGCCTTTACATATTATATGCCACTCTTCGGTGCGATTTGGTGTGTAGAGTTGGATAGGTTGATTTTATCCACATACTTGGTGTGTAGGGTTAGGTGGGTCGATTTTATCCCCACCTAGTGTGTAGGGTGGTCGGAGATGATGTGCAGGGTTGGTGGGCATTTATTGTACTGATTGATATGCATGCGTTATCTGTATGGGTTAAGGCCCGGTTATATCTAATCTGATTCTGTACTGAGTGGGCTACGGTCCACACCGATTCTGTTAAGAGCTCAGGCTCGATTCATGATTGATTAACCGATATCTGTTTTATGCATGTTTTATTGTGGGGATGTACACACTGAGTTTGCGAAAACTCACCCCTTTCATTTTATTTGTCTGTCAGGTAATCCCCAACAGTAGATGGATTGGTGCTGCGGAGGGCTTAAAGGTGACCACTGATGGTCTTTACTGGACTTCCTGTTTTTAACACTGGTTATTCATAATTTTATTATTTTAATATTTTATCATTTTGGAGTTGTTTTGTTTTATACTTAGAGTTTTCAGTTTGCCATTTTTATTAATTTTATAAACTGCGACACTACAAACGCATTTTAAACTTAATTTCAGATTTTTATTAATGAAGGATTTCAAAGTTTCCGCGATAAGTGAAAGTTAATAATTTGAACAAGATTTTGATTTTCCAAATGGTTTCCAAAAAAATACTCTCATGTGACGCCACCAGATTCAGCCATAACGTCTAGGCCGGGTTTGGGGTGTTACATTATTTGTCTCTCTTCTCATATTCTTCATTGCAGAAACATTCTCTTTACCCACTAAATAAACCAAGTCTTTGTTTCTTTCACATGATTCTTAAATTGAATTTCACTTAAAACTGAATATCAACCATTCTTAATCAAATCTCTATTTGAATATAACCTAATTTTGAAATTAAAATTGGATCTAACTAATCAATATAGAAAATTATATCATTAATCAAATCTAAACATAAATTGAATTCTTTATATTCAAAATAATTTTTTTCTATTTTCGAACTTTTATAGAATCGTGCAGAGTATTCATTTTCTTTTATTTTATTTTTTGACGAATAAAATTAGGCAAACGATAAAATTGATCTAAACTTTCTTAGGTACTCCCAAGCAAGCTTGATTGAAAGCCGAGCATGGATGAACTGAAGAGAGAAATGGAGCATCGAACCAAATTGGTTTGGGTAAAGTTGAAGGTAAGTTTCATATTATGGTCGTTTTAGTCATTGAAGAGTGTAGAGCTTATTTTAAGAATTCGTGAAATAATGTACTTTCGAGAGGGTGAGAATGTTGTAGGTAATATAGATAAGGTGGTCATGGGAGTTGGTTAGGAGGTCAAGGGAACAGACTCAGGAAACTTTGTTGAGGGTGGACTACCATAAGTCACGATTGGTGAGATCTTCGAGTGAGATAAGCTTGTGGACTAGGTCATTGAGAGATCCAAATTGGTTCGTTAAAACGATGATGGACGATGAGGGTTCATAATTGTTGGGTGAGAATAAATGAAGCAAGTTTTATTTTGGTTTTAGTTTTCGCCTTTTCTTTTCTCATAAACATAAAAATGTTATAACAAATGGAAAATATAGAAAAACTATATTAAAAGAGATGGAGAAAGGAGGAAAATAAAAGTAGAAGTAAAAGAGAATGAAAAAAAAGGAAAGTTAAAAGAAAATAAAATAAAAAAATTAAATTACTCAAAACGAAAAAATATGGAGACCAATTGTATTATTTAACCTAAAAATTTTTGTTTGAAATGATGATTTAACGTGCCATGTCAGTTTATCATTACATCGTTAATGAAAATTAATGGCTTAGTGACTAAGATATTACAACATGTTAACGTAAGTGACTAAAACGTAATATTTCAAATATAAATGACTAAAATGTAACATAAGGTAAATAAAAGTGACTATTTTGAAATCAAACCCCTCCCCATGGTTGAAGTCTGATCAGAACTTGATTGTTTTTGTTTTGGTCTTTAAAGCCATGGCTTTGTCCTTGCCCATTTGTGGTTAAAACTCATCTTCGGGATATAAAGCAAATCAGTATCCTCTTGAAATCAAAGGCAACCTATTATAAAGCAATTCAAAATCACTATGCTTTTTCCTGGGTTGATTCATTGGGTTTGGGTGATTTTTTTTTAAAGGTTTTATTATCTGTGAATGTGTAAACTTTAGATTAAAAGGTCCAATAATAACTTAACACGTGTACATTTTTACTTTTAATATATATATTTATTTTTTCAATTTATCACGTCAAATTTTTAGACGAAAATGATCAAGCTCGTTAATTATTGTTTTTAATTGTTTAATTTTAAAATTTAAAGGGGCTAAATAAGTTTTTTTTACCAATCCTAATTATATAATTTGCTAACTTCACGTCCATCTTTTTTCGAGTATTCTTTTTCAAGCTCATACTTTTATTTTGAAAGGTATGTAATTTCTTTAACTTAGAGAAAGATTTATTATTATTTTTATTACTAAAATATCTTTTTCTTTCAAAATTTTACTTGCAATAAAATGATTTAAATTTACTTATAATATCAATCATAAAATTAAATTTATATAAAATTTATTTAAATATGCAGTGATTAAATTTAATTTTACTACTCGTTTCCTATCCCGTTGATGAAGAGTTTAGGTGTATATTAATTTAAAAATATTTATATATTTGTTAAAAATAGTTAAAACTTTTGTAACATTTAAGAAATGTTATAATTTGTAAAATATTTATAGTTTGTATTATAATCAATATAAATTAAGAACAAAAGAAATGAAGAATCTTTAGAAAAAGTCAAGAGTACTTTGCTTAGAATCCCAACGAAAGCAGCAACTACTGCGGCTTGGGATGGAGGAAAGCAGTGGTGACAATAGGGTGGGAGACGATGAGATCTCCCTTCTGGTAGAAGAACTCATCCAATTCTCAGTTAAGTGTTAGATGGTGGTACCAAACGTGAAACCAACTCTGCTTTGCACAATATGGACAGAAAAATCCTACAATTCAGACAACTTTAGGGCATAAATGAAAAGCATCTGGAAGACGAGGAAAAAATTTGAGATTCAGTTGGCAGGGAAAAATCTTTTTCTTATTGTGTTTGACACTGAAGAAGATCTAGAAATAGTTATGGAGGGGCGGCCGTGGCTGTTTCGAAAAAATCTAGTGCTATTTAATCGGTTGGTTAAATCGATGGAAAAAAGTCAGATTCGGCTTAATTCTTCCCTGTTTTAGATTAAGATTGGATCATGTCCACCAGAATTCGACAAAAAAGATTTATTGTATGCCATTAGGGTTACTTTCGGAGGAGTAATTAGATCTGAAATCAGTGGAGATTTGTGTTGCCTTAGAATCAAATTGGATGTACAGAAACCCCTTCATAGAGGTAGTTTTGTCTCAATTGATAATCAACAGAAATCGTGGATCTCCTTTAAATATGAGAAGTTATCGATTTTCTACTTTGGATGTGGAAGAATGGGGCACGGTTTCAAAAACTGTCTTGAGTTAACTCCTGTAGGAAAAAATTTAGAGACAATCCACCATACTCTTTAGCATTAAAAGTTGAATTAAATTTAAGTAGGAAGGAGAGTATGAAATTTAATGCCCTTTCAAAAAAGATGATGCCTCAATACTCTTATATAGGGGTCACAGAGACGGTACCTGAGTTTATTAAACAACCAGAAAATGGGAATACTATGGTTTAGAGTTTACAAGATAAATTACAATCAACAAGATTGGAAAAGATAGAAAAGAAGCAAGAGGAAGGGTCTACAATGAAGGAAAATGAAAAGGTAATTGAAAGAAATAGTATGTTAGAACATAAATCAAATCCAGTAAAGAGGACAAACTGGAAAAGAATTGGTCCAATGGTATTGATGAGTCAAAGTAATGAAGATAGCATAATGAGAAAGAGGAAATCTATAGAATTAGAAACCAAAGAATGCAGTACAGGAAACCCTTGCAAAGACAGAGCAAAAAGAATGAAATGTGAAGGAAAAAGACGTACAAATTGAAGCTTCCTCAATTGTATTGGTAGAAAACTTAGAACAAATTTGTGTTCCCAACTTTTATGGATCGGCGCCTGCCAAAAGCCAAGTTGACTGGACGCAATGAAAACTATATGTTGGAATGTTTGTGGATTAGGGAATCCACGGGCAATACAGAGGTTGTGGTATTTACTAAAGCAGTATAACCCCCAATTGGTCTTCTTAATGGAGACAAAAATTGATAAGAAATGTATGGAAAAGGTCAGAAGGAGATGTGGTTTTATGAATTGGATTGGCGTTGAAGCAGAAGGTTCTCGAAGTGGGCTATGTTTGGCATGGAAAGGGGATATTATGGTTATAGCTTAAGAAGTTTCTCAAAAAGCCATATTGATATAATGATTAAGGAGGAAAATGCCAATGAAGAATGGAGATTTACAGGGTTTTATGGTTCACCATATGTAAACAACAAGAATGTTTCGTGGAATCTATTAAGGAATCTGGGTAAAGAACAAAATCATTATTGATTGGTAAGTGGTGATTTTAATAAAATCATATATTCCTTTGAAAAAAGTGGAGGTATACTGAAGGAGGAGAGAAGAATGGAGGCCTTCCATGAGGCTTTAGAGGAATGCCAATTAGTGGATATAGGGTACTCAGAGATTTGGTTTAAATGGGAAAGAGGGAATCTACCAAAAACAAACACTAAGGAGAAACTTGATAGGGGAGTTGCGAATAAAAAATGGATGTATCTTTTTTCAAAGGGCAGCATTCAACACTTAACTCATTCAATATCGGACCATTGTCCACTCCTTCTCAATAAAAACAGTGGAAATATTTGTATGGGGATCCCAAGTTTTAAATTTGAGACGTGATGGACCATGGAGGAGTCTACCAAACAAGAAATCAAGGAATCTTGGGAGTCATCAACAAGCACGCTAATTGAAAAACTTGAAAAGTTGCAGTTCAGTCTAAAGAGATGGGCAAGCACAATTAAAAAGGTCGAGAGGGATTAAAGAGAAAAGTCATAAAGGAACTTGAAAATCTAATGGCGAAAGAGAGGGATGAAGATATGATGGCAAAGCTTATTGATAGCAAAATTCAACTTAATATGGAGATTGATAAAAATGAAATGTATTGGGAACAAATAGCACAGGCCAATTGGCTTCAATTAGGGGATAAGAATTCTGCCTTTTTTCACAAGTATGCCCTAGTTTGTAGACAGATAAACACAATATCTAGGTTGGAATAAGATGGAGAAGGATAAATTACTGACGAAATAGAGATAAATGAGGTTGCTACTTTATTTTTTCAAAAGTTATTTTCGTCTAATGGAATTGGGGATTTATCCCACCTACTAACATGTATTGAGATCAATATCTCTTTTGATATCAATACAGCTTTATTATCAGCTTATATGGTAGAAGAGGTTCATTCAGCTTTGAAAGGAATGGGGCCTACTAAAGTACCAAGCTCTGACGGTTTTCTAGCATTATTTTTTCAGAGGTTCTGGCACATTGTAGGTAAAGATGTCAAAATTTTCTGTTTGGGAATTTTGAATGATGGAAAGGATTTTGACTCTCTTAATCTAACGGATATTGTGTTTATCGTTAAAATTCCAAACCCTACAAGTCTTGTTAATTTTAGACCTAGTTTATGCACGGTTATTTAAAAAATTGTGGCAAAAACAATAGCAAATTGTCTTCAATAAGTCATTGGGAGATGTATTGACACTGCTCACAGTGCTTTCGTCCCTAGAAGATTAATTTCTAACAATGTAATTTTAGCCTATGAAATTCTACACACTTTCCATTAGAAGCGTACTAGGAAAAAAAGATATATGGCAGTGAAGTTAGATATGAGCAAAGCTTATAATAGAGTTGAATGGGGTTTTCTAAAGGAAGTAATGCTATGAATGGGCTTTGCAGGGGAATGGGTGGCACTAATTATGAAATGTATCTCCACAGTTTCTTATGCAGTAAACATTAATAGGAGAAGAGGAAACATTTTTCAACCTACTAGAGGGCTTCGACATGGCAATCCACTTAATCCTTTTCTTTTTCTGATATGTAGTGAGGTACTTTCATCTTTGATGAGACTGGAAATGATAGGGGGCTTGTTAAAAGGAGTAAAAACTAGTAAAAGGGGACCAGAGATATCACACTTACTTTTCGCAGATAATTGTATTTTGTTCGGTGAAGCAACAAATAAAGGAGCATTGATATTGAAAGAAATTATGAAGGAATACAAAAGATGTTCAGGCCAATGTGTGAATTTTAATAAATCAGCGATCTTCTATAGCTCGAATACAACAGAAGGGAAAAAGAAGAAATCTCGACATTATTAGGTGTAAGAAGTTCAAAAAATCTGGAAAAATACTTAAGACTCCCTAATATGGTCGAAAGACGGAAGAAAGAGTCCTTTTAAAATCTCAAAGATAGAGCTTATTTGCGAATTGAAGGATCGAGTACAAGGCTACTATCATAAGGGGGAATGGGGTCTTCATTAAATCAGTGTTTTCTTCTACCAAAATCTTTATGTGGGGAATTAGAAAACATTTTTACTAAGTTTTGGTGGCAAAAAAGCCATGGGAAAAAAGGAATACATTGGTGCCAGTGGAAGCATTTGTGTTATTCAAAAGAAGAGGGGGGAATGGGTTTCAAAAGTATGACTCAATTTAACATCTCATTACTAGCGAAACAAGAGTGGATGATTATAAATAACCTAAACTCTCTGGTTGCGTGAATGCTAAAAGCAAAGTATTTTCTGAATGATGATTCTCTAAATTCGCGATTGGGAAATATAAGTTCTTATTTATGGAGAAGTATCTCGGCGGACAAAGGGTGTTTTGGCGAAAGGACTTTGTTGGAGGATGGGTATGGGTATGAATGTTTTCGTTAATAACGATGCTTGGATTCCTGACACAGAAAATCTTAGACTATCTTCATTTGTTTATAATATGCAAGATTCTAAAGTGGCTAAGTTAATTGTTAATAATTATATTACCGAATTAAATGGTGTTGAAAAAGAATTCCCATTATTTTCAAAGGGTTTAGAAAATGGAGTTACCAACCTGGTGAGTCCGTAAAAATCAATTTGGACGGAGCATATGATGGGCGTTATTTCCAATCGGGTTCAGAGATTGAGCCCAGAAACAATGAATGGACCGTCCTCTTATCTTGTTCAGAAATTCATCAAAAGGTGGCATCGGCCTTCGCTACTGAAGCGCATGCATGTCAAAAAGCAGTCTAAATAAGAATCGAAATGAAGTGGCCGGAGATCATTATCGAAGGCAACTCATTATCAATAATAAAAAAATGTAAGGCAAAAAGTCAAGAAAAATCGCAGGTAGGAGTTTACATACATGATATTCAACAGATAATAGCTAGATCTAGAAATTTAGTATTTGTATATACTCCAAGATCAGCAAATGCTTTAGCACATATACTAGCAATAAAACCATTGAAAAAGGAGGAAGTGTACCTAGTTAAAAGCATCCCTAGATATGCCGAAAACCAAAAAGAAATCGAGAACCTGATTAAGAACGGCCGAAGAAGAGGAAATAAGGAAAGCCTCAATAAAGTAGATGAATAGGTTTTTTGGTGAGAAAGCTTTCCTTGAAAATTGAAACTGCCATAAAAGAGAGAAATGATGGCTGATAGACAGGACAGAAATCAGTGATTTCTGATTGGGCAAACTTTTGGTAATATTTGTGTTATTCTAAATTATTCTGAATTATGTTTTAGGATGTTTTCTCCTTGGGCCATTTTAAGTTTTTTGGCCAATTTCTTTGATGTTGTTTTCTTTCTTGGACCATTTGTTATTTGATTTCTTATATATATATTAAAGTCCAGTCTGATTATTAGTTCAAAAAAAAAAAATTAATATTTAAAATAAACTTAAATTAATAAATAACATGATATTTAAAATTAGTTTTAAAACATAAATTAATTGTATATTTAAAAATATTTATAAATTCTATTATTTTAATAATTCTTAAAAGTAATTAAAATCTGAATCCTTATAATCAATATTTATTTGATTTGATTTTTTTTTTCTAAAAAAACCGTTTTCTCAAAAAAATTGAATGTTTTTGCATAAATAAAAATTGAAGATTATTTCAAATTTTAATTTTTTTAAAAACATAATTTCAAATTTTAATTTTTTTAAAAACATAAACATAATTTTTAAAAGTGTTAAGAAAAAAGTTACAATTTTTTAGTTTAAGATAGTTACCAAAATTTTTTTTATAATAAATTGTATTTAGATTTTTAAAGGAAACTAATTTTAATATATATTTTAAAAATATTATCTATAATTTGAATTTAAAAACAGTTTTTAATATGTTTTAAAACAATTATTTTCTTAATTTTTTAATAAATAATATTTATAATTTTCCTAGAAAACCTTATTTCTAATTAACTTATTTGAATTATTTTTAAATAAGTAATTTATAATTAAAATAAAGACATTTAAAAATAATTTTCTAAAAAATTAATTAAAATTATTAAATTTTTTTGAATAAGTTCATTATAGGTTTGGATCATATCTTCTTTTCTTGACACAATACTTAGAACTACTCATAACTCCTCCTCAACTCATAAATAGAAAGATAATGCTTTTCAGCGCATTCAAACTCACGTTCTCTTACATTGACAACCATATCAAACCAATTAAACTAAGACTTAATCAACATTTAAAATTATTAATTATTAATTAACACTATTGTTAAACAACAATTTCATAACTCAAATTATTTTTTTCTAAAAAGAAAGTGCTTTACTATTTTCTTCTATTCTTTTATGCAAAACTTAAATCAGGGTAACAAATATTTTTGAAGCAAATGATACTTTTAGGTAAATAGCAGATGCAATCACAATAGTCAAAGCACATTGTTGGCTATTAACATATTAGGGGAAATATTTTATAAGAATAAAATATAGGGTTAATATTCAAATTTGATACTACGTAGAAATAGAAAATTATCACTATATTTTATTTTAATTAATATTTGTCTTTACTTCTATGAACTATAGATAAATTTACCTTTATGCTTTAACTTTATATTGAATTTCATTCGTTACTTTTTATTTGACTGAATTTTTCCACTAAATTTAAATTTTTATTAAAATTTTCTATTCAATTTTAATTTAAAATAATTTGAAGACAAATTTTAATAATTTTTTTATATTTTATTTTAATATTTAACAATAATAAATTAATTTTTTTAATATTAAAATTAAAAAAATGGTTATTTTATAAAAAATAACTTAATTTTTTTATTTGTTATAGAAAAACAACAACAATAAGTATAATGTGGATAAAAATATGAGAGAATTTTCATTATTTAATTTTCACTTATAAGGTGCTATTTATAAACTCCTTTGCATTCAATTAATAAATGTATTACATTTAATCAATAAATGTGAATTAAGTTTTCTTAATTACTCCATTTAATCATCTCATGGTTATAAATGAAGTAAAGAGCTTAAACGTTTAAAGGGGTTATAAACATCTATTTAATCTATTTATAATATTCCCCATTAGATGTCTTTTAAATAAAAATGTATCTCATTACAACTTTTATTAGGAAAAACCTTGTGGGATAAAAATCCAATAAAGGAAAAAGAGTACAACGTGTTTTAGGCTCCCCCTAATGGCAACATCACATTATATCTTTGAGTCGACGCATTCCAATCTTATCTCATAGTCTTTCAATTGTTGAAGCTGTCAATTCCTTGGTAAAAAGATCTGCTAAATTATCACCAGAACGAATTTGATCTTCTCAAGATCATGAGTGAACAATAATTTTGGTGAAATATGTTTCGTTCTGTCACATTTGATGTAACCATCCTTCAATTGAGCTATACATGCTGCATAATCTTCGTATAAGATAGTGGCATCTTTCCCTGTAAAGGCAAATTACATATCTTTTGGATATGTTAGGTTAATAACCTTAGCCAAACACACTCTCGGCTTGGCTCATGCATTGCAATTATTTCAGCATGATTTGAAGAGGTAGCAGCTAATGTCTACTTTGTTGAACGCCATGATATGGTAGTACCTTCACATGTAAATAAATATCCCATTTGAGATCGACCTTTATGTGGATTCGATAAATGTCCAGCATCAGCATAGCCAACTTATGGGGACTTTGAATCATTTGAATAAAATAACCCCATATCAATGATTCCTCTAAGATATCTAAATATATGGTTAATTCCATTCCAATGTCTACGTGTTGGAGAAGAACTAAATCTTACTAACATGAACTTATTCAATAATTCTATGAACTTACCTAGAATATGCTAACGGCTGACTCGTAGGGACTAATCCGACATTTTCCATTTGTCCTCAATTATCCTCCATACGGATCAAATCTTGATCTATAATAATTAAATTCAATCTCATCAAATTTAAATACACATCCAAACTCAATTTTATGCATATGACCCTTAAGTTTTCATTATTTATACATTTTCCTTGAACTTTTACATTTCTTACAATTTAGTCCATGATCCCAAAATTCTAAATTTAACAAAATTTCTCTGATACTTATTTATTAAAAATTTGCAAAAATTCCCTGTCAATTTTAACATTTCATCAAATTACCTTTAATTAAAACTATCAAAAATTACTTTACAAATTAATCCTAACTAACAACTAATACTTTAAATCCATAATTTAACAGAAAAAATAACAAAGATTCATCAATGGAAAAATCCAAAATCTTTAACAATTTAAAGAACGAAGGTACGGGTTAGCTGGACCTATTTACAACGATCTCAAAAACATAAAAATTATTAAAAATGGGTAAAAAATTCTTACTATGCAAGAGTGCTAAACCATTTCGGAAACTTAAGCTCTTCCAATGGAGGAAAATGGTTTTTTTTTATGAGTAGAACTAAATTAAAAAGATGATGATTTTATTTTATTTTATGTTTTATGCTTTATTATATTTTAATTAATTTAACATTTAAAACTAATGTACAAAATGTATAAATACACCCACTAACCGTCCCATTAAATAAAAATGGCATATTTTCCATATAAAACCTTCCACTTAAGTTAATTAGGCCATTTAATCATTATAATTCAATAGCGATTAAGTTTTGCAACTTTAACGATTTAGTTTTTTTTAATTAATCAATTATCTAAACATTAAAATTCTTAAACCGAACTTTCACATAACTGAATAATATCTCAATATTTAGTAAAAATATTTATGGGCTCGGTTTTCATAAATGAAGTCTCGATATCTCATTTTTCGAAACCACTTGATTTTCGGAACAGACACTTATACCTACCTATTTATTTAATTAATTAAAATTCATCAAGTCAAAACTCAATATCACATTAAAATTGACTTATATGAATTAAATGATAATTAATAAGGATTTACTCGTCAAATTTGTTATCCCAAAATTACTGTTTTTGACACCACAAAAAGCGAAATGTTACATTGATGGTGCAAAGTTCGGAATGGATCCTCCCTGGCCATGTTGAAGTTACAAAAGCTTTTCTCTCCATTTGACATGGATTCACCTTAGTCATCAGAAATGTCCTCCGCCCAACCATATTGGTATGAAAAAAATTTGATATCGATCTCCGCCTCGCCATTTTGATGTTGAAAAAATCAGAATTGATCTCCACCGCACCATGTTGTTAAGAAAAAAAAAAAGAATAAATCTCTATTTTGCCACATCGGTGTTGGAAAAAAATCATATGCCTTAGTCATCGCCAAAGTTTTGGCGAAATGATATAGTACGTCCATGGTCCACTCCCAAATATTAGTTGATGTTTCCAAAAATCTCGAAGTGAGCTTGAGCACCATATGCCTCAACCATCGCCAAAGTCTTGGCGGAATGATATAGCACGTATTCGGTTCGCCCTTTAAGATTTGTCGAAGTCTCCAAAAAATCTTGATAGCTTTCCAACAAGCTCGCTCTCCCTTCTAAACTGTACACCTTTGACTTCAATGGTTGATCAATGCTCGCGCATCATATACCTCAATCATCGTCAAAGTTTTGGTAGAATAATATAGAACGTCTTCAGTCCACTCCTAATATTTGTTGAAGTCTTCAAAAATCTTGAAGTCAGCTAGCGCTCCCCTCCTGACAATACACCTTCGACTTTGATGCTTAACTTTGGATGGTTGATACTTCTCCTGATCTTTGGAGTGCACCATGATAAGTTGAAAAAAGAAGTACAAAAAACCCAAATAAAAAATAAAAGAAGTTTGAATTGTGTGGCATGCAGGCAACAAATTTCCCCATAAAATCGACTTGTTAACATCGTCAATGTCAAGACACGGCAAACTCAAAGACCTTATTTATAGTGATTGGAAGCAAAATCCCAATGGGAGTAAGAGTCAAAGTTGGTCCTTACCTTTCATTGCTGAGACTCGATAGGAAATTGATAAATGACTGGCGTTATTAACACCCCTTTTCAGTTCCTCACCCCATGGTCATGCTTGGTGAGTCAAATTGAAATTCCTTTTTGATTTTTTTTTCATGTTTTTCTATAAGTGTAAAGCTAAAAAAGTAGTTGATTTGCTTGTGTGGAAACAGGGAGGAAGTCGATTACGGGGAGTTTCACTGGGAGCATGGAGGAAATAGAGGAGATGTTGGTATTTTTGTGAGGAGAAAAATTCGACCTCAATGATCGAAGTGGTGAAGATGGATTTTATAAACACAGATATGGAGAGGCTGGAAAAAAAAGGATGTTCGATATAGGTTTGTGGTGGATGTTGTAGGAAGCAAAATTGATTATCAATAGAGCAATAATATATATATGTATCTTCAAATGTGACTCTATTTTTGGAAGAAAATATGGTTTTTTTTTACCTTCCCTGAGATCTAACAATCTGGCATTACTTTCCATCGTAGTAAGATGTAAAACACCCTTTATATAAGCACCCAGCTCCTGTCCCCCCTTCATCTTCACCTTCAAGAAAAAAGAACCCCATCAATTTCTCTGTTTTGTTTCATATTTCCTTTCGTTCATTTCCAACAATTCAAAGAAAATTTGAAACAGTGATCTCATTTCTTTGCAGCGAAAATCTTCTGTTTCTTCTTCTCTTATTATTTTCGCTGCTTCTGAACCCTTGTTCACCGGCAAAAGAGAAGCCATGTACAGATTGGAGAAAAGAGTGTACAGGCAGGAGAGAGATAACCCATCTTTTTCATCTACTCTGCTTGATAAAATCTACCGTTCCATCGATGGCGGTGACACCAGTCTAGAGGGAAACAATGTAAAAGAAACAAAGCAAAGCTAGCATGAAATGCAACGGAAGCAGAGTAGTAGAAGAGGAAGATGAAGAAATGTCAAGTTTCCGACGAGCTCGTTTGATGGAGAAATGGATGGAAAAGAAGGTCACTGAAAAGGCAAATCCAAGCAGGAAACTGGTTTCACATATGGATTAATTATAGAGAAGTTTAATCAAAAGTAAATATGCCACGTTCAATTATGGGTATGTGGAGAGTTTGGTTGAATCCAAAATCCAAATGCAGTTTTATATGTTCTAACTTGAACTTCAACTTCTGTGCATTCCCTCTATACAATCTTTTTCTTTATTTAGCATTGTGAAAAAGAATCTCCATTTAGTTAAACATTGATACTAAAGATCAATATGGAAGAGATGGAGAGATGGTAGTGGAGTAAAGCCGATTCACCTCCGTAGGGTAGAGAGCGGTAAAAAATTATGGTTGAATGGGGAGATCACAAAAGGAATGAGAGACTGGATGTCATATCCTTGGTCCCTTTCCTCGGCCTTATATAGATAGATAACTTCTTGTCCTGTAACATCACATGACGAGTCATATTGGTGGATCAAATATCAGTAGCCGAACTAATGTTGCAGGTGCAGGTAGGTTAGCGCCATAGTGTCCTACAAGGTCCCCCCTGATGCAGCAGTCCCTTGCTATGGCATCTAAGGAGTGAGCCTACTTGTCAAACCATTAACCGAATGATTCTACCGAGGGGTTCCACGAAGAGTCTTACACATACTAATGTCTTATGACAGACAGTCCTAGTATAACACATAACATTTTGGCTTTTAACATTAGTCGTAAAATAAGCTATTTCCAGCCCTCAATTAGAAGCATATAAGGACTCCACTGCAGTTAGCAGCAAATGAAGGATTTTTTTTGTGTGCAGTTCTCCAATGGGGCCAGAGACTGCTATGCAGTTATCTATCAAATATCCAACTTCCAGGTTGCAATGAACCAAAAACATTGTCCCCATCCCCAATACACACCCATAAAGAGACCATACGTAGGTAAGAGCATTTGTTGAATTGCATGGTCCACGAAATCTTGGCACTTGTGGCCACACCACAGCAAAGGTGACCCGACAGATGACATGTGAGCCCTCACCTGCAATCAATAAGTAAAACATGGTGGATCTAGCCCAAAATCTATGGTGGCCAACTAACATTATGAGATACAATGTTCAATACCTGATATAGATCCATACCTACTGTAAGGCCCAATTTTTGCCCATGACCCAATAAGACCCAAAACCAAATAAAAACCAAAGTCTGAATTAATAGTCCTTTTATAACTTAAACACAATCCAAAGACCTAAGCTGTCAGCCCAGACCCAATAAGAGAAACAACAAAACAAAAACCAAACCTAATGGCTCAAATACCTACCCTAGCAGCCTAAACAATAATTAGAAAAAAAAAAAAAAAACCTTAGCTACTAGCTACCCTAAGCCTTCGGCACCACCCCATGTTCTCCTCCACCACCTTATGTCTCTCCACCACACATCATGCCACTCACGTTCGTCTGTACCTGCAAGCATGTAATGGCAAAAACAGTTGTAAATTTGGCTATATAAAGCCACAAAGAGATTTGTAAAAGGGTTGGATTTTTTTTATATACATAAAAAACAGATTCAAACAAAAGAAAAAAAAAGAAATACGAAATCAATACCAAAATATACAAGCACAAGCCTTCGAGTATCGCAAATAAAAACCAAACAGTTCAAAAGCAAGGCATTCGGGTTAAGGTTGTTGCCTTCTTTTTTTTTTTTCTATTTTTTTCCATTCAAAACTGTTTATATACTTATATCACTTTATTTTTCTTTTTTTTTTCAAAACTATTTGTATATAAACATATATTAAAAAGAGTTTAAAAGAAGAAAAAACTAACTTTTTTTTTTACCTCACCAAAAAAAGGCCGACTTTTGGCCTCTTCGCCGCCATGGACGGCAGCGCCGGCGCCGGCGAGTGGCGGCCTGCGCAGTGGCAATTGGCCGAATCCTGGCCAGACCCAGGGGCTTTGCAGAGAGAGCAAAAGGGAAAGGGAATTTTGTTTTTTGGAAATGAGAAAGAATGAAATTTTTTAAAAAACTTTTGGTTTATATAGAGTTTTAAAAACGGCGTCGTTTTGATGTTTAGGTTCAGAGGCCAAAACAACGACGTTTTGGCCTCCGACCCGTGACCCGACCCATTGGCCCCCAGGATCCGCGTGTTTTTTAACGGAAGGACTAATTGCACTTTTAGCCCTTTCGCTTTTTTATTATTTTGCAATTAAACTTTTTATTTTTTTTATTTTGTGCCCTACAACTTATTTCGATTTCCAATTTAGTCCCCCTGATGCTGTTCGTTTCTGTTTCAAGGGGATATTTACATACGCAGTCCTTCTGCATTTTTATTTGTTTTAATCCAATTTCTTTTCATTTTCAATTTATCCCTAGAATTTTCTTTTAATTTCAAATGGGTCCCCTTTAAACGACACATTTTGCGAGGGAAGGGATAAGTTTTTTATTCGGCCCCTCCATGTTGTTCGCATGTTTCAAATTGGTCCTCTATCTTTGTTTTTATTTCAGATTTGCCCAAATTACTGTTTTCATTCAATTTTAGTCTTTACTTTTGGCTATTTTAGCTTTTATTATTAAATTAATTATTTTTAATAATATCATTATTACACTTATTATTGGTTTTTTTATTATTGTTAATATTATTCTATGTATTATTATTACTGTTTTTATTATTATCATCATTAGTAACATGTTGTTATTTTTATTATTTTATTATTATGATATTTTTACTTATATTTATTTAACTAACTTATTTTTTATATATTCATTTTATTATATCGTTTATTTATTTATTTATTCTTTTCTATAATTTTTAAAAAAAATTTCCATTATATTATTAATATTACTATCATTATTATTAATATTATTTTTTTAAACCGTATTACATAATAGTTATTTTATTTATTTGGTTACTATAAGTTATTTTAAAATTTAAATTTCTTAGTTTACTTATTATTTTCTTTTATGGTTAATTTGTTTATTTTATTCATTCATTCTCGTCTTTCTTACTATGATTCACACCATTGTATTTATTCTATTATGTATCTTAACATTGTAATTTATTGTTACATTTTTCTGCAAATCATGTTACATTTTACTCGATGCATTAAAAATTTTGTTTCTAAAATAAACATTATTTCGTATTTTGAAATTCAAAAGGTCGTACCCTAACTTACGGGGTTTCAATTTTCTTGTTAAATCTGAATAAATGAACATTTTTAAAATGTGAATTTTAAATAATCTCGAGAATTAAAAAGAAATTGTATTCTAACTTACGGAATATGATTTCTTTCTAAAAACTGAGATAATCGAATGTCTCTTTCCAAAAATAAATCTTTTCAGTGTTTATTCTCGTTTTCGGAGATTTAAGACATCGTGTCCTAATGTACGGGATGTGATCCTTTCCCTCAATTAGCGCGAAATACGTCATCTCCTCAAATTTTTGTCGATTAAACAATATTTTAATAAAGCATCATATTTTTTAAAATCTCTTCAAATTTTTAATTTTCGACACTAAGACAACTAATTAATCAAATTAGGTACCAATTTTGGGCGTTACAAGGGTGCTAATCCTTCCTCGTGCATAATCGACTCCCGAACCCATTTTTCTGAACTTCATAGACCAAAATTATTTTTTTAAAATAAATCAAATTGTTTATTTAAAACAACCACTTTTCAAGATGACCCGATCACACCTCATCAATAAAGGATTGGTGGCAACTCCCATTTTATCGTTTTCATTTTCAAAAATCGAAGTCGACCCTGTTTTCAAAAAATGGTTTCAACAGCTTGGCGACTCCATTGGGGACATATAAGAGAGTCAAGCCATAAATTGATTAATTCTTGTCTTCTTGTCAAAAGTCGAAGATCTATTTTAAATTTACGATTGCTCCATTTACATTCTTACTGTCATTTTTGTGGTTCATAACATGCTAGCTTGGTTGGTTTAAATCTGTTGATGTGTCTCTACATTTTGTATTGCATGGCCGTTCGATCTTACCCCTCTAAGTGGGAAAGAAACTATTCATTCGTTAGGTTTTCACCTCTGCATAGGATAGTGGATCGCTTTCGGGATACATCTGTACCTATGTCTTCGTGAGATTTTCATATCCGTGTAGCCATAGGGAAATGTATTCCCCTGAACTAAACTCGGTCCGCATGAGCCTATAATGGGTGAGGATAAAGGAATCTGCTAGTTCGAGTACCTTTACTTTAGAACTAAACTGCATATAGTGAACCTTAAGAGCACGCCCTGAGTAGAACTATGCCAGACCCTAGTGGTTACTCAAATAGGTGCTTGATTATTTCCTATTTGTTTTGAGTTCTATTTTTGCACATAATGTTGATTTGTTTTGTTTTGCTCTGACTATGATTGCATGGCATTTCATCATAAAAAAGGTGTCGATTCACGTTTTGATTACTAAATAAAGAGCTTGCTATAGAGAACGAATTTTTTGATAAAATGGAAGATAATGCGATTGTCTGAATATGGTCAGAGAAAACACAATTAGAAAAAGGTAATAGTTCGGCAAAGGGATACATATCAAAATTATGGGACTTCACTCATATTAGCGTGGCACAAAATGATTTTCAGGAATTGAAAGAGATATGAGTCCACTGGGACGATGAAGCCAAGAGACTATTTTACCGTAATTATGGTGATCTGCCCTATTTACTTGATATCAAGGTGGACAAACACTTGTTTCAAGCTTTGACTCAATTTTAGAATCTCGCCTACAGTTGTTTTACCTTTGGGAATGTGGATTTGGTGCCTACTGTAGAGGAGTATACAACATTACTTCGTTGTCTGAATATTCAAGCTGACAAGGCCTATTCTAGAGCCATTAACGTCTCGACTTTTGTAAAGAAGTTAATGAATATCACGGGAATGAGTGAACAATGGGTCGTGTCTCAGATCAAGCAAAAAGGAAAAGGCAAATGTATTCCTTGGAAAAGTCTGCGAGATTTGATTTTGGTACATCCAGATATGAAGAAAAGGGTTGATGTTTTTACTTTGAGTATTTACGAGTTAATGGTTTTCCCTAAAATGCTGGGCCACGTAGATGAGGCAATTTTTGATTTGTTTGATCGACTTGACAAGAAGGTCACGTCTGTTCCCGCAATCTTGGCTGAAACATTTAGATCTTTGAACGCATACCGGAGGGCGGGTGAAGGAAGATTCATTGGATGCGCACAACTATTGTTAGCTTAGTTCTATAGTCATTTCTAGAAAATAGACAAAATTTCTTATTAGGTATTCTCTGAAAATTATTCTCCATTAAAAGAAATAGTGGCTACATCGAGAAGGGATGACATTTTGGAGAAGAAATGGATAGCGATCCTCCAAAATTTTCAAGAAGAAGATGTTGAGTGGAGAGCCCCTAGGATTGTTCCTGATGAGATTCTCTACCGGTATGGCAATTTTGATTGGGTCCCTCTGCTTGGGATTTGGGGAGTTGTTGGATATACTCCTTTGCTCGTATTAAGACAGTATAAATCAAGACAGTTCATACCAGCAACACAGGGATTAGCTTAGTGCGAGTTTGCATATAAAGGTGATAACTACAAGAAAAAGGTTTGAGAAATGTCTAATGCTTGGAACTAGGCCCGTCAGATGAAAAGATTTACTGTAGGTCCGATGATGACCCCCGAATATAATGGGTGGTGGAATAGAAGGATCAATGACAACATCCCTGAGCCAAATCAGGAAGGCGCTTGACCGATGGAAAAATATCTACAAGTAGTCCCCTCCGAGTTAGAAATCATAAAGCAAGATTTTGAAAAGAAGAATGCGGAGCTCGGAAAGAAGATAAAGCAACTAGAGGAGGAAAAGATGCATTTGAGGTTAGATGTTGATGTTTAGAAGTTAGAGGCTGAGAAATGAAAAAGGGAAAGCATAAAATCAAAGAAGATTTGGATAGCTTGAAAACGGATTATAAAAAGTTGCGTATGTTGATGAGAACTGTTGGTTTGGGTAAAACGTCTGAGCAATGGTGGCAAAAGATTCAAGAAGAAAAAGACTAGAGCAGATCAGTGGGAGAAGAAGTCCCATGATGCTTAAGTACGGAAGGACACTTTAAAAAAGATCTTATTAAAGAGCCAAAACGAAAAGGAGAGGTTAACAGCTTGGGTGGAAGAGTTAAAAAATTCACTTTATCAGTATCATAATCACAGATCTGCAATCGATCTGAAAGAGAGCTTAAACGAGATTGAAGAACTGAAAAAGAAGGTAAAAGAACTCAAGACTGCATTAAAAAATAGCGAACTCCAGATTGAACTACTTAAAGCAAATGATGAGCGTTGGAAAGAACAACTCTGCCATTTTCACGATCAAGTTAGGGATAAAGATTATATTATGGGTGAAGCTGTGGCTTAAATACGAGAAGTAGCCGATCATTTATAGACCCTAGCAGTCCAGGCTAACATGCTAAGTGTGAAGTATGAATTAGAATCAGACCGGGGTTAAGAAAAGTTATTCTAAATAGAATTGAATCAGAGTCAATGCCTTCTTTTTTGCATACATCACATGCATTTACATTACATCGCATCATATGCATTAAATTTTTCAAAAGGACCCTGATTAATTAAAGATCATTTTAATTAATCTGGAAACAGACAAAAGTCCATCGACTAAGCATCGTTATGGGACTCGTGCCAAAACAAAAGCTATAGACCAAAGGTTGGAAAAATTAGAGCAAACGCAAAAGGAGATGCAGGATCAACTACAAATACAGATGCAAGAACAATTGGCCAAAATTTAGCTTGGTATAAGGGATCAAATGCTAGAATCCCAGAGAAGCATGATAAGCCAGTTAACGCAATTGCTGGCTGGGGGAAAGAAAAAAGAAAGAGCCCTATGATCAACACGGGAGACAACAACGAGGACTCTGCTTATCCTCCAGGCTTCACCCTAACGAACATCTAAACACAACCACAAAGGGTGTCTATCAACATCAGACCTCAATATCAGACCGGTGCTTCGACACTGATAAGCTTCCCGGTGGGTTCAAGTTCTAACCTCGGAACAATCTAGCAAATCTCATTGTCCCCGACCTTGATGATATAGTGGAAATAGGAAAGGTAAGAGTGAAGCTCCCAAAGTAATTGAAAGATTGATGCAAATGGCTAAAGGAGAAATTCAAGGCATTGGAAAGCGCTGATTATTATTATGGAATGGATGCTAAGGAATTGAGCCTAGTCCCAGATCTAGTACTCCCTTCAAAATTCAAAATGCCAAAGTTTGAAAAATATAACGGGACCAGCTGCCCTGAGACTCACATTACAATGTTCTGTCAGAGGATGACAGGATATATTAATAATGATCAGTTATTGATTCACTGTTTTCAAGACAGTTTGACTAGGGCTGTAACCAAATTGTATAATCAGCTAAGCTGTGCCCAAATTAATTCATGGAAGGACTGGACACAGACTTTCATGAAACAATATGGCCACGTGACAGATATGGCCCCTGACAGAATCACTCTACAAAATATAGAGAAAAAGCCAAACAAGAGCTTCAGGCAATATGCTCAAAGATAGAGGGAGATAGCCACGCAAGTTCAACCGCCTATCCTAGAGAAGGAAAAGACCATGCTTTTCATTAATACATTGAAGGCTCCATTCATTAATCACATGCTAAGAAGTGCAACTAAGAGTTTTTTGGACATAGTGATGTCTGGAGATATGATAGAAAATACAATTAAGTACGAAAAAATAGAGGCTGGGGAAAGCACAAAGAGATCAACCCTAAGGAAAAGGGAGAATGAGGTGACAAAAACAAGCATAGGTTATTCAAAACCAATCACTGTGAGTCAGCCAAAGACAGCGACCACTAGCCATCAGGGCCCCCCAAGGCAGGAATCAAATACAAAGATAAATACAGAAAGGCTACAGTTCACACCTATACTAATGACATATAGGGAGCTGTATCAGAGCTTGTTTGATGTACACGTGGTATTCTTTTTTTATCTAAAACTTATGCAACCTCTATTTCCCAAATGGTATGACGTAATTGCTCAGTGTGAATATCATGCAAGAATCACTGGACATCTAATTAAAAATTGCACCGCATTTAAAAAGTTGATTGAAAGGTTCATAAAATTAAGAATTGTAAAATTCAACGATCTATCAGGACCAAATGTGGCAGGAAACTCGTTACCCAATCACGAGTAAATGGGATAAATGAAGGCGGGAGTAGGAATATCAAATATGATGTTGCGGAGGTTAAAAGCCCTCTAAGATGGGTTTGGAAAGAGATGGTAAAGAGGGGATTAATCGTACTAGATTTGGAAGAGAGATTTGAAGAGATGATGAACTATTGTGAGTTCCATAGTGGAGAAGGGCATGAGATCCAAGAATGCATTGAGTTCGAAGCCCCAATGCAAGATCTGATGGATAATAAAGAAATTAAACTTTATGAAGATGTTCAAGGCCCAAAAGAAGGAAATATATGCGTATTAGAGGGAAAATTAACAATGAAGGTTAACTACCTGGTGGTAATTATTTCACGACCAAGAAGCAATAAAGTTGGAGTACAAATGGCACCAAGGGTCATAATTCAAAAGCCTACAATCTTTCCCTATAAGGACAGCAAGAGAGTCTCTTGGAACTATGACTGCAATGTGATGATCCCGGAAGAGGAAAACCCAATGGGCGCTCCAAAGGAGGACCAATATATGAGTTTCTGCATGCGTAACAGGAAGTGCTACGATTCAGCAAATACAGAAGTGGAATTTGTAAAAGGAAAAATTTTAACGGTTGAACAAAAGAAAGAAAAAGTGGCCGAACGTGAATCGCCTATTAACGAGCCGGTAAATGAAGATGAAGCTAAGGAATTCTTCAAGTTCTTAAAGCACAGTGAGTATAGCGTTGTAGAGCGGCTGCATAAACAACCAACTCGTATATCAGTGCTAGCTTTACTTTTAAGCTCAGAGGTACATCGCAGCACATTGATGAAACTATTAAACGAAACTTATGTTGCTAAGGATATTTCTGTCAACAAGCTAGACCGTCTTGTTAACAACATAGTACCGGTAATTTTATTTTTTTTAATGATGATGAAATACTACCCGAGGGCATGAGATCGACCAAGTCTCTGTACATGACCACCCACTGTAAGGGGTATACATTACCGGGGGTACTGATTGACAATGGATCGACACTGAATGTCTTACCTCTATCTATATTGAACAGGTTGCTTGTAGATAGCTCTCATATGAAGACATGCCAAAACATAGTGAGAGCATTCAATAGCATTGAAAGGAAAGTAATGGGAAGGATTGAGATACCTCTTTAGATTGGTCTAAACACATACAAGGTAGATTTCCTAGTGATGGACATCAAGCCTTCTTACAATTACTTGTTAGGGAGGCCTTGGATACATTTAGCGGGGCCAGTGCCTTTATCACTGCACCAAAAGTAGAAGTTAGTAACAAAAGGTCGGTTGGTGACGATAAATACAGAAGAAGACAGCATTGCAGCTGTAACCAGTGACACACCATATTTAGAGGCAAATGATGAAGCGATTGAATGTTTGTTTCAATCTTTAGAATTTGTGAACGTAACATTCATTACCAATGAGAACAGTATCCCAATGCCTAAGATATCCAAAACTACGAGAATGAGCTTACAACTGACAGTCAGAAAAGGAGCATTACCAAGAAGGGGACTTGGGAGACACCTTCAAAGAAGGTTTGAGGCACCAATGCTAAAAGACAAACAAGACCGTTTTGGCTTAGGATTCAAGCTAGATGTGAGATAAAGACAGAAGGAGTTGGAAAAGAAACAAGAGAAAAGAAGAGCACATTTAAGCGGGGTAGAGGCCAAATGGGAACTAATGACATTTCCCAATATATCCAGAACATTTATGTTAGGAGGAATTATTCACCCTAAATGGAAGATGCTAAGAAAGGAAACTGCTGAAGAGATGATAGGAAATCTAAACATCAACGCCATATCATAAGAGGAAATGGCGAAAGAAAACTTATTGGGCATCCGCCCTTATGAGCCTAAAAGTGTTCTGAACAACTAGACTGCAGAAGAGATTCCTATAGTTTTTAGAGCTGATTTAGAGTAATGTTCAAAACATGTTTGTTGATTTAAGCCTAGAGGCAATAAGAATCTTTTCTGAAATAGGCCAATGTCTAGTATCTTTATTTCAATAAAAAATGTGTTTTTTTGTGTATCACTTTGAGCAAATATTCTTTTATTCTTTCATTTCTTCTTGCACTTCATTCATAATCACGCCATACAGCTAGCTATTCTTAAATTCATTTATTCTTTGGATATTCCTTCGTGCTTATAGCAGGTTTCCAGATATTAATAATATGAGCGACGCTGCTATTAATCCAGAGTCCCTTTTTGAGTGAGACATGTGTCTAGAGGGATTTTAGGATCTTAAAGATGACAGAGACTGTAACTTATCTCTAGAGTTGTTAAGGATGATAGAACAAGAGAAGAAACAGATTTTACCTCACAAAGAGACGGTAGAGGTTGTGATCTTGGAAGAAGGAAAAGAAGTAAAAATCAGAACTTGCATAGCTGAAGAAACAAGACGAGACCTCATTGAGTTACTTCAAGAATTTAAAGATGTTTTCTCATGGTCGTATCAAGATATGCCAGGGTTAAGCATTGATATTGTGGTACACTGCCTCTCCGTAAAGGAAAAGTGCAAGCCAGTTCAACAGAAGCTTCGAAGGATGAGACCCGATGTTGTGGTAAAAATAAAAGAGGAGGTCAGAAAGCAGTTCGATGCTGGGTTCTTACAAGTGGTTAAATACTCAGAATGGGTAGCCAATATTGTCTCTGTTCCTAAGAAAGATGGAAATGTACAGATGTGTGTAGATTACAAAGGCTTAAACAAAGCCAACCCAAAAGATAATTTTTCATTGCCTCACATTGACACTTTAGTGGATAATACGACATGCTACTCACTGTTCTCTTTCATTGACGGCCTCTCTGGATATAATCAAATAAAGATGCATCCTGAAGACAGGGAAAAGACCACATTCATAACCCTATGGGGAACATTTTGCTATAAGGTGATGCCATTTGGATTAAAGAATGTGGGAGCAATGTATCAAAGAGCCATGGTAACCTTATTTCATGACATGATGCACAAGGAAATTGAGGTTTACGTCAATGATATGATTACAAAATCCCAAACAGAAAAGAAGCACGTGCGAGTTTTAAGGAAGTTATTTTTTAGGTTGAAAAAATTTCAGTTAAAACTCAATCCAAAAAAATGTACTTTCGGGGCTAGGTCAAGAAAACTACTAGGTTTCGTGGTCAATGGAAAAGGAATTGAGATCGACCCAGACAAAGTCAAGGCTATATAAGAATTGCTTCTACCGTACACTCAAAAGGAAGTTCAAGGTTTCTTAGGAATGCTAAATTACATTGCCTGATTTATTTCAAAACTAACTGAGAAATGTGACCCCATGTTTGGTTTTCTTAAGAAATACAATTCAGGTGTATGGGATGATAAATGCCAGAAAGCTTTTGACAAAGTTAAACAATACTTGTCCAATGCCCTAGTGCTGACGCCATCTAGTCCAGATAGGCCACTGATACTGTATTTGTCAATATTCAACAATTCTATGGATGTGTGCTTCGTCAATACGGTTAGATTGGACAGAAGGAAAATGCTATATATTACCTCAGTAAGAAATTCACTGAATGTGAAATGAGATACTCGCCAATTGAAAAATTATGTTGCGCCTTAGTTTGGACAACTCAAAGATTAAGGCAGTAAATGTTGTACCATACGACTTGGTTAATCTCAAAGCTGGATCCTCTAAAGTATATGATGGAGTCGACTACTTTGAATGGAAGGATGGCAAGATGGCAAATTCTAGCTAGTAGAGCTCTAGAAGATTACAAGCCTTTGAACTTTGATTTCCCTAATTAAGATCTAATGTATGTGGCAACTACTGAAGAAGATACTCCAGAAGATTGTCCTTGGATATTAAACTTTGACAGAGCCTCAAATGCTGTTGGTAACAGAACTAAGACAATCCTGATACCCTCAAATGGAGACCATTATCCATTCATTTGCAAATTGGATTTTGATTGCACCAACAATATGGTAGAGTACGAAGTGTGTATCATGAGAATCCGTGCAGCCATAGAACATAAAATCAAAATGTTAGAAGTGTATAGGGATTCTGCACTAGTGATCTATCAGCTTAAAGATGAATGGGAAATAAGAGACCCCAAATTGATTAATTATCGAAAGTTAGTTTTGGAATTAATTGAGGAATTTGATGATGTCACCTTCTATTAACTCCCGTGAAATGAAAACCAGATGGCTGATGCATTGGCTAGATTAGCTTCTATGATCAGGGTAAATGAACAAGGGGATATGAAGCCTATCCAAATAAATATTCACGAGGCTCCGACTTATTGTTACAACATCGACGAAGAAAAAAGAAAAGATAATCATCCTTGGTATCACGATATACTGTGATATGTGAAGAATCATGAATACCCTGATCACGTAGCTGAGAATTATAAAAGAACATTAAGAAGGCTGACCAGTGACTATGTCTTAGACGGAGAGATGTTATATAAAAGGAGAAAAGATCAAGTGCTACTAAGATGTGTAGATGCTGTCGAGGCTAAGAAAATCTTGAAAGAGGTCCATGATGGTGTTTGTGGAACACATGTTAATGGTTCCACCATGGCCAAGCAAATTATGAGATTTGAATATTATTGGTCCACAATGGAAGGAGATTGTATCAGTTATGCCAAGAAGTGTCATAAGTGCCAAATTTATGGAGATAAAATTCATGTACATCTTTCACCTCTTCATGTTATGACGTCTCCATAGCTTTTCTCTATGTGGGGTATGGATGTCATTGGGCTGATCTCACCAAAAGCTTCCAATGGGCATCGGTTCATTTTTGTGATCATTGTTACTTCACCAAATGGGTAGAAGCGGCGTCATATACTAATGTCACAAAGTCGGCAGTCAGTAAGTTTTTAAAAATAGACATCATATGCTGATATAGAATGCCAGAAAGGATCATATCTGACAATGTACTGAATTTGAACAACAATATGATAGCAGAGGTCTGCAGTCAGTTCAAGATTAAACACCACAACTCGTCACCATATCGCCTAAAAATGAATGGTGCGGTAAAAGCGGCAAATAAAAACATCAAGAAAATCGTGTGAAAAATGACTGGGATTTACAAATATTGGCATGAAAAGTTACCATTTGCCCTCTATGCTTATCGAACGTCTATCAGGACCTCTACTGGGGCAACGCTTTTCGTATTGGTTTATGGAATGAAGGCAGTTTTAACCATTGAAGTCAAAATTCCTTCTCTCCGAGTATTGGCTGAGCTAAAGTTAGATGAAGCAGAATGGACCCAATCTCGATATGACCAATTGAACATAATTGAAGAAAAAATGTTAAAAGCTATCCGTCACGGTCAAATGTACGAAAAACAAATAATGCGAGCTTACAACAAAAAGGTTCATCCTAGAGAATTCCATGAAGGAGACCTAGTGTTGAAGAAAATCCTACCTATATAAAAGGACTTTAGAGGTAAGTAGATGCCTAGCTGGGCATGACCTTATGTGGTAACAAGGGCCCTTTTTGGAGGAGCATTGATATTAACTGAGATGGATGGAAAGAGTCTGCCTAACCCAGTAAATGCGGACTCAGTCAAGAAGTATTATTCTTAAAAAGAAAAAGAAAAAAAAAAAGAAAAAGAAAAGAGAAGACAAATGAGAGGCTAAAGCGAAAACTCGCAAAGGGCACCTTGAGACTAAAAGGGTTTTCAATTGAAAAACCCGTGAAAGGGCAATTCAAATTTTGATTGAAGGTGGGGCATGCGGTGGTCTTGCTATGTCTGAATTAGCAAGGATGAGGTATGCTACATCTTGAAGCATCAACAAAGTACTCTAGATCTCCTAAACACATGTTGAGCTCAAAATGGTCCTCAAGAAGGCCGTACAGAGAAGCTCAAGCTGCGATATCTGGGGCACTTATTTTCCCCTTCACCTATTTTGTATTCAAGTAATGTTTTCTATCTTTAATCCATTCTTTTCAGATTTTGTTCCTGATAAATTGCAGTTTTATTCATCATTATAATCTTTTTCAAGAATTTTGCATTGAAATAACGATTAATGGACTAATAACACTTTCACAAAAGGAGTTCTGCATATTACTTTAGAAGATTCTAAATAGTGTAGGAACCTGAAACAGGACTATTATTTAGAACTCACCAAACCTAAGGGTTAGAAATATTGGAAAAGGAAGAGTCTAAATTATGACTATTTCCTCGGATTTTCTATCAAAGATATCAGCTGAACAAAATGATAGGATATTACGTCAATGATACAACCTTGATGAAACAATGAGTGATGTCAACCTAAGCATTAAAAGGGATCATTCTCATGACATTCTACATTCATACAAATATCATTTATAACACATTTAGTTAGGAGCTTTTGATTCATTCTGGTCATGGCATCCTAATCATTTGACATAAGCATGGCTCTAGGCAATCGATTGTACAAGTCATGTTACCCAGAGAGTGGTGTAACAGATCGATGATGTTACAAAATCCATACCCCTAAAATTTTAGTGGGATGGATTAAAGTAATCATGACAAATCTTATCTCTTTGAAGTTGTAGAGGAGTAGATTAAAGCCACAAACCTTATCTCCCTGAAGTTACAGTGAAGTAGGTTGAAGATACAAGTCTTATCTCCCTGAAGTTGTAGTGGAGCAGACTGAATATAGCAAATCTCATTTTCCTGAAGTTGCAGTGGAACAGATTGAAGCTAAAAATTATAGATCTTATCTCTCTGAAGTTGTAGTAGAGCAAATAAAAAAATCTCATGTCCCTGAAGTTGCAGTGGAGTAGATTGAAGATGGCGAATCTTATCTCCCTGAAGTTGCAGTGGAGCAGATAGAAACAATAAATCCTATACCTCTAAAGTTGCAGTTGGTTGGATTAAATCTACTGTAGCAAGTCTTATTTCCTTAAAATTATGGTGGAATAGACTAAAGCTGCAAGCTACTGATATTATCTCCCTGAAGTTGCAGTGGAGCAAATCGAAGCAAGAGTTCCTGTACCCCTGAAGTTGCAGTGGGTTAGAACAAGGCTACTTGAAGAGAAGAAGCGCCAAGAAGTCAAGATTCGACAAGACTGGGCAAAATTGATCCTTTTTGAAAGTTTTTACTCCATTCCCGTTACACGACAATGAACAAAGAGGGGAAACTGTAACACCCAATTTTTGCCAGGGGCCCAATAAGACCCAAAACCAAATAAAAAACCAAAGTCTATTAATTAATAGTCCTTTTTATAACTTAAACCCAATCCAAAGACGTAAGCTGTCAGCCCAGACCCAATAAAAGAAACAAAAAAAAAACAGGCCTAATGGCCCAAATACCTACCCTAGCAGCCCAAACAATAAACATAAAAACAAAAAAGAAAACTCTAGCTGCTAGCCGCCCTAAGCCTTCAGCACCACCCCACATTCTCCTCCACCACCTCATGTCTCTCCACCACGCACCACGCCATCCACGTTCGTCTGTACCTGCAAGCATGTAACAACAAAAACAGTTGTAAATTTGGTTATATAAAGCCACAAATAGATTTGTAAAAGGGTTAGATTATTTTTTATATACATCAAAAACATATTCAAACAAAAGAAAAAAATAAGAAATACGAAATCAATACCAAAATATACAAACACAAGCCTTCGAGTATCGCAAATAAAAACCAAACATTTCAAAAGCAAGGCATTCGGGTTAAGGTTGCTGCATTTTTTATTTTTTTTTCTATTTTTTTCCCTTCGAAACTGTTTATATACTTATATCACTTTATTTTTTTTCAAAACTATTTATATATAAACATATATTAAAAAGAGTTTAAAAGAAGAAAAAAACTTACTTTTTTACCTCACCGGAAAAAGGTCGACTTTTGGCCTTCCCGCCCCCGCGGTCGGCGGCACCGACCCCGGCAAACTGCGGTCGATGCAGCAGTGATTGGCCGTATTCTGGCCGAAACCAGGGGCTCTGTAGAGAGAGCAAAAGGAAAAGGGGATTTTGTTTTTTGGAAATGAGAAAGAATGAAATTTTTTTAAAAAACTTTTGGCTTATATAGTGTTTTAAAAATGGCGTTGTTTTGATGTTTAGGTTCAAAGGCCAAAACGACGTCGTTTTGGCCTCCGACCTGTGACCTAACCTATTGGCTCCCAAGATCCGCGTGTTTTTTAACGGAAGGACTAATTGCACTTTTAGTCATTCCGCTTTTTTATTGTTTTGCAATTAAACTTTTTATTTTTTTTATTTTGCACCCTACAACTTATTTCAATGTCCAATTTAGTCCTCCTGGTGCTGCGCATTTCTGTTTCAAGGGGATATTTACATGCCCAGTCCTTCCGCATTTTTATTTGTTTTAATCCAATTTCTTTTCGTTTTCAATTTATCCCTAGAATTTTATTTTAATTTCAAATGGGTCCCCTTTGAACGACGCGTTTTGGGAGGGAAGGGATTATTTCTCTATTCGGCCCCTCCATGTTGTTCACGTGTTTCAAATTGGTCGTCTATCTTTATTTTTATTTCAGGTTTGCCCAAATTACTGTTTTCAGTTCAATTTTAGTCTTTTTTTTTTTGTTATTTTGGCTTTTATTATTAAATTAATTATTTTTAATATTATTATACTTATTATTGTTTTTTATTATTGTTACTATTATTCTATGTATTATTATTACTGTTTTTATTATTATCATCATTAGTAACATGTTATTATTTTGATTATTTTGATTATTTTGATTATTATTATTATTATTATTATTATTATTATGATATTTCTACTTATATTTATTTACCTAACTTATTTTTTATATATTAATTTTATTATATCGTTTATTTATTTATCCTTTTCTATAATTTTTAAAATTTTTTTCCATTATAATATTATTAATATTACTATCATTATTATTAATATTTTTTAAAAACCATTTACGTAATAGTTATTTTCTTTATTTGATTACTATAAGTTATTTTAAATTTTAAATTTCTTATTTTATTTATTATTTTCTTTTATGGTTAATTTGTTTATTTTATTCATTCATTCTCGTCCTTCTTACATCGTTGCATTTATTCTATTATGCATATTAACATTGTAATTTATTGTTACATTTTTCTGCAAATCATGTTATATTTCACTAGATGCATTGAAAATTTTGTTTCTAAAATAAACATTATTTCGTATTTCGGGATTCGAAAGGTCGTACCTTAACTTACGGGATTTTGATTTTCTCGTTAAATTCGAATAAACGAACATTTTTAAAATGCGAATTTTAAATAATCTCCAGAATTAAAAAGAAATTGTATTATAACTTACGGAATATGATTTCTTTCTAAAAACTGAGATAATTGAATGTCTCATTCCAAAAATAAATCTTTTCGGTATTTATTCTCATTTTCCGGAATCTAATGCATCGTGTCCTAACTTAAGAAACGTGATCATTTCCCTCAATTAGCGCGAAATATGTCATCTCCTCAAATTTTTTTCTGGTTAAATAATATTTTAATAAAGGATCGTATTTTTTAAAATCTCTTCAAATTTTTAATTTTCGACACTAAGACAACTAATTAATCAAATTAGGAACCAATTTTGGACGTTACGAGGGTGCTAATCCTTCCTCGTGCGTAACCGACTCCCGAACTCATTTTTCTGAACTTCATAGACCAAAATTGTTTTTTTTTTTAAATAAATCAAATCGTTTATTTAAAACAACCACTTTTTGAGGTGACCCAATCACACCTCATCAAAAAAGGATTAATGACGACTCCCATTTTGTCATTTTTATTTTCAAAATTTGAAGTCGACCCTGTTTTCAAAAAATGGTTTCAACACCTACTTCCTTTAATACCAACTTCCTTCACCCATTCTGCAGTTTTCACCTTTTTCTTTTTTGTAGAAATTTATTAAATTCTGTCCGCATTTCAATTAATTTTCATCTTTATCCAACCAATGCATGTCTTAATTTGAGATATATTTATTTTTATAAACTTTTCTATACATATTACAAATTGAAATGGAAACGTAACAATAGAATGTAAATCCTCACTTTTGAAATGCCAAGCATACCACGGTTGATTAATTAATTTCTATAAAAGGAAAAATTGTATTATAAAATAAATTACATTTTTTCTCATCTATCAATTCCGGTTATATATTTTATACTAACAATTAAATTTATTAAAAAAATTGATTTTAATTTATAAAACTTAAAAAATCATAATCTCATATATTGACCTGATAATCAAAATAATTACCACTTTAAATGTAATCTAGATTCGAATCGCACTAATTATATTATTGTTAAAACTTTGAACTCCTATTATAATTTATAAAAAAAAAAATCTAAAGGACCCCCAAAAAGTAATGCATCATTGCTCCATCATCAAAAGTGATGGTTTAATCTAAGACTTGGTCCCGTATAATACTCATCTCTCTTCTTTTTCCCTATTTTGTAGCTTCCAAAAAAAATGATGGTTTAACAAGTATATAAGAAAAAATAAAACTAATAACACTATTATGTGAAAATTTAAGTTCATTCATAACCCTAAAAAACCTGCAGCATTCCTGGAAGACTGTCCCTAAATTTCCTTCTCCGGAAAAACTTTTGCTTCTTTTTATGTTGGATTTCTTTTTTAATCCCCCCACTCTTAGTTGTGAATTGGAGGTTTTCTCCTAGCTGGAGAATAGTCCATTTCAACAGTGTCCATAATGTTGACATAGTGGTGATAGACGTCCGGGTGTTGGGAAGTTGTCGGTGAACCAACAAGGAATTTCTCTTGCTTCCCACCATTTTCTTCCTCGACGGCTGGTTTGAGTGTTGAAATTGGTATAACTTTGTTTTCTCCCTTCTCTTCTCTCTGTTTACATAAGTCACATGTAAAGGGAAGGGAAGATCTAAACCGTAGCTATGGAAATGTACATGTTAAACTATTAACTATAAACCAACCTTTGAAATGGTGGAAGATGTAGGAGTTATAGCAGTAGTTGCAGTAAAAAGTTTCCTACCATTTCCTGCAAAAATGAATGTTAAAAAATTGAATCTGCTTTAGATTGAGATGTATACGTGTTGGATTTGTTGCACTACAAGACAACATGGACTTTGTCCATGGTTTTTGATTGATAAAACTTTGAATTCTTACACAAATCAAATGCCCCCATAATCCTATAATATGGACCAGTAAAAGGGAAATTATTTTTCATATATGGTTAGACGAGCTCCTTGGTGGACAAAAGGAATTTGTCAGATTACATGGCCTTGTTAACGGTTTTTATGAGGGCTTTAAAGAATAATGAAACAACTAGCTAAGCCTGGTAGTTAAAATATGGTAAAAAACTAATCCTAGGGAGGGAAATTTTAATGGTGCCTTGGCCTGTGCTTCCTAGGTCCATAGTAGTCTTCATGAATGCTTGGTAACCAGTGATGTGATTTTCTCTTCTTGGTACCTGTACAATGCCCTTGTTTGCAGAGAAGGATATCTCCCATAACTCCATTACTGTTTTTCATCAAAGCACCTTCCTGTATAGGATCATGTCCAGCCGGTTTGAAACTTTTCTCCAAGCGAATCCCTACAAAAGAAACAAGATTAGATGTCAGAAGTTAATGATATATAAATATGTAATGGCAATGCAGTAAAGAAGAATTCCTGCCATACCTTGAACGCTAGAAAGGTAAATGATGAACAAGACCAGAAGGGAGACTGCTAAGCGGGAAGGCCTCATTTGTGAAGAGATATATGGGATTTATGTGTTTCAGTAGTTGGTTTCTCTTTCACTGTTGGTACAAGAACTTGGATGTTAGTCCTTTTGAATTATCGATTAGTGTGGGAAGTTAACCCCCTTTAATATATGCTATTTGGCTTTTAGGACCCACATGGAAGTTTTCCCAATTTAAATTGGAAAAAGAAAAGAAAAAGACCAATCATTAGGGCACCCCATATACCCCCATTATTCAATAATGGACCGTGAGTTGGTCTTGTTTTAAGACCCTTTGCTATAGGGGACATAATGGGATACTCTCCACTATGGTGAACTTTTAAATGTCAATGAAACCCAACATATTTGTGAAAATTGCCTTAAAGAACGAAAAACAACATGACTTTTGGGAGATAGCTTGAGGGTTTTCTGAAATCATGTTTTAGACTCTTATTTTAAAACCATGCAATAACAAATAATAATAATAATAATAATTCTCATTCAAGTTGGTTGTACAGATGGTACAATCCATACTAGAAATTAAATATTAAAATAATAATAATAGACCATGTGGTACATTAGTTGCTCACACTATAGTCAAAATGATTTTACGTAACAGTTAAATTTGCAATGTTTAAAAATATTGTCAGCTAAAATATTATTAGGTAGTGGATATAAAAAGTGTTGCATTATATTAAACATTATGCAACAATTTTCAAGTAATAATTTATAAGTGTTGCATTTTATTGTATTAAGCAACACCCTAGCAATACTGTATTTATATTGTTGCTTAAAACTATTTTGATAACCAATATATAGAAAATCGTTGCATATTTTGAAAATCTAAAATAATAATAATAAAATTTCTTATTTAGACAATGGTTCGCTTTTTGTGTTGTCAAGTCTTTCTAATATCTCATAATCGTTGCTTTTAATATCATCATTTACAACATATATAATGTTGTATAAATTCTTTTTTATATAAGAACTAATTATTTATTAATTAATATATACACAAATGTTCAACTATGTATTAATTATTAAGATGCCAAGTGTGTTTTGTATTAGTGGTGTCTATTATGCGTTGAGGTTTATCTTGATTTTTTTATAATACTATATATATATATATATATATATATATATAAATAATTTTAGTTGACTAAAAATATATATGCTTTATAGTAATTTTGACTATCCTAATGCATGATACTGAATATAAGGTTTAATGGGATAAATTTTGGTTTTGGTTTTTTGGTCTTGCTTTATTTATTGGTTTCTAGTTGCTTTATCTGATTCTTGTTTGAATCTTGTTCAAATATTGTTTTAGCTGATGGAATAACGGGTGATACTGGTATTCCCCCAGATGGAATATCGGATGGACATGATTTGTCATTTTCATCTATGCATAACTTTTTTTAAGTAAAAAATGAATTATGATTGTAATGTTTCATATCTTTTCATTTTGACATTTTAATTACTTGATCATTTATTTGATTTTGTGAAGGTCAATAGCCTTTAGTATTTTTTTTTTTTTGTGGTAGCATTTTATTAAATATATTATTGAAATTACTTGTTTAAATGTACTCATAGGATGATTGAAATGAAGGACATGAGAAGTTTGGCACTTAAAATTTTCCAAGCATGGGAAATGAGGAGAATTTCGATACTTGAAACTTACTACAATGTTGCTTATCTTCTTAATTTTGTTTTGAAGAAAACATAAAATGTTTCAGACTTCTTTTTTTTCTTTTGTTTCTTTTATGTGGGTTTAGAATATAAAATAATGTTTTTAAGTATTAGGCTGTCTTGTTGAATGTTTGGACATATTTGAGTTATTAATGTTTACTTGTAGTTGTTGCTTAAAGAAAAAAAATTGTTGCTTACAATTTAAAAAAATTGCTGCAAATTGATAGATAAGTGTTGCAGAAAGCGTTAATTTTTCAAATAAATATTGTTTCATTTAATTTATAAATGATTTATTTAAATTATCAATGTAAACATTAAAATATATCGTTATTTAAAAGAAAAAAAAAATTTCTTATAACATCTTGATAGGTATAAAAAAAATGTTGCAATAAGTGTTAAAAAATTTTACATTTTCTTTCAGATAAACGTTACATCTAACTATAAAAAAATATTATATAAAACAACAATAGTAACATTAGAATAAATTATTATTTAAAAATAAAAGCGTTGCTTTTAAATTTAAGCAACAACCACGAAGTATTGCAATAATTGTAAAAAGTGTTGCATTTTTTTCAAATAAATATTGTAATCTAAAATATCAGTGGCAACATCAAAACAAACCGTTATTTAAAATAAAATAAGTATTGCTTTTAAGCTTAGACAATGACCACATACACAACGGTCACAAAACCGTTGCATAAGGTCTAATGCAACGAAATTTGCCACGTTGCTTAAGGTTATTTTTGTTGTAGTGTTATCTCATCCCTTAATAATGTGGTTGGAGATTCGATCTCTACTAATAAGAATAGAGTACATTTCATCACAAATCATTTACCTCTTCAAAGAGTATCCACTGCGAGAGAATTAATTACTGCTACTAATTATAGGTACCTTAATTTCAACTTAAAATAATTAATAATTATTATCATAAGCTGTTTTTTCTTATAGTAAAGATACTAGTACTTGAGCGAAAGACATCAAACAATTCAAAAAAATTCTTAATTTTTCTATTTCCCATAATTAATTTATAATAAAATTGTTTACATATCTTTAAGCTATATATATATATATATTTATTAAGGCAAAATTTAGTCTCCAAGCTTGATTAATATTTTCAAATTAGTCCAAAACTTTTCTTTTTGTCAATATTAATTCTGGTGGTTGGTATGTTTTTCCAACTTTGATCCCTCTGGTAGCATGGCATGAAGAAATTGTGCCACATTATCACCTAAATTTTTTGTTAAAAGATTATAAAATTTTAAATGCTGAAATGACATAATATTAGAGTGCTATATTATCACATGGATAAAATTTGAAATAAACTATTAAATTTCAATATTATATAGACAAAAAAAATTAAGAATTAAATTGAAAAAAAAAAGTAAAAATCAAGAATTAATGTTGGTTTATTAAGAGCTCATTAAGCTCTTTATCTTCACTTCTTTGGGGTAATTTTTTTTCCATGGTATATATTTCCTTGTATATGTTTAATCAGACCAAACATATATGTGTGTCTTCGCATGCATGGTCGCTTTGATGCAATAGTCTTAGTCAACAAGTTTCCCAAATTCATGTAACTATATTTGTGTTAGAGTCCACGTAGATCCTTGATAAATTATATATATACAGGGCGAAGTTAAAAAATTTCAAGAGAAGCAGAGATAATGAGCAATAATAATATAAAAATAACAATTAATTAAAAAAATAATTTAATAAATAAAAATAAGTTAGAAAGAAATTTTAAAATTTATTTGAATTGCACTCTTTAATCCTTGACTTCACTAAAATTATCAATTATTTTGTTTACATCAAATTTTTATGCAATTCCTTTCTCATTGTACACAACTAAAGAACTTCTCAAAATAATCTTCCATCTTGCAACGAAGTCGAGTCTTCACAATCTTCATAGCAGAAAAAGTAAGTTCTGAGGATGCAGTTGAAACTGGAAGAGTCAATATAAGACGAATCAATCTATCAATGAGTGGGCACATGACTGACTTTCCACTCTCAACTAAGCTTCTATAAAGTTCAGAAAGTGTTGATATTTTTCTCAAATCAGGATGCTTACATACTTCAAGTTCAGAATGCTTCAACTCATATGGGAGACATTCTTTCTCTTGCTGAGAAAAATCACCTGGATAGAACTTGTTTACAAGAATGCAAATTTTATCAATATCAAATAACTTGAAAAACTCTTTGGGATCTAAAGTTGTAGTAAGAGTGAGAAGCTCGACAACATGTTTGTTAAATCTACTATTCAATTCTTCCAATTGAGTATCTATTGTAGCAAAAGATATATCCACTCGATAATGCTGCTCCACTGTAACATCTTACTTCTTGTTACGGCCACGACCCACAATGTATTAAGCATACATATCTAGAAAATCCAACTCCCAAGTTTGACAAAAAGATATCACATTTTTCAACAATTCATTCCATCCATTATCTCTCAACTTTTGAATTAAATATTTTGTTGTCGAAACTAAACTCATGGCATTTAATATATATTGAGAATGACGTTGCAAAGCTTGACAAAGGTTAGTATCCCCTAAAACTTCCTTCATCATATGCAAAATAAAAATAAACTCAAAAGATCTCAATCTATTATATGCGTTATGAGCATCTCCTCACTGAAAATAGTTAGTACTAATATTTTTTAGATTTTCAAGAACCATGCTAATAGCATTGTTTATTGTCACTAAACTAGTAACTGAATTTAAATGGAAACTCCATTGAGTCTCACTAGGACGTTGTCAAGTGCCAATATGATTCATTCTTGTTCCAGTTGCTACCTCATTGATGGATACCAAACGAGTTATTTCAGTTGCTTGAATACCAAACGAGTTATTTCAACTACCTCATTGATGGACACCAAACGTTGTAAAGAAGTAGAAACAATATTAATAATATCAAACAAGTCTTTAAAGAATTGATGCACTTCAACAACTTCTCTAGCTGCTACAACCAATGCTAACTAAAGACGATGAGCAAAATAATGAATATAATAAACATATCGACACTTATTCAAAATCAAAGCTTGCAATCCATTAAATTCCCCACGCATATTGCTTGTTCCATCATAGTCTTGACCTCGGATATTTTGTCAGTCAAAACTATGTTGCAAGAGAACATTAAAAATCTCATTCTTCAAAGTCAATGATGCAGGATCTTTAACATGGACTATATCAAAAACCCGTTTTTTTACTCGTCCTTGTTTATCAACAAATCTCAAAACAATTGCCTTTGCTCTTTGTACGGGCCTAAATTTGCCCGGGCCGAAACTGAAATAAAAATAATAAAGTCCAAAAACCAAACCCACGGCCCAAACTATATTACAACCCAAAACAATTGTAGGCCCAATGGCCCGAAATTTCAAACACTTTCGGGAACCCTTAAACCCTAGTGCGCCGCTCCCCACGTGTTTGGTCGGCACGTCCGACGCTCGAGGCTCAGCACCACCTACCCTCTACTCATTGACCTGCGCCAGAACCTACAAACAAACAAAAAGAAAGAAAGCAGAGAAAACGATAACACGCAAACGATGGTACAACAGAGAGCAATAGTAAACAGTGATGAAACAATGTAATAATTTGGCTATAAAGCCATATTAAAATCAATGTAATGGAGGATTTTGGAATACAAAAAAAAAAGGGATTGAACATTTAAGGTTATTTTTTCATTTCCGTTTACCTTATTTTTTTCTTTAAGTCTTTTTATTTATTTCATTTCCATTTACACTCAAAAATAATAAAGAGGAAAAGGGCTCACCTTCGTCGTTCAACCTCCTCGTCACCAGAAAAGACCCTTTCCGATGTTATAATCGGCTTAAGAGAGGGCAAAAATGGGTTTCCTCTTCTTTCATTTTTTGAGCTCGGAGAGTTTAGCCCTCAGACCCATTCGAAAGCGAGCTAAAAAGGGGCCCGAGGTTGCGCATGCCGGCCAATGGCCGTAACGGTGGTGCAGCAAACCACCGAGAGGATCCCAACGACGGCCGAAAAAAGGCTAGGCCAAAACCCTGGCAGAGAGGAGAGGAACACTTCTTTTTTTTTTTTTTGTCTAAAAATAATAGCAAACTGATTTTTTAAAAAAGAAATTTTGCCTTTTATTGAACTGTTAAAACGGAGTCGTTTAAGGCCGATTCAATGGCTCCTAAAACGACGCTGTATCAGGCTATCCAGGCATGACCTGACCAGCGGCCGAAGATCCGCGCGTTTTAGACTATGTGGTCTATTTGCGCGTTGGCCCCTTTAGCTTTTTATTTTGGTTCAATTCAGCTTTCCACGTTTTTTTAATTTTCCCTTTAATTTCATCGCTGCTTCATTCTAATCCCCTTGAAACGCAGCGCATAAAAGGATTAGGGGTATTTGCTCTTTTGCCCCTGGTATTTTCAGCGCGTTGCAAATTGGTCCCTTGTTCCCCTTTTTATTATTTCAAATTTATACCCTGAATATTGTTTTGGTTTCAAACTAGTCCTTAACCTATTTAATCCATTATTTATGTATTTTTTTTAACTCTCATATTGTATATCATTTCAAATTATTTTATGTTTTATTAATTTTACATTGCCTTTATTTGTTTAAAACTCTTATATATATTATTTTTGAAATATTATAAATTGTTATAGATTCTGGTTCATTTTAGGCCTTTTATATATATTATTTATATCAAACAGTTTTTTTTTTTATTACATGATTCATTTTAAAATTCTTTTTACACACTATATATTTAAAACTATTTCATTTATTTTAAACTTTACATTAAACTGTTTCATGTTACTTGTTTTGAATGTTTTTTATATATTACTTATACTTTCATACACATATATACATTATTTATCATATGTATCATCCTTTTTTTTAATTTTTTTATATATTATTATTTATTTTAAACTCATTCATTATCATCTTAAATTGTTTTCACATTTTATTTTAATTTGCTTTATACTATTTATCTTTAAATTGTTATATACGCTATTTAACTCATTTCTTTGATTATTAATGTTGATATTAGAAATTATGCATGTAGTACGATTATTGTCATTTTGTGTTTTAAATTTTAATTTGTTTATTCGTGTTTTCATATCGTCATTCACTTGTATTATTGTATTAATGTATTATTGTTCTATGCTCATTACTATGTTTTTATTTCATGTCATTGCATCGTGCATTAAACTCCAATGTATTTATCCAATGTAAATTGCTTTATCTTTACTCCAAATAAAATAAATGTATGCCTTAAAATGTTGTACCCGTCATTATTCAAAACAAAAATTCTTCAAAATAAGGCAATATTTCGTGTTTGGGAAACTCGAGAAATCGTGCCCTAACGTATTGGATTTCGATTTTTGTCTCGTTTGACCTAAATAACCTAATATCCTTTTAAATTAAAATACATGAGTTTTTTTTTTTTAAAAATCAAAAGACAAGCTTATTCTCGAGGGTTAAAAGGTCGTGTCCTAACGTACTGGATGTGACATTTTATTACTTCGGGACAAGAAGGTCTTTAGCATCCGCTTTGATTTATCAAAACATTTTTATAAAATTAACATTGATTAAAAAGGATCGTATTTTAAATTCTTCTCAAGTTTTCAATTTTCGACATTAAGACGTTAATTAATTAATTAGGTACCAATTTTTGGCGTTACGAATGTGCTAATCCTTCCTTGTACGTAACCGACTCCCGAACCTATTTTTCTGAATTGCGTAGACCAAAATCGGTGTTTTAGTAAATCAAAATATTTTATTAAAATGACTAAATTTCTAGGTGGTTCGATCACACCTAAACAAAAAAAGATTGGTGGCGACTCCCAGTTTTCATGTTTTTTCAAAATATAAAGTCGATTCCGTTTTTCAAAAAAATAGTTTCGACACTCTTTTTTTGACTCATCTCTCATTTCATCCACAATAATGCTGAACTTTCTGTCACCAATTTCTTCACGAATTACATTACGAACTCTACTGGCATAAATTTGCAATATCTCTTTTTATATTGTTGAAGAAGTATAGCTAGTATTTTGTGGAGCACTTTTTAAAACATCTTCAACTTTCTCATCATAAGATGCAAATAGTTATAACAATTAAAGAAAGTTTCCACGATTTTTTGATCTCGAGCTTTCATCATAACCTTTAAAAGCACACCCTTGAAATGCCAACCATCGAACAACATTTATACTATTTTTTTTTTAAACTGTAGACGATTAGCAGCAATTTGCTGTGTTGTTTGTCTATCAAGTGATAGTTCAATATGTTGAGCTTAATTCATTAAATCTGCATAAGCTCGTTCTGCATTATTATGCAGTGAATTCGAATCTTTTCCCATAAGTGTTAAAAAAATACAATTGCATCCATCGTGTACATTTTTCCAATTACTAAAGCCAGTATGAGTAAATGTAGTTGATCCAAAGCGACTAAAAAGAAAACAAGGCAAACAAAATACTGCATCTTTAGAAGGTGAATATTCTAACCAGGAAAATTGTTTAAACCATGACGGCTGAAAATAACAAGGATGCTTTTTTGAATTAGAAGCCGGATATTCTGAAAGAATAGGTTGATATGGTTTAGTCTTAATATAAGTTCTTCGAATTTCATCATGCATATTAACCGGATACTCATATATTTGCTTACGTAATCGAGGTTTACGTTTTAAGTTAGACAAATCAAGTACCTCATCTTCAACTCTAGAAATTTTAGAAGGACGAGCATCAAGTTTAAAGGAGCAAACGATGAATGTGGTACCTAAATTTGTGACGTTTCTGAAGGTGATTATGTTGTCTCTATACTTTTCTTTTTAAAAAATGAATAAATTGTTTTTGACTTTATAACTACAATATCTTAAAAGATAAAAAAATAATAACTATAAAATAAAATTAAACTAAAAACTTTAAAACACAATAAAAAATAATAAAAATTCTAAAACGATGAAAAAGAAAACCTTAGAAGATGTACTCGATACCGCATTTGAAGGAGAAACGTTAATAATAATAACTGTTAATCGTCAATAGCAGCAGGAGAAGAAACTTCTTTTTCACTAGTTAACAAATTGAATTTTAACCTAAATTCATATTTAATGTTATATTAAAAAATGATCAACTATCATCTAAAACAAAAGTTGTAATATATTATATAAATATTTAAAGCTAAAGGTTAAGATATATGATATGAAAACGAAGAAGAAATATTTTATTTTATTTATTACTATTCAAAGTTAGGAAAGGGTCAAATAACAAATTAAGGGGGGCAAACTTTTCAAAAGTTAAGCGACTAAATAAAAAATATTTAATTTTATAATTTTAGGGGCCCGATTCGCCACTTTATACATATTAAAATATATAAATTTAATTTGTAATGTAACATATAAATTTTGATTTGATTTAATTGTACATATTAAAATTTGATTTTGAATTAATTATATAAATAAAAATTTGATTTTAATTGAATTATAAATCTTTAGAAAAAAAAGTTATGTTATTTAATAATTTTTTGATTTCAAATTAATTATATATAAAATTTTGATTCTTCAATTATAAACCATTATAAATATAAATAAGTTAAAAAAAATTTTGGTGAAAAATACAAACCCTTATGAAAAGAAACCTCTAATGAACATATGGCACACTCGTAATCGTGTCCCTATCAAGAAAACTACAAACCCATTCAGGTATAAGATCAAAGACTTGCAAACTAGTTCTCCTTATTAAAGCTTGTTTAGCTAGGCAATCTGCGACTTAAAGAAGCCACAATTGCATTGGTAGAATTGTTGTTTCCTTAACATCATAGACCAGATTTTGAATTAGACTTGTTCGGGTGGCCCGGCCCGAAAGCCCATCTGAAAAGTGAGAGGGTTTGGGTAAAAATATAGGCTCAAAAAATGAGTTTGGGAAAAAAAATAGGTCAGGCCTCGGATAAGGCATTTCTTGCCTGGGCTAGGCCCGAATTCACAAAAGGACAGAAAATCTACTTTTTTTTTATTTTTTTGTTGTTTTAATGCTATTTTCTTATTATTTTCTCCCTATTTTACTATCATTTCACTATTATGTTGCTACTATTTTATTGTTATTATTTGGATATTGTATAACACTTGTTTTATTGTTAACTTTGTTATTATTTTAGAGACATTTGCTCATTAAATTGCATCTATCTTAGTATACATATTTTTTAAAATTTATTTTCAATTTGTTTAGAAATATTTATTTTAATGTTTTTAATATTTTTGATGTATTATATATATTTAAAAATTATATAAAAATTAATGCGAGCAGGTCAAGTTCGGGTTTTAGCATATTTATTCAGGCTAGGTTTAGACAAAATTTTAGGCTCATTTTTTGGGTCGGGCTAAACTTAGACCTAGAAAATGGATCTAAAATTTTGGTTGAGCCCGATCCATGAACATCTCTATTCTGAATCATGTTGCACCCATTTCTTTCTCCAATTTTACAACGATAATTTAAAAAAAAAAATCCATACTTAATGTATGAATTAGATATTTATGAGTTGAGTTGGGTAGAAGTTCAATTTTAAAATTTTTCAAGCTCATATTTGTTTTCATGCCTGCTTAATCCGTTTTAAAAGTTTATTTACTATTTGAAAATAATAAAATATTAAAAATTATATTTTTAATTGGTATTTTATATATTTTTATAATTAAATTTAAATTTTAAAAATATTTTTATTATTTAAAATTAAATTTAGATTGAATTGGATCGATTCAAGATACGAAAATCTTTATCTAAACTTAATCCTAATCAAACTAAGTTTATCAGATCAGACGGACTACCCAATTTTTAGACAGGTATAATAAAAATAGCATAAATAAATTCAACCCTTTATCTTTATAAATATGTTTTAGAGCTTATCCCTTATATTTCTCAACCTGATTTTTTTTACTTATTTACCTTTTCGGTATGGGGCATTTAGATAGGAAAACAAAAGGATTTTGGCACATGTTGCTTATCTTATTTATGTGATCCATGAATTTTATTATTTCATACATTAATAATGATTTTTTTTTAATTTTTCAAACAAGTTAAGCATTTAAATTTTATTTTTTAAAATATCGATTAAGGACATGATGGTTTTTTAATTTACGTGTGGAGTTGAAAAAAAAACTCTATCACTAACTGATCAAATAATTATGTATGTAAAAGTATTTTCAAAATTCGAGACGATATAAGTTGCACTAATTTCACATAAAAAAAACTTATAGATGATGTTTTTCAAATTTGTAAATATTTTTTAAAAAATAATTTATTTAACGCAAAATAACTTATTAGTAATAAAAATTAATTGATCAAAAAAGCCTTCAAATTATTATACTATTTTTAAACAATTCTTTATATTTTAGTTAAATAAACCTACCCATTAAAATGTCATAATTTTATTAGTACAAAGATTTAATCTAAATTCCTTACTAAATACTAGATTAAAACCCTTAAAAAAAAGCATGGAATCAAAACACTGAAATGTAGTCTTTCAATTTTATTAGCATCGAAGACACTGAAATGGCATAGACTATCTATAATGGTATCAATACGTCATACCGCACCAAATCTAACCAATCAGGAGGCTTTTTAATACTGTCTACTAAGAACCGACCACGAATAGATCTGGTTTGCCTTAGATCTCACGTTTATACTGTGAGTGCAGTAAATGAATATGACGTTGCCACATCAGCATTTCTTAGAGACAAGATGGGCTAAATTCCACGTGCCGCAAGAAAACAATTTTGACATAGACCGCTGGAAGGACATGGCAGTTGTGCCTTTACTCATCGTGGGTCATAAAGGATGACGTGGCTGGTAATGTGTCCAATTTATAAGGGAGGAGGGTGACTTTAGTCTAGTCAGAGGCTAACTCCATATTATAAAATTTTATTTTAACATTAAAATAATTGATGTCCCCATCTTACCTAATCTATTGGGGATGAATTATCTCACCAATGTTCTAAAGTATGACAACAAGAGTCTTTGCATACAAAAATTGAGTCGAAATTATGATATAAAAAATTCAAAATGATATAAAATAAATTATTTATATTATAATTTAAAGATAAATACTTTACTCTTTTTTTTAATAAAGTTTCAATCCAAAAATTATGTTAGACGAGTTTGAAGGTACATTTGAAAACTTGATTTGATTTATATTTAAGGGTTGTTGAGATTTGATCTTAAATTAATAAAATTTGTTTCAATGATTGTCAAGTTATACATCGCGAAACTAACTAAAAGTTTAACTAAGATAAGTGCTCCTATCAATTAATAGTATAGCTATGGTGAGCACATATATCGTTCTCACGAAGACTAAGTGTACAAGTAATTGTCGTCTTTCTATTATTTAATTGATAAATTCAAGTGATTGATTAAAAACTAAAAATTAACTAATTTAATTAACTAACAAACACGACAAAGAACAAAACAAGCAAATAAACTATTAACAACCAAGAATCGAAACAATGCCCAGGAAAGACTTCACCTAGATTTCATCTGTCATTTTCAATTTAAATTACGCAATTTCTTTACTTAGTAACTTGATCCATAGAAATCCTAAATTATGCTAATATCTCTTTCGAGAGTAAGAGCAACTGACTCTAAGTTGATTAATTGAAATTTATTTCTAATTAAAACCCTATTAGATTTGACTCTAATCTAGTATATTTATGTCGTCCTATCTCTAGAATTACATACAACTTCACTCAACTATGCAAGATCTACTCTTAAATAGGGTCTATTTCTCCTCTGATTTAAGCACATCAAACATGGATCAATAGTCCAAAAATATTGAACCAAGAATTAAGCACACATAATTGAGAACAAGAAACTAAGTATTTTTTTGCGTAAAGTAAAAATCAAACAACAGAATCTATCATAGGGTTCATCTCCCTAGGTATTTATAAAAGTAGTTCATGCTTGTAAATAAAAACATCCAAGATACCGTATAACCGAAAGAAATAAAGAAACTCATGAAAATCTCCTAAGAAATCAAATGCAAATCTTCAATCTTGATGGAAATCTATTAAGAATCGACTTCAATGGTGTTTTTAAATATTCTATGACGACTCTCATATCTTCTTATTTTTGTCATATATACGTCTTAGAATGCCCGAAAAACCTAAAAAGCGCGATTTCTCACAACTTAAGGTGCAAATTCACGAAAATGACATGGCCTACCACATGGTCGTGTGGTAGCCTGTGTGGGTCACATGGCCATTTGGAATGAGTCAACCCGTGTGGCTCCTGTAGTTTGCTTCGATTTTTTTATTTTCACTATTTTTACTCTCAAATGCTCCATTAAACATAAAAACATGAATTTAAAGGATTAGAGGCATAAAATTCATAATTAACAACGAATAATCACCCAAATTTGCATTAAGAATAAGGTTAAAATATGTTACTTTTAGCATTTATCATCGAAATTTGATCTTGTAAACGAGTTTGGATCCAAGAGTCTTTGAAACTTGTTCTTGGATGGATGATTCCACTTCAAGATCTTCTAAACTTGATATTAAAAGATGTGCTTTATATTCTTTGTGTTGATGCATCAGATTAAGGAGTGCTTTGATCCAAGTGTTTTTGAGACTTGATATTGGATGAATGATTCCACTTTAAGAGCCTTCTAGGCTTGATCTTAAAAATGAGTTTAGTCTCTTTTATGTTGGTTGAATTAGATTAGAGCAACTCTTTTTAGAACCAATGAAGTGTTCTTCATAATTTCTTCAAGTTTTTTTTTTTTTAATTCTTTGAGATTCAATTGGTATTTTCAACAAAACTTCTATATTCAAAATCTTCTCTCTGAGATTCAATTTCTAAACTTGTGAAGTTATGTTGAATGATTTAAAGTGACTCTTTTTATAATGTAAGTCAATTAAGTAAAAGAGAGTAATGGGCTAGAATTTGGTACACTGAAAATGTACTCTTTTTTTATTCTACAAGTAACCTTAAAAATTGTCTTGCATCTCTTTTTTCTAAATATGTTATTATGCCCTTATTGGACACTTATTGGTCTCTTGACCCTACTTATAAATTTTAAAAGCTCCACTAATAATGTACTAAATATTTTTCTCAAAAAGATGAGGCTAATTTAGAGTTTAGTCTACTCATATTATTTATAGGATTATACGATATATATACAAGAAAATTAAAGAGAACCTAAGCGAACTTCTAAAAATTGTAAAACTAATTGCAATCAAATCATAATAAAATAAAAATTGTGAAAATAGAAAGGTTTACTTATAATGTTAGTACATGAAATGATAGGAAGATTAATTTATTGCCACTGGAAGCCCATTACTACCAAAGCCTAGACATGTTACTATATAGTATTTCTTTTTCTCCTCAGACAAATTGGAATCGTATTAACCGTAGGAAAAATGTGTAATAACAACCAACATTTTATCTAATCTCCTAAAACAACATTTCTACAAATTTTAGTAAATTAAAACATATGACTAATCCATAAACGGTCTTAAACCCAGACAAAACATAGTACTTGTGACATTCTGAACTTTTATTGTTAACTTTGCGTAATTGTAGAAAGATTCTCCTCCATAACTTTGCATTTTGGCTAGATGGTTAAAAGTTGGTGAAATTATCCTTGAGACCTGAGTTTGATTCTCCTTTTTAGCATAATTTTTATTTTTAATATTTTTTGCCCAAAACCCAAGCTATGTCATCCCATGTGGTAAATCTTAGAGAGTGTGTATATATATATATATATATTAAATTCCTATTTTTCAATCACTCTTTTGATCATATTTTTGCTTTCTGTTGTTGCCCCCTCTTCTCTTTTTTCTCATCTTCCTCAATTTTATTTTTTTCTCTTTTTCATTGTGTCACCCCTAAGACCTAATTTTATTCCATATTCTTCTTCTTTATTCCATTGTTGTCGTCACCCTAGTGAACAACCACTATTGTTGTTGCCGTCCATTGGAAACCTCCCACCCTCTCTTTATTTTTTTCCTTCTTTATTGTGGTACCATTTATTTTTGGTCGATTATTACTGCCATTTTTCACACCATTTATGCCCTTTGAAGCCCCTCAATCTCACTTCTTTTCTTCTTTATTTGTTGTTGATTTTGCACTTCTTTCATCATAGATCTGAATCTGGAATGTAAGTTGAAGTTTGAATTAGATCTAGTATTGTTTTTCCCTCTTCCTTTACTCTCTTTAATGGCTGAATCTATCAGAGTTCATGGTCGAATCTTACATGTGATTTTTTTTTGTATTTATTTTTATAAAGGTTCAGATCCGAATCACTTGGATCAGCAGTAACGCCAAAAGTTGCTTGCTCCACCATTTAAAGTCAAAATAGAGTAAGTATTAATCTCTAAAATCAGATCTGTAAAGCAATCTTTTTCTCTAATTTGGCAAACCCTTTAGGGTGATTAAAGGTTGATTTCTAACAACTTTTCTTGTGTTAGGTACAAATCTGAACTAGATTTAGCTAGATCTAAAACTTAGGACCTATAGATTAACAATAGTGCTTCTGTTTCGCGTTAATCAGGTGTGGGTCCTAACTTTTTATGTGTTAATGATTGTCGTAAGCATGTGTAAGTGTTACTTTGGTGATTGGCCAATTATATATGTGGTTTAAGTACTATGGCCGAATGTTCTAGGGACTTAAAATGTGTCTATCCAAATGTCTAAGTGCTATAAAGTTTAAGTTGATTGTATGATTGCTGAAATTAGTTGAATTGCACTGTTATTACTTGTATTGTAGCATGTTGACTGTTATTGTTAAATTGATTGCATGTAAAGCATGCCTTTAACTGTTATCGTATATTGTTTGCATGTAAGTGTCGAAACTTTTTTTGGAAATCGACTTTTTATTTTAAAATGAAAATGGAGTTGCAACCAATCCTTTTTATTAGGTGTGATTGGATCACCTCGAAACTTAATCATTTTAATAAAAAAAAAGGGTTAAATTTACTAAAATAATGATTTTTAGTGTACAAAATTCAAGAAGTGGGTTTGGGAGTCGATTACGTATGAGGAAGAATTAGCACCCTCATAACGCCCAAAATTGATACTTAGTTGATTACCTGATGTCTTAGTGTCGAGAATTGAGAATTTAAAGAAAATTTAAAATACGATCCCCTTCTTGCATGGTTTGATTAAAATATCACTAGTTAAATTAAATGTAAAACCCCGAAGTTGGGGTTAGAAGTTTTGAGATTTGTGCTTAAGATTAGTGAGTAGGTTGGGCAATTGGGTTAATTTATGCATTTTAACGTCAGAATGGGCATGCTGGTTTGGTGGTTTGTTGTGTGTTAATTTACCTCTGGGTTCTAGGTTTGAATCCCCATATGTGTTAGAAAAGAATTGGGTTTGTTTGAATTTTGGTTCAAGTTATTTTTTTTGTTTTTGTGTTAAATTATTTAAGTATTTGTTGTTTTTAAAAATAAAAATTAAAAAAGGGGAAGTTGTTCTTAGAAAAAAAAGATCACGTTTTTTCTTTATCTCCATTGCTCTCTCTTCACGTTCTTCTTTTTTCTGTTTACTTTTCTTTCCTAAATTTTCAGAATTCTGTTGGGGTTCATTCTGTTCTTCAATTCTTTCTTATTCTTTTATTTCTACATTTATGTCACTTGCCGTTGGTCTGAGGCGAATCGTTTTCGTGTGTTCCATCTAATCCCATTTTGAATCGGGTAAGTGGTGACATCCAATCCGTTCGGGGGCTTGGGTTCACGAAATCAAGTGTGGGTTTGAAAACTTTTTCTTTTTGTTACTGACGAAATTTTAATTTGGTTTTGTGAATTTCGACATGGTTTGTGGGTTTCTGAAATTTATCAACTAAAGTGTCGTTGTTGCGGAATTGTTTGGAATTCTGTGTGCTTTTGACTTATTCTTGAGTTAACGAGGGTTGGGGATCGTTTTGACATCAAAGGCACATTTTTTAGCCTGTTTCGATGTGGTTTCGTGACCACACGGGTGGTTCACACGACTGTGTGCAATTGGGAATTAGGGTTCCTGGGCTAATTTAGGTGCCACACGGCCTGGCCACACGGCCATGTGGTTGATTTGGGAAAATTAGTTTATTTTCTCGTGGCCATGTCCCTTTGGTACACGGGCGTGTTTAATTAGGAATTTAAGATTTTTGATGATTTTTGGTATCACTCGGCTTGGCCACACGGACATGTGTTCCCGCACGGACGTGTGAGATCTCCACACGATCGTGTCTCCCCTGCTCTTAATTTTTAGCACTTTTGGAAAGTGGGTTACACAGGCTGCTCACTCATGCGTGTGTTCCCTCCACATAGGTGTGTAGACCCCCACATGGCATGGGCACACGGCCATGTGGCCTTATGTCGCCAATTTTTGTAATGTGTTTATGTTTGTTTTGATTATGATTCTGTGTGTTCCGACCTTTGGCTAGGTCTTAGTAAGGGTGGTTGGGACTTTGATTTGGCCTAGACTGGTATGTTTCGTTTAGATTTACCTCTATTTAAGTAGATTATTTGATTGTTGCTTGAGGTTGCTATACAGTTGATACTGAATTCGGGTAAATGAATGTACACATTTCTGATTCTAAGTGATTGGTGTGTGAACGTTTATGTATTGTATGCATCATTGGCTACATGAGAATTCTGTAACTGATGACTATCTAGAAATCTTGTATACTAATTCTATACGCCTGTCTCCATACTTACATTTGTATAAAACATTTGGGGTTTGGTTGTGAAGTGAAGGGAGACTCATTCTGATCTGATCTAGCAGTTTAACTGTAACTTAATCGTATAGTAGTTTACCGCACTGTACTACGAGTACGTCAGCTTTGTTGTGTACCATTATCTGATCTGGCAGTTAAACTGTAACATATCTGTATAGCAGATTACCGCATTGCACTGTACTACATATACGCCAGCCCTGCTGCATATTAATATTTGAGTGGCTCAATCCACAAACATAGTGTGCAGGGTTAGATGGACCTTTCGAGGTCCTATGTGGTGTGTTCAGTTGGATGGGATTAAATAGCTCTTTTGGGGTGTGATCAAGGGACGAAGAGGTGTTTTGGCTGGATGGGTGGGTTTTTATTATCTGATTACATTGATATGTATCTATTTGAGTTTACCCTTTTATTTCGGTGTAAGGTTATCTGACTGTATTCTGTCTGATCGAATAACACTTGTGACGGAGTGTCTATATGTGACTTTGTGTGCTTGAGTTACTAAGTTCTGTTGGGACATTGGTTCCAAGTTCGCTTATTGTTTCTGCTTATCTTTGTAAATTTGTTTTGCTATTGAACTGCTATTTGAAAATCTCTTCTGTAATCTGATGTTTATCGTTTCGAACTCACACTGAGCATGTGTAGCTCACCACCTCAAGTTCCCTCTTTCAGATACATTACTGTCTTCTGTAGCTCGACTCGGCTTGTTGGAGGTCTCGGAAACGTTACTTTTTTTTAAACTGGTTAACAAAGTGTTTTTTTGTAAATCTGATTTTATGTAGACAAATTTTAGACTGTAAGTTATGTTATTAATACTGTAATGTTTTCGGGTTGTTAAACAAATTTTTCCACGATCACTTTGGTGATAAATGTAACCTCTGGGATTCTGTCTAAACTTTTAGGTTGAGTTTTGGGGCATTACATTAAATTTTATGGAAAGAGCCTTCTTATTTCGAGTTAATTGAGAAAAAAGGATCATGTCCCGTAAGTTAAGGCACGATATCTCGAATCCTAAAAAATAAGAATACTCGTCATTTGATTATTACCTAAGTCCTATGTGTCTTGAATTTTAAATAGGATGTTTAGTTATTTCGATTCTAGGAAGAGGCCATACTCCGTAAGTTAGGAGCATGACTCCTCAAATCCTAAAAATAATAAACATTGCCTTGGTTTTAATTACTTTTTATGCATCGTGTAAAAATGAATGCATCATTTAATATGAGATGCAATTGAGCGTAGTGCGGAAATAAATGAATGTATCTAAGCATAATTGATAATATGGTAATGATTAAAATAAAATAAAATAAGAAATAAGAAATAAAATAAAAAAATTCGAAATGACCATAGTAAAATAATAATATAAGAACAAAAATAACAGTGATAATTATAATCAAATAATAATAATCCAACTATAATAATAATAACAACACAAATCGATGATAATAACAATTATGATGTGGTTAATAACATATTTAATACTGAAAAATTATAAATCAAAGATAAAAGTAAAAATTACTTAATTTAAAGGGAAAAAATGTAAATAATAAATTAAAAATGCTAAAAACAAAAATACACTAAAAATAAATGAGTTAATAAATAAAGGACCTAATCAAAACTATGGTAAAATTTAAAGGATAAATTACGAAGAATTCAAAAATAAAGGATTAAAGTAAAATAAAATAGAAAAATACAGGGACTCAAAATGCAATTATCCCAACCACAATGCACGTGCCACATTTAAAAAAGTTGTCAAGGAGTTAAGGGGACCAAATTGAAAATATAATAAATTTTAAAGTATAAAATTAAAAAAATCAAAAGCAGAACATAAAGTGTCAAATTAAAATAAAATGGAAAGTACAAGGACTCAGAGGGTTATTTTCCTAACCCAAGTACACATATCATTCCCTTAATGGGTCAACAGTGGATCAAAGGACTGATTTGTGAGAAAATAAAATTCAAGGGATGAAATTAAAGCAAATAAAAAATGAATAGGACAAAATTAAAAAAGAGCAAAAAGGTGGAAGGACCAAAATGCTAATTAGACCATCATTGTGAAAACACGCGAACCTTGAGGCTATCTAGGTCAGATCTTCAAGTCATGCCACACGACGTCGTTTTGGGCGTCTAAAGCCAAGCCTAAAACGAGATCGTTTTAGGGGTCTATTTAAATTTAAAAAAATCTTTAAAAAAAATCATTTTAGAGCTCTATTAAAAAAAACAAACTCTCTTTCACTATTCTTTTTTCTCTCAAATCCTTCCCTTCGTCCAGTCATAAAGACGGCGAACCTCCGCCTCGGTCACCGGTTATCAATGACGGTGACCATTGCCTCGGTGGCTAAAAAATTAAAAAAAATCTTTTTTTAGCCATTTTCGCACAGAATGCAAATCTGGGGGTTCAAATCCCCAGAAAATCAGTCAAAGTCTGACACAGGGTAGAGAAACCTTTCGGTTTCTCCCTTTTCGACGAGGCCCTCGACAGAACCTAGGGGTTCCAAGGTTTCTCAAGTTAGAGAAAGGGGAAATCCACGACAGCGCTCAATAGGTAAACCAAAGAAAAAATTAAACCTTTTGTTATTCTTTTTTATGCTTGCTTCGAAAATAAAAATATAAAACAAACTACCTTTTTTTTTAAAGCTTTGTTGTTTTTTTTCTTCTATTTCATTCCCCATCGAAAGTTACAAAGGATTTGGGCTTTATAGCCGAATATTACAAATAGTTTTGTTTTCCTTTTTTTTCTTTCTTTGCTTCTACTTCTACTCTCTGTTTCTGTCCTCTTTTGTTTTTTGCAGGTAGCATGGTGGTGGTGGCAAAGGGCCTAAGTCAATGGCAGTGGGGAGCCACACACCCTTGCCATTTTGGTGCAATAGTGGCAGAGAAAGTGTCAGGCTTCAGATGGCACGTCTGTTGACGTGGTGTGGGCTAGAGACTTTAAGGGAGCTAGCGTTTCTAAAAAAATTACAGCTTGTTTGGTTGGCTGTAATGGTTTATTCAGTGGGCCCAACCTTATTACATTGTTTGGTTGGCCGGATGGGCTATTACAGTCCTATGCATTACAGCCTTATTCAAGGCAAAATCACCGTTTACAATTCATGCCTCCCCCCATGGAATACCAATTCAGCATTAAAAGTTTTCATTTTACCCTTCTCATTTCTTTTTCATCTGAGCATTTTCTTCTTTTTTTTCACCTCTGGTTTCCATTTACTTCCAACAGTCCTCTTAGCCTCCACAAATTCATCCTCAAGCTCCGGTTGAAATCAAGGTCAACAGTTTCAATTTCCTCTCAACAAAAATACAGCTTGAAATCTGGATTTCTCAGTTTTCTCAAGAAAATCCGACTTCGGTGTGAGAAGAAAAGGCTATCGATCCAACACCTAGATGTTAAATCGGTGCTGAATCAAGTGAAGCATTTCGCTGACAATGTAAGCTTTTGACCTTCTTCAATCGAAATTAAGACCCCCTTTTTCGTTAACTATCCTAGATCCCCAAGAATATTGTTTTAATTGAACCCTATTAAGCACTTACATGCGTTTGCTGGGATTTATTACTGCTGATATGTTTGAACAGATTTTGTTATAGGGGTTTTTTTATGGGAATTGAGTAGTTTACATGATGCATTTGCCTAGGTGATGTGTTTTGCTATTGGGTAAGGTCAGATTGTTAAAGCTGTTTGCATTTGTCAGTGGTTCCTGACTATGTATTTTTGTAACTCATTTACTGAGTGAAAAAAAATACATATCTGAGGATTCTTTTATGTTTAAGCTGTCTTGCAATGACAAATTTTGCAGTGGATATATGTTTGATGATTCGATGTCTGAATTTCCATGCAAAAAGAAAACATTTTTGTTGGCTAAGAAATCGACAAAAAAAATGGGGTTTCTGCAGATTTGCTCTCTCCCTCTCTCTCTCTAATATTTTTTCAACAAGTTAACTAAATATAGAAATTAGGTTTTGTCCATGCAGAAAACCTGCTAATATTGTGGATTGGGTTCTGCAAGTTATTAACTTTGACTCTTAATTTTAATGGAGTTATAATTTGTTTTTGTTTGAAGTTATGGAATTATAATCAGTTGAGCAACTGTTAAAAAAGGTCAGACAAGTTGCTGTTTTTTTTTTAGTTTATTAAAATGGTTACAGTTTAGATTAGTAAAATGATCTTTGTGAATCTCTGTTTTACTAAGAAAAAACCACAATATGCATCAAACTCATTCTTTTTTTTTTATAGAAAAGAGAGCTTAAGCCCTAAGCAAGTTCATAACATAGTCTGCACTGCATGCATCCAACTTTGAACAATAAATTTCTCGATTTGATATGTTATAATAACTTAAATTATTATAATAACTTAAATTATGTAAAAATTTAAAAATTGCATTTGAAGGGATTTAGACCCAAAGTAATAAAATTTTAATATATGAACTTAATCATTTCAACCAAAGATTCAATTACCTTTTTAAGATTAATTTTCTATAAATTACAATTTTTTCACTCACATTTTGCATAAGCTGTAATACATAAATAAGAAAATTAGATCATCCTAATTGAACAAAATAAATTCCTTAGGTGTTTATAAGTTTGATGAGAAAAAGCTTTTGTATGAACAATTTTATAACATTCAAAAAATATTGCATGAGGAACTGTAAAAGTCCGATTCCAGCATTTTCAATAACTTTTTCTCTCTAATTCATATATATATATATACATATATATTAAATAATTATTTGTTACAGTTGAAATTTTTATTCTATAACCAAAATTGACATTTTTTCATTTATCCTTAAATTATATTTTCAATCAATGATGACAATCAGTTCATTCAATGATGACTACATGTAAAATGTTATAAGTGATTTAACAATTATAAGTGAAGGAGTATAAGTATTGAGTTATGTTTCTTAGTTATTAAAAGTTGTGCCTCTTAAACTTATTTGAATAATTATATCTATTGTTAAAGATGTGAGTATTCAAATAAACATTTATTTGGATAATTGTATTTATATAAATAAACATGAAATTCTTTGAAAATAAGATCGAATTTTAGTTGCAACAAATTTTGAAACTTTTAAAATGATATTATTATTATACACCACTAAATGCTTGATAAATTATTTACTTATACATAAGCAAATATATTTTTAAATAGACTTATCCTATTTATTAATATGTATTGTTCCTTTTTTCTTTGACAGTTTGTTATTGCTTCCTCTTCTTATTTGGCTTGTTTGATTGCTTCCTCACCCAGAGTTGAGCATCTTGTATTCATTAAATCACTGTAAGTTCTTTGGTAATTAAATTCTTTGGTTTTGTTTTGCTGTTATTGAAATTAGTATTGGAGAAATGTGACCCTTTTACTACGATTTGAAGATATGTAACACTTTAATCTCTTGCAGTAATGGCTCGTCTGCCTTTAATAGTACAAAATGAGAGGCGTAAAAGAATTGGTCTTACTATTACAATATGGTTGCAAATGTGTACAGTTGCGAGTTGGTTCTTAGTTGCACTGGGTGCCATTCGTAGCCTACATACTTATAGACCAAGGATTAGATCCTATATTTTAGATTTTTATGCAAAACGAGATTATGTGAAAAGACTTATATATGCTAGTGACGAGACGTGTATTGAACAAGTTAGGATGAATAGAACTACATTTTTTAAACTATGTGAGATGTTACAAACTTTAGTTTAGGGGAATTGAAGTCGTCAAGAAACATGCTTGTTGATGAGCAAGTGGCAATGTTTTTGCATATCATTTCTCATCACCTTAAAAATCGAGTTATCAAGCATCACTTTAATAGGTCCGGGGAAACTGTTAGCAGATCATTTCACAATGTTTTAAATGCTGTGATACGCTTACAAGATGTGTTATTTAAAAAGCCAGAGCCAATTACAGCTAATTTTACAGACCCAAAGTGGAAATGGTTTAAGGTATTGGAGTGAGTTCTAAATATAACTCGTATATAATTTAGTACATTTGGAATTAAATATAGTATTCTAACTCGAGATTTTATACATGTGATGTAGAATTGCTTAAGTACTTTAGATGGAACCCACATCAAGATTAGGTTTCCAACAGTTGATAAACCTAGATATCGAACACGAAAAGGTGACATAGCAACAAATATGTTAGGTGTTTGTACACCTGATATGCAATTTGTTTATGTTCTTACTGGTTGGGAAGGTTCTGTTGCTGATGGACGAGTTCTTCGAGATGCCATTAGTAGGAGACATGGACTAAAAGTTCCTCATGGTAAGATGCAAAAATTAGAGGAATTGAATTAATTTTTAAGATCATACTTTTTTAGGAAATTAACCATGAAAAATAGTTTCTTTTTATAGGTTGTTATTATTAGTTGATGCTGGATACACAAATTGTGAGGGATTTCTTGCGCCATTTAGAGGACAAAGATATCATTTGAATGAGTGGCGTCAAGGTTACTAGCCAAGTATTCCGGAAGAATTTTTCAATATGAAACATGCTTCAGCGCGTAATGTTATTGAAAGATGTTTTGGGTTATTAAAACTTGGATGGAGAATACTTAGGACCCATCATTCTATCCTGTAAGGGTGCACAATAGAATTATTATTGCATGTTGTTTGCTTCATAATTTTATTCGAACCTATATGAGTCTTGATCCTATTGAAGAGGAGTTGGGAGAAGGATTACCTAGTAATGTGATAGATGACGATGAACCGAATATCATAAATATTCATCCGTCGGATGCATGGGCTACTTGGAGGATGGAACTAGCCAACCAAATGTTCGATGAATGGAAAGAATCTAGAAATTAGTTAGGTTTAGGATAAAAATAGTAAACGTTTAAGTTGTTTATGTTATTTCATATATCTAGTTTATGAAACTTTGGTGGTGTTTGAATTGTTTTTTTTTGTATTGTACTAGACTTGTTGAATGATAATTTATTTTCTTTTGATTCATCATGTGTTATAATTTTATAAAGTGTTGACCTTTTAATGCATAATATTGAACTTAATTTTCATTTGCGTTTTTTCTTAAGATAATTATGTCAGGTTTTTCCCAATCAAGTGCTTCTTCCTAAAGTTCTCAACGAACCAAAAGGAAATGGATTCCAGAAGAAGATGCTGCGTTGGTTGCTTGTATGGTCGACTTGCACAATGCAGGAACTTTTAATGTGGATAGGGATTCAAAGCCGGCTATTTAAATGAGTTAGAAAAAATGTTAGAAAAAATTTTACCCAATGCAATGTTGAAGGCTAAACCTAATCTTGATTCGAGGATTAGGACATTGAAAAGGGATTGGTCAATAGTTTGTGATATGCTTAGTGGAAAAAATAATAGCGGCTTTGGTTGGGATGAACATAGGCAGCTCGTTGTTGCTGAAGATGCTGTGTGGAACTCATATATAAATGTAAGAATTATTTCAAGTCTTTATTATCTTATTTTGACAAAACTTATATCTAATATGAATTTCTCATTTTTATAGAGTCATAAAGAAGCAGCTCAATTCAGACATCGGAGTTTCCCTTATTATGACCAACTTACTGCCATCTACGCAAAAGATCGAGCCACTCGAAAAGATGCTTAAACAGCTACTGATATTATTGAAGAAATAAATGTTGAGGATGTAGCTGCTACAAATACTCGTGAAGAAACAAACGATTTCCATGGATCCGAAGCTGATGTTTCTTTGGATGACATGGATCTTTCAGCTACACAACCACAACCAGAACCGCAACCAGCTAGAAACCAAGGTGATTCTGTATTTTCAAAGAAGAAAAAAAAGATTTCTGATGCAAGTGATTTTTCTACTTCATTTAATGATGCTGCCGCTTTATTGGCGGAAAATATACGGACCGTTGGCCTTGAAATCAGTAAGAGTATTGCATCCGAAGTAGTATTTCAACAAAAGTCAGAAATGACCATTCAAGAAAGTGCTCTGAAATTATATCCAACATTATGTGAAGTGGAAGGTTTAACTGAGGATGAACACTATCGAGCATTGACCAAAATTCCAGATCATCCAACGCAAATGCTCATTTTCTTTAGTTTACCTTCTGCTGTGCAATTGGAATGGGTCAGAAGATTTCTTGCTGACCATTAAAAATCATGGTTGTGTTGATATTTTGATAACTTTTTGTGTTTGTAATATTTGGATGGTATGTAACTTTTTTATGTTGTAAAATTTTAAAACATATGGATTATGACATAAACTAATGAAATCATGTAACTTTTTGTTAATATATGAATATTATGCTTGGATGTGAAATATAATTCTCAAGTTATTTATTACTTTTTTAGCAATGAGTTATTTATTACTTCTAATATTTAATTATATTTTATTGTAGAATAATCAAATTATTTGTTTCATTAATGATATTTTAACACAATATGTATTGCAGTTTAAAAATATATAATAAAGTAGATTATATATATTTTTATAGTATTATATAATTTGATTTTTTAATTCATATAATAATAATTATATTAAGAATGTTATTAAATTATATTTTTATTAAATTATATTTAATAATAATTATGTTAAAATGTGGTTAAACTATTTATTATTTTTATTAAATTATTTTCAATAATAATCTTATTAAAATTTAATAACAATAACAATAATCATCTACTTTAAAAAAATCTGCTAAGGGTATTCTGGTCATTTTAGTTTTTTTCCTTATGCTATTACAACATCATTCCATTCAACCAAACACAAGAATACTATTACAGTTCTATTCCATCCCATTCAACCAAACAGTTGAATTACTTATTATAGCTCTATTCCATTACAGCTCTATTCAATTACAGCCCTATTCCATTACAGCCAACCAAACGTACTGTTAGGTTTTTGGGCTTTTAGGTGTAGGTAATTTAGGCTTTAGGGTTTTGTATTTGGGCTTGTAATATGGGCTGGACTTTCAATTAATAGATTTTTTGTTTATTTTTGTTTAGGCCGGATAAAAATGGGCATCTACATTAAGCATGCCACTATTTATTACTAATCCTACTTATTGCATGCAAAGCATGCCACTGATATTGTATTACTGAATGCATGTTAAGCATGCCACCGTTACTGAAATTGATATTGATGAGCATGATTTGCTACATTATTGACATGAAATGTTGCATTGCATAGTGATTTGGATTAATGGATGATGGAGGAATTCTATGGAGTACTAGCGGTTTATCCTCAATATTATTATATTGGCAGTATATTTGCAATCTTGGAGTATTGTTCGGAGTACTGGCGATGTAACACCCATAACCCGTATCCGCCATCGAAATAGAGTTTCGGAGCATCACTAGAATTTGCAGATCACTTAAAAAAAATTTTCAATTAAATACTTACCGATTCTATGCATCATATAAATATATTACCATACAATCAATAGCTTGGCACTTGTCTAAGCATCAAACAGCAACATTGCTAGTATACTAGTACATATTTCATATAAATTCAACATTGATATACTTATTTTCTCGACATATCACACTTGAGTTTAATAATTGTTTTAATAATTGTTTTTACTTACATAATTTCCTTGTATCAACATATCAAAGATAATCATATATGTACATGTCATGAATCATATCATTCTCTTACCGTTTTTTCATAAGTATATATCATTCATTTCATGCTTCATCATTTCCATATATTTTATGTATATTTACTCCGGTAATAGTTTATATCAAACTTAACATAAATTATATTCCATGTACTTATACTTAATTCGTTTATCTATCTTCATAATTATTTCATACAACTATTTTGTATATATATTTCCATATGACTAGTTCTTGTAAACATTTCACACAACCATTTCATATAACCATTCGTTATCTGACACATATTACCTGAATATCAATTGTTCAACAGATGTCATAGCGTCTCCCATCCACGGTCTCATTTATCTTTGACATAATGCCATTGTGTCTTTCAACTATGGTCTTACTCATTTTCTGTCATGTTGCCATGGTATCTTTCAACCATGGTCTTATTCATGTCACGTTGCCATGGTATCTTTCAACCATGGTCTTACATATTTCATTTCATGTTGCCATGGTATCTTTCAACCATGGTCTTACACATTTCATTTCATGTTGCCATGTTATCTTTCAACCATGGTCTTACACATTTCATTTCAGTAAGCACAGTCCCGCGAACCTCACTCTCCCGTGAACCTCAATTTCTGGCACACTTCCGCGAACCTCAGCTTCCATGTATTCTTCGGAAGGGCCTATACACATATATTCTTCAGGAGAGCCACCAGCACACTCTTGCGAACCTCATTTCCCATATATTCTTCGGGAGGGCTGATATTAGGATTACCCTTCCGGGCTTAATCCTTTTTCCTGTATTCTTCGGGAGGGCTATATCAGAATAGGATCACCCATCTGGGCTAGATCCTTTTTACCGTCAATTCATCGCTTATCACTGGGCAGAAGTATTCAATTTGATTATTTATTCAATTTTCATGTTTTTTTATCATTCACGATTTTATCACCAATACATATGAAATAACACGTCATGAAATTCTTAAGATTAGCAAATGATCACTAAAATTTAGCCATATAAACTTACAAATTCGATCTCATATTATAACGATAATCAAAATTTCATAATAAATATTCCAAATAAAACATTATATTATTTTTAATTCAACATTTATCAATTACAATCGGGCATGTGATCAATTTATACACAAGTCATTCACATATTTATATTTCCCTCCTCCTCCTCTCCATCCACATCCTTAGTACAAATAACACACTTGTAAGTAACATTATCTATAATTTTTACTATTTACTTGTGTGAATATTCAAGCTGTCCATCCTTATCATAGTCACTAAATTATTTTTATCTTAAGCTACAGAACTCCAAATTAAGATCCGTTAATTTTCCTTGAAACTAGACTCACAATTATTCTTAGTATAATTTTTCCAGAATTTTTGGTGTGGCCAATTAGTACAGTTTATTAGTTAAAGTTTCCCCTGTTTCACTACTCGACAATCCTGACCACTCTTCACTAAAATTTTAATTTCTCTTTATAAAGAATTCAAAAGATGTTCACATTTGTTTCTTGCAAAAATAGACTCAATAAGAAATCCACCGATATAAATTATGTTCTATAAATATTTTTTTACAATTTTTAATGATTTTTACAATTCAGAACAGGGGATCACAAAATCAATCTGAACCAGTCTTACAAAAATATAAATATCTCAAGATACAGAATTCCTTTGCTTTCTATATTTCTTTTATATAAAACTAGACTCAACAAGCCTTAATTTTATATCTCACTCAACTTCTAATTCAATTTCTACTATTTTTGGTGATTTTTCAAAGTTAGACAACTGTTGCTGTCCAAAACTGCTTTAGTGTAACATGTTGATTTCTATTTTTGTCCCAAATTCCACAATTCATACAATTCAATCCTTGCTCAACTAACCCCTCAATTGAGATAATTTTTTCAATTAATAATTTATTCTATCATTTTAAACTACTTCCTAATCTTTGGAAATCAGAATTTCAACACTAGTCTTTAATTTCAACTCTTTCACAATTAGGTCCTAAAATCAATTTTCATTAATTTTACTTGATAAAATCATCATATAACAAAATTAAAGCTTCAGTTATATGTTTATTCATCATATTATTCCAGCACTCATCCATAACAACTTTAAAAATTAGCCATAAAATCAAAAACTAATGAATTAATAAGTTGGACCCAATTGTAAAAGTCCAAAAACATAGAAATTTCAAGAAGAAGGTAAGAATTAAACTTACATGAAGATTGAGGATGAAAACCAGCTTGAACTCTCTCTCATGGCTGTTTCTCAGCTGAAGAAAATGAAGAGAAATGGAGAGAATTCTAGATATTCCAATCTAGTCCCCTTTTTATTTTAGTGAATTTTGTTATTTTCCCATTTTGCCCTTATTTCATCAATTCTCCTGATTTTTCTCAGCTTATGCCGCCCAAAATATCTCATTTGGGCTTATTTTCACTTTAGATCCCTCCTCATTTGACAATTGAGCTATTTCATCCTTCTAGCAACTTTTACACTTTTTTCAATTTAGTCCTTTTTATTTAATTGACCACCCAAACGTTAAAATTTTCGAACGAAATTTTAATAGTACCTTATTGACACTCCGTAAATATTCATAAAAATATTTATGACTCGGTTTATAACACTGAGATCTCGATACCTCTTTTTCTCAATTTCTTGACTAAATAAATCTTTATAAAACACAATTTACTATTTCAAAAATCTTTTAAAAAAAACTACATTGGACTTGTAAATATTAAATAATATTATCTACAAGTTCATTTGTCGGATTTGGTCATCTTGAACCACTATTTCCGACATCACTGAAATTCGGGCTATTACAGGCGATTTATCCACAACTTACTGGCAGCTTGTCTACAAAATTATTAGCAGTTTAACTGCAAATTGTTACTAGTGGTTTATCCACATTAAGCTACAACTCTTACTATTTTGGTCTTCGAAATATGGGTTTTAGGGAACTCATGGTATGTAGCGGATGGATGGGTAGGAAATTTTACATCATTTTATATAAGCATGCCCACACATATAAAATTGTATTTTTATGATACCATGTTCTAATGTGATATTTGAAATGTTGTTGGCTAAACGCTTTCTCGTAATTTGACTGTTAGTATGTATATACATTGTTTATTTGTTAAGACTCACATTGAGTTTTTAAAAGCTCACCCTTGTAGTTTTATCCTTATAGATAATCCCTGAGGTTAGGATCGAGTGCGGCGTTCGGAGGTCTTGTCTTAGATTTTATTATATGGAGTATTTTTAAATTTTACTTTATTTTATTATGGTTTTGGGTCTATAATTTTGTTAATTTTGGAATGTGGCATGAGTTTGTTTTAATTTGGGATTTTGCATGCATAGAATTTTGTTAAAAATCAAACAATTCCAGTAACTAGCTTAATATGGCATAAAACACAGTTTTCGTATAAAATTAAAGGCATCACTTTTTCGTTGTGTAATAGTGAATGAAGTTTTAAAAGGTAAAATGAGAAAATTAATTAAGTTTTCTAAAAATGACACGATTTTTAATAAATTGGACTCTAAGTTTTTAGCTTAATAAATTGACATTTTGACAATCCTAAGACAACTACTCAAAATTTTTCTAAAAATCAAACAAATAAACGTTTCGGAAACTAAAAGAAATTATTAGACCATTTCGATGACCAATATAATCTTTAGAATTTGAGAATAACATCTGAACCGGGTTTAAAAAATTAAATTACTGGTTAACAAAACTAGAATCTTCATATCTTCATTCTTCGATCTTCAGTGTAAAAAATAGATTTGTTAAATTGTGGTATCAACTCTTGTTTTACAATGAATTGGTTGATTTAATTTCTTTATTTTAATTTTTTCAATAACATTGTTGTATTTTTCATTAAATAATATGGTCATTAATGTAGAAGTCGATTTTTTCTGACATATAAAAGTTGAATTTCTTTTCTTTACTGATACATTATCAATCATTCATGGTTTGTCTTTGATGACAAGAATTATTTTGCTTAAAATTGAAACCTTTGAGCCATCTGTAATTTTAATAACAACAACAATAAAGAAGTACTTTTGACTTGCTCTAATTTGCCTCACAAAAACCCATCGAAGCAAAACTTAGTATAGTTTTGATTTCAAATATTATTTTATATTTCTATTTTTATTTTAAAAATAATTTTCATTTCTATTTTTTTGAAAATTGAAAATTTTGATAGATAAAAATCTATTTTCAATAATGAAAATGTTTTTAACACCCTAAACCCGGCCTAAATGTTATAGCCAAATCTGAAGGTGTGACAAAGAATGAGTTTTGATAACGAAATCTACACGTTAAAACCAAATCAGTTTTTTAACTCTTATCTGCTTTTATCCATTGTCAAAACGTTTGTTCAATTAATCAGTCTCTCATAAAAAGTGTTTTATTGCGGAAGCTTACGAAAAACGTTGTATTTAAAGAAAACAGTTTGTATTTTTAGAAAACCTTTGTTTTAGTAAAAGCCATTGTTTTTAGATACCAGTCGCAATTTAAATACTAAAATGAAAATTCAAATCCAAAAGAAAATCAGCCAAAAAGTCCAGAAAGTCCAATTATTACAAAAATCCAGAAATAATCCTCAAATAAAAACCATAAACTTAATCAATTTACGAACTCGTGGTTACTGAGAGGCTCCGTCACATTGATATGCCTAAGCCTATGGATTATCTGAACAGAACAGATAAACGGATGTGAGTTTTCATAAACTTAGTGTGTAACCCAACGGAATTAAACATGCAAACATATAGATACAGAGTCAGGCTCAAGCCTTTTTCAGTTACAGTAAACAGAATCATATATACAGATCAGATATATAGAATCCTATCCCCATCCACTACACACCAACTCCGACCATTCCATCACACCATGTAGGGTTAAAAACACCCACCCATCCCTACACACCATTCGTGCAATTAAGACACATGTCAGATAATGTGCAGCCAAGCTACCAGAATATAGGTGATGATCACCGTACAGAATACTTCTTCTTCATATACAAATCCCACCTCATAATCATATACAGAAACAAATATAGAATAACATACTAGACATACTCAACATACTTATGTACAGATATCAGAATAATCGGACATGCATAGCATTTTCATGCTCAGAATAGAATATCAGGCTATCAGATCTACAGTTTTAGGGTTTGGTTAGCCCTTACCGACCTTACAGTGGCCCACAGTCGACCGAAATGACTCGTGCGACCCTAGGGAAAATTTCAGAAATATGGGCCCATATACCCTTGTGGGCCCACACGCCTAGATTGTCCTTGCCCGTGTGACCCACACGGCCTGGCCCAAAAACTCACACGACTGTGTGACATGTCCATGTAAGCTAACACGCTCCAGCTGTTGACCCACACGGCCACACCCACACCATCACACGGTCGTGTCTTATGCATAGTCCTACTTTCGTTGATCACACGGCCATGTCATCGCACACGGCTAACCATATGGGTGACCACAAGCCCATGTGGCATCGATAGTGGCCTTTTTTTTACTTTTACCGAAACTCAATTTTTTCATATTTCGGGTTTACACCAAGCACTCCCAAAGCGAGCAGTACCTAATAATGACAACAAAAAATACTCACGGTTACTTAAATCCTCCAAAACCAACCGAGCCATCTCTTAGCCATAACTCGAAAACACAACAGAACCACTCTCAAAAGATTTAAAAACTTACCCTATACAATAGCGGCCATGAAATTTCACTACACCACTAAATGATCTCGATTTTCTTGGAGAACACCTACCAAAACGGTTTACTAGATTAACTCGAATCATCAAATAAAAGCAAAAGTACAAAAAGGGACTCCAACAACACCATAACATAAGCCCTTACCTTAAAAACGAATGGCAAAACCGAGAAGCAGAATACTACAATTGCGAGAGGAATTTTAACAGGAAGTGAGTGCAGAAAATGCCATAAAGGAAGAAAGAGAGGAAAAATAAAAATAAAAATAAAAATAAAAAAATAAAAGAATTATTAGGATAAACCAAACTGAACATAATCTCCCATTAACCACACAATCATAACTATTAACTACTCAAAATTCTAATTCCATCATAACTTTCTCACAGATCCGAACAAAAATAAATACTCATGCTTGCGTAGGGATTCAAACATAGGACCTCCAACACAAAACACCCTCTTGCCACTCAAACCAATATGCTCATTCTGATATGAATTTATAGATAATTTAATATAAGCCCACTAAACAATGATAAGGCTTAGATCCAAAAATTAACAAAATTGACAAAAGTGGGACTTGAACCCAAGACCTCACACACACTCCCAGAACACTTAGCCACTAAAGCAGATACATATTTATATAAAAATTTTACAGAAACAGAAATAAGAAAATTAAGGCGTTACCAACTTTACCCCTTAAAAGAAATTTTGGGCTCGAAATTTACCTGATCAGAACAGATGAGGATATTACTGACGCATCAATTCCTTAGGTTCCCACGTGGCTTCTTCAGAGCCATAATTCTGCCATAGAACCTTCACTAACGGTATGGACTTCCTCCTCAAAACCTTAATATCACGATCCAGAATCTGAACTGGCTCTCCCTCAAAAGTTAAGTCCATTCTAACCTCGATCACCTTAACAGAGACAATGTGAGATGGATAAGACTGGTACCGCCTCAGCATCGAGACGTGAAACACATCGTGGATACGGATCAACTCTGGAGGTAGCTACAATTGATAAGCAATCGGTCTCACATGCTTCAAAATCCGATACGGCCCAATAAACCTAGGGCTTAACTTGCCCTTATGATCGAACCTCAAAACTTTCTTCCACAGAGAAACCTTAAGAAAAATGAAATCCCCCAAAGAGTACTCAATATCTCTCCTCTTCAGATCCGCATAGGACTTCTATCTGTCAGAAGCTGCTTTCAGTCGATCCCAAATCAATCTAACCTTATCCTCAGTCTCAAAAACCAATTCCGGACTCAAAACTCGATGATTAACCAACTCAGTCCAACATAGCAGAGTACAACACTTACGACCATACAAAGCCTCGTAATGTGCCATCTTGATGCTAGACTAAAAACTGTTATTGTAGGCGAACTCAGCTAGCGATAGATAATCCTCTCAACTGCCTCGGAAATCAATTACACATCTTCGAAACATATCTGCCAATATCTAAATCACCCTCTCAGATTAACCATTGATCGGAGGATGGAACGCAGTACTAAAGTCCAATCTCAAACCTAGAGCCTCGTGCAATTTCTTCAAAAACCAAGATGTGAAGCGAGGATCCCCATCAGAAATTATCAAAACAGGAACCCCATGCAGTCTTACAATCTCAAAAATATACAATTTCCCTAACTTATATGAAGAATAGTCCGTCCGAACCGAGATAAAGTGAGCAGACTTGGTCAATCGATCCATTATGACCCAAAAAGAATCCTTCTTAGTCGGTGTCAAGGGCAACCCACTAACGAAGTCCATTGTACTCATTCCTATTTCCATAAGGGAATCTTAACGGGTTGGAGCACACTCGAAGGCAATTGGTGTTTAGCCTTAACTTGCTGATACGTCAAACAACGAGCAATGAAATCTGTAACCTCACGCTTCAAACCCGGCCACTAGTACAACTTACGAAAATTACGATACATCTTATTACCATCGGGATGCATAGCATAAGGGTTACTATCCGTCTCCCTCAGAATTGAGTGCCTTAAATCAGAATCATCCGGCACACAAATCTGACCTCGAAAACACAGAACACCAGCATTATTCAGCCCAAAATCCAAAGTACTGCCACTCTCAACCTAACGAAACCGCAAACCTAGAGACTCATCCCTCAACTACTTAACCTAAATCTGATCAATCCAAGTTGGCTTAACTCTCATCATTAAACAGACTTAGTCGAGTGAACATCGCTCTCAAATCAGTCATGGTTCTACGACTGAGAGCATTTGCCACCACATTAGCCATACCAAGATGATACTCTATCGTGCAGTCATAATCTTTGAGTAGCTCAATCTATCGATGCTGCCTAAGATTCAACTTTTCCTGGGTCAGAAGATACTTAAGGCTCTTATGATCAGTGTAGATAATATACCTCTCACCATACAGATAGTACCTCTAAATTTTCAACGCAAAAACCATCGCAGCCAACTTGAGATCATGCGTCGGATAATTCCCTTCATGTGTCTTGTAATAGCCAATTTTGGCCCAATTGAATAATTGCAAAAACAAAAAAATTAAACAAAATAAAATATCCAAATTTTACAGTCCATAATGTCCATATACAAAGGGCCTAACGACCCAAAATTCAAACCCAAAATTCTGGCCCGAAACCTAATAGAAATCTGAAAACCCTAGGGGTTTCTGGTAGCCTTCAAGCCGCAAGCCTCTTCCTCCAGCGTCGAGTAGCCTCCAGCCCATCACCTCTGACGCCTCCGTACGCTCTAGCGTTTCAGCTGCCACGCCCACGCCTCCGTATGCCAGCGCACAGCCCGTACCTGCACAAGGGACGAATGGACAGCAAACACAAGCAGACAATAACCATTTTTGTAATATTTTCTATTTTATTTCGGCTATAAAAGCCACCACCATCGTTGTAAAAAAAAAAAATCCCCAATCCCCGATTTCAGATCTGAGATCCCGGATTCCCAATTTTTTTTCTTTGTATACGCGAACACAAAAGCAAGCGGAGAAATACAAAAACAGAGATTTTCCTAAAAGGTGATCTTCGGATTTGAGAGTTAGCCGTTTTTTACATATATATATATTTTTTTTTTCTTTCTTGCATAAAAAAGGAAAAGGAAAGAATACTTATCTTTTGAAAGCTGCTGTCGAATCCTCGTCGCTTCGTTACCATCGAAGTTGAAATGAGTTTTCTGGTTTAAGAATGGCAAAATTTGAGAGTTTTAGGGATATTCAAGCCATGGTTCATGCTATTCACTAATTTCAATAGTGAAATAGTGAACCCTTTTTTTTATTTGGCCGAGTCTGGAGGTCAATCGACGAGTTTTCGAAAAGGGGAAGGAAATAGCTAGGGTTTTCGTTTGAATGGTTGCTGATTAATTGATGAGGCTTTATACATTGGAGGAGACGACACCGTTTTAGTCAATTTTCATGGCTTAAAAACGGTGTGATTTTCATATGACCCAATGACCCAGCCCATGGAAAGCTAAATCCGTGCTTCTTGGTCCTTGAGGGTGCATTCATTTAGCTAGTCCCTTTATTTCATGCAATTGTTCAATTGAATCCAATCTTTCCCATTTTGTAATTCGGCCTAGAAATTCTGCACCGAATTCATTTCAATCATCCCACGCATTGTTTAAATTTTTGGAATATTTGTATGCCTAATCCCTTGTTATTTGTTTATATTTTAATCTTCATAATTATTAAATGGTTTATTTGCTATAAATTGTATATATGTATTTGTCTTTATATTATATACGTTTTTAAATTTATTATATATATATATATATATATATCATTTCTTTAAAAATTCTTCTATTTTATTATGTTTTGTTTAGTTTAATTATTTTTTGTAAGTCATTAACATATACATTTTATTTGACTTTGACGTGGAAGTTTCATGATTATTTTTAAATTATTATTTTTGAGTCATTTGGTATATTAATAATTTATATTTTAGAAATCTTGTATTTCCCATATTCGTATTTATTTGATTATTTTTAAATTATTTATATATTTAAATATTTTCTTATATATTGATTTTAAATATTGTCTTCTTTTAAAGTGTTGATATTCATCATATACATATATATATATATATATATTCATACATATTGTACTTTAAATATCTATTATATGTAACTATTACATTAAATATTTTTTTTTACATTTTCATGATTTATAAGATTGGTTTTAAAATGATTTATATGATATTTTTATGTAAAATCCTTTTAAAACTCTTTGATATTTATCATTAAATCTATATAGCTTATTTTAAACCAAATTCTTTTTCTTAATTTTAAGCACAAATTTATAAGTTTGTGGTTGGAATATTATCAATTTATATTTCTTTACTTTGTGTGTTTAAAGGTTCATTCATTCGTTCTTTGATATCAATTGTAAATTCATTGTTATGCGCTATTATTCAAATTCAAGTGATGTATTATTAGTTGTTATTGTTTTATCTTCATTTTTTTTTTTAAGCAATTTTGCATTATATGAAATTTCTATGATTATTCGTTATATTGTAATTTCATATTTCTAATCCAAATATCTATTTGATTTCAAACTAAACACGAAAACCGATTTCAAATTTAAGAACTCAAATGTTCTTGAAATAAGGCAACATTTTATGTTTGGCAATTCGAAGAATCGTGCCCTAACGTGTTGGGCCGCGATTCTTTCGTTTGTCCAAGCAATCAAATATCCTTTTCGATTTCACTCATATTCTTTAATTTTTCAAAGTAAGGCAATGTTCTCCCTTCGGAAATTCGAGAAATCGTGCCCTAACGTGTTGGGTTTCGTTCTTTCGGTTAGACCGAATACGTGGACACCCTTTTCATAATTTTCAAATGTATAAATTTTTTGGAATAAGATTCGACCATAGATTCGAGGGTTTAAGGGATCGTGTCCTAACGTGTTGGATGCAATGCTATATTCCTTTGAAACGAGAGAATCTTTCCGTCCAATTTAAGCTGTTCAAATGCTTCAAAAGAAACCACATTTCAAAACTTTTCGACATAAGGACATTTTTAATCAATTCGGTACCAATTTTGGGCGTGACGAGGGTGCTAACCCTTCCTCGAACGTAACCGACTCCCGAACCCGATCTCTCAAAATTTCGTAGACCAAGAACACTGTTTTAGTAAATCAAAATGTTTTATTAAAACAAAGGTGATCTGATCACACCCAATAAAGGATCAGTGGCAACTCCAATTTTAAATTTTAAAGTCGATTCCCCTATTTTCAAAAAAATGGTTTCGACAGCTTGGCGACTCCACTGGGGACGTCGAGAGAGTCAGGCCGTAAATCATTTTTGTCCTTATTTGCAAAATAACTTGAAAGATCATCGTTTCTATGTTGCATCTGTTTGAGAGTGCTATGGTTGTGTAGAATATTTTCAGCATCGCATTGCATGACCGTTATGGTCGCACCTGTAAGTGGGAGTGAGACACTAGGCCTTCGTGAGGTTTTCACCTCCGCACGGGCTAGTAGATCGCTTCCGGGATACATTCGTACCTATGTGTTTCGTGAGGTTTTCACCTCCGCATGGCCATAGGGAAACATATCCCCCTGAACCGAACTCGATCAATATGAGCCTATAATGGGTGATGATCGAGGAATCCGTGGGTTCAGGTATCCTCTCTTTAGAACCGAGCCTCATATAGTGAACCCTAGGAGTCTACCCTAGGTAGAATCGTATCCACACCCTAGCGGTTACCCTCTTAGGTGTTCTATGTTTATTTCTCTTATACTAACATGCTTTCTTTTGTTTTGATTGCATTGCATTGCATATTCATAGAAAGGAGGTGTTAATTTAAATTCGATTACTAAATAGAAAAGTTTGTCATAAGAAAATGAATTTCTTAATAAAGTGGAATATAATGTGGTCACCTAAATATGATACGAGTGGACATAATAAGAGCAGTCAGTGGAGGAGTTCGACGCTATTCCTTAGCATCAAGATTGAAGTTGACAAAGATGATTCACGAGTCATCAATTCTCTTGAAGAAGCTAACGAGTCTCACAAGCATGAGCAAGCAATGGTCACGACCCAGATCAAGCCAAAAGGAGCTAGTGAAGAGAACTATTGGAAGCTTGCGAGATTTGGCCATAGCATCCATATATGAAGAAAAGATCGAAGTTTTCACCTGGGTTTTAAAGGCAACGCCGCATACGTAATCCGTTTTATGTAAAGAAGTCTATTTTCTAGAAAAGTTTTTCTAATGGAATTGAATTCAAAGTTAATGCCTCTCTTTCATGCATTCATTTCATTTGCATCCATGCATTTGTACTACATCATATCATTATGCATTAAATGCCATAAAAGGTTTCTAATTTACTACAAATATTTCAGTAATCTGGAAACCAACACAAACCAACCTACTACGCACCCCTACGGTACGAGGAAAAAGTCAATGGATAAAAGACTTGAGAAATTGGAGCAAATGCAAAAAGACATGCAGGAACAGATGCAGTTACAGATGGAAGAGCGGCTCGCCAAGATTCAGCGAGAAATAAAAGAGCAAATGATGGAATCCCAAAGGGAGATGATGGGGCAGTTGTCCCAATTACTGATGGGAAGAACGGACAAAGGAAAAAGTCCCATGGACAATATTGAGGAAGTTAATGAAGACTCTCAATACCCTCCTGGCTTCACTCCGACTCACGTACCGGTACAGCCTGAAATTAACGTCCAAAGGCCGTCTATTGCAATACTACCCCAACAGATTCAGACCGGAGCCTCCATACCAATGAATTTCCAAGCTGGCTCAGGCTCTAATCCTAACCCGAATCCTCCACCAGTGCCCGATTTGGACGAGGTAGCAGAAGAGGAGAAGGCGAGGATAGATTCCCAAAAGCAATTGGAGGAACGCTGTAAGTGGCTGGAGGAAAAATTTAGAGCTTTAGAAAGCGCTGATAGCCATCACGGGATCGATGCTAAAGACTTGAGCCTAGTCCCAGACTTGGTCCTCCCTCCCAAGTTCAAAATGCCTGAATTTGAAAAGTACAACGGAACGAGCTGCCCTGAAGCTCACATAACTATGTTTTGCAGGCGGATGACGGGATATGTTAACAACGATCAGTTGTTAATACACTGTTTTCAAGACAGTCTAACTGGGGCAGCCTCTAAGTGGTATAACCAGCTGAACCGTGCTACGATCAACTCATGGAAGGATCTGGCTCAAGCGTTTATGAGACAATACAGTCACGTGACGGACATGACCCCCGATAGGATTACTCTCCAGAATATGGAGAAAAGATCTAACGAAAGTTTTAGACAGTATGCGCAAAGGTGGAGAGAAGTTGCCATACAAGTTCAGCCGCCGCTTTTAGAAAAAGAAACTACGATGCTCTTCATCAACACGCTGAAAGCCCCTTTTATCACGCATATGTTGGGAAGTGCCACTAAAGACTTCTCTGATATAGTGATGACGGGTGAGATGATCGAGAATGCTGTAAGAAGCGGTAAAATCGAAGTCGGGGAAAGCACCAAGAGATTGGCTCCGAGAAAGAGAGATAATGAAGTGAGCAACACGAGCACATTCAGTAAGGGCCAGTCCAAGTCACTCACCGTAAACCAGCCAAAAACGGTAACCACCAGTCAACATAGCACTATGAGACAGGGATCTAATGCGAGAGAGAACACAGGAAGACTCCAGTTTACACCCATCCCAACGACATATCGAGAGCTCTATCAAAACTTATTTAATGCGCATGCTGTATCTCCTCGCCACGTGGAACCAATGCAACCCCCATATCCTAAATGGTACGACTCAAACGCTCAATGTGAGTATCATGCAGGGATTACGGGGCATTCAATTGAAAATTGCACAGCCTTTAAGAAGTTGGTTGAGAAGTTCATACAAATGGGTATTGTGAAGATCGACGATCCATCAGAGCCTAACAGGGTAGCCAAATGTGATGATTGAGGGGAAGGCAGGAAAGTTGTGAAGCCCAGAAGTCTAATGGCACATCTAGAGAGAAAACCGAAGAACCAAAGTTTCAAAGCTTCTGCCTTTACATTTGAGAGTGTTTTGAACAATGGGATTGTGGAAGGGATCGCTGTGTTTTTAGAATTAACCTAGAGTAATATCCAAAACACACTTGTTGCTTTCAGCCTAGAAGCAATAAGGGTCCTTTTGTGAAATAGGCTTATGTTCTGAATCTTTATTTCAATGAAATGCATTTCTTTTGAGTAAATATTCTTTTATTATTTCTATAGATCCTTTCAAATATTCTTTCATTCTTTATTCATAATCATACCATGCAATAATCATCCTTAGAGTTATTCATCCTTACAATAGGTCCCCAAGTATCAATGCCACGAGCGAGGCTGTTACTGACTCCCTTTTGAGTGAGATGCGTGTCTAAAGGGATCACAGGACTTCGAAGATGACAGAGATTACACATAACTTCTGATTTGTTAAGAATGGTAGAGTGATAAAAAGTAGATCCTAACTTACAACGGGTCAGTTGACATTGCGAGCGTGAGAAAGAGATGCATATTAAAACCTAGCTCACCGCAGGAATAAGACAAGACTTATACGTTCCAATCTATTCCTTCATGGACTCTCTATGTGGGGCATGAATGTTATAGGATCGGTGACGCCAATTCGTGGTTGTTAGTTATGGGGTAAGGTCGCTTTATATGCCAAAGTTCCCAGGTAAACGGTCATCAAATTCAAATTCAAAGGCGAATTCAAATACAGATCCAGATCCAAATTCAAATTCAAAACTAGCTCCAAATTCAAATTCAAAACCAGATCCAAATTCAAATCCAAATCCAAGTTCAAATCTGAAATCCAAATTCAAAATTCAAAATTCAAATTCAAATTCAAATCCAAAAAGGACAATTTAAAGTCTGTTCAAAGATCAGACACCACATCAGTGCAGTAAAGGTAACCAAAAACCGTCCAAAAAGACTTCGAATGATGACTGAGATTGGTAAAGGTTGGCATAGAGAAGTTACCATTTACCCTCTATACTTGTAAAATGTTGGCCGAGACCTTTGCCAGGGTGACACATTGAAGTTCAGATTCTTGCTACTAAGTTTTATCAGAGCTAAGGCTAGACGAGGCAGAATGGACCTAATCCTGATCTGATTTAAGGAGAAAGGCTAGCCGTTACAAATGATACAGGTTAATGAAAGGGTTCGCCTGGAAGAATTTCATGAGGGGACATGATATTGAAAAAGATCTTTTGAGAAAAAAAATCAATCAGAAAAGGAAAAAGGAAAAAGGAGAGGCCAAAGTGAAAACCCACAAAGGGCACTTTGAGACCAAAGGGGATTTGAGTTGAAAACCCAAAAAGGGCGGCTCGAATTTTGATCGAATGCTTGAATTGGCAATGAAGAAGTATGTTACGTCTTGGGGCATCGACGAAGTACTCCGGATCCCCTAAACACGTAAAGAGCTTAAAATGGTCCTCAAGAAGTTCGAACAGAGAAGCTCAGGCTGCGATATCTGGGGCACCTAGTTTCCATTTCACCCATATTGAATTTCCTATCTTTGATTATTTTACCCGTATCAAAGTACAGTCTCAATAAATTTCCTTCTTAATTACATTTGCTTAACTCATTTGTTTTGAGCTATGCTCCTAACCAATTACTTTCTTGTCCATTGGTATGATCTTTTTCAAACATTTCACATTGAAATAACGATCGGTGGATTAATATTACTTTCATAAAAGGAGTTTCGCATATTACTCTGGAAGCTTCTAAACAGTTCAGGAACTTGAAACAAAACTGTTGCTTAAAAGCTCACCAAGTGTAAAGGTCGGAAATATTTGAGCTTAAATTGAATTTATCTCTTCAAGTTTTCTGTCAAAGATAAACAAAAACGAGATACCACGTCGGTGATACCGTTTCGATGAAAACAAGCAATGTTAACCCAAGCCAAAGGGGGATCATTCTAGAGAAAAATGATATTCTGCATTCATGCAAATATCATGCAGTAGGATGGACATTGAAATTACAGTGGGGCAAACTGGTTGAGCGTAACACGACTGTTTCTTCAGATCTTGGTCAACGCACCAAGAGGGCAGCATACTTCGTCAGTAATAGAGCCCTTATAAGTGACAAATGATGACGCCCAAATTATTCGAAAGGAGCATTCTCATGACATTTTGCATTCATACAAGTGTCATTCAGTAGGAGCATTTGATTCATTCTGATCATAGCACCCTAATCATTTTGCATGAGCATAAACACATAAAACTGACTCTACAGGACAAGTTCCCCAGAGAACGGCGTAGCAATGTTAGTGAATTCATAGATTTGTCCCCTCAAAATGGTAGTGGGGCAGATCGAAGATTGCAGTCTTATCTTCCTAAGATAGCAAGGAAGCAGACTAAAGATTTCAGAATTCTTCTCCTCGAAGCTCCAGTGGAGTAGGTTGAAGCTACAAATCCCTCCTCCATGAGTTTACATTGAGGATCAATCTTTATTCAGCTGAGAAGATTGAGGCTACAAATCTCTTCTCCTTAAATTCTTCTCCTCGAAGCTCCAGTAGAGTAGGTTGAGGCTACAAATCCCTCCTCCATGAGTTTACATTGAGGATCAATCTCTATTCAGCAGAGAAGATTGAGGCTACAAATCTCTTCTCCTTAAATTCTTCTCCTCGAAGCTCTAGTAGAGTAGGTTGAGGCTACAAATCCCTCCTCCATGAGTTTACATTGAGGATCAATCTTTATTCAGTAGAGAAGATTGAGGCTACAAATCTCTTCTCCTTGAATCCTCCTCCTCGAAGTTCCAGTGGAGTAGGTTGAGGCTACAAACCCCTCCTCCATGAATTTACATTGAGGATCAATTCTCATTCAGCAGAGAAGATTGAGGCTACAAATTTCTTCCCTCTGAATTCTTCTCCTTAAATTTCCAATGGAGTAGGTTGAGGTTACAAATCCCTTCTCTTTGAAATCACCTTGAAGATCAATCCTTAACTTCAATGAAGTAGTGGAAAAGATTGAGCTGCAGCGGAGCAGACTAAACATAGAAGATTTGGCTTTCCTGAAGTTGCAGGAGCAGATCGAAGATTTGAGTCTGGCATCCCTGAGATTGCAGGGAGCAGACTGAAGATTTGGCTTACCTGAAGTTATAGGAAGCAGACTGAAGACACCAATTCCCATAACTTTAAAGATGCAGTGGGATAGAACGAGGTTACATGACAAGACCGGGCAAAATTGGCTCTTTTAAAGTCTTTGCCCTATTCTCGTTACACGACAATGAGCAAAGAGGGGCAGCTGTAATAGCCAATTTTGGCCCAATTGAATAATTGCAAAAACAAAAAAATTAAACAAAATAAAATATCCAAATTTTACAGTCCATAATGTCCATATACAAAGGGCCTAACGACCCAAAATTCAAACCCAAAATTCTGGCCCGAAACCTAATAGAAATCTGAAAACCCTAGGGGTTTCTGGTAGCCTTCAAGCCGCAAGCCTCTTCCTCCAGCGTCGAGTAGCCTCCAGCCCATCACCTCTGACGCCTCCGTACGCTCTAGCGTTTCAGCTGCCACGCCCACGCCTCCGTATGCCAGCGCACAGCCCGTACCTGCACAAGGGACGAATGGACAGCAAACACAAGCAGACAATAACCATTTTTGTAATATTTTCTATTTTATTTCGGCTATAAAAGCCACCACCATCGTTGTAAAAAAAAAAATCCCCAATCCCCGATTTCAGATCTGAGATCCCGGATTCCCAATTTTTTTTCTTTGTATACGCGAACACAAAAGCAAGCGGAGAAATACAAAAACAGAGATTTTCCTAAAAGGTGATCTTCGGATTTGAGAGTTAGCCGTTTTTTACATATATATATATTTTTTTTTCTTTCTTGCATAAAAAAGGAAAAGGAAAGAATACTTATCTTTTGAAAGCTGCTGTCGAATCCTCGTCGCTTCGTTACCATCGAAGTTGAAATGAGTTTTCTGGTTTAAGAATGGCAAAATTTGAGAGTTTTAGGGATATTCAAGCCATGGTTCATGCTATTCACTAATTTCAATAGTGAAATAGTGAACCCTTTTTTTTATTTGGCCGAGTCTGGAGGTCAATCGACGAGTTTTCGAAAAGGGGAAGGAAATAGCTAGGGTTTTCGTTTGAATGGTTGCTGATTAATTGATGAGGCTTTATACATTGGAGGAGACGACATCGTTTTAGTCAATTTTCATGGCTTAAAAACGGTGTGATTTTCATATGACCCAATGACCCAGCCCATGGAAAGCTAAATCCGTGCTTCTTGGTCCTTGAGGGTGCATTCATTTAGCTAGTCCCTTTATTTCATGCAATTGTTCAATTGAATCCAATCTTTCCCATTTTGTAATTCGGCCTAGAAATTCTGCACCGAATTCATTTCAATCATCCCACGCATTGTTTAAATTTTTGGAATATTTGTATGCCTAATCCCTTGTTATTTGTTTATATTTTAATCTTCATAATTATTAAATGGTTTATTTGCTATAAATTGTATATATGTATTTGTCTTTATATTATATACGTTTTTAAATTTATTATATATATATATATATATATATATCATTTCTTTAAAAATTCTTCTATTTTATTATGTTTTGTTTAGTTTAATTATTTTTTGTAAGTCATTAACATATACATTTTATTTGACTTTGACGTGGAAGTTTCATGATTATTTTTAAATTATTATTTTTGAGTCATTTGGTATATTAATAATTTATATTTTAGAAATCTTGTATTTCCCATATTCGTATTTATTTGATTATTTTTAAATTATTTATATATTTAAATATTTTCTTATATATTGATTTTAAATATTGTCTTCTTTTAAAGTGTTGATATTCATCATATACATATATATATATATATATATATATATATATATTCATACATATTGTACTTTAAATATCTATTATATGTAACTATTACATTAAATATTTTTTTTTACATTTTCATGATTTATAAGATTGGTTTTAAAATGATTTATATGATATTTTTATGTAAAATCCTTTTAAAACTCTTTGATATTTATCATTAAATCTATATAGCTTATTTTAAACCAAATTCTTTTTCTTAATTTTAAGCACAAATTTATAAGTTTGTGGTTGGAATATTATCAATTTATATTTCTTTACTTTGTGTGTTTAAAGGTTCATTCATTCGTTCTTTGATATCAATTGTAAATTCATTGTTATGCGCTATTATTCAAATTCAAGTGATGTATTATTAGTTGTTATTGTTTTATCTTCATTTTTTTTTTTAAGCAATTTTGCATTATATGAAATTTCTATGATTATTCGTTATATTGTAATTTCATATTTCTAATCCAAATATCTATTTGATTTCAAACTAAACACGAAAACCGATTTCAAATTTAAGAACTCAAATGTTCTTGAAATAAGGCAACATTTTATGTTTGGCAATTCGAAGAATCGTGCCCTAACGTGTTGGGCCGCAATTCTTTCGTTTGTCCAAGCAATCAAATATCCTTTTCGATTTCACTCATATTCTTTAATTTTTCAAAGTAAGGCAATGTTCTCCCTTCGGAAATCCGAGAAATCGTGCCCTAACGTGTTGGGTTTCGTTCTTTCGGTTAGACCGAATACGTGGACACCCTTTTCATAATTTTCAAATGTATAAATTTTTTGGAATAAGATTCGACCATAGATTCGAGGGTTTAAAGGATCGTGTCCTAACGTGTTGGATGCAATGCTATATTCCTTTGAAACGAGAGAATCTTTCCGTCCAATTTAAGCCGTTCAAATGCTTCAAAAGAAACCACATTTCAAAACTTTTCGACATAAGGACATTTTTAATCAATTCGGTACCAATTTTGGGCGTGACGAGGGTGCTAACCCTTCCTCGAACGTAACCGACTCCCGAACCCGATCTCTCAAAATTTCGTAGACCAAGAACACTGTTTTAGTAAATCAAAATGTTTTATTAAAACAAAGGTGATCTGATCACACCCAATAAAGGATCAGTGGCGACTCCAATTTTAAATTTTAAAGTCGATTCCCCTATTTTCAAAAAAATGGTTTCGACATGTCTTACGTTGACGGGACACATAAACTACAAGTTTTCCATCTTGCATCAAAACACATCCTAAACTGAAGTGTGACGCATCACTGTAAACCACAAAATCCTTACCAAATTCAGGCTATCTCAGAACAGGAGCCTGAGTTAGAACAGACTTTAGCTTCTTAAAGCTCAATTATTACCCATCAATCAAAAAAAAAGAATACTCTTGCACAGAATCTTGGTCAAAGGTGTTGCAATCAAAGAGAATCCCTCAACAAAAGGCTGATAATAACCTGACAGACCCAAAAAATTACAGATTTCAAACACGTTTTTAGGTTGTTTTCAATCTAGCACAGCCTCTATCTTCTTAGGATCAACTCAAATCCTTTCAGTAGAAACTACGTGCCCTAGAAAAGTTACTTCATGCAACCAAAACTCACACTTGCTAAATTTAGCGTAGAGCTATTTTTCTCGAAGAATCTGAAGCATTGCTCTGAGATGCTCATCATGTTCATCCTCAGTCTTAGAGTAAACCAAGATATCATCGATAAAGACTACAAAAAACTGATCTAGATATGGCTGAAACACTCGGTTCATCAGATCCATGAATGTAGCTAAAGTATTTGTCAAACCAAAAGGCATAACTAGAAACTCGTAATGTATATAACGAGTCATAAATGCAGTCTTATGAACATCCACCTCTTTAAATCTTAATTGATGATACCAAGAACAAAAATCAATCTTCGAAAACACAAAAGCCCCTCGAAACTGATCAACCAAATCGTCGATCCTCGGAAACGGATAATTGTTCTTCATAGTTAGTTTGTTCAGTTGTTGATAATCGATACACATCCTCATTGTGCCATCTTTTTTTTCAAAAATAGAACTGGTGCCCCTCAACAGAGACACACTTGAACGGATAAAACCACGATATAGTAGCTCTTGAAGTTGAGCATTAAGCTCTGTAAGCTCATTAGGTGCCATTCGATAAGGAGTGATGGACACTAGAGCTGTACAAGGCAGAAGCTCAATCCTAAACTCAACTTCTTGATTTGGAGGCAAACCCAGTAACTCCTCAGGAAAGATATCCGAAAAATCTCTCATAGTTCTAATATCCCCGATAGCAGAGTTCACAAGAGTAAAAACACTAACGTAAGCCAAATATGCCTCACACCCTTTTTGAACTAGCTTCTCAGCCACAAGAGCGGAGATCACATTGGATAAATAATCTTGATGCTCACTAATCACAACCACCTCTATATCATCCTTGGTCCTCAGAATGACCCTCTTAGATGCGTAGTCTAAACTGACTCGGTGCTAAGCCAACCAGTCTATACCCAGAATTAAATCGAACTCCCCAAACAGAAGCTCCTCGATTTGGAGGTAAACCTAGTAACTCCTCAAGAAAGATATCCGAAAAATCTGTTATAGTTCTAATATCCCCGATAGCAAAGTCCACAAGAGTAGAAACACTAACGTAAGCCAAATATGCCTCACACTCTTTTTGAACCAGTTTCTCAGCCACAAGAGTGGAGATCACATTGGATAAATAATCTTGACGCTCACTGATCACAACCATCTATATATCATCCTTGGTCCTCAGAACGACCCTCTTAGATGCGCAGTCCAAACTGACTCGGTGCTAAGCCAACCAGTCTATACCCAGAATTAAATTGAACTCCCCAAACAGAAGCTCCATAAGATTTGTTAGAAAAATAACCCCTTGTACCACTAATGAAACATCCCTATAGAATTTAGTAACCCGAACAGACTGCTCCAACGGACTTAGTACAGTAACTTCACTAGAGGTGCTCTCAACAGAAATCCCTAGGTTTTCAAATACTAAACTAGCTACATAGGAATGTGTATTACCTATATCTATCAAAGTAATATAAGGTGCATTAAAGATTAAGAAGGTACTGGTGATAACATCTGGAACATCTCTATCCTCTAGGAGTCGAGTAGCATAAACCAACGTAGGCTGTCTCACCTCAGTTTAACCTATACTTCTACCCAGTGCTCCTTACCCATGACCCATCAATTACCACCCCTAGCCAGTCCACGATCTCTAGATGGCTGTTAAACTACCCTTTGAGGCTGTACAGAACCCGACAACGTAGCTTGTATCTAATCTACCCGTTATGGACACTCTCTAATACGGTACTCTAATGACTCACGCCTCAGGCAAGCTCCTAACCTCCTCCAATACTCACCCTGATGACGCCTACCACAATCTTCACACGGTTGAATCCCATTAAGAGCAACAGGGGCTCTCACTGTAACTGGTCCATCAGGTTTGACCTTTTTCTTAAGCCTCAGAACAGAACTAGAGGGCTCTAAATCCCTCTTATTCTTACCCCTCTCTCGGTCCCTATTCTAGCGCTTCATACGTTTAACATCCTTGGCGATCTCCACATTCTCAACGAGAACTACAAACTCCTGCTCCCTCGTGGAGAAATCAATACCTTTAAATTATCCCTCAAACCATCCTCAAACCGGACGCATCTCTCATACTCAGATGCCACCATACCTCAAGCGTAACGGTTCAGCTTTAAAAGCTCGGCCTCATACTCGGCCATTGATCTATCACCTTGCGTAAGGTTCATAAACTCACGCTTACGAGAATCCACATAGCTCACTCCCACATATTTACTCTAAAAGGTAGTCTTAAAGAAATCCCAGTTCAAATGATCAGGCTGAGTACCCTCTTCAATCGTTAACCACTACTGATATGCTTCGTTGCGAAGCAAGGAGATTGCACACTTAAGTTTCTACTCGGAAGTATAGTCTAAGTCATTCATAATCCTCTCAGTGGCCTCCAACTAATACTCGGCCACTATAGGGGCGATTCCACTGACATCCTTAAATAGCTCAGCACCATTGGATTGAAGTCGTTCAGTTACTGACCCACGGCCCCCAGATCTGAAATGGGGTCCAGCGACCTTCTCTAATATCCTCAATATGGTTTAGGATAATGCGTCGTCCCCAGCCGAATGGTTTTAAGACCCAGTCTCAATAGTAGGCAAAACCAGTGTCTCACTCGTATCTAAATTTGGAATACTATCCAAAGAAAAAGACTCAACTCGAACCCTCCTACTGCCTCTACTACAGCCACGAATACTACGTCCACGAGTTCCACGAACGCTTATTGTATAATTTGGATTTATCTACATTAAAAAGTTTTATGCATCAACTCCAGTATTTATTAACAGATATTTTATGCATAAATTATCAGAAGTCCAGAGATATTTTCAGTAGTTTCAGTCTTTAACAATTTCGATACAGTTTCAGAATGTATTAACTATAGTGTTTTCAGAACCGTTCTATCTAAGTACACAAATACTTACAAGATCGGCACTAGAGACTTGATGTACCACATATTTTCTCAAGTTAGTCAAAATATTTTCTCAAGTTTTGCAACCTAGCTCTGATACTACTAAATGTAACACCCTAAACTCGGCCTAGACGTTATAGCCAAATCTGGAGGTGTCATAAAGAATGTGTTTTGATAACAAAATCTACACGTTAAAACCAAATCATTTTTTCAACTCTTATATGCTTTTATCCATTGTCAAAATGTTTATTCAATTAATCAGTTTGCTTTAAAACATATTTTATTGCGAAAGCTTATGAAAAACGTTGTATTTAAAGAAAACAATTCATATTTTTAGAAAACCTTTGTTTTAGTAAAAACCATTGTTTTTAGATATCAGTCGCAATTTATGTACTAAAACAAAAATCCAAATTCAAAATAAAATTAACCAAAAAGTCCAGAGAGTCTAATTATTATAAAAATTCAGAAATAATCCTTAAATAAAAACCATAAACCTAATCAGTTTACGAACTCATGGTTACCAAGAGGCTCCGTCGCACTGATCCACCTAAGCCTGTGGATTACCTGAATAGAACAGACAAATGGATGTGAGTTTTCATAAACTCAATGTGTAACCCAACGGAATTAAGCATGCAAACATACATATACAGAGTTAGGCTCAAACCCTTTACAGTAAACAGAATCAAATATACAGAATCCTACCCCCATCCTCTACACACCAACTTCGACCATCCCTTCACACCATGTGAGGTTAAAAACACATACCCATCACTATATACCGTATCGTGCCATTATGACACATGTAAGATAATGTACAGCCAAACTGTCAGAATATAGACGATAATCACTATACAGAATACTTCGTCCTCATATACAAATCCCACCCCACAATCATATACAGAAACAGATACAGAATAACATATTAGACATGCTCAACATGCTTATATATAGATATCAGAAAATTCAGACATGCATAGCATTTTCATGCTCAGAACAGAATATTAGGCTATCAGACCTACAGTTTTAGGGTTTGGTTAGCCCTTACCAACCCTACGGTAGGCCTACAGTCAATCGGTACGACCCATGCGACCCTAAGGTAAATTTTAGAAATATGGGCCCACATGCCCGTGTGGGCCCACACGCTTAGATTGATCTTACCCGTGTGGCCACACAATCTGGCCCAAAAACTCACATGCCCGTGTGACATGTCTGTGTTGGCCCATACACAAGTGTGGCCCACACACCCCACTCAGCCTTGCCCGTGTGACCCACACAACCACACCATACCATCACACAACCGTGTCTTGCGCATGACCCTGCTTTCGTCGATCACACGGCCATGTCATCCCACGCGGCCAACCACACGGGTGACATGCGCTCATGTGGCATCGACAGTGACCTTTTTTGGCTTTTGCTAAAATTCAGTTTTTTCGTGTTTCAGGTTCACACCTAGTACTATTTCGACGTAAAAGCACTCCCGAAGCGAACAGTACCTAATAATGACAACCAAAAATAACCACGGTTACTTAAATCCTCTAAAACCAACCGAGCCATCTCTTGACCATAACTCAAAACATAACAAAACCACTTCAAACGATTCAAAAACTTACCCTTTACAACAGCAGCCACGAAATTTCACTATTCCATTGAATGGTCTCGGTTTTCTTGGAGAACACCTACCAAAACGGTTTACTGGATTAACTCAAATCATCAAATAGAAGCAAAAGTATAAAAAGGGACTCCAACAACACCATAACACAAGCTCTTACCTTAAAAACGAATGGAAGAACCGAGAAGTAGAATACCACGATTACGAGAGGAATTTTGACAGGAAGTGAGTGCAGAAAACATCAGAAAGGAAGGAAAAATAAAAATAAAAGAAAAAGAATTATTGAGATAAACTGAACTGAACATAATCTCCACTAACCACACAATCATAACCACCCACTACTCAGAATTCTAATTCCATCAGAACTCTCTCACAGATCTGAACAAAAATAAATACGCATGCTTGCACAAGGAATTGAACACAAGACCTCCAATACAACACACTTCCTTACCACTTGAACCAGCAAGCTCATTTTGATATAAATTTACAGGCAATTTAATGTAACCCCACTGAACAAGGATAAGGCTTAGATCCAAAAATTAACAAAAGTGAGACTTGAACCCAATACATCACACACACTCCCAAAACACTTTATTTATATTAAAATTTTACAGAAACAGAAATAAAAAAAATTAGGACATTACAATATTTTTAATAGAAATATAAGAAATAAAATAAAACTTTCTTACATTTAAATAGATTCTTTTTTCTCAACATAGTCAAGTCCTTTGTCAGGTTTTTCTACCAAATACAAGAACGAAAATATTCCAAATGTGAAAAATATATAAAATTAAAATATTTTAATGTCGATAAAGAAATTTAAAAGAAGAGAATATCTACGGACCATATTATAATTCATCTTATGATTACAAACTTGTTAACAAAATGTTTATAATAAAAAAATATTTAAAGAATATGTACATAGAATAGATATTAGTTATATTAAAGACATATTATATTGAATTGTAATATTATAGTATATAGAAGGAAATATGTGTCATAACCTATATACAACTGTGATAACTCAATTTTACAATTTACTATATAATGACGAATACTATATGATTTTATGTGTACTTAATGTTTGTGTTATTAAGATTTATGTTTTATGAAATTGGGCTAAGTAGGAAAATATAAGAGTTTAACTCTCATTATCGACCAATTTATTGCTAATGTTAAGTGGCCCAAGTTAAGGTTATTGCTATAATTAAATTATTTATTTTAATAATAAATTAAATCTTACCTATTTATTTGATTACTTGACAAATACCTAATTAAAAGTTTATTTTTTGTAGAAAAGAAAAGTATAAAGCGAGAATTATGAAAGCTCCTTTTATCAACTAATAGAAGTCTTCGAATCGAAATTGAAGGTTCGTTAAAAACAACTAAATTTGGAGGACCAAAAATCGTAAGCCTTGCCATATGATCAACAACCATGTTTTGGGATCTAGGAACATGGTGAATACATACCACGATTAAGGATACCATGAATCAAACGTAACTCCACCATTCTGTTATTGACAGATTCACTAGCCAACAATGATTCCACTAGAAGTGTATTATCACATTCGACCTTAACCTGTCGCAATCTTTTCTTCCATACAACATGCAAACTCTCTAACACGTCTCTCGCTTCTACCTTGAAAATATTATCCTTGCTCATTCCCCTAAAAAAACCACATATCTAGTTTGCATATGCATATTCATTAGCAAAGATAGGAGTTGACAAACCAGCCTTACATTTTCTTTAGTTTTATTTTGTATGGTTGTTTTTGTTTTGGGATGAATATTTTGTTGTGTGTGTAATGCATCTATCATCAATAATAATGGTTAATTCTTTTATTGTGAGTGCTTTTTGAAAAAAATAAATGACTAGTTATAAAATATATTTCATTCTTATAAATAGAATTTAATCTTAATTATACAATTAAAAAATAAAATGAACAACTATCACACAAGACCTCGTTACCTCAAGACTTTTTTGAAGTGGAATGTGAAATTCTTTTTGAATGAAAAAGAAAAGAAAGAAATGAATGATTATGGTGATGATGGCATTGCCCATACTTTGAAACACTAAATTAAGCCTTGGATAATCACTCTCACTCACCTGAGACCAACCAAAAGAATAGAGATCCAGTGCCTGGAAAAAGGCAGTGCACGTGAGCTAGGATTTGGTAACAAAGGCAAAGGGCAATAGGCATAAGGCCTAAATGCAGAAAATATATAATAAAAAAACAAGGCAGAGCCGCTCAAGGCCAATAAATAAAACCCAATTTCTGACACACAACAAAGTGGTTATGAGTCACTCACACATGCTGTCTGAGACAGATCCCCTCGTGCGGCTCACCCGCTGACCCACTCTCCCCTTTCTTATTCTTCCCTTCCACTCTTTTATCTGCATTATTTTTTATCCACCCATGGCACCTCCTGCTCCTTTGACCTTTGACCACCCCTTTTTTATTCTGCCAAACTCAAAAGGAAATTAAGAATATTTTGCAAGTTGAAGAACCCCTACAATACAACCATCGGCTTTCAAAGTTGAGCTCCGTTGGATCCCCTTTAAACCTACCATTATTCACATATCATATTTTCTTCATCTTATTTTCATATAATATACTTTTTTATACAAATTTTAAGAGATTAATAACTCATATTGTGTAACATATTTTTATCTTATTTTTGTATTCTATTTTATTTATTTTTCTATCATAATATTTAAAATTATCAAATTTATACATGAATTTTTATTTAATGTGTAATTTAATACATGAACTTTGATCTGATGCAATTTAATACATGAAACTTGAATTGTGGTTCATATGTATACATTAAATTTTGATTTTAATTAAACTTTACACATTTAAAGAAACAAATACATATATTTATTTTCATATTAGATTATATATGCTATATATCAACATAAAATGATGTTAACTCAATAATGATGTTAGTGATTTATGAACTTTGAATCAAATCAAATTTGTATGTACAAAATTGCACAAAATCAAAACTCATATACGATATTGTACATTGGATAAAAATTTATGTATAATTTTTATATTTATCACCCTCCCATTTCGCATATCCATATACACTCAGAATTCATTTTCTTGAGTGAGAATTTAGATTTTGTAAAAATAATTAAATCATTTTTCTAACTAATTAAATGATTAAATTGAAATTTAGAAATAAAATTGGGTTTTTAATTGACTTTGAATGATTATTAGTAGTGATAGTTTTTTTTATTAAAATTTAAAAGCCTTAAATATTTATATTAAAATTTTATTATTGTAATTTTTATTTTTTGTTAACTTATTAATTGAGCTGGCGTAAAACCAATACGTAAATAAGTAATTTATATTTATAAAAAATAATAATTGAAATAAGAAAAAATGAAAAATTGGAGAAATCTAAAGTAACTTTATTAGATATTTAGAAATAGTGAAAATAGGAAGAATGATTTAATAAGAGAAATTTTTATTTTTGGTTTAAAAATTAAATTATTAATATATCTTCGTAAATTGTAAATATATATTTTTATAATATAATTTGGTCTTTTTCCTAACTTAATTAGTGTTATTAAATTGATGGGTAAATAACACAAATGGTCACCCAATTATACTAGCGTTCTTATTTTAGTCACTCAACTTTAAAAATTTTCAATTTAGGTTCCGTTTGTTTCAACATAAAAGCTTTTACGAAAAATATTGCCAGTCATTTCCGATGCTTGTTTCATGTAAAATAGGATGGTCAATGTAAAATATTCTCCAGTCAATGTAAAATTATCCCCTTATTCCCGTAAAATGTCTTATGGATGTCTTACCAATTTTTTTTTTCCATAAGACATTTTTCAAACTAATAAGGCTGTGTTCACTGTAACACCCTCATACCCGACCCGAACATTAGGTCAAAATACCAAGATGTTACATTCTCTACTACATTCTTTGCTTATCAAATATTTTCTTATAAACTTTCATGATTTTTCAATTTAATCTCTTTTTATCATCAAAGTTCAATATTCACTAATTAATCATATTAGATCAATTTTCTTTCTTGTTACACTTTAATCACATAATTTGTCTCAATATCTTGTTTCACATATCAAATTTCTATGTATTTTACTTCTATTATTTCATTCACATATTTTCTCAAGTTTAACAATTTAATCCTTATCATCATAAAAATTCCATATTTTCAACAATTTCGCTTTTACAATATTTTATGCATATTTCATCATCTCATAACACATTCATTAAACTTTTATCATAATCTCCTTATTGACATATTAAATTGTTTCACACTTAAACTTTTGTACATTTTCAATTTAGTCCCTATTTCCATGTAATTTATTTTTCACCATATAAACACTTTACTCGAATAATTCATTATAATATCTTATTTCACATAACAAATTTTCATGCATATCACTTCTCTTGTTTCAATTATAAATTTCAAAAAGTTTACAATTTAATCCTTAAAATCAGAAAGATCCATTATTTACTATAATTTCAACTTACCATCACTTTGTAATCAATTCACTACTTCATTTAAACTCTTTATCATAAATCTCAAATGTATGTTTGTTTCATTGAAAACAACTTCTATGAAATATTTTTAGGAATCTGCCAAACAACAAAAAAATATTTTACACAGATTCATCCAAACACCAGGAAATATTAATTTTTTTCAGAAAATATTAATTTTTCCATAAAAGTAAGTTATTTTCTAGAAATCATTTTTCGGAAGCCATTTTCAGAAACAAATACATTTTCAGAAAATATTTTACACATTTTTATTTAAAGAAACAAATACAATTTCAGAAAATATTTTACACATTTTAATCAAACGTTTGAGTTTGCTCTTGTTTTGGTCGCCAGTTGTTAAATTGATATCGGAAAGCCTTTTTTCTAACTAGTATAATAACACATTTAGTCCTCAATACTTACATATTCTATCAACTATAAATTTGATCTTTAAACTTTCTAACCAAAACTTTCAACTTTTAAAATAGAAATATTATACATCAATAAATTTGTAAAATTCAAAAAAAATAAAAAAACTTTTCTCAACTAACAAGCCACTTCCCAAATTAATTCCTTTATTAGTAAGTTTTCGGAACTACACATCCTAAACGAACAACTTTTTGATTATTGATTTAGTCATCAAAGAATACATTTGAATGGTAAAGAAGTGTTATGGTCCTAGAATTTTTTTTTTTTTTTTAAATAAAGAACTGGACGCAGTTAAACCCGGAAGAAATGTAGCTTTAAATAAATAATTCTAAAGCATACAATTGATGGTCTCCCTACTCAACGAAATTGCATTTAAGTAAAAAAGGGTTTTTTTTTTTTTTTTAGATTACCCTTGTATTGCTTAAAAATCATATATTTACTAAGTTAAGTGATAAAAAATTTAATATCTAAAATTTCAAGTTTGAGTATGGTAAATTAGAACAAAAAATTTTTATTGGGTTACTTTGATACTAATATAGAGCATCTTACCATTTGTTTTATTGGAGAAGGTTTTTTTTTTTTTTTTTTTTTTTACAAAAAATCTACAGATAGAGCTTGATTCAGAAAAATACCAAAATTTAGTCAAAGTTCTAGCTTGAACTTGAGACCTCTCACACATACCCAAAACACATAATCACTAAAGCAGACAAATATTTACGTCTTATTTTCACAAAAACAAAAATAGAAATTTTAGGGCGTTACAAATATAGAGCATCTTACTATTTGTTTTATTGGAGAATTTTTTTTTTTGGATTTTACAAATTTATAGATGTGAAATGTCTCTATTTTAAAAATTGAAAGATTTGGCTAGGAAGCTTGAGAATCAAATTGATAGAATTTGAAAATGTGAAGAGTTAGATTTATTGAATTTTTTAAAATTAGGATCAAATTGATAAAATATATAAGTATTGAGGATTAAATGTGTTATTGTATAAGTTAGAAAAAAAAGCTTTCCATTATCAATTTAACATTAGGTGACCAAAATAGAAACAAACTCAAATGTTAGTGTCTAAATTGAAAAATTTTAAAGTTAAATGACCAAAACAGGAATACAAACATAAATGGGTAACCATTTGTATAGTTTACCCTAAATTGATTGACACCACTAATAAATGTTGGGTATAATAGTGGGGTATATTATACCCAATGAAATAATGCGAGTTCGAACATTAAAAATAACATTTTTACATTTTTAAAATAGGTAACCATGAACTTTAAAATTTTTTTAAGCGTAACAAGTATCAAATTTTTACAGCACAAACGGACTAAAAAGTGATACAATCTAAACTAAAGCCAACAAACTTGAATTAATTGGATTAAAACTCCTATACATGATAGGACAGAAAAACCTATGCATATAATTGCAGATAATATGTCTCAAACTTGGGTGCTTAGAATCCAGGACCTTCGTCCTTACCGATTGAATTAAGATACAACTTTAAAAATAATACTTAAAGAAGAAATATAGAAAAAAAGAAAAGGAAAAGCCTAAACTTAGTGAGTAATGTACATAATATTTGAATTTGATTATTAAAGAGTGCAAGTGAGTTGTTTCAAACTTTGAATTGGCCGGTTCTGATGATTAAACCACTCTTTACCACTTCCCAACCGAAAGTTACTGATTCCTTACATTTTTTTCTTTCACGGACACAAAATATTTAAAAATAACACAATTTTTCCGGTTTATTGCCTTCAATACATTATTCTTTTTCCGGTTCATATTGCTTTTGTGTAGGTGAAAGAATGTATATAGCCCATTGTCTCCGAGGGTTAGCTAATTAACTACATAAATTTCCCTCTTCCCAAGGAAATTTAAGTGTCATGTTACAATGTAGAATTACGAAGAATGTCAAAGTAAAAAATAAAATAAAATATTAAGGATTAATTTTTAGTTTAATTGGTATATATATTGTTGTCAATGTAAGAAAACGTGGGTTCGAATGAGCTGAAGCGTATTATCCTCTTATTTATAATTTGGGGAGATGTTATGGGTAGTTCCAGACATTACTTAAAAAAAAAAACAAATATGATCAAAACCTATAATGAAATTGTTAAAAAAGAATTACATCGTGTTTTAATTACATACATAATTATATAATTTATATTTTTAAAAATATTAATTACTATAAAAAATTATTAACACAATAAAAAATTTCTAAACAAGTAACTAAAAATCGTATGTATTATATTAGTCCAAAAAAGTAGTTGATAATATGATTTTTTGTTATAATAAACTTTTTGGTCATAACTTTGAAAAAATAGGATTTAAATAATATTTTTTTGTTATAACTTTATAAAATAGACATAAATTAGTTTTATAATATATATTTTTAAACTTTATAATATAATAAATTTTTTACAATAACCATTCCAAACACTCATGGTATTCATGCTTATAATATAAAATTTTATAACTTAAACATGCATAAAAAATATTTTTTTCTAAAAATTAAATTTGAGTGCAATTACTTGCGTAATCACTTCAATTCTCACCGTCCTCTAAGAATTAAAAAGTGTAATTGGGTTATTCCTATTACATCCAATTTAACGAGACCCACCAATTACAATAGCGACTCAAACATGTCACCCCTATGTAATTATAAGCAATTACACTCAAATTCAATTACTAAATGACTTTTCAAACACTACTTTAAGTGTAATTAAGATAGTTTAACATATTAAATTTAGTGGAGTCCACTAATTAAAATTGTTACCTAAATATATCACACATATATAATTACAACAAATATACACAAATTCAATTATTAAGTGACTTTTTAAATACACTCGTAGATATTACTACGCTAAATTTGTATTACTTATACTAATGATGGATTTAAAAATATATGATAGTCTTGTAAAAAAAATTGATGAATTAATCAACTTAATTAATTAAATAACTCTAATGATATATATATATTTTTATTTTATTATATATAAAAACATCTTGTATCAAAATATTAATTGAATAAATATTATCTAAGTTCGTTTTTATACATATAATTTCTAAATTATTCATAAAAAATCTCAAATTCGCATTTTTTTATTGTTATAATAACAATAATTGCAACGTTATTTAATTTTTATTTTATTTTATAAGTTTTATTTTATTCTAGTTGTTATTATTTTAGTACATAGCACTTGGTTATTAATACTGACTTTGAATTTTTTTTTAATTTTTATTTATTAAATTCGGACATTTAACTTTAAATTATATTTATATTTCTATAAATAATAAACAAATATAAAGATTCAAATTCAAATATTAAAAATATATATTTGACCCTATGCAGGTCCTAATTAAAACTAGTGAAATTGAAGGGCATAAGAGGAACTGGGAACAATAATTTGCAAAACCCAAGATTAGAGTTAGGATGGAGCTTGAAGGCACAACAAACTAGGTGTAGGTTACCTTAAATTACTAAAATTAAAAGGGTAAATTGTACCGCTAGTCATTTTAAATAGGGATCATTTCTAGTTCGGTCATATTAATTTTTTTTTTGTTCGTTTGATCATTCAGAAAAGGAAATTGATCAATTTTGTCACTCCACCGTTAAACAGTAATGTGAAGACTAATAATGCATTTGCACAAAATAATTTTAGGGTGACAAAAATAGAAATGACCCCTATTTTAGAGTGCCTAATAGATAGTTTACCCTAATTTTAGAGTGACTAATGTGGGAATGTACCATTAGTCTTTCATTACCACTTAAAAAAGGAGCCTCCAATTTAATGAATTTATATTTTGGGTGACCAAATTAACAAAAAAAATTAAGGTGACTAAAATAGGAATATCACATATTAAGAGTTACTAACGGGGTGATTTACCCAAAGCAGTAAACCTTCAAAGAAAAATGAAGGGTAAGAGGCACTGAGTGAGTCGTAACAAATTAGTGCTTTGGTGAGTTGTTATTTGTCCATTAAATGTTTGCTAGAAATTAAACCCCCATTAGCTGATACTGATTAGTGGAGTAGTTGGAATGTTGCCATGTTTTAATCCCCCAAAACCGGCTTTCCTCCTATCTGTTTCTGTTTTTCCCTACCTTTATAATTTGTATGGATATATTATATATATTGAGTTTCTTTTTCTACTTATATATAGAGTTCTAATTTGTTTTAAAATATTTTTACTCAAAAATATATTGTTTTAAAATATGGGTAAACTATAAAAAAATCACTTTTGTTTGCCTTAGATTACATTTTAGTCATTTATGTTTGAAATGTTACGTTATCGTTTTGTTACAAAGTGACCACTCTACTGTTAAGTTCTGTTATCTCCTTAATGGCAATCTTACGTGGCAGTTCAAATGAGTTTTAAATGCCAACTTGAATGTTCGGCTGAGACGAGAATATGCTAATTATTTGAAAATTTTAAATTAATTACACATTGAACGGGAAAAGAAAAACCGTTCATCTCTTTTTTCTTTTAGTTTTCTTTTCCATTTTGACTGAAAAAACTATTCTCATTCCAGTTGGACATCCAAGTTGGCATTTAAAACACATTTGGACTGCTATGTAGGATTGTCGTTAGGGAGGTAATGGAGCTTAACGGTAGAGTGACTACTTTGTAACAGAATAATAACGTAAGTGACTAAAACATAACATTTCAAATATAAATTATTAAAATATAATCCGAGATAAAAAAAATAACTACTTTTATAGTTTACACTTAAAATATTTACCATTAGTGTTTGCACTTTTTTAATCTTAATTTCCATGTGAATAATTTATGATTTTAAAAAAAAAAAAATCCCCTTCGTGAAAATGGAAAAGAAATCCTTAAGACTGTATTAGCTATTTTTATGAATTAATATTTTTATATATTTTTTAAACATTAGTTTCATTATAAGTTTTTATCATATTTGATTTTTATGTATAATGTTTAAAATTATTCATAATCCTTTTTAATCTTTAAACTCAAACTCATATCATTTTCACTAATACCAATACCAATATCAATACTAATCGAACTAAAACTCAATTGCTATATTTATATATTTATACATTCAAATGCTCCAGCTGTGCAATAGTTACTTAGCTACCAGGGATGATAATTAAAAAATATATATGTCACCTTTAAGACAAAAAAAAAAGGTGTGTTTTTAATAGTAAATTAATGGCTGTTATTATGAATTAATTCTTAAGATTTGCAACAGTATGAATTTCATGTTTAGTAAATTGATTTTTTTTAATTATGGGATAAAGTTTAAACAATTAATGCGATTAACGAGACTCGAATTTAAGTTACACCTGAAACGATAAATACTGTTAATCATCAGGTCATCACATGAGGTTGTAGTAAACTGAATTTTAAGATATTAAATTTTATTTGTTTATATATAATGTAAATTATTTAATATGATTTTATATTTGAGAAAGCTTAAAAAAAAAAAAACTTAGTTTCAATTACTAGATAAATGGTTAAAAGATTGAAGAGAGAAATAATAATGAAAACCAAAATCCCAAAACCCAACTTAACAGTAATGTTAGAAGCGTGTTTATTGTTTAATTCAAAATTCCCAGAAAGGAGGATAGCGCCAACCAATTTCCAACCAAGAAATCATGAATTTCAAAGAAAAGAAAAAGAAAAAATAAAACAGAGGGCAGCCAAAAAAAAAAAACAAATGGTAAAATGCAGCTGCTTCAAGAAGAGGTGAGGTTAGTTTAGCAATAAGTAGCTCTTAAGCCAAGGCGATAGTAGAAAAATAATTTGTTTAAAGGAGTGATCTAGAATGGCAGACATGGAAACAGCACCCACGTTCTCCTCATATCTTACTTAATTAACTTTTTTTCTATTTTTATATAATTCGCGATGAAGCCTTAATTTTAAGGTTTTAAGTGTTTAAGTTGAAGTTTTATTATGTATAACTGAGTTTTGTTCTTTTAATTTAAATTTTATTATAGAAATGATGTATTCGAATTATTTTGATTTATATATTATTTTTATAAGAGTTATTTGTTTATATCTTTACGCAATTGATGTTATATTAATTTACCGTTAATTTAACCATTAAACGATACGTAAAATATCATGTAAAATATAAGATGTTGTTGCATAACTTTTAAAATTAAAAATTAAAACTAAGGTAAAAAAAAAGAGAGTAAATGATATTTTTTTTAAAGCTTGAAGAACTCAAAATTAATATTTTTATTATATTTATTTTTTTATTTGAATTTTTTATTTTAAATTATATTAAATACGATTTAATATCTCATTTAATAGTTAAATTAATGATTTAATCACAGAAAAATATTATTGATATAACTTTGATAATTTGAATATATAATTAGAATCAAAATTATAGTTTAGGGAGGTTGGATTGGAATTAAATTTTTTATAATTATCAATTTTATATAAAATTAACCCACCAATTGACAAAATGTTGTGTATATCTCCCCAAGGAATAAATATATACCCTTTCTTTTCTTGTGAACCTCCATAAATACTCATATCACTATCTCTCTCTTCTCTGAACTCCACTGTCTTGATAAGTACCGCTCAAGGAGAGGCCTGCTTTAAAGTGTTTATGGTGATTATGGTTTGTCTTCTCTTTTTCCCTTTCTCTCTATCAAAATTCTTGTCTGGTTTTAAGGTTTATAGAATTTCATGGCTTAATTGGGTATTGGTTTTTTATTTTATTTTATTTGTGGTGGTGCTTAGGGAATTCAAAAGCCTGCATGGTTAGAAGCTCTCTACACCCAGAAATTCTTTGTTGGGTGTTGTTACCACGAAACTGCAAAGAAGAACGAAAAGAACGTGTATTGTTTGGATTGTTGCGTCAGTATTTGCCCTCACTGCATACCCTCACATCGTTTCCACAGGCTTCTTCAGGTTCGTCGCTACGTATATCATGATGTTGTCAGATTGGAAGATCTTCAGAAGCTTATAGATTGCTCTAATGTCCAGGTTTGTCATTTATTTCACACGAGAACTAAATGAAGTTCAAATTTTGCTTCTTCGTCTTTTATTCCACAGTTTCTTTAAATTTCTTGAAAATTCAGTTCATATGAGTTGCTCATTGATAATGATGACCTTAATTGGATTAGGCCTATACTATAAACAGTGCTAAGGTGGTATTTATCAAAAAGAGACCTCAAAACAGGCAATTCAAAGGAGCAGTAAACTATTGTACTTCTTGTGATAGAAGTCTCCAAGAACCATTTATCCATTGCTCCCTCGGGTGCAAGGTATATAGGACTCACTTGAATTAGCTTAAATCATTTAAATTGTGTGTTTGAAAATGATGGAGTTCTTATGTTATAATCAGGTGGATTTTTTGCTGAAACACTACAAAGATTTGTCGCCATTCTTAAGGAAATGTAAAACTTTAACACTGAGCCCAGATTTCCTAATTCCCCAAGAGACTGGGGAGGAAGAAATGGCAAACGAGACAGCACAGTCAACAATAGTGGACAGTGATGAGCCAATGAGCTGGTCGTCGTCAGGGTCGGAGAGCATGAGCATGAGCATGGCATACAGTTCTGATCAGATTGTTAGGAAGAAAAGAAGTGGGCTATATTTGTGGAGATCATCAGCTAATAGGGTTTCAGATGAGGATATTGCTTCAAGCATGAGTAGAAGGAAAGGCATTCCTCATAGATCTCCTCTATGTTAGAATAAATATTAAAATAGAATAAAAATCAAAATCAAAAAGTTTAGTTTTGATATTTTTGACTGAAGCTGAACCATTATTAATTTCAAAATGCTTTAAGCTCTCTGTCTCTCTCTTTCTATATATGTTTTTAAATTAATTTAGTCACTTGGTCGGAGGGTTTTGTCTTAATGGCATCACGTGATTCCAAGTTCCAAGTTAAGTGTTTGTACAATATTTTTAGTTTTTTTTTTTTTAATTTATTTCATTTCTCATTACGATATATATGATTAGTTATTGTTTAATTGGATAAATGGGACAACTCTCTATTCTTCCGCTATTAAGCCTCTCTCACGTATATATAGCACATTTTTCATGCTTCAACTATTACCTAGTCGTACGAATGTGAAGGGCTAGATTCATAAATATTCCAAGATATTGCAATCAAAGGAAATGATAATTCCCTAAGTAAGTGATCGAGTATTAGTTCAATTAGCTGAAGAAGGTTGTGGGTTTTAATTGGTTTTGAAATATAATATTTTGATCAAATTTTGTTATTAGTCTTTATGTTGTGTAATTATGGATTTAGTTCATGTGTTTTAATTTGATCAATTCTATTCATTCTACTTTATGGATTGATCAATTTTAATCTTTATACTTTTTAAATTTCGAAATTTTAATCCTAACTCAAATAGTATTAATTAAATCTATTAAGTAGACTTATGCTAGTTTACAAATTAGTTTTCAAAATAATTAATTAATTGGCTATATGGAATGATAAATATGATAGTTACATATTTTTATTTTTGTATATAGGCATTATTGTTTTCAGAGCTAAAATAAGATTTTAAAGAAAAATATTGAACATAATGGAAGGGAAATTTTACTTGTTATTATGAATATGTTAATATTTTGAGATTAATTATTATATAACAACTATAAAATTATTGTCAATGCAAATTTAGAATATGGAAATTTATATATTAATAAAATCGTCATTCATATAATTAATGCATTGAAATCAACAATACAATTAATTTTAAAATAAAATCGTTGCATATGAAACTCTAGAATGATTATTTTAAATTTAAAAAAAATACTATTAGGTCAAAAAACAACAACATTGTTACATTGTTATTTTTATTGCATTATGGGAAGAAAAAAAAATCATTTTTGTGATAATTTAATTTGACAATTTGAAAGTTATTAAAGCTATATATGAAAGTGTTTTGAATATTTCAAATTCTGTTTTGATTAGAAAAATACACCGAATATTATTGTAAAAAGGACAATAGATACTACACTACATTCCTAGGGAACATAATCAAAGTGCAGATCATTTAGCCAAACTAGCCTTTGCAAAAAAGGAGGATCTACAATTAGTTGACACTCCTCCAAGCAATGACGAATCTAGGGGACTGGTAGAGGCCTTGGAATTTTCCATTTTGTCCCTTTAAAATTTTAAATTAAAAAAGGTAAAATTGCACATTGTCTCTCTTAAAAATGATAAAATTTTGATTTAGTCTTTTAAAAAGTGCATTTTTACTATAGTAAAAATTACAATTTAATTTCACTCTCCTAAAAAAATTTTCTGACTTCGCCCCTGCCTCCAAGAGAAGTACAACAGAAGGACTTGAATTTTTTGAAACAGATAAGGAAAGGAGTATTCATATTCCTTAGTCTTTTTATGTAATTTAGCTTAGTTGTGTTTTTAAATTCACCAAAAAATATAATATTCGAGTATTTATGTGTTCTATTTTTAGGTAAGGATTCATCATGCATCATGCAAATAGTTGTTTAATTGAATCAATTATACAAAATATAAATTATACAAAATAATTATAGAATTAAAATTACTTACATCCGTGAGGCCTTACTCAGAAAGTAATCGGCCACTATAAATTATTTATATAAAACATGATTTAAGTTTAACTCATTTCAAAGTTGTAACCTTACTACTAGATATTAATTAGATAAGTTTTTTTCCATAAAACTTTCCCTTTAAAAATTTAATTATAGATTGAATAATAAGAACAATTTGTTTACAACAATTTACACTAAAATAAGTCTCTTACATGAATAAGATAAGTTCTCACAATCCAATCTTTGTCTCCTTGAATGCAGCTCAAAAGAGGGTTCAATATGAAATAGAATTAGTAGAGATATTCTTGATGTAATCTTTTTTGAAAAACAAATTTCTTCAATTAAAGAGATTTGATAACATTTAAGGTTTTTAAAATATACTGTCTTGACTTAATTTTCTCCATGTTTTGACTTTAATAAAGTGCTAATAAAAATTCTCAAAGATTTGTTTAAAGAGTCCAAGTTTTTCAATCAAAAGATGTCAACTAAGTATGGCAAATTACATTGTCTTCAATATGTAAGTTAAGTTATAATTGGAGTTGTATTCAGACAATGTAACTAGTACTAAGAGATTTAAATAACAAATTCCGATATTTGAATCTTTTATTTAAAAAAAATACAATCTTAGATAATAAATATAAAAAGATTAGTACCCATATTTACTCTATATTTGCATATAGAAATTATATTACCTAATCCATAATATTCAAAATTCTAAAAAAAACGAATATAATATTTACAAATATTGGAATTTATATGATCCAACATCATCATCACAGTGGTTAACGTTGTATGAAAAAAGGGTTATAGATATACAATAAATTCTACAAAATACCCGAAGGTAATCACAGCTCCCATGAAATTTATCTGTGTGTGGGGAAAGGAAGCACATGAAGTTTTTATTGTTAATTACATCTCAAGTTGATGATAAATATTAAAATCATTGTCTGAAATGTGAATAGGATGGATGGAATGGGAGAGCCAGGGCTTTCATTTCTCTACTATTTCTCGAAGAGATAGAGAGACAGTGGGCTTAATTTAATGTTTTAGAGTTTTAAAATTAAACTTTTGACTGGTCAAACCCTACCACACTTATCAAGCTTTAAAATTTGTTAGGGCATAAAATATCAATTACTTGTACTAGTACTTGAGAAAAACAAACTTAAATTATTAGTAGGGAGCAGTGCAATCCTTTTTTTTTAACTGAATCAACATGGTTAACTCATAATCAAAATTGATAGGAGTGGAATAATTAATATAGGTTAATATATAATACATGCAAGAAATGATAAAATGTTTATGTTTGAAACGGAATTTTGGAACGCAATTTTCATTTTTCTTGAGTCTTTTTTTATCTTTCATTCATTGTTCAAATACTAACACTTCGGATAGTGAGTTTGTTGGTATTTTTTTAATTGGTTCATTTTGGTTAGTTTTTTATTAACAAATGATTCTCAAATTGAAGCTGCAATTAGTATTCTCTTTGGTGGATTGAATTTTAACTGGAAAAAGAGAGAAGAAGGGTTGATTGGATGTAAACCTTATCCTTATCTACTAAGGCTTAAATCCTTTTATTTTCCTTAAAGATAAGGCTGATCATATTTGCATGGAGAGGAAGCATTTTCGAAAATTAAAAGAGAATATTTTGTGGATATTTATCTCATATTAATATGTTGAATTATCTCATCAAAATAACTTGGAGAAGCTGTCAATTTTTAGCCTGCAAAAAGGCTGCATTGCCGCACATTTGTGTGTGAATCTTGAGTGCTTTTGTCGAGTGTTTTATTGATATTTTTCCTTTGTATTTTTACACTCTTGTGTTAGGCATTTATTGGAGAGTAAACCTTGTAGTAAGTAAAGTTGTTTGGGGTGAGTGATTGTAACAATTGAGTTTATTGTTGGGACTGCAATTACCATTATTGTAAGGGTAAATTGGGCTTTAGCAAATAGGTAATTTAGATGATTATTGAATAAAATCATTCACTGAGTGATTTACCAACTAAATGATTCATTGAGGGAAGAAGTTATCATTCTCAAAGGAGAAAGGAAAAGACTCAAAACCATGGTTCAAGAAAAGGATGATGCTTTAAAAACTATCAAGAACGAGTTAGCTTATTCGAATACAGTTTTGAAGAAATTGCGAGGCCAAAATGAGAAACTTGATGAAATTTTGGCTTCAAGGAGATTAGAACTAGACCATAGAGGACTTGGTTACATCAATAAGGGTAAATGTAACACCCTTTACTCAGGTCAGTCGCCGAACCTGAGCTATGGAATGTTACAATCATTACCGGAGTAAATACGGACAATTAACATTTAAATTAAACATAAACCATACAATTATAGTAAATTCAATTCATAACCACCCAATACAACCTTTCTTGAGCCTTATATGAGCCTACGTATGCATTAGAATCAACCCGAATTGGACAATGACTAATTTGTAACATTTTCAAAATTACAGATCAATTATATCATAAATAAATCCCTCAAATAATCAATCATGTCATAAACACTCAAATATTATGATATACAATTAAATTCGAGTCTTAACTGAGCTTATGTAAGCTCTTTTGCTGACTCGAACATGAAATAAGACCAAATTGTAAAGTTTTAAAAATCTAGGGCCAATGTTGTAATGCCACTCACCCGTCTTCGTCATCGAATTAGGGTTACAAGAAGTTACAATCATTAATAGAACAAACATATATAATTTCAATTAAAAAATTTTCTTTTAAATCAATCAATAATAAAATCATTCAATCAACATGTCATTTAAAATAAAATAGAACTTAAATCTAACCTACATAGCATTAAAAGTGATTGAGAAACAACCAAGGATCAAATTGAATCGAAGTATAAAAATAGGGTAAAAACTAAAAATAGGGGTCACACGGTCTTGTAGCCAAGCTGTGTGATAAGGCTTAGCCTGTGTGGAGCAGAGACATGATCGTGTGGCCAAACTGTGTAATAACCTATGCTCGTGTAACTCAAGGTCACATGGCCGTGTTGCTAGGTCGTGTAACTCTCTGAACCCTTCCCACCACATAATTCATGGTCCCTTTCTAATTATTTAATAACATTTCAAAAAAAAATTTCCATGTCATTGGCACATAATTTTGGTAGTTTTTTTACCTAGAACCCTAATCCTCAAACTTTGAACCTCGAACCACAAATCCAAAACCCTAAACCCAACCTCAAACCTTAAATCCTAAACTCAAACCTTGAATCTTGAACTCTGGGTTTGGGATTTGAGGTTTGGGGTTCAAGGTAAAAAATTACCAAAATTATATGTCAATAACATGGAAAAAGTTGTTGAAATGTCATTAAATCATTGAAAAGGGATTATGGATGATGTGGTGGGAATGGACCATGAAATAATTTCTCGGCTCTCATTAGACTTATTGACTTTGACTATCGTAATTCTATTAAGGCTTAATTATAACAACGTCCTTGGTGAAATCTCACCACAAGCCCCCTTTTGTTCATAAATGATTAATTCCTTTCTCACATATAGCTTGTCACTTTGCTCTCTTTTACAATTTAGCTCAAAGTTCATTTAACTATTTATATTTCAAGTCAATTTCCATGATGTTCCGGTGTCACATTTAATTAATATATATATAATTAACTTGGTGCTCAATCTTGGGAATTTAATTAAATTAATCATGATCCCGTACATTTTAAAATTTAAAATTTCAGTTATCATCAAACAATAACTGTTAAATTTACTAAGTTCTATTATTTTCAAATTTTGATGTGCCAACCATATCATCATATATGTAATTTCATGTTATGTCAACTTGTTATTTTCACATATTACTCACAAAAAAATCTAGTTAATGGATTAATGATTTTCATTTGCATCAAGATTGAAATTTCAAAATTCAAAAAGTATAAGAAATAAGAATGATTCAATTGGAGAATATAGACGAAATCTATAATTGTATGCATAGTCCAAGACTAGTAATTGAATTAAACCAAAAGGATTTAACTGTTACTGTTTGGGTTAGGACCAAAATTGACCAATTTGAAAAGTATAAGGATTAAAATTGATCAAATTAAAGAACAGAGGCTAAGTCCATAATTTTAAAAAAGTAAAAGGACTGATGGCAGAATTTAACTTTTTTCCCCTTATCCCTAAATTGCTTTCAGTAACAAGCAGGAACTAAAAGATTTGTTTAGGCCCAGACAAGATTAAAAAAGTGGACTCAAGATTTTGGGCTCGGATAAAAAAATTTTCTGCTTGCCCATCAACAAATTAAAGCCTAAGAGTTGTCCAGCAAGGATAAATTATTTTTTTTTAATATTTGAATGATTTTATGTAAAATATTTTCTATTATTTAATAATTTTTTTTGAAAATTATTTTTAATCAAACAGATAAAGCATTAATTATATTTGTTATAAAATATTATGAAAGTATTACCATTTGACAACCAAATTTTATTTTATAATAATTATATTATTTATATAGGCTTAATAAAAACCAATGACAAATTAAAATATAAAATTGAAGTTATGGATTAAAGTTGATATGACACATTAGAATATACATACCGAGCAATTTTTCTAAATTCAAAGATCTATTTAAAATTTGAGAGGTTTTAAGAAAATGAGCTTGAATAAAAAATTAGACACGTTAAAAATATGGGTCAAGCTCAGGTTTAAATATTTAATATCTGAGTTTGACCCATTTTCTAATTAGTTATATATTATGTAATTTATAACACACAAAAAAAATTAAATCTATAGTAATATAAAACAAGATAATATATTTTTTGATATCTATGTTTAACTTCAATGTACATTTTGATACCTATGTTTTTTTATTTTGGTTTAAAATGGTACCTTTGTTAGGCCCCCGATGCATAAAATAATATTTAGGACTAACATTGTTAATTTTTTCTATGTGATCCAATGAACATTTGAAACGTGGTGATGATGACATTATCATGAAGTCATCATCCGAAAATTAAAAAAATATTTAAACTTATAAAATATTTTTATTTTCAAGAAAATTATTAAAAATTAAAAAGAATGTAATTTTGATAAAAAAATATTTTTAATAGATTTTTTCATGATTTTGATTTAATTTTTTTAAAATTTTATAAAAATTTGATTTTCTATAAAAAAATAAAATCTAGTTTTTATAATTTTTTTATTTTTATGAAAAATATAAAAATTATTGATTTTTATATTTTTTAAAAAATATTTTAATTTCTTGATATATATATATATATATATATATATATATAAAATGGTTTTTAGACTTTTTAATTAATTTTTGGAAGATTATGTCATTGTGGCGTCATCACTGCCATGTGCCCATTGTAGTCTAAGCCATCATTTTTAGAACCAGATCGAACTGGACCGACCAAGATATCAATTCAGAATAAAGGGTTGGACCTATTGACTTGTGAATTGATTGATTTAATCAGTCGAACCAATGGTTGAATAAGTTTCCTCTTTTTTTTAAATAGTTTTTAAATTTTTAATAATTTATTCAACTTAATCGATCAACCAGTCAAATTGAAAACCAATGATCTAACCAATTCAACCACTAGTTTGCTTTTAAAAAGTTTGCTCCAAGCAAGTACTTATGTCACGGGCAGTGAATCAAAGTCCGTGACGAATGCCCACAAAACATCCCATAGAGGTCAGTTGATTAAATGGGGCTCATTTAACCCACTTAAAATGGCCCGGTTGTGGATCACATATAGAAACACATCTATTTGAAGCCTTGGTTGCTCAATGAAATACTTTAGTAAAATTGAAGTTACCATGGTGAATATTGTAAATCTTAATGGATAAGATTCTATAGAGTTTAAATCCTTTAGGACTCTCATCTTGTAGATAAGTCTTAATCTTGACCGTCGATGTAATTTAAAATATACTATTGGATTTAGGAGAGTTCAACTATAAATAGATGCATTCCGTCTCATTTATAATCATGTCATTTATAGTTATTGAATATATTTTAGAGCATTTACTCAAAACACATTGTGTGCATTACTTGTGGGTTTTTCGTTCGATTCGAGCTTTTTTGTCTTCTGTGTTTGCTTTCACTTTACTTTGGTGTTTTAGAGAACTTCCTTCGTGAATTCTTACTTTTAAGAGTTAGGTTGATTTAGGCGGATTTGAAATAAATAAATCATCTAAGGATGCGCGGTTTTTAACTAATACCCCATTGTGCATAAATATTTTTCAAAATTTTTTATGGAAAAACAAAACTACCATCAAAATAACATTTATTATTTATTGAAAGTAAGGGAGTTTTAATAAAATTGATGCTAAGTTAATGACCTGGTTGAAAGTAAATCTTGATATTACCCTCTTATCTAGGTACATCCTTTGCATCAAATATCATAGGGTCTAATTTTTAAGCATCCGTACAATATAAAGGTAGTTAAGTAAGACTAATTTCACAATAATTCTTGTGGTTCAAGGGAAGGGAAAGGCTTCAGTGACTCAACAAGCTTCTAACGGTTTGAACACCAAAGTATGTTGTTACAAAAATAGACGGCGACAAATCATGCTTAAGAATCATGTTAATTACATCTCATTGATTTAAGCATAGGAATTCTTTTTTTTTTAAAGGTAAATTCATTAATTTATTCAATGAATAGAATCATATAATTCAGAAAAAAAATAACAAACAGTCGTCGTAAATGGTGAAGAACAAGTTCCATTAACACAATAAAGACTTTAGCTTTGATATCAATAGAACATTATGACACGTTGACAATTGACTTTGTTACAACTCAAGCACGACATATTTAGAGTGATTTCAAACATTTAATACGATAAAAAAACTAGAGAGGACAACAACAATACAACCCTTAAAATTACTATCATATATAGCATAGATGCTGATGATAAACAAGAGCCATGAAATATGTAACATATGATATTCAAAGTCATAATCCAATCAACATGCTGCATAAGCATAAATTAGCAATTCCAACACAACTAGACATATTTTGACAAGTTTCCATGGTTAAGCAACTCATGCAAATTTGGTAACCTTTACCTTTAAGGACGATTCTTAGGAATTTAATTTGGAACCCGAAATAGTTTGAATTAACCCTATTTTAAGAAACTAAAATTTGTCTTAAATAACTTTTTGCTTCAAGAAACGAAACATATAATTATGTAATTAACAGTCTTTTTAATTTAATTTGCATGACTGTCAAAAAAATGATTGAAACGCAATGAAATCAACCCAAAAATTCATCATTTTAGAAAGAAACATTGCAGACTGCCTAGATTCAATATCAGCAGTTATGTGAGGTTTGATGATGGAAATTTTATACACAAAAACATGATCATTATAAAATGAACCCAATAGGCCAAAAGACTAATATGACAGCTTACAAAATGACAATCAAAATCAGCTGCTTCTTCTTTTATTAGAAGAAAAAAAAAACCAGTTTTAATTATTAATGTGTATTATTTTGGGACAGCTCAACATGTTTTGTGTGGTTCTCCATTTTGATAAAATTGTAATATTAATAAATATATTATATTATATTTTATTATATTATATTAAAAACACAAACTAATATTTTTATTTATTAAATATCATTATTATATTTTATAACTTTAAGAGAATACATTATTATATTATTAAATATGTGTAAATCAAATCATCATATATTTAAGTATAGGGTTTACTTTATTTTAAAAATTCAAATTTTAAATTTTAAATTTTAAATTTTAAATCCTATCATGTTCTCAAAACCATAAAATAAAGAAAAAAGATGGACTTCCTTCCTTTGTTCTTTTTATGTAAGTTTTATGAAAATAGAAATATTAGTCCCTCAATTTTAATTTTTCACAATCTAATATTTGTACTTTAAAAAAAATTAAAAATTATTTCATTTATTGTTATTAAACACATGCATTTAAATTAGTAAGTTTTATTAAACTGTTGATTTTTAAGTTTTACTTAATTTAATAAATTTTCAATTTTCAGGATGAAATTTTAACCAAAAAAAAAAACTTTAGTTTTTCGATTTTGTAAAATAAAAGGGATGAAATTCAAAACGAAATCTTTTGCTCTCAACAACTGTCGATTTTGTAACGTGTGTGAATGGTGAAGCATGAAGTGGGCCACGTTCTTGTTTAAATCAACGTATAAGAAAAATGAACCTTAAACAAATAATTAAATGATTTAATATTTGATGTATTATTAATAAATTAAATGAAATTATATCATTAAATTAATTTACTATATTATATAAAATAATCAAAGTGAAATGATTTTGTTGTATTAGGTGTAAAACTCATTAGTCAACCATCATATTAAAATAATTTTGTAGCGCAAATTAAATTAAAATTTCTCTTTTCTATCCTAATTTTTAGGCAACCCAAGTTTTTAATTTTTTTTTTTCTCTTATTCGTTGACCTTTGACCAATCAAATTTAAGGCCAATAGGACAAATTATGAAGGAATCATGTGGGTCTACTCCTGAAATTAAGAATAATTCATGTATAATCTGCTTTATTTTGGTTTAATGGTAATAGTATCTTATTCAAGATTAGATTATAAACATATGAGATAATGCATAGTGGCCCAAATCACTCCTTCATGATTTTTGTGTGTCAATGGTAATGGGAAAATTTTTACAACTTTTGTTCATTAAATGTAATGGATAGTGAATCATAATTGAGAAAAAAAAATTGAAAGTTTTATTTTAATTAGCACCAAAATACAAAATTTAATTTAATCTTAAGTAATGCAAACAATTCCTCATAATTAAAAGTATCTGCTCAAATACACAATAACAAAAAATTGTGAAGAAAATAATCTTTTCTCTTAGTTTTTTCTGTCCTTTGACACGTTTTCGTCTGTCTTTTGACACGTTTGTTGCTTTGTCTTTTTCATTCAGTTCTTCAAAGTCTTTTGTTTTATAGTTAGGATTTAAGAGGTTTTGTCTTGCTCTGGTGCTGTTGGCTCCATGGAGGACGACTTGGCAAATTTGAATCTGGTGGATGAGGAAGAAGAAGCTTTTCAACAAGAGGCGGCGGTGGTTGATCAAAATATGAATCTAAGTTTGGTTGGATGCTGCTTAATCGATAGCGTTGTACATTTTCCTTCGCTAAGAAATACTATGGCCGACTTATGGCACCCTATCAGGGGTATCTGCATCTCAGATTTGGGAGAAAGAAGGGTTCTTTTTTAATTTTTCCATGAAGTGGATATTCAGAGAGTATTAGGGGGAACACCATGGTTTTTTAACAACCATCTTCTGCTGCTTTATAGATTACAACCAGGTGAAAACCCATTATTTGTTCAGTTAAACTCATCAGAATTTTGGGTTCAAGTGCATGACCTCCCTTCGGGCTTGATGTCAGAAGAAATGGCTAGACGTTTCGGAGATTTTCTAGGTTAGTTTGTTGAGTACGATACGTCCTTTCGATCAATGAGTACTTTTTCTTTTATGCACATCAGAGTTCGGCTTGATGTTACTGCTCCATTAAAGTGAAAAAAGAAAATTGCATTTGGTATAGATTGGAGTTGCTATGCCCGTTTCTAGTATGAAAAACTGTCTCTCTTTTGTTTCATTTGTGGAAAACTTGGACATGGAGAGAGCTTCTGTCCTGTCAGAACTAGAGTTGACCCTTTAAAAATCATTTTTGGTTGGGATTTATCTCTACGTGCGGCGGCGAGAAGGCGTACCTCACCTGTTAGTCGGTGGCTTCGGGAAGCAGAGGGGTCAAAAAGTTTTTTAATTGAAAAGGAAAGGGGATTTGTCAGGCAAAAATTCATGCAGCTTAAAGGATTCAATGAGTAATTTCAGAGATGATTTGGTTTAGTTTTATCCAATCCCAATCTCATCCCCCTTAGTTCTGGTCAATTAGTGAGTTTTAAGGGATTGTCTAGGTGGAATAATGTGGTCACCCATGCAATTAATGAGACGACAAATGGGCATGGCCCTATGGAGTTGCAAACAGATGATGAGAATGATCCATTACATGCTTTAGAAGAAAAAAAAGTTAACACATAACATGTAATTTGTCACAAAAATCGAGACAACTATCTGATAGAGAAATTAATGAGATATCGGCTAGCTCTGCTGAGCAGAGCAGCTAGGCGCAATGAAGTTACTTAGTTGGAACGTTCGGGGTTTGGGGAGACCTCGGACGATAAATAGGCTCCGTAACAAATTGAGGGCCATTAATCCCCGTATTTTATTTCTTATTGAAACAAAACTGAGTTCAAAAAAATGGAAATGGTGCGACTGAAATGTGGATTCCAAAATGGGATTGATGCTGGGGCTGTAGGTTCAAAGGGAGGCTTATCGTTGGGCTGGAAGAGTAACGATTTGGTTTCAATTAGAAGTTACTCTTTGTTTCATGTGGACGTGGATATTCATGACCCAGAAATTGGAAAACGTGGAGGCTTACGGGTTTTATGGTAATCCTAATAAGCGTTCTTGACAGGGATCTTGGGAGTTGCTTCGTCTTTTGGGGTATCACTGTTCAGTACCATGGTTTGTGTTTAGTGATTTTAATGAAATTACAAGCTTTTTTGAGAAAAAAGGAGGAATACTTCGATTAGAAGGTCAAATGGCTGAATTTCGGTCTACTTTGGAGGATTGTTTCCTTCATGATATTAGATTTAATGGTAGATGGTTTACTTGGGAAAGGGGGAGATTTTTGTCTACTAATATACGGGAAAGACTGGACAGGGGGTGGCAACATTGGATTGGTTGGATCTTTTTCAACACTCATCTTTAGAACACTTGAATCATTCGTTTTCTGATCATTGTCCGATTTTGGTGGACACCATGGGAAAGTTGCGACATGAAAAAAGTCATATACCTAAACCCTTCCATTTCGAAGCTAAGTGGTGCTTAGATAATTCTTTTGAAGAGACGCGGCAAAAGTTATGAGTTTCTCAAAACGATAGTCTAACGACAAAGTTATTAAATATGGGTGTTCATCTTCAACAATTGAGCAGATCACAATCTCATGAACAAAAAGGAAACCGACTGAAGCTTGAATAAAGGCTTTCTGCTCTTATCAACCAGGGCCCGACTGATGAGGTGTTAGCTGAAATTTTAGAGGTACAACTTGGATTGAATCTTGAAACAGAAAAAGAGGAGATCTTTTGGTCACAATGCGCTCGGGAGAATTGGCTACTAAATAGAGATAGAAACACTAGTTTCCTTCACAAAGCTGCAGTAGCTCGTTCTAATTATAATCGAATACTTGGTTTGGAAGATGAAACTGGTTAATGGGTCTCTAATCCAGAGGATATGCTTAAGATGGCTTTGAATCATTTCGAGGAACTCTTTATGGCTTCTGAGCCGGGAGGAGATGAGAGGGTGCTTGATCTCGTTGAGAAGAGGATATCAGGTAAGATGAATGAAGCTCTTCTTAAACCTTTCACAAAGAAAAAAATTTGGATTGCGATTAAATCTATGACACCCTTGAAGTCTCCAGAGATTGATGGTTATCCAGCTTTGTTCTATCAACGATACTGGCATATTGTCGGTGATGAGGTATTATTTTTTTGTTTAGACGTTTTAAATGGTAGGATTGATTGGGTGCCATTAATAAAACTATAACGGTCCAAATTTCAGTGGTGTCGGAACAGTGATTCAAGATTACTAAATTCGATAAATTAGTAGAAAATATTATTAATTTAATGAGTATAAGTTAAATGTGAAGTTTGAGAAATAATTGAATTAGAGAAATAATTGAAATAGTAAATAGTATTTTAGAAATAAGTACTAAATAATTAGAACTAAAAACGAGGTATCGGGGTCTCAGTATTTTAAATCGAGTCATAAGTATTTTTATAAATATTTATGAAGTGTTAATAAGTTAATATTAAAGTTTCGTAAAGAAATTTTAAGGTTTTGGTGGTCAATTGAGTAAAAAAGACTACATTAAATAAAGTGCAAAATTGTAGAAAGTGACTAAATAGCTTAGTTAATTAATATGAGGGACTTAAAGTGTAATTAATCCCAAAATTAAATGGGCTGGACAGAAGGGTTGAAAATTAGCTAAAATATAGTGTGAACTAATGGCAACAAGGGATAAGTGATCCGTATAAGACCATAGCTGGGTTATGGCATCGGTGAGGTATGTCAAGTGATTTCCGTATAAGACCATAGCTGGGCTATGGCTTCGGATTAAAGTGATACAAGTGATCCGTATAAGACCATAGCTGGGCTATGGCATCGGAGAAAAGTGATAAGTGCTTTCATGTAAGACCATATTGGGATATGGCATCGGTATAATATGTGACCCATATAAAAACATGGTTGGGCCATGGCTTCAGAAAGTGAAACGAGATCCTGTGCAAGCCCATAGACTTATTATGGTAAAGTGAAGACGAAGTTCTCGATTCCGTATAGTTTCCTAATATGAATAAGAGTGGTAAGTGGAAAAAGGGCCCAAGAAAGTGAAATTCTTATTATGAATGATAATGAACAATATTAAACGAGCTAAACTTTGATTTGTGAATGACATGAGTAATTGGTGAATATGTATGCTATATGAATGTATTACAATACTTGGTAAGTTACTTTCCAAGCCTATGAACTTACTGAGCTTTCACAAGCTTACTTGAATGTGTTTTTCACGTTTTGTAGATTAGCATAGTTTCAGAGGATCGGATTATCACAAAGAATCACACTATCCAGAGGTTTTCTGGTAGTTTTTAGGTTATTATCTTTTAATTTATATGGCATGTATAAGTGTTTGGTTGGATAAAGTTATTGATAGTTATATTAAGTGAAAAGAGATGGCATATGTGTACGAAATTTAGTTTAATAGTTAAATAGTAGTGTTTCAAAATAAAATGCATGTTTTAGTTATGTAATAATTGATTAGTTGGTTGCAATTGGTATGAAATTGTGTTTAGTGCAGGTCATAGGTGATAAGGGTAAGAAAAGTGGCCTTAAACGGCCTATTTTCATCCACACGGGTGGACATACGGGAGTGTCTATGTCGTGTGTGACACGCGGCAAGCCCATAGACATGCGTAGTGGCCGTGTGTCCCCTACATCCTTTAAAAATGAAGTCAGTATTGCACACGGGCCAAGACACGACCGTATATCTTGGTTGTGTGAAGGACACAAGTTTTAAGCATGGTTGTGTATCAAAATCGTGTGAAAATGGCTTAAAAATGGTGAAAAATTAGTTTACCACACAGCCTAGCCACATGGGCGTGTACCCAGGCGTATGGCTCTCTGTTTATGTCACATAGGCTAACACCACAGCTATGTGATCAAGTTAGATCTACCTACGGGCTGGCCTCACGGCCATGGGAGCCCCATGGGCATGTGCCTTTATCTTCAAGATAAAATTTCTAAAGTTGCCGGTTTAGTCCCAAATCACTTCCAAAGCATGTATTGGGCCTAGGGCCCCGTAGGCCCATATTAGGAACTTTTTGATAAAATTTGGAAAGATTTGTGTTGAAATGAAAATTTTCGACTCGATTTTGTACAAATGACTATGTATAAGTCTGGTAATACCTCGTAACCATGTTTCGGTAACGGATACGGGTTAGGGGTGTTACAAAAACTCATTTGGTTCTCATTCCCAAAGTTGATAAGCCAAAAAATCTATCGCAATTTCGGCCTATTAGCTTATGTAATGTCTTATATAAGATAATTGTGAAAGTTATTGTGAATCGAATGAGTCCTATGTTAGGCTGCTGCATAAATGAAGCTCAAGGTTCTTTTATCCCTGGGAGACAAATATTGGACAACACTTTAATTACCTATAAGGTGCTGCATTCACTCAAGATGAAAAAGAAAGGGAAGCGTGGGAATTTTGCTCTGAAGCTGGATTTTAGTAAAGTTTATGATCGAGTCGAATGGGATTTTTTGGCTTGAATGTTAATTAAGTTGGGTTTTCATCAAGATTGGGTTGTTCTCCTTATGCGTTATGTTTGCTCCGTTACATATACGGTGGGAATAAATGAGTACATCAGTGAGTCTTTTGTACTATCCAGAGGTCTACGACAAGGTGAACCACTCAGTCTTTATCTATTTCTAATTTGTCCAGAAGGCCTATCTTGCTTATTAAATGAAGCTAAAACCAAGAATAGGTTAAGTGGTACTTTGATTGGTAGAGGCAAATTAACAATCACTCATTTGTTATTTGCCGATGATTGCATCATTTTTGGTGATGCTTCGGTAGAGGGTGCTCATACAGTCCGTAATATTCTCTTGGAATACGAGGTAGCTTCGAGGCAACGAATTAATCTGGATAAGTCACTTATCTATTTTGGCACTTGCATTGGGATTGATATTAAGGAGCTGGTTGTTAGCATTTTGAGGGTTAGATCAACTTCAAACTCGAAAAAATACTTGGGCTTGCCCATGATGATTGAAAGGAAGAAAAATTGGGCTTTTACCAATTTTGTGGACAGATTCTGAAAGTGAATTGAATGATGGAAGATTCGATATTTATCAATTGAGGGAAAAGAAATTCTTATTAAGACTGTTCTCTAAGCAGTTCCGGTTTATGTGATGTAATATTTTGCATTGCCCAAAAACCTATCTTATCAACTCGAAAGTATCTTACACAAGTTCTGGTGGGCAAATAGTAAGACGGCCAAAGCGATCCATTGGACTATTTAGCGTGAACTTTGTGTGCCGAAAGCTTGCGATGCATGGGTTTTAGAGATCTTCATTTGTTAAAAAAGCCTTGTTAGCTAAGCAAGTCTAAAGATTGCTAACTCGACCTGACTGCCCTCTATCAAAAGTTTTTAAATCCCGATATTACCCTTTTACTGATATTTTATCAGCTAAAATCGGCTCTTACCCTTCTCTTACCTGGAGAAGTATCTGCTGTGCTAGGGATTTGGTGGATGATGGGCTCCTGTGGAGAATTGGCAATGGGATGAAGGTTAATATCTAGAATGATCCCTGGCTCCTAGGTCCAGGAAATAGCAGATTGTTAGTAACGAATATGGACACTTATTGGTCTACTGTGGATCAATTGATTATTTCAGAATATGGTACCTGAAACAAGGAGTTAATTTTGAAGATTTGTGATAAAGACCAAGCTAGACGAATATTCAATATTCCTCTTGTTGACTGTAATATTCCTGACATATTAGTTTGGTGCTATGACTCATCAGGGGAGTATTCGGTAAATAGTGGATACAGAGCATTATTTTTAAAAGACGCCTAGAATACAAACAATAATCTATTTACAGGGGACAACAGAAAAAACCTCTACACATCTATTTAGGACCTTCAAGTCACTGCTAAGATTAAAATACAACTATGACGTACTTTGAATGATTATGTTCCCTATTTTTCCAATCTGGCCAAAAGGAGACTATGTGTTGACAATATTTGCCCCTTATGTAAGGAAGGCCCAGAGGACTCGCACCATCTATTATGGACCTGCAGTGTATTACGCTAGCTGTGGTCTCGTTTGCATCTCTCTTTTACAATCAGTATAGGTTTCTCAGATGGTAGAAAACAATTCGCAAGTTTCTTTCTTACAGCAAATCAGAATTTTAAGAAACTTTTTACTATTTTTGTGTGGGCTCTTTGGTGTAAGAGGAATAGGCTGGTAAATGATAGCTTGAATTTTGACATTAACGAAACGGCGGGGTTTGTTTAAAGTTATTCCCAGAATTTTGGAGCCAGTAAAGTTTAGAGTTTCTCTACGGTCTTACCAAGGCCTATTTTGTGGAGGCTACCTCAATTCAGTTTTATTAAGTTAAATTTTGATGCATCATTTTTAGATAAAACCAAATTTTCTATTTCAGCAGTACTTGCTAGAGATGAAGAAGGTCAGATTTTAGGCGCTTGTACTTACCCATTATTGGATGTGGCAGATGCTTTTGTAGTTGAGGCGAGAGCGTGCGAAAGGGCGCTTCTTTTTGTGTTGGACATGGGTTTCAGAAGACTTATCCTGGAAGGGGATTCCCTTACTGTTATTAAGAAACTAAACTCAAACATAATGGATAGATCTATCCTAAGTCCTATTTCACAGAATATCCGGCATCTTGAAAAGTCTTTTGAGAAGGTAGAGTACTAGTTTTTCCCCGAGATACTAATCGGGCGGCGCATGCATTAGCAATAGAGGGCTGTCTTTGGAGTTCTCCATGTTTCTGGGTTGAAAAGGCACCAAATTCTGTGACAGTGCTGGTGGAGAAGGATTGATCTTCGTGGTATCATAGGAGCTGAAATGTTTTTTGAAGGCTTTGAAAATTGGAGAAGGTTCATCGAATCTCTAATGCAGGTTTCAAAGTTATCTCTTTCCGTTTTCTTCTTTGGAGTTGAAGGGTCTCTGTTTAAGTCGGAAAGAATAGGCTGGTATTCCTTGTTTTTCTTTGCTGCTACTGGTTTTGTTTTGTGGCTGTTTTGGGTTTGTTGGTTTTTGCTTTTTCTATGTTGGTGTGAGTATTTCTGGTTGTTTTTTCTGTAGTTAGGTTTTTGTCGTTTCATGTTCTATGTCAGGCTTTCAATTTAGATACTTTTATCATTAATGGAATATCAGTATTTTTCACAAAAATTTAATCTTAATTATGAATTTATTTTGATCAATGGTTTTAAAATAACTTTTAAATGTCAAGGAATTAGCCTGGAGAGTTTAGCCTAAGCAAGAGTGATCATGTATTCTTTTGTAGATTTGAACTAAATGTTTATATGATGGGAATGTCCACAGGTGGGATGGTTTAAACTTAATATAGATTATGGAGTTTATATGAATTCTGAAAACGCAATAGTTAGTGACCTAATAAGGTGTTCGAATGGCAGTTGAGTTTTAGGATATGGTTGGAATATGAGAATTAATCCGGTTTTAGATGCTAAATTGCAAGCGATTATTGATGGGATGAACATGGCTTAGGATGCATGGATGCGTCTTTTGATAATTGAATGTGATAGTAAACAATTGATTGATTTAATAATGGAATCTGAAAACACGGGGTTACCGTAGCTAAAAATTTCTTTTCAAATCGATTTTATAATAAATAAATTTTATTTCAATTAAAAGTTTACATCTACTATGCGGCTCAATACAGCGGAAGATATTATACAAAGAGAGTTTTATTATTTAGTAAAGGAAATTTTTACAAAAGGCTATTGAAAGAAAACTATTCTAAAATTTGATGCCTTGTTTAGGCTACAACAATGCCTATTTATAGTGTAAAATTTAATTCTAATTGATTTACATTTCAAATCCGGATCATATCCTGATAAGGACGTAATAAATTCTGACTTCATGGTTTCTTCCACGTAGTCTTTTTTATTTTGTCGATTTCTTGGTGGTTGCTTCCACATATCCATGCATTAATGGCTGCTTCCATCATCTCTGCATCATGGTTTCTATCATCATCTTTTGTCTTATTTGATTAATGAGACATTTATGATGATATTTTCCTTCTTGGCAAGTCACCATCAAAAATTAAATGCTCTGTTTTTGGATGACATTTTTACACGTGTCTTGTCTCAGTTTTATCCTTCTTGGATATTTGTTAGATTCATTTCCTCTATCTCGTCTAGATGTAATAAATTCGGTGAGAGTGCTGGTGAATTCCAACTTTCCCACGTGTCCTTGATTCCATCGTCAATGGATAATCATCAATTTCCATCTCAGCTATCTTTTTTAGTAGCTGTACGGATGCTTCATCCCTTTCGTGATGAGGTCTTTCAGTGTTGTATGCCAGTATTCTTCTTCCATCCGTCCATAGGACATGAGTATTATGTTGAAGTAGATACTGGGCCTTAAGCATTAAATCAATTCCGGCTTGGACTTGATAATGAGAAAATTTATTATAACACATGTCAATGGTTTTTGACAAGTGATCTTTATCTTCATTTACCGATGAGAGGTTTGTTCCTCCAAACATCGTTTTTATAGTCCAAATTTGATATGGCTGATAAAATTTTTCATGTTCAGCTATACCAATAAGACTACTAATTTGTACATGAAAATAGTAAAAGAAATCCATATTTGGAAAACTTGCTAATCGTGATTTTACGATAGCAGGAAAATCCTTTAATAAATCAAAAGAAAGATTTTGGACTGTTATTTCTTTAACAAATCCCCATTCAGTACTGGTTATATCAAATGGTTCATGATTAAGCCTAAATTTTATAGTAGGAAATTTTTCTCCTAGATGATTCGTAAAAACATAGGCTTGTAGAAAATATTCAGAAAAAGTTTTTCTAAATTGAATTTGCTGGTTGCAAATTATACTGTTTATTTTTATAAAAATTTCTACAGGTAAAATTCTTCTAGCTTTATTAAATAAACATCGTCTAAACATTTTATTTATAATAGGACTGTTTATCCCATTATCAATAAAATATTGAAATATATCAAGAAAATTATTTATTTCCTTAATATCCATATATTCTATAAAACATTCATCCCAATCTCTATATAAAACAGATTTTAATAAAAGATCATGGGCTTTATTAACTTTAGTTGTTTTTTCAACTAAAAATTGAGAGAAATTAGTAAGAGCTCTTTGGAAATTTGCTCTTTGTTCTAAAATATGGGTTTTCCATATTTTGTTAATAAAATTATAATATTCCAGTGGTAATCTTGGATTATAAAAATCATTTATCTCAGAGAGCGATTGTTGTGATAAAAAGTTTTCTGCTCCCTTGATAACTTCAGCATAACTGGTTTGAAATGCCGAGTTAGGGTCTTGTGACCATTGAGATTGACTTACCGGGTTTGGCGTCAATGAGAACTGAGATCCAATTGGTGATCTTACCATTGGATATGGTACATAATATCCTTGGTTAGGATAAAATGGTACTTGTTTAGGCATAGGAACAAATCCTTGGTTGGATTTTGTTAATTTCCCTTTGTTGGGTTTTTTATGGACTGTATTCCATTTTCCCATTAGAGGTTTTTTACCTCTATCCATAAGGCCTGCTAAGAAAAGCAGCAAAAATATTTTCATCACTTTTTATATTTATGACTTGAAAATTAAAACTACATAATTCATTATACCAACGTATTCTTCTTGGTACCGTTTCCAAACTTTTATTAGTAAGGAATTGTTTAACAGCTTGATTATTTGTTCTGATAATAAAATATTCAGATGCTAAATATATCAAGAATTTCTTTATTCCTTTCTTTATTGCTAATAGCTCTTTGTCGTAAATAATATAATTGATTTCATTTGGTTTAAATTTTCCTGAACTATATCCACAAATTAATTCATCATTTTTTGTTTTAGCTTTTAATATACAACCCAATGTTTATCAGAAGCATCTGTTTCTAAAATTAATTTATCACCTTGTTTAGGTAAATAAACTTTTGGAATATAATTTATTTCTGCTTTTATATTTCTTACTATATCCGAGTCTTCTTTAGACCATTCAAAAGCTATTCCTTTTTTTAGTTTTCCATATAATTTATCTAATTTTTTAGATAAATTAGGAAAGAAAATTCTTCCATAGTTAACAATTCCTATAAATTGTTGAAGCTGTTTTTGGTCTTTAATATTATCAGGGAATTCCTTTATTTTAACTATAATATGATCCTGTAATTGAAGTCCATCTGCAGATAATTTTAATCCTAAGAATTCGATCTCAGTTTTTTCCAATTCTATTTTCTTAGGACTTAATATTATTCCATGCTTTATAAATTCTCTAGAAATAATATTTAGATGTTTTCTATGACTTTCTAGGGAATCAGAAAATATTAAAATGTCATCAATATAAATGACACAAAATTTTTTATAATTTTTAAAAATAGAATCCATCCACCTTTGAAAGATTTGTGGGGCAATACAAAGTCCAAATGGCATTACATTGCATTGATAATGACCATTAGGTGCACTAAAAGCTGTTAAAGGTTTAGATTCTTCTATTAGCATGATTTGCCAAAATCCTGACTTACAATCAAATTTACTAAAATATCTAGCATGTTTAGCTTGATTTATTAATATTTCCTTTCTTGGAATAAAATATCCATCAAAGATAATATTTTGGTTTAATTTTTTATAATTAATAACCATTCTGGCTTTCCCTCTTTTTATTTCTGCATGGTTTCTTACCTTAAATGCAGGGCTAGAATGCGGACTAGTAGTTTCTTCTATTAATCCTTTTTCTAATAATTCTTTTATTTGAATGTCAAATTCATCTATATCTTGTTTAGTGTAGATCATTGGTTTTACCCTGATAATTTTCTTAGGATTTTCTAGTTTAATTTCACAATATCTAGGGCTATTCTTCCATAATTTTAATGGTTCTTCACTAAAATTATTTTCTAGTATTTTAAACAACTAGTGAGTTATTTCAATTTGTTTAAAATGATCCTTCCTTGGTGGAGTAAAATCTTTATCACAAATATATTTATGATTTTCTATTAATGGTACTTCCACATAAGTATTTTCTGTGGTTAATATAATCATATTTTTATCAATAGAAAAAGGCAAATGTTGATATATAAAATTATTGCCTAATAATATATCTCCATGCATGTCAGGGAAACATAATATTTTAGGAATTACAAATCTTACATTATTTATGTAGACTGGTATATTCCTGGCTTTGTGAGCAATTAAGGTTTCTTTACCATCTACTCCAACTGCCATTATGAGATTACTCATTAATTTCCATTTTTCTATTGGAATAGCATTTTTTCTACAACTACTTGTTGTAGCTCCTGTATCTAATAGAGTATGTAAAGAATATGTTTTATATTCCCTAAATTGAAATGTAACTTCTATATAAGTATAATATTTCTTTGGTTGGAAATTTGAATAGGTAATAATATCATTTTTCCCAAGTTTCATTTGCTGAATTATTATTGATTTTTTTTTCTTTTTTATTCTAGAGTTTCTAGAATTAGATTTTGCTATAACGTTTGTAATAGCTATAGTTTCAAATATTCTAGTCGTTTCTTCGACTAGCTCATTATCTTTATTAAAAGATCTCAGATAATTATCTTTTTGACTATCTGATTCTATTTTTCTTTTACCATAAGGATCTTTTTTATCCTTTTCTTTTGGTTTCGAAATATAATGATCTGTGTTGTCAGTATCCATAGGTTCCGGTATTTCTATATTTTCTTCTGTTGAAGTGTTTTCTTCATCAGAATTATAACTAGTAGCATTAATTTCTTCTGAAATTATAGAATTATTATCTTCTGATTTAGTATCATCATTAGAACTACTACTATATGTAATATCATTATTTAACATATAATGATAATTAAATATTTTAAACAGACCTTTATGTTTTTCATAAAGTTCTTCTATTAATTTTAAATATTCTGCTCCCTTGATAACTTCAGCATAACTGGTTTGAAATACCGAGTTAGGGTCTTGTGACCATTGAGATTGACTTACCGGGTTTGGCGTCAATGAGAACAGAGATCCAATTGGTGATATTACCATTGGATATGGTACATAATATCCTTGGTTAGGATAAAATGGTACTTGTTTAGGCATAGGAACAAATCCTTGGCTCTGATACCAATTACGGGGGACTATGTGGCTCAATACAGCGGAAGATATTATACAAAGAGAGTTTTATTATTTAGTAAAGGGAATTTTTAAAAAAGGATATTGAAAGAAAACTATTCTAAAATTTGATGCCTTGTTTAGGCTACAATAATGCCTATTTATAGTGTAAAATTTAACTCTAATTGATTTACATTTCAAATCGAATAATATCCTGATAATGACGTAATAATGTCTGACTTGATGGTTTCTTCCACGTAGTCTTTTATTTTGTCGATTTCTTAGTGGTTGCTTCCACATATCCATGCATTAATGGCTGCTTCCATCATCTCTGCATCATGGCTTCCATCATCATCTTTTGTCTTATTTGATTAATGAGACATTTATGATGATATTTTCCTTCTTGGCAAGTCACCATCAAAAATTAAATGCTTTGTTTTTGGATGACATTTTTACACGTGTCTTGTCTCGGTTTTATCCTTCTTGGATATTTGTTAGATTCATTTCCTCTATTTCGTCCAGGTGTAATGAATCTGGTGAGAGTGCTGGTGAATTCCAACTTTCCCACGTGTCCTTGATTTCCATTGTTAATGGATAATCATCAATTTCTATCTCAGCTATCTTTTTTAGTAGCTGTACGGATTCTTCATCCCTTTCGTGATGAGGTCTTTCAGTGTTGTATGCCAGTATTTTTCTTCCATCCGTCCATAGGACATGAGTATTATGTTGAAGTAGATACTGGGCCTTAAGCATTAAATCAATTCCGGCTTGGACTTGATAATGAGAAAATTTATTATAACACATGTCAATGGTTTTTGACAAGTGATCTTTATTTTCATTTACTGATGAGAGGTTTGTTCCTCCAAACATCGTTTTTATAGTCCAAATTTGATATGGCTGATAAAATTTTTCATGTTCAGCTATACCAATAAGACTACTAATTTCTATATGAAAATAGTAAAAGAAATCCATATTTGGAAAACTTGCTAATCGTGATTTTACGATAGCAGGAAAATCCTTTAATAAATCAAAAGAAAGATTTTGGACTGTTATTTCTTTAACAAATCCCCATTCAATACTGGTTATATCAAATGGTTCATGATTAAGCCTAAATTTTATAGTAGGAAATTTTTCTCCTAGATGATTCGTAAAAAACATAGGCTTGTAGAAAATATTCAGAAAAAGTTTTTCTAAATTGAATTTGCTGGTTGCAAATTATACTGTTTATTTTTGTAAAAATTTCTACAAGTAAAATTCTTCTAGCTTTATTAAATAAACATCGTCTAAATATTTTATTTATAATAGGACTGTTTATCCCATTATCAATAAAATATTAAAATATATCAAGAAAATTATTTATTTCCTTAATATCCATATATTCTATATAACATTCATCCCAATCTCTATATAAAACAGATTTTAATAAAAGATCATGGGCTTTATTAACTTTAGTTGTTTTTTCAACTAAAAATTGAGAGAAATTAGTAAGAGCTCTTCGAAAATTTGCTCTTTGTTCTAAAATATGGGTTTTCCATATTTTGTTAATAAAATTATAATATTCCAGTGGTAAACCTGGATTATAAAAATCATTTATCTCAGAGAGCGATTGTTGTGATAAAAAGTTTTCTGGTCCCTGAATAACTTTAGCATAACTGGTTTGAAATGCCAAGTTAGTGTCTTGTGACCATTGAGATTGACTTATCGGGTTTGGCGTCAATGAGAACTGAGATCCAATTGGTGATCTTACCATTGGATATGGTACATAATATCCTTGATTAGGATAAAATGGTAGTTGTGTAGGCATAGGAACAAATCCTTGGTTGGATTTTGTTACTTTCCCTTTGGGTTTTTTATGGACTGTATTCCATTCTCCCATTAGAGGTTTTTTACCTCTATCCATAAGGCCTGCTAAGAAAATCAATAAATAAAATTAGGATTTTTAACAATTGGTATTTCTATAGAAGTCTTTTCTATAGATAATTTAATTGTTTTTTTATAAATAGAAAATGGTAAATATTGTTTTATAAAATCATTACCTAATAATATATCACCTTTCATTTCAGGAAAGCATAATATTTTAGGAATTACAAGTTTTACATTATTTATGTAAATTGGTATATTTCTAGCCTTATAATATACTAAAGTTTTATTATTATCTATACCACTAACCTTTATTGGTCTTTTTACAGGTTTCCAATATTCTCTGGGAATAGCATTCATCTTACAACTACTTGTTGTAGCACCTGTATCTATTATAATAAATTATTGGAAGGTGAATGGGAGTTTGGTTGTAAACCCATACAACCTAAGACTTATAAAAATTATAAAAATAAAAAATATAAGATGGTAAAATGGAAACTAGGAAATAAAAAATATACTGGTAATAATAATAATAACAAAAAGAAAAAATTTGTAAGAAGAAAGACTTCTAAAAAACCTATAAAACAAATTTGTAAATGTTTTATATATGATGAAGAGGGTTATATAGCTACAAATTGTCCTAATAAAGGGAAAAATGCTAGAAAAATGATTAAAAATCTTGAAGAACAAGATTTAGAAATATGTTTTAGTGAGGAAATAAATCCTACAGAAATATTATATGAATTAATATCAGAAACAGATTCTGATACTGATTGTAGCGACGTAAAATTTGCTTTGCAGCTTTGGGTCGCTAATTGTGGCGATCTTGTAAAAAATTTTAAAAGTTTTGATTTTATTAAAAAAAGGGAGTCGCCACCGATTTTTATTTTGAGGTGTATCGGATCACCTCGTAAATCTTTATTTTAAAGAAAGAAAACCAGGCTTAGGCCTACGTTTAAAATCCAGAGAAAAATAGGATTCGGGAGTCGGTTACGCGCGGGGAAGGTATTAGCACCCCCGCGACGCCCAAAATCGGTATCTTTATAAACACGTGTTGTCTTGATTTTCAAAAACGCGAGTTCGATTTGAGATTTAATCGTGATTCATTTAAAATACGAGGAATCTCAAGTTTTTGAATTTTTTGAAGGATTGTCCCGTTTTAACACGAGCCAACGTGATTCACCCAACATAGCGGTGAAATCACAGATTTGATGTTAAAATCGGTACATCGCCTTATTTTTGAAATTAATTGAAAATATAAAAAATACCTTTGCAGTGATAAAAAGCATTAAGACCATTTAAAAAATGCAAATGCAAATAATGATTAAAAAAAGGAATTAACATAATATAAGAATGTTAAAATAATAGAAAATTTACCATAAAGAAAGAGGTAAAAACAATACGCATACGATATGACAGGAAAATAATGCGTTTACAATAATAAAATAACAATAAGAGTATAAAATATCTAAATGTATATATATATATGTAAATAATAATAATATCAAAATAATAATAGCAAAAACAATAAGTGATACGGTAGTGAAAGTATCTATATAATATAGGTGCGAATATGATATGAGGAAAATAAACATAATGTTAAAATACATGCATAATACGGTGTTAAGAGTTTGTACAAAATATATATATTAGAAATAAGAAGAGTATATACATAAGGTAATGTTTATAAAGAATGTACATAAATAATATAGGTTTTAAAAAAAATATACATGATATATAAAGTATTATAGATGTAGTAAATGAAAAATATCATATATGTATAGACATCAAGCGAAAATAGTACTAATGATAAAATAATAATAATATGCACATATGATACGTATATATATAGGTAAATAAACAATATTATTAACAATAAGTAGTAATAATGAAAATAATAAGATTAATAATAAAAATATTGATAAGATAGAAATAACAATGATAGTATGTACATAATAGGTATTTATAATATAGTATTAGCATACTTACATAGTAAAAAAAATGAAGAATGATAATAACATTGTTAAAATAAATATTGCTAATACTATATATACAGAATATACACACATAAATACGACACATATTTTAATATTAAGGATAACCATAATAACGATAAATACAACAGCATTAGAGTTAAAAATTTATATAACGAAGAACATAAAAAGGGATTAAACCGAATTAAAAAGGAAATTTTGGATGGCTAATTCAGAAAAGAAAAAAAAATGAAAGAAAAGGGCTTATTGGAACACGCATGGAAACACTGGGGGCCAAAAGCACAATTTACCCAACTATTTCTAAACGTATGACAACAAGGGGATCGATTTGCAAAATGTTACAAGCTTTCGGGCCAAATTAAAAAGAAGAAAAGGAACAGACCAGGCCTAATCGAAGGACTATGCAAGAGAAGAAGGACTAAAAGCATAATTATCCCATCATCGCGAAACACGCGGGTCCTAGGGGTACCTGGATCAGGTCGGAACGGGTCATTAACGGGTTGGCTAAAACATCAAACGGTGCCGTTCCATTTGTTAGGGTAAAACCCTAATTTCCTTTCTTTTCTTCTTACCGATTCTCCTCTTTTCTTCTCTAACAATCCCATAGCCTCCCTAACCCCAAACTTCCTTCTTCCGACCGAGAGAGAGAGAGAGAGAGCAAGGGAGAGAGAGAGAGAGAGAGAGCCACCATTCGCCATACGATCATGGCTTCAGTGGCCAAAGGCACACGCGTGCACGGGCTGTTTAGCCCACTCCGTTCAGGTCTGTGATGACCGAAAGAATAGGCATCGCCTCGTTCCCTTTCCCCGATTCTATTCCAAAACGAAGGAAACCCCCGATGACAGATCAAGGGATGATGATGCGGTCGCAGAATACCCGTAAGTACCCTACCCCCTTTTTCTTTCTTCTTTCGTTATTTTTTTGAATATGAAAATAAGAGAAAAGGAAAGGAAAATAGTGCTCTCGAAAATGTTAAATTAGAATAAAAACCAACCTTCGTTGTTTCGTGGTGAAAAATCTTCTGTTCTTTATTGATGTTTTTGGTTTCTTGTTTCTAGTCGGAGGGACTCGAGAGAAAGAAACCGATTACACCCTTTTTTTTCAGAAAACAAAATCCCCCCCACTCTTTTTTTTATTTTTTGCTTTAATATCCGAATTTTTACACCGTCTTTTTACTACTGTTCATGCGTGTTTCTGCTTCTATTGCTTCCGTGTTATGCTACTGTTCTCTGCCTTTTTGTCTTGTCTCTGTTCTTTCGCTGTTGCCTTGTTTCAGGTTGATGGAGATGATGGGAGCAGGTGGAGGTGACCGGTTAGGCATGCGGCGCTGGAGGCCTAGGAAGCTTGACCTAGGTGAAAGCGGCGGCAGCAAGGGGGATTAGGTGGCTAGGGTTTCAGACTTTCTGAAACCCTAGGTTGTCTGATGGGTTAAGGGTCTTGGGCCAGATATTGGGCCACTCGGGTTCGGGTTTGTGCACTGGGCTGAGGTGGTTAATTGGGTTAAGGGGTAAACGGGTAGCTGATTTGGGTTTAGGGTTATTGATGTTTTTGGGTCAATTAACTGGGCTGACAGATTTGAGCTATTGGGGTTTTATTTCTTTTGTAATTTTGGACTTTGAAAAATTGGACATTTGGATTTTAATTTGTATTTCATGGGCCCGGGCAAATTTAGGCTTCTACAGCTGCCCCTCTTTGCTCATTTTCGTGCAACAGGAAAAGAGCAAAGACTTTCAAAGAAGACCAAATTGGCCCGATCTCGCTGAGTCCTGACTTCTTTTGGCGCTCTTCTTGTTTAGCTCTCTTTCCAATCTACTGCATCTTGTCACATTGGTTCACTTCACCGCAACTTCAGAGATATGTCTTGTAACCTCGATCTGTCATCTCTTCAAAGATATAAAATTCGTCACGGCTTGATCTTCTGCAACTTCCGGAATGAGGTCTGGTATCTTCAATCTGCGCCTCTGCGACTTCACTGGGGATGCAAGGTCTATATCTTTGATTGGGTCCCTTGTAATTTCAAAGAGGCAAATTTTGCATCTTCAATTGGCTCTCTTGCAACTTTATCCTTTATTGAGACGACATCAAAAATTGCTCGACCTGCACATTCTCGTAATATGGGTTAATTTTTGAAACACGAATTGCAAGTACCTCAGTGTGCAAACTGAGGCTTAACTCACTTCTCACGATATGAGTTGTCTTTTTAAAGAATAAAGTTTGAAAACATCTAGATATGAGGTCCGAGGCTTAACTCACCCATCGCGATATGAGTTATCCTTTGAGCAACAGAAATTAAGATAGAAATTGAAAAGCTCAACTCATCTCTATAACATGAATTGACTTTTGAGAAGCAGAAAATAAAAACAGAAATTGAAGAAGCACAACTCGTCTCTCGCAATTCGAGTTGAACAAACAGAAATTGAAAAGCAGAAATTGGAACAGATCAACTCACCTCTCGCAAAATGAGGTGAATTTTGAAAATGTAAATTGCAAATACTTCAGCGTGTGACCTGAGGCGCAACTCGTTTCTCGCAATACGAGTTAGCTTTTGAAAACATAAATCGCAAATACCTCAGCGTGTGACCTGAGGCGCAACTCGTTTCTCGCAATACGAGTTGGCTTTTGAAAACATAAATTGCAAATACCTCAGCTTGTGACCTGAGGCGCAACTCGTTTCTCGCAATACGAGTTGGCTTTTGAAAACATAAATTGCAAATACCTCAGCTTGTGACCTGAGGCGCAACTCGTTTCTCGCAATACGAGTTGGCTTTTGAAAACATAAATTGCAAATACCTCAGCTTGTGACCTGAGGCGCAACTCGTTTCTCGCAATACGAGTTGATTTTTTTGAAAAAGAAATTGAAAATACCTCAACGTGTTTTGAGGCTCAGCTCACCTCTCGCAATATGAGCTGATTTTGAAACATAAATTGAAAATACCTCAAAATTTCTCACATGGTGGAATTCAAGTGTCTTTTTCTTTGATTTGGATAGCTTTCTCCAAAACCTTTTGCTCTGCTTGAAATACCTGTACATGTTATGCATAATGTTATCATAATATGCACCTGTTTGCCTTAAATGCATTCATGCCTATATGATTATGTTATGCGCTTTAGGTACGTTGGCCATATGATTTTTGAAGATTTGTATTTAGCGTTTTGACTCTTGGTTCTCTTCAGGCTTTGCACCCGTCTTCAAGTCATCTGAACAATCTACATTTCTCTAATACCACTCTTTTGCTCCTGGTTGAACTTTTGTTATTGCTTTGAGGTTCTTGTGCTTATCAATTTTCATTCAGGTAATGCTTAACATTTCCTTTTGTACAGAGCATGTCATATTACTATTTACCAGTTAAATAAACATAATAAGATGCATGTAAATGGTCAGGTAGGTACAAGAAAAAGACTTCACATAATTTTCGAAGGTAACAAACAAAGTCAAACAAGGATAATTGAAAGTGCCATAGAAGAAAAGGAACCATATTCGTGGATACAAATGTTCTAGATATTCAATGCATGAACTCTGCCACGTTTTTCAATCACGAATCTTTCTGAGCAAGGTCTCTTGTGTAGAAGATCTCGAGTGTTCAGAAAGGCTTCATACTATAGCCTGGTCACTTGGCCCACTGTTCAAAATTGCTCCTGCCCCCTTGGGCCCAAACTTGCTTTATTAGGACGCCCTTTCGGGTTTTCATCTTAATGTTCTATGTTTGACCAAGGCGCCCTTTTCGGGTTTTCACCTTGATCTCCCTATTTCTTTTTTCTTTTTTCTTTTTTCTTTCTTCTTCTTCTTTTTTTTTTTAAGTGTAGTATTTCTTCACAACATCGGAGTTTACTGGATTTGGTAACTCCTTCCCATCCATTTCTGTAAGGATCAAGGCCCCGCCAGAGAATGCCTTCTTCACGACATACGGTCCTTCCCAATTAGGTGCCCATTTCCCTCGCAAATCTTTTTGTATTGGGAGGATCTTTCTCAAAATGAGTTCTCCTTCGTGGAATTCTCTTGGCCGTACCTTCTTGTCATGGGCAGCGATCATCCGTTTCTGGTACATCTGTCCATGGCAGATTGCCTTCAAGCATTTTTCTTCGATGAGATTCAACTGATCATATCGAGCTTGGACCCATTCGGCCTCCTCGAGTTTCGATTCCATTAAGACTCGTAGGGACGGTATCTCAACTTCAATAGGTAGCACGGCTTCCATCCCATAGACTAGAGAGAAAGGAGTTGCCCCTGTGGACGTCCTCACAGATGTGCAGTATGCGAACAGAGCGAACGGCAGCTTTTCGTGCCAGTCCTTGTAGGTCTCTGTCATTTTGCCGATGATCTTCTTTATGTTCTTGTTAGCTGCTTCGACAGCTCCGTTCATCTTCGGACGATAAGGCGAAGAATTATGGTGCTTTATTTGAAATTGCTTGCACACTTCTGTCATCATTTTATTGTTTAAATTCAAGGCGTTATCTGAGATGATTCTTTCAGGCAAACCATATCGACAAATGATTTCTTTTTTCAAGAATCTACAGACGGCGGTCCTTGTCACATTAGCAAATGAGGCAGCTTCTACCCATTTTGTGAAATAGTCGATGACCACGAAAATGAATCGGTGCCCATTAGAAGCTTTGGGAGAAATCGGCCCTATAACGTCCATGCCCCACATTGAAAAGGGCCATGGAGACGTCATAACATGAAGGGGAGAAGGAGCTACATGAATTTTGTCACCATAAATTTGACATTTGTGGCACTTTCTTGTGTAGCTAATGCAATCCCTTTCCATCGTTGACCAGTAATACCCGAGTCTCATAATTTTTCTGGACATAGTGAAGCCGTTGGAGTGGGTCCCACATATTCCTTCGTGAACTTCTTCAAGTATTTTCTTGGCCTCAGTAGTATCTACGCATCTCAGAAGCACCTGATCTTTACCTTTCTTGTACAAGGTGTCCCCATCAAGAACAAATCCCACTGACATTCTTCTGATTGTTCTTTTGTCATTCTCGTTTGCTTGCTCAGGATACATTTGATTCTTGATGTACTCCAAGACATCATGGTACCATGGTCGTCCATCAGCCTCCTTCTCGATGCCATAACAATGTGCAGGGACCTCGTATATGCTCATCTTGAGGGGCATTATTTCTGCTTCTTTATTTGCTTTGAACATTGAGGCTAGGGTAGCCAAGGCGTCAGCCAATTGGTTATCTTCTCGCGGGAAGTAATTAAAAGTTATTTCTTTGAAATCTTCAATCAATTCAGCCACCAGATAGCTGTACTTAATCAACTTTGGGTCTCTCACTTCCCAATCTCCTCGGATTTGGTAGATCACTAAAGCTGAATCCCCGTATACCTCTAGGATCTCGATGTTTCGTTCAATGGCTGCCCGTAATCCCATGATACAAGCCTCGTATTCTGCTATGTTGTTGGTGCAGAAAAAATTGAGTCTAGCAGTGAAAGGATAATGATCTCCCTCTGGTGATACTAAGACTGCCCCAATCCCGTGCCCCAGGGCATTTGATGCACCATCAAAGCTCATCTTCCAGGGCGTCCCTTTTGATGACTCACATTCTTTCTCTGTGATGCACATTAAGTCCTCATCCGGGAAATCAAATCTCAAGGGCTCATATTCTTCTGTTGTTCGAGCCGCCAGGAAATCAGCTATTGCACTCCCTTTCACCGATTTTTGGTTCACATAGCTGATATCATATTCTGATAACAGGATCTGCCATCGGGCCATTCTCCCCGAGAGTGCGGGTGATTCCATCATATATTTTATCGGGTCTAACTTTGAGATTAACCATGTCGTATGATACAACATGTATTGCCTGAGCCTCCTAGCTACCCAAACCAAAGCACAACAGGATCTTTCGATCGACGAATACCTTGCCTCGTATTCTGTGAACTTTTTGCTGAGGTAGTATATCGCCTTTTCTTTCTTTCCCGACTCATCATGTTGCCCGAGTACACAACCCATTGAGTTTTCAAACACTGTTAAATACAAAATCAAAGGCCTTCCTGGAGTTGGTGGCACCAGCACTGGGGGGCTAGACAAATATTGTTTTATTTTGTCAAAGGCCTCCTGGCATTCTTCGTCCCATGCCCCAGGGTTGTGCTTTCGAAGGAGTCGAAAGATGGGGTCACACTGATTGGTGAGTTGAGCAATGAATCGAGAAATGTAGTTTAGCCTTCCCAAGAATCCTCTAACCTCTTTCTGTGTACGCGGAGGTGGTAATTCTTGAATGGCTTTTATCTTTTCTGGATCTACCTCTATGCCTTTTTTACTGACGATGAAGCCCAGTAATTTTCCCGAGGTAACCCCAAATGTACATTTGACTGGATTAAGTCTTAGCCGAAACTTTCTCAGTCTTTCAAATAACTTTTTGAGATTCACAATATGTTCATCTTCTCCTCGGGACTTAGCAATCATGTCGTCAACATAGACTTCTATCTCCCTGTTTATCATATCATGGAATAATGTCACCATGGCCCTCTGATACTTGGCCCCGGCATTCTTGAGCCCGAATGGCATCACCTTGTAACAGAACGTTCCCCACATCGTTATAAAGGTGGTTTTCTCCATATCCTCGGGAGCCATTTTGATCTGGTTATACCCCGAAAATCTATCCATGAAAGAAAATAATGAATGCTTCGCCGTATTGTCCACCAATGTGTCGATATGTGGTAAGGGAAAATTATCCTTAGGACTTGCGCGGTTCAGGTCACGATAATCCACGCACATTCGCACTTTACCATCCTTCTTAGGCACTGGGACAATATTAGCCACCCATTCTGGATATCTGGAAGCTTGTAGGAAGCCTGCATTAAATTGCCTCTTGACTTCCTCTTTTATCTTCAGTAGCATTTCGGGCCTCATCCGCCTTAATTTTTGTTGAATGGGTTTACATTCGGGTCTCAGCGGGAGCTTATGAACCATTATGTCCCCATCTAATCCCGGCATATCCTGATAGGACCATGCAAACACGTCTTTGTACTCATGAAGCAAATCAATCAAATGATGCCTGGTGTCCTCTGAGAGTGAGGTCCCAATCTTCACTTCTTGCTTATTTTCATTAGTGCCTAGGTTTATTGTTTCAACAGATTCTTGATGAGGTAGAATCTGTTTGTCCTCTTGTTCCACCAACCTTAGCAAGTCAGGAGACGAGACATAGTCTTCAGCATTTCCCTCATCCTCGAATTCTCCTAAACAAACGGTCCTTTCAAAATCGATTTCAAGATTGGTAACGGGTTCGTTCATGTCATTGGCATCTGAACACCTGAAAATTGAATGGGAAAGAGAACGCTATAGAGGAACATCCAAGTTTTGGCAATAACAAACAAAACATTATGGCATAGTATGAGGTAAGTGCAAGAACAGGCCATGAAATGAAAGAATAATTATGGAGTAAATGCAAAAGGTTATGACAAAATGCTTCTTCATTAATATTCATTTAATAGATCAAGAGCAAATGCAAGCTCTTACAAAAGAATTCTATTATATCTAAGGACACAATAGAGGGTTAACGTTGAGCATTACTCTGAAGACTTAAAAACTACAAGAAGATCTTCAGCGGTCCAATTGTTCAATTTGAAACCAGGAGGGCAAGGGCGTATTCTTGAGACGTCTTTGCCTGTAGCCATATCAACTCCTTTGTCAATAACATTTATGCTGACATTTCGAAAACCCTTTTCGATTGATAGCAGTATGTTTCGCGAGCTATTTTGTCCAGGGTATATCTTTCCCGCAGACGTAAATGTTCTTGACAAAGGAGGATACTGGATGGGCTCCCATTCTGGTTCTCGGCCCAGGGTTCTTGCGATCCTTCTTTCTTGCTCTTTCTTCCATTGTTTCTTTAAGTGACACGCCTTCGGTTGGAATCCCAGACCAAACCGAGCCTTGTGAGGGACTGGCTTCAGGGCCCTAACTATTCCTTGCTGAAATTTCCCTAGACCTTTCCTTGCTCTAGCTCCTTTTCCTACCGTCAACTTAATCCCCATCTTTGTGTTCCTTGATAACTTGGGTACGGGGATCCTATTTCCCTCCGCGACAAACGTAGCGTTGACAAACTCTAGGGATCGGAAGGAGCATTCCAATGCATCTTGGCTTACTTCGACATAAGGTGCATCGGCAGAGATGGATGCAACAATATCTTCTTCGCCTTCGACTGTAACCAGACAGCCGTCCATGATGAATTTCACTTTTTGATGAAGAGACGATGAAACTACACCCGCAGAATGTATCCAGGGCCTTCCCAGGAGGCAGTTGTACGATGGTGTAATATCCATGACTTGAAATTCCACCTCGTAGACGTAGGGGCCTACTTCTAAAGGGATCTCGATCTTTCCCATTACTTCACGCCTCGTCCCATCGAAGGCCCTTACCGTGGAATGACAGGGCCTTAGGTAGGACAAATCCATTGGGATTCGAGATAGTGTAGCCAATGGCATGACATTGAGTGCCGATCCATTATCAATGAGCACATTAGGTACGATGTAACCCTTGCAGCGGGTTGTAATGTGCAGCGCTTTCACCAAGCCCCTACCACCGGGCGGTATTTCATCATCACTAAAAGAGATGAAATTGACCGCATTCAAATTGTTTACCCATCGGTCAAGCTTCTGTACGGATATGTTGTTTGCTACGTAAGCTTGGTTTAATACTTTCAACAATGCGTTCCGGTGTGGCTCTGAATTTAGTAGTAGGGATAGTACCGAAATTTTTGCCGGCTGCTTGCTTAGTTGTTCCACTACGTTGTACTCGCTGTGCTTAATAAACTTCAGAAATTCTTGCGCCTCCTCCTCATCCACGGCCTTCTTAATTCCTGGTTCAGGTAAAATTTCATGTTCATCTTCAATCTCGCGCGCTGGCGCCTTCCCTTTTTGTTTCGAATCATTGATTTTCTTTATTGGCTCTACCTCCTTGGAGTAACATCTCCCGCTACGAGTAAAATGGCCCACTTCTCCGACATTTCTGGTTGGGACCTCCTCATTCTCTCCCTCTGGCGTAACAATGTTAATATCGTATTTCCACGGCACAGCTTTATCATCCTTATAGGGAAAAGGAGATGGAACCTCGATTATCATTTTTGGTTTCACGAGCTCTTTCTTGGTATTATAGTAGATTACCAATGGTCGATTAGCGCTGTATGGGCAACCTGATGATCGATTGTCGGAGGTGCACACTTCTCCTTCATCCGACTTTTCCCCTTTTTTGAAGATCTCAATCTTTTTACTATCCATCATGTCTTGGAGTACTTCCCTAAATTCTTTGCAAGACTGGATATCGTGCTCTTTATTACCATGGAAACTGCAAAGATCATGCCCATTTTCTTCAAATACTCCGCTAGGATAACAGAGTAACCCATTTTCGGTTAGTATCTCCCAGATTTTCTGCAGAGGTACTTTTATTTCAGAAACCCATTTCCTAACCTGCCGTTTATTTTCTTCTTCAACTACACTCACATTCCCTTCAGCGTGATTTGGGAATGGGTTCCCGGTTACACCGCCTGAACCATCAAATCTTAAGATACCCGCATCAATGAGTCCTTGAACTCTTCTTTTGAAGGCGAGGCAGTTTTCCGTAGAATGACCCTGATTCCCAGCATGATAAGCGCAGCTGGCGTTAGGATCGTACCATTTCGGGTACGGAGGCTTCAAGGGTGCCATGTAATGTGGAGATATTAACTGTTTTTCCAAGAGTTTTTGATATAGTTCTCCGTACGGCACGGGGACAGGGGTGAATTGTTGTCTTTCCAGATTGGGTCTCGTAGGCCTTGGTTCGTTTTTAGGTTGGGTTTGAACGGGTGTTGCATTTTGTGGGAAAGTGGTGGTCGGTCTTGGGTTATTTGTGGCATAAACGGGGTAAGAAGGGTATGGAGGTGGTACTTGATAATAAGGGGTCTGAGGCGGATAGTAGAAATTTGGGAGTGGGTAGTTTCGTGGTCGAGGTTGGCTCGGATACGGGTTGGAGGCATAACGGCTTCCTACTCCTACCATGTGGGTCTCTGGGTCTTTTTTCTTTATGGGCATTGTTCTTCTGGAATTTTCTTGCCCCTCTATTCTACCACTTTTGACAGCATTCTCAATAAGTTCGCCAGATATGACAATGTCTGCAAAGTCTTTTGTGGCACTTCCCACCAGTTTATCATAAAACGGTGTTTTCAAGGTATTTATGAAGAGGACAGTTATCTCGGTTTTTGTCAGTGGAGGTTCTACTTGAGCCGAGATGTCTCTCCATCTTTGTGCGTATTGTCGGAATGTTTCCGACGGTTTCTTTTCCATCATCTGTAACGTCATACGATCGGGTACCATGTCCGACACGTGCTTATACTGCTCACAAAATGCTGACGCTAGATCCTTCCATGTTCGGATCTTCTCTCTGCTAAGCTGATTATACCAGCGAAGAGCCGATCCAACAAGGCTGTCTTGGAAACAATGTATAAGCAGTTTATCTTCATTTACATATCCGGTCATCTTTCGACAATACATGACCAAGTGTGCCTTTGGACACCTTGTCCCATCATACTTCTCGAAATCAGGTGTTTTAAACTTCGGAGGTAAAACCAAACCAGGTACTAAACTAAGCTCCTTAGCACCTAGTGCCGAGAAGACCTCAGTGCCCTCTATCGCTTTTAATCTTTCTTCTAGACTTTTGTACTTTTCTTGGACCTCATGATCTTCCACTCTCAACCTAGCAATTTCCGTCGGATCATCTAGATCTGGGACAGGCGGGTTGGTAGGAGCAGACATAAATATCCCCTGTCCTAGATGTGTGGCCGACACATGTCGTTGTTCTAAGCCAGCGGATTCCCCTTGAGTTTGTACTCTTTGTGTCATATGAGGTGGAGTGAATCCCGGTGGGTAAAGTGGATCTTGATCAAGGTTAACAACCTCAGGATTCTGCACGGGCCCCTTCCCTTTTACCAGGGCTGACATCATTTCCATCATTTTAGCCATCTGCTCTCTTTGTTCCAGTGACTCCTCCCGGGACCTCACCATCAAATCCCTTGTTTCTTGCTGTGATTTGGTCAGTTGCTCTTGCAATTCCCGTTGAACTCTTTCCATTCTCTCGATTCTTTCATTAAACTCTGCCTCCATTACTCTAGTTTGTCGTCTCGTTCTATACGGATGTCGTGATTCCAGCCTCGTATTGTTGCAACTGCGAATTGTACGATTCTAACCTTAGTGAACGATCACGGGATATGTGTATGCAATGAATGGATGCATGAATGCTATATGAATGTTAGTCATGAATGCATATGCGAGAATTAGGTGTTGATTTCAAGATAGCCCCTATCTAGGCATTTCATTCATTCAAAAGAGTTCGTTACAAAATATTTTGCCATCTTATTTGGCTATTACACGAACTTTCTAGCTATATCACTATATTTCTTTACTCGCTCTAGGAATTCTGATATGCTCGATCGTTGACTCGGTGGGAATCGACAACTGAGATCTTCTGCTTCATCTGATAATTGGACCATGTATATTGCTACTCCACGGATTTCATTAATCAAGAAGCCAAGTTGCATTTCCCTTTCTTGGAGGTCCGTTTTATAAGCGTGGGTATCTCTATCGTATTGATCATTTTTTTCCTCCAAAGCCTTTAAGAGAGTGTCCAATTGTTGTTGGCGAGCTTGCATCGCGTCTTCCAAATCTCTTATTCTTTCTCTTAACCCCTGACATTCAGATCGGCTAGTCATCAGTTCATTAGACGCAGTCTCACATTCAGCATTTTTCTTTCTCAATTCTATCATGGCCCGAGCAGTCTTTTCCTCCTCTTTCTTCGCCTTCCCTTTCCAAAATTCCATTCCGCCTTTTACATTGCTCAATTCTTCCTTCCATTCTTCAGGTGACTTGCCTAGTCCGCTATTCTTGATAGTGGCTCTTAGCTTCTTATTTTCCAAGTGAAGGTCTCTTAAGTCGTTCCTCACGATTTCGACTTCTTTTTGTACTTTTTCAGTCCTAGATATTTCAATTTGAACGTCAATCTTTAATTGGTAATTTTCTTCTTGAAGGACGCTGAGATCCCGCAACATCTTGGATTTCTCGCGTTCAAATTCTCCTCTAGCTATTTCAAGCTTGGATGGTGCTTCCTCTACGAAAGGGTTCTGAGCAGCATGACTTGTTGACGATATTTGCTGGCTTTTCACCCGTTGCTTTCTCCACACATCATAGTCTTGGGTGAGAGTATCGGCATACAACGCCAACTCCATCAGATAAATTCTTTTCCAAGACTTAGCGGTGTCTCGAACTTTCTTCATGTAGCCCTCGCCCGCGAAAGGGAATTCGGATTGCGCTAAACCTCCGGTGGCGGGTACGAATTGTCGCGAAGAAAACTGTCTTTGGACCAATAGCGGGGCGTATCCGACTCCTCCCCACAGACCTAGCAGTGGTACCCAATCCTGACTTCCGACCTTATATAATAAGACTGACGGGCGTATCCATAGCGCCCTCCATGTCATATCCTTAGCACGGAGATTCTGAAAAACTGAGACCCAATGTTGTTCAGTAACCTTTTTAGGCCATTCCCTCTTACAATAGGCTTCTAAAGGGAAAAACATTTTTGAAAACATGTGATACGGCGTGCGTTCCTCTTTCCAAAAGTGACTCATGATCCAAACGTTGAGCAATTGCGCACATCCAATAAATCGTCCTTCCCCTTTCTTCCGACAACTATTCAAGGACCTGAAGGTTTCGGCTAGGATTGCCGGGACAGGGTTGACTCCTTGTTTTAACCTCTCGAAGAAATCTACCACCGCGACTTCAATATGCCCGAGGACTTTCGGAAAGACAACCAACCCGTAGACGGCCAAAGCAAACAGATTTACCCTCTTCAAGGTGTCAGGATGGCTCGAGATCAAATCTCGTATGGAGGACCACGGAATACAAATAGTTTCATTCTTCTTCTTTATCTGCTTCTCGGCCCATGCGTCGGTCATATCCGTCAACCTCATTATTTTCTTTTTGAAGGTCATCGGTTTAGGCTCTTTTACATAGATCTTGTAGTGTTGCACATTATCAATGCGAAGTAAGGCTGCATATTCCTCGATAGTGGGGGTCATATCTTCCCCATTGAAAATGAAACATTGATAGGCGGGATCCCAAAATTTGACCAAAGCTTGTATCAACTGCTCGTCTACCTTGACAGCGACTAGGTTAGCTATGTCACCATACCTCTCAATGAAGATTCCCCTAGTATCCGAATCCCATTGATTCCAAATCTGGACTAAATCTTCAAGATTGTTTTGGCGGACATTCACCGTTACGTGCCCCGGTAAATCGGCAACACACCCTTCCATTAAGCTATCCCCTCTTTCTCTTTGGGTTTTCAGGGACCAATCCCGAACCGTGACATTCCTCTCGGTTGTTAGTGTAATCGACTCCTCCATTAGAAACCCGTCTTTTGGCAACTGGTCTCTAGTCAACACCTTCCTAAAATGATGCCTAAAATGCATGATGACAAATAAGACAACAACAAACAAATCATGGTTAGTAACATGAGTAAAAAGAGAAACAGAGATTTTGACAAATTAAGCTATCCGTTCTAATCTACTAAGCAAACCTGATTCCCTTGTATAAAAAGTAAAAATGCAACAGGTAAGAGGCATTTCTCCCGTGTACTCATTTGGTAACTTGCTAAACGAACAGAGGTTCGGCACGGCTCTAGTTGGGTGGTTCGTATGTTTCACTACATGTGGTTTTGGTTCTAGATGGGTACTCGAATTGTCCGTACTATCATCTACTAAGATTAGTACGGAGCCTCGGTCATGGCCCACCATAGGCTAACGAGATCAATTCGAGGGGTTACATTTACTTATGCTTATGCGGAGGAACAAGTTAACTCACGAAAGCATAAGTCGTATGTAACCCGAAAGTATTCACTAGCCTGTGCGGAGGGACGAGTTAACTCACGAAGGCGTAGCGTTTACTTTCACTTAAGCGGACAGAGCCCGAGTATGGCGCTCATGTTATGCAGAATGCACGTGAGCAGTGTGTGGGGAGAGACTTACGAACCTTTCATTTTATTCAAAATTAAACTAGAATCGCAAACTAAGAACTCAAGCAAAAGGATGAAACAAGCTCGCAAAATATTCACAACAATTACAAATGCATGATTTTTCAAAAAAACGAAATTTTCGGATTATGGTTAAATATCAAATTGAACAAAGAATTTTGAAAATTTTAACAACACATATTTGTTTCAAGACTCGACTCTCAAAAACTGGGTCCCCAGTGGAGTCGCCAGCTGTAGCGACGTAAAATTTGCTTTGCAGCTTTGGGTCGCTAATTGTGGCGATCTTGTAAAAAATTTTAAAAGTTTTGATTTTATTAAAAAAAGGGAGTCGCCACCGATTTTTATTTTGAGGTGTATCGGATCACCTCGTAAATCTTTATTTTAAAGAAAGAAAACCAGGCTTAGGCCTACGTTTAAAATCCAGAGAAAAATAGGATTCGGGAGTCGGTTACGCGCGGGGAAGGTATTAGCACCCCCGCGACGCCCAAAATCGGTATCTTTATAAACACGTGTTGTCTTGATTTTCAAAAACGCGAGTTCGATTTGAGATTTAATCGTGATTCATTTAAAATACGAGGAATCTCAAGTTTTTGAATTTTTTGAAGGATTGTCCCGTTTTAACACGAGCCAACGTGATTCACCCAACATAGCGGTGAAATCACAGATTTGATGTTAAAATCGGTACATCGCCTTATTTTTGAAATTAATTGAAAATATAAAAAATACCTTTGCAGTGATAAAAAGCATTAAGACCATTTAAAAAATGCAAATGCAAATAATGATTAAAAAAAGGAATTAACATAATATAAGAATGTTAAAATAATAGAAAATTTACCATAAAGAAAGAGGTAAAAACAATACGCATACGATATGACAGGAAAATAATGCGTTTACAATAATAAAATAACAATAAGAGTATAAAATATCTAAATGTATATATATATATGTAAATAATAATAATATCAAAATAATAATAGCAAAAACAATAAGTGATACGGTAGTGAAAGTATCTATATAATATAGGTGCGAATATGATATGAGGAAAATAAACATAATGTTAAAATACATGCATAATACGGTGTTAAGAGTTTGTACAAAATATATATATTAGAAATAAGAAGAGTATATACATAAGGTAATGTTTATAAAGAATGTACATAAATAATATAGGTTTTAAAAAAAATATACATGATATATAAAGTATTATAGATGTAGTAAATGAAAAATATCATATATGTATAGACATCAAGCGAAAATAGTACTAATGATAAAATAATAATAATATGCACATATGATACGTATATATATAGGTAAATAAACAATATTATTAACAATAAGTAGTAATAATGAAAATAATAAGATTAATAATAAAAATATTGATAAGATAGAAATAACAATGATAGTATGTACATAATAGGTATTTATAATATAGTATTAGCATACTTACATAGTAAAAAAAATGAAGAATGATAATAACATTGTTAAAATAAATATTGCTAATACTATATATACAGAATATACACACATAAATACGACACATATTTTAATATTAAGGATAACCATAATAACGATAAATACAACAGCATTAGAGTTAAAAATTTATATAACGAAGAACATAAAAAGGGATTAAACCGAATTAAAAAGGAAATTTTGGATGGCTAATTCAGAAAAGAAAAAAAAATGAAAGAAAAGGGCTTATTGGAACACGCATGGAAACACTGGGGGCCAAAAGCACAATTTACCCAACTATTTCTAAACGTATGACAACAAGGGGATCGATTTGCAAAATGCTACAAGCTTTCGGGCCAAATTAAAAAGAAGAAAAGGAACAGACCAGGCCTAATCGAAGGACTATGCAAGAGAAGAAGGACTAAAAGCATAATTATCCCATCATCGCGAAACACGCGGGTCCTAGGGGTACCTGGATCAGGTCGGAACGGGTCATTAACGGGTTGGCTAAAACATCAAACGGTGCCGTTCCATTTGTTAGGGTAAAACCCTAATTTCCTTTCTTTTCTTCTTACCGATTCTCCTCTTTTCTTCTCTAACAATCCCATAGCCTCCCTAACCCCAAACTTCCTTCTTCCGACCGAGAGAGAGAGAGAGAGAGCAAGGGAGAGAGAGAGAGAGAGAGAGAGAGAGAGAGCCACCATTCGCCATACGATCATGGCTTCGGTGGCCAAAGGCACACGCGTGCACGGGCTGTTTAGCCCACTCCGTTCAGGTCTGTGATGACCGAAAGAATAGGCATCGCCTCGTTCCCTTTCCCCGATTCGATTCCAAAACGAAGGAAACCCCCGATGACAGATCAAGGGATGATGATGCGGTCGCAGAATACCCGTAAGTACCCTACCCCCTTTTTCTTTCTTCTTTCGTTATTTTTTTGAATATGAAAATAAGAGAAAAGGAAAGGAAAATAGTGCTCTCAAAAATGTTAAATTAGAATAAAAACCAACCTTCGTTGTTTCGTGGTGAAAAATCTTCTGTTCTTTATTGATGTTTTTGGTTTCTTGTTTCTAGTCGGAGGGACTCGAGAGAAAGAAACCGATTACACCCTTTTTTTTCAGAAAACAAAATCCCCCCACTCTTTTTTTTATTTTTTGCTTTAATATCCGAATTTTTACACCGTCTTTTTACTACTGTTCATGCGTGTTTCTGCTTCTATTGCTTCCGTGTTATGCTACTGTTCTCTGCCTTTTTTGTCTTGTCTCTGTTCTTTCGCTGTTGCCTTGTTTCAGGTTGATGGAGATGATGGGAGCAGGTGGAGGTGACCGGTTAGGCATGCGGCGCTGGAGGCCTAGGAAGCTTGACCTAGGTGAAAGCGGTGGCAGCAAGGGGGATTAGGTGGCTAGGGTTTCAGACTTTCTGAAACCCTAGGTTGTCTGATGGGTTAAGGGTCTTGGGCCAGATATTGGGCCACTCGGGTTCGGGTTTGTGCACTGGGCTGAGGTGGTTAATTGGGTTAAGGGGTAAACGGGTAGCTGATTTGGGTTTAGGGTTATTGATGTTTTTGGGTCAATTAACTGGGCTGACAGATTTGAGCCATTGGGGTTTTATTTCTTTTGTAATTTTGGACTTTGAAAAATTGGACATTTGGATTTTAATTTGTATTTCATGGGCCCGGGCAAATTTGGGCTTCTACACTGATAATGAAGAATATATCTTTATGTTAGGACATAATAATCAATTAGAAGAAATTCCTAAAACTGAACAACAGGATATAAAATTAGGAAATTTAATTGGAGAAGAAAAAGACTTCTCAGAAGAAATGATAGAAAAGATAACTAAAAATCATATTTCTAAAGAAGAAATATATAAAATATCTAAGTTTAAAATATGGTCACAAAGACATATTGAAAAGATTAGCGGTAATACAGTCGCTAAGGATACTAAAGGAGGATTAACTGAAATCCCTTTATTTACTAAAGAAAAAAATTAAGAGGATTAAAAAGAAATATCTTCAGGTAAGATATATACATTTAGGTATAATTATGATCACAATTAGAGCTTTATTCAGAAGAGGTCATGATGTACCTATAATAGCAGTTTTATTAGATAAAAGATTTGAAAATCCAATAAAAGCACTTATTGGAGGAATTCAATCAAATTTATATAATGGGGTAATAGGATTTAAGGTAAAACCAAATTACTTTATATCCATTACAGACCCTCTAATAGAAGAATGTCTATGTTTAAGAATTCAGACAAAAAATTCTGATATTAAGGACTTAGCAGAAGATCTTGCAATAAGCTGGACTGCTATTAATGAATATACTAATACTGCAGAGGTAGAAATAAAAGAAGTCAATAATAAAATTATTGAACTTTTTGAACCTAATAAAATTACTACGGAAATACAGCCTAAGTTATTACACTTAAAAGATCTTTCTATTCCAAAAGACTGGATAATAGGAGATATAAATAATGCAAGTACTTCAAAACCTGTAAGTACTATTGAATATATGGCATCAAGCGATAAATTATATTTTAAAAATAATCTGTTAACAAATACATATGATAATTTAGTTTTACCTTCAACCTCTCAAATAGAGGAAGAAGAGGATAATAAAAGTACAACATCCTCTACACCGATAGGTATGAAAACAGTTCATATCCCTATCTTTCCTACCAAACCTAGTAGAAATTCTAGAAATACTAGAATAGAAGATATACAAACTTTGGTACAAGATATAAAAAATTGTATTTATGTTGAAATAAAAATTAAGGATAAAATTCCTTTACATGCTTTAATAGATACATGTGCTACAACAAGTAGTTGTAAGATGAATGCTATTCCCAGAGAATATTGGAAACTTGTAAAAAGACTAATAAAGGTTACTGGTATAGATAGTAATAAAACTTTAGTATATTATAAGGCTAGGAATATACCAATTTACATAAATAATGTAAAACTTGTAATTCCTAAAATATTATGCTTTCCTAAAATGAAAGGTGATATATTATTAGGTAATGATTTTATAAAACAATATTTACCATTTTCTATTTATAAAAAATCAATTAAATTGTCTATAGAAAAGACTTCTATAGAAATACCAATTGTTAAAAATCCTAATTTTATTTGCTGATTTTCTTAGCAGGCCTTATGGATAGAGGTAAAAAACCTCTAATGGGAGAATGGAATACAGACCATAAAAAACCCAACAAAGGGAAAGTAACAAAATCCAACCAAGGATTTGTTCCTATGCCTACACAACTACCATTTTATCCTAACCAAGGATATTATGTACCATATCCAATGGTAAGATCACCAATTGGATCTCAGTTCTCATTGACGCCAAAACCGGTAAGTCAATCTCAATGGTCACAAGACCCTAACTCGGCATTTCAAACCAGTTATGCTGAAGTTATTCAGGGAGCAGAAAACTTTTTATCACAACAATCGCTTTCTGAGATAAATGATTTTTATAATCCAGGTTTACCACTAGAATATTATAATTTTATTAACAAAATATGGAAAACCCATATTTTAGAACAAAGAGCAAATTTTCGAAGAGCTCTTACTAATTTCTCTCAATTTTTAGTTGAAAAAACAACTAAAGTTAATAAAGCCCATGATCTTTTATTAAAATCTGTTTTATATAGAGATTGGGATGAATGTTATATAGAATATATGGATATTAAGGAAATAAATAATTTTCTTGATATATTTCAATATTTTATTGATAATGGGATAAACAGTCCTATTATAAATAAAATGTTTAGACGATGTTTATTTAATAAAGTTAGAAGAATTTTACCTATAGAAATTTTTACAAAAATAAACAGTATAATTTGTAACCAGCAAATTTAATTTAGAAAAACTTTTTCTGAATATTTTCTACAAGCCTATGTTTTTACGAATCATCTAGGAGAAAAATTTCCTACTATAAAATTTAGGCTTAATCATGAACCATTTGATATAACCAGTATTGAATGGGGATTTGTTAAAGAAATAACAGTCCAAAATCTTTCTTTTGATTTATTAAAGGATTTTCCTACTATCGTAAAATCACGATTAGCAAGTTTTCCAAATATGGATTTCTTTTACTATTTTCATATAGAAATTAGTAGTCTTATTGGTATAGCTGAACATGAAAAATTTTATCAGCCATATCAAATTTGGACTATAAAAACGATGTTTGAAGGAACAAACCTCTCATCGGTAAATGAAGATAAAGATCACTTGTCAAAAACCATTGACATGAGTTATAATAAATTTTCTCATTATCAAGTCCAAGCTGGAATTGATTTAATGCTTAAGGCGCAGTATCTACTTCAACATAATACTCATGTCCTATGGACGGATGGAAGAAGAATACTGGCATACAACACTGAAAGACCTCATCACGAAAGGGATGAAGAATCCGTACAGCTACTAAAAAATATAGCTGAGATGGAAATTGATGATTATCCATTAACAATGGAAATCAAGGACACGTGGGAAAGTTAGAATTCACCAGCACTCTCACCAGATTCATTACACCTGGACGAAATAGAGGAAATGAATCTAACAAATATCCAAGAAGGATAAAACCGAGACAAGACACGTGTAAAAATGTCATCCAAAAACGGAGCATTTAATTTTGATGGTGACTTGCCAAGAAGGAAAATATCATCATAAATGTCTCATTAATCAAATAAGACAAAAGATGATGATAGAAGCCATGATGCAGAGATGATGGAAGCAGCCATTAATGCATAGATATGTGGAAGCAACCACCAAGAAATCGACAAAATAAAAGACTACGTGGAAGAAACCATCAAGTCAGACATTATTACTCATTATCAGGATATTATTCGGATTTGAAATGTAAATAAATTAGAGTTAAATTTTACACTATAAATAGGCATTGTTGTAGCCTAAACAAGGCATTGAATTTTAGAATAGTTTTCTTTCAATAGCCTTTTGTAAAAATTCCCTTTACTAAATAATAAAACTCTCTTTGTATAATATCTTCCGCTGTATTGAGCCACATAGTCCCCCGTAAAAGCCTAAATAATAAATTCATAAGAAAAACAAATGTGTGACTATAATAAAAAAATTCAAATTCTACTAATAGTAAGTTAAGGATTTAATTTTTGTATTTGAATTTGGTCAATTTTAGTATTAATATTTTTTTTAAATTTTAAAATTTTAATCTTAAATTAATTGATAATAATTAAACTCATTTTTATCAAATTCAATTATTAATTTTTTAAAGTAAAAAGATTAAAATATTATTAAATAATATAAATTTTAAAAATTACAAAACATATTTTGATGATTTCTTTAATTAAAATAATACTTAATTAATTTATGATATCAACTCAATTATTAAAAATAAAAGAATTGAGATGGTAGCGATAGATTAATTGACAACAGGATGCAAACATGCTAATTACACTTCATCACCAATATCTTGCTCCACCTTGATTTACGCTGGTGATGATTTTTTTTTTCTTTTTCGTTTTAGACTTGTTTTCACTTATAAATGTATTATGAGACATTGTAATATTAAATAACATTATTTTTTTCTAATTTTTAAGTTTTAAAAAATTAATTATTTATTAACGTGACATATTAAATTATTGAAAGAGATGATTTGACCAATATTACACCTTATAATCATTTCCCTTTTAATCAACACTAAAATAAAAAAAGACTAAAATATTTTTTTTTAAATTGAGAGGAGAATAAGAGAATAAGATTTTTTTTATTAATTTATTGTACAAAGGAGAATAAGATTTATTAAGAAATAAAAATAAAAATGTAAGACTCAGGTCATCTTCATGGGCACTTTGGTAAAAGAAAAGCATGCAGAGGAGAAAGAAAGGGCTACCTCTAATGGTAAAGCAAGCACGTTGTAATAAATTTGCATCAACCTCTATAATTGCAATTTAACCCTCTGTCTCTCTCTCTCTCTCAAAAAAAAAAAAAAAAAAAACTGAGGAACAGAGACACTGAAAAAACAGCAAAACTAACATCATAATGTTATGTTTCAGAGCAAACCCTCCTACATTGTTTCTTCTTTTTCTTCTCTCTTTGTTTCTTTTCCGACCTGAAGTAGTTTCTGAAGCCTCAATTTTCCCAACATCACACATCCAAGGTGTTATTTTCTTTTAAAGGAAAGTTTTGAGTTTTTATTCCTGGGTTTTGGTTTTAACAGTTTCTTTTTAATTTCTTTGATAGGGTATCATAAAAGTTCAGTTTTGGGGGAGAAGGAGCAGAGTGAAGTGTTGCCATGGAGGAAGATAGAAAGGAGGAACCTTGTAGAGGGAAGTGAAGGAGCCAACAACTCTTCTTTGATTTTGGCTGAAAAGAGGACACAGAGGAAAGACCCTCTTAATGATTTTAAGAAGTACACTGGGGGCTGGAATATCAGCAATCAACACTATTGGGCTGTCAGTTTCTTCTTCACCTTTTAATTTCATTTTTCTTCTAATCATTCATTTTGGCCTTTTTTTTATGTCATTTTGGTACTTTTTTGAAAAATTGAGAGATTTAACCAGGATTCCTGAATTTTGTACAACCTTGAATTGTACAGTTTTATATGATCTTTTGTTTTTCATAGATTTTTTTATATTTTATGTGATTGTGATAGGTTGGTTATGATTTTTTGAGAATATAATTAATTGTATTTCTAGCCATTGAACTCCTGTAATCCAGTTCTTCCCCTAAGTTCTTGCAATACATCTTATAAATTAGATTCTATCTATTTTTTTGTTTAATATCATTTTTATGGTTTATATTTGCAGTCTGTGGGTTTTACAGCGGCTCCATTCTTTGTCATTGCTGGAATCTGGTTTGTGTTATTCGCGCTATGCTTGTTCGTCATATGCATCCGTCACTGTTGTTGTCAACTAGATTCTTATGGCTACTCTCGAATAGCTTATGCTCTATCTCTTATTTTCCTCATACTCTTCACCATTGCTGCAATGTAACTCTATTCGCTCTCTCTTTATGAACTTTCAATATATATGTGTTTAAAGAACCACATTAACAGTAGCTTGAGTTTTAACTTCATTTTACAGTGTTGGCTGTATTGTGCTGTACATCGGTCAAGGAAAATTTCATGCCAGTACAACGAACACACTGGATTATGCTGTTCATAAGGCAGATGTTACAGCTGAAAACCTTAGGAATGTGTCGGATTATCTTTCTGCGGCTAAAACAATTAGTGTGGATTCAACTATTCTATCACCTGATATCCAAAAAAGCATTGATGATGTTGACAAGAAGATCAACGCTTCTGCTTCGACACTTTCCACTCAAACAGGTGATAATAAAGACAGAATTCAACACGGCTTGGACCGCATGTAAGTTAAAGCACGTTGAATCTTGAAATTAGAATAATCTTGGAGTGCAGATCATCAAACTGATATTATGGTAAATGATGCAGGAGATTGGCTCTTGTCATTGTCGCAGCTGTGATGCTTTTTTTGGCATTTCTTGGATTCTGTAAGTTACCATTGCTTCTCTAACTATTCCTCCTAGATTTGTACTAATTTGAGTATTACAATATCATCTAAACTTTATGCTGTTATTTTGATGACTTTGCTGCAGTATTCTCCATTCTTGGATTGCAGTTTCTGGTCTACACGTAAGCAAATTATCATTAATGTATTTTTGGTTGTACGCTTCAAAATAAACGGTATAGATCTTATGAACATGTGTTACTTATCAAACACTTCGGTTATTAACCAATGCAGGCTGGTGATCTTTGGGTGGATTCTTGTTGCTGGCACATTTATTTTATGTGGTGTATTTAATCTCCTCCACAAGTATGTTCTTCTCCTGCCCTCTAGTTTGCTCATTCAAACCTGAATGCACATGCATATCTTTGATGTAATTACCAGGTTTTCTGCGTACTCAGATTTATGAACATGCTAATGGTGATATAGCTTACAGTTTAATTTCTTGGCCAAAAGATAAAGACCGTTCTTAGACACTTTATTAATATGATATGTTTACTAAATTGAAATTGTTTCCGTTGCTTCATAGTGTTGCAGGAGATGCATGTGTTGCCATGGACCAATGGGTCCAGAATCCCACTGCACATACTGCGCTAGATGACATTCTGCCGTGTGTGGACAATGCAACGGCCCAAGAGACCTTGTTACAAACCAAGAATGTCACTCACCAACTTGTAAATGTCGTGAATGGCATCATCAATACTGTTGCCAACCGTAATTTCCCACCACAATTGGCACCTTTATATTACAATCAATCTGGTCCATTGGTGCCTGTTCTCTGCAATCCGTTCCATTCAAATCTCTCAGAGCGTATGTGTGCATCTGGTGAAGTTAGCTTGCACAATTCTTCAGAGGTAACGAAACTAGCCTTATAAGTGGAAATTACTTGACCATGAATAAATAGGGATAAATCTAATGCACGATGCACACACATGTAGCATACATGCCGAGTCAGAGCATACACTTAATACCCTAAACCCCAAAGACCGCGGTGATTATGTTAATAAACAAGTTCTGACCACCATGGTCAATCTTATGTTTCAATAAGAAGTCCTAAAAAAAAAAAAGGTTTCAAAATCTGCATTAGTGTTTCTCAGCCCATCTTCAGGCTTCCACTTATTCGAAACTTTTTACCACATCTCATGAGTGGCTATGTTTGTTTTTAAACAGGTTTGGAAGAAATATACCTGTAACATATCTACACCTTCCGGGATTTGTACTACACCTGGGCGGCTGACCCCTCAATTCTATAGTCAGATGTCAGCTGCGGTGAATATTAGTTATGGTTTATATCGCTACGGTCCATTCCTGGTTAATTTGCAAGACTGCACTTTTGTGCGCGATACATTCACAGATATCAGTCATGATCATTGCCCAGGTCTGCGCCGCTATAGTCAATGGATCTACATTGGATTAGTAATTGTATCTGCAGCTGTGATGCTGTCATTGATGTTTTGGGTGATTTATGCAAGAGAGAGAAGGCATCGCCTTTATACTAAACAGCACGATGCTAGAGTGGAAGGCGTAAACAAGGGTCACTAGAACGTCACAAACGCACTTGCTTATTTCCGAGTAGCTTTCGTTGCATTACTTTGTATATTATGCTTGTTTTCCTTAGGTTTGAATCCTTGTGAAATACAGTAGATGTGCTTAATCTTGTGCCTGCTAATTGTTCATCAATGAAATGTATTTTTCCTATTAATCTAAAAGCGTAAGCAGAGATAAGATTTTTGTCATCATCAATCAACATCAAGAAATTAAAGTTCTATGAACAGTCATACTATTTTCTCTGCACAAAATGTGACACTACAAGACATCACAGCATGAAAAAGTGCTTTCCCAGATCCAACATTTCCCATGTCGATTGTCCCCAAGCCAAAAGTTGGCGAGATGTCTTTATCAGTGTGCTTAGTGCATCTCCAACTGTGGATTTGAATGTGCCAATTCCAATACGTGTCACCATTTTTTGTCAGATAAGGGGATGCTCAACGCCAATGCATGTCCGTGCTTGTCCTAAGTTTTACGCAACCCACCTCCAAGATGAGTAAGCAAATCCAAGTTTAGCTCAATTTTCGAAGTTGCTACTCTGCTAAATTATTTGATTCTTTTTAAATTACAAATACAAACAATATATATCCAAATATCTATAATCACGGTTAAGTTAATAATTACTATATATTTAAATTTAAATCAAAATAAATTTAAATGCAACCGTATATCAAAATTAATACATTATATTATCTCGATTTTCCTTTCTCTATTAAATTCGTTTTGCGTTCCTCCCATCAATCTTTCTTATTTTTTCATCTAATCGAACACAGTTTAACTGCTTTTATTAAAATTTGAACTCAAATTTCTTGACTGGACCTCCACGGTATTTTTTCTCTTTTTTAACTGGCACGCTGCAACCAGGCAGTCACCATTGACTAGACCCATTGATTACTATCATGGCCCTTATGCCCCTTCAAAATTACATGGGAATTGAAGCACCTAATGCTCAATATTATCCAAAATAACCATAACACAATACTGCCGTTAATTAAAAATCCATGAAAGCAAAGCTTAATTAAGGCACTATAAAAACCCCACCATTATTCTCCCATCTTTCCGGCAATGTCTGTATCATCAATACTGCCTGTGTTCACCAACCTCTCACCCGGGGTCCTTTAGGTGCACCCTGCATCGGAGTTTCAATAAAAAGCCACCCGCTCTAAGCCCAACCGGGGTGGTTCCTGACTCACCAAATTATCAGGCTAAAGTGAAACCCATCAAGCCTGCCAGCCATTGCATTCAAAGGAAAAGGAATTTCCAGCCTAAGCCGTCTAGGTTTTGTTTATTGAATGGACATAGAAACAGTGTTGTGGTTGCAGTTTCTTGATCCTATATTGCCGGTTTAGTTGCAAGGATTTGGCCCAACTGCTATCTTTTTTAGGAGCTTTAATTTTTTAAGTTGAGGGATTTAATTCCCACCAAAATGAATCATTTTCATTAATTCAAAAAATTAATTAAATTTAGAGTTGCCTATGGGTAAAGTTGTTTGGTCTGAATTGGAGGTCTGCCTAAAAAGTAGTAGGGTTTGGATAAAAATATATGTTCGAAAAAAGAAGTTTAGAAAAAAAAAAAAAAAACCCGTTTATGGGATTGGCCTCAGATAAGATTTTTTTGGCCCAGCCTAGCTTGGATTTTCAATAAAAAAAACTTTGTTGTTTTTGTTGCTGCTTTTTCATGTTTTGCTGTTGTTTTTCACTTTTTGCAATTATTTTGCTACAATTTCGCTATTATGTTGCTACTATTTTATTAGTACTATTTGGATATTGTGTAACAATTGTTTTATTGTTAAATTTGTTAATATTTTAAAGGCATTAGCTTGTTAAGTTGCATTTATCTATAAAGACTTTTTTTTAATTTATTTTCAATTTGTTGAGAAACATTTATTTTAATATTTTTAGTGCATTTAGTGTATTATATTTTTAAAATTTTTTAATTTTAAGATTATATTTTTTTTATAAATTTAATGATATTTGTAAAAAGGATGATTATTTGGTACAAACTTTTAACTCTACCTGCAGAGTTTGAGATTTATCATGTGTCTTTATGAAGTATTTAAAAATAAATAAATAGGACATAAGACAAAATCTCAATCTCACTTATGTATTTAAAATCCCACTTGTGGATTAATTAAAAATTTCCACTACCTAACTACAAAATAATTACTCTTATAAAAATGGGTTAATTTTTGGTACCTTTTTTATTCCACAAACACCCTTAAAAAATTGTCAAGTATCTTTTCTTTTAAAATATTTATTTTTTAATATTTTATTATAACCTATAGGACACTTGTCAACCTCTTAACCTTATTTGTGGAGTTTAAAAACTACATTGACAATGTACCAAATAATTTTTTTACAAAAATATATAAATATTTTTTACTTAATAAGTTATATACAATTGTTTTACTATTATAATTATAAATTTTAGGCTAAACTACATAAATAGTCATCCAACTATAATTTTTTTTTCGTTTTAGGTATCAAAAATAAAAGTTTGCAATTTAAGCATTCACGTTACATAATTATGCCATTTTGACTACTCCTTTTAAAATTATAAACGATAAGCTGATATGACAGTTAAAAAAATTGGTATAATAACAAATTTAGCTCTCAACTTTTACATGTTATATCAATTTAGTCATAATTTTAAAAAAATAACCTCAAAATTTACAAATTATCTCAATTTGATCTTAATTTTAAAAAATTCAAAGAAATATATAAAAATACAAAAATATTTTCAAGAAAATATGATAATAAATTAAAAATATATAAAAATAAAAAATATCGTTGACAAGAAATAATATATAAAATTTAAAAATAAATATTTTTAAAAATATATAATAATTAATTTAAATTTTATATTAATATTAAAATTAAAATTAATATTAAATAAATATAATTATATTAATACTAAATAAAGTAAAAATCCTCCAGCCCCACTCCACCACAACACCATTTAAGCACATAGATTTAAATATGCAAGAGCAAGACATTTGCACTATGTTTGATTAGGGGAATGGAATAACACTCCCCCTTTTATTTATTGAATGGTAAACCATTCCTTTGTTCGGTTGGACATAATATTTATTCAATGGAATGATCATTACTTCCCTATTTATTGTCTTCCCCTAATAGATATATACTAAAGAATGACTATTCCACGCAACCTTGAATAATAAAATAAAATTAATTTTCAGATTAATCCTTTAAAATTTGGACTCAGAAAATATAAAAATAAAATATTTAAAATATTTTAATATGATTTAATATTTAATAATAAATTAATTTAATTTAATATAAAATATTTTATTTTAAAATATAATTTAAAATAAAAATAATTATATTAAGAATGTTACTAAATTATATATTATTTTATTAAATTATATTTAATAATAAGTATATTAAAATAAATATGATTAAAGCATTTATTATTATTAAATTATATTTAATAACAATCCTATCAAAATTCAATAACAATAATCATCTACCTAAAAAATTTTTTTGCTAAGGGTACTCTGGTCATTTCAGTTTTTTTTTCTTATGCTATTAAAACATTTATTTCATTCAACCAAACACAAGAATACTATTACAATTCTATTCCATTCCATTCAACTAAACAATTGAATTACTAATTACAGCTTTATTCTCTTACAGCAAACCAAATGTGATGTAAAAATTTAAGATATATATATCAATGATGTAATGAGGATATTAAATGATTTATGGTAAACATGATAATCAATTGTTGTTTGTATCAAAACAAATATATAAATATTTAAAGTTGTCTAATCATTAGCATTAGAACTTATTATAGATTGAGCTATTTGTTCAAATTCGAAGGTTCGCTTGAACAATAAAAGAGTTTGGAAAAAAATAGAGGCATGAAAAATGAGATTGGACAAAAAATAAGGTATGTTTTTTAATTAGGAAAACGGGTCGGGCCTCGGGTAGGATTTTTCGCCTAGGCCCAACCCAACTCAAATCAACCTAAACCATTTTTTGTTGTCTTACTGTCACTTCGTTGTTTTTTTTCCTGTCATTTCACTATTATATTGCTACTATTTTATTGTTATTGTTCGAATATTATATAACTTTTATTTTATTATTAATTTTGATACTATTTTAGAGGCATTTGTGTAACCTCCCCAACCCGGCCTAGACGTTAGACCTAAATCCGAGAGATTACATCAGCCACTGAAATGACCTAGTAGCGATCGGGGTTTATAAAATAGTCATTTTAAAACATTTTTTTTATTTTGGTAGAAAACTTTAGTCTATTTTCAAAAAAGTTTAAAAGTTTATCAAAAACTGATTTTGTAACACCTTAAACCCGGCATAGAAATTTAAACCGAGTTCCGAAAGTTACATTGATCACCGAAGTGACCGTAGATAAATCTTTACAAAACAAGTTACCACAATGAACCGAAAACATTAAATCATTTAGAATTCCGTCAGTAAAATTGCAGTTAAGTTTATTTGTGACAAAAATAGGATTTATTGAGATAATAAAAAACAGAACGTGTACCACAATTTTACAAAACCTTACAGTACAAAATCTAAATAACAATATAGTAATTGAAAATAAAAACTGATAATTTATTGTTCACCGAGACTGTCTGAGACTTTCGCATGCCGAGCCTAACCCCAGAATTTGGAAAAGTACCTGAAAGGGGAAACACTAAGGGGGTGAGCTACACGAGCTCAGTGTGAGTTCAAACGTCACTAAAACAGAATTGTAGATCTCAAACCAACAGCGAAGTAGACAACATATATACACAGAGTCAGAAAGTAAGCTTGGAATCTACATTCCAACAGAAGGAACAAATCAAGCACACCAAGTTACACAGACACACAGTCTCAAGTGTTATTCAGTTAGACAGAAAACAGTCAGATAGTCTCACACTCAGAACATTTAAACAGATGCATATGAATGCAGTCAGATATTAAAAACCCACCCATTCAGACAAAACACCTCTCTATCCCCCGATCACATCCTAAAAGAGCTATTTAAGCTTATCCAACCAAACACACACATAGGACCTCGAAAGGCCCATCCAACCATATACACCATGTATGTGGACTGAGCCACTCAGATATTAATACGCAGTAGAGTTGGCATATATGCAGTACAGTGCAATGTGGTAATTCACTGTACAAACATGATGCAATTTAAACTACTAGATCAGATAATAATACACAGCGAAGCTGACGTATGCGCGGTACAGTGCAATGCGTTAATCTGTTGTACAGACATGATACATTTTAAATTGCCAGATCAGATAATAATAATACGCAGCAAAACTGACGTATGCGAAGTACAATGCAATGCGGTAAACCACTGTATCGGTAAGCTGTAGTTAAACTGCCAGATCAAATAATAGTATACAGCAGAGCTGACGTACATGTGGTACCGTGTAGTAAACCACTATACCGATAAATTGCAGTTACACTACCAGATTAGATTAGAACCATTCTTCCTTCTCTTCTCAACCAACTGAAAAATCACTTTATGCAAATGTATGTATGCTTGCAATGCACAGACACAATTAATAGATCAAAAACAGTCAGACAAAAACAGATGCACACACACACACCCAGCTAAGCGAGTTCAGAAATCAGACATCTCACACACAACAGTCACAAACAACACATAAGCGGAGCACATAGCCTACAGATTCAAAGATTTAACTACTCTTACTTAAGCCTAGCCAAGGGTTGGAGTACACAGAAACATCCACAAACTAAAATTTGGTGTCTTAAGACCACACGCCTGTGTACTCTGGCCGTGTGGAATAATCTAAGCTTTGTAGGGGTCAAAACGCCCGTGTGAAGGGAGGCACACGACCGTGTGGCAGAGGCATATGCCCGTGTGAACCAGGGACAAAACTATGTGAATAGGCCGTGTAACTCACAGTCCAATTGTGCTAAAAAGAGTGCAAGGTGGACATGGCCATGTGAGGGTCTCACATGCTCGTGTGCCCACCAGATACAGCTGTGTGTCCAAAACACACGCCCGTGTGGGATCCTTAAATCCTCAAATTAGCAACACGACCGTGTGGCACCAAATCACTAAATCCCTAATTCCAAAATACATAAGCTCGTGTGACCAGAAGACATAGTCGTGTGGAAAATAATAAAAATCCCTAATTCGGCCACACGACTGTGTGACACCAAATTTTACCCAAAAACCTTAATTCTTAACTGCACACGACCGTATGAACCGACACACGCCCGTGTGGCCAACTGTGTGGTCATGAAACCACCCTAAAACAGCTTGTAAACTGAGTTTCCCGATCACTAACTCAACCTCCGATCATGACGTATCATAAACCAACCATAACGCACTAATTTCAGAAAAATATAAACAACACGAGCCTCAATTGCTTGTTTACCGAAACATACAAAAGGTCGTCAAAATTAACAACAAAGCAACAATTCGCAAATAATTAGAAAAAGGTTTGAATCCCCACACCTGATTAGTGATCATCCAGATGCCGACTCGATGGCAAAGAAATAAGACTTCGTAAATCAAAACATAGTATTTTTGCAAGAGAAACGAAAGAAAACAAAAGGAAGACAATGAGGGAGAAGAGAGGAGAATGTGAAAAAGAAACCAAAACCAAAAATTAAAAAAAAATCTAAAATAAAATAAGTAACAAAATAAAACTAAATAATTATTTTTAAACTTAAAGCAAATCTACTATTTAACAATATAAAAATATATCACTCAAAACGTGCACATAATGACTTGAACCCGAAACCCAGAAGTAAACTAGCACACAACAAATCACCAGACCAGCAAGCTCATTCTACTATTTAAACGCACAACTAAACTTAATAACACCATCTACTCATTGACCCTAATCACAAAACTCAAAACTTCTAACCCTAAAATTCGAAGTGTTACAGATTTAGCTTAACCTTCCTACATAATGATGACCACTTTTGAAAACTTAATTAATTTCTGGTTTATTTAACACTTAAAAATTTATGACCTAACAACAAATAAATTGATACCTAACTTAGTATTAATAGAAGTTGTATTCTATGCATAAATAATTAAATTCCTTAGTTTTAATAACCTAATCAAAATTAAAGGTCATGCATGCTAGATAATCCCTAAAAAAACTTAAGTCTCATGCCATAGTTTAAATAAAACATTACAATTTCTGAATAATGAAAAATTTCAAATAATTAATCTAAAATATTATAATAGTTGAAACCGAGCTGAGTCCCTCCGAATGCCGTGTTCGCATCCTAACCTAGCGGGTTGTCTATAAAGATGGAGAATAAACGGAAGTGAGCTATGAAACTCAGTGTGAGTTCAATCACAAGAAGATCAGTGCAAACAATTGATAGGTCTTATTAGATAATAATGCATAATATAATCGCAATCAAATAGCAAATCAGAGTTTCAATTTTTTAATTAACCATCAATAGTAGCACAGAATTCACAAGAGTAATTTTGGAATATCGATTTTTTAGTTCATCTCATCATTGCAATATCGTTCACCACTGTATCGCCTCAAAAATTTGAATTTTTGATGTGTTAAGTTTTTTCATAATTAAGTCTCTGTTTTGGTAGGTAAGGGCCTTGAATGTGTTTTTAAGGTCATGGGTTCAAATTTCACTCCTGGAAAAAAATTAGTTATTTTTTTCCCTATCCCTATATCTGTTTATTCGACTTTAATACTGTAACACCCAAACCCGGCTTAGACGTTATGGCCAAATCTGACAATGTCACATGAGAATGTTTTTGAAAACCGTTTCGATACATAAAAACCATTCCAATTATTGTCTCTTATTTAATCAAAAAACAAGTATTAGTCGATTTGCTTGAAAACATTTCTTTTACGCGAAAGCTATAAAACCAATTAACTTTTGGTACCTTTTTACTTATGAAAATCTTAGTTAATTTTAGAAAACTAAACTTTGTTGTGTTGCAGCTTAAAATCCAAAATCAACAATTTAAAATCTCAAATTAAAACCAAAGAGTCCCAAAGTCCAGAAAACTACATAAAATTTCCCAAAATAACAGTTTAAGTAATAAAACCATCAAGTCCAAAGCTTGTGGCAGTGGTCACCGTCGAGCCCTTCGCTGCACCAATCCATCTACAACTGGGGATTACCTAACAGATAAAATAAAAAAAGGGGTGAGTTTTCGCAAACTCAGTGTGTACATCCTCACAATTCAACATGTGTACAGTCAGATAACAGAATACAGTCATATTTCGGGCCTGAGCCCTTTACAGAATCAGTATGGGCCTTAGCCCACTTAGAAATAGAATCAGATATAGACTTAATGTAACACCCCAAACCCGGCCTAGACGTTATGGATGAATCTGGTAGTGTCACATGAAAGTGTTTTTGGAAAACCTTTTCGATTGTCAAAAACATGTTCAAATTATTATTATCTTCTAACGCGAAAGTCTTCAAACCGTTCATTAATACGAAAAACTATAATTAAGTTTAAAAACGCATTTGTGATGTCACAGTTTATAAATCAATAAAATAACAATTTGAAATCCCAAGTAAAAATCAAAAGCAGTCCAAGTCCAAAATTACATAAAAATCCCAAAATAAACAGAAGTGATAAAATCGTAAATAACCAATGAAACCATAAAATCATATAAGTGGCTAGCGTGGTCGCCGTCGAGCCCTTTACTGCACTGATCCATCTACTGCTAGGGATTACCTAACAGATAAATAAATAAAGGGGTGAGTTTTCGCAAACTCAGTGTATACATTCCCACAGTAAATTATGCATGTAAACAAATGTCAATCAGTTATAAATCAAACCTGGGTTCTTAGCAGATACAGTGTAGGCCTTAGCCCACACAGAACAGAATTAGATATATTTGAGCCTAAGCCCATACAGATATACATGCATATCAAATTAGTACAGTACATGCCTACCAACCCTACACACCATCTCCGCCCACCCTGCACACTGTATGGGGATAAAATCGACCCACCCAACCCTACACACCAAATCTGGGGATAAAATCAACCTATCCAACCCTACACATCATAAGGTACCGCGAAACGGCACACAGAAATACAACATAGCTACCAAATAATCGGCTAAAAGCCTTACAATCTTCATTCTCTTCACAACAATGAACCCAACCCAATGAAATACAACATACATAAATGGCATGCTTTTATACAGAACAATAGATCATACTCAGAACAAAACAGAACAAAACAATATTAATACACATGCTAAGTATAACATGCTAGTATATATCTCAGAATCATATCACAGAATAGGGGTCTCAGTAACACGTACCAACCCTAAATCAGGTCACAATCGACTTGGGTGACCCCTGTAATCTTACAGTTTGATACAGAAAAATGAGCTCACATGCCCGTATGGCCCACATGGCCTAAATTAGCCTTACCCGTGTGGATCACACGGCCTGGCCCAAAATCCCACACGTCTGTGTGGTTCACTCGAGTGGGCCCACACTCCGTGTGGCTTACACCGCCCAATTGGCCTAGCCCGTGCCTCACACACTACTTAGCGAACCTCAAACGCCCGTGTCTGTCATGCCTGTGTGGCACGACACAGCCTGACTCATCGATCACACGACCATGTCTCACTACACGGCCTCTACACGAGCAGTCCACACGCCAGTGTGGCGTCGACAGCTTCATTTTTGGCTTTTGTCAAATCGCATTTTCAGTGCGTTTAGAGTACACACCTAGTTTGTTCTTGACGTGAACGCTATTCCGAGCATTCCAGAACCTATAATCGCTAAACCCACGTCTAAAAAATTAGTCACTTATACCGTATTATTACGAAACAATAAATCTCGAAACCAACGATATCCTTACCTTTAATGATAACGATGCTTCCTAGTTGATTAGAATGCCGTTTAGTAGTTCCTCGAATTTAGATTGTCTCCTAAACAGTAAATTATATACCTCTTAACCAATAAATCGAAAGCGTTCAAGTTTATCAAAAGATTAAAACTTACCGAATAGAGAGAACAAGCGAAGCCCTACATAACTGAATTAGAAAAAAAAAGAATAAAGAAAAGGGGAAAATTTTGGCTGGAAGTAAAAGTGGAAATCGACAATAAGAAAGGAACTTTTGAGAGAAACAACAGAGAGAGTTTTTGGGGAAAAAAAGAACCAAATTTTGCAAAAAGAAATTATCAAATAACTGTCAATCCCCCAAATCACTCCATCAGACCTAACTAACTCAGACACTCAGTGTTTCACTCCAATTCAAAGTCTCACATGACACTAGCACAAAAATAATCCCCTTGCCCACATCGGGATTCAAACACAGGACCTCCATCACACCAACACTCCACTTAACTACCAGACCAGCAGGCCCATTCTGTTATACCTTAACCAACTTTTATTTATAAGCCTAATTACCAAAGATAAGGCTTTATTCTAATAAAAACTAAAATTTAACTCAAGTCTCGACTTGAACTTAGGATCTCCGTAAACACACCCAGAGCACAAAACCACTTAAGCAGACAGTTAATTATGTCAAATAATTGTAAAAACAATTTCAAAAATTTTCATGCACAACAAATCACAAAAACCAAAATTTTGGGGGTGTTACACTTAGGGCCTTAGCCCATCACAGATATAGCATGCATAATAGAACAAAATACCAGAAACAACTTCTCTTCCAGCCATTTGCATCAGTCATCCAGCTGTTTTAGAAGCTCCACTCTCGCCCTCTCTGTTTCGGCTACATCGTCCAGATCAGGAACAACAGGATTAATTGGATTGCCTACTGGATTGGAACCTGAGCCCATTGGGTAATCCATTAGCATTGAAGTACCAGCCTGAAATTGTTGAGGCCTAATCGTAATAGATGGTCGTCGCGAGTACACCTCAGGTTGTGTTTGTACATGTGTTGGGGTAAAACCTAGAGGATAATCCTCATTATCCTCTGCAGTATTGGCCATAGGCCTTTTTCCTTTATCCAACACCCAGTCAGCAGTTGGGTCATCTGAGACATCATGTTTATTTTGGATTCCAGCATTTGGTCCCTCATATCTTGCTAGATTTTGGCCAGTTGCTCCTGTATTTGCATTTATAACTGGTCCTGCATTTCTCTTTAATGTTGTTCGAGTCTTTCCAACCTTTGGTCCATATCTTTTATTTTAGTGTGAGTACCGTAACGGTACTTAATTGATAGATTTTTGTCGGTTCTCAGGTTAACTGAAATAATTTTACCTAATTAGGGTCCTTTTGTGAAAATCTAATGGATATGATGAAATGCAATACAAATGCATGAAATGAATGCAAGAAGAAAGAGATGTATTAATTCTGAATTCAATTCCATAAAAACATCATTTCTAAAAAGCAAATTTCTTTATATAAAATGGATATTTATACGGCATTGCCCTCATATTCCAAGTGAAGACATTGATCCTTTTCTTCGTATCTGGACATTAAAGCTAAATCTCACGAACTTTCCAATGGATGTCTCTACTAGCTCCTTTTTACTTGACCCAGGCCGCGACTCAATGCTCACTCATCCTCGTGACACTCGTTAGCTCTTTTGAGACGTGATAGCTCTCGAATAATCTTTGTCAGCTTGAATCCTCAGGCAATAAAGTCAAGTCGTGTATTCCTCCACGGACTATTAGCCTTCTTTCGTTGTTTACTCAGACCATATTTGAACGGACGTATTATATTCCACATTATCAAGAAATTCATTTTCCTCTGACAAGCTCTTCTATTTAGCAATCAAATATTAATCAACACCTCATTTCTATGATGAAGATGCAATGCAATCAAAACAAAAGAAATCACGTTAGCACAGTAGAAATAAATAACAAAATAGAGCGCTTATCCGGGTGACCCCTAGGGTTTGGCGCGGCTCTACCTAGGGTAAGTTCTTAGGGCTCTCTATATGAGGTTTGGCTCTAAGGCAAGGGTACCTGAACCTGTAGATTCCTCGATCCTCACCCATTATAGGCTCATATGGACCGAGTTCAGTTTAGGGGACTACATTTCCCTATGGTTACACGGAGATGAAAATCTCACGAAGACATAGGTACGGATGTATCCCGAAAGCGATCCACTATCCTGCACGGAGGTGAAAACCTTATGAAGGAGTAGTTTCTCATCTACAGCCACTTGATGATCTCCTAAATGTGAAACACACATCCATTAATCAATCATTCTACATCATACCAAAAATTACTAAAACTCACTTACCGAATCGCGTGAGAATAACAACATTGCAAGGATGAAAAGAAAGAATAGCTCAACCAAACGAAAGAAAAAAGAGAGAGAAGAGACGATGAGAAAAACGACAGCAAGAGGGATGGAATTTCGGCTGGAACTAAAAGAGGAAAAAATGATAGAGAGGGAGAGTTTGCAGGAATTTTTCGACAGGAGAGAAATGAGTAAATGGATAACTCCCAAATCCCCTGTTTTGCTCCTACTAAATCACATCCACCCCAACAACTCAATCACTTCAGTATACTAGTCCACTCAAACACCCTCATGGCATTTGTTATGTTTTTGGTATGTGAGTATACATGTATGGTTTATATGTTGATAATTTCAAAAGCATGTATGAAATCTGTATTTTGTATTTCTACTAATTTGATTGCATGCACTAGGGTGGGATCTAATATGATGGAGGAAGTGTTGGCAGTTTAACTTATCTGCCTTATCTGGTGGCCGCATATTGTATTTGGCAACTTGACTGCACTAATTCTGTAATGTGACACATGATCACATATAGGTGTGTGGGGTTGGATGGAAACTTGATACCCTAATTTGTTTTTGAAAGTAATACTACGTCCGATCTGTTTTTGAACAATATCTGAAATTTGTAACTGAGAATGGTCTGATATGTATATCTTGTGGTATTTACGTATTTGGTTTACTGTTTGAATTATTATGCATAATGTGCTCGCAAGCTCATGCTTTTGTATGTATCCTTTCAGTTAATCAGCAACCTTAGGGTAGGTCGACGTGGCGAGAGCTTGGTTATTAGATTGCATTTTCTTTAGCATTGCTAAGTATTAAGTTATTTTCATGTGGACTTGCTAGGGCTATTTTAAATTTTGGAGTTTATTTTCCTTTTTAAACTGTTTTAAATGTTTTTTTTAAATTATATTAACTCTATTTGCAAAATGTGAATTTTTAATAACAAACCGCATTTTCCAAAACTGAGTTTACCTAAGAAATTTCACTGCAAATTTAAGTGTTTTATAAATGTATAACGGAAAAAACTTAATGAATCAGTTAAGAGAAGCATTTTCTCAAATAAAATTGGAATTTTAAATTATTAAAAGCTAGTACTATTTTTACAAGTTTCAAATGATTTTTGAATTTTCAAAATGAATCGTATTAATTTCTCTAGATCTGGCCATAACGTCTAGGCCGAGTTTGGGGTGTTACAACCACTATGCATATGCTTTTGAATGCAATGCAATTTCAATTATTAGAAAAGTATCCTACCCCACAACTATACACTGCAGTAGGAGTTCCGTAGAACTCATTTACCTTTACACCACATTATGGATAAATCACTTATCGTTGTGGACGAACCACTCATTGTGGATAAACCATTAGTAATAAAAAGGGTGGATGAACCTCTAAGGTTTTTGATAAAAAGTTTTTACAAAGAAGCTGTCAGTAGATTGTGAATACACATGTTTATAGATTAAAACTGCTAGTATGATGTGGTTAAACCACTTATTGTTGCAGATAAAAGTTGCTAATACAATGTGGATAAACCACTCTAATGCTGCAGATAAAAGTTACTCAAACAGTGAGGATAAACCACTCAACGGTGCAGATAAATTGTTCAACTTCCTTCATTTATATCATCCCACCCCATGCAATGCAATATGGCATGCTCAAAACAGATCAATACAGTAGCATTTAATATGCTTTTAATAGAACATTACAGTAGCAATCATTATGCTTATAACGGTTCGATTCAGTGACAAATATTATGCCTATAACAGATTGATTCAGTAGCAAAATGCATGTTTATCATTTGTTCGGTTTAATGGTAACATAAGGTAGGATGTACGTACGATCACAAATACAGATACAATAGACATATATATCATTTTCAATTCATGCAACTACATATATAACATTAATTTAGCCAATTAGGTCAAGGGTTCTAACATTATTCATATTCTTATGGACTTAATTAAATAAAATAAAACACTAAAATAGTTTGGGGATCATTTAGGGACTAACTAAATAAAATATAAAATTTTGGGTCAAAATTGTAAAATCTAATAAATAGGGGAACATGATCGTGTGGGATATTGTAGACCGTGTAGAGGGGTTATACAATCATGTGGCCAGGCCGTGTAACAGACTGATAAACCATAATATATACATATTTTTATCCCATGCTTAGCATATTTTTTGATGAATTATTTCTTAAATTGATGAATTTGATGCTCCTAATCCTTTAATTTCATGTTTTATGCTTAGAGGAGCATAAGGAAGAGAAAAGAGCAAGAAACGGGCCAAAAATGGACAAAATAGGCCCAAATCAGCATTCAACACAGCCTAAGGCATTTTCACACGGGTAAACCACACGCCCGTGTGAGTTTCACAGAATTGAACATGGCTTGAGCAACCTCACACGGGCGTGTCCCTATCGAGCCCTGTTTCAATTTCACGCGAAAAAAGCTAATTTTTGGGTATTCTAGGCATTCCAAAGTCTATAAAAAAGACCTAAGGGGAGGAACAAAGGGACACAGAGTAGAAAGTAAGGAATTACTCGAAGAACGCCGATTGATTCATCTCGGAAGCAAGGATCTCCATCAAGGCTGAAGATCTCCCTTCAATTTCCTTCAGGGGTTTTTGGGTTTTCTGTATGTTTTGCTGTTTTCTAACTTTGAGATGTTTTCTTTTACAATTATGAACTAAATCCCCTAAATATCTGAGGGAGATGAAACCTAAGACGAATCTTGTTATTAATATCTGAATTATATGATAAATATTTGATTTGCTCTTAATTGTGTGATTAATTCTTGTGTTAATATTTCAGGATATTAATTCAAGTCAAATGTGCTTATTTAGTGGAGCAAAAGTCCCTGTTTAAGAGTAGATTCAACACAATTAAGCGGAGTTGATTGCAATCCTAGATATAGGACGACAAAAATCTTTCGGATTAGAGTCAAATCTAATAGGGAAGTCCATAGATCGAGTTAATGCAACACTAGGGGTTTTAATTAGAAAGAAATTTCAATTAATCAACCTAGGGTTAGTTGTTTTTAGCCTTGAAAGGGGTATTAACATAAATTAGGGATTTCTATGGATCAAGTCAAGTGAATAAATGATATAGCTCAGAGTCAAATAACAAGTGAAGTCTAGGTGGATTCTTCCTTGGGTATTGTCTTAATCAATCAGTTTTCCAAAAGTATTTTCCCCAATTCATTCTTTATCGCATTCTTAGTTAATTAATTAGTTTAGTTTAATTAGTTTAAAACAAATCTCATTTATTTTTAGGCTAGATAATAAAAAGAAGGTTAATATTAGTACTTTTAAGTCCCTGTGGGTTCAACATCCCGGTCTTGCCATCAGCTATACTACTGTTCGATAGGTGCGCTTGCCTTTATCATGATAATAGTTTAGTTTTACAGGTTCGACCATCATAAAAATCACTTATCACAGACTGATGTGACGTGATAATTGCAATATCAGGGTACAGGGGAGACATAACTGTGTGGAAGGTCTTAGGCCGTGTGAGAATAAAAATCCTAGGGTTTTAGGGAGAACATGACTGTGTGAGGGGCCGTGTAGTCCACATGCTCGTGTGATAGACTGTGTGGCCTTAATCCTAGGCACGATTTACCCTGATTTGCTTGTAAAAAAATACACACAGTCACCGATATCTCGAACGATATTCCTTGTGCTCAAATATGGTTCAATGTACCTAAAAGTGGTTCTTCAAAAAACAATTTCACATGAGTTAACGTTTGTTTTCTAAGATTTATCAAGATTATTTGAAAGATTTGGCAAGAATCATAAAAGATTGATTAGATTGAATGAAGAATTAGCTTCGGATAAGAGTATTACGTAAGTTGGAGATCTATTCTTTGAAACGAGATGTACTTACCGTTTCTTGGCAAGGATTAAGGATGCTATTTGACGAAAATTATGAAACTGATAGAGAGAACGATTGTATGGAGGATTATTTGATTCGAGAAAGCAAAATAATTATCAACAATTAGGATGAAAATATGGTGTAAAGAAAAAAGAAAGAAAATAAAAAGAGAATAAATAGAAAGATGGAGGACAAATTCTATTAGGATTTGGAAAGGAGCAAATTGAAATTCTAATTAGGAAAAAAAAAGATAAAAAGATGGTAGAATTCTGGTTAGGAAATAATTGGGTCAATTCTTAGGGCTTGTGAACCCTAATAGCTGCACTTGCAATTTTTCTAATATTTTACCGAAATTTTAAATTAAAATTAAAGGGAAAAAATGCTCAATCCTTATTCACTTAAGAGAGCTAATGCCTTAACCATTGGGCTATTGCCCATTACTTGTTTATTTTTTACGCTTAATCATATTAATATGTTTTTGAGGTGTTTTTGGTGAAATTATGAAATAAAAAAGTAAGAAAGAGGATCAAACTTGAGTAAACAAGGGGAAGAGTGACATGTTAACTATTAGGCTATTACCCATTCTTGTTAAGTTTTATCTCAAATAATATTTATTTTAGTATGATTTTTATATTAGATTGCAGGAAATTAAAAGGAAAATAAATGAGAAAAGGGTGACTTGAATCTTAGCTTTTAAGAAGGAGGCACCAATACCTAACCACTCAATCTATATCTTATTTCTTACTTAATTTAGTCACTCAATTGTATATATATATTTCAAGCTCAACTTAAATGTATTTTATTAGTTTACACATTTACTCAAATTTTTTCTTATTAATTTATTTAACTTTATAGTTTTTAACACATTCCTATTTTAGTTTATATATAATAATTAATACTCATAGTCAAATCTCATTATTAATATTTTAATTCATTTTACTCATTTTCCAATTAGGTCCTAACTCAATTAAAGCACACTATTTTCAAATTAAATCTTGTAATCAAGTTTTGTTTTAAATTAATTAATAAAGTAATACCTGATTATATTATTTTAATATTTTAATTAAATATTAATTACCTTAATTTTGGTATTTGTTTCAAACTCTCTATTTATAAATGCTCAAATATAATTTTATAAATCTGGGCGTGACCTCTTTTGGTTTTCACAAACCCAATTCTTCTAACACGATTTTCAGGGTGTGATAATTTGTTTACTAAGTTGTAACTATTTTAGTATTATTTAAGTATGAAGACTGTTTTTAATGTATTTTCAATTTATTGGGAAAAATTTATTTTAATATTTCTAATGTAGTTGATGTATTATTTTTTAAATTTGTTTTTATATAAAAAGATAATCTAAAAAATTTTAATACGGATGAACTGGATCGAGCTCGAATTTAGTATTTTTAAATTGGACTGAACTTGGACAGAATTTTAAATTCATTTTTTTAACCCAACCTAAAAAAATATAAAATTTTAGATCAACCGAAGCTGTGGATAATGAAATCTAATCAGCACCTTCAAACTTAATTAGTTAATACGGAATACTAATATTATTCATTGATATGATACAAAATAAATATTGTTCATTCATAGGAATACATAGTATATCACTATATTGGCATAAAATTTTCCAATTATTTACAACTTGGGGGGCGTTAATGGCTCCTTGATTGTTTGATTGTATAATTTGACCTTATAAGCAGAGGTCCCATTCAACTTTGCTCGAGAGCTCAAATTTTATTTTATTTTATTTTAAAGAAAAATATTTAACTCTTGAGGTTTGATAAAAAGAATATTTATTTTTTATGCTTTGAAAAGTACTCTTATCATTTCTTTAAAGTTTGATGAAAATTATACTAAATTGTGACACATGATCACGTGGATTTAATCATAATCTATTTTTTTAAGTGATAAAATAGTCTTCTAGCTAGGTAGGGTTGAACTTGATTGAATTAGGTAAATTCTCACTTGTTATACATAGGACTCGACATGTTGAATATTTTGTGCATTAATAAAGATCATGATTAACAAGATACTATTAACGGGAGACGTGATTTGGAGTCTACAAGTGCGGTTCCTTTGAAGAAGTATGAACAGCATTCTTATTTTTGAAGTTAAAAATATTTTACATTGAAGTATATTTTTTTAAAATTATGATATTTGGAGTGTTGAAATGGTGGAGCCACCCAATTTTTAGTTGGCCTTTGGCGAGCGTTGAAAGATGTTAACTGAGATGTGCGTTAAGAAAAATGAGTCCAGCTTTTAGCTAGCTACTTGGGTATTGTGGCCTCCTCATTTGTTGTTTTTGGCCCTTTCCTTACCATCTTATTTATTTTTCATTAAAAGTATTATGGAGGTTCATAATGAAGAGTTAGATTAAAATTTATCTTTCACTGAAAAATAAAGAAATTAGCCCTTATACTGTAAATAAAAAAAATAAATTGGTCTTTTTGATAAAAATTTAATCCATTTGTAATATTAAAAACTGACGTGATTGAAATAATCAAACAGTGATACATGACGTGTCATATGTACTGTACGAATCCTAAATTGCCAGGGGCCTTTAAACCAAAAATAAACCAACAGTGTCCAAATCTCAAAGTCCAAATTACAAAATTTAAACCCAAACAGCCCATTACATTATGCCCACTATCCCGGAGCCCAGCTAAATTAACCCAAATGATGCCTAAACCCTAAAACTAATAAAAAAAAAACTCGAAACCCTAGCCACCCCATGTGCGCCGCACCTACCCTCGGGCAAGCCACCCGCGCCTCGTCCCGAGGCCCCTAGCCCCGAATCTCATCCCTCTGCCTTTAGCACCGAAATGGCAAAAGGGTCGACCTTTCCCTTTGCCCGTTGACCCTCTGGAGACCTGCAAACAGAGACAGAAACACTAAAACAGCGAACAGAAGCAGAAAGCAACACCAAAAACAAAAGAAATAATTGTATTTTTATTTAGATGTTTGAATAGGCTATATAGGAGCCAAGAAAAACCATTGTAAAGGAACTTACACACAAAAAAAATACATAAAAGAAAAAGAACGCACATTTCGAATAGAGAAAAACCAAAAGGTATCATCTTTCAGTCGATTCTCTAGCATATTTTCAATATCTCATCCATTATATTCATAAAATAGTAATAAAAATACAATCTTTTTACCTAAGTAAGGAGTCCAGCCTCGGATCCGAAGGGTCTTTTCGAGTTTTCTTTCAATCGGGGTGCCTGGTGGGAGATCTGAGGTTAGATTTAAAGTCAGGGAGCGAAGTAGTCGAGAAGGGATCATTTTGGTCTCTTCCGGCCACCGCGGAATGCGGCGCCATTGCCGGCGACCGACGGCCGACGCGGTGGTCCCATGGTCTGAGACCGGAGGCCCCGAGAGCTTCGTCTCTCCCCTCTTTTCTTTTTTTTTAGAATCCCAAATCCATTTTTTTTTTTAAAATTTTCAGCTTTTTATAGCGGTTCTGTACGACGTCGTTTAGGGCTCTTCCTAATAACTCTAAAACGGCGTCGTTTTAAGTCGGATCGACTTGACCCGACCCGAGCCCCTCAAGATCCGTGTGTTTTCACGGTGAAGGGTTATTTGTGCCATGAACCCTCTCGTTTTTTTTTTATGTTTTTGCAATCGAATCCTTTAAATTTTTTGAATCGGCCCCCATAATTTTGTTTGCAATTCAAATGAACCCTAGTTGATGTGATGTCGTTTTAAAAACTTGGGAATATTTTGCTTTTAGTCCTCTAACATTTTATGCGTGTCTAAATAAGCCCTTTTCTCTTTATTTTTTTTAAAATCTGCCCCAGAATTCTGTTTTTCATTCAATTTTAGTCCCTTTTTTGTTTATTTTTATCCCTTTATTATTAAATTAATTGTTTTTAATATCATTATCATTGTATTTATTATTATTAGTTTTTGCTATTATTATTAGTACTTGTATATTTCTTTTATCTATGTCTATTCCTTTTCATATAATGTTACTTTTAAATATTATTATTATACTTATGTGTATATATCATGTTTTTAAATACCTTTCTAAATACTATTATTATGTGTATATTTCTACATATATTGGTACGTACTTTTGATACTATATTGCTTATATATATATAGGTATATGTTTTCTTTATATATATATATATTATCTTAGGTATACGTATATTCTTGATACCATGTTCTTATATATTTTGTATATACTTTAAGTATCATATTATTCTTATACTTTTATTATTATCTCATGTATATATTTTAACGACTATATTATGTACCTTCTTAAGCTATTATATGTATTTTAAATATTATCGTTATATATATTTTCAACATATAGGTATACATATTTTTAGCATTATACTATGTATATATGTATATTTCTAATGATATTATGTATGTATTTTTAAATACTATTCTAATATATTTTTGAAGGCGTATATATTCACATTGTTTTATTAATAGTTTGTTTTTAACATTATTATTCTTCCTCATATGTATATTAAATATGTATTTTAAACATCATATTACGTATATATTTTTCTCTACCATTCGTGTGTATGTTTTTAAGTATCATTATTATCCTGCTTAATATCGCATGTATTGTTAACATTTTGCAATTGCTATATTTATTATTTGCCATATATCCGCATTCCTTTTTCTTATTGTTTGCGCATTTTGAATTAAATACATGTTTAGATTACATTTCGTTACAACATTGTTGCAAGTTTTATCGTTTAGAAAATTTGTTCGTGTTTTAGAAAATAAGGCAATGTGCTGGTTTTAATGTTAAATTGTCAATTTCATCGCTATGTTGGGTGAATATTGTCGGCTCGTGTTAAAAACGAAACATCCTTCTCAAAAATCAAAATTAAAAAATTCCCGTATTTTAATCGGATCATGATTAAATGTTATATTGAACTCGTATTTTTGAAAATTGAGACAACACATATTTAATAAGATATCAATTTTGGGCGTCACGAGGGTGCTAATACCTTCCTCGTGCGTAACCGACTCCCGAACCCTATTTTTCTCTGAATTTTGACGTAGACCTAAACTCGTCCTTTTTGTTATCCAAAAATAAATTTTTCTTTGAAAAAGAGGATTCATTAGGTGTCCGATCACACCTAAGAAAAAAGATCGGTGGCGACTCCTTTTTGTTATAAAATCGAAATTTGGTTTTTTTCAAGTTTTCAATAAATCGTCACAATTTGCGACCAAAGCTAAAATTTTATGTCGCTACAGCTGGCGACTCCACTAGGGAAACCCTTTTTGAGAGTCGAGTCGAATTTCGAATTAAGCACGTGTTGTCGACATTTTCAAAATTCCTTGTTCAAGTAAATATTTAGTCGTGATCTGAAAATTTCGTTTTTGAAAAATCATGCATTTGCATCTGTTGTAAATATTTTGCTAATTCGCTTTATCATTTTGTTTTTAAGCTCGAAGTTTGCACGATTTTAGTTTTGTTGTTTTTAAAATAACACGAAAAGTTTGTGAGTTTCTCCCCACACACCGTGCACGTGCATTTCTGCATAACATGAGCTCTGTACCCGGGCTCCGTCCTGTTAAGTGAAAGTAAACGCTATGCCTTCGTTAGTTAACTCGTCCCTCCGCACAGGCTAGTGAATACTTTCGGGTTACATACGACTTATGCTTTCGTGAGTTAACTTGTCCCTCCGCATAGGCATAAGTAAATGTAAGCCCTCGAATTGAACTCATAAGACTATGATGGGCCATGACCGAGGCTCTGTCCTAATCTTAGTAGATGATGGTACGGACAATTCGAGTACCTATCTAGAACCAAAACAGCATATAGTGAACCATACGAGCCACCTAACTAGAGCCATGCCGAACCTCCGTCTGTCTAGTAGTTACCGAAATAAGTACACGGGAGAAACACCTCCAACCTTTTGCATCTTCACTTTTTATGCAAGGGATCGAGTCTGTTTAATCAACTAGGTCGGGTAGCTAAATTTGTTAAATTTGCCGTGTTTTTTACCTATATTTGGTTACTAACCGAGGATTGTTTGTCGTTGTTTTATTTTTTATCACGCATTATAGGCATCATATTAGGGGGGTGTTGACTAGAGATCGGTTGCCAAAAAATGAGTTTCTGATGGAAGAGTCAATTATACAAACAACCGAGAAAAATGCCATGGTTCGGGATTGGTCTCTGAAAACCCGGAAAGAGAAAAGGGATAGTCTAATGGAAGGATGTGTTGCTGATCTGCCCGAGCACATAACTGTGAATGTTCGTCAGAACAACCTTGAAGACTTGGTTTGGATCTGGAATCAGTTGGACTCGGACACTAGGGGAATCTTCACTGAAAGGTATGGGGATATAGCCAACCTAGTCGCTGTCAACGTAGACGAGCGATTAATTCAAGCCATGATCAGGTTCTGGGATCCGACTTATCAATGTTTTACCTTCAATGAAGAAGATATGACTCTGACTATAGAAGAGTGTCGAAACCATTTTTAACGGGTTTAAAAAAAACGGGGTTAGACTTTAAAAAACTAAAACGGGAGTCGCCACCAATCTTTTTAGGTGTGATTGGATCATCTTTAAAACATTTTGTTTTAAAATCGTTAGTTTTGGTCTACGAAATCAGAAAACGGGTTCGGGAGTCAGTTACGTACGAGGAAGGGTTAGCACCCTCGTAACGCCCAAAAATTGGTACCTAATTGATTATTTGACGTCTTTTATGTCGGAAATTTGAAAGTTTTAAAAATGCAATCCTCTTTTGAAAATATTTTGATTTTGAAAATTAGGGTTCACTTGTATCAAACGAACCAAAACATTACATCCAATAAGTTAGGACGCAATATTTTTAATACGTTCGAGGCTAAGCCAACCATTACAAAACACCTATCTTGAAATAACATAATGTCATATCCAGTAAGTTAGGACACAACATCTTGAAATTACAAGGTAGTTACTCATATTTTGAAAACTTTAAAAAACTTAGAAGGGTACTTGATTATTCGAACTCACCGAGAAAAATTGCAACCCAGTAAGTTAGGGCACTACCTTTCTCGATGCTTCCAAACACCAAACATTGCCTTTTTTATTTTTATAAAACCTTTAAAATGTCATTTTTGATCGATGTAGGAGAATAATATACGAACATTATGGAATATAACATACAAGATAGTTTATGAAATAATAAGTCAATTAAACATGAATATAAGCAATATAACAAGAATAATATATATATCATCCATTAGTTAAAATGTATGTAAGAAATAAAATTATGGTAAATTTCTAATATCTAAAAACATATAACATGCATAAAAAATGGACAAGTAAAATATTTAAATGATGAACTTGCAAGGCAGTAGTTTATTATACATAAATTTATAAACATACGTGTAAAAATAATAAGGCGTTAATGTATATATATAATATAATATCAATATAAATAAAAAGACAACATTTAATAATTTTACATTAGTACTTAGTATAAAAAAAATTTATAAAAGAAGTAGTAAAATATCTAGAACAAAATGATACATAAAAAGAATAAATAATATAACATTTAATAATAATTTTAAAATGTATAATATATATGAAATAGTATATAATATATAGTAATTATAGTATAAAAAAAACAAGTTGAAAAGGTGTAGTATTTATAATTAATAAAATAAACGTATAAGTTAAAAATATTTAATAATAATAATATAAATAATAGTGTAAAATAAATAATATGTGATAAAACATGGAATAATATAATAATAGAATATAAGTATATTTAAAGTAGATAAATAAAAAACAGAAAATGATTAGAATAAAAATTTAACAAAACTTTTGTGGCTAATTTGAGAAAAATAAAAAAATCGGCTTAATTTAAATGTGCGTCGAAAGTCTAGAGACTCCCTGGGTAATTAACCCTAATCCCAAAACAACGCTGTTTCCCGAATACCAAATTAAAACTACTGCCATGACCAAATCGAAATCAAATCAAAACACTGGGGCAAAATTTAAATAGGATGAAATGAAATTATAAATATAAAATATGTGGAGGGACCAATTAGGTGAATAAACCTTTTCTAAAAAACGCGCGGATCCTCCCCGGGTATTCGGGTCAACGCGCGGATCCTAGAGACTTAAAACAACGTCGTTTATGGCTTATGGGACTAAGCCAAAACGATGTCGCTTTGAAAGGGTTATAAAAACCCAACGTTAAGCAAAAAAAAAATCATTTGGTCACTCCCTTTAAAAAAAAAAACCTCAGAAATGCTCTGAGTGCCCTCCGAGCTCCGGTCACTGACCGTCATGGCTCCGATCATTGGGCCTTCACACGCACCTCACGTGCCGCCGTAGATGGTGGCCGGAGGTTTGAAAACTCTTCACTTCGCAGGTAATCTCTTTTCTTTTCTTTATTTCATATTATTTTTTAAAAAAATTAAAAAACATAAAACAGTAAGTAGATCTGAGATTCAGAAACTGTTTGTTATGTTTTCGAAGAAAATATAAACTAATACCTTGTTATTATTATCCGTTTACCGTATATACTTGAAAAAAAAAACAAATATAAAAAAAATACCTTGAGACTAAAAGCTTTTTGAATCTTCTTGTACATTTCTGGTTTCTTTTTCTCTTGATATTCTCCGTAACAAAAAAGTGTCCCTTTCTCGGTTACAAACAATGGCTTTATAGCCAGTACATTATTACATGTTCTGGAAAGAAATCTCTGATTTCTTTCCATTTATTACCTACTGTATCTATTAGTATCTTTGACTGATCTGCTGGGATTCTCTTTTCCATATCTGCTATTATTTTGTTTCCCTTTTCTGTTTTTCCGTGTGCTTTCCATTTTGCAGGTAATCTTGGCGTCCAAGGCTCTTCTGTGCATTGATCGGGCCACCAAATCGGGACGGTCATGGTGCTGACGAGTCCAGTTGGGTCACTGACTGGCCTTGATTGGAGGCTAAACCGTCGAGAGGCTCCCGGGGTGCATTGATGGCGCACCAGCTGGCCTTGCATTGATGGCCTCGATTTCGGGTACTGGACAGACGCTCCCCGAACATTCCAGAAGCAAATGCGGTGCGAGGAGAGGGCTAGGGTTTTCAACCCTAGCCAAAAGTTTTAAAATTTTGGGCCTCTTGGGCCACTGCTTAGTAAGCATGGGTCTGATAGATCTAGGCACTGGGCTTCGGGTGTATTTGGGCTACACGGGCCGTATATTTAGATGGGTCAGTCTACTGTGTTTAGACATTGGGCCCCAAACATTTGTAACTTGGACTTTTATTTTTAATGGACTGTTTAAATAAATATTTAAATAAATATTTATTTGCTTATTTATTTATTTTTTTGTTTTATTTCAAGCCCGGTCAAATTTGGGCTTCTACAGCTGCCCCTCTTTGCTCATTGCTGTGTAACAGGAATCGAGCAAAGATAGAAAGACCAAATTTGGCCGGTCCCCAATCTGCCTCTTGCCAATTATCATGTGGATGTCTTCAACCTGCTCTTCGTCGAACATAAAGACACCAAATCCGCTTAAACTTACTTCAGTGTGAACACGTGAAGCCTAAATTAGCTATGTCTTCGGTTCGCTCCTCGCCAGTACAAGGACGCCAAACCATCTTGAATCTGCTTCAGTATGAACATCTGAATGCCAGATCTGCTATGTATCTACCCTCCACCGAATATGAAGATGCCAGACTTTGATTTGCTCTTCGCCAGTACAGAGACACCAAATCATCTTAGATTTGCTTCAACGTAGTCACGCGAAAGCCAAATCAGCTATGTCTTCGGTTTGCTCCTCGCCAGTACAAGGACGCCAAACCATCTTGGATCTGCTTCAGTATGAACATCTGAATGCCAGATCTGCTATTTTCAGCCTATTACCCTATCATTTAGGGAGTTAAGGCGCGTCGTCTCTGATCTACATAACCTGTAGAATGCGCATGCGATCATGCCTAATTACTAGGATGTTATGATCAAATGCCCCTAATTAAAATGCAAAATGTTGTGAATATGACCCCTATCCAGAACGTCACCACTCATCTTTTCCTACAGTATTGTTCCTACCCAACCTGTAGGCTTATAAATGCTAAGATCCCCTGAGGATGGTTGTAAGTCCACCTTTCCTTAGAATCTAATCATTGGTTCTATCCACTCATCCTTTTAGATTGGAAGAAAAGAAACTCTTCGAGTGCTTTCTACCCTTACTTCTGTAAATTTCTTGAACAATTGACCTGTTTTGGTTTCCTTGTATTATCTAGCAACTTCAGAGTAATGCGCAAAACTTTATTTGTGAAAATTTCAACCCATTTATCATTATTTCCATGAAACATACTTTAAGAACAATGTAAGATAGAAAGAAAATCTTTAAGATCAATTGAATTCAAATGAATTATCAAAAAGATACAAAGGAAATTAATCTGATAGCCTATCTTTGAGAAGAAAAAGAATCCAAAGATAGCAAACAAGCAAAAAGTTATATGCCCTAGATATCGCCGCTTGAGCACTTGTACATCAACTTCGTGAAGACATGTGTTTAGAAGATTCAAAGTACTCTGTCAATGCCCCAGTATGCCACGCATTTCTTTCTTTGCTGAGCCAAAATTACCGGGTACTTCGAAATTTGAGTCGCCCTTTCAGGTTTTCAACTCAAAACCCCTTTGGTCACAAGATGCCCTTTGCGGGTTTTCACCTTGGCCTCTCCATATTTTTTTTTCGAATCTCAAGGAGCCCTTTTCGGGTTTTCACCTTGGATTCTATTCTCCTTTAGACAAAGTATTTTTTAACTGAGTCTGAGTTCACTGGATTAGGTAAACTTCATCCATCCATTTCTGTTAAGATCAACGCACCACCAGAGAAAGCCTTCTTCACGACATACGGTCCTTCCCAATTCGGCATCCATTTACCCCTAAAGTCCTTTTGGATAGGAAGGATCTTTTTTAGTATGAGGTCTCCCTCATGGAATTCTCTTGGGCGAATTTTCTTATCATAAGCTCGTATCATTCGTTTCTGATACATCTGACCGTGACGAATGGCTCTTAACCTCTTTTCCTCAATCAAGTTCAACTGATCATATCGAGATTGAACCCATTCAGCTTCATCTAATTTTACCTCCATCAAGACTCGCAGAGAAGGTATTTCCACTTCAATAGGTAACACCACTTCCATCCCATAAACTAATGAGAATGGAGTTGCCCCTGTAGAGGTTCTAACAGATGTTCGATAGGCCAAGAGTGCGAACGGTAATTTCTCATGCCAATCTCTGTACGTCTCAGTCATTTTACCCACCATCTTTTTAATATTCTTATTGGCGGCTTCCACTGCCCCATTCATTTTTAGACGGTAGGGAGAAGAATTATGGTGTTTGATCTTGAACTGGTCACAAACCTCTGCTATCATTTTGTTGTTCAAGTTCAACGTATTATCGGATATAATCTTCTCAGGCATTCCATACCGACAGATAATTTCCTTTTTCAAGAATCGACTCACAGCTGACTTAGTAACATTTGCATAAGAAGCAGCCTCTACCCATTTCGTGAAGTAGTCAATGACCACAAAGATAAACCGATGTCCATTCAAAGCTTTCGGTGATATGGGCCCAATGACATCCATGCCCCACATGGAAAAGGGCCATGGAGAGGTCATAACATGCAGCGGTGAAAGTGGTACCTGAATTTTGTCCCCATAAATCTAACATTTATGACATTTCCTGGCATAGTTGATACAGTCCCCTTCCATGGTGGCCCAATAGTAGCCAAACCTCATAATTTGCCTTGCCATCGTGAAGCCATTCGCATGCGTCCCACATACACCTTTATGAACTTCCTCCAAAATCAACTTAGCTTCCACAGCATCGACACATCTCAAAAGCACTTGGTCTTTCCTTCTCTTGTACAAGATATCTCCATCCAAGACATAGTCACAAGCTAACCTTCTCAAAGTTCGTTTATCATTTTCATTAGCTTGTTCAAGATATTCACGATTTTTCACATATCGTAATATATCTTGATACCATGGATTACCGTCCTTTTCCTCTTCCTCAACATTATAACACTGAGCCGGAACCTCATAGACACTCATTTGAATTGGTCTCATCTCCTCTTCTCTATTCGCCTTAACCATTGAGGCTAAGGTGGCCAAAGCATCCGCCATTTGGTTCTCGTCTCGCGAAAGATAATTAAAGGTGATGTCCTCAAACTCCTCCAGTGATCCCAAGAATCTTCCGATAATTGAGTAATTTTGGGTCCCTTGTCTCCCATTCTCCCCTAAGTTGGTAAACTACCAATACAAAGTCTCCATACACTTCCAAAGTTCGTATTCCTCGTTCTATAGCTGCTCGAAGTCCCATGATGCATGCTTCATATTCAGCCATATTGTTCGTGCAATCGAAATTCAGCTTACATGTGAACGGATAATGATCGCTATTTGGGGATACCAAGACTGCTCCAATTCTATTTCCAACAGCATTAGAGGCCCCATCAAAATTTAGCTTCCAAGGAGAATTTTCGGTTGCTGCTATACATATTAACTCCTCATTTGGAAAATCAAAGTTTAATGGCTCATAGTCCTCTAGAGCCCTACTAGCCAAAAAGTCTGCTACCGCGTTTCCTTTTATAGCCTTCTGACTTACGTAGACTATATCAAACTCTGAAAGTAATATTTGCCATCTCGCCATTCTCCCATCTAAAGCTGTTGACTCCATCATGTATTTTGATGGATCTAGCTTTGAAATGAGCCAGGTTGTATGGTATAACATGTATTGTCTTAACCTCCGAGTTGTCCAAATCAGTGCGCAACACAACTTCTCGATCGGCGAATACCTCATCTCACAATCAGTGAATTTCTTACTAAGATAATAGATCGTCTTCTCCCTTTTCCCTGACTCGTCATGCTGACCTAGTACACACCCCATGGAATTGCTAAACACTGACAAATACAGTATTAATGGTCGATTTGGGATAGGTGGAGACAATACAGGAGCATCCAACAAATACTGCTTGACTTTTTCAAAAGCATTCTGGCATTCCTCATCCCAAGTACCTGGATTGTGCTTTCTAAGTAGGCGAAAAATAGGATCACATTTTTCAGTCAGTTGAGAAATGAATCGAGCAATATAATTCAACCTTCCTAGGAATCCTCGAACCTCCTTTTGTGTTTGCGGTGGAGGCATTCTTGTATAGCTTTGACCTTGTCTGAATCAACTTCTATTCCTTTTTCACTAACTACGAAACCCAACAATTTTCCCGATCTAGCTCCGAAGGTGCACTTTGCCGGATTGAGCTTCAACTGAAACCTCCTCAACCTTAGGAATAATCTCCTCAATACTTCAATATGCCCTTCCTCCGTTCGGGACTTAGCGATCATGTCATCAATATATACTTCAATATCCCTATGCATCATGTCATGGAACAAGTTCACCATGGCCCGCTGATATGTTGCCCCTGCATTCTTTAGTCCGAACGGTATTACTTTGTAGCAGAAAGTACCCCATAGGGTTATAAAGGTGGTTTTATCCATGTCTTCTGGATGCATTTTTATCTGATTGTACCCCGAGAAGCCATCCATGAAAGAAAACAACGAATATCCGGCCGTGTTGTCCACCAAAATATCGATATGTGGCAAAGGAAAGTTGTCTTTAGGGCTGGCTTTGTTCAGATCCCTATAATCAACGCACATTCGTACCTTCCCATCCTTCTTGGGTACCGGTACTATGTTTGCTACCCATTTAGAATACTTGACCTCTTGCAAGAATCCTGCATCAAATTGCTTCTTAACCTCATCCTTTATTTTCAAAACAATGTCTGGCCGCATTCTCCATAACTTCTGTTGGACTGGTTTGCAATCTTGTCTTATCGGGAGACGATATACTACAATGTCAGTATTCAATCCAGGCATATCCTGATATGACCATGCGAATATATCCTTGAATTCCTGAAGCAACTCAATCAGACTTTGCCTCGTATCTTTGGCAATCAAAGTTCCAATTTTCACCTCCTTCCCCTCCTCTAAGGCTATTTTCTCTATTGCCTCTTTCTCATGGGGCATAATCTGTTTTTCCTCATGCTTTATTAACCTCAACAGATCTGAAGACACATCATATTCTTGGTCATCTCCAGAATCCTGAGATTCCTCTATACTCATGTCTTGTTCGTAAGAAAAATCCAGCGTTGTAGTATCAGTGCTCATATCATTGATATCCAAGGCCCTGTGGGGGTATGAAAGAATATACAAAGAATGAATGAATGACTATTTATGTGCGATGAATGAAAGAATAAGAATTGCAAAAGCTAAAAACACATCGGAACTGAAAATAAAGTCATGTTTTATTGAAATAATAACAGACGATCACAAGCCTATTTCACAAATGTAATCTCATTATTCCTAGGCTCTAGAATAACAGACATGTTTCGAGAATTACTCTGAAAAATTCCTAAAGACTACAGGAAATTCCTCCGCAGTCCAATTGTTCAAAGAGCTTCCCGGTTCGTAAGGGCAAATACCCTCGAAGTTTCTTTGCTCCAATCCTTCACCATGTATAGCATTGATTTGATGACTTTCTTTTACAAGCAAACCTCCCGACACGAAAGTTTTAGATATCGGAGGGAATGCTATCGGCTCCCATTCCACTTCTCTTCCGTCCAAACGCGCCCTTCTCCTCTCTTGACGCTTCTCGATTTCCCTCATCTTTTGCTTATGGTCTGGTTTAAAACCCAAACCAAAATGGTCCTTCTTCTCAATCACCTTTGGAATTTGAAACCCTCCTTGCAAATGCTTCCCTAGTCCTTTCCCTGGCAATGCTCATTTTCCCATCATTACTTGTAGGGCCATCCTTGTAGCTCTAGACATCTTGGGTACCGGCATCATTTTTCCTTCCACGACAAAAGTTGCATTGATGATCTCTAAGGAGCGAAACGAACACTCAATGGCGTCTTCATCCACTTCGACATATGGGGCCTTACTAGTAACCGCCGCTATAATATCCTCTTCGGCATTGATGGTTATCAATCGACCATCCTTCACTAACTTTAACTTTTGGTGCAATGAGGAGGGCACTGCCCCAGCCGAGTGTATCCATGGTCTCCCCAATAAACAATTATAAGAAGGTTTAATATCCATCACCAAAAAATCGACTTCATATGTATTTGGCCCGATTTCTAAAGGGATGTCAATTTGCCCCATAACCTTCCTTTCGGTTCCATCAAAGGCCCTCACCATATTATGACATGTTTTCATGTGTGAACTGTCAATGGGCAGTCTGCTAAGGGTAGATAATGGCAGGACATTCAATGCTGATCCGTTGTCAATAAGGACACTTGGAAGTGTATATCCTTTGCACCGAGTGGTGATGTGTAAGGCTCTGGTTGACCCCATTCCTCCTTGCGGAATCTCATCATCATTGAAGTAGATGAAATTATCTGCACTGATGTTGTTTATCAAACGGTCTAACTTATTAACAGATATGTCATGAGTGACATATGTTTCATTAAGCACCTTCAATAACGCATCTCGATGCACCTCGGAACTCAGAAGTAGGGACAATACTGATATACGAGCTGGCTACCTTCACAATTGCTCGACCACATTATACTCACTGTGCTTAAGGAACTTTAGAAATTCCCTAGCCTCTTCCTTCCCTACTGGCTCCTTAATGGGCACTTCAACTTCCTTATTGCCATCCTCAGCCTCTTTTATTTTTGTGAGATCCACTCTAATGCCCCCCATATCATAGCGTTTCCCACTCCGTGTATGTGAACCTTCATTTTACGTGCTCTTAGATGCATTAGCTACGCTCTCCTCTTCGGGTACTGTTATACTACAGCTGTAGCTCCATGGTACCCTTTTGTCCTCCTTATAAGGGAAATGAGCAGGTTTATGGATGACAACTTTAGGCATTGTTTGTGCCCCTACTTCGTCATTCCTCGGCATGGAAATAATAATCCTCGGTCGACTGATTCCTTGTTGTTCATTTTCCAACGCGCATATTTGTTTTCTAAAACTTTCTTCTGAAATTTGCAATTCTTTATTATCCATAAAGCCCTGTACCAAGGCTTTAAAATCCTCACAATCTTGGATCTTATGTCCCACCTCTCCATGGAACTCACAACAGTTTCTCATTCTTTCTATACTGTTTTTAAAGGTCACCATACCTCTCTTCACCATCTCTTCCCATATTGTCCTCATAGACGTCCTCACCTCCTCGACGTTTTTTTTATTCCTTCTTCCCTAACTTTACTAATGGCATTCACTCATTGGTTGCCGTGATCTGGTAATGGGTTTTCAGCGTTAGGGGTACTATTGAATTTCACGATCCCCATCTTGATGAGCCTCTCAACGACTCTCTTAAATCCGAGGCAGTTTTCAATTGAATGCCCCGGTATCCCTGCATGGTATTCACATTTAGCATTGGCATCATACCATTTGGGGTACGGCGGCTGTAGCGGTTTCAAGTGAAATGGAGCAATAGCATGTGCGTCGTATAAGCTTTGGTAAAGTTCACGATACGTCACAGGGATAGGGGTGAACTGTGTTTTCTCCCCATTTTGTCTTGAGCTTGATTCTTGTCTCTGAGTGTGTTGTTGTTCAACTGTGACCGCTTTAGGTTGACCAACCGTGATTGTCCTTGAGTTGAAGTTATTTGCATTATTCACCTCATTATCCTTTCTCCTTGGGGCCGATCTCTTAGCCATTTCCCCCTTAATCTTGCCTCCTCTTATGGCGTTCTCAATCATCTCCCCCACCATAACTATATCTGCAAAACTTTTTGTGGTGCTCCCAATCATATGAGTAATGAACGGCACTTTCAATGTGTTGATAAATAACATAGTGGTCTCTTTCTCCAATAGCGGTGGCTGTACTTGCATTGCCACCTCTCTCCATCTTTGAGTGCATTGCCTAAAGTTTTCATTAGGCTTTTTCTCCATGTTTTGTAAAGTGATCCTATCAGGCGCCATGTCTATCACATGGTTGTACTGTTGCATGAAAGCTTGTGCAAGATCCTTCTAAGAATTAATTTTGGCGCGGCTTAACTGATTGTACCACTTGGCTGCCGCTCCCACTAAACTGTCTTGAAAACAATGAATCAACAGCTGATCATTGTTCACGTACCCAGTCATTCTCCTATAGAACATCGTAATGTGTGCCTCTGGGTAAGTAGTCCCGTTATACTTCTCAAATTCTGGCATCTTAAATTTGTGGGGAAGCACCAAGTCTGGGACTAAGCTTAAATCCTTGGCATCAATACCGTGATGATTGCCAACATTTTCCAGCATCTTAAACTTTTCCTCCAACCACTTGCAGCGGTCCTCCAACTGTTTCGAGGATTCAGTCGCCATCCTTTCCTTCTCCATTATATCCAAATCAGGAATATTATCTCCTAAATTAAATCCCGATCCAGACGGGAAATTCACAGGAATTCCAGCATCAACCTGACCATGTTGAGGCCTTACAGTAACAGACGGCCTTCTAAGTGGTGCTTCAGTTTGTATTGGTTCATGAGGTGGAGTGAAACCTGGAGGATGATCCTCACCTTCTTCACCAGTGATAGCCATAGGAGCCTTTCCCTTATCAGTGGCCCTTAGCAGCTGAGCCATTTTTGTCATCATATTCCTTTGAACCTCCATCATTTGCTCTCTCATGTCATTTTGCATCTTAGCCAATTGCTCTTGCAACTGGTCCTGCATGTCCTTTTGTAATTGTTCAAATCTTTGATCCATATTCCTACTTTTCGCTCGAGTTCCGTACGGATGTGTGACTTCCAGATTTTCCTCCCTTACCTATGTAGTAACTTTAACTAATTAGGGTCTTCCTATAATTTTGGATGCAAATAATGCAATAGAATGCTATGAGATGCAAATGCATGAATGTGAAAAAGGCATCGATCTCAATTCAATCTCATTTAGGAAATTTTATTTAGAAAAAGAATATCTTTACATATAAATGGATTACATATATGCCTTTGCTCTAAGGCCCAAAGTTCTAACTCTATCTAATAAAAGGGCTAACTCTCGACCTTTATCAGACACTGACTCATACATCCTACTCAACGCATCAGCTCGTATGGCTAAGTCTTGAACATATTCAGCGACTTCTCGGATCTGGGTTATGGCTTCCCCAATAATATAGTCCCTATCTCTGACTTGTCCTTTAACTCGATGAAGCTCTCCATTCAAACAATCTTCTCGCGCCTCAAGTTGCTCAATTCGAAGTTCACCATCATGCAATGCCGTCTCCAAATCTTCAACCTTATCTTTTAGCTCTTTTAACTCAATCGTCGGATCATGGTTTTGGTGCCAACGAAGTGATCTCCCAAGCTCAGTTACCTTAGTCTTTAACCCTTGATTCTCCTTTTCCATGGCTGAATTCTGTGATCGCATCTCTTGGAATTTTCTTTCCCAATACTCGGCTCTAGCTTTTTCTTGTTGAACTTCCCTCTGCCATTGCTCCGAAGACTTTCCTACTCCCGCTCGTTTCAGGGATGCTTGCGCCTTTCTAAACTCCTCCTTTAAGTCATCGCGATCTTCTTCTACTTTTCTCTTCTCTTTCTTTGCTCTTTCCACCTCTTTCTTTTGCCCATCCACCTCTATGTTCAAATACATCTTCTCTTCCTCAAGTTTTTCTATCTTTCTTTTGAGTTCTAAATTTTCTTTCTTAAATGCCTGCTTCATGATCTCAAGCTCCGAGGGTATTTCTCGTAAATAGTCCTCCATTGGTCGAGCTTCTTCCATCTTTGACGTAGGAATTTTATCATTGATTCTTCTACTCCTCCATTTTACATATTCTGGGGTCGTGGCAGAATTGAGGGCCACTCCCTTCAACCGACAAGTCTTATTCCATGTACTAGAAATCTCGCTAACCTTCCTCTTATAGTCAGCACATCTGTATACAAACTCACTCTGAGCCAACCCATGAGTTGCTGGTACAAACTGCCTCAATCCATGCTGTCTTAATACGAGCAAAGGAGCATAACCAATAGCGTCCCAAACTCCTAATAAAGGAACCCAATCAAAATTACCGCAACAATACAATATCTCACCGGGAACCATCCATAGAGCCCTCCACTCAACATCTTTTGGTTGAAGATTCGGAAGCAGTGCTATCCAACTTTCTTCTGGTACATTCACTTTCCTAGCTGAAGCTACTATGTCTTTTAACGGAGAGTAGTTCTCGAAGAAAACCCGACAAACAATCCCCTCAATCAATCGGAAGTGACTGTAAAACCAAGCCAAAAGCAACTGAGCGCAACCTATAAATCTTCCTGCCCCAATTCTCCTACATGCACCTAAAGATCTGAACGTCTCCGCCAAAATCGTAGGTACAGGAGTAACCCTTTTACTGAGTCTATGAAAAAGATCCGTGGTTGCCTCATCCACATATCCCAAGGCTCTAGGAAAAACCATCAACCCATACATACTTAGGGCAAAGATATCCACCTTCTTGGTCTCATCAGGGTGTGTCAATATCAACTCTTTCAAGGCATCCCATGAAATGCACCTACACTCACCTTTTTCTTTAATTCTAGCTGTAATCCACTGTTCACTCATCCCCGTGATAGTCATTAGTTTCTTCCAAAAGGTAGGAACACAAGCAGCTCGAGAATAAATCCTATCACTCTGGAACCTAGGACAACGAAGTAAGGCAGTATACTCCTCCACAGTAGGCACCAAGTCTATTTCTCCAAAAGTGAAACAACTGTATGCCGGGTTCCAAAACTGAGCCAAAGCACGAAACAAGCGCTCATCTACCTGAATATCGAGCAAGTAAGGTAGATCACCGTAGTTATCATAGAATATCTGCTTGGTTGCACTGCCCCACTGATCCCAAATCTCCTTAAGCTTTTGGAGATTATTCTGCGTGACACTAATACGAGTGTAATCTGATAATTCCGACACATATCCCTCAGCCACACTGTCTCCCTTTTCTAGTTGAGTACGCTCTGACCATCCATGAACATCGGCATTATTCTCCACTCTATCAAGAAGTCCGTTCTCCATAATAATGCTTCCTAACTTAGAAACTGATCGTGAACCGATGCCTTTTTAATGCAACATGTCATGCAAACAAAAGAAACGAAGGAGTCAGCACCATATGATATCAATAAATTGCAAAAGAAAACTTATAAGGGTGGTATCTAAAGTATAAATCTAACTAAGTTGGGCTCTTACGGTTCTTTATATGAGGTTGGTTCTAAAGTTCGAGGTACCCGAACCAGCAGATTCCTCGATTCTCACCCATTATAGGCTCATTTAAATCGAGTTCAGTTCAGGGGAATACATTTCCCTATGGCTACATGGAGATGGAAATCTCACGAAACCATAGGTACAGATGTATTCTGAAAGTGATCCACTATCCTACACGGAGGTAAAAACCTCACGAATGCGTAGTTTCTCACTCTCACTTAAGGGTGTGACCACAACGGTCATGCAAGAATGCAATGCATATCAAAATATAACAGCATATGCAATAATTCAAACACATGTAATGCAAAGAGGATTGTACTTTTAAAAATTTTTCAAATTTCCGACATTAAGACAAAAAATAATCAATTATACGGCTTGACGCTCTTATTGGTCCCCAGTGGAGTCGCCAAGCTGTCGAAACCATTTTTAACGGGTTTGAAAAAAAACGGGGTTAGACTTTAAAAAACTAAAACGGGAGTCGCCACCAATCTTTTTAAGTGTGATTGGATCACATTTAAAACATTTTGTTTTAAAATCGTTAGTTTTGGTCTACGAAATCAGAAAACGGGTTCGGGAGTCGGTTACGTACGAGGAAGGGTTAGCACCCTCGTAACGCCCAAAAATTAGTACCTAATTGATTATTTGACGTCTTTTATGTCGGAAATTTGAAAGTTTTAAAAATGCAATCCTCTTTTGAAAATATTTTGATTTTGAAAATTAGGGTTCACTTGTATCAAACGAACCAAAACATTACATCCAATAAGTTAGGACGCAATATTTTTAATACGTTAGAGGCTAAGCCAACCATTACAAAACACCTATCTTGAAATAACAAAATGTCATATCCAGTAAGTTAGGACACAACATCTTGAAATTACAAGGTAGTTACTCATATTTTGAAAACTTTAAAAAACTTAGAAGGGTACTTAATTATTCGAACTCACCGAGAAAAATTGCAACCCAGTAAGTTAGGGCACTACCTTTCTCGATGCTTCCAAACACCAAACATTGCCTTTTTTATTTTTATAAAGCCTTTAAAATGTCATTTTTGATCGATGTAGGAGAATAATATACGAACATTATGGAATACAACATACAAGATAGTTTATGAAATAATAAGTCAATTAAACATGAATATAAGCAATATAACAAGAATAATATATATATCATCCATTAGTTAAAATGTATGTAAGAAATAAAATTATGGTAAATTTCTAATATCTAAAAACATATAACATGCATAAAAAATGGACAAGTAAAATATTTAAATGATGAACTTGCAAGGCAGTAGTTTATTATACATAAATTTATAAACATACGTGTAAAAATAATAAGGCGTTAATGTATATATATAATATAATATCAATATAAATAAAAAGACAACATTTAATAATTTTACATTAGTACTTAGTATAAAAAAATTTATAAAAGAAGTAGTAAAATATCTAGAACAAAATGATACATAAAAAGAATAAATAATATAACATTTAATAATAATTTTAAAATGTATAATATATATGAAATAGTGTATAATATATAGTAATTATAGTATAAAAAAAACAAGTTGAAAAGGTGTAGTATTTATAATTAATAAAATAAACGTATAAGTTAAAAATATTTAATAATAATAATATAAATAATAGTGTAAAATAAATAATATGTGATAAAACATGGAATAATATAATAATATAATATAAGTATATTTAAAGTAGATAAATAAAAAACAGAAAAGGATTAGAATAAAAATTTAACAAAACTTTTGTGGCTAATTTGAGAAAAATAAAAAAATCGGCTTAATTTAAATGTGCGTCGAAAGTCTAGGGACTCCCTGGGTAATTAACCCTAATCCCAAAACGACGCCGTTTCCCGAATACCAAATTAAAACTACTGCCAGGACCAAATCGAAATCAAATCAAAACACTGGGGCAAAATTTAAATAGGATGAAATGAAATTAGGTGAATAAACCTTTTCAAAAAAACGCGCGGATCCTCCCCGGGTATTCGGGTCAACGCGCAAATCCTAGAGGCTTAAAACGACGTCGTTTATGGCTTATGGGACTAAGCCAAAACGATGTCGCTTTGAAAGGGTTATAAAAACCCAACGTTAAGCAAAAAAAAAAAATCATTTGGTCACTCCCTTTAAAAAAAAAAAACCTCAGAAATGCTCTGAGTGCCCTCCGAGCTCCGGTCACTGACCGTCATGGCTCCGATCATTGGGCCTTCACACGCACCTCACGCGTCGCCGTAGATGGTGGCCGGAGGTTCGAAAACTCTTCACTTCGCAGGTAATATCTTTTCTTTTCTTTATTTTATATTATTTTTTTAAAAAATTAAAAAAACATAAAACAGTAAGTAGATCTGAGATTCAGAAACTGTTTGTTATGTTTTCGAAGAAAATATAAACTAATACCTTGTTATTATTATCCGTTTACCGCATATACTTGAAAAAAAAACAAATATAAAAAAAAATCACCTTGAGACTAAAAGCTTTTTGAATCTTCTTGTATATTTCTGGTTTCTTTTTCTCTTGATATTCTCCGTAACAAAAAAGTGTCCCTTTCTCGGTTACAAACAATGGCTTTATAGCTAGTACATTATTACATGTTCTGGAAAGAAATCTCTGATTTCTTTCCATTTATTACCTACTGTATCTATTAGTATCTTTGACTGATCTGCTGGGATTCTCTTTTCCATATCTGCTATTATTTTGTTTCCCTTTTCTATTTTTCCGTGTGCTTTCCATTTTGCAGGTAATCTTGGCGTCCAAGGCTCTTCTGTGCGTTGATCGGGCCACCAAATCGGGACGGTCATGGTGCTGACGAGTCCAGTTGGGTCACTGACTGGCCTTGATTGGAGGCTGAACCGTCGAGAGGCTCCCGGGGTGCATTGATGGCGCACCAGCTGGCCTTGCATTGATGGCCTCGATTTCGGGTACTGGACAAACGCTCCCCGAACATTCCAGAAGCAAATGCGGCGCGAGGAGAGGGTTAGGGTTTTCAACCCTAGCCAAAAGTTTTAAAATTTTGGGCCTCTTGGGCCACTGTTTAGTAAGCATGGGTCTGATAGATCTAGGCACTGGGCTTCGAGTGTATTTGGGCTACACGGGCCGTATATTTAGATGGGTCAGTCTACTGTGTTTAGACATTGGGCCCCAAACATTTGTAACTTGGACTTTTATTTGTAATGGACTGTTTAAATAAATATTTAAATAAATATTTATTTGCTTATTTATTTATTTTTTTGTTTTATTTCAAGCCCGGTCAAATTTGGGCTTCTACAAAGAGTATGCGGCTTTACTTCGTATCGATAATGTACAGTCCTATAAGATATATGTGAAGGAGCCTAAGCCGATGGCCTTCAAGAAAAAGTTAGTGAAGTTGACCGATATGACCGACACTTGGGCCGAAAACAGATAAAGAAGAAGAATGAAGTCATTTTTATCCCGTGGTTTTCCCTACGAGATTTGGTTCTAAATTATCCCGATATGTTGAAGAGAGTGAATCTGTTCTCCTTGGCCATATATGGATTGATCGTCTTCCCAAAAGTTCTCGGACATATAGAAGTTGCAGTAGTGGATTTCTTCGAAAGGTTAAAGCAAGGAATCAACCCTGTGCCGACTATCTTGGCCGAGACCTTCAGATCCCTAAGCAGTTGTAGTAGGAGAGGGGAATGACATTTTATCGGATGCGCGCAGTTACTCAATGTGTGGATTTTGAGCCACTTTTGAAAAGTAGAGCGCACCACATTCTATATGTTTTCAAAAACATTTACCCCGTTGGAAGCTTGTCTTAAAAAAGAATGGCCAAAGTAGGTCACTGAATAGCATTGGGTCTCAGTTTTTCAGAACCTTAGCACCGATGATGTAACTTGAAGAGCACCGTGGATACGCCTGTCGGTTCTGTTATACAAGGTTGGAAATCAAGATTGAGTGCCACTGCTAGGGTTATGGGGAGGAGTTGGATACGCTCCGTTAATGGTCCAAAGGCAATTTTCTTCACGATAATTCATACCAACCACCGGAGGATTAGCACAGTCCGAGTCTGCTTTCGCGGGTGAGGGATATATGAAGAGGGTCCGAGACACTGCAAAGTCTTGGAAGAAGGTACATCTGATGGAGTTGGCCCTATACGCTGATACTCTCACCCAAGATTATGACATATGGAGAAAGCAACGATTGAATAGTCAGCACGTCTCATCGACGAATTACACATTTTAGAATCCTTTCTCGGAAGAGATGCCATCCGAGCTAGAAATGGCGAGATAGGAATTTGAACAGGAAAAGTCCAAAATGTTGCGGGACCTTAGTACTCTTTAAGAAGAAAATTACCAGTTGAAGATCGACGTCCAGATTGAAAAGTCCAGAACCGAGAAAGTGCAAAAAGAAGTTGAAGTCGTAAGAAATGACTTAAGGGACCTTCATTTGGAAAATAAGAAGTTAAGAGTCACTATCAAGAATAGTGGGTTGGACAAGTCGTTAACGGAGTGGAAGGAAGAATTTAACAACGCTAAAGGCGGGATGGAATTTTGGAAAGGGAAAGCGAAGAAAGAGAAGGAAAAGGCTACGCGGGTTATGATAGAATTAAGAAAGAAGAGCGCCGAACAAAAAGCTGCGTCTACCAAATTAACGACCAGTCAATTTGAACGTCAAAGGTTAAGAGAAAGAATACGGGATTTAGAAAATGCATTGCAAGCTCGTCAGCAACAGCTAGATACTCTCTTAAAAGCCTTGGAAGAAAGGAATGATCAATATGATAGAGACACTCACGCTTATAAAACGAACTTCCAAGAAAGAGAAATGCAACTTGGCTTTGTGATCAACGAAATCCATGAAGTGGCCATGCACATGGTACAACTATCAGATGAAGCAGAGGATCTCAATTGCCAATTCCCCCCGAGCCAACGATCGAGTATATTGGAATTCTTAGAGCGAGTAAAGAAATATAGCGATATAGCTAGGAAGTTCGTGTAATGGCCGAATCAAAAAATGGCGAAATATTTTGTAATGAACTCTTTTGATGAATGAAATGTCTAAATAGGGGCTATCTTGAAATCAACACCAAATTCTTGTATATACATTCATAATTAACATTCATATGGTATTTACGCATTCATTCATTGTATGTACATGTCCCATAATTATTCACTAAGGTTAAAATCATACAATTCGCAGTAATACAAGGCTGGAATCACATCATTCATATAGGACGCACCGACAAGCTAGAGTAATGGAGGCTGAATTTAATGAAAGAATCGAAAGGATGGAAAGAGTCCAAAGGGAATTACAAGACCAACTAGTTAAGTCACAGCAAGAAACGAGGGATCTGATGGTGAGATCCCGAGGGGAATCTCTAGAACAAAAGGACCAAATGGCTAAGATGATGGAAATGATGTCGGCTCTGGTAAAAGGGAAGGGACCCATGCAGAACCTTGAGGTTGTTAATCTCGATCAGGATCCGCTCTATCCCTTAGGATTTACTCCGCCCACGTAACACAAAGAGGGTACACTCTAGGGGGACCTGCAGGCTTGGAACAACAACCTGTGCCACCTACTCATTTAGGGCAAGGAATTTTTGTGTCAAATCCTGAAACCACTCCTGCTAATCCACCCATTCTAGATTTAGATGATCCGGCAGAAATCGCCAGGTTGAGGATGGATGATCACGAGGCTCAAGAGAAATATAAGAGCTTAGAGGAAAGACTCAAAGCGATAAAAGGCACTGAGGTCTTCTCTGCATTAAGCGCTAAAGAACTTAGCTTGGTGCCCGATCTGGTCCTACCTCCAAAATTCAAGGTACTAGATTCTGAAAAGTACAATGAGACGAGATGTCTGAAAGCACATCTTGTCATGTTTTACCGGAAGATGACCGGTTATATGAACGAAGACAAGCTACTCATACACTGCTTTCAAGATAGCCTGGTCGAATCGGCTCTTAGATGGTATAATCAGCTTGGCAGAGAAAAGATCCGATCATGGAAGGACCTAGCGTTGGCATTCTTCGAACAGTATAAACATGTGTCTGACATGGTGCCCGACCGGATGACTTTGCAAATGATGGAGAAAAAGTCGTCAAAAACTTTCAGACAATATGCACAGAGATGGAGGGACGTCTCGGCTCAAGTGGAACCCCCATTAACTAAGACTGAGATAATGGTCCTCTTTATTAACACCTTGAAAGCGCCTTTTATGACAAACTGGTGGGAAGTGCCACGAAAGACTTTGCGGATATTGTCATATTTGGCGAGCTTATAGAAAACGCTGTCAAGAGCGGTAGGATAGAAGGTCCAGAAAGTTCAATGAGGGCAGTGCCTATAAAGAGGAAGGAACCAGAAGCCCATATGGTGGGAACGGGAAGCCGTTATACCCCTAATCTGTATCCAAACCAACCCCGACCTCGAAATTACCCACCTCCGAATTTTTATTTTCCTCCTCAAACCCCTTACTACCAAACACCACCTCCCTACCCTTCTTACCCCGTTTACTCCACGAGTAACCCGAGACCAACCGCCATATTCCCATAAAATACAGTGCCCGCCCAAGGCCAACCAAAAAATGAGCAAAGGCCAGCTAGACCCAATTCCGAGAGACCACAATTCACCCCTATCCCTATGTAATATGAGGAACTGTAGCCAAAACTTTTGGAGAAGCAATTGATATCCCCGCATTATATGGCACCCTTGAAGCCTCTATACCCGAAATGGTACGACCCAAACGCTAGCTGCGTGTACCACGCTGTAAACTAGGGATACTCTACGGAAAACTGCCTTGCTTTCAAAAGGAGAGTTCAAGGACTTATTGATGCGGGTGTTCTGCGATTTGATGGTATTGGTAGTGCGGCCAGGAACTCATTCCCAAACTACACCAAAGGGAATGTAAGTGCAGTAGGAGAGGAGGAACGGTGAGTTAGAAGATGGGTTTCTGAAATAAGAACACCTCTGTAGAAAATCTGGGAGGTACTAGTTGAAAAGAGGTTGCTCTGTCATCCTAACAGAGTATTCAAAAGAAGAAATGCAAAAGGTCAAAGTTTTTGTGATTTCCATGGTACAGAAGGACAAAACATCTAGTCTTGCAAGAAATTTAGAAGATTCCTCCAAAGCACGATGGATAATAAGGAGATCGAGATTTTTAATGAAAAGGAAGAGGCAAATGAAGGAGAAGTGTGCGCCTCTAACAATCAATCATCGGGTTTCCTCTATAGCGCCGATCGACCGTTGGTGATTTATTATGATGCAAAGAAGGAGCCGATAAAGCCAAAAATGATAATCGAAGTACCATCTCCTTTCCCTTACAAGGACGACAAAGCAGTACCATAGAAATACGATGTCAACATCGTCACACCTGAAGGTGAAAAGTCCGAAGCCGCAACTGGGAGTGCTGGGGAAGTAGGTCATTTTACCCGTAGTGGGAGATGTTATTCTAAGGAGGTTGAGCCCATGAAGAAGATCAATGATTTGAAGCAAAAGGGAAAGGCGCCAATGCACGAGGCCGAAGCTGAACATGAAACTCCACCCAAAAAACAAAAAACCAAAAAACCTGTGGATGAGGAGGAGGCACAAGAATTTTTGAAGTTCATCAAGCACAGTGAATACAATGTTGTGGAACAATTGAACAAGTAGCTAGCACGAATCTCGGTTCTGTCTCTACTGTTGAATTCAGAGCCATACCAGAACGCTCTGTTGAAGGTGTTAAATCAAGCTTACGTGGCAAACAATATATCAGTTGAGAAGCTTGATAGGTGGGTAAATAATCTAAATGCGGATAATCTCATCTCTTTTAGTGATGATGAAATACCGCCCAATGGTAGAGGTTCCGTGAAAGCATTGCACATTACAACCCGCTGCAAGGGTTATATAATACCGAACGTGCTCATCGATAACGGGTCGGCACTCAACGTTATGCCTTTAGCTATGCTTTTCAGGATTCCAATAGATCTGTCCTATTTAATACCTTGTCACTTCATGGTAGGGGCTTTCGATGGAACAAGGCGAGATGTCATGGGAAAAATTGAGATCCCTCTAGAAGTGGGTCCATACATATATGATGTCGAGTTCCAGGTTATGGACATCACACCCTCCTATAACTGCCTTTTGGGAAGACCCTGGATCCATTCGGCTGGAGCAGTTCCATCATCACTCCATCAAAAGATGAAGTTTATCATGGACGGTTGTTTGGTCACTGTCGAAGGCGAAGAAGATATTGTCGCATCTATCTCTGCTGATGCACCGTACCTTGAAGTAAGCAAAGATGCAGTGGAATGTTCCTTCCGATCTTTCGAATTTGTCAACGCCACGTTTGTTGCTGAGAGAAACATAATTCCCACGCCTAAGCTGTCAAGAAATACCAGGATAGGAATCAAGCTGATCGTAGGAAGGGGAGCCCAAGCGAGGAAAGGTTTGGGAAAATATCAGCAAGGGATAGTCAGGGCTCTAAAGCCAATACATCATAAGGCTCGATACGGTATAGGGTTCCAGCCAGATGCATGTCAGAGAAGGAAATAGTGGAAGAAAGACCAAGAAAGAAGGACCGCAAGAACTTTAGGTCGAAAACCGGAATAGGAGCCCATAGAGTACCCTCATTTGTCAAGAACTTTTACATCGGCAGGAATAATATATCCCGGGCAAGATAATTCACAAAGCACGCTAGTATTGATCGAAAAGGGTTTTCAAAATGTCAGTTTAAATGCCATTGACGAAGGAGCTGATGCGAGTAAAGATGTTTCGATGATACGCTCTTGCCCTCCTGGTTTCGAATTGAACAATTGGACTGCTGAGGACCTTCTCGTAGTTTCTAAGTTTTCCTCAGAGTAATGCTCGATGTTAAGTCTTTTGTGTCCCTAAGTATAATGGGATTCTGTTGTAAGAGCTTGCGTCCGCTCTTTATCTTTCAAACGAATATCAATGAAGATGCATATTACCATGACCTTTTGCACTCTCATAATTATTCTTTCATTTCATAGCTTGTCCTTACATTTACCTCATACCATTATAACATTTTGCTTGTTAATTCCAATATTTGGATGCCCCTCTATAGCTTACTCTTTATCTAACTTTTAGGTGCTCGGATATCAACGACATGAACAAACCCGTTAAGAGTCTTGAAATCGATTTTGAGAAGGCTGTTTACTTAGGAGAGTTTGAGGCTGAGGAAAATGCCGAAGACTATGTCTCGTCTCCTGACTTGCTAAGAATGGTGGAACAAGAGGATAAACAGATCTTACCTCATCAAGAATCTGTTGAAACAATAAACTTGGGAACTGAAGAAAAGAGGCAAGAAGTAAAAATTGAGACCTCCATTGCAGAGGACACCAGGCGTAACTTGGTTGCTTTGCTTCATGAGTATAAAGATGTATTCGCATGGTCGTATCAGGACATGCCAGGATTGGATGAGGATATAGTGGTTCATAAGCTTCCACTAAAACTGGAATGCAAACTCATCCAACAGAAACTAAGACGTATGAGACCGGAAATGCCACTGAAAATAAAAGAAGTTAAGAAGCAGTTTGATGCAGGCTTCCTATGAGCCTCAAAGTATCCAGAATGGGTGGCTAACATAGTCCCAGTACCAAAGAAAGATGGCAAAGTACGAATGTGTGTGGATTATCGCGACCTGAATCGGGCAAGTCCTAAAGATAATTTTCCTTTACCGCACATTGATACATTGGTGGATAACACAGTAAAACATTTACTATTTTCCTTCATAGACGGATTCTCGGGGTATAATCAGATCAAGATGGCTCTTGAAGATATAGAGAAAACCACATTCACAACAATGTAGGGAACATTCTGCTACAAGGTGATACCGTTCGGATTAAAGAATGCTGGGGCAACATATCAAATGGCCATGGTAATGCTGTTCCATGACATGATGCATAAAGAAATAGAAGTCTACGTTGATTATATGATTGCTAAGTTCCGAGGGGAAAAAGAGCATGTTGTGAACATCAAGAAGTTGTTCGAAAGATTGAGAAAGTTTCAACTGAAGCTTAATCCAGCCAAATATACATTTAGGGCTACCTCGAGAAAGTTGCTAGGCTTCATTGTCAGTAAAAGAGATATCGAGGTTGATCCAGATAAGATAAAAGCCATACAAGAATTACCACCTCCAAACATGCAGAAAGAAGTCAGAGGATTTTTGGGAAGGTTAAATTACATCGCCCGATTCATTGCTCAACTTACCAACCAGTGCGATTTAATTTTTCGACTCATTCAAAAGCACAAACCAGGAGAATGGAATGAGAAATGCCAGGTGGCTTTTGACAAGATAAAGCAGTATTTGTCTAGTCCTCCGGTGTTAGTACCGCCAACTCCAGGAAGGCCTTTAATTTTGTATCTGATCGTGTTCGAAAATGCAATGGGTTGCGTACTGGGGCAACATGACGAACCAGGAAAGAAAGAAAAAGCGATTTACTACCTCAGCAAAAAGTTCACAGAATGTGAGGCAAAGTATCCGTCAATCGAAAAATTCTATTGCGCTTTGGTTTGGGTAGTTTGGAGGCTCAGGCAATATATGTTGTATCACACGACGTGGTTAATCTCGAAGCTAGACCCAATAAAGTACATGATGGAATCACCCGCACTCTCAGGAAGAATGGCACTATGGCAGATCCTACTATCGGAATACGACATCGCTTATGTGAGTCAAAAGTCGATAAAAGGAAGTGCAATAGCTGACTTTTTGGTAACTCGGACAACAGAGGAATATGAGCCTTTGAGATTTGATTTCCCAGACGAAGACTTAATGTGCATCACAGAAAAAGAATGTGAACCATCAAAAGAGAAGCCATGGAAGATGAGTTTTGATGGCGCATCGACTGCCTTGGGGCATGGGATTGGAGCAATCTTAGTATCACCGGAAGGGAATCATTACCCGTTCACTGTAAGACTGAACTTCTTCTGTACCAATAACATAGCAGAATATGAAGCTTGTATCATGGGACTTCGTGCAGCCGTTGAACGAAACCTCAAAACTCTAGAGGTGTACGGGGACTCAGCCTTGATGATTTACCAAATCCGAGGAGAGTGGGAAGTGAGAGATCTGAAATTGATCAAGTACAGTGATCTAGTAGCTGAATTGATTAAAGAATTCAGAGAAATAACTTTTAATTACTTCCCACGAGAAGAAAACCAACTGGCTGATGCTTTGGCCACTTTGGCTTCAATGTTCAAAGCAAGTAGAGAAACAGAAATAATGCCCCTCAAAATAAGCATATACGAGATCCCTGTAGACTGTTGTAGCATTGAGAAAGATGCAGATGGACGGTTGTGGTTTCACGATATCTTAGATATGTCAAGAATCAAAGGTACCCTGAACAAATAAATGAAAACGACAAAAGAACAATCAGAATAATGTCAATGGGATTTGTTCTTGATGGGGACATCTTGTACAAAAGAGGAAAAGATCAAGTGCTGCTAAGATGCGTGGATGCTATTGAAGCTAAGAAGATACTCGAAGATGTCCATGAAGGAATCTGTGGAACGCATGCCAATGGTTTCACTATGGCCAAAAGGATCATGAGACTCGGTTACTACTGGTCAACGATGGAAAACGATTGCATCAGTTATGCCAGAAAATACCACAAATGTCAAATTTACGGTGATAAGGTTCATGTAGCCCCTTCGCCCCTTCATGTCATGACTTCTCCATGGCCTTTTTCTATGTGGGGCATGGACGTTATAGGGCCAATTTCCCCAAAAGCTTCTAATGGGCATCGATTCATTTTTGTAGTTATAGACTACTTCACAAAATGGATAGAAGCCGCTTCATTTGCCAGTGTGACGAGGACTGCGGTCTGCAGGTTTTTGAAAAAGGAAATCATTTGTCGATATGGTTTGCCTGAAAGAATCATTTCGGATAACGCTTTAAATTTGAACAACAAAATGATGAAAGAAGTGTGTGAGCAATTTCAAATAAAGCATCATAATTCCTTGCCCTATCGCCCAAAGATGAACGGAGCTGTTGAAGCGGCCAACAAAAATATTAAGAAGATTATTGGGAAAATGACAGAGACATATAAGGATTGGCACGAGAAGTTACCATTCGCTTTGTATGCATATCGTACGTCTGTATGAACATCTACCGGGGCAACTCTTTTCTCGCTGGTCTATAGAATGAAAGTTGTACTACCAATCGAAGTTGAGATTCCCTCCCTACGAGTCTTAATGGAGTCAAAATTAGAGGAAATAGAATGGGTTCAAGCTCGATATAACTAGCTAAACCTTATCGAAGAAAAATGTTTGAAGGCAATCTGCCATGGACAGATATACCAGAAAAGAATGATCGCAGCCCACGATAAGAAGGTACGGCCAAGAGAATTCCGTGAAGGAGAACTCGTGCTGAGGAAGATTCTCTTAATCGTAAAAGACTTATGAGGAAAATGGGTAAACCAAGTAAAATCAATAGATAAATCATCAAATAAATAGCTTAACAAATAAGGATAAAGACAAGCCTTACAAGATAAGGCATGTCGATCTCATAGTTCCTTCATTCATCCAAATTCGACCAACATTGTTTGGGAAGAAATAAAACACGTTCTAAACTCATTTTTTCATGAAGAAAACACTTGTGAGGGCCCAAGTAAAAATGCCAACATCTCACATAGATTGTCCCAAGGTCTTGACTAATTAGGTGTTCAAACAATTGAATGATCAAGTCTTAATTGATCAATTGATTGATCAGGCATTGAGTCTTTAATGTTAGATAGCCTTGGTCCTAACACATAATATGTGATGTTATCATTTTAACACGTGATAATTTCGGCTTGACATGTGATACTTTATAATTGGTCCGAAATTTTTCATCTACACTTAGCTAAATTGAAAATTGAAGTCATCAAATTTTGGCATGCCATAAACCACAGTTGAAGGGTTATTTTGGACATAATATTATAATATTTAGAATAAATTGAATTTAAATATACTGTTTATGTTGATTAGTGTAACGCTCCCATGCCCGAGACCGTCGCCGGAGTCGAGCTTGAGGTGTTACTAAACTTAATTTATCACTTAAAGAACTTTAAATCATTTATTCTAACTTTCGTAATAAGTTGTTCATCTGCGTCACAGTCGCTAAAAAAATCATATCTTCAGTTCCAAAACTCAAAATTAATATCCATAAATTTTCACTGAAACTAGACTCATATATCTATCTAATAATGTTTTTATAGAATTTTTGGTTGGGCCAATTAGTACAGTTTATTAGTTAAAATTTCCCCTGTTTCAGTGTTCGACTGCTTTGACCTCTGTTCACTACGAATCACTTTTCTCCATCTACAAAATTCTAATGACTATGCCATTTATTTCTCCTAAAACTAGACTCAATAAGGAATCTTTTCATATAAAGTATGACTCCTAATTATTTTTGTACAATTTTTTGTGAATTTTTAAAGTCAGAACAGGGGATTCAGAAATAGCTCTGAACCTGTTCCACCAAAGCCCAAATATCTCATAAAATACAACTCTTTTACCTGTTTCGCTTCTTCCATATGAAAATAGACACAATAAGCTTCAATTTCATATTTTATTCACCACCTAAACTTGTCTCTACTATTTTTAGTGATTTTTCAAACTCACATCACTGCTGTTGAAAAATTCTGTTTTATAACAAAGTTCACCTTTTTATGGATTTTCATGGACTAAGTAGCACATTAAACATACATGACACCAAATATGATCTAGATTGGCCATTCCAATGGCTAATCATTTCCAAGCATTTCCTTATCAAACCATCACCATATCATAAGGTTATTCACAAAAAATGATTTTAATGCTATACATGCCATATTCAAAATACAAGCCATTATACCAAATTGTCCCGGATAGTGTGATCGTTCCTTCGACCCTTCCCAATTTCCAAGCTGGCTTGTCAAAACTACAATGAATGGAAAGGAGGGAGTAAGCATGAATGCTTAGTAAGTTTACATGCAAATAACAAGTAACATAACAAAGCAATTCTTCCAAACAACACTAGCATGGTATCACCAAAACATATATCACATTTCTAATCATCATTTATCATCTTACCACATTATTGTTGTTGTATCAAGCTTCAACCCGAGGGTTAAGAACATACCTATCCAAAGTGTCCATTTCACAACACTTATCAAAATGACACTTGCATCTTGAGTGTTCTTCCGTTTCTCCAGAATTTTACCCGTTGAACACATCGGAATATAACTCAGAAACATGGATAATTTGCACATAAGTGCCACATATGTAATCAAGCGACCATGTAACCCGCCCATAAGCGAACTCGGACTCAACTCAACGAGCTCGGGCGTTTGCATCCATAAGTGAACTCGGCCTTAACTCAACGAGCTCGGATGCCTAGTTACATCTCACGAACTCGGACTCAACTCAACGAGTTCGGACATTTGCATCCAAAAGTGAACTCGGACTCAACTTAACGAGTTCGGATGCCCAACCATTCTAGTGACATGTCACTTGTATCCTAATCTATTCCTAAGTTTCAAACAGGATTTTCCTCAATCACATATCCTTGCCGTCTTCCACAGAATACCGAAACCAATACTCGGTAGCAATTTATATTTAACAAGTAGCACACATAATTTGCATATTATTCGATAATAACCACAAAGCATATATTTCATGCTAAAAATCAGCATATCATATAAATAACATCAATTAACTTAAAAATAACAATTATGTTACATTATTTACACATGAACTTACCTCGGTACAAAATATAGAAATTTTGCAATTTAGTCCACAATCTTTTCTTTTCCTCGATTAAGGTCGATTCCACGTCTTTCTTGATCTAAAATAACACATTTAGCTTATTTAATACTCACATTTATCAAAATAGTCCTTAACTCTAACTTTGGAAAAATTACAATTTTGCCCCTAAACTTTTGCATATTTACAATTTTGGCCCAAAGCTCGAAAATTAAACTTTTTCCATAATTCCTATGTTTTAGGACATGCTGATCATTTATTTACTAATAGCAACCTCAAATTCTCACTATAACATGTACTTATGAACAATAGGTATTTTTACCAATTAAGCCGTTTTACTTGTTTTTACTTAAAATCGAGTAGCACAAGTTGTTTAACATAATTTAAAACCTCATATTCTATCATAAAACATCAAAATACACAATTATTCAACATGGGTCAATTTTTGAAATCAAACCCTAGCTCAAATAAATGGTAGAAATAGAGAAATCATGTTACCGGGATTTCAAAAACGTAAAAATCATTAAAAACGGGGCTAGAACGGACTTACAATCGAGCTTGGAAGCTTGAAAAACCCTAGCCATGGTTTCTCCATGCTATTTTCGGCCTTGAGGAAGAAGATGAGCAAAAATTGGCTTTTAATTTGATTTTTAATTCATTTAAATCACTAAATGACCAAAATGCCCCTAACTTAAAAATATTTTTTTCCCACCCATTTCATGTCCATTTTTGTCCAATAAATTAAAAAATGGTCTAATTACCATTTAAGGACCTCCAATTTAAATTTTCATAACAATTGGACACCTCTAACGTATAGAACTCAACTTTTTCACTTTTTACAATTTAGTCCTTTTGACTAAATTGAGTGCCCAAACGTCAAAATTTTCGTACGAAATTTTTTTACAAAATAATTTCATAAAAATGTAAACCATAAAAATATAAATAAAACACATTTCAATTTAACACCTTTACCATTTGACAAAAATGCCCTTAATGCCTTTCTTTGTAATTTTTCATGTACAAGCCCATTTTTGTCCAAAATTTTAGAAATTGGTCAAATTGCTATTTAAGACCTCATAATTAATATTCCAAAGCAATTTCATACTAAAAGCTTCTAGAATGCAAGTTTTGCAACTTATTTGATTTAGTCCCTAATCTCAAATTAAGCACTTTATGCATAGATTTCTTCACGAAATTTTCACACAATCATGCAATCATATCATAAACCTCAAAATAATTATAAAATGATTATTTTTATCTCAAATTTGTGGTCACGAAACAACTATTCCGATTAGGCCCTAATTCAGGATATTACAATTAGGATGTTTAGTTATAATATTATAGATGGTTTATACTTCTAATTAATTCTATAAACAGATATATTTTGGGTTCGTGATATTTTAAATGATTCAAGTTCAACACTCACAAATTATGATTCATGTTTAAATCATTTAAGGTTGAAACATTTTAAGCTTAATATTTGTATTATTATGTTCTAATATATTAATTTTAAAATCAAATAAGATTAAATTTAAACAAATTATTTCATTAAATAATATTGATTAGAATTTTTTAAATATAAAAATTAATATTTAAACGCATATACAGTCGACATATGTTTGTGTTTAATTTATAGAAAAAATTGTATTCATGTCGTATTTGCATTATATAAAATTTATTCACTAATAGTTTATTAATTTTATCAATAATTGTCATTTCCCTTTCCCTATTTATGATTTGCAGCAATATATATATATATATATATATATTGATTTTGGCATATATTTATATTATTGTCATATTCATGTTATTTTCCATAATATTTTTTAACGTCTTGTTTGAATCATTTCATAATTTGTTTAATTTATCATACTAATTCAATTTAAACTTTAGATTTATTTTCTTAAAATTTATATAATTACATTTTTATAATAAAATTATTACATGAAGCATAGCACCTTCTACTAATAAAGAAAAAAAAAGTATCTAGCTGCTAGACTAAAGGTCCCTTTGGATCACCTGAGAGCTCTAGTATAGTGAGATTTAAAGAGTAAAACATTTTGATTTTGATTTGAGGGTCCGTTTGTTTATATATAAAAGATTTTACAAATTTTTTTTGGTATTTTTTTATGTTTGTTTCACAGAAAATAACTTGGTCAATAGAAAATAACTTACAGGTTAACAGAAAATGTCATTTTTCCTGCAAAATGACTTACTCTTTTGAAAAACGTAAGTCATTTTCTGAAAAAGAACTCCTCTATACGTAATTTTACTTTTATATAAAATTTAATTTAAATCAAGCTTAATATTATTATATTGATAATAATTTTTATTTTTATTTTTAAAAATATTTAAAATATTAATCTAAAATATTTTATTTTTCAATATTATTAAACATACATATTTAATTATTTATATTTAGTCATATAATAAATTATTATTATAATTAATATAACTTATTATTTTGATAAATTACTTAATATTTCAATTTTATTTTCATAATAAATTTTAAAAATAATAATTTTAAATAATATTCTTCACATATTGTTGAAAATATTTAATATTAATATTTTAATAATAAATATTTATTACAATTATAAATATATTAATAATAAATGTTTTGTAGTTTAAATGTTAAAATATGTAATCTTCACAAATTTGCAATTTAGTCTCTGTACTTTTATTTTCAAGAATTTAGTCCCTTTACTTTTTAGATTTGAAAATCAAGTCCAATTGTTGACATTATTAAAATTTTTTATCAATTTTGTTGATGTCACATTTTTAAATAAAAAATACTCACTTGGTAGTCATGTAACTAAAAAAATGATATTGCAATGAACTTAAATTTAACAAAATATTTTTAATACATGCAAAAACAATATTAAATATAAATTTATAGATATAAAATAAAGTCAATTAAACAATAAAAAGATAAAAAAAAATCTCAAATGTATGTTTGTTTCATTGAAAACATTTTTTATGAAATCTTTTAAGAAACTTGTCAAACAAACAGATCCTAAAACGCAGCTCTAGTTGAGGTGTTTGGCAATAGACCAGTGAGCATTTCTCATCTCACTGTAACACAATATATTCGCTGGAGTTAAAAGCTCCAGTGGACTGATTTGGAAGTCCAAAAATAATGGTAATTATTATTTTACCCCACCAATTCTTCCTTTATTATTTATTTTATTTGATACACATAACATAAATTTAATATGTAATTATTTAATATAATTTAATTTTCAATAAAAATATTTTTTTAGAATTTTTATTTATAAATTTAGCATAAATACAATTTAATTTATATTCTATTATTTGATTTAGATATAATTTGTAAAATATTTTGATATTTTATTATATATCAATTTTAATCTAATATTTTTAATAGTCATTTTTTATTTTCACCTCACCTCTACAGCTACATTTGAATACAAACACACACCCTACCGCTAGTTTTAATCTCACTCCTGCAGTATCTAATCACATTGTTACAATAATTAATCTTACCGTTATTGTTATTTTTAATCTCACCAGAAATAAACGTATACTTCCCATCCAAACTAAGCTTAAGTGTGGTTTAATTTTTTTGTGCATGTTGAGGATTAATGAAGGTTATAGCATGGGGAGCAAAGATTAATAATGAAATATGATGAGTCATTGTAAGAGGGAGACAAGGCTTCCATTAACATACAGAGAACCTAAGCTTAATTATTGTCCCTCTAACATTAAAAGTAACATGCTGCACCTTTCTTCGACATCAATTCTGCCTTTTCACCTTCCCTTCTGCTTCACTCAAATAGCTTTGATTGCCCAACTAATATATATGGGATAAAGTCAATTACCTTTTTTAGGTTTAATATAAAACACACTTACATTCTTATGGTTTGAAGTAGGGACTAAATTAGAAATTTTATATTAAGAGATGGAGATAAAAGTTTTAAAAAAATAGAGGTAAAGGCTAAAGGATTTTGTGTTATAATGGTCTAAATTGATTAATTAATTCCTTGGAGAGACCAAAAATATAATTTTCTTCATTTGACCAAAGCTAAAAAAGATTAAAACTCAACTTTTAATTTTTAAAAGGGACTAAAAGGGAAATTATATAATATAACAAAGGGGTAAGATCTTATAAATTTCATTGAGGTCTATTTATTAAAAAAATTTTAAATAAAATATAATTATCCCTTGTTATTATTTATATATGTATTTTTATCTATTTAATCCATTTCCCAAGTTTTAATTAAAAATAATGGATATTTAGTTATATATTGAAGTATCATAAATATATATATATTACTTTTTCATAAAAAAAATATTTGAATTCAATTAAAATTAAATATTTTAAATTTATATTTATTTTAATTATATATTAATTTTGAGAAGAATTTATTAAATTATATTTATGTAAAATTAATTAATCGCCATTATGTAAAAGGTTGTAATGGAAAAAATTTAAAACATAAAAGTAAATAAATAAAGGAAGAAAAAAAATGAAGAAAATCAATTAATCTCAAAGTTAATGTTGTTGGCTTAGTGACAATGTTAAAACCCTTTGAAGTTTAAGATCTCATATTCGAGTATCACTTTTTATAAATTATGTGTGATTTTTTTATATTTATTTTTATTTATGTCCAATCATGTACATACCTTGTACATATTTATTTTGAATGATTAAATACAGTTATAGTTATCAATTGAATTCTGCTTTAGAATGATTAAATACGATTATAGTTATTCAAATGCATTTTTTGTATTATAATAAAGAGATTATAAGCTAAAACTTGAAATAATGGGTAAGCACCTATCGAGGAAAATACTTAATAAAATAATCTTGAAAGAAAATACATTATATTATTATGAGAGAATATTTGATATAATGTAGGTATATAAGTTTCATCCATCATCGGTAAACAATAATATGACACATCATCATTAAATAAAATAAAAATAATGGAGGACTTATAGATAAATACTAATAAGTTTATTTAAATACAATGAAATAATAATTAGTTATAAATAAATGCTAAAACTCGAGACCCTAGACTCTATACATAAGACCTTAGACCTTAAGCACTAGACTGAAACTTAAGATCTTAGATCGTAAAACCTTAAACTCAAGATTCAAAATTCGAGAGTTAATAACATTTATTTATAATAGTTATGTTTAATGTTTAATTATGTTTAAATAAATTTATTTGTATTTATTAATAAATTTTCTATTTTTATTTAATTTAATAATGATTATAAAATTATTATTTATTAATGATATATAAAATTTATACACCGATAATGTATGAAATATTGTTGGTATTGTTATTTATATAAATTATATGTTTCCTACCGAAATCGTAAAGAATGAGAGTAAACCATTTGAAATCATTTTGGTAGTGCTTTCCAATAATTGTAGCTTATAAGGTGTGGGTTGGAAGATTTAGTCTTGGTTTAGCGCAACCAAGAAAAATATAAGATTCTTTTTTCAAAGAAAGAAAGATATGGCAATCTCCAATTGTCAATAAATTATTCTATTCTTGTGTATAATAATACTTTTCATTTAGTTCCTACCTCTATTCTTTGAATTCTGGGGGATAATAATAAGGATGGTTACTTAAAAGTTAGATTTGATAATGGGTTAAATCATTCGTCTAGATTTGAAAGTCCATCTGAAAAATAAAAGAGTTTGGATTAGAATATAAGTTAAAAAAAATAAGATTGGATAAAAAATAATGCTCGTTTTCTGAACGGGTCGAGCCTCAAGTAGGATTTTTTGGCTCAGCGCAACCCAACTTAAACTTCCTTTTCTGCTACTATTTAGCTATCATTTAATTATTTTATTGTTATTATTTAGATATTATATAATTCTTGTTTTACTGTTAATTTTGTTACTATATTAAAGGCATTTGCTTTTTAAGTTGCAACTATTTTAATATAATTTAAGTATAAAAAATTTTAATGTATTTTCAATTTACTGAAAAATATTTATTTTATTGTTTCTAGTGCATTTGATGTTTTATATTTTTAAAATTTATTTTTATATAAAAATAATATAAAGAAATTAATATGGGCAGGTTGGACACAGATTTAACATTTTTAATTCGAATCGAGCATGTACAAAATTTTTCAAGTTAGACTTTAATCTAAAAACTGAGCCTAAATTTTAGATCAACTCGACCCGACCAAATCTACTTAAAACTAACTAATTTGTGATTAAGAAAACTTCAAAAGAAAATTAATAGATAAAGGATCGCGAATAACTATATAATTATATAATTTCAGTTATATAATTATAAATATTTTAATTAATTACTTATTTATTTTGTAGGATTGTGTTAGAAAACACTTTAACATAAGGCTATTATTGTAACTAGAAAAGTTAATGAAGTGGAAGGAAAAATTTGAAGTGATATTTGTTCAATCTCACCTCACTGGAATTATTCCAAACACTATAAAATCAGGTAATTATAATTACTTTCAAATAAAAAGCAAGAGTCTGAAAGTCAACTCATTCATTTAAACTACAGAAAAATTAATATAATTATGCCGTGATTGGTGTTGAAGTCAAACATAAAAATATGTGTTTAGGACTTGAGTGATTGGCAAATAATTTCCAATTTCAATTTATAACTATTATCAATTATTTATTTATTTTTTGTCAAAGTTATAAATAAACATAAATAAACTCTCTTCATAATAATCATTTATTTGTTCATATTTTACTTGTTATAAAAATGTGGTTGTTATATATTTATATTAGTATGATGTTATAGAAAGATAATTATTATAAGTTTACCATAAAATTTATATCGTGAATTTTCATCCAATAACAAGAGTGAGAATTATGTTAAAAAAAAGAGAGAATTAAATCAACAAAATTATAAACGTATAGTAAGTGCACATTTTGTTGCTCTTTTTTTATTTTGAAACAAAAGCAGGATATCTTTATTGATGTGACAACGTTTTACAAATGGAAGTAAAAATAAAAAACAACCAAATAAAATACAAACACTATGACTTAAAAAGAATATAACACCTCAAATTCGGTCTAGACGTTATGGCTGAATCTGGTAATGTCGCATGAAATGGAATTTGAAAGTGAGATGTCGAGTGTAAAACCGTTCTAGTTAACTAGCTTTTATATATATATTTTGAAGTAAAATGCATATTTTTTTTATTAAGTCAAAATCATTTCTTTCAAGCGGAAGCTTTAATAACCATTTGTCTGAAGAAAATCATTTCCATTTGATGAAACCTTAGTTTTACTTATTTAGAAAACTATATTTTTGTGGTGATCAAAGTTGTAAAACCATAAAAGCAATTAAAATCCCAAAATTTAAAAACAAACAGTCCATAAGTCCAAATTACATAAAAATACCCAAATAAATAATAAATCTGAAAATTTTTAGAAAACAGTATAAAATTTATGTGTGGCCACCGTCGTGTCCTTTGCTGCACCGACCCGTCAAGTCTGGGGATTACCTGTACAGATTAAACAGAAAAAAGGTGAGTTTTCGCAAACTCAGTGTGTAATCCCCACGGAAAGCATGCACAGAATCTAATACCAGACATCAATTGTATACAGTTTGGGCCCTAAGCCTATCACAAATTCAGTTCGGGCCTTAGCCCATATAGAACAGTCTCAGATATATATATTAGGGCCTTGGCCCATCTCAAATATAACATGCAGTAACAAAATAAGAGTTCTACCCACCAGCCCTCACACCATCTCCGACCATTCCTACAAACCATGCGGGGTTTAAAATATCCACCCATCCCTGCACACCATATGGGGTTTAGAACACCTATCCATCCCTACACATCGTACTGTATTGAAATGCGGCACAAAATGTCATGTTATTATGTGGTTAACAATCTATACATATAGATCACTAATCACACTTAGTACAGAAATCAGACAGACAGTTCAAACATATATGGGTCTAAGTAGTGCTTACCAACCTTACAGTAGGTCCACAATCGACTTAGGCGATCCGTGCCACCTTAGCAAACAATTCAGTGAAAATGGGATCACACGCCCATGTGACCAGCCCGTGTAGATCACACGACCTGGCCCAGAATCCCACACACCCATGTGGACTACCCGTGTGGACCCACATGCTTATGTGGCCCACACGACCCAATTGGTAGAGCCTGTGTGTCGCACACGGCCTCACTCAGCCATCATACGACCATATCCTTCTCACACAGTCTGGCCTCGTCGATCACACGCTCATGTTCCGTCACACGGCCTACCACATGCCCGTGTGGCATCGACAGAACACTTTTACGGCTTTTCGCTAAATCCCATTTTCTGCGTTTTAGTACACACATATGGTAGAGAGGAAAATGAAAAGGGATAGCTGAAATAAGAGGGATAGTTGTGGAATATTAGAAACAATTGAAAGAAAGAAAAACCGAAATAAGAAGGATTCAGCAAAAACCGTAAAAGTGTTTTGTCGATGCCACACGGGCGTGTGGTCGCTTGTGTGGTAGGCCGTGTAACAGAACATGGGTGTGTGATCGGTAGCAGGTAGAGAGGAAAAGGGATAGCCAAATTTTGTAAAAAGAGAAAGTAGTTGTAACATCCCGATATAGGGTCTAATCAGAATAGTGGTTTTGAGACCATAAATCTGAAGTAGAAATATTTGTTTTATGATTTTTTTTGAGGTCCATGACATGTTTGCATTATTGTGTGAAAGTTTCATGAAGAAATTTTTTAAATAAGAGTCCAAATTAGCTTTTAGGACTAAATTGCAAAAGTTGCAAAATATGAGATTCTAGAAGCTTTAAGTATGAAATAGCTTTGAATTATAAATTAGGGGTCCTTAAATAGCAATTTGCTCAATTTTTATATTTTTGGACAAAAATGGGCATGCATGAATAAAATTTGAAAGTTTAGTAAAAAGGGCATTTTGGTCATTTGGATAATAAATTAATAAAAAGGGAAAAAAGAAAGCAAAAATCTGCTCATCTTTCTCAAGCAAGTGCCAAAATTTTAAGTCCTCCATAGCTAAGGTTTTTGACATTTTCAAGCTCACAAGTAAGTGCATCCTAGCCCCGTTTTAATGTTCTTTACATTTTTAAAGTTGTCATCAACCGATCTAACTATTTCTACCATTATTTTGAGCTAGGGTTCATATTAAAAAATTTACCCATGTGTGACATGCATGTATTTTGATTTTTAATGAAGGAATATGAAAGTTTAATGTGTGATAAACATCTTTTACTAAGTGATTTTTCATTAAAAACACCTAAAAAGGACCAAATTGTAAAAGTTATAAAATGGATAGTAAAAATGTGTTTTAAAAGAAAACGTGGGCTGTTATAAGCATGAAAATGGTTCGGCTATGCTTGTATGTTAAAGAAATTGAGTACGTTTCATTTTACGAACCTAGAGACTAATTTGTAAATATGTAAAAGTTTAGGGGAAAATTTTAATTTTGCCAAAGTACGATCTATGGATTGATTTGAACAATGTGATGATTAAATAAGTGAAATTTGCTATTATAGATTAAGAGAAACGGAGTCCGAACCTAAACCGAGGAAAGAACAGAGTTACGAACTAAATTGTATAACTAGTCATATTTTGTTACCGAGATAAGTTTGTGGGTAAATAATGCAACATTACTTCATTATGTATTTTAATGCCTTATTATTGCATGATATGTATAAATATTCTATGAATTTTGATTTACAATGACTCAATGACGATGTGTCGAGGTTTTGATGTCTCAAAATCCCAGTTGAACCTTAGGAATAGATAGGATACAAATATCATGACATTAGGGTTATGAGATCCCGTGTAAGACCATATTTGGGATATCACATCGGTATCCGATTGTGTGATATGTGTAAGACTATATCTGGGATATAACTTCGTTACAAGATTTCGTGTAAGACCATGTCTGGGACATGGCGTAGATATAAGATCTCGTATAAGACCATATCTACGATATGGCATCAGCATCGATTTGCGATCTCATGTTAGACTATATCTGGGATATGGCATTGGCATCTTACCATGTGTATGAGATTTTCTGAGTATCCTTTAGTATTCCAAGTGATTCAATGGGTAATTCAAGAGTATGTCAAAGAATGACAATGAATGAACATGTTGAAAGGGTACAGGTATGTACACGAAGCTCATAATTCTTGAGTTATGCATCGATAAGGTCTTGGTAAGAAATGATTGAAGGAATCATGAACATGAGTTTTATGGTACATTATATAAATGACATGTGCTAAAGATGTGTCTATGATACTTGATGACATTGTGACAAGTTATATTTTGTCATGTGTATGATATTGCATGATTAATGTTGTAAATTATTTACATGCAAACTTACTAAGCTTTATGCTTACTCCACTTTCTTTTCTATTTTTCTTATAGTATCACCAAGCTAGCTCGGGGATCGAAGGACATAGGAGACTCGATCACACTATCAATTGAAGTATTTGGGTATAGATTATTTTAACATTTTTAATATGGCATGTATAGGGACTTGGTCTTTTTGTTTTATGTCGTATTGGTTTAGCCAAATATGTTGGCTTATGATGGTACTTGATTCATTTTGTATAAGGCCAATAAAAGTTGGTCAGTATTGATACTTGATATATGCATATGATGATGTTATTCATGGAAGTGATAGTTTGCATGTTTAAGTTGCTAAGTATGTGATGTATAGGCTTGAATGATGTATGGATGACTTGGTTTTTAATATATTTGATAACTTAAATAAGTTACATTATGTGCCTTTGAATTGGTGTAAGTGTGCTTGTGTTTTAGGGTGGCAAAGGCTTGGAAAATAACATTATATTGTGCACATGGGTAGACACATGGGCGTGTGTCTAGGCCGTGTGTGACACATGGTCATCCCCATGGGCATCTGATCAGGTTGTGTGTCCCCTACACCTTAAATTTGAGAAACAGAATGCCTAGTAGTAAACACATGGGCAGAGACACGGTCGTGTGTCTCGACTGTGTGAGAGACACGGCCCAAAGACATAGGCGTGCTTAGGCCGTGTGAAGTCTACACATTAAATGTAAATATTATATTTGCCATACGGTCTAGCACACCGACATATGACTTGGCCATGTGACCCTAATTTGTTGATAACGTCATAAACAGAGAGTTACATAGGTTAAGGACACGGGTGTGTCTTGAGCCACATGGCCTATCCACACGGGCGTGTGACTCTCTATAACATGAAATTTTTTTAAGTGTTGTAAAAATTTTGAAAGTTCTCGATTTAGTCCCTAACCACTTTCAAAGCATGTTTAGGGTCTCATAGACTCGTTTAAAGGACGGAATGCTTGTGTATAAATAGTTTTGCATTAAATGAAATTTTATGGCCCGGTTTTGTATGGATGTTTATGTTTAAGTCTGATAACGCCTCGAACCCTGTCCCGACGTCAGATACGGGTAAGGGGTGTTACTACAGTACTCAACAGAAACTGTTAACCCCAAATCTTTTCCCTTAATTCTCTCCACCAACCCCTCACTACTTAGATTTTCGATAAAACACAAACTCTAGCCGAAATTTTGTAGCAAAAAAGTTCCCTTACATACGTAGAGACTTGAACGCATGACCCCTAACACACCAACACTCCCCTTATCCACCAGACCAGCAGCCCATTTTAACATATTTTTACAAATAATTATACTTAAGCCACTAACTAGAGACAGAGCTTTATCTATAAAAATACCAAAATTTTTCAAAGATTTGGCTTGAACTTGGGACCTCCCACACACATCTAGAACACTTAACCACTGAAACAGACAGATATTTGTCATATTTTAGCAGAACATAAATAAAAACTTTGGGGCATTACAAAGAAAACATCAAAAGAAACGCATAGATTCCAACCTTACTTGAGCTTTCCTCATCCAAAAACCAAAATATCAAGAAACTGAAAAGCTCTCAAATTCACCTTTGTCACATCCGTTGCTAGTTGCAGACGGTGGCAGAAACATCCGACAGTAAACAAGTCGATGGTAAACACCCTGTCTGTTGAGATCCATTCCAATCTTCTGTCTTTTGCCACCATCACCCTTAGGCTTTGACCCATCCACCACATCACCTCCGTGGACACTTTTCGTCTTTCATCTTCTACAAGAAGATAACGACCAAAGTTTCCTTCGCTGAATAGCATCCTGCCAAAGGGAAGATCTGTGCGCATCTAGCCATTGTTTGCATTACCCTTCGTGCAAGCTGACGTTTTCACATTGATACATACAGATCTCTCTTGATGCCACACATCTCTCATGACAAATGAATGATGAGAGACCCCAAATTCGGCAAGATCCACCACCATCTGTTCTGTAACAGTCTGATTTAGACCCAAGTCGAAACAGTAGTTTCGGGACCACAAATCCGAGTCAGAAAAATATTTTAATATTATTTTCTGTGCTTATAATATGTGAAAATTTTAGTATGAAAATTTGATCGTTTGTGTACTTAATTTTGATAAAAGGACCTAATCGCATAAAAGGTAAAAGTTGTATTCTATATGATTAATGTGCTAAATTGCTATGATTTGTTTTTATGGAAGTCCTTATAAAGTTATTATGCCATTATAAGGTTAGTGGACATTTATGTCCATGATTTATATGTTGTTTATTAATGTTTCATTAAAGGCATTATGGTAATTTGTTAAATAAGTGTTAATTAAACAAAACAAAAATTAAAATAAGCTCATTCTTCATCTTGTTCACCAAAAATCAAAGAGAAAAATAAAGGTTGAAGCTCTATTAGGGTTCGACACTTGCTAGTCCAATTTGTAAGTGATTTTGGCTTAGTTTTTGATAATTTCTATGTTTTTGAGATTGTTGTTTAGCACTCTATTAAGCCCATGCCTCAACTTTAGAATTTGATGATGATTTTGAGTTATGTTATTGTTGATTTTGTGAGCTTTGTGGTGTTAATTGATGAAATATGAAAGATATGTGTTAGATAAATATGTTCTGTATTGAGATTTTTGATGAATTTGCTAATTATGGGCTAATTTGCGAAAATAAAAATTAAAATGTGAAATAAATGAAAGATTTGGGCTTATATAGGCTATATGAGTATTCGGCCAAGCTTATGTATAAGGAAATTATGTGTATTTTGTGTATTTGTGAATTAGGGACTAAAGTGTCAAAGTATGAAAATATGAGGGCTAATTTGTAAAAAGGATAATTCATATGTCTATGAATTTAATTGGATGAATGTGAGATTGAATGAGTTAAATTTGAATGTGTATAGATTAAGAACCAAAGAAAACGAAATTAGATTGGAGGAAATCGAAAGTTGTTGAATTCATTTCTATTCGTTTCCGTACGAGGTAAGTCCATATGCAAATAAATGTGTTTAAATTGATTTATTGATACTTATATGATATTGAATTGTGATGAATGGTTATGGAAGATGATAATGTAAAATTAAGAAAGTATCGATGATGTAATGACGTTTGAAAGCCCCGTACGAACTATAGGAATAGTTAAGATACATATGTTATGACATAGGATTCCGATATGAGTTATCGTGTAAGACCACGTCTGGGACATTGGCATCGATTTGAGATTTACGTGTAAGATTATGTTTGGGACATTGGCATCGTATATGATTTTGTGTAAGACCCTGTCTGGGATAGTGGCATCAATATTTGATTACATGTAAGACCACGTCTAGGACGTTGGCATTGTACGAGCTTTTCGAGTTATCCAAGTATCTTTATTGATTCCGAAAGGTTCAACGGGCATTTTGAGAAATGAATGGTTATGTGAATGTATATCCGACTCAGGTACATTTGAAATATATATAATGTATGAGAACGAAAAGTAAGGATATATGCAATTAAGATATGTGATATAAGTATGAGAAAATATGTTATATGTGCAAGTGAATTCGGAATATGTGAAATGTATGTGAACTATGAGGTTTGTGAATGTATTTGGCTATGGTTTACATATATAATATGGTGTATATTTGCTTTGATGATAAGTTTATTTGTATATGGCTTACTAAGCTTTTAAAAGCTTACCTTATGTGTTTTTAATTGTTTTATAGATTATCGAAGCTACCGAAAGCTCAGGAATCGTCGAGGATCATCACCACACTATCGAACTATATTTTTGGTATCTTTTGAATATGTATATATATGAAAGTATGGCAGGTATAGACTAGAAATGTTAAAATATGTTTTGAGATGTGTAAAGCTTGCCATGTGATATGGCTTGATAATAGATGTGATTTTGGTTTGATTTTAGGATATGCTTTGTGTTGAGAAATGGTCAAGTTGGTAAGTTAGTTATGAGATTTAGTTATGGAATTGGTACAATTCTGGTATAAGATTGATGTGGTAATTTGATATGTTGATCATGTATGAATGAATGAGTTTGGCTAGTGAGTTTGGTATGTTTTGGTATGAAAAGAATAAGTATGAAATTGGTTGAGCATATTATGGCTAGAATGGTGCATGTTTTAGAGGTGTATTTGGCTGAAAATGTTGTGTAAATTATGTGCTATTTGTGCTTGTAAGGAGAACCCAAAATGGGTGGCATATTGGCATTGTAAATGGCCTATTTTTGCCCATACGGGCAGGGACATGGGCTTGTGTCTCTGCCGTATTGCTTGAGAGCCAATTCAAATTGAGCCTGAGCAGACCACAAGGTCTCACGCACGAGCGTGTGACAGGCCGTGTGGCCAAGTCAGTATACCCTACAGGTTTAACACGGCTGAGCACACGGCCTAGACACGAGCGTGTGAAGCATTTCGAATAGCCACACGGGCTAGACACACGGGCGTGTGACTGGCTGTATGAGCAAGTCAGTGACCTCCATAATTTTCACACGGTCTGGCACACGGACGTATCTTGTGGCCGTGTGGACAAGTCAATAGGTATGCCCTGTTTTGCCACGGCCTAGACACACGGGTGTGTCTAATGCCGTGTGATGCACACGGCCTGACCACATGGCGTGTGACCTCTGTAACTTTAAAAAATGTTTAAGTTTCAAAAAATTTGGTATGAGTTTAGTTTAGTCCCGAGCTTTTTCTAATGCATGTTTAAGGTCTAGTAGACCTAAGAAAGGAACTTATTGATGATGTTTGAATATGATATGATGATGTGTGATTTATGGTTGTGAAATGATTGTTAAATGTTCTGATTTATCCTGTAATGCCTCTTAACCCTAGTTCGGCGATAGATACGGGTTAAGGGTGTTACATGTTCACCCTCAATCTGCCATCGTTTCACTCCAAGACGAAACATCAAATTTGTGTCCACTCTTCAATCTAGTGGAAACATCCTTGGCGATTTGAAGTCCACTCGACCCATCATAGTGCTTAACAACAAGGCTTTTCCTGTAACCCATCCTTTTGTCGTTTAACGTTACCTCTCGCCTACCTGCCCTTCACTCGATTTCCTCCTCCCCATTGCTGGAATTGATATGGCGCTCGTTAACTTCCCCACCCTCTATGAACAACGTCGTCAAAACCATCACCATAACCACTCAACAAATTGTGGAACCATGATATTACCATATTTCTCCTATATGCTTAGAAAACTGAAAAAACTAAACAGAAACCCAAACTACACTGCTATAGAAGCAGACATAATTGTACTATAGAAGTAGACATAATCGTGCCATAAAAGCAGACAAAATCGTTGTAAGAAAACTTTAATAGAGAAACGTTTCTTCCATAGGTAAAAAGTTCATGAAAGGCTAAAAATTTTTAACTATGTTTTGACTCTCCTGCTCGATGTCTTCGTCCACCATTTGTCTCTCTTTATTATTCAAGTTCAAAACTTCAAAAACAGAAACGAAAGGAAGAAAGTCTTCATTTGAAAACGCATAAAGGAACTATAAGCAAAATGTGACTAATGGCAGTAGCAAAGACACTTACGCTCGCCTCTATGGCGATTAACTCCCTTATTTCTTGTACATTTTTTTATATGATTAATTATAAAGTTCATAAATTTAACAAGTTCAATTAATCAATCAGTTATCAAATTAAATTAATTAATTTCTCATGAGTTATTAAATTCAAGTAATCAATTTATAAGTTTATAATATTCCAAATTCATAATAAATATTTAATTAGAGAATTTAATAGTTTATTGAATTGATATCTTTAATTTCTTTTCACAAGAAATTTTATCATTTTAATTAAAATCATTATCAATTAATAAATGATAATTAATATACTTACTTATATGAAATAACTATAATTTTACTTAAACGTTTAACCCATATGATGTTATAGAGAACTAATTTAACAAATAACATACTTCATAATTATCGATATTGTTGTTATAAGTGAAAACCTGTTAAAGAGAATTAAAAAAATTGATTCTTCTAAAAATTTGACTGTTATAACAAGTGACTATTATAAAGAGGATTGTCTATATTTATATAATAATGTAATTTTATTTTTAGAGTATGTTATGACAAAATAAGCTTAAACTCACTTGCAGTCTTTTCTTAAGTGTATGTTTTTTTTCCTATTGTTTAAAAATAAATAAAAGAAAATGAGAAGAAAAGCATGAATGATAAAACCCCATGTCATGTGCAGCCATCAATATGGAGATGAAGACATGATGCAACATCATGTCGCTTATGAATGAAGGCAGGCAAAGAGGGTTGCAAAGACCCGGAAGGGGCCAAGAAATGGTACAGAATAATATCATATAAGCTTTATTTTTTAATTCTAAAATTAAAATTATTGTTTACATCGAATTTAAATTTTTATAAGGTGGGCCATGGATTTTAAAAAGAGCGGATCAGAGAAATCATAAAAGCTGGACACATACGTGGCAGCAAAGCAGAAAAGCTTTTCATTGTTCCAATAGCTGTCAGTTTTAACAAATAACCGGCATTAACTGATCCCCCCCACCTGTCATCTTTTAAAAGTTTTCTTATTTAGGATATATTTGATAAATCGTTAAAAAGAAAATGAAAATTTTTAATATTTAATAATTACTTTAACTTTTAGTAAAAAATTATTAACTTGATTTTGAAAATTTAAATAAATTATTTTTATAAAGAAATTAGATATTTAAATTACTGTATTTTTCTTTAATCTAAAATTATTTATTTTGATAAAAGAACATAATTATATTCGATACTTATATTTATTAATTTACCAAATAATTTTCTAACATAAATTTAACGCTTATAAATTTTAGCAGTAAAAACTTAATATTTAATTTTGAACACTTAAATTTGTACTTTATCAAACATTCTCTTAATTGTGAGATTAATTTAGTATTTAAATATTATTTTAAGAGCATTTTAAATTTTTTTATATTAAATCTAAAATAAATTAATATGATGAAACATCAAGTTTTCACTAATTCAAATTTATCATTTTAATTAAAGTCTTGTTTCGTTTTTATATAATTTTAAATAAAATTGTTACATAAAATTTTTATATATTAAACTTATGATTAAGTTGGTGTTACTAATCGAACTAGTTATCAATTGAATATTGAGACACAAATTCAGATCGATAATGACTAAAAAATATTTTTTTACAAAATAAGTTATATTATTATGAGCGTTATATATATTATATAAAATAATAATAATAAAACTCATAAATGATGAGATTTAAATCTAAAACATTATGGTTTTCCAACCTTTAATTTTTATCATTTCAAAGCTTTATTTAATTTTTATAAAATATTTTTAAAAATATATAATTTACATAAATTCTTTCCACGCACAAGTTTAATTTTAATTAAGTTGATGTTATGAGTTAATTAAAAATTTAATTAGAAAATGATTAAAGTGTTAATCCTTTACTAAGATATTATATTATTTAGTGGATTCAGATTTTTGTAAATTCAAATATCCAATAAATGATTGAAAATGTTAATTTTATATTTTTGCATATTCAAATATCTGGCGGATAATGATGTTTAATTCAAATTCAATCCTTTGATAATTTATGGATATGAATTTTTAAGTACAGATTCAGATTTGGATAATCCAAACATGTAGATATTCAACATGTTTTCATCACTAGATAATGAAAAAAAAAAAGTCGGCTGCAAAATATATTAATTTTCAGGAAATGGTGATATTTTCTAGTGATTGAATGATTTTGTATTAAATATTTTATGTTCTTTGTTAAGATTTTTTGAAATTATTATTTTAAAAGTTATTTTTATTAAAACAAACACATCATAAATATATTTGATACAAAATATTATAATAGCATTTCTTTCGACAATCAAAATATATTTGATAATAATTAATATTATATATAAATTCATTAATAAATAATGCCTAATTAAAATTTAATTTAAATTATATATATTATATTTATGATAGTGGATAGTGGCACATTAAAATTTGAATAGATAAATGAAGCTAAACATGGTTTAAACAAATTATCATATTTATATAATTAAATATTCATATTTTATACTATAAAATATTTATTATTAAATATTTATAAATTTTAATATATATTTATTATTAAAAATTTAATATAAATCTAAATATGTTTCAATAATATATTAACAATATTTCGAAAATTTAAAATTATTATTGTTAAAATTTATGATTAAAATTAAATTGTAATATTAAATAATTTAATAATATTTTATTATACCAATAAATATAATTAATTAAATATTTTTGTTTAATAATAATAAACGTTATAATATTTGATATTAATATTTTTAAAAAATAAAAATAAAAATTATTAATAATTAATAAAATTAAATTTAATTGAAATCAAATTTTATATAAAAGTAAAATTATTTATGAGTGAATTTTTTTCAAAAAACAATTTATGCTTTATAAAATAATAAATTAGTTTACAAAAATAAAACATATTTTTTTATTAATCTGTAAATCAATTTCCATTTTTCTTAATAAAAAACATAAAAGTTAAAAATATGTATATATGTTTCGTAAAATAAACGTAGATTAGTTTAAATTTCAAACTTTTAAGAATTCTATCGCTTCCCTTTTTCGCTGTTGAGTCAGCTTTTTTTTTTTTCTTCTAACCGTTATATGATTTTATAGTTACCCCCCAACAAAGAAAAAAACCATGTAAATGCTAATCAATATATTTCTAAAAGCAACACAAATTTTAACACTTAATTTTTTATTAAATTATTTAGAGTGGTATTTTAAAATAAAAATCTCATTTAATAATTATATAAATAATATTTTAATAAATTTAAATTTATTAAAAAAATTTAATAGTATTAATAATTAAATTTAAAAAATAAATAGATTAAAATTTTAAAAATAAAAGTAAGAATTTAAAGCATACTTTAACTTTTTTTTAAAAGTTTAAAAGTTATATTTATAATTTCAATTGCAAATAATATATCATCATAATAAAGCACTACGTGACATGAGAATTTAAATAAGATAAAATATTTAAAAAATACATGTAATTTATTTATATTAAGTATTTCATGACTAATGCATATTCATTTAACTTTCTTAAATTTTTTAGATTTTTTTAAAAATAGGAAAAATTATGAGTTATTCTAAATTTTATATATAAAAAACAATGACGTGTACAGCAGCAAAGAATAACACATGAAAACGGCATCGAAAAATAAATAACCGAAAGTTCATGGGTACAACTGCAAAACCGAAGAACTAAAATCCCTACTTTTGAAAATCTCGCGAAATTTCCGAGCCCCCTCACCCTATAAATACATAGCTCGAGTAAAGCTGGGTTTGCCCAACTAAACAGCCAAACACGGCTTTTTAGAAATAATAAAAAAAGTTCTCATTTCTTTTTTTGCACGCTTTCTCTCCCTTCTGCAAACCCCATAAAAAATGGCGACATCTTCTAGACGAACGAGCGGTCCGGTTCTCCGATCCCTCTCCCCATCCGGCCGTTTCTGTTCTCACGACGCTTCTCAGTCTCCATCTTCTTCCTCTTCCTCTGCTTTTGCCTTTTCGAGTTCAAGCTTTTCTTCACGCTCTTCAACTTTCTTTAATCAACACAGATCTATCTCTCCGCCACGTGTCAATATGTACAATCACTCTTCATCGGCGCCATCTGTGCGTTTCTCGCTGGATAACCGCCCGATCTCGCCGAACCGTTCGATAGCCACCATCCATAGAAACACCGATGCGGTGCAGAATTTAGAGAAGCGACAGCAGAAGCGGACTTGTATGTGTTCCCCAACGACGCATCCGGGATCCTTCCGTTGCAGTCTTCATAAAGGTTTCAATAATTCAAACGCGGTGTCGAGTTACGCGCCAAGCAATCGGCTCAACGCGCGTAGATCTGCGATGACAAACTCGCTGGTGAGGATTGGTGGAGTCGAAGGAGATCTGGTTAAGAGAGCTTTGTCGGCTTTGATTAGGCCTTCCTCTCACCAGCAGCGTCGCCGAGCAGCGTTCCAGCCGAGGCCGAGCCGGCTTTCCGTGATGTCTAAAGCGGAGGATTTATGAAGATTCCTTTTGCGGTATGTGTAATCTTCTAATGCTTTTTGGTTAAGTCTCCAAGATTTTCCGGTGATAGGGGATCGAGCTTCGGAGTAACGCCGGATGGTAGCGTTGCAGTCAGATTCCGGCGAAGAGGTTGGAGATCTGGACGAAGGATTCGGGACGGATATGATTTTTAGTGTACTCCGGGTGACCGAAACCGTAAAATCCGAGGAACAAATTATCATATAGTTTGTTGGTGTAAATACATATATTTGCAGGCAATGGTAAATTTGAGGAGCTTTTGGACAGAAAACGAACCCTAAATTCCCTTAAAATCTAATCTAATTCAATCTAAGCAGACGGTAACTCTAATCTAAAAAGCCCAGGCCAGTTCTCAATTTTGACTGGTTTATCATCTCTCTTAATTGGTTTGATAACCAAACACCATTCCATTCCATTTCCATTTCAGCGCAGTTGTTTTCTTTTCCGTGATCCATTTCTGTTTTCCGTGTTCCGTTTACCGTTTCTCCATTTTCCATTTCAGCAGTTTGTTCCGTTTGTTCTTTTCCTCTGTTGACTCGTCTCGTTCATCCGTTTCGTGTGTCTTCTTTTTTTTTTTGTTCTTTTTTTCCTTAGTATTTTTTTTAATGGTGTTTTAAAATGATTTTATTTGATTGTTTTGCAGGTTTCTGAGATGGACAACTCCTAATCATGAGTGGTTAGGTTTTGGTTGGGAGGCACGCAAGGGAGAATTGAACTGAATGATTTATTAGACCTTGAACTCTAAGATAACCCTTACCCGTTTGCTAAATTTGATGGAAATGAAGGGAAAGATACGGAAACCATAAATATGATGGGATTAAAGAACAAACCGAAATAAAAGAGAAGAGAAATGACAAAATAAATTAATGTCATTGGAGTAAACCATAATAAATTAGAAACCTAATTTACTACTCAAAAGAAATGTTTATATCCCACAAAAGGGAAAACGGATTGAAAAAATCAAACGAGTTTGAGTTGATATTGGTGTTGGTAACATGATGAAATTTGATTGATTTTGTAGAAACAAAATGTAGGATCAAAATGATTTTAAGATTCTCATGTGAAGACTAAAACGTAAATTACATATTCGATTAAATACATCAATCCAATCCATAATCTCATCAATAGAAATATCACTTTAATTTACACATTAAAGACAACAAAATGAACCTCTCTAGGGATATCCCTCAACAACTAATCTTCAGTTGTGCCCTGTTCTCGTATTTTATTTTTTTTATTTCACAATAGCCACAATTATTTTATTTAATTATATGGTAAACCAAACATTTAATATTTTAAGTGTATTGATCATTATTTTAAATTTTTTATTTAATATAAAATAAAAATGTTGAATAAGATAAATAAGTAGGTGCTTATCATATAATGTAAAAAAATATTAAGTGGAATTTTTAATTAAAAATTTTTTTAAAATAAGATATTCAAATGACATATTTATTTTTCATCTAAAATTATTCAAAAATAATATAAAATATTATATTAATAGATTAAAATTAAAAAGAAATAGTCTTTTAGAAATTAATATTTACTTTTATTAGATAACATAATTATATTCCATACTTATATTTATTAATTTACCAAAACTTTTTATGAAAAATTCAACCCTTATAAAATTTGGGTGTGCTCGGTAAACTGAAAATTTAAGTGCTAAATTTTTAATACTAAATTTTATAAGTGCTGAATTTATATTAAAAATTTATTTGGTCAATTATTAAATGTAAGTACTGAATATAATTTTATTGTTCTATAAAATTAAACACTTATATTTAAAATATTATTTATTTTTTAAATTTTAGTTTTATTAATCTAATATTTTATATTATTTTAAATAGTTTTAGATAAAAAATAAATATGATAATCTATTTAATTTTTTAATAAAATAAAATCAACACTTTTTTATTTTAAGAGAAGTTGGCAAAGAAGGCGACATAGGCAACGACTGGAGGGAACCATAAGAGCGAAAATATAGGAAGTCAAAACAAGAAATAATAGTGGAAAGATGATGGAGGATGAAATGATTTTAGATTTCAGGTTAAAGAAGATGGTGTTATTATTATATTAATTGGTTGGAAAATCAAATTTTTATCACTCATTTTAATGGTATGAATTTGTTTTAAGTGATTTATAATGAAATTTGATTTCGTCTTTTAACATTATTATTCAATTAATTGTCTTTCAAATTCTAAAAAATCATAAATTCTCTTTGTTATTATTTTGATTTGAATAAATAATTCAATTTGACAATGAAAACTTAAATTAAAAAATAATCCATTTTTACAATGGAAAGTTAAATTCAAACTTATATAAGTTTAAAATGATTAGCATGGGAAATATGTGAGAGAATGAGGAAGAAAAATAGCGCTGATTGAGAAAGATGAGAAGGAAAAGTGTGGACTTTGAGAAAAGGAAGTTGTAAAAATATATTAAATTTTAAATATATAATTTTTGAGTATTTTATATATTTTACAAACTCTAATAATTTTTTTATTTTTTTGAATTTAATTTATATTCTCTTAATTTTAAGAATCACAACCAATTTTGTATAATGTGTAAATATTAAAGGTTAAATTTATTTTTTTTCAAAAGAAAGATTAAATTAACAAAATGGGTAAATATTGAAGATTACTTTGTTATTATACTAGGCCATATCAACATTCTATTTAGTGATGAAACCCATTTTAATGGTAAAGTGACTAAAATTGATAACTTATCTAATAAAAGTGATTAAAATAACAAAATTTTGAAATGAGTGACCAAAATAGGAACTTGAGTAAACTTGGATGACTAAATAGGTAGTTTGCCCTTGATATTATTGTGGAGATTGACATGATAAAATGACATGGCAAAATTTTACTTATTTAGACACACTTTACTGAAAAAAAACATTTTTTTTTGTTTTACTTTGACACATTTATAATTTTATTGGTTTTAAAAAAAATACAAAAAAAAAATCCAACTTAATCTTTAAGCATACAAGTTTACATGATTAAAATTATTTTGATTATTTTTGTTATAACAATAATATTATACAAGTAGTTGGGGCATACAATGGTGGTGACTTGTATTGTGGATGGTGTAAAAAGTCATTAAAGATAGTAGTTTATCTAAGTTGGGATGATATTTGAGTTAAAAATAAGTTGCAGAGTTGTTCTCGTCCCCTTCAAATATGGGAAAATAGGGTATTTTTAGATGAAGAAGGATCTGAAGTGAGTCCTTCATTGTATGATAGCTGAAGAGTCCTATTTAGACTTAGGTCAGAGTTTATTCTAAATGTATCCCATTGTGACCATTTTTGAGTTTGGTGAGTCTAGGAAGTTAGAAGCACTAATGCGATTGGATCAGATGTGACAATGGTCCTTGTGGCATCGCAACGATGATTACTTTGGTAATACTCTTTTCATGGCACAAGTTGTTCATGCATAGAAGGCATAAAAGGTATCTAAGCGTAGGGTATAACAATTAGCCCTTAGTTAAAGATAATTTTATAAAGTGAGCTTATTTGAAATTATGATTTTGAGGTGATGAGGTGTCAGTTTTTAGCAAAGGAGAAGCCTTTGTTGCTTGGACTATCTATTGTGGGATTAATAATTACTTATGTTTTTTTCAAAATTTTAAAATGGCAGCTGATACGAACTCGATTCGGTGTTGATTTAAGTCGTTCAGATTGCCCGATCGTGAAATTAAGCAAGTGATGAGTTTTAACAAAGTAGGCTGGAAAAGATGAAGAGATAAGTTCAAACAAGGTTTGATAAATAATTAAATTGGCTAATGGAGTAGTTCAGTTAAGGCCAATAGTGAACCAACAATGAAGGGAATTGTTGACCCGATTCTTAGATGGCATTTAGATGGAAACGGATAAGAGATAATTTGGTTAACCTCAACCCACTATCTAGCAAGATAGGAACCGATGGTATGGATGAACGCCACATTTTGGGAAGTGATAAGTTCGGGAAACAAGGAAAGAATGACGCCACAAGCTGAGCTTGATAAGTTGTGTCAGTCCAAGAGAGAACAATGCGAGTTGAATTCTCACAGAAAAAAAACAAAAGTTCATATATTTGGCAAAAAGTCCCTACAACTAGTTGAAAACAAAATATTTATAGGCATGAGACAAACCCCAGCCGAATGGACACACACATTCAACTTAATTGAGCTATTAATGAACTTAATTAAGCTTATTAATACTAAAAGACCTTTGATGAACTCTAAACATAAGAAACAATAATGGACAGCATGTTTAGTCTTCCAATTCAGCTAATAATTAGCTTTAATGAGCTAAATAAACTTGGTTCAATGCTTGATCAACTAAAGAATCATAACTGCCTTTTAATTTCTCCTTGGACAGCCAAATGGGCAGCAACCAAATATTAATGTCATTTGGCACACGAATAGCCCCCTTTGTGTGAATGCTTGAATATAACAGCCCAAAAAGGTGTAAATGGTCGAATTGGAACTGCCACCATCATGTAAACACGTTTGGGAGTTGAATGGGCTTGTGTGAACAGCTCTTTGTCCCTTGAACTCTTTGAACAGTCACTTGAAGAAGCTCATAACAGCTGCTGGCCTTTAATTCAACTTCATAAACTTGCCAAATTCATTCCTCCCTTTAATGCCAATCCATGCACCAGCTGATTCAATTGATTTGTTCACCTATAAGCACAATTAATAAGCTAAGAAACATTTAATAAGCTAAAACAAATTAAATAGGTTGTAGCAAATTAATTAATTTAGAACATATTAATTGCTGAAATTATTTAAACAACTAAATAAAATTAAAACAACTTAATTACTTAAACTAAAATAACAAAACACATTTAAAGTTTAATCCAGCAACTATTTAGCTAAAATTCAGCTTGCAAGAAGCTGTATGGAATGCATGGTGTTGAGCTCCATGCTTGCTTGATGAGTCCAACCATCTCCCCTCCCCAAGCTCAATCAATGTGACTTGCAATGGTGTCTTGAAACTTCTTAGCACGAGACTGAGTAATGGGACATTGTGGCAACTCAATGGGATCGACCATAGCTTCCCGGGCTAGGATCGCATCAGTAGCTTTAATGGGTGTAATTGTTGACTTTTGATGTGGCATTATTTTGTTGGCCAATAGTTACGTCACTTTAATACCCTTTTCCTTTCATTTTTCTTTCACTTTCCAAGTCCAAATCTTCTTCTATTAAAGTGTATTTTAGATGCTCATGGGTTACTCTAGCTATAAAAGCTTGGATCTCCCAATAATTTGTTTAACCTTTAATTCCTTTTGTGGTAAGGTTAAACTGTTGGATATGCTCTTACAAACTTTCACTTTCCCTTTTCTTGGTGTTGAACAACATAGATGGTTTTTATACAACAATATTAGCCGAGTGCTGACGTTCAACTGGTGATCCAATTCATCAAATCTGCTTATGGACCTTGCTGGGAGCATTAAGTACCAGCTTCTAGCATGCGTTAAGTACCAGCTTCTAGCATGCTCCTACATTCCTCATATAACTTTTATTTTGATACAAATGATCTCTTATATATTTTATTCCCTTGTATGTCTCTTACAAATATTTGTTTCAAGGGTTTCAAGGAAATTGGGACTAGCTCTATAACAACAAGGGTAATCAGTGGACTGTTACATATTGGATTGATAAAGCCTCTCTTGGCTTTGTCAATATTTTCAACATTTCCATTTCTCTCCTTAATGCCTACATTTGTTGTTTGAGAAGGGAGCCTACTGGTGCTATGCCCACCCTTTTTAGACCATATTCTATATCTTTCATCCTGGTTGGATGGTACGTTTGCTCAACAACTAATAAAGTTGCATCTTCATGCCCTAGTGCCGTATTCTTTTTTTGGATTGCTTGTCATGCCTGAAAATGTAGGTGATTAATTGAAATAATTAACTAAATAATGGTCTAAACTTGATGGTTAGGTAAATAGTGTACACCCTAGAGGTCCTAGGTTCTATCCACTATTCTCCCATTTCTTTGCTTTTTAATTTCAACAAACTAGGAAGAAAAATCACACTATAATAAATATTATTCAGAGTAAAACCTATTAAAAAATGGGCAATAACCCAATGGTTAAACACTTGCTCTTTCCCCTTACTGACCCAGGTTTGAACCACCCGATCCCAATGCTCTTTCAATTACACTAGAGGAAATTACAATGCAACCCTTCAAAGTTTAAAAACCTAACTATTTAGTTCTTTTCCGTAATTACATTAGAATTATGTTTCTTTTTCCATTCCACTTAGAATTTCTCTTCTCTCTCATTATTTCTTCTATATTTCTTTTCCATCCTCTTATTTGCATCAAATTTTCTCTACATTGCTAAAATTATTTTTGCTTTCAATATCAAATCAATCCTCGATAAATTGATTCTCTATCGATTGTTGAGTTCATCATTGATAGCCTATGTAATTCCATCAAGTTCGGACCTATTTCAGGTGCATTGGACTAGATTTAAATGCAATGAATGCCGTTCGAGATCTCGATGATAAGTGTGTGTTCTTTTACAAGCAAATCGAGGCAAATCGTGCCTTAGAATAGGGCCACATGGTCTCCTACATGGCTATGTGCCCTAGAAACCCTAAGCTAGTTTGTAAACCACATGACTAAGACCCTTCCGCATGATCGTGTCCCTCTTGTAGGTTAATTTTGCATTTGCCACACGACCACAACTTGTTACATGGCCCAACCACAAGGTTGTGTACTCCTTCCAAACGACCTATAACATCCCACACGACTTGGCCACACGATCATATGTCCCATATTTTACAGCTTTGCCTAGAAATTTATGTTTTGTTCAGTTTAGTCCCTACTTGATCCCAAGTTTTTATGCATTTAATTGATCTTTACATTAGTATTTATACAGAAATCCACGATATATATACCTGAATTGCTACTATTATAATGTGTTTATTGATATTGGTTAACTGAATTACTAAAGTGCCATGAATAAACATGTGATATTAACCATGCCTACTGCTAAGTGTTATTGGTAAATTTTGAATGTTAACACTGTTATCGCCCGACTGAATACATGATGAACATGTCTATTGCTAGTGTTGAATGGAATGAGTCTTAAGCATGCCTACGAATTTTTGCATTATTATGTTATAAGGTATGCCATATTGGATTGCGTAGGGCAAGATGATTTATATAGAGGAAGAGTGGCAGTTTAATTTGCAAACAAGTGGTAGCTTGTCCACAAACCTAGTGGCAATTTGTTTAATCTGTATATATGTTGTGCACTCAAAATAAGTGACAATAATTGTGTTTGAACTTGAACCAAGTGGTAGCTTAGCTGTAAGTGTTTTTATATAAAAATATCGGTGGTTTACTCACAATTTTTACAAACCTAGTGGTAACTTTTATTTACAATTACGTTATGTATCCACAATAAGTGGTAGTTATCTGCAAATCAATGGTGGTTCATCCATAACCCAGAGTGATATGGTAAATGAGTTCTAGGGAACCCATAAGTAAGGTGTGTAGCGGAGTTGGGTAAGTCCTTTCTGATAAATTGAACTTGCATTGTCATATATTAGCATGTATATTTGAAATTGTCTTTTCTGAAGTAGTGTAATGAATTGATGATACGATAAACCGTTAATCTAAAGTGCTTTATGATTGTGATTATTATCAGAATTGCTAACCCACGTGCTTTGCCTATGGTTTTGTTTTTATTTTCTTGTGAACGAACTCACATTAAGCTTTATAACTCACTCCCCTTTACTTTACATCTTTATAGATAACCCACCAAGTTAGGAAATGGAATCGACAAATCGGATAGCTTAGCTCAGATTGAAGTTTTATTAATATTTTTAAAATTTTTACCCATTATTATTTATAGTTCCTATTATTTAAGGACTGTAATGTCTTATTTCAACTGTGGCACGGGACTTAGTTCCGGGTTATTTAGGGCATGCATGGTATATTTTAGCTATTAACGCTTGATTTTTATTTTATTTTATAATGCATGAAACATGGTTTTCATTAAAACTATGCTAGTATCACTTTTGTCCTACATTAATGAAGAAAGAGCTTTTAACCAAGTAGATAATTTATAAATAAACCAGTTTTGAATTAATTATATTATTTCGTAAGAAGGGTGGTAAAACATTAAGTTTTTTTTCCGAAAAAAGACAAAATTTTCCTCTAAGATAAATAAATATTTTAATATGACCGTTTTAAGAACTCTGATAGCTTACTAGGCCATTTCGGTGGCTAATGTAATTTTTCGAATTCGGGTCTAACGTCTAGGCCAGGTTAGGGAGGTTACATTGTCTTACTTCTCCCTTAACTCACAAATGATTCAAGCATTCTATTGTATTATCTCCTATTGATAGTTGTATTTTTATGATAAGAGCATAAGCTATTCTTGAAGCTTAGTGTATTGCAATGCAGTAGGAGTATTGTTTTTTGTATGGTAAGGTTCTTAGCCCTTTGGTGCCATGGTTGTTGGCTGGTTTCAACCAAATATGGTTTATATGGATAATTTTTATACTACCTAGGTTGTTGGTCCTACTGAGGTTGCAAGTAGTAATCTTGTTGGCCACTTGATTGGCTATATTGGTTGTAAGTAGCATAACCTTGATACTTGCTCTTAGTTGTTGCTAGTAATATTATTCTCGATTATAATTGTACTAATAACATTCCCTTTGACAATATCGATTGTCTCTATACTCATATTTATTGTATTAGTTCTAGTAATATTGATCACATTACTTTTAGTTAACCTTGTTTGCTTGTATCTCTAGGACGTTCTAGGTCATTGAGTCATATCTTCTTATCCAAGTTCCTAAAGACATCGCCAATTGTTACAAGATGTTGGGCTGGAAAATGGTGATGGTTAACATTGTTTGCAATGTGAAGAGCCACTAATGATGGTTTTTTAGAGTTGCGATTGTAACATCCCAAATTTAGCTCTATAAAATTTAAAAATATATCAAAAATAGGGAATTGACCCAATGGTTAGTCATTAAATGTGAAAGCTTGAAGGTTAGTTGTGTAACACCTAAACTCGGCCTAGGCGTTAAGGCTGAATCCAGTGATGTCACATGGAATGGGTTTTGAAAATAACTAACACGATAAAGCTATTTCGGATTTGCTAAATCTTATTGCTTAGAATTATTATCAAAACGTTCATTCCATTTAATTAACTTGCTTTAAAAGTGTTTAAAAGCGGAAGCTTACAAAAAACCATGATATTTAAGTAAAACCACTCATTTTTGGGAATCCTTGGTTTCTAGTAAAAACTGTGTTTTTGTGGAGTTTTGCAATAATAAATCCATAAATGCAATTAAACCTTAAATTTAAGCAAACAGTCTGAAAGTCTAACTTTACAACAAAATACCAAAAAAAAAAAAAAAAGAAATAATACCATAAAACGAAAATAAAGCAGTTTAATAAAAGTGGTCACCGTCGAGTCTACCGCTGCACCGATCCGCCTAATCCTGGGAATTAACTGTACAGATTAAACAGAAAGGGTGAATTTACATAAAATCAGTGTGTAACCCCACAGAATTAAGCATGCTCACATATAGAAATACAGATATCAGTCAGATACAGTCTTGGGCTTAAGCCCATTACAGATTCAGATCCAGATTCGGGCCTAAACCCTCTTCAGATATAGATTTAGATATGTAGACAAAATCAGAAATTAGATATCCTACCCCCAGCCTTTACACACCATCTTCGACCAGCCCTACACACCATGTGGGGTTTAAAACACCCACCCAGCTCTACACACCATGTTCTACCGAATGCGACACATGTCAGATATAATGCAGTTGAGCTGCCAGATAATAGGCATAAACACCTTTCAAGAATTTAGATACAAAAAACCCCCCATTATCAAGAACCCTCATTATCCGAAAAGAAACTTAAACAATTAACAAAACCCAGACATCACTTACCAAGATAAGAACCATAGGATATCGGAGAATAACCGTGAATGTAACGCCCTCTTACCCGAGACCGTCGCCGGAGTCGAGCTTGAGGTGTTTTTAAACTTAATTTATCATTTAAACAACTTTAAATCATTTATTTTAACTTCCGGAATAAGCTGTCCTTCTGCATCATAGTCACTAAAAAAATCATATCTCGAGTTACAAAACTCAAAATTTGAATCCGTAAATTTTATCTGAAACTAGACTCATATATATATCTACTATTTTTTTTCTAGAATTTTTGGTTGGGCCAATTAGTACAGTTTATTAGTTAAAGTTACCCCTGTTTCAGAACTAGACTGCACTGACCTCTGCTTACTACGAACCACTTTTCTCTCTGTAAAAAATTTATATGACTATTCCATTTGTTTCTCTTAAAACTAGACTCAATAAGAAATCTGGGCATATAAAGTATGACTCCTAATTATTTTTGTACAAGTTTTAGTGAATTTCTAAATTCATAACAGGGGATTCAGAAATTGTTCTGACCCTGTTCCACCAAAACCAAAATATCTCATAAAATACAACTCTTTTACCTGTTTCGTTTCTTCCATATGAAAATAGATACAATAAAATTCAATTTCATATTTTATTGACCACCTAAGCTTGTCTTTACTATTTTTAGTGATTTTTCAAACTCACATTACTGCTGCTGAAAAATTCTGTTTTATAACAAAGTTCATCTTTTTATGGATTTTTATGGACTAAGTAACACATTAAACAAACATGACACCAAATATAATCTAGATTGGCCATTCCAATCGCTAATCATTTCCAAGCATTTCCTTACCAAACCATCACCATACCATAAGATTATTTACACAAAATGATTATAATGCTATACATGCCATATTCAAAATACAAGCCATTATACCAAATTGTCCCGGATAGTGTGATCGTTCCTTCGACCCTTCCCGATTTCCGAACTAGCTTGTCAAAACTACAATGAATGAAAAGAAGGGAGTAAGCATAAATGCTTAGTAAGTTCACATGCAAATAACAAGTAACATAACAAATCAATTATACCAAATAACACTAGCATGGTATCACCAAAACAATATCACATTTCTAATCATCATTTATCATTTTACCACATTATTGTTGTTGTATCGAGTTTCAACCCGAGGGTTAAGTACATACCTGTCCAAAGTGTCCATTTCACAACACTTATCAAAATGACACTTGCATCTTGAGTGTTCTTCCATTTCACTAGGGTTTTACCCGTTGAACGCATCAGAATATAACTCGGATACATGGATAATTTACACATAAGTGCCACATATGTAATCAAACGACCATGTAACCCGCCCATAAGCAAACTCGGACTCAACTCAACGAGCTCGGGCGTTCGCATCCATAAGTGAACTCGGACTCAACTCAACGAGTTCGGATGCCTAGTTACATCTCACGAACTCGGACTCAACTCAACGAGTTCGGATGCCCAACCATCCTAGTGACATGTCACTTGTATCCTAATCTATTCCTAAGGTTCAAACGGGATTTTCCTCAATCACATATCCTTGCCGTCTTCCACAGAATACCGAAACCAATACTCGGTAGCAATTTATATTTAACAAGTAGCACACATAATTTGCATATTATTCGATAATAACCACAAAGCATATATTTCATGATAAAAATCAGCATATCATATAAATAACATCAATTAACTTAAAAATAATGATTATGTTACATTATTTACACATGAACTTACCTTAGGGCAAAATATTTGGAACCGAGCCTATTCCTCGACAACTTTGTTTTTCCCTCGTTCACGACTTGAATCTCATTTTTCTTGATCTAAAATAGCACATTTGCTCATTTAATACTCACATTATCAAAATAGTCCTTAATTCAAATTTTGAAAAAATTACAATTTTACCCCTAAACTTTTACATATTTACACTTTTGCCCTAAAGCTCGAAAATTAAACTTTTTCCATAATTCTTATGTTTTAGGACATGCTGATCATTTATTTACTAACAGCAACCTCAAATTCCCACTATAACATGTACTTATGAACAATAGGTATTTTTACCGATTAAGCCGTTTTACTCGTTTTTACTTAAAACCGAGTAGCACAAGTTGTTTAACATAATTTAAAACCTCATATTCTATCATAAAACATCAAAATACACAATTATTCAACATGGGTCAATTTTTGAAATCAAACCCTAGCTCAAATAAATGGTAGAAATAGAGAAATCATGTTATCGGGATTTTAAAAACGTAAAAATCATTAAAAACGGGGCTAGAACGGACTTACAATCGAGATTGGAAGCTTGAAAAACCCTAGCCATGGTTTCTCCATGCTATTTTCGGCCTTGAGGAAGAAGATGAGCAAAAATTGGCTTTTAATTTGATTTTTAATTCATTTAATCACTAAATGACCAAAATGCCCCTAACTTAAAAATATTTTTTTTCCACCCATTTCATGTTCATTTTTGTCCAATAAATTAACCAATGGTCTAATTACCATTTAAGGACCTCCAATTTAATTTTCATAACAATTGGACACCTCTAACATATAGAACTCAACTTTTGCACTTTTTACAATTTAGTCCTTTTGACTAAATTGAGTGCCCAAACGTCAAAATTTTCGTACGAAATTTTTTCACAAAATAATTTCATAAAAATGTAAACCAGAAAAATATAAATAAAACACATTTCAATTTAACACCTTTACCATTTGACAAAAATGCCCTTAATGCCTTTCTTTGTAATTTTTCATGTACAAGCCCATTTTTGTCCAAAATTTTAGAAATTGGTAAAATTTCTATTTAAGACCTCCTAATTAATATTCCAAAGCAATTTCATACTAAAAGATTCTAGAATGCAAATTTTGCAACTTATTCGATTTAGTCCCTAATTTCAAATTAAGCACTTTATGTATAGAATTTCTTCACGAAATTTTCACACAATCATGCAATCATATCATAAACCTCAAAATAATTATAAAATAATTATTTCTATCTCAAATTTGTGGTCACGAAACCACTATTCCGATTAGGCCCTAATTCGGGATATTACAACTCTCCCCCCTTTAAGGATTTTCGTCTTCGAAAATCTTACCTGTAAACAGATGTGGGTATTGATTCCTCATAGTTTCCTCAAGCTCCCATGTAGTCTCTTCTACCCCGAAGGTACTTGGTGTTCAGCTTTCACTTGTTGACAAATTAGGCATTTCAATACAAACTCCGATATATCTCTTTTCATTCCATTCCACCAATACATTTTTTTCAAGTCATTATACATTTTCGTACTGCCTGGGTGAATCGACAAACAACCATTATGTGCTTCATGCAAGATCTTTTGAATCAACTCATCATTTTTCGGTACACAAATTCGATTTTTAAACATCAAGCAACCATCAGAACCGATTCTGAAATCTGACTCTGTATTAACCTCACATTGCTTTCTTTTCGCTTGCAAGTCTTCATCGCTTTTCTGAGCTTCACAAATCTCTCGTAAAAACATTGGTCTTGTTTTCAAGTCGGCTAGAATCGAACTATCATCTGACACCATCAACTGAGTATTCATAGCTCCCAAAGCAAACAACAATTTTCTACTCAAGGCATCGGCAACCACATTCGCTTTTCCTGGATGGTAATCAATCACAAGCTTGTAATCTTTTAACAATTCTAACCATCTCCGTTGTCTCAAATTCAAGTCTTTCTGTGACATCAAGTATTTAAGACTTTTGTGGTCAGTATATACTTGGCACTTTTCTCCATACAGATAATGTTGCCAAATCTTCAAAGCAAACACTATAGCAGCCAGTTCCAGGTCATGAGTCGGATAATTCCTTTCGTGAGATTTTAACTGCCTCGAATCATAAGCCACAATCTTTCCTTCTTACATAAGTACACATCCCAAACCATTTCGAGAAGCATCACTATACACCACAAATTCTTTACCTGACTCAGGTTGTACCAACACTGGTGCTTCAGTCAATAACTTTTTCAATTTCTCAAAACTCTGTTGACACTCTTCTGTCCACTCAAATTTAACATCCTTGCGGAGTAATCTAGTCATAGGAGCAGCAATTATAGAAAATCCATTTACAAACCATCGATAATATCCAGCTAGCCCTAAGAAACTTCTAACCTTGGTTACATTCTTTGGTGGTTTCCATTCAACAATAGCTGAAATTTTACTGGGATCAACTTGTATACCATCACCTGAAACAATATGACCCAAAAATCCAACTTCCCGAAGCCAAAATTCACTTTTACTAAACTTGGCATATAACTGCTTGTCTCGCAAGGTTTGCAAAACTATCCTCAAGTGCTCAGCATGCTCGGTCTCATCTTTCGAATAAATCAGGATATCATCTATAAATATTACAACAAATTTGTCCAAGTATGGTCGAAATATGCGATTCATCAAATCCATAAACATAGCAGGAGTATTTGTTTACCCTAATGGTATAGCTAAAAATTCATAATGACCATACATTGTTCTAAAAGCAGTTTTAGGCACATCTGACTCTTTTACTTGCAGCTGGTAGTATCTAGACCTCAAGTCAATATTTGAAAATCCATGTCGCTCCTTTCAACTGATCAAGCAAATCATCAATTCTCGGCAATGGATACTTGTTCTTGATTGTCACCTTGTTTAATTGTCGATAGTCAACACACAATCTCATAGAACCATCCTTCTTTTTCACAAATAATACAGGAGCACCCCAAGGCGAAAACTCGGTCTCACAAAGCCTTTGTCAATCAACTCTTACAACTGCGACTTTAATTCTTTCAACTCTGTTGGTGCCATTCTATACAGAGCAATCGAGATCGGAGCTGTTTCCGGTATCAAATCAATACCAAATTCTACTTCTCTGACTGGAGGCAAACCCGGCAACTCCTCTGGGAATACATCCGCAAACTAACACACAGTCGGCACTGATTCCACTTTCTTTTCAATTTCTTTTGTATTCAACACATACGCTAAATAAGCTTCATAACCCTTTCTCAAATATCTCTGAGCCGACATTGAAGAAATCACACTAGACAATGCCTCTGATTTATCTGATTCAACCCACAGAATCTCACCATTTTCACACTTTAATTCAATAACTTTTTGTTTACAATTTATTATAGCATCATGCAATGTCAACCAATCCATACCCAAGATAACATCAAATTCATCAAACGGCAACAACATCAAGTCGGCAAGAAAATAATAACCCCGAATCATTAAAGGACATTTCTTGCATACTTTATCAACTATGACACATTTGCCTAACGGGTTTGACACTTTAATCATAAATTCTGTGTTCTCAACAGGTATATTCATACTAGACACCAATTTCATGCACACATATGAATGAGTAGAACCGGGATCAATTAAAGCAGTAATATTAACATCATAAAGAGAAAATATACCAGTAATCACGTCGGGTGAGAAAGCATCTTCACGTGCTTTTATGGCATAAGTTCTAGCTGGAGCTCTTGCTTCAGGTTTACCTGCTGAATCTCTGACTATATTCTTGCTGCTTGCTTCATTCCCAGCTTTTCTCGAATACCTTCCTTTCGAGTCTGCGCCACTAGTTTTTGCACTCTGAAATTTTTCTTTTTCAATTTTCTCTGGGCAGTCTCTAATAAAATGATCCGGAGAACCACATCGAAAACATTCATTTGCTCTACACGGACCAAAATGATTTCTACCACACCGCTGGCACTCGGGCTTAACAAATCTCGAATTCCCTACACTAGTTGCAGAAGTAGTCTGGGACTTAGGACCCACATTTTGCTTCCTAGAATTCCAATATGATTGTCCAACTGAAACTTGGGAACGAGGATTCATATTTCTTGATTTTTTGGGTTGCTGTAAGGGTGCACTGCTCATCGGTCTTTTCTTCCAATTTCGTATCTCAGATTCTATCTTTTTCTTCTCTTTAATTAGTTCTTCAGCCTTACAAGCCTGATCAACAAGTACTACCATTTCTTTTAATTCAAGAATTCCAACAAATACTTTTATGTCTTCATTAAGTCCATCTTCAAATTGTCTACACATTTTAGCCTTTGAAGGAACACATTCTCTAGCGTACTTACTCAACCGAACAAACTCCCTTTCGTATTTGGTAACTGTCATGTTGCCTTGTCTCAATTCAAGAAACTCCTTAAGCTTCTAATCAACAAATCTTTCACTGATGTACTTCTTCCGAAATTCTTCTAGAAAGAACTCCCAAGTCACGTTCTCTTTCGGTACCACAGAAACCAATATCTTCCACCAATAATAGGCTGAATCCCTCAGCAAAGATATAGCACATTTCAAGCATTCTTCAAGTGTGTAAGACAATTCATCAAATACCCGGATAGAATTCTCAAGCCAGAACTCTGCTTTCTCGGCATCATCATCCACATTAGCTCTGAATTCTTCAGCCCCTAATTTACGAATTTTATCTAATGGAGTTCTTTGAAATTTCATCATATCCACACCCTGAGGCATCGGGGGTACAAGTTAAGGAATTGGGGGAGGTGGAGGAGGTTGTGCATTCGGGTTCATATGAACGAACTCAGTATACCATGCATTTATCATCTGGAGAAAGGCTTCCCGAGCCCCTCCTCCTCCTCCTTAACCAACAGTAGGAGGTGGATTTTTAGTCAGCATCGCCCCTTCAGCCGGAGCTGGTGCATTACTCTCTACATCATCAGCCACAGCTGGATTGGGATCCATTTACTATAAAAAAATCATTTAAAAGGTCAGAAGTCGTCACACTATCACATTATGTATATATGGCATGTATAGCAAAACCTGTACAAACAACACGTTAGTCCGAGAACCGACTAAACCTACTCTGATACCACCAAATGTAACGCCCTCTTACTCGAGACCGTCGCCGAAGTCGAGCTTGAGGTGTTTTTAAACTTAATTTATCATTTAAACAACTTTAAATCATTTATTTTAACTTTCGAAATAAGCTGTCCTTCTGCATCATAGTCGCTAAAAAAATCATATCTCGAGTTACAAAACTCGAAATTTGAATCCGTAAATTTTCTCTGAAACTAGACTCATATGTATATCTACTATTTTTTTTCTAGAATTTTTGGTTGGGCCAATTAGTACAGTTTATTAGTTAAAGTTACCCCTATTTCAGAACTCGACTGCACTGACCTCTACTTACTACAAACCACTTTTCTCTCTGTAAAAAATTCACATGACTATGCCATTTGTTTCTCTTAAAACTAGACTCAATAAGAAATCTGGGCATATAAAGTATGACTCCTAATTATTTTTGTACAAGTTTTAGTGAATTTCTAAATTCATAATAGGGGATTTAGAAATTGCTCTGACCCTGTTCCACCAAAACCAAAATATCTCACGTTACTGTTGCTGAAAAATTCTATTTTATAACAAAGTTCATCTTTTTATGGATTTTTATGGACTAAGTAACACATTAAACAAACATGACACCAAATATAATCTAGATTGGCCATTCCAATCGCTAATCATTTCCAAGCATTTCCTTACCAAACCATCACCATACCAGAAGATTATTTACACAAAATTATTATAATGCTATACATGCCATATTCAAAATACAAGCCATTATACCAAATTGTCTCGGATAGTGTGATCGTTCCTTCGACCCTTCCCGATTTCCGAGCTAGCTTGTCAAAACTACAATGAATGAAAAGAAGGGAGTAAGCATAAATGCTTAGTAAGTTCACATGCAAATAACAAGTAACATAACAAATCAATTATACCAAATAACACTAGCATGGTATCACCAAAACAATATCACATTTTTAATCATCATTTATCATTTTACCACATTATTGTTGTTGTATCGAGTTTCAACCCGAGGGTTAAGTACATACCTGTCCAAAGTGTCCATTTCACAACACTTATCAAAATGACACTTGCATCTTGAGTGTTCTTCCATTTCACTAGGGTTTTACCCGTTGAACGCATCGGAATATAACTCGGATACATGGATAATTTGCACATAAGTGCCACATATGTAATCAAACGACCATGTAACCCGCCCATAAGCAAACTCGGACTCAACTCAACGAGCTCGGGCGTTCGCATCCATAAGTGAACTCGGACTCAACTCAACGAGTTCGGATGCCTAGTTACATCTCACGAACTCGGACTCAACTCAACGAGTTCGGATGCCCAACCATCCTAGTGACATGTCACTTGTATCCTAATCTATTCCTAAGGTTCAAACGGGATTTTCCTCAATCACATATCCTTGCCATCTTCCACAGAATACCGAAACCAATACTTGGTAGCAATTTTTATTTAACAAGTAGCACACATAATTTGCATATTATTCGATAATAACCACAAAGCATATATTTCATGATAAAAATTAGCATATCATATAAATAACATCAATTAACTTAAAAATAATGATTATGTTACATTATTTACACATGAACTTACCTTAGGGCAAAATATTTGGAATCGAGCCTATTCCTCGACAACTTTGTTTTTCCCTCGTTCACGACTTGAATCTCGTTTTTCTTGATCTAAAATAGCATATTTGCTCATTTAATACTCACATTATCAAAATAGTCCTTAATTCAAATTTTGACAAAATTACAATTTTACCCCTAAACTTTTGCATATTTACACTTTTGCCCTAAAGCTCGAAAATTAAACTTTTTCCATAATTCTTATGTTTTAGGACATGCTGATCATTTATTTACTAACAGCAACCTCAAATTCCCACTATAACATGTACTTATGAACAATAGGTATTTTTACCGATTAAGCCGTTTTACTCGTTTTTACTTAAAACCGAGTAGCACAAGTTGTTTAACATAATTTAAAACCTCATATTCTATCATAAAACATCAAAATACACAATTATTCAACATGGGTCAATTTTTGAAATCAAACCCTAGCTCAAATAAATGGTAGAAATAGAGAAATCATGTTATCGGGATTTTAAAAACGTAAAAATCATTAAAAACGGGGCTAGAACGGACTTACAATCGAGCTTGGAAGCTTGAAAAACCCTAGCCATGGTTTCTCCATGCTATTTTCGGCCTTGGGGAAGAAGATGAGCAAAAATTGGCTTTTAATTTGATCTTTAATTCATTTAATCATTAAATGACCAAAATGCCCTTAACTTAAAAATATTTTTTTTCCACCCATTTCATGTTCATTTTTGTCCAATAAATTAACCAATGGTCTAATTACCATTTAAGGACCTCCAATTTAATTTTCATAACAATTGGACACCTCTAACATATAGAACTCAACTTTTGCACTTTTTACAATTTAGTCCTTTTGACTAAATTGAGTGCCCAAACATCAAAATTTTCGTACGAAATTTTTTCACAAAATAATTTCATAAAAATGTAAACCAGAAAAATATAAATAAAACACATTTCAATTTAACACCTTTACCATTTGACAAAAATACCCTTAATGCCTTTCTTTGTAATTTTTCATGTACAAGCCCATTTTTGTCCAAAATTTTAGAAATTGGTAAAATTTCTATTTAAGACCTCCTAATTAATATTCCAAAGCAATTTCATACTAAAATATTCTAGAATGCAAATTTTGCAACTTATTTGATTTAGTCCCTAATTTAAAATTAAGCACTTTATGCATAGAATTTCTTCACGAAATTTTCACATAATCATGCAATCATATCATAAACCTCAAAATAATTATAAAATAATTATTTCTATCTCGAATTTGTGGTCACGAAACTACTATTCCTATTAGGCCCTAATTCGGGATATTAACTAAAAGTGACGAGCAAAAATGAAAGAGATGATTTAGGAACATGAAAGAAAAGAAGAGGGAGAGTCTAGGGGGAAAATTCGACAGAAAGGTGAAGAGCAAAATGTCAGAAGGAGAAGAATTTTCAGGAAAAAGAAAATAGAAAATTGAAAAGAAAATATTTTTATCTTTTTGATAACTTCTTAAATTATCTCAACTCTCCTAGATTCATTCAACCCAACTCCCCACTACTTAGGACTCTATAACAACTGGAACTCTTTTAAACGACCGAGCCAAAAATTTAACATCCTTGCTCACACAAGGATTCGAACACACGACCTTTAGCAACCTAACACTCCACTTAACAACCAGACCAGTAAGCTTATTTTGATATAATTTTACAATTAATCAAATATAAACCCACTGAACAAGGATAAGGCTTAAGTCAGAAAAATTCCAAAATTTGCTAAAGTCAAGGCTTAAACTTAGGACCTCTTATGTACACCCAGAATACTTAATCATTGAAGCAAATAGATATTTGTGTCACACTTTTGTAGAAGCAAAAATAGAAATTTTGGGGTGTTACAAGTTGGAGGTCCCAAGTTCAAGTTTCAACCTTTACAAAATAAGTTAATTTTTTGCAAATTCTTTTTTTTTTGTTGGCATCCAAGTTTAGTAAACCTAGGTATAAATACAAATTTTTATCAAAATAATCAGCCTTTTAACCTATATTCTTTTACCTTAGCCGTCTCTAACCCCCTCTCCCTTTCTTCAGCTCTATTTTTTTTCTTTTCCCTTTTTCCTCTATTGTTTTCATTGCCTACACCTCTCATTTTATCATCACCATCTTCTTTTTTTTTGCATCAAGATTGTGCACCATCTCCTTTGCTATATTGCTGCAATTTTCTCTAAATTAAATTAGCCCTAAATCTGAAATTTTGAACTCCAAGATTGATCCCAAACATCGCCTAGAAGTGCCATTGCTGTTTCTCTCAACTAGCTTGTGTAAGGTCTCTTCTCTCTTCAATATCTTAATTAATATTGTCCATTAAAAACCAAAATTTCCAGATCTGAAATTTAAGGGATTTTAAATTTTTTTTTGAATGTATTTTTCCAGATTTTAATGAGGTTTCAAATTATTTTAAAATTCAGCCCTAATTTCGACCACTATAGGCGGCGGTGCGTGTGCATATGTGTAGAATAGAGGATTGTTTTGTTGCTTGAATCTTGCCCAATTAATTCCAGCCCTAATTTGAGTTCTTGAACCCTTCTAATCATCTATTAAACCCATGTTAATTAGGGAAAAAACATTCTTGATCGTTTGGGCATTCGGATCTCACAAATCGGGAAGTGTAAGTGCGGTTAAGTGTAAAATTAATTGTTGCTTTGACAAAGTTGTAGCGTTAATGTTATGGATTGATTAAATGAAAGAATTGAATAATTATTAGCTACTAATTTTCCAGTATATTATGGAATTAGGTGCTGATCCAAATGCCTCGAATCAATCGTAAAGCTAAAGAATGATCAGACGTATGGTTCGCATCGATGCAAGGTAAGGAATTGAACTAGTTGAATTCGTAAATAGTTATTAATTCGACAATTGGTTTGAACCCATAAGTGGGTAATTGGGAGTTGGCTAAGTTTTAAATTGATTTAATTTATATTGAATTTTGGTTTAGGATCGGATAAAGGTTTATTAAGGAAAATTAGAAGATTCACTAGGGTGCTGCGAGAGAGCGAAAAATGAGGTGTGGGTCCTAAACTTGTAAGATTTGTTTGATAATGATAAATGTTAGGTTATATTTGATAATTAGCTTGCTAATTGGTTTGGCATAATAGCTAAAATAATAGTTTTGTGAGTGGCCGAACCAGGTACGTTTCGAGCCTTAAAAGATTGATGTGTTGGCAAAATTGCTAGTTTGACTGTATGAATGTGTAATTGAGATTGTTATGTATAGTTATATTATACGGTATGAGAATGTTGGATGGAATGGTATGAAATGTTGAGATATTATTTTTATGCATAATTTATGTTGGATGGAATGGTATGAAATGTTGAGATATTATTTTTATGCATAATTTAGATGCATGAAATATTTACTATGATTGATATACGTGAGGTTGCTATTAGTTCACAATGAAAATTGTAAAGTATGTGAATGGAACAATATTGTTAGATACCATCTTAATGGTAACTTGAAAATTGGAACACTGTTTCCTTTCTCTGAAAGTATGTAATTATTGAGAACATGTTGAACATGTCGAATAAATGTGAAAAGTATTGAAATGTGATTGAGTATGAATTTATATGACATATTGCATGTGCATTGGGATGGGATTTTATGGTTGACGGAGGAATTCCGTGGAGTACGGCGGCATATTAAGTCCGCATATATTTTTAGTCAGTACCCTGCATTTGGAGTACAGAGGGGATTGGCGATTATATCGCAATATATATTTGGCAGTTTCACTACATTATTGATTATTGGTGGTTTTACCACATCGAGCATTGCTCACATATGTTGGAGTTTGGCAGACGGGTTCTGGGGAACTCGTGGTGTAGTGGATGGTATGGGTAGGATCTCACATGTGCATTTTTCACGATCATGTGCATTTGAAAATTATTATTGTTGATGTTTAATTATGCTATTGGTACCTCTATGAAGTTGCCTGTATGAATGCTTAATACTTGTTTAGACTCACACTGAGCTTGTTAAGCTCACCCCATTATCTCAACTTCTCAGGTAATGATCGTACTTAGAACTGGAATTGGCAAGTGGACGTACAGCGGACCTCGGACTTTACTTCGTCATATTATTTTAACTAAATTATATTTTTAGGTTATTTTATTATTATTATTTGGTTTTGGATTGTAAAGTTTCTTTAAACTATGGTTTGGGACTGATCGAGATTTTAGGGTTTTTCATACATGCATGATGCACATATTTGGTATAGGTACATGGTTTTTTATAATATGTTGAAATGGACTATGCATGACATATGACTAAATTAATAATTTGACTAGTAATGGTACATTTCTATTGTTAAAAAGATAACAAAATCATTTTTGCAAAAGCAACGCCGTCAGTAAGGTTTTACAAAAACTCACCTAATTCGCTAAAGTGATTTAAGCATAGTTGGACTAAGTAAATGGACATTTTCCAAAGCTAAAAATAAAAACCACAGTTTTATAAAAAGAAGTACCTGAAGGTTTTTAACTATCATTAGGGTAAGTTCGACACTAATGTGTCCAGTGTGGCCTTCCCGATTTGACCATAATGTTTAGGCCGGGTTTGGGAGGTGATAGCGATAATGTTTGAACTAAAGGTGGGATGTAGAGTTGATCCCATTCCCTTTTGATCTTGCAAGAATTAGTATTTATAGGTGAATGGGGACTTGGAATAGATCCCTCATTGCATGATTGCCTCCTTTATAAAATTTAATTTTGAACCAGGTTAGAGTATTGTTGTTGGAAAAACAGATTTGGAAAATGCAATAGAAAAAAAATTTAGGGAAAAACCAAAGTTTTAAATTTTTTTTCCAAAACAAGATCTTGGTTGTGATATCTAAATTAATAAATACTTAATCAAAATTAAACTGTTTCAATTCGTTTAGGATGAGTGCTTCGACCGAGTAGTCTTTTTCGCTATCCTCAAGCTCACGTCTGCCAAGTGTGGGCTCACTTCGAATAAAAAAAATTTTCACAAAAATTACTAGTGGGGTAATTTTATAATTTCTTTAAACTTTTGGGTCAAGTTGTAAATTAAAAAAATATCTCTAGAAATTTTCTGAAATAATCTCTTTAGAGAATTTTCTCTCTACAACTTTCTCTTGAATTCAAGTGGGTGTAAAATAATAACCCAAGGCTCTCTTTATATATTAGATTAAATTTAATATTATCTTGATAAATATTAGATTAAATTTAATATTAAATATTATTAAAATAATAGAATGTTTATCTCCAAGATAAACATTAAATTAAATTTAATATGAAGATAATCACTTTAATATTAAATTAATAAAATGCTATTAAGAGAATTATTAAATTACATTTAATATTAAATTATTAAAATAATATTAATTTTGGAATAGTTAATCTAAAATCAAATTCTCCGGCAAAGCCCAGTAGTAGTGTAACTCTTCCACTACTCAACCACCAAACACTAACCACCGCCGGCATCTGGTGGTGCAGGTGCGGCACCCTTATGGCACCCCGAGCCGATTCAGCTACTGTAGGTTTGGTCTGGGTCTGTGACAACTCGGCCGTTCCAGTTTAGCCATCGGTTGGACTGTCGGCCTGGTTTTACATATCGTGCCCAATTCGACCAGTTTTTGGGTTTTGGTCTCGGTTTTGGGCTCTTGGACCTAATTTACTATCTCAGGTCTAATTTTCAAGTTCAATTACCCATTGGGCCAATTGTCCGACTTGAAAATTAATTTCCAAAAATATCATATTAATTTGAATTAATTTGATTACTTTAATTGTACTTAATCAAAATTAATTTTACCAAAAATCACTTAGATTTTTCAAATTAAATTTTCAAAAAAAATTCTTTAATCAAATTATCTAGTTGAACAATTCTCACGACCTCCTAATTTAATTCTATATCAAATAAATAAACTCAAGTAAATTATTTCTAAAGTCATAAAATTTTCTTCTGATTCAAATGCAGTCCGATCAAGCTTTTGTTGAACTAGCGGAAGGACTAATCGAACATATATAATAGGCTCTAGTAATTATAATTATGTCCAAAAGCATCGTTCCAATAATTTGTAATTACTTAATGATGGAGTCAATCCACAAGAAGTATCATGACTGAAAGCTCCTTATTGTATACTCTTTACGAAAGCAATTTAACCAACTACTTTGTTCAATGATCTCGTCATGTGTGTGTTACCCTCATATGATATCATTGATTCCTTTGAGTTAAATTCATTCACTCAATACAATCCTATTTTATCTCATTGTCACCATTGTGTCTTCTTAATGATTAATATGATCATTGTTAACAAATGACTGTGATAAATTGCTAGTTTGAGAACAAGCAACCCGCGGTCATGTTCTATATTTATGAACCCACACAATGTCAATGAGAGGATATCATTAACTCTTTAATTGAGCTATGAATTCCATTGTTGCTAGTAGAACCATGCCATACACAAGTCATGTACCCAACATACTGGCTATGGGCTCGATCATCTTTAGAGCATAAGCCTCCACTTATATAAAAATACATAAGTTGCATATGCATAGTCAATGACTAGTTCAGGATTTAGGTAAATCACACCATGAACATTACAAGTGAATTAAATCACAAATGGATTTAGGATTAATTTATCTTGGGTCCAATCCAATGTATCATTCTACCGATGAATACATCTTTGTCTCTACTTGTGGAGTTAACTGTTTTGATAGCCAAGACTAGTCATCTCCCCAATTGAAATTGTAGACGACATAATAATCCTTCTCAGCGTTTGAATCAAATGCTCAATTTGATTCATTTACAGGATTATGAACTTATTTTTTAGATTATTTATTGAAGTAAGTTGCCTTTCTCATAATGTAAACATTTTTACAATGCAACTTATCTTCAGTTTGAATTTAGACAATCAATAAGTTAATATTTGCTTGCACAATATGCATGCAAAATATAAAAGACATAACAGTGAAATGTAAAATTAACTTTATTATTTATTCATCGTTTAAATAAATAGAAAATAATTACATATTTACTACAATATAAACATATTTTTTAATAATTGTCTGATATTTTTAAAATTGGTGAACTTAAAAAATTAAAAACATTGATGAGATTGAATTTAATGCGAGTGAAGGCAATATTTTGATGCCTTCGCGACAACATTTACTTCCACAATACTCTCATCATGACACGGTTGCTCATTTATGAGAGCTATAAAAGGTATAAAAATTTTAATCTATTAAATTTGAAGAAGAAATATCATATTCAATAGTTGAGAGCCTTTCACTTTCATATCTCAAATCTCAACCAAACAACACTGTTTTAAACGACTTTTGAATATTAGCTTCTAAAGGTTGATAAAAAATATTTTGGCAGGTTGATCTTTATTATTATTATTTAGATATGTATTTCAATTTGATAGATTAAACAAGCACTTTGAATTCTTAGCTAGAGATTTAAATTAAATATTTTGTAGTTAATAACATTTTTGTATGTATTAAAGTAAAAGATAAAAGTTGTACAAGCCCAAATTTGTCCGGGCCCTTTATAAACCTAACTCGGCCCAATTAAACCAACCCATTGCTAAAACCCAACCCAGTTACAATAAACTCAAACCCGATGGCCAATTACATACCCAAACCCAATATCAGCCCAAACCAAAACCCAGTAGTCAAATTAGGGTTTCAGAAAACCTGAAACCCTAGCCAACCACCCGTCACCTCCACCAACTGCTGGCCACCTGCCCTCTGCAGAGATGACAAAAGAAAAGGCAGAAATAGTAGCAAGAAAAACAAATAAAGAACTTTGTAAAGTGGCTATAAATAGCCCATTAATATGTAGTGTAAAGACAGACAGAGATTGAAATAACAAAAAATAGAGAACAATCAAGAGAAACTTGAAAGGTGCTTTTTTTAATACTTGCTTTTATTTTTTCGAAATAATCTGTAAATAAATAATAAAACCCACCTTTGATTCGTCGCTCTTGCATCGTTGAGGCTTCTAGAAATCCAAAGTTTGTGAATCCTACGTGGATTCTAACCGGGGTTGGAAGAATAACGACAGAGGCTCACGGCGATTCCCTTCTTCTCTTCTGTCCGTTCTTTTTATTTATTTTTCTCGGTAAATCTGGGCATTCTAAACATTTGTAAAAAGGGAACAAAGAAAAGGGGATTGAAAGGGTCGGAAATGACCGCTTTCTTGTGGCCTTAACCACTATACACGGTGGTGCCACAATAGCGGCGGCGATGATGGGTCTCAAACCCTAGCACTGCAGTAGAAAGAAAAACGGATGGGGGGTTTCTTTTTGTTTTACCATAAATAAAAAAAAAATTTAGATTTATAAAGGGTGTTAAATGGCACCGTTTAGGGCCTTCTTCAGTGGCCCTAAAATGGTGCTGTATAGGGCCTCTGATTCGAGCGACCCGACCCGTACCTGGGGGGATCCGCGTGTTTCCAAGAAATGGGCGATTTGCCCTTCGGTCCTCTTGCATTTTCCCTTCACTTATTTGGTACGATTTTGCTTTTCTATTATTTTTGAAATCCCCCTAGAATTTATCCTCTGTTCCATCTTGGTCCCCTCTAGGCGCTGCGTGTGAAGGGCCTGGGATATTTGCTCTTATGGTCCCTGTTCCCTTGCACATGTTCCACTATGGTCCCTGACTTTTTTTTATACTCTATGATTTGCTACAGCTTCAATTAGATCCTCAATCATCCCTTTTTTTATAAACTGTTTAAAATGTTCGTATTTCAAATTATTTCACGTATGTTATTTATTTTAAATTACATAACTAATTCATTCTAAACCTTTATATATAGTATTTATTTTAATGTATACATACATATGTGTATTATTTAGCTTAAATTATTTCTTTTTAATATCTTAAATTAATTTTCTTTTTACTGTTTCATTCTAAAACTTTCCTCTTTCACGTATTATATTATTAGACAATTTTACTTGTTTACAAACCACCCATTATCTTATTTTAATCTTTAAATGTTAATTATTTTTAAATTATTTCATACTACTCACCTTAAATCGCTTTGTATTATTTATTTAGAATTCATTTTCATATATTATTTATTTAAATTTTTTATCACTTATTCGAATTGTCTAATATATCTCATCTTAAACTATATTCGCTTATTTAAAAAAAAAAACGTTTGTTATTATTCATGTAAATTTTCTTATACTATTTATTTCACATTTTATATATACGTATATATACATTACCTATTTAAACTCTTCATATATTATCTGTTAGTGTGTTGTTGACTTTTCTTTTATTATTTGTTTCAAACTTATTCTTAAATAGTTTTCACATTTTTTTAATTGGCTCTCTATATATATTATTTTATTCATTTATCTATTTATTTTATTCTTTCGATGCATGATATTTATTTCATTATTATTATTGATATTATCTTTATTTGTTTTTACCTTAATGTTTACTCTATTTTCATTGATCGTTAATGTTGATATGATATGCATCATGTGATTATTGCTGTCATACGTGTTAGGAGTTGCTTACTAGCTTATTTACATTGACATTATCCACTTGCTTAAGATTTTATTCACATATCATTTTTAAATATTTCGTTAATTTTCATCCTAAAATTTGTAAAAGGAAAACCTAGAAAATAAAGGCAATGTTTCGTATTTGGGAAATGTGAGAGTCGTGCCCTACCGTACTGGGTTTCAGTTTCTCTCATTTGACCTAAATGACCGAATATCCCTCTAAAAATGCTAAAATACGAGTTTTGAAAATCAAAAGACGAACTTATTCTCGAGGGTTTAAAATGTTGTGTCCTAACGTACTGGATGTGGCATTTTATTACTTCGAGATAAAAAAGTCTTTAACACCTGTTCCGATTTACTCAAACAAATTCTTCATAAAAATCAACATTAATAATTAAAAAAATGGGCTCGTAATTTTTTAAAATCATTTCAAGTTTTTGACATTTAAACATTAACTAATCAATTAGGTACCAATTTTGGGTGTGACGAGGGTGCTAATCCTTCCTCGCACGTAACCGACTCCTGAACCCAATTTCTCAAAATTTCGTAGACCAAAATTGCCGTTTTAGTAAACCAAAACATTTTATTAAAATGACCAAATTGCAAGGTGACCTGATCACACCTTATAAAAAAAAATTGGTGGCGACTCCCGTTTTTTCGTTTTCATTTTCAAAACCAAAGTCGATCACCGTTTTCAAAAATGGTTTCGACAAAAGTATTTTAAGCAAAATTTTATTTTATTATTTTTTTATGTCAACTTTCACGTCAACATAAAATCAATCGGTTTAAAAGTTAGAAATATTGTCAATTAAATCTTAGCTCGATTGGTGTAGACATTGTTACCAATGTAGGAGGACGTAGGTTCGGATGTATTGAAGCGCATTATCCTCCTATTTATGAGTTGAATAAGAGTTATGAGTAGTTTTAAATATTATATCAAAAAGAACAGATATGATCAAACCTATAATTAAATAATTTAAAAAATATATATATTCTTAATTTAATCAAAATAAAATAATTTCATGAATAACTATCGATGAATAATCTTTAAAAAAAAAAAGTCTCTAAGAATAAATGCTTGATATATTAAAGTTTTAAATTTTATATTGTTTAAGATATACACTTGGTTTCTTTGAAGTCAATAATAGGAGGGAGTTTTAATCTTGAACAAATGAATGATAAAGTCTATATCAATGATGATATTGATATTTTTATTTCATAAGTAAACTATCGATTTAATTATTAGATTATCCCTATCAACAAATAAATGCTACTTTTGAAGATTAATATATATATATATATATATATATATATATCAACCAAAATTCTAGTACCTATACACATTAGCATATTCAATCTCCAAAAACCTCAAAAATCTCATATTTTTTAATGAAATATTTAATCCATTGGTACAATTTTTTTTAGATATCTATAACTGTAAATTATTGTTCATATCATAAAAAATGTTAGATGTATGGTAAATTAAGCATATTATATTTTTAAAGAAAAATAAAAGAATTTAATTTCAAACATTAAAAATAACCTTATGGGTTATTACTTGGTTAGATGAAATTCCTTAACTCTTCAACTTAAGAAGTAATCATGTGCTTTATTTATTTAATTTTTTACTTTTTTAAAATATCAATTAATATATCAAATAATAACCTAACATTATTGGTAGCCATAATAACAAACACCTTGAATATTAGTGTTCATAAATGCATAAAATATACCCACAAAATCAATATCAAGTAGGAACAACTAAAGAAATACCCACCAAATGTTAGTTTAATTTATCTTATTATTTTGGTCAACAGTTTACAATTCATTTAATCATTTGAAAGGTAAAACTCAAAATTAAATTAATCAGATGTAAGCTGATGTGAGACAATTCAGTAAAAAAAGAAAGGAAATTAAAAAATACCATAGAAATGGACAAATAAATCAATAAAATTAGGAAAGCACTTTTTTTTTTTAATTTCACATAAATTACAATTATTTATGTTTCTTTTTTATTTACTTATCTTGACTCTTGGTAAAATTTTCAAATTAAAAGTACGATTGATTTGACATTATGAAATTATATTACATTATCATGTAAAAATTTAAAACAAATTAAAATTTTTTTCTAATTTTTAATATTTTGTATTGTTTATATTTTTAAAATTTAAGTGATGATGTGATACAATTTTAGAGTATTATATCATCATATTTTTAAAAAATTCTAGTTCAAAGATTAAATTAAAAAAATTGTAAAATTTTAAAACTAATATAAATTTAAAAAATTAAATTCAAGAACTAAATATTATTTTAAATTTTTAAATTTTTTTTGATAGCTCAGAAAATAGAAAACTTCAAAAAGACTAACCAAGGTAAGGGCCCACACCTAGTCATTTATTTATTTTTAAAGAAATTTTTGCAAGTATATACTAAATATAATCAAATTGAAATATAAAATATATTCTGATAAATTTAAGTTGATATAAATTTGGAGAAATCTCAAGTATGATACAATTCAAATTTGAATGTTCAAAGACACAGAATTTTAATAGTAATTTATATTAAATTTTAAAAATATATAAGAATTGGACATAAGTTAAGTCTTAAATTTATATAATTTAGATTATTAATATATTAAAATGCTTGTAAAATATTTACGTATATATGATTATTATAATAATATATAAATACACCAATATATTCAGATCTGGCAAGTGGCAGCCCATGTGATGAAAGCAAAGTAGAAAACATTGGTTTAAATATGGGACCATTTGTATTGTCCAATATCTACATTACAAGGTAAATTATATCCAAGTGATGACAATTTAATGTCAATAACATTTATCTGTTATCCATATTTGGAAAGTGGAGCAGGTCCACATTACCTGTCAGATTGTCACCCAAATCCAAAAAGAAAGATGAAATTTCCCTGTGATGTAAGCACCAATTTCACCAAAGATATATATTATTTGTTTCCATCTAAGTGGGGGGAATATGTATAGGCATCAACCATCACATATATGGTACACATCTGATGTGCATATATCAGGAAGTACAGAGTTTGCTTACACCTTCTGTTTAAACTTAGAAACCAATATATGCTTTGGATTTTGATAAAAGTATGATGATGTTTTTTTAATTAGAAATTTAATTATATTTTACCTTATTTATGTAGAAATGAAAAACTAATCTCTTTACATTAGACTAAAGAGTAAATTAGTCTTTTGTTAAAAATTTTATCGTTTTCTACTATTAAAAACTGGTCCATGTATATATGTTAATATGAGTTGTACATGGCACCCTATGTGTAACTGTTTGTATATTTAATCAATCATGTCAATTTTAACATTAAAAATTGATAAAATTTTTAATATAAAGGACTAATTTATTATTTAATCCAATGTATAAAGATTAATTTACCATTTATTGAGTATAAAAAATAAAATATAATCTAACCTTTAATATAAAACCTCTATAATATTTTTATCATTGCATTGCATGCCATGTGCATGGACAATCCACATGGGCGGTTTGATTGTTCCTTCTCTTTCTTCATAGGGTAAGGATTGATGTATTAGAGTTTCTGACATATTTCCTTTCTTAATCTTCCTTGCCCCACGTCTTGTTTGTTGCATGCTTCTTAGAAGGCAATAATGCGAAATGAGTTAGCAGGTAGAGTCAAGGAATTCAACAATGTTGCTTGTCTCTTTGTGAAGAAACTGGGTTTTCTTTGGCTATCCCTATCTACTTCATTTATACCTCGAAAATTAGAAACGGCAACATGGGGATGCCATGTCCATGGGTTGTCGTTATTGCAAATGGATAAAGTTGCCTAATCCAAGAAAAAGTGAAAACAATGATGTTTCTTTTACTTGCCATGTTGGGTGAATTTGTATGTATATTTCTTCTTCTTGTTTCATAGGCGGCCAAGGTGATTGCGTATGGCGATTGGTCTCATTAGAATTTCAGAGTGCATATTTGTGTGAGCAAGAGCAACTCACATTTTCCATGCCTACGGTTAGCATATGGCACCATAATATTATTATTATATTTACTTCATGAAATTAAAATGTTTTAGTATTTATTCTTCATTTATTGTGAGAACATGCTCTACTTTTGGGTCCCAATGATCCTACGCCCTGAAGAAAAATTACCAATGAACTGTCATTAACATTATCTACTTTGCTTAAAATAAATTACAATGATAATTAATTCTATAATCTGTATCCAACCGCTTGAGTTAAATCTTATTAGCATATTCGAATTTTTAATAATACTGGTTAGAGGTATTTATGGGTTTCATTCTATTAAATTAGGTTAGATTTATGTATAACATTAACATCATATTTATGTGTTGAATTTTGGAGACGATAATGTTGAGAGGGACAACTACAAATTTCGAACATGAACCGTAAAACAAAAATGAAACATATCAAAAAAAATATAAATATTAAATTTTATCAAGCATACTCATATTTATAAATATTTAACACAAATTTATTTATACCCGTCTATATTATTAAATATGTTATTTTTATTTTATATTTAGATTTATATTAAAATAATTAACAAATTAAAATTTCATGACCTAAAAAATGAATTCACATAAATTTATTCTAAAAACTTTCGGTAATGTATTATAATCCAAGTCACTGTCATTATATAGAATTATACAATATCAATAAATTAAACGCTCTAAATATTAAGTGTCACAACCAAATTTCAATTCAAATTAAAAACCCTATTGGAATTAGGGGGTCGAAAATAGAAGAGTAATTTTGATGCTTGAGGCATGGTTATCACTGTTGTTAAAGATATTTAACAGGTTGCGTACTCTCAAGATTCAGCTAACACTTTTGTTTTTAAAGGGAAACAAGGTGTAGGAAGTAAATATCAAAAAGTACTTAACTCTATGGAAGAGGAAGGGAGAAATGAGAGAATTTCGAGAAAGGAGAAGAATGCACTCTGATTGATGATTTGAAGACTGCAATGCATGGTATTTATAGGCCCATGCATGCCAAAATTTAGAAAAATATGCATCTTAAAAAATTTGGATCTTAGTTGGTGAGAAAATCATGAAATTTTAGATAAGCTTGTTTAAAAAAAATAAAAAGGTAAAAAAAAAAAAAAAACCCTCAGTTCAGGGCTCGTACTGCACGCAAGGGCTTCATTAAATGATACAATACTGTAACTTTCTCAACTTGAATTTGACAGATTACATTGGTCACTAAAAAACCTAAAAAGCTATTGACGTTTATAAAACAATCAATTTAAAATATTTGTTTATCTTGGAATAAAACTTAGCCCATTTTTAGAAAACTCACGAGTTAACAAAAACTCGATTAAGTAAAATATTTTCCTTATAATGGTGACTTACTTTTGGAAACTTAGTTAATTTCTAATTTATTTATTCTTCAAAATTTAATTGAAAAACTAGCAACGGAAAAATGATATTCAACTTAGTTTTAATCAAGTAAAATCAAAATAGTTTTATGCAAAATTAATTCTAAATTTGGGTTTCATCATCCTAAATTCAAATTAAATACCATGCATGCTAAATAATCCCAAAACCAAAGTCTCATGCCACAATTCAAATAAAGCAATACAGTTCCCAAAATAATAGAAATTACAAATAGTAAATCTAAAATACTTCTTATTAGAAATTAATTTGAGCCAAGACCTCCGTATGCCGAGTCTGCATCCTAATCTGGTTGGTTATCTGTAAAGATGGAGATAATGGGGGAGTGAGCTTTTGAAGCTCAGTATGAGTTCAATCACAAGGAAATCAGTGCAAACGGTAGACAAATCATACATAATAACGACTCATAGAATAAATCACAATTGAATAGTAATTCAAAATATCGATGTTTTAGATAAAGTCATCAATATAATGTCTCGATATTCACAGCCATGTAAATGCATATGAATGCTATGCAATTTCGATTTATCAAAAAAGATCCTACCAAACTTCACTACACATCACAATAAGAGTTCCCTAGAATTCATATAACTTTACACCACTTTGTGTATAAACCACTGATCGTTGCAGAGAACTGCTAACGATAAAAATATTGGTGGACGAACTATCTATCAGTGCAAATAAAAGCTGCTAGTATGTTGTGGATGAACAACTGGTCATTGCAGATGAACTGCTAACGATAAGAGTATTGGTGGATGAACCATCCACCAGTGCAGATAAAAGCTGTTAACATGTTGTGGATGAGCCATTGATCATTGCAGATGAATTATTAACGCTAAGAATATTGGTGGATGAACTATCCATCAGTGAAAATAAAAGCTAAACCACTGGTCATTGCAGATAAACTATTAACAATAAGAATATTGGTGGATGAACCATTCATCAGTATAGATAAAAGATATTAGCACGTTGTGGTTAAATCACTAGTCATGCAGATAAACTACTAACGATAAGAATATTGGTGGATGAACCATTTGTCAGTGCAGATAAAAGATATTAGTATGTTTTGGATAAATCACTAGTCATGCAGATAAACTGTTGATTAAAATATGTTGTAAATGAACTATTAGGAAATGTGCCAATATTGTAGTAAACATGTAATTATTTATTTGATGATGAATAAATCAATAAAGTTAATTTCACGTTTCACTATTATGTCTTTTGTATTTTTGTCTTTCATATTTTGCATGCATAGCGAAATTGTGACAAACAAATATTAGCTCATTGATTGTTTAAGTTCAAACTGATGATAAGTGGCATTTTAAGAATGTTTACATTGCAAAAAAAACAACTTACTTAAATAGATAATCTAAATGAGTCTACAATTCCGTAAAAGAATCAAAGTGATAATTTGATTCAAATTCTGAGAAAGATTATTATGTCGTCTACAATTCCAATTGACGAGATGACTAGTCTTGCCTATCGGGGTAGTTGATTCCACGGGTAGAGACATAGATGTATTCATTGGCAGAATGATACATTAGACTGGACCCAAGATGAATTAATTCTAAATCTATTTGTAAATTAATTCAGTTGTGACATTCATGGTGTGATTTACCTAAATACTGAATTAGTTACTGACCATGCGTATGTAACTCATGTGCTTTGATATAAGTGGAGGCTTATACTCTAAAGATGATCGAGCTGATAGCTAGTATGTTGGGTACATGACTTGTGTATGGCATGACTTTACTAGTAACAGTGGAATTCATAACATAATTAAAGAGTTAACGGTATCCTCTCATTCGCATTGTATGAATTGATAAATATGAAACGTGACCACGAGTTACTTGTTCTCAAACGAGCAATTTATCAAAATCATTTGTTAATAATGATCATATTAATCATTAAGAAGGCATAATGGAGACAATGAGATAAAATAGGATTGTATTAAGTGAACAAATTTAACTCAAATGAATCAAGGATATCATATAAATGTAACACACATATGACGAGGTCATTGGACAAACTAGTTGGATGAATTGCTTTCATAAAAAATTATACGGTAAAGAGTTTTCAATCATGATACTTCTTGTAGACTAACTCCTTGATTAAGTAATTGCGAATTATTGGAACAATGCTTCTGGACGTAATTGCAATTACTAGAGCCTAATTGTATATGTCCGATTGGTCCCTCTGCTAGCTCAACAAAAACTCGATCGGATTGCATTTAAATCAAAAGAAAATTCTACAATTTTGGAAATAATTTAATTGAGTAAATTTGTTTGATGTGGAATTAAATTGGGCGGTCGTAAGAATTGTTCAACTAGAGAATTTGATTAAAAATTTTTCTTGAAAAATTAATTTGGAAAATCTAAGTGATTTTTGGGAAAATTAATTTTGATCAAGTAAAATTAAATTAATAAAATTAATTAAAACTAATATGGTATTTTTGGAAATTAATTTTCCAGTCAAACAATTGGCCTAATAGGTAATTGAACTTGGAAATTGGACTTGAGATCGTAATTGGGCTTTGGAGCCCAAAATCAAGATCAAGACCCAAAATCAGTGGAATTGGGCCTGGTATGTGAAATCGGGCTGATGGTCCAATACAAAAAGAGGTTTCGCCAAAAGCCTACTCGCCAAATGACTGTTCGCCAATAAAACGCAAAAGATAGTATGTTATATTTCTTGCATATTGATAAACTGTAAATTATACATATTTCTATCCCACATTTAGCACATTTATGGATGAATTATCATTGAATTTGTGGAATTTAATGCTCCTAACCCTTTAATTTCATGTTTTATACTTAGGTGAGCATAAGGAAGAGAAAAGAGTAAGGAACGGGCCAAAAATGGGCAAATTAGGCCCAAATTAATAATCAACACGGCCTGGAGTTTAGCACACAGGCAACCCACACGGCCGTGCCACATTAACAGGTTTGAACACGGCCTAAACTCGACTCACAAGGGCGTGCCATACGGGCGTGTCCCTGTCGTAATGAAGTTCAATTTCACACGGAAAATGTTACTTAGGGGCTAAGAAAGACATTCCAAACTCTATATAAAGACCCTAGGAGGCAACTACAAGGGTGAGCAGAGTCCCCTCCAAGACTCAACGTAGAAGACAGAGAATTACTCGAAGGAAAGCCGATTGATCCATCTCAGAAGCAAGGATCAACATCAAGACTGAAGACCTCCCTTCAATTCTTTCAGGGGTTTTGGGTTTTCTTTATGTTTTGTTGTTCTCTTTCTTCTAAGATGTTCCTTTTTATAATTATGAACTAAACCCCTAAATACCTGAGGGGGATGAAACCTAAGATGAATCTTGTTATTGTTATCTGAACTATATGATACATATTCGATTTGTTCTTAATTGTGTTTTTAATTCTTAAATTGATATTTCCGATATATTAATTTAAGTCGAATGTGCTTAGGCAGAGGAGCAAAAGTCCCTGTTTAAGAGTAGATCCAACACAATTAAGCGGAGTTGATCGCAATCCTAGACATAGGACGACAAAAATCTGTCGGATTAGAGTCAAATCTAATATGGGGATCCATAGATCGAGTTAATCCAAGACTAAGGGTTTTAATTAGAAAGAGATTTCAATTAATCAAGCTAGGATTAGTTGTTCTTATTCTCTACGGAGATATTAACATAATTTAGGGATCTCTACGGATCAAGTCGAATGAAGAAATCGTCTAGTTCAGAGTTAGATAACAAGTGAAGTCTAGGTGGATTCTTCCTTAGGTATTGTCTTTATCATTCAGTTTTCCCAAAGCAATTCCCCAATTTACTTTTTGTCGCATCCTTAGTTTAGTTTAGAGTTAATTAGTTTACACAAACCTACTATTTATTTTTAGGCTAGATAATAGGAAGAAAGTCATTACTAGTACTTTTAGTTCCTTGGATTCGATATTCCGGTCTTGCCACTAACTATACTACTATTCGATAGGTACGCTTGCCTTTTATCGTGATAATAGTTAGTTTCTAGGTACGATCAATTTTGTTACTTTATTAGATCACGATCAAGTTTTTAGCACCATTGCCGGGGAACTAAGATATTAGGAACACTCAATTCCTATTACTTTAGCCATCTTTACTTTTATTGCAATTTATTTTCTATTTTTATTTTAGGTTTTTATTCACTAAAATTTTCTTTTTGTTTTTCCTGACAGGTTTCTCTAGTTTATGACTAGAAGAAACCTGGCAAGCCCTCTATTATTTGATAGTGACCTAGAAGCCACAGTTCACAGAAACCGAAGAGAAATAAGAAGAAGCTTACAGTACCCAAAAGAGGGACAATAAGAAGAACCCGAATCTACTAAAGAGATGGAGGCAAATCAAGATAATCAGCTACCTCGTGTAGTAGCCGCAAATCCTGTCGAGAAAAATCCTGTTTCTCGTACTATGTATGATTATGCTAAACCTAATTTGGCTAGTACTGAATCTAGCATTGCTAGGCCTACTATTGTTGCAAATAATTTTAAACTGAAGCCTAACACTATTCAAATGATACAACAGTTTGTTCAGTTTGATGGTTTGCAGGATGAAGATCCTAATGCTCATTTAGCCAATTTTTTGGAATTCTGCGACATATTTAAAATAAATGGTGTTTCTGATGATGCTATTCGTCTTCGGCTATTCCCTTTTTCCTTGAGGAATAAAGCTAAACAATGGTTAAACTCTCTACCAAGAGGGTCTATCACTACATGGGAACAAATGACCAAAAAATTCTTACTCAAATATTTTTTGCCGGCTAAAACAGCAAAATTAAGGAATGATATCTCTTCTTTTGTATAGATAAATTTAGAGACACTCTACGTTTCTTGGGAGAGATAGAAGGATTTATTGAGAAGGTGCCCTCACCATGGGTTACCTCTATGGTTACAAGTGCAAACTTTTCACAATGGTTTGAACCCTTTAACGAGACAGATGATTGATGCAGCCGCTGGTGGAACAATTAATAACAAAACACCAGAAGCAACTTACGAGTTTATAGAGGAGATGTCACTGAATAACTATCAGTGGTAAGTCATGAGAATAAAGCCACAAAAAGCTACCGGAGTTTTTAATGTTGACGCAGTCACCATACTGTCAAATCAGGTAGAACTTCTTAATAAAAAGACTGATAATTTCGTTGGTTCTACGCAGGTAAATTCAGTGATGCAGTATGACTCAATTCAAGGAAACATGAGCAATTCTGAGTACCCACCTATGGATATGGCATGGAAAATGAACAAGCCAACTATATGGGTAATAATTGTAGATCTCAAAATAACCCTTATAGTAATACTTACAATGCAAGTTGGAGGAACCACCCCAATTTCTCATGAGGAGGACAAGGCAACCAAGGAAATCAGAGACCACCACCTCCTCCGGGATTTTAGCAACCACCTTACTAGGAAGAGAAAAAGCTGAACCTTAAAGAGATACTCATGAAATTTATCTCCGTGTCAAAATCCCGTTTCCAGAGCACTGAGACGACACTTAAAAACCAGCAAGCATCCATTCAAGGACTCGAAACTCAAATAGCCCAGCTCGCTAAGCTAATCTTTAAAAGACCATAAGGTGGTTTACCGAGCAACACCGAGACTAACCCTAAGGAGCAACTCCACGCCATCGACACGATTGATGAAGGAGGGTTAGCTAAAACAAAATCAGAGCCAAGTAAGGAGACTGTGGTAAGTATAGGTAAAGGTGAGGTAAGTAGCATCGAACCAGTTGTTAAAGAATATAAGCCTTATGTCACATATCCTCATGCGATAAGGGAAGACCGCACAGATAAGCAATTCGGTAAATTCCTTAAACTGTTAAAGAAATTACATATTAAATTACCATTTATTGAAGCTCTTTCATAGATGCCAAACGCCGTTAAGTTCTTGAGAGAGCTTCAGACAAACAAACGAAAGCTGGATGAGTCATCTCATGTGGAGCTTAATGCAATTTGCTCAGCCATTCAGCAAAACAAGCTACCTAACAAACTAAAAGATCCAGGGAGTTTTATGATTCCTTGTCTACTTGGTAGCTTAGATGTTAAAAATGCCTTAGCTGATTTAGGGGCAAGTATTAATGTAATGCCATATAAATTATTTAAACAATTAGGTCTTGGAAAACCTAAACAAACTAGGATGAGTATTCAATTGGCTGATAAAACCATTAGATTTCCTAGGGGTATAATTGAAGATGTGCTTGTCAAAATTGATAAATTCATGTTCCTAGTGGACTTTGTTATTTTAGACATAGATGAAGATAGCAATGTGCCATTAATTCTAGGGTAACCCTTCTTAGCAACTGCAAGAACTATAATCGATGTAGGGACAGGTGAACTCACACTTCGTATAGGTGATGATACAATTACTTTACAAGCTCATAATTCTAATAATACTGTGAATGATAAAGATGTTATTACGAGTCTTTGTCCTAAAAATGATCTCACTGTCCAATCTTCTCTACAGGGTACTCCTCATAGAAGTGCAACAGAGCCACATTCAATTCCATATGATAACAAATGAACCAAGCTTGAAAAATGAATGCTACAGATTGAAGAACTAGAGGTGTGGCCAAACTACCGCCAAGAGAAACAAAAAATATGCCACATTGAAACAAAGCAGCACCATGATAACCCTAAGGTAAAGACAAATCAATTTAAGGTAGGGGATAAAGTCTTATTAGAGGGGGAGGGTCCTCGAATTTCAAATTCAAAACTTCATACATGTGATACACCTCCCTTCACGATAATGAAAATTTTCTCCTATGGTACAGTCGAGATAACACATAAGACGTTGGACACTTTCAAGATAAATTATACTCGACTCAAACCTTATTTTGATATTAAGACTGATAGCAAGAAAGAAGAGTTTAAACTCGTCAAACTATCGTAACCGTGCAAGCTTGAAAAAAAGTCGAGCTTAGACTATAAACAAGCGCTTCTCGGGAGGCAACCCGAGTATTAACATAGTAAATTTCTTTTTAAGCTCTCAAACTCTAATTCATCAACTAACTTTCTGAATGTAGGTTTTTCAAGCCATACGGCCATGCCCACGGGCGTACCTAAGGCTGTGGGGACACCATGGGCAAAGACACGGCTGTGTACAAGCAGGACAAATTTTCCCAACACACGGGCTGCAACAAATAGCCACGGCCATCCAATGTGGCCGTGGCCAATCTTGGCAAATCGACACGGGTGTGTGACATGCCCGTGTCTCTAGAGTGTGGTCGAACCTGCTAAATTGACACGGGCAGGAGACACGCCCGTGCCTTAACCCCGTGGTTGAGCCTGCCAATTCATACACGGGCGTCTGACCCCATACACGAGCGTGGGAGAAGCGAACATCACAAGACACGGCCGTGCAACACGGCCTTGTACCCTAACAAGCCCAAAGAACACGAGCGTGTGCCACTACTCAAGCGTGCCAAATCCCTTAAAATTTGAACCACATGGGCTAAAAACGATTCACACGAGCGTGTGACACGCTCGTACGCCCCAAATTCTATATAAACCCCTCACTATTCATCATATTCTCCACTTAAAACCCTAATCCATCTCACACCGCCGCCCTCACCTCACGAACCATCTGAGGATTATGACTCTCGAGTCCTATTATCTTTTTTTATTTTTCTTTTTATTTTTATTCTTCCTTTTATTTTATTTAAACTTTATCGTTTTCATTATTTGAATTTCAGTATTTTAAGAACTTAGCTTAATTTATTTTTATCATTTCATATCGGCTATTTCCTAACGAGTAAATTAAGCTAATCTAAATTCCCTAAAATTTTATTTATGCTATCGCAGTTTCAAAGAGCCTAAAAGCTCAAATCTAACTCTAATGGGAAAACCCTGCCACGACTGTTGGGTCCTACTCGACCACGATCATAGCCACAACGATAATACAATTTTGGCACAGAGATTGTGGATCAACACCCTTTTCTACAAGTTTCCACACTTCCAACTCAAGGATACTGTCCAATTTTCAGGGAGTTTCACTTCTCCCCCTATACTATGATTTTATGCTTCTATTTTCACTAACTTTATCTTTGTACATTGAATGATTTTATGCTTTTATTTTCACTAACTTTATCTTTGTACATTGAGGGCAATGTACATCTTAAGTGTGGGGGGATTCACTTTTACTTTTTGCATTATCCTCGAACCTCTGAAAATTTTTGCCACTAACTTTTTGCATTGTTCTCAAATCCCTAAATCTTGGCCTTAACAATTAGAATGAATTCTAATTGATTTATGATTTTTATTGATATGTTGAGAATTAAGACATACGTATTTATGCTTTGATTATTCAAACTTTAAGACATTAGAGAATCAAGCATGATAAGTTGAAATTTTTGAGAATTTAAATTCTTCTAGGTTGTTTTCCCCAATTTTAAGTATTATCTTGAGATTTGAAATTCGCAGGATTGACATCAAAAGCCATAATTCTGGTGAGATTTTTTAGCCTTTTGAGCATACACTATTTCATGCTCACTTTTATTGTTGCTTTGAGTGAGTCAATATTGATCTATTATTCTAGAACTTTCTTCGATTATACATGTCAAGACCACATCATTGATTTGATATACCGAAATGATAAAGGCACCTAGGTTTTAACCCACTTATTCTATAAAAGCCTACCTTCATAATTAACCCCTAGTGAACCCTATTGAGCCTAACAAACCATTCATTGACTTACCCTCAATATTAACCCATAACTCATTTTTTTTGTTGAAATCCCTTCAATTATTTTGATCCCTATTTTTTGTCGAGATTTGAGTTGAATAATTATCTAGCTATGTTCTCCTTTTCAGCTTGTAAGTTTATAAATATTTGATTTGTTCTTAAAAAAATGTATGTTTTAGTTGTAATTCAATGTTTCACATATTTCCATATAATTTTGAGCTTCTGTTCTAAAATGATGTTATCCAAAAGAAAAAGGCTTTATTCTAGGAATATGTTTCAGTGATAGAGATTTTTCTAGTTAGATGATTTTTCAATTCGATCTCAATTCTAACCCTCTTTTTAAGCTTGTGACCATACCCCTAACCAAGGCCACGTTACAACCCTTGAAAGACCTTTTGATCGATGTATCATGTCAATTCATAGTGATAGAGATTTGATTTTCCTACAAGCTTATGGTAATAACTTTTCATGTTGACTAATGAGTGCTTAATTTCTGAACCCTAAACACTTTGAGTGGATAGAGTGAATCTGTAGTGATGATGTCAACTTTTATTGATTTTGAGTCAAAGGTAATTACCTAGAAGAGGGGAGGAAACCTATGTTTCTGTGAAAAAATTCTCAATTTAGATTGCTTGAGACTTTAATTTTCTTTTAATTGAATTCTAAATGTATGATTACTTGTGGATTAGTTTGAAACATTATTGATAAGGATTATAAGTCGAGAAGAATGATTTTTAATTATGAGTTGAGATTTTGCTTGAGGACAAGCAAAGGCTTAAGTGTGGGGGTATTTAATAAACTATAAATTATACATATTTCTATCCCACATTTAGCACATTTATGGATGGATTATCATTGAATTTGTGGAATTTGGTGCTCCTAATCCTTTAATTTCATGTTTTATACTTAGGTGAGCATAAGGAAAAGAAACGACCAAGGAACGGGCCAAAAAGGGGCAAATTAGGCCCAAATCAATAATCAACATGGCCTAGAGTACAGCACACGGGTAACCCATACGGCCCTGCCACATTAACAGGCTTGAACATGGCCTAAACTCGACTCACACGGGCGTGTCCTTGTCGTAATGAAGTTTAATTTCACGCAAAAAATGCTACTTAGAGGCTAAGAAAGACATTCCAAACTCTATATAAATACCTTAGGAGGCAACTACAAGGGTAAACAGAGTCCCCGCCAAGACTTAGCGTAGAAGACAGGGAATTACTCGAAGGAGAGCCGATTGATCCATCTCAGAAGTAATGATCAACATCAAGACTGAAGACCTCCCTTTAATTTTTTCAGGGGTTTTGGGTTTTCTTTATGTTTTGTTGTTCTCTTTCTTCTAAGACGTTCTCTTTTATAATTATGAACTAAAACCCTAAATACCTGAGGGGGATGAAACCTAAGATGAATCTTGTTATTGTTATCTGAACTATATGATAAATATTCGATTTGTTCTTAATTGTGTTTATAATTCTTGAATTGATATTTGTGGGATATTAATTTAAGTCGAATGTGCTTAGGCAGAGGAGCAAAAGTCCCTGTTTAAGAGTAGATCCAACACAATTAAGTAGAGTTGATCGCAATCGTAGACATAGGACGATGAAAATCTACCGGATTAGAGTCAAATCTAATATGGGGATCCATAGATCGAGTTAATACAAGACTAAGGGTTTTAATTAGAAAGAGATTTCAATTAATCAAGCTAGGATTAGTTGTTCTTATTCTCGACGGAGATATTAACATTATTTAGGGATCTCTACGGATCAAGTCGAATGAAGAAATCGTCTAGTTCAGAGTTAGATAACAAGTGAAGTCTAGGTGGATTCTTCCTTAGGTATTGTCTTTATTATTTAGTTTTCCCAAAGCAATTCCCCAATTTACTTTTTTTCGTATCCTCAGTTTAGTTTAGAGTTAATTAGTTTACACAAACCTCTTATTTATTTTTAGGCTAGATAATAGGAAGAAAGTCATTACTAGTACTTTTAGTTCCTTGGATTCGATATTCCGGTCTTGCCACTAATTATACTACTATTCGATAGGTGTGCTTGCCTTTTATCGTGATAATAGTTAGTTTCTAGGTACGATCAATTTTATTACTTTATCAGATCGTGATCACATATACTCTACACACAATGACTACTCGTATTTAGTCATATCCGCCACGTCAGTTCACCATAAACGCTTATACAAAGTATTGTTCACAGTTTTGGTTATATTAACATTATCCGATTAACATACCTCATTTATAAATCTTCCATGTAACTAATATTAACTTAACACATTCAGAACATGTGTTTGTTTCCAATCAGGCAAACTATTTATCCTTTTCATACACATAAGCAAACATTATCTATATATATTTTTACGTATAAGTACCATCATCTATTCCCATTCACTTTTCAAAATAAAATTGTATATTATTCAACTTATATATATGCCACTTGATCGAGTGTAGAATTTAAAATAAATCTATTGAAATAGGAGCTAGATAGTGTGGGTTGTAGGTTGACCTGTCTGCCGAGTTCCGCAAAATATTAACTACAATTCACAAGTAATGAAACAGAGTAAGCATTAAATATGCTTAGTAACTTCATAGGTTTTTAAACATTAAACTCACCTCGTAAAACATTAATATAAATAACTTAACAAATATACATTTCACATATACAAGGGGAGTGCATCACATTTAATCATGTAACATTTTCCATTTATTTTGTACCATTAAATCACAAGTCATTTCATTAAGCATTCATACCTTTTTCCAATATATATATCACCATAATATCAACAACACATTCACTTTAAATTTTTAGCCAGATGAATTTTCATGGATAGAAATGGATACGTGAGTAACCAACTACAACATGCCAGTTTGCTCATAATTGGTATTCCATCCAATAACATGCCAGTTTGCTTATAAGATCTATTCCATATGATAACACGCCAATTTCTTCGTAGAGATAAAATTGAAAATCCGCAACAATTATTGGATTCCAGTAACATCAGTGAACTTTCTTCATCTTCTTCACATTTTTGTACAACCCGTACTATGGGTAATAACCTTATTGGCATGCCAATTTTATCCTTTGTTCATTGAAGCTCCATATACATATCTAAACATTTTTTTTTACCATTCAATACTTTTCTTACCTTATGTGCCAATTTGCTAACATTTTCTATATACATTAAAACTCAAACATTTCATAATTAAGTATAATAATACCATATGAACGTACCTGGTACAACAACAAAAGTAGAATATCAGAGATTAATCCATATTTTTTCCTTTTCTTATATTATCTACTGGTTGATTTGGATCTTTATCTATACGTTAATACTTTCAATTCATCAATGACAACCCTTCAAATTTTAGCAGTTTTGAAATTAGGCATACAAGTTAGCTTGAGATGCAATGATTTCAAAAATATAAAATTCATGAAGGATGATCTTTGAAAATAATTACATGCAAATTCAATTGTTTAAGAATGCCTAGAGCTTTTTTTTCTTCTCTAATGGAGATGTTTTTGGTAGAGGAAGATGAGAATGAAACTCTCTTTCCATCTACTAAAGATTTCTACATAAATACCTATGTAACGCTCCAATTTTCTGCTTATTTTTGTTTCTGTAAAATTTGGCACAAGTATCTGTCTACTTCAGTGGTTAAGTGTTCTAGGTGTGTGTGAGAGTTTCCAAGTTCAAACCTTACACGGGCTAAATTTTGGTATTTTTCTGAATCAAGTCCTATCTCTGGTTAGTAGGCTTTTATTTAATTATTTGTAATGACATATTAGAATGGGCCTGTTAGTCTAATGGTTAAGTGGAGTGTTAGTCTACTTAAGGTCCTGTGTTTGAATCTCTGTATAGGTAAGGGTATTATTTTTGCTCGGTTTCGAATTAGAGTTATGCTGTAGAGGGATTCTGATTAGTAGGCTGTTAGCAGGATAGTGGGGAGCAAAATAAGGGGATTGTAGTTTTATCAAAATCTTTTTGGTTATTTTCATTTCTTTCAAATTCTGTTCTCTCTTTCTCTCTCAAAATTTTGATGCTAGAACTCTCATTTTCTACCCTCGTCTTTTGTTTTTTGCGTCCTTCGTCTTGACTGTTGGCAAGGTTTGTGTTTGGTACTCTGCTTTTCTGTTTGGGTTGCGTTTTGGTATGTACCTTGGTAGCTTGGCACAATTGCAAGTATTTCGGTAATGCTAACATCGTAATCTTATTGTTTTGGGAGGATTAAGAAGTTTGGGTCTTCAATTGGTGCTTTGGAGCTGTGAATTCGCCATTGTTCATTCAAAGGTGTTGGTGATCTTAGGATTGTGTTTGCTACGAAAACGAACTAGGTATATATCTGAAAACGTAGAAAACAATGTTTCAGAAAAAGTCAAAAACCTTTCTGTCGATGCCACACGAGCGTGTGGTCTCCCGTGTGATCAGCCGTGTGCAAAAGACACGGCTGTGTGATTGACGAAGGCTAGGCCGCGCGTAAGACGGTGTGGCTGTATGTGACACACAAGCTAAACCAAATTGGGCCGTGTGCACCACACGGGCATGTGAGTTTACACGGGTAGTCCATACGGGCATGTGGGTTTCTAGGCCAGGCTGTGTGATCTACACGGGCCAAAGCTAATCTGGGCGTGTGGGCTCACACAGGCAAGCCATATGGGCGTGTGGCCCAATTTATCTAAAATTTTTCCTAAGGTTGCACGGGTCGTCCTAAATGACTGTGGGTCTATGATAGGGACGGTAAGGGCTAAATAAACCCTAAATTGTAGAACCTAACTGATTGTTATTTTGAACTAATTAGGCCACTGATGCATGTCTGTTAACTGTTCTGTATGCCTACTGTTATCTATATAATACATTGTTATACTAGATATCTGTACTGTTCTGTTTTGATATTAGGGTGGGATGATGTATATTGGTGGAAGTGTTCTGAAAGGCGTTACGCCTATTATCTGGCAGCTCAGCTGTATTATATCTGATATGTGCCGTATTCGGTATATCATGGTGTGGGTCTGGGTGGGTATTTTAAACCCTACATGGTGGGTAGGGATGGTTGGAGATGGTGTATAGAGGTTGGGGTAGGATCTGATTTCTGTTCTGACTGTATATCTGCATCTGTATCTAAGATCGGCTAAGGCCCAATTTTGCATTTATTACTGTATTGGGCTTAAGCCCAAATCTATATCTGTAAAGGGCTAAGGCCCAAATCTGAGACTGTCTGATTCTGATATTCTGATTGTGTGTGTATGCTTAATTCTATAGTGTTACACACAGAGTTTACGTAACTCACTTCTTTGTGTTTAATCTATACAGGTAATCTCCAAAGTTAGGCGGGTCAGTGTAGCGGAGAACTCGACGGTGACCACTATTATTTAAACTGTCTTACTTCTGTTTATGGTTTTAAATCATCTATGGGTATTTTTATGTAATTTTTTACTTTTTAGTCTGTTTTTTTATTTGGGTTTAACTTGGTTTACTATGATGTTATAACTATTAGACGTGATAAAAACTTGGTTTTTACAAAAAGCAAAAGTTTTCCCAAAAAGATAAACGATTTCTAAAAAACAACATTTTTATACGCTTCCGCTATAAAAATGTTTTTACCTCTAATTGTTTAAAGGATAAGAGTTTTGAAATTGATAATAACGATAAAGGCTAACGAACAAGATTGGTTTTAACTTAACGATGCTGTTTTAAAACCTTTAAGATATGACACTGCTAGATTCAGTCATAACGTCTAGGGCGGGTTTTGGATGTTACATTTTTTGATATTAGAGCCATGTTACAAAACTTGATTTTGAATTTTGGGTTCCAAAATTTTGATTTTAAAAAAATAGTTTTCAAACGATTTGAAATTTCTTTGATCGAATATGTGGTAAACTAAATCTCCGATGCCGATCTTGTAAGTTTTCTGTATTCTGATGAGCTGATTTGATTTTATAAATAGCTTACTCTGAAAACACCGTGACATTTATTTCTGAAAACGCTATAGTTAGTGTAAACTGAAACTGTAATGAAACTGAACTGTGGAGAAACTAACAAGGACTGAATTTGCGAAAACAAACTCTGAACTTTTAATACTACTTTGCATAAAACATTTGCTAATAATGCTGAAACTGTAACTGATACATAAAATTCTTAATGTTGAAAAATTTTTAAAATTTCGATGAGCACACGAAGAATCCGTGGTCGTGGTACTCGATGCCGAGGTAGAGGCCGGAGAGGGGCTCGAGCTGAGTCCTCATCTCTAGGCAGTATGCTGAATTTAGAAACTAGTGAGACACCAGTATCGCCAGCTACTGAGACCGGGCCTCAAGATTGCATGGCTGGGGATAACGCATTGTCTCAAGCCATGCTAAAGATTTTCGAGAGGGTCGGTTACGGAACGAATCCGGTCCAATGGAGTTGAGTTATTTAAAGGTGTCACTGGAGTCGTCTCTAATGTGGCTGAGTACTAGATGGAGGCCACGGAGTAGATTATGGATGACTTGGATTGCACCATGAGTAGAAACTAAAGGGTGCAGTCTCCTTGCTTCGTGACGAAGCATATCAGTGGTGGCTGACTGTTAAGGAGGGCACTCAGTACTATTGTTTGGCTTGGGAGTTTTTCAAGACTGCGTTCCAAGAAATATATGTGGTAGCTAGCTACATTGACTCTCGCAGGCGTGAGTTCCTAAATCTCACACAAGGAGATCGATCTGTGGCTAAGTATAAGGCTAAATTTTTGAGACTGAGTTGCTATGCTCGAGGTATGGTGGCATCTAAATATGAGAGGTATATCCGTTTTGAGGACGACCGTAGGGATAACCTGAGGGTATTGATAGCTCTGCAGGGGGAGCGAGAGTTCTCTGTTCTGATGAAGAATTTGAAGATCGCCGAGGATATCAAGAGTGCTGAGCGCCAAAATTGAGACCGTGAGAGAGGTAAGAACAAGAGGGATTCAGAGTACTTGAGTTCAATGTAAAGGCCTAAGAAAAATGCCAAATCTGATGAGCCAGTTAGGGTTGGGCCCTCTGTTGCCCCTACTGGATTACAGTCTTATGGAGACTGTGGTAGACGTCATCCGGGTGATTGTTGGAGGAGGACTGGGGCATGTCCGATATGTGAGTTCTAAGAGCATCGTATTCAGGAATGTCTGCTGAGGGCCGATCAGGTGCAAGCTCCTGGATCAGGTGCTACATAGCCACCGAGAGTAATTTAGTAGTTACCTAGAGACCGTGGTCAAGCTAGGGGTGGTAACGGTATGGGCCAAGGACAGAAAGCACCATACATATGTGCTGGACAAGTCAGCTTGCTTTGGTTTATGCTGCACGTTGCCAAAAGAACAGAGATTCTCTGAACGTCATCACCGGTATATTCTTAATCTTTGGTGTACCGTTTAGTACTCTGATAGACATAGGGTCTACTCACTCTTACATAGCTAGTTCTATATTTGAAAACTTGAGGATTTTGGTTGAGAGCACAATGAGTGAGATTACTGTAATGAGTCCGTTGCGGCAGTCTGTTCGGGTTAGTAAGTTATATAGAGATGTTCCATTAGAGGTTCAAAGGGCAATTTTCTTGGCTAATTTAATAGAGTTTCCATTTGGGAAGTTCGATCAGATATTAGGTATGAACTGGTTGGTTAAGCACCGTGTTAGTTTGGATTGTGCGACTAAGAGGGTCATCTTGAGAACCAAGAAGGATAATGAAGTAATTATGATTGGAGAACGTCGAAATTATCTAGCTAATGTAATCTCCGTACTTGTGGTTAAGAAATTGGTTCAGAAAGGATGTGAGGTGTTTTTAGCCTACGTCAGTGTTTTTGCTTCTAGGGACTTGGGGATATCCGAACTATAATGGAGTTTTTGGATATCTTTCGTTAGGAGCTATCGAGATTACCTTCGAATCGAGAAGTGAAATTTAGGATTGAGCTTCTTCTTGGTACAGCTCCGGTGTCTATCACTCCCTATCAAATGGCACCGAAGGAGTTTATAGAGCTTAAAGCTCAAATTCAAGAATTGTTGGATCGTGGTTTCATTCGTCCTAGTGTGTCTCTATGTGGAGCACCAGTGCTATTTGTTAAGAAGAAGTATGGGACCATAAGGATATGTATAGATTACCGGCAATTGAACAATCTAACGATTAAGAATAAGTATCCATTTTCGAGGATTGAACTTATTCGATCAGTTCTGAGGGGATTCTATGTCCTCGAAGATAGATCACCATTTTAGGTATCATCAGTTGAGGGTTAAGAAGCAGATGTATATAAGACGGCACTTAGGACTCGTTATAGACATTACGAGTTCCTAGTGATGCCTTTTAGTCTGACAGATACTCCGGCGGCATTTATGGATCTGATGAACCGTGTATTTCAACCCTCAATTTGTCGTGGTCTTTATCGATGATATTTTAGCATACTCTAAGACCGAGGATGACATGACGAGCATCTTAGGGTAGTACTTCAGACATTACATAAGAGACAGCTCTATGCGACATTTAGCAAGTACAAATTTTGGTTATGAGAGGTAACATTTCTGGGGCATGTAGTATTTGCTGAGGGGATCCGAGTCGATCCTCGAAAGATTGAGGCTATACTGGATTGGAAACAACCCAAGAATGTGTCTGAAATCAGCAACTTTTTTAGGTTGGTAGGTTATTATCGGTATTATGTGGAAGGTTTCTCATTGATTGTAGCACCCTTAACTAAGTTGCTACGTAAGGGTGTTCCATTTGTCTGGATTGATGTGCAGCAGTCAAGCTTGGAGAAGCTCAAGACTGTTCTAACTCATGCTCCTATTTTGATACAACCTAAACTTAGGAAGGAATTTGTGGTTGATAGTGATGCGTCACATGTGGGTCTGGGTTGCATTCTGATGCAGGATGGCAAGGTTATGGCATATGAGTATCGTCAGCTTAAGACACACGAGGCAAACTATCAGACACATGGCCTCGAGTTGGTTGCTTGGTATTTGCATTGAAAGTCTAGATGCACTATCTGTATGGTGATAAGTGTATCATCTACACTGATCACAAGAGCCTGAATTATCTCTTTACTCAGAAGGAGTTGAATCTTAGGCAGTGTAGATGGATTGAGCTGCTTAAGGACTATAACTGTACCATTAAGTTCATCCTAGTAGGGCCAATATGGTAGCCGATGCGTTGAGCCGTAGGGTGATGACTGATTTGAGAGTAATTTTTGCTCGACTTAGTCTGTTTGATGATGGTAGTCTATTAGCCGAGCTTTAGGTTAAATCAAATTAGATTGAAAAGATTTGGGGTAAATAGTTGGAGGATGAGTCACTTGGGTTAAGGTTCCGTCAGGTTGAGAGTGGCAGCACTTCTGATTTTGGACTGAATAGTGATGGGGTATTCTATTTCTGTGGTCAGATATGTGTACCGAATGATATGGATTTGAGGCAGTCTATTCTGAGGAAGGCGCATAGTAGCCCTTATGCTATGCATCCTGGAGGGAATAAGATGTATTGAGATCTTCGAAAGTTGTATTGGTAGCAAGGGTTGAAGCACGAGGTTACTGATTTCATTGCTCATTGTCTGACATGTCAGCAAATTAAGGTTGAGCTTTAGTTACCTTCAGATTTGCTGCAGCCAGTTAAGATTCCCTTATGGAAATGGGAACAAGTGGCGATGGACTTTGTTAGTGGGTTGCCTTTGACACTCACTAAGAAAGATTTTGTTTGAGTCATCGTGGACTGATTGACCAAGTCTACCCATTTCATTCCAGTTAGAACTGATTATTATCTGCAGAAGCTGGCAAAGTTATACATTTCTAAGATAGTAAGATTGCATAGAGTACCTGTCTCAATTATTTTTGATAGGGATCCTCGCTTCACGTCTCGGTTCTGGAGAAAGTTACTTGAGGCTCTGGGTTTGAGACTTGACTTCAGTACTACGTTCTATCCTAAGATCGATGGTCAATTTGAGAGGGTGATTCATATATTGGAGGATATGTTGCGGAGTTGTGTCATCGATTTCTAAGGCAGTTGGGAGGATTATCTACCGCTAGCAGTGTTTGCCTATAATAACAGCTTCTGGTCTAGCATTCAGATGACACCTGACGAAGCTCTGTATGGACGTAAGTGTCGCACTCCCTTATGTTGGACTGAGTTGGGTGAATGACAGGTTTTGGGTCGTAAGTTAGTTTCTGAGATCGAGGATAAGGTCAGATTGATTTGGGATCATTTGAAAGTGGCTTTTGATAGGCAAAAATTCTATGCAGATTTAAAGAGACGTGAGATTGATTATTTTGTAGGGGATTTCGTATTTTTCAAGGTCCCGTAATGGAAAAAGGTTCTGAGGTTCGATTGTAAGGGCAAGTTAAGTCCTAGGTTTATTGGGCTGTTTCGGATTCTGAAACGTATGGGACCAGTTGCTTATCAGTTGTAGTTACCCCTTGAACTAGATCGTATTCACTATGTGTTTTACGTCTCGATGTTAAGGCGCTACCGCTCTAGTCTGTCTCACATAGTCTCTGTGGAAGATATCGAGGTGAGGCTGGATTTAACCTTTAAGGATGAGCCAGTTCAGATTCGAGAGCGAGACGTTAAATTTTTGAGGAAGAAGTTTATTCTATTAATAAAGGTGCTGTGGCAGAATCATAGCACTGAGGAGGCTACGTGTGAACCTGATAATTCAATGCTTCAATAGTATCCTTATCTATTCTGATCAGGCGAATTTCAAGGTCAAAATTTCTTTTAGGGGTAGAGTTGTATTGCCCCAATTTTCTGCTTATTTTTGTTTCTGTAAAATTTGACACTAGCATCTGTCTACTTCAGTGGTTAAGTGTTCTGGGTGTGAGTGAGAGGTCCCAAGTTCAAACCTTACTTGGGCTAAATTTTAGAAATTTTCTGAATCAAGCCCTATCTCTAGTTAGTAGGCTTTTATTTAATTGTTTATAATGACATATCAGAATGGGCCTGCTGGTCCGGTGGTTAAGTGGAGTGTTAGTCTGCTCAAGGTCCTGCGTTCGAATCCCTACATAAGCAAGAGTATTATTTTTGCTCGGTTTCGAATTAGAGTTGTGTTGTAGAGGGATTTTGAGTAGTGGGTTTTTAGTAGGATAGTGGGGAGCAAAATAAAGAGATTGTGATTTTATCAAAATCTTTTTGGTTATTTTATTTCTTTCAAATTTTGTTTTTTCTTTCTCTCTCAAAATTTCGACCCTAGAACTCTCATTTTCTACCCTCGTCTTTTTTTTTTTGAGTTCTTCGTCTTGACTGTTGGGGAGGTTTGCGTTTGGTACTTTGCTTTTCTGTTCGTGTTGTGTTTTGGTAAGTACCATGGTAGCTCGGTATAATTGCAAGTATTTCGGTTATGGTAACATCGTAATCTTACTGTTCTGAGAGGATTAAGAAGTATGGGTCTTCAATTGGTATTGTGGAGCTGTGAATTCGCCATTGTTCATTCAAAGGTGTTGGTGATCTTAGGATTGCGTTTGCTGCGAAAATGAACCAAGTATGTACCCGAAAATGCAGAAAATACGATTTTAGTAAAAGCTAAAAACCTTTTTGTCGACGCTACAGGGATGTGTGGTCACCCTTGTGGTATACCGTACACTAATGACACGGCCGTGTGATTGACGAAGGCCAGGCTGTGCGCAAGATATGGCCGTATGGTGGCCAGGTGAAGCCGCGTGCGTCACACGAGCTAGACCAAATTGAGCCGTGTGGGCCACACGGGCGTGTGGGTTTTTGGGCCAGGCCGTGTGATCCAAAGGGGCAAGGCCAATCTGGGCGTGTGGGCCACATGGGTATATGGGCTCACACGAGCAAGCTACATAGGCGTGTAGGCCCATTTATTTGAAATTTTTCTTAGGGTTGCACATGTCATCCTAAACGACTGTGGGCCTACGGTAGGGTTAGTAAGGGCTAAATAAACCCTAAACTGTAGAATCTGACTGATTGTTAGTCTGAACTAATTAGGATACTGATGCATGTCTATTAACTGTTCTGTATGTCTACTATTATCTGTATAACAGCATGTTATACTGCATATATGTACTGTTCTGTTTTGATATTGGGGTGGGATAATGTATATTGGTGAAAGTGTTCTGAAAGGCGTGACGCCTATTATCTGGTAGCTCAGCTGCATTATATCTGATATGTGCCACATTCGGTACATCATGGTGTGTAGGGCTAGGTGGTTGTTTTAAACCACACATGGTGGTTAGGGATGGTCGGAGATGGTATGTAGAGGCTGGGGGTAGTATCTAATTTCTGTTCTAACTGTATATCTACATCTATATCTGAGATGGGCTAAGGCCCAATTCTGCATCTGTTACTATAACGAGTTTTGGCCCAATTCTGTATCTGTAAGGGGCTGAGGCCCAAATTTGAGACTATCTGATTCTGATATTTTGATTCTGTGTGTATGCTTAATTTTGTGGAGTTACACACTAAGTTTACGTAACTGTAACACCCCAAACCCAGCCTAGACGTTGTGGCCGAATCTGGAGGCGTCACATGAGAGTGACTTTGCAAACTGTTTCAATATTTAAAAAAATCATTCCAGATAGTATCTTGTCTTAAATTCAGAAAAGCGTGATTAACTTATTTGTTAAAAGCCATTTCTTTTACGTGAAAGCTCTTAGTTAATTTTTTTTAGAAAATGATGCTCTAATGACGACTATAGTTTAAAATAATCCATAAATAACAATTTAGAAACCCAAAAACTATCCAAGTCCAAAATTACATAACCAGTCCCAAAATAATAGTTAAAATTAAAAAAACAATAAAACTGTGATAAATAGAGTGTGTCTAGCAGTGATCACTGTCGAGTTCTCTGTCGCACCAATCCATCTACTACTGGGAATTACCCGATAGACAAATAAATAAAGGGGTAAGTTTTCGCAAACTCAGTGTGTAAATCCCCACAGTAAAGCATGTATACTTACAAGTATCAGAAACAGATAACAGTCATAATGCGGCCTGAGCCCTTAACAGATACAGTGTAGGTCTTAGCCCACTCAAAACAGAATCAGATATATTCGGGCGTTAGCCTATCCAGATATACATGCATAACAGATCAAAACAGTACATGCCCACCAACCTTTCACACTATCTCCGTCCACCCTACACACCATGTGGGGATAAAATCGACCCACCCAGCCCTACACATCAATTATGGGGATAAAATTGACCCATCCAACCCTACACACCATGAGGTACCATAAAACGACACATAATAGCAAGTATAACATAGCTGCCTAATTATCGGCTAAAAGCCTTACAGTCTTCCTTCCCTTCACAACAGTCTCACCCCAATGTAATGCAACATAAATAATGTCATGGCATGCTTTTGTACAGAAAACAAATCATATAGATACATATCAGATCAGAAGCAATATAAATACTAAGTATAACATGCTGTCATTTTACAGAATAAGGGTCTCAATAATGCTTACAGATCTTACAACCGGTCACAGTCGACTAGGGTAACCCGTGCAACCTTTCAGAAAAATTTAAATTAATGGGCTCACACGCCCATGTTGCCTACCTGTAAGGGCCCACACACACGACCCAACTTGACCTTGCTCGTGTAGAATACATGGCCTGGCCCAAATCCCACAAGCTCGTGTGGGCCCACATGCCCGTGTGGCCTACACGACCTAATTATCCTAACCCGTGCCTCGCACACGGCCTAGCCAGCCTACATGCTCGTGTCTATCGTGCTCGTATGGCATGCCCACGGCCTGGCTCATTGATCGCAAGGTTGTGTCTCCCCAAACGGCCTCCACACGGGCAGTTCACACGCCCGTGTGGTGTTGACAGCCTCATTTTTGACTTTCGTCGAAACGCGATTTCAGTGCAATCAGAGTACACACCTGGACTTTTTCTAATGCCTAGGCACTCTTGAGCTTTTCCAAACCTACAATCAGCGATTACAAGGCCTAATTTTAGTCACTTACACATTATTCAATCGTAAACACAATGAGAAACGTAGACTTGCCGGTAACAAATAGACTTCCTAGCTTTCAGAATTTCGTAGCCTATCGTCAAACTCCTGGTCTACACCTAATTTGAGGGTAAAACAGATCCCTTGTTATCACTTAATCCAAAATCGTAAAGATGTAAGTAAAACGAAGCTTACCAATTCCACGCAACTATCAACCATGTTCAGAAGATACGAAAACTAAGTGAACGAATAAGGAAGATGAAGGAAAAATAAAGAATTTTCTGGTGAAACTCGGCAAGAGAGGGGAAGGAAATAGAGAAAAGGGGGAAAAGAGAAAAAGAGTTTTAGGAAAGAAATTAAACACAATCCTGTACACCCCCAAACCACTCCTAAAATCTCTCTTCTTGCTTCCATACCAACCTCTACCACCTAGAATCCCATTTGAATCAAACTCTTGCCGAAATTAATGAGCAAAAATAATACCCATGCTCCTCTTGAGATTCGAACACAAGACCTCTTGCTTAACCCCTCTCTACTTAACCACCAGACCAGTAGGCCTATTCTGTTATGCTCTTACAAACAAATTCTTAAAAGCCTATTGTCCAAGATTCAACCCTTATTCAAACAAAAACCCAAAATTTAGCGCAAGTCTTGGCTCGAAGTTGGGACCTCCCCACACACCCAGAGCATATAGCCACTTAAACAGACGGTTATTTTTATCAAATAATTGCAGAAACCAATTCATAAAATTTTCATGCCAGAATTTTCACAAAAGCCGGAAATAAAAAATTTTGAGGCATTACAGTAACTCACTCATTTTTGTTTATTCTGTATAGGTAATCCCCGGAGTTAGGCGGATCGGTGCCACAGAGGACTCGACGATGACCACTATTATTTAAATTCTTTTACTTCTGTTTTATGGTTTTAAATCATTTGTGGGTATTTTGATGTAATTTTGGACTTTTCGGGCTGTTTTTTATTTGGGTTTAACTTGGTTTACTATGATGTTATAACTGATAGAGGTGATAAAAATTTGATTTTTACAAAAAGAAAAAGTTTTTTTCCAAAAACATAAACGATTTCTAAAAATAATGCTTTTATACACTTCCGCTACAAAAATATTTTTACCTCTAATTGTTTAAAGGATAAGAGTTTTGAAATTGATAATAACAATAAGGGCTAACGAACAAGATTGGTTTTAACTTGACGATGCTATTTTAAAACTTTTTGGATGTGACACTATCAAATTCGGCCATAATGTCTAAGCCGAGTTTGGGGTGTTACAACCTAATACTAATCGTTGATTACTAGGCAAATGTGGTTAAATACCACATAACACCTCGATCAATTCTTATGAAATACATTTAACTAGGTAGTCAATGATTCTTATGGTAGAGCCTATACATCAACATTACTAACCAATTCAACCAACTATCAAATCAAGGATCAATATAACACAATAATAAACTTGTAAATACTAATGAATAATATTTACTATGTAGTAGCCCATTTTTGTCCGGGCTATGCAAATAGAAAAATAAACCAAAAGAAATAAAAATAAAAATAATGTTTAAATAAAGTCCTTGTTACAGCCCATTTTACAGCAACCCACCAAACTAAAATTTCAAGCCTAAACTACCCAGCTACCCTATTTACCCATGACCCAATTAGCCTAAATCAAAATTAAACCTAAACCCAAATACCCATTACACCCGTGACCCACTAAATTTTGAAGCCCAAATAAACCCAATGGCCCAAACAGCTTTCAGTTCAGGAAACCCTAGGGTTTCTAGGAAACCCTAGGGTTTCTAGGAAACCCTCGCGCCGCAGTAAGCAACATGGCCTCTTCATCGCACCGTAATTAGCGCCCGATCGCCGCCGAGATCTCCTCGGTTAACCTGCAAAAGAAGAAAGAAAAACGATAGAGGACAGCAAATATAGCAAGATTTTACTTTCTATTTATGCATTTCTGCTATAAAAATAGACCCAAACAGTTGTAAATCTCATGCATACATATATACAAATACAAATATTAAGCAAACACGAAGGTATTTTCATTGCTTTAATCTTTCGATTCTTCACAGTAGACATACATGCATGTATATAAAAAAGGATTGAAGGTTACCTCTCTGTCGAGCAAAAACGAAGGGTTTATTTTTTTCATTCGGACTTGAAAGTCATCTTTTAAGGGGTTTTGGGTTTAAAATCGGGTTTAAGGAGACTGGATCTACCGAAATGGCCATTTTTTATGCTTTGATCACCCATACGGTGGTGCCGGCGACGGCGCACGATGGCTGGCCTGATCGGAGCTATGGCCGATGACCGGAAAATCTGAAAGAGAGAGAGAGCCTTTTAGGCTCTGTTTTTTTTTTTAAAGAATGATTTTAAACTTTTTTTTGGGACGTTTTCTAACTTATATAGCCTATCTACACGACATCGTTTTGGGGTTACTCTTAAAGCCCAAAACAGTATCGTTTTAAGGCCGACCCGCGCGTTGACCCGATTACCCGGGGAGGATCCGTGTGTTTTTGTTAAAAGGGCCAATTGCCTTATGGGTCCTTCCGCTTTTTTCCATTTTTACAATTACACCCGATCGCATTTTTCTTTATTTTAATTTGGCCCTAACACTTTGGCCTTTGTTTTAATTTAATCCTTTGGGCCATTTTAAGGTAGATTTGGAACGACGTCGTTTTGAGGAATAGGGAAATTTTCCCAGTGAGTCCCTCACTTTTAACGCAAGTTTCAATTAGGGCCCGAATTCAGTTTTATTTGTTTTTTTAAATTTTTCTCAGAATTTTATTAAAATTTAAATTTAATCCTCTTTGTATCTTTTTTATTTTAACTAGGGTTTTTTTATTATTATTTATTTATTTCAATACTTTGTTTTTTATTTTAAGCGTTTTTTTCCTCTTCGTAAAATGATTTTATTATACATTTTTATTTTTACATATTATATATATTACGTATTATTTTAAAATTTATATATTATATTATACTTTCAATTGATTTAATAATGTAAGGTTTTTATATATTATTTATTTTCAAATATGTATATTACCATTTTCTAAAATTGTTACATATTATATATATTCCTTTTAAAAAAAATCTTAGGTTTTTTTTTTCATATAAAATTATTTTGTTACACATTTTTATATATATTTTTATTATTTATTATGTATTGTTGTAAAATTTGTATATTGTATTATGTTTTAAATTGATTTATTATAAATATAAAATTTTATATTATTCATTTTTTTTAAAATAGGTATATTGTATTTTTATAGAATTATGTCTAAATTATTATACATTATATACTTAACCTTTTTTCTTAAAAAAACCCTCAGTTTTTATTTATTTATCTAAAATACATTATATATATATATATATATATAAATATTATTTTTTTATCATAATATTAATTTGATGTTTAAAATACCCCCATTCATTTTCTAGTGTTATTTTGTCATTTTTTTATTATAATTTTGTTTTCATTTCAGAGTTTTATATTTTATAATTGTTATGGCTTATTTTATATTTTTATTTGTTAATGTTATGTATTAGTTTGATATTCACTTTGGTATAATCATCTTATCACGTGTATAATTTGTTAGTTTATGTTGTCTTTTTTGCCTATATTTGTATGAAACATGAATGTATATCATAAATTGCTTTAATATTATGCTTTATAATGTATGAATGTTGCATTTTGATCAAAGCATCGTTTTGAAACATATTCAATTAATTGTTGTTTTATTCAGAAATTGTTTTTTAAAACTAAGGCAATATTTGACATTCGGGATTTTTGAAAAGATCGTGCCCTAGCTTACTGGGCTTCGATTCCTTTCGTTAATTCTAAATGGTTAAGTATCCTTTTCAAATTAAAACGAACGATTTTCAAATAAAAAAACTATATTTGAAAGTTTAAGATATTGCGTCCTAACTTACTGGATGTGGTGTTTTGATATTTCGAGATAGAGGTTTCTAAAAAAACGAAAGATATTTAATGTTTGGAAATTCGAAGTGTCGTGATCTAACTTACTGAGATTCGACCATTTTTTATCCAAATAATTAAATGTCTCTCAAAAGAGATAATAAGTTTTTGAAACTCAAAAAGGATCAAATTTAAAAAAAAAAAAGCTTTTCAAATCTTCGACGCTAGGACATTTAATAACCATTTTGGTACCAATTTTTGGGCGTTACGAGGGTGCTTATCCTTCCTCGTACGTAACCGACTCCCGAACCCATTTTCTTGAAATTTCGTAGGCCAAAATCAATGTTTTAAAAAAGGTGATCCAATCACACCTAAAAAGATTGGTGGTGACTCCATTTTCATTTTTAAAGTCCACCCCGTTTTCCAAATTTAAAAATGGTTTCGACATACTAACTCACTCTCGGAATCGTGGTCTCAAAACCACTATTTTTGACAGTACAGTACAAAAAATCGAACTGTTACAATTTATGTACTTTATTATTTTACCATTGAAAGTTTATTCTAAGTGTAATAGCCCAAATTTGACCGGGCTTAACCAGAAGAAAATAAATGGGCAAATAAATATTAATTTATTAAAATGTCCATTTAAAAGTCCAATTACAAAGCCCAAGTGTAGGTGGCCCAATACAGAAGCATTACCCGTGTACCCCAATTACCCGATACTCACTACCCGTGTACACATTTACACCCAAAGCCCACTTAAATTAGACCCACCTGCCAATAACCTTACAACAGACCCAGGTCACTTAGGCCTAAAAGGCCCAGTGACTTAAACATGCAACCGGAAACCCTAGGGTTTCTGCCCTCGGGTCGCAACTGCTTCTGGAATATTCGGGGAGCGTCTATCCAGTCCCTGAATCGAGGCCATCAATGCTGGGCCAGCTGACACGCCATCAATGCGCTGTCTCAGCCCCATCAGTGCCCCGGGAGGCTCTCGACGGTTCAACCTCCAATCAGGGCTAGTCAGTGACTCAGTCAGTCTCGTCAACACCACAACCGTCCCGATTCGGTGGCCTGATCAACCACCACGACACCTCGACCATCGATCGTGCCGTTATCAACGTACAGATAAGTCTTGGGCCACTGAGATCTTCGCGATTTACCTGCAAAGAAAAAAAAGGAAACGCAGCAGATACGAGAAAACAGAAAAGGAAAGAAATCAACGCAAAAAGGCAGCAGATATACTAGAACAGGAAATGGAAAGAAATCTTCTGATTTCTTTCCAAAATAGGCAGTAGTTTGAGGCTACAAAGTCTTCTCAAATCTGTAAAATGGGGAGACTCGATAGCAGAGTAAATACACTTATGCTGAGATACACAGAGAGAGACAGAGAGAGCAAATAGCTAAAATAGAGAGAAACATATACAAAATCAGAAACCGTTGTACACTTTTCTGAAACAGAGAAATAAAAAGCAGTTACTGGTTTTTCGAAGGTAATCGAATCATTTTTTTCCTTTTTACTTACCTGTTTGTTTTCTGCCGTGCATGTACAGATTTAAGAGAGAAAAAATCAAAAACAGAAAGAAAAGGGGTTACCTGAGAATCAGTGGTAGAAAAGAAGGGTTTTTTTGAACCCTAGCCACCGTATACGATGGCTTCGGTGGTGGCACATTAAGCGCGTAAAACCACGCACACCGGAACCTTGGGACGAGCCAGGACGGCCACGAGGCCAGAGCTCCGAGGGTCGGAGCATTTTTTAAAGAGTTTTTTTTAGTTTTTTTTTAAAACGGGTTATAGAATGTTTTTTTGGGCAAAACAAGACTTATATAGGACCCAAAGTCCGACCCGATCTGACCCAAAGGATCCGCGTGTTTTGCCGCTAAAGTGGGATATTTATTCCCTCGATCCTTCCACTTTTTTAGTTTATTTAATTTCGTTTAATTCAAATATTATTTTTATTTAAAATTGACCCTAATTTTCTGTTTTCATTGTAATTTGGTCCTCCGTCCTTTAAAGAGCCGACTCTGAGAACGACGTCGTTTCAGGGACTAGGGTTAATTGCCCAGTGAGTCCCTGAACTTTTAATACACGTTTCATATTAATCCAAATTTGTTTTTTTTTTAATTTTGAAATTAGCCCTAAAATTCAATTTGTTTATTTACTTTAATCCTTTTTAGTTAATTTAAAATTCATATATTATTTTCATATTAATTTTGTATTATTTATTATATCATTTTATATTATTATTCATATATATATACTGTCTTATTTTAACATAAATGTATATATTATATACTTTATATTATTATTCATTTTTTTACCATATTAAAACACACTATATTATTTATTATTTATTATATTTTTGTCACATAATGTTTACATATGTTTATATTATTATATTGTTTTAACATATATTATTTCATATTATTATTACTTACTATATATTTTTTACATATATTATTATTAATTATATTATTATTTATACATATTTAAATTGGTATTAAATATTTTATTAAATCATTCATTTATATTTAAAAAAAAAAACCTAAATATATTCTTATATCCTAAGTTATAAAATTATTATTTTATATATTATTATACTATTTTAAAATTCATAATTATGTTTTTATGTATTATTAAATATTCCTATTATCTTACATTTTACATAGTACAATATCATGGTATTTATATTTTATTATTATTACTCTATTATAATCCTAAAATTAAAGTTATTATTTATATTATATTATTATTACATTGCTAAAAAATTGTATGTTAATCATATTCACACCTTTTTTAAATTGCTCACTTTGTTTTATATTTTAATAGATATTAAACCTTTTTGTATTTTTATATTATGTCAATGAATTAAATGTTGGTTTCATAATTTTATTAAATGTTGAGTGCTTGACATATTATTATTATTTTTATTGTATTTTTGTCAAATTGTTTACAATGCACCATTTTTTTGTTGGATTACATGTCTATATGTTTCACTTATTCTTCTTTAATATATGTTGTTTTTCTTTGCATGAATATTTTACCTATTTAAAATTTGCTATGTTTTTATTTCTTATATATATATTAATTAATGTATGACAGTTATGTTATTGTTATTATGCTTTTATTTACCTATTATTACAACATGTTATCTCGTATGTTATGTTAATATACTCCTTCATACATCGATTTCAAAAGACGAGACTCCAAAGTTTTTAAAAATAAAGGCAATGCTTGGTGTTTGGAAGTTTCGAGAAAAATAGTGCCCTAACTTACTGGGTTGCAACTTTTCTCGTTGAGTTCGAATAGTCAAGCACCCTTCTAAGTTTTTAAGGTTTTCAAAATACGAGTAACTATCTTGTAATTTCAAGGCGTTGTGTCCTAACTTACTAGATATGATGTTTTGTCGTCTCAAGATAGGGATTTTCGAAAAAATGGTTAGCTTAGCCTCAAATGTCTTAAAAATATTGCGTCCTAACTTATTGGATGCAATATTTTGATTCATTTGATACAAGTGAACCCTAATTTTCAAAATCAAAATATTTTAAAGAGGATTGCATCTTGAAATTTTTAAATTTCCGACATTAGAGACATTTTGATAATCAATTAGGTACCAATTTTTTGGGCGTTACAAGGGTGCTAACCCTTCCTCGTACGTAACCGGCTCCCGAACCCGTTTTCTGATTTCGTAGACCAAAACTAATGATTTTAAAACAAAATGTTTTAAAGGTAATCCAATCACACCTAAACAGATTGGTGGCGACTCTCGTTTTCATTTTAAAGTCGAACCCCGTTTTTTTTTCAAAACCCTAAAAAATGGTTTCGACACTAAGCAATGGCTATGGCAATTGACAATCACAATCCATAGACATAGAAGTTGTTGGCTTCATGCCCAATGGAATACTTGCAAAGAAAATTTTCAACCACTCAACCTCATTACTAACCAATTCCAGAGCAATAAACTCTGACTCCATGATAGATTTTGCTACAATTGTTTGTTTGGCTGATCTCCATGATATTAGTGGATTTTTTCTCATCTGAATATGAAATCCAATTAGCATTATTGCTGCGGGAAATCCACTAAATAAGAAACCATAATTCACGATTCTTTTAAAATATTTCGTAAGTCTACCTATAGTAAATTTAATTTTAAAATATTGCTATAAATATCACAAATTAGATTGGTTTTTAAAATTTTAATTTTTCTCTATATAAGAAAATCGTTTTCAAACCGAATTTTTTTCCAGCATTTTTTTCCTCCCCCTTCCCCCTTCGTTGCGATCCCGACTCAATGCTTGCCGCCAGGCAACAACGCTTCTCAGTACTTGTCATCGACATTCATCTTTGATTTTCCCCCTTTTCGACGACCATGTTCATCTTCCTCTCTTGAAGAAATATCTAGCTAATGTCGTTTTTGTTGATTGATTTTTTTGAGCTTTATTTGTTCTTTTCTTTCTACTCTTTTTAAACTCTTTAGCAGTTTTCTCGGCTAGTCTTTTACTAGTTTCACTCTTCAGAAGCTCACACCTTTTCCTTGTTTATTTTACAGGTTAATTTTGCTTCACCTTTAATATGCAATATTTTTTATATTATTCACCAAAATAAACCTCATCCACTACCTTGTCTTTATCTGAATCTTTTGTTCTCGTAATTTCGATTTTAATTCTATTGCATATTTGATTGAACAGAACAATGAAAAGTTTTTCAAGGGAGTTTTCTTCTTATTCTTTGCTTGTTCGCAAAATGGCTTTTGATTTCGACTAATTGAGTTCTCTTTATTTGTATTTCTTGAAATGGCTTCTGTCGTTCATTTCTGGTTCTTTTTTATTATTATTATTATTTGTATGAATGAACTCACATTTTAACTTTCCTATTATCCGTGTCCCATAATTTACATAGACTTTAGTCTATTATGTTTCTTGAATTTCAAGACTTATGTGTAAAATTTATGAGGCAATTCTGCATATTATTTACTTGCCATGTTTATGTATGAAATCATTTTGCTTTTGCCTAGTTATAAATATTTCATATGATTTCTTTTGATGTAGTTAGCATGAATATTTTTTATGCTTGGTTTTGTGATTAATATAAAGATTCATGGTTTGGGGTCATTATTTCTTTTTTATATGCTACCTTCTTACTTCGTATATAATTGATATTCTTGTTCTTTAATTTGATAAATATTTAGGCAATCACATCAACTAGAACAAAGAAAGGTGAATTTTTGTTGGCTAATATAAGCACTGAGCTGAAGAACAAGAACATCACAACTAATGTCAAAGTTGACACTAGCTCTTACCATGGTGAGTTTAGCCTTCTTAGATATACTATCTAATTGTGATTTTTGGGGGTTTTATTTTTACTTTTTAGCTTTTCACCACTGTTACTGTTGATGAACCTGCACCGGGTTTGAAGACAATCTTTAGTTTTATTGCCCTTGATCCAAGGTCTGGTAAGGTAATGGAGACTTCATTACTCCTGTTATTAAGCCTTTTGTTCTTAACTACCAACATTTTTAACTTTTTGTTTGTCCTTCCCTTCTGCAAACTTCTAGGTCTCATGAGTACATGACAAGGTTTTTATTATTGTTTTAACAGGTGGAACCAGAATACCAACATGAATATGCTGGCATAAGCACTAGCATTGGATTGACTGCAAATCCCCTTTGTTAACTTTTCTGGTGTGGTTGGAAACAGTAGTGTCACTGTTGGGACTGATTTCTCATTTGACACTACCAGTGGTAACTTTACAAAATTGAATGTTGGGTTGAATTTCACCCATTCTGATCTCATTGCTTCCTTGACATTGTAAGTGCTTTCACTGAAGCGAGAGCTAGGGTTGATTATTTATGTTTCACATGAAACTTGAATTGAATTGCTTTATATGATCTTCTGGTCATATATTGATTCACAATCATTAAAAGTTGCCTAGAAATATCTTCATTTTTTCCCTTGTGCACTAATTGCATAATTCTACTTGTTATGCTTATGGTTTTGATGAGGTAGTTTTGTTGATTAACTCTAGGAATGAAAAAATGCGACACTCTTAATGCTTCCTACTACCACATAGTTAGCCTATTGGCTAACATAGCGGTTGGTGTGAAGGTGTGAGCCATAGCTTTCTAAGTAATGAGAACACCATCATAATTGGTACGCAACATGCTCTTGACCCATTAACGAAGGTAAAGGCTCGTTTGAATAACTATGGCAGAGCAAATGCTCTGATCCAACATGAATGGCACCTAAAATTACTGATCACAATATTTAGAGAGGTGGACACTGGAGTAATTAAAAAAAGTGCTAAAGTTGGGTTGGTCTTGACACTTAAACCCTAGGGAAAGGCAAGACTGTTTTTTATTGTGTCATATGGAAGGCATGCCTTAACTTTGATTGGTTGAGGACTTGGAGAAAAATAATTTAATTGTAAAAATAATGTTATTGGCAAACTGAAATTAACAATAAACTTTGTTGAACAAGTGTTATTTAAGTCATATTAGTTCAACTTGTTTACTTCTTTTAGTCACTAATCTAGTAGACAGACATGGGATTTGGTCATTTATTTGCTTGATTTCATATGAACTTACAGAGGTCAGTATTTTATTTAAACCATTTTTTATTAAATATACTAGTTTTATTTTAATACAATTGAAATGAATTAAAACCCTAACAATTGGTATTTGGCATTTTATTAATTTATTAGTCATATCTTAAATTGTGTCACATATTTAAGTACAAAGTGATAAAAATATTTTATACAAATTCATAAATTAGGTCACATCTTTTTTAGGTACAAAAATAAATTTCCCACACTTGATTTAGTAACAACCGTATATGCTAACTGCTAATACTATCATTATTTTTTAACAAACAATAAGCCTAATTTATAAAGGAAATTTGAACTTTAAAACCTTAAACTATTAAGACGGATAACAATAACTTAGATTATCACTCAAATGCATATCAAGAATGCCCACCATTATCAATCTTGTTATTGTCTAGAATGATTAAACAATATTATGTTGGGTTGTTTTAATTTATGACGGTTAATATTTTAGCTTAATAATTGAGTATTATTATCTATTTAATTTGATGCATTTATTTATAAATAAACCATATATGCCAAAAAAAAAAAATTATTGGCCAAATAGGTCGACTTTTTAAAAACCTAAAGAAATATGTCGCTTTTGGAGAGAGTGTGTGAAAGCATGCCCAGCTAGGCGCTTTCTGCGCAGTTGGCAGGAAAGTGCGCCCAACTAGACACGCTTTCTCTTTAAGTTTCAAATTTTGACTTTTTTTTTTAAATATAGTTAGTTTCTCTGGTCAGATTGTTAAATATTAATAGCTTTGTCCTTAAATCTCAGGTTTGATTCCTCTTCCACTCACGTTAATATTTTTTTTATTTCATGTTGTTTTAATTTTTTTAATTAATACTTTTACCATATTAACTTCCTTAGTTAAATGGTTAAATATAATAAATTCATCCTTGAGATCCAAGTTTAATTCCCTTTTTCTAAATATATTTGTAATTTTTATTTCGTGTTGTTTCAAGCTTTTTTTTAATTAATAAATATATTTTTTCAATTTTTTATTTTAATTCATCTTTTTAATTATAACTCTTTTATTCATAAAATCAAATAATAAATATATAATTATATAATAAAAATATATATTACATATATCACTATGTTAAAAATATTTGAAATTAATAACTCCTTTATATATAATGTAAACATCAACTAATTTTTTTATATATAATATTTATATGTCAAATATTTATTTCCCACATGTATATTGTGGGGATGATGATTTCTAATATTATAAAATGAAACAATTATTTTAAATGTAATTATTACTTTTATATGTAAAATATTTAAAATGTCATTGTTTTTATCTACATTATGGGTATGATATTTCAAATATTTTTATAAGTGAAATATTTTAAGTACACATACAAAAATATATTATACTAAAATTTACTACACTCATAATATGGATTGAGAAATAAATATCACACATATAAAAATTAAAATAATTATTTTTGAAAACAATGCATTTATTAATTAAAAATGAAAAAGCTTGAAACAACATAAAATAAAAATTACAAATATATTTAGAAAAGGAGAATTGAACTTAGGTCTCAAGAATGAAATTATTATATTTAACCATTTAACTAAGGAAGTTGATATATTAAAAATACTAATTTAAAATAATGAAAAAGCTTAAAACAATATGAAATAAAAAATATTAATGTGAGTGAGAGAGAAATCGAACTCAGTACTCAAGGATAAAACCATTAGCATTTAACTATTTGAAACGCCCCAAAAATATGAGTTTTTGATTTTCAAGTTGTTGTATGATTCGGTTTGGTTGAGTGATTGTATTTAGTGTATTTACTCTCTAAGAGTTCGTTTGTTTACATGTAAAAGGTTTTACGGAGAATGTTTTCTACATTTTCCTGTTACAGGTCAGCGTAAAATAAGTCATTATTCTTATAAAATGACTTACCTTTTTGAAAAGTGTAAGTCATTTTTCAGAAAACAGCTCATCTATAGATAATTTTATTTTTTATTTAAAAATTAACTTAAATCAAGCTTAATATTATTATATTGATAATAAATATTAATTTTATTTTTAAAAATATTTAAAAATATTAAATATTATGCTTTTCAATATTATTAACCATACACATTTAATTATTTATATTTAGTCATATAATAAATTATTAAAATAATAAATATATTTATTTTCATAAATTATTTAATATTTCAATTTTATTTTAATAATAAATATTTATTACAATTATAAATATATTAATAATAAATGTTTTGTAGTATAAATGTTAAAATATGTCATAAGTCTATGTAAACTTTGTAGCGACGTAAAAATTTTAGCTTGGTCGCTAATTAGGTGATTTATTTAAAAATTTGGAAATCGAAATTTGATTTTATTTAAAAAAGGGAGTCGCCACCGATCTTTTTCCTTGGTGTGATCGGACACCTAATAAAACCTCTTTTTAACAAAAAAAAAATTTATTTTTAGGTAAAAAGAAGGCCAAGTTTAGGTCCACCTCGAAATTCAGAGAAAAATAAGGTTCGGGAGTCGGTTACGCACGAGGAAGGTGTTAGCACCCTCGTGACGCCCAAAATTGGTATCTTATTAAACACATGTTGTCTTAATTTTTAAAAATACGAATTCAATTTGATATTTAATCGTGATCCGATTGAAAGAAATGAGAAATATTATGCTTTTGGTTTTTTTAGGAGGATGTCCCGTTTTTAACGCAAGCCGACGAATTTCACCCAACATAGCGATGAAATCGATGACTTAATGTTAAATCGGCACGTTGCCTTATTTATTGAAATTAATTTAAAAACATGAATGAAAATATTTCTAGATAAAAAGAATAAAAGTAAAAGAAAAGTAATATTCATGTTGAAACAAGATGTGAACTAATATGCTAAATTTGGAACAGGCAAATAATGATAAAGAGTTAAGAATATACGAAGCAAATGATATATAAAACATTAACAAAGTATATATGATAATAATAGTAATAATACACATACGAAATAGTAGTGAACATATATATATAAAAAACATATAATACTAGAATTAAAAAAAATATACAATATATATTAAAAATAGTAATAATATAAAAAATGACTAACAATAACGATATATAAATACATATATGTATTGAAATATATACATAATAATAGGAATAAAAAGTATATACATAATATTAAAAATATGTACATAATATATTGTTAAAATACATACATAATAGTTATTAAAAAATATACATAAGATAATATAGAAATATATACATGAAATAGCGTAAAAATATAAACCAATAGTATTAAAAAATATATAATATATAATATATATAAGATACTATATATACATAATATAGAGTTAAAAAATATATATATAAGAATATATACATAATACATACAAAACCATATACAATATATATATTAGAAATGATAATAATAAAATTAAAAATAACTATTAATAGTACTACATAAATATATACATATATATATACACATATGAATATTAATTGAAATTAATATTAGTACCAATAATGGTGACAAAATATTGATAATAGATATAATAATGATATTAATAAAATATAATAGTATAGATAATATTAAAATAAAATAAAATAAATGAAAAAGGGTGAAAAAGGACGAAATTTAAATTAAAACAATAGTTTGGGGTGGTTTTAAAAAGGAGTAAAGGAAAATAGGACCGATTTGGATGCGCGCAAAACAAAGGAGGACTAAAAAACAATTATTCCTCCCCTCAAAACGCAACACAGCAAGGGGGCTAAATCGCAAAGCGCTATATACTTTGGGGCCAAATTAAAAACCGAAAAATACTTGATTGTAAACGTATGAAAAAGCGGAAGGACCTTGCGCAATTAACCCCCAAGAGCAAAAACACACAGATCCTGAGTAGGTAGGGTCGGGTTGACCCGATCTAGGGTAAAACGACGTCGTTTTGTGCCCTGGATTCTAAGGCCGAAACGGCGCCGTTTTATACTATTATAAAAGCAAAAGTTTTTGTAAAAATTTCATTTTTTCTTTCCTTTTCAGAAACTTTCCCTCTCTTTCTCATTTCTCTCTGGGCCTGGGGGTTTCCGACCAGAGGGCCAGCCAACGACTGGTCACTGGACCACCGTGCGCCGCCGTCGCCGGCCACCATGCACGGTGGCTATATTTTTTTTAGTTTTTTTAAATAATATGTATATATATATATATATTTATATGTATATTTGTTTAAAAGAAAAAAATAAAATAAAATAAAAGAAACGGAAATAGGTAATAGATGCGAAAAGAAAAAAGATCACCTTAGGCTTAGATCAGGATGTTAAGTGCTTTAAACTTTCTGATTTTTGGGATATTTGCTTTTTTGTTTTCTTTTTCTTTCTTTTTTTCGATTTTTGTATTTCAAAAGAAAAGAAAAACTCCTCCTTTACATTTGGTTTTCTGATGGCTTTATAGCCAAACAAACAGTTTTTTTAATCTATTCGTTATTACTTTGCACTTCGTTTGCTACTGTTGCTTCTCTGCTGTTGCTACTATTGTTTCTCTGCTATCGCTACTGCTTTCTGTCCTTGTTTACGTGTTTGCAGGTCTGGGTGAGGAGTCAACGGTGGCAGATGGCCGGAGGACGCGCTGACATCTCACGTGGGGGCAAACGGCGCATTGCTGGTAGGGTTTCCCCGTGTCTGCTAATTTTTGGGGGTCATGGGCTTGTAAAACTTTGGGCTATAGTTTGGGCTTTAGTAATTTGGGTTTTGGGTTGTATTGGTTTAGGTGTGTTGGGCTGAGGGGATTTGGGTAGGATTTAGTTTAGGTTTAATTTAGGGGTTTGTGGGTTTGATTTGTAAACGGGCCAAAATTGGCCTGCAACAGCTACCCCTCTTTGCTCATTTTCGTGTAACGGGAATAGAGCAAAGACATAAAGAAAGGCCAATTTTTCTCGGTCTTGCCGAATCTTGACCTCTTTGGTGCTCTTCTTGTTAAGGTAGTCCCTTTCCAGTCCACCGCATCTTGTAGCTTTGGTTTAATCTACAGCAACTTCAGAGATGTGACTTGTAACTTCAATCTACTCCAATGTAACTTCAAGGATATGAGATTTATGGCTTCGATCTGCTTCACTGCTCCATTGCAACTTCAACTTGCTCCATTGCAACTTTAGAGAGGCAAAATCTATATTTTCGATTAGCTCCGCTGCAACTTTAGGGAGGCAAAATCTGATGTCTTTAATCAACTCCAATTTTTATTCTTTATTAAGAAACAAACATCGAAAATAGCTTGGCCTGCGAACTAAAGTTCAATTCCTCTCTTGGATCATGAGTAAAAATTGAAAATACCTCAGTGTGTAACCTGAGGCTCAACTCATCTCTTGCAATATGAGTTGATGTTTATAAAAAAAACAGAAACTGAGAACAGAAACTAAAAATTCCTCAGCTTGTGAACCGAGGCTCAACTCACCTCTCGCAATATGAGTTGATTTTGATGAACATAAATTGAAAATACCCCAGCATGTGATCTGAGGCTCAACTCACTTCTCGCAATATGAGTTGATTTTTTTGAAAGACATAAATTGAAAATACATCAGCGTGCCCTGAGGCTCAACTCGTTTCTCGTAATATGAGTTAATTTTTTTGAAATATAAATTGAAAAATAGAAATTGAAAATACCTCAACGTGTCTTAAGGCTCAACTCACCTCTCGCAATATGAGTTGATTTTTTTGAAATATAAATTGAAAAACAGAAATTAAAAATACCTCAACCTGTCTTAAGGCTCAACTCACCTCTCGCAATATGAGTTTATTTTTGAAACATAAATTAAAAAATAGAAATTGAAAATACCTCAGTGTGTCCCGAGGCTCAACTCACCTCTCGCAATATGAGTTTATTTTTGAAACATAAATTGAAAAATAGAAATTGAAAATACCTCAGCGTGTCCCGAGGCTCAACTCACCTCTCGCAATATGAGTTGATTTTTGAAACATAAATTGAAAGATAAAAATTGAAAATACCTCAGCGTGTCCTGAGGCTCAACTCACCTCTCGCAATATGAGTTGATTTTTGAAACATAAATTGAAAGATAAAAATTGAAAATACCTCAGCGTGTCCCGAGGCTCAACTCACCTCTCGCAATATGAGTTGATTTTTGAAAAACAGAATACACAATATCAAAAATACGAAAATCTCTCATTTGGTGGAACTTGGGTGTCTTTCTCCTTGATTCAGTACAGCTATCAAAAAAACCTTTTGCTCTGCTGGAATACCTGTATATGTCATGTATGATGTTATCATGATATGCATAAGTTCGTCTTAAATGCTTGTATGCCTACATGATTATGCTATGCGTTTTGGGCTCTTTGTCACATATCCCTTTTCGTCACGACTTTGACTATCTGCGCTCATTGCTTTGACTCTTGACTTTCTCTTCAGGCTTTGTACCTGTCCCCAAGTTTCACGAGTAATCTATGTTTCTCAAATATCACTCTTTTGCCCCCTGTTGAGCTTTGTTCTTGCTTTGAGGCTCTTGTACTTACCAAATTCTCCTCTGGGTAATACTCAACATTTCTTTTGGTTAGAGTATATCATTTCAAAATGCTCGAGATCTTCAACGCATGAACTCTTCCACGTTTCTTAATCAAGAATCTTTTTTGAGCATGGCTTCTTACATAGAAAATTTTGAGCTTCTGAAAATGCTTCAAATACTGCAGTCTTGCTGTTTGACTCACTTCTTGAATCATTTTACTCATTGGGCCCAAATCTGCTTCATTAGGACGTCCTTTCGGGTTTTCATCCTAATTTTTGTTTATCAAGAGGCCTTTTTAGGTTTTCATCTTGATCTTTTTTTTTTAAACTTAAGGCGTTATCACTCATTGCCCATCAAGGCTTTATCACTGACGTAGTACGCTGCCCTATTGCTCGGCTGGTATTTCGACCCAAAACCCGAGGAAATAATTGCGTTTTGCTTAACCAGCTTGCCCCATTGTAACTTCAGGGTCCATTCCACTGTAATTTGGGGAACAAGGTTGGTACTATCTTTAAACCATTCCACTGCAATTCTTGGCTACATGATCTGTATCAACTTCCATCCATCCCACTGTAACTCAAAGGTATAGGATCTGTAACTTGTTCCATCGAGATTATATCACTGACGCGATATCTTGTTTCTGTTCAGCTAATATCTTTGACAGAAAATCTGAAGAGATAAACTTAATTTAAGCTCAAATATTTCCAACTCTTACACTTGGTAAGCTCTTAAACAACAGTTCTGTTTCAGGTTCTTGTACTATTTAAAAGCTTTCAGAGTAATATGTGAAACTCCTTTTATAAAAGTATGATTAGTCCATTAATCATTATTTCAATGTGGAATGCTTGAAAAGGATCGTATTAATGGACAAGAAGAAAATTGATTAAGAGCATGGCTCGAAACAAACAAGTTAAACAATGAGAGCAAATGCAAGTTTATTGGAAGCGTATTTTGAAAAGAATAAGATAATTAAAGATAAATTCACAAATGGGTAAAATGGAAAGCTAGGTGCCCCAGATATCGCAGCCTGAGCTTCTCTGTACAAACTCCTTTGAGACCATTTTGAGCTCAACATGTGTTTAAGGGATTCGAAGTACTTTGTCGATGCCCCAAGACGTAGCATATTTCTTCATTGTCAATTCAAGCATAGAAAGACTATCGTATGCCCCATCTTTGAACAAAATTTGAGCCGCCTTTTTCAAATTTTCAACTCAAAACCCCTTTAGTCTCAAGGTGCCCTTTGTGGGTTTTCACCTTGACCTCTCCATTTTTCTTTTCTTTCATTTTTTTCATTCATTCATTTTTTATTTTTGAATGAATGAAGGTCTCAAAGTGCCCTTTGCCGGTTTTCACCTTGGCCTCTCCTTTTTAGGTATCTCTGGACTGAATCCGAATTTAGGATTGGATCAGTGCTCCTCCAGGGAAAGCCTCCTTTACCTCATAAAGTTCTTAAGCATTCACTTTCTTTTGAAATCCTTTTGTATAGAAAGGATCTTCTGCAATACCAGGTTCCCATCATGAAGTTCCTTTGGGTGAACCCTTTCTGTCGTAACTCAGCATCATCCATTTTTCGTACATTTGACCATGATGAATACTTTCTATCCTTTTCTGCAGTCAAGTTTACTGAAGACATTCTACTTCATCCAACTCTTGATTTAATCAAAGCTTGGGGAAAAAGAATCTTAATTTCCATGGGCAGAACCACCTCTAATGCCCCAGCAAAGGTCCTGGTCAACTTTAATAAGCACAAAGAGTAAAAGGTAGCTTCTTATGCCCATATTTACAAGTCTTGACCACCTTTCATATCTTTTTTGTATTTTTTTCCTTTTTAGCAGCCTTTGTTGTATTGTGATATGGCGCTTAATATTTGAACGAACTGTAATCTTTTGACACTGTACAGTCGTGCACTATAAAACATGATTCTTTTTAGCCTTTGATTTTTTTTGATGACTGTCAACTTTATAATATTGGCATATGAAGCAACATTCACTTTCTTAGCGAAGCAAATGACGACCACGACGATGATGTCAACTAGAAGCTTCTGACGAACTTGTCTCCAGAACATCTATGCCCCATGTATTGAAAAGTTTGTGAAGAAATGGAAGAAGCACGTGAGTCGTGTCGACATAACTGATGCCAGTCCCTTCCCATAGTGGACCAACAATATCCGATCCTCATGATTAGCCTGGCTATTGTAGAACCATTGTCATGTGTTCTTTAGACACCCTTATGGACCTCTTTCAAGATGTTCCCAAGTGTGTCTTAATATGATCGTGCGAAAACATCCTTGAATTCTTGGAAATAACTCAGTAGTCTTGCCTTATTTCTGTGGTGAGCTAGGTTTCGATCTTCATCTCTTTCCTAAGCTGACCCTTTGTAAGTTAGGATTTGTCTTTCATCTCATTCTGCCATCTTTAACGAATCAGAAGATAGGTACAATCTCTGTCATCTTCGAAGCCCTGAGATCCCTCTAGACACATGTCTTACTCCAAAGGGAGTCAGTAACAGCATCGCTCATGACATTGATATTTGGGGACCTATCATGGGCACGAAGGCATATCCTAGAGAATAAATGATTCTTAAGATGATTATTTGCATGGTATGATCATGAATGAAGAGTGAAAAAAAATAAAAGTTCAAAGAATAAAGGAGTCTTATAGAAGGAATAAAAGAATATCTGCTCAAATGGATGCATTTTATTGAAATAAAAATCTTGGACCCAATCCTATTTCACGAAAGGAAACTTATTGCTTCTAGGCTTAAGGCAATAAGTATGTTTTGAATATTCCTCTAGATTAGCTTTAAAAGTACACGGATCTCTTCCACAGTCCCATTTTTCAAAACACTCCCAAGTATGTGAAGTTTGGAGGTGGGTGATATCAAGGTCATGGTTGAATTGGGTACGAATTAGAAGTATAGTAGCTTTTTGTTCCCACCATATAGGTTTTTGGCTCTTTTTCCTTATAGGTGCTGCCCTTTTTTAGCTCTCAGGGACTTCCATCCTTCCACTTTTAATGGCATTCTCTATAAGTTCCCCGAATATCATAATATCCGTGAAGTCTTTTGTGGCGTTCCCTACCAACACATCATAAAACGGCGCTTTCAAAGTGTTGATGAAGAGGACCTTTATTTCCGTTTTAGTTAGCGGGGGTTCTACTTGGGCCGAGATATCCTTCCATCTCTGTGCGTACTGCCTAAAAGTCTTTCCATGATCAGATCCTTTCTTTGCTAAGTTGATTATACCATCGAAGAGTCGATCCGACCAAGCTGTCTTGGAAACAGTGTATTAGCAATTTTTCTTCATTCACATAACCATTCATCTTCTGATAAAACATGATAAGATGCGCCTTTGGACAACTCGTTCCATCATATTTTCCAAAGTCTGGCACTTTAAACTTTGGAGCCAGAACCAGATCGGGTACCAAACTAAGCTCTTGGGCACTCAATGCAGAGAAGACTTCAGTGCCTTCTATCACATTGAGCCTTTCCTCCAAGCCTCTATACTTGTCCCGAACATCATGATCGTCTATTTTTAACTTGGCTATTTTTATTGGATCATCCAAATTTGGAACATTGGGATCAGTAAGATTAGCTCTGGGGTTTGATATAAATACCCCTTGCCCTAGATGAGCAGGTGGCATAGGTCGTTGCTCCAGGCCTGTAGGTTTTCCTTGAGTGCACTCTCTTTGTGTTGCGTGGGCGTGCGGTGGAGCGAATCCTGGGGGATAGAGCGGATCCTGATCATGATTAACTCTCGAAGGAGATTCCATAACTTCAGGGCTCTGCATAGGTCCCTTTCCTTTGACCAAAGCCGACATCATCTCCATCATTTTAGCCATTTGATCTTTTCGCTCGAGTGATTCCTCTTGAGATATCACCATTAGATCTCTCATTTCCTGCTGTGACTTAGCCAACTGCTTTTGTAATTCTCTGAGTTTTTTCTATCCTTTCAATCTTTTCTCTTAATTCAGCCTCCATTACTCTAGCTTGTCAGTGCGTCCTATACGAATGGTGTGATTCCAGCCTTGTGTTGTCGCAACTGGAAATTGTATGATTTTAACCTTAGTGGATGATTATGGAATGTGAAATGGATGATTGAATGAATAAATGTCAAATGAATGTTAGTCATGAATGAATATGCAAGAATTTGGTGTTGATTTCAAGATAGCCCCTATTTAGGCATCTCGTTTATCAAAAGAGCTTATTACAAATGTTTCGATCACTTGTGTAATTGACTCCTCCATCAGAAACCCGTTTTTGGCAACCAATCTCTAATCAACACCTTCCTAACAAGATGCCTATAATGCATGATGGAAAAAAAAATAAAGACAAATAACCCTGGTTAGTACACACAACAAATATGAACAAAGAAAAACTATGAAAAACCTAACAAATTAAGCTTCCCGGTCCCACAGACCCGATTCTTTTGTATACAAGTGTAACTGTAAAAGAAATAAAAGGTAAGGGGTGTTTCTCATATGTACTTACTTCGGTGACTATTAAACGGGTAAAGGTTCAACATGGCTCTAATTAGATGGCTCGTACGGTTCACTATATACGGTTTCAGTTCTAGATGGGTACTCGAATCGTCCGTACTATCATCTACTAAGATTAATACAGAGCCTCGGTCGTAGCCCATTGATAACGGTTCTCGCGATATTAAGTAATAAAATTTATAAAAATGATCACACCAAAACTAACTAATATCACGATGTTAAAGGCAAGCGCACCTATCGAACAGTAGTATAGTTTAGTGGCAAGACCGAGTTATCGTACCCAAGGGAACTAAAAGTACTAATACTTACTTCATTTCTATTATCTAGCCTAAAAATAAAAGAGGTTTGGTTGAAACTAATTCTAAAACTAACTAAAAGTGCACAAAAAAGTAAATTGGGGAAAACTTTAGGGAAAAGCTGATTGATATAAGCAATACTTAAGGGAGAATCCACCTAGACTTCACTTGTTATTAGTTCTTGAGCTAGACGATTTATTCACTTGACTTGATCCGTAGAGATCCCTAATTTATGCTAAACCCTCCGTCGGGGCGAAAAATAACTAGGCCTAGGTTGTTGACTAAAGTTCCTTTATTAATTAACACCCTAGGTTGCATTAATTCGATCTATGGTTCCCCATATTAGGTTTGACCATAATCCGGTAGATTTATGTCGCCCTATGTCTAGGGTTGCATGTAACTCCGCTTAATTATGGTAGATCTACTCTTATCACAGGGACTTTTGCTCTTCTACTTTAAGCACATCCGTTTCTTGATTTAATACCTAGGCTTATTAACACAAGAATTAAGCACACATAATTAAGAACAACTCAAGTATTTATCATATAACTCAAGAATAAATAATAACAAGATTCGTCTTAGGTTTTATCCCCCTCAAGTATTTGAGGGGTTTAGTTCATAATAAAGAAAGAAAACATCTCAGAAGAATTAAGATAACAAAACATAAAAAACCCGAAAACCCCTGAAGGAATTTAGGGAGATCCTCTATCTTGATATAGAATTCTAGCTTCTGGGATGAATCAATCGGCTTCCCTTGGAGTAATTCCTGGCTTTACTCTTCGTATCGGCAGAGAGACGACTCCCCACTTTAGGGAAAAGATTACCCTTGGCAGGGGGAAATCAAGTACACCTCTAGAGTTGCCTCCTAGGGTCTTTATATAGAGTTTTGAGGAGCCTTTCTTAGCCTTTAAGTATTCAAATCCGAGTGAAATTCCTCTTCCTCACGACTAGAACAAGCCCGTGTGCCACGCCCGTGTGATTTCGGCAAGAGGCTGTGTGATTCTATTGGTGGAGGCACGACTATGTGGCCTGGCCGTGCTTGTCGGGGGCTGGCCCGTGTAATCTTCATGTGGTAGGCCTTGTGCCACGGCCGTGTAGTTACTTCTTGGGCCGTACGTTTTCACATTTTGGCCCATTGTCTCTGATTTTTGGTCTATTTTCCGTTCTCTTCTCTTCCCTATGCTCTCCTGAGTATAAGATATGAAACAGAAGGATAAAGAGCACCAATTCTCACAAAATTAATAATAATTCATCCAAAATATAGGCTAAACATGAGGTAAAAATATGTATAATTTATCGTTCATCACCCATCACAGGCTCACGAGTTCAATTCGAGGGATTACATTTACTTATGCCTGTGCGGAGGGGCGAGTTAACTCACGAAAGCATAAGTCATATGTAACCCGAAAGAATTCACTAGCCTGTGCGGAGGGACGAGTTAACTCACGAAGGCGTAGCGTTTACTTTCACCTAAATGGACGGAGACCGGGTAGAGAGCTCATGTTATGAAAAAATGCAAGTGCACAGTGTGTGGGGAGAAACTCACAAACCTTTTCGCTTTATTTAAACTAAAAAAAACTAAAAATTAAAACCGTAAAAACTTAGAGTTGGAAAGCAAAAAGACAAAACAAGTTAGAAAAATATCAACATGATGCAAATGCTTGACTTTTCGAAAACCAAAATTTGAGGATCACGACTAAATATCAAAATGAACAAGGAATTTTGAAAATTTTGACAACACACGCTTATTTCTAGATTTGACTCTAAAAAACTAGTCCCCAGTGGAGTTGCCAACTGTAGCGACGTAAAAATTTTAGCTTAGTCGCTAATTAGGTGATTTATTTGAAAATTTAGAAATTGAAATTTGATTTTATTTAAAAAAGGGAGTCGCCACCGATCTTTTTCCTTGGTGTGATCGGACACCTAATAAAACCTCTTTTTAACAGAAAAAAATTTATTTTTAGGTAAAAAGAAGGCCGAGTTTAGGTCCACTTCGAAATTCAGAGAAAAATAAGGTTCGGGAGTCGGTTACGCACGAGGAAGGTGTTAGCACCCTCGTGACGCCCAAAATTGGTATCTTATTAAACACATGTTGTCTTAATTTTCAAAAATACGAATTCAATTTGATATTTAATCGTGATCCGATTGAAAGAAATGAGAAATCTTATGTTTTTAGTTTTTTTAGGAGGACGTCCCGTTTTTAATGCGAGCAGACGAATTTCTCCCAACATAGCGATGAAATCGATGACTTAATGTTAAATCGGCTCGTTGCCTTATTTATTGAAATTAATTTAAAAACATGAATGAAAATATTTCTAGATAAAATGAATAAAAGTAAAAGAAAAGTAATATTGATGTTGAAACAAGATGTGAACTAATATGCTAAATTCGGAACAGGCAAATAATGATAAACAGTTAAGAATATACGAAGCAAATGATATATAAAACATTAACAAATTATATATGATAATAATAGTAATAATACACATACGAAATAGTAGTGAACATATATATATAAAACATATAATACTAGAATTAAAAAAATATATACAATATATATTAAAAATAGTAATAATATAAAAAATGGCTAACAATAACGATATATAAATACATATATGTATTGAAATATATACGTAATAATAGGAATAAAAAGTATATACATAATATTAAAAATATGTACATAATATAGTGTTAAAAATACATACATAATAGTTATTAAAAAATATACATAAGATAATATAAAAATATATACATGAAATAGCGTAAAAATATAAACCAATAGTATTAAAAAAATATATATATAATACATATATATAAGATACTATATATACATAATATAGAGTTAAAAATATATATATATAAGAATATATACATAATACATACAAAAACATATACAATATATATATTAGAAATGATAATAATAAAATTAAAAATAACTATTAATAGTACTACATAAATATTTACATATATATATATATATATATATACACATATGACTATTAATTGAAATTAATATTAGTACCAATAATGGTGACAAAATATTGATAATAGATATAATAATGATATTAATAAAATATAATAGTATAAATAATATTAAAATAAAATAAAATAAATGAAAAAGGGTGAAAAAGGACGAAATTTAAATTAAAACAATAGTTTGGGGTGATTTTAAAAAGGAGTAAAGGAAAATAGGACCGATTTGGATGCGCGCAAAAAAAAGGAGGACTAAAGAAACAATTATTCCTCCCCTCAAAACGCAACACAGCAAGGGGGATTAAATCGCAAAGCGCTATATACTTTGGGGCCAAATTAAAAATAAAAAAATACTTGATTGTAAACGCATGAAAAAGCGAAAGGACCGCGCGTGCAATTAACCCCTAAGAGCAAAAACACGCGGATCCTGAGTGGGTAGGGTCGGGTTGACCCGATCTAGGGCAAAACGACGTCGTTTGGTGCCTTGGATTCAAAGGCCGAAATGGCGCCGTTTTATACTATTATAAAAGCAAAAATTTTTGTAAAAATTTTATTTTTTCTTTCTTTCTTCAGAAACTTTCCCTCTCTCTCTCATTTCTCTCTGGGCCTGGGGGTTTCCGACCAGAGGGCCAGCCGACGACTGGTCGCCGGACCACTGTGGGCCGCCGTCGCCGGCCACCGTGCACGGTGGCTGAAAATTCGAAAAAAGGTATTTTTTAGTTTTTTTTAAATAATATGTATATATATATATATATATATATTTATATGTATATTTGTTTAAAAGAAAAAAATAAAATAAAATAAAAGAAACGGAATAGGTAATAGATGCGAAAAGAAAAAAGATCACCTTAGGCTTAGATCAGGATGTTAAGTGCTTTAAACTTTCTGATTTTTGGGGATATTTGCGTTTTTGTTTTCTTTTTCTTTCTTTTTTTCGATTTTTGTATTTCAAAAGAAAAGAAAAACTCCTCCTTTACATTTGGTTTTCTGATGGCTTTATAGCCAAACAAACGGTTTTTTTAATCTATTTGCTACTGCTTTGTCACTTCGTTTGCTACTGTTGCTTCTCTACTGTTGCTACTGTTGTTTCTCTACTATTGCTACTGATTTCTGTCCTTGTTTGCGTGTTTGCAGGTCTGGGCGAGGAGTCAACGGAGGCAGATGGCCGGAGGACGCGCTGACATCTCATGTGGGGGCAAACGCACACTGCTGGTAGGGTTTCCCCGTGTCTGCTAATTTTTAGGGGTCATGGGCTTGTAAAACTTTGGGCTATAGTTTGGGCTTTAGTAATTTGGGTTTTGGGTTGTATTGGTTTAGGTGTGTTGGGCTGAGGGGATTTGGGTAGGATTTAGTTTAGGTTTAATTTAGGGGTTTGTGGGTTTGATTTGTAAACGGGCCAAAATTGGCCTACAACAAACTTCACAGATTTGTATTTTAGTTTTTGTATTTTTATTTTCAAGAATTTACTTCTTTTACTTTTCAATTTTGAAAATTAAGTCCAATAGTTGATATCGTTAATTTTTTTTGTCAATTTTGTTGATGTCACATTTTAATTAAAAAATACTCACTTGGTAGTCATGTAATTAAAAAATGACGTTGCAATGAACCTGGATTTAATATAATATTTTTAATATATGCAAAAAAATGTAAAATATAAAATTATAGATAAAAATAAATTCAATTAAACAATGAAAAAAATAAAAAAAATCTCAAATGTATGAAAACAACTTTTATGAAATATTTTTAAAAAAATTTACCAGACAATAGAAAATATATTACACAGAATCATCTAAACACCAGAAAATATTAACTTTTCTAGAAAAATAAATTATTTTCCAAAAATATTTTCCGAAAATCTTTTTCAGTGAAACAAACGAAGCCTAATAAATAAATATGGTTAGCTGGGGGATAGGATTTATATCTTTTTGAAAATAAAATAGTTATTTTATCTGTAACGCCCCAAAATTTATATATTTGTTTTCATGTGTATATGAAACAAATATTTGTTTGTTTCAGTGGTTATATGTTTTGGGAGTGTTTGAGAAGTCTTGGGTTGACGTCTTGACTTGAGCAAAATTTTTGTTTTTAAATGAATAAAGCCTTACTCTTGTCCAGTAGGCTTAAGTTTAAATGTTAGTAAGTTTATATTAGAATGGACCTGGTGGTTTGATGGTTAAGAGGAGTGTTAGAATAAGGGAGGTCTTGTGTTCGAGTCTGTACTTGGACATTATTTTTGTAGCTAATGCCATGTGGGTATTTGAGATGGACTGAAACACTAAAGTGGTGGGGTGTAGTGGGATGTTGTGGGAGTAAATCAAGGGATTTGGGAGTTACCTAATGATCCTACCGAAAATCTTTGCCAAATACCCCTCTCTACTGTTTCTCTTTTCTTTTTGTTTTCAGTTGAAATTCCCACCATCCTTGCTATCGATTTTTCTTTGTTTTCCATTTGCTGAGACCATTCCTTTTGCTCTCTCTCCCTTACTGTTATTCTTTGTTAGTGTTTGGTCACCCTTTTATCTTTCTGCACGTCGTCCTCGTCGCTCTTTCGGTAAGTTTAGTTTTGATTTACTTTAAATGTGATTTGGGGCATGTGTTAATAAGAATTCGTTTGGTAATTAGGGGCTTATTGAAGGGTTGATTATCGTTCATCGACTTTCTAAGGGTGTGGAATTCCTACAATTCGATAGAAGGTAATGGCTTGTCACCCGGAGGATAATTGTCTTGTTTCGAGTTTAGATAATTTGATTGTTTTAGCGATTAATTGATTGTATATTTCTCGATTCTAGGTTCGAGAGTGATCGTAGTAGGGTTAGCAGCGAAAACGAACCAGATGGTACTCGAAACATAGAAAACACGTCTCAGCGAAAAGCCGAAAAAGCTTTCTGTCGACGCCACACGGATGTGTGGTAGCCCGTATGGTAGGCCGTGTGACGATACACGGGCATGTGATTGACAAGCCAGGCTGTGCGCCCATAACATAGAGGCATGACACGGCCATGTGATGGCCTAGAGAGGCCTTGTGTGAGAATGGGCTCAACCACTTGGGCCGGGTGGGCCACACGAGTGAACAACATGGGTGTTTAGGTTGTTGGGCCTGGCCGTGTGATCTACACAGCCAAGACCAAATTAGGCCATGTGGGCCTACACAGGCAGATAACATGGGCGTGTGAGCCCATTTTCACTGATTTATTGCTAAGGTTGTACGGGTCGCTCGAGACGACCGTGAACCTACTGTAGGGTCGGTAAGCTTACCTAGACCCCTAATTGAATGACTGTTATATCCATACTTGATATGTGTGTAAATACATATATACATATATATATATATATATATATATTTATATGACTGTATATTAAGCATGCTGTTTGTACTGTACTGTATATATGTGAGATACCATGATTGGGCATGACATGATTATATGATGCATTGCATGGAGATGAGTTGATATGATTGGAGAAAGTGTATTGAAAGGCTTAATGCCCGTTATACTGGCAGCTCTGTTGCAAATCACTGATGGCTTTAAGCCTATTATACTGGCAGCTCTGCTGCAAATATTGTTTAGTGCCACAACGGGTGCTACTTGTAAGTATAAGGATGGGTGTATGATTTAATCCCCACAAGAGTGTAGGGTTGGACAGGAGATGGTGTATGGTGATTGGTTGGACAGCATTACTGCTGGTAGGGTTTCCCCGTGTCTGCTAATTTTTAGGGGTCATGGGCTTGTAAAACTTTGGGCTATAGTTTGGGCTTTAGTAATTTGGGTTTTGGGTTGTATTGGTTTAGGTGTGTTGGGCTGAGGGGATTTGGGTAGGATTTAGTTTAGGTTTAATTTAGGGGTTTGTGGGTTTGATTTGTAAATGGGCCAAAATTGGCCTACAACAAACTTCACAGATTTGTAATTTAGTTTTTGTATTTTTATTTTCAAGAATTTACTTCTTTTACTTTTCAATTTTGAAAATTAAGTCCAATAGTTGATATCGTTAATTTTTTTTGTCAATTTTGTTGATGTCACATTTTAATTAAAAAATACTCACTTGGTAGTCATGTAATTAAAAAATGACGTTGCAATGAACCTAGATTTAATATAATATTTTTAATATATGCAAAAAAATGTAAAATATAAAATTATAGATAAAAATAAATTCAATTAAACAATGAAAAAAAAAAAATCTCAAATGTATGAAAACAACTTTTATGAAATATTTTTAAAAAAATTTACCAGACAATAGAAAATATATTACACAGAATCATCTAAACACCAGAAAATATTAACTTTTCTAGAAAAATAAATTATTTTCCAAAAATATTTTTCGAAAATCTTTTTCAGTGAAACAAACGAAGCCTAAGAAATAAATATGGTTAGCTGGGGGATAGGATTTGTATCTTTTTGAAAATAAAATAGTTATTTTATCTGTAACGCCCCAAAATTTATATATTTGTTTTCATGTGTATATGAAACAAATATTTGTTTGTTTCAGTGGTTATATGTTTTGGGAGTGTTTGAGAAGTCTTGGGTTGACGTCTTGACTTGAGCAAAATTTTTGTTTTTAAATGAATAAAGCCTTACTCTTGTCCAGTAGGCTTAAGTTTAAATGTTAGTAAGTTTATATTAGAATGGACCTGGTGGTTTGATGGTTAAGAGGAGTGTTAGAATAAGGGAGGTCTTGTGTTCAAGTCTGTACTTGGACATTATTTTTGTAGCTAATGCCATGTGGGTATTTGAGATGGACTGAAACACTAAAGTGGTGGGGTGTAGTGGGATGTTGTGGGAGTAAATCAAGGGATTTGGGAGTTACCTAATGATCCTACCGAAAATCTTTGCCAAATACCCCTCTACTGTTTCTCTTTTCTTTTTGTTTTCAGTTGAAATTCCCACCATCCTTGCTATCGATTCTTCTTTGTTTTCCATTTGCTGAGACCATTCCTTTTGCTCTCTCTCCCTTACTGTTATTCTTTGTTAGTGTTTGGTCACCCTTTTATCTTTCTGCACGTCGTCCTCGTCGCTCTTTCGGTAAGTCTAGTTTTGATTTACTTTAAATGTGATTTGGGGCATGTGTTAATAAGAATTCGTTTGGTAATTAGGGGCTTATTGAAGGGTTGATTATCGTTCATCGACTTTCTAAGGGTGTGGAATTCCTACAATTCGATAGAAGGTAATGGCTTGTCACCCGGAGGATAATTGTCTTGTTTCGAGTTTAGATAATTTGATTGTTTTAGCGATTAATTGATTGTATATTTCTCGATTCTAGGTTCGAGAGTGATCGTAGTAGGGTTAGCAGTGAAAACGAACCAGATGGTACTCGAAACATAAAAAACACGTCTCAGCGAAAAGCCGAAAAAGCTTTCTGTCGACGCCACACGGATGTGTGGTAGCCCGTATGGTAGGCCGTGTGACGATACACGGGCATGTGATTGACAAGCCAGGCTGTGCGCCCATAACATAGAGGCATGACACGGCCATGTGATGGCCTAGAGAGGCCGTGTGTGAGAATGGGCTCAACCACTTGGGCCGGGTGGGCCACACGAGTGAACAACATGGGTGTTTAGGTTGTTGGGCCTGGCCGTGTGATCTACACAGCCAAGACCAAATTAGGCCATGTGGGCCTACACAGGCAGATAACATGGGCGTGTGAGCCCATTTTCACTGATTTATTGCTAAGGTTGTACGGGTCGCTCGAGACGACCGTGAACCTACTGTAGGGTCGGTAAGCTTACCTAGACCCCTAATTGAATGACTGTTATATCCATACTTGATATGTGTGTAAATACATATATACATATATATATATATATATATATTTATATGACTGTATATTAAGCATGCTGTTTGTACTGTACTGTATATATGTGAGATACCATGATTGGGCATGACATGATTATATGATGCATTGCATGGAGATGAGTTGATATGATTGGAGAAAGTGTATTGAAAGGCTTAATGCCCGTTATACTGGCAGCTCTGTTGCAAATCACTGATGGCTTTAAGCCTATTATACTGGCAGCTCTGCTGCAAATATTGTTTAGTGCCGCAACAGGTGCTACTTGTAAGTATAATGATGGGTGTATGATTTAATCCCCACAAGAGTGTAGGGTTGGACAGGAGATGGTGTATGGTGATTGGTTGGGTAGGATTTACATACTGTACACCGCATTACTGCATACTGATACTGTGCTATGCTAAGGCCTTACTGCTACTGTTACTGATACTATCATTGTTACTATTATTGTGATGGGCTAAGGCCCTACTGCTTACTGTATTGAGATGGGCTAAGGCCCGAATTGATACTATTACTGATATTGAAAAAGGCTTAGGCCCAGATTGTGTGTCTCTGATTGTTGATTGCTTAACTATTGTCTGTGGGGAGTACACACTAAGTTTTCGTAAACTCACCCCTTTTGTCTTTACTATACAGGTAACCCCCAAACATAGGCGGATCGGTACGACGGAGGACTTAACAATAGCCACGCAATCTCATTTACTCTATTGCGTGTTTATTTATGATTTTAGTTTTATTTGGGTAATTTTTCTATAATAATGGCCTCAATGGATTTTTACTTAAAATTTTAGATTTTATATTGTTTTATGTTTTATATATGCTAGAAGTAGGTAATGTCAGGTTTTCAAAAGGAAATGAATGTTTTATCAAAACACTACATATACGCAAATTGTTTTAAAAGCTTCCGCAAAGTATAACAAATGACATGTTAAAATTAATGGTTAAAGTGTCTTTTTGATTCATTTTATAAAATTTTACAATTTTTTTATATTTTTTTACTTTTTTATAATTTTTAATAAAATTTTAATATTTTTATTAAAATTTAATATTTTTTATAACTTTTATTTATTTTTATATTTTATAAATTTTTTGCCACATGTCACACCGTGATTGTGGCACAGGGTGACTTTAACTGAAAAAGATTAGGGGCAATTAAATTTAACGATCAAAGGGCCTTTTTAATGCATTTTGACAATTCAAGTATCCAATTGAGTGCAAAAAAAAAAAAAAAGCAGGGGTTTAATTACTTTTTTTAAAAAATTTTGAGGGCCTTTTTGATGTATTTTGCAAGTTTAAGTAATTAGTTGAGTGCAAAAAAAAAAAAAAAGAGCTTAATTATTTTTTTTTTAATTTGAGGGCTTTTTACACTTTTAAACATTTTCTTAATATTGCTAAAGAATTTTATTTTTCATATTTATAAATTTTTAATGAAAAATAGGACTAAACGCGTATAACCATAAGAAAAATGCAAATACTCATTTAAATATATTATTTAATATTGTGAATTAGTTATAAAAATGTCTATTTTCCTTTCTTTCTACCGATTTGAATCCAATGAATGGGTTGGATTAGTTCCGATCCCACCAAACTGTAAAAACCCAAATATAATCAAGGTTTGAAATCCCATTTTAAGAAGAGAGTATTATCCGCTTGAATCAAGTCATCATTGTTGATAAACAGAAAGCAAGGGCAAAATACGTTGGTGCTCATTCATTAGAACAGAGAAACCACCTTGATACGTAAACCCCCTTCATGCCTTCATTCCTATTGCAAAAATGGAAAGCTCAAGCAATCCCAAAAATCTTCTTCTTAAATTGATGTCGACTTGATAGCCAAAAGAAAGGATACAAGTGGCAACGACTCTTCTCGACCAAACCATATAAGAATCAAAGGAAATTAAGGGCATTTGCAAAAAGTTTGAACTGCCAAACATCACAGGAAGCTTGGCTCAAAGGAAATTTCAAATTAAGCTTGCAATGCTACACTTCTTTTTCCTTAAGGAAGCTTTAGGTGAACTTCCCATTTTAGCTTATCCCAAAAGCTATGAACTAACTGGTTGGTTGTTTAATGTGTTGTTTTAATTAAATTTTTAGGGGTGCTCTCATACCTTTTAGATTTTCAATCATATATGCTTTAATGGGCCTTCTATTGCATTTAAAATCTAGCTCAATAACACTAAATTGAATTTGTTATTAAATAAAACGTGGTTACAATTAAAGTCTTTAGAATTAAATTGATGATTATCTATATATCCACAGTAGTTGTGATAAAATGAAAATTCAAAAGCACATATTGTATTTGACGTTGATGCAAGCATACTGTTATGTACTCTGCAATATTGTGACATAGTGAAAGTGCACTTTCATTGCACATGTTTTTTAATAAAAAGTTTGCGTACTATATTAAACTTTTTTATATAGTTCGGGTGTTATTATGCAATTTAGTTTCTTAAATATAGTAAGTAGAATTTTCTATCCTTTATGCTTTAGGCCCACTTTCTTGGTTCTTGCTGATTTCTGTGGTGTGGGGCTGTGGGCACTTGCAAGCATCATTCGACCTAAGAGCCCAGTTTTCAAATCACTGAGATTGTATTTTATTTTAAGTAGGTGGTTCACAAACCCTAGTAAGTGCAGTTCATGTTTGGATGACTGTCTCTTAGCTCAACACACACATCCAAGCTCTCTAAATTTTACAATCCTTGAGTGTTCTTAATTATTGTTAATTAATGATTTTGCAAGTTGTCAATATATATGGGGTGATTATGGAGCCATGTCCAATTGAGACATAAATTATGTCTTTTCTCTTCCACTTTGTCTTATTCATTCGACACAAATATGCATACACCCAACAAGGCAAAAAGTACATGGTAAGCTAGCAGCACACAGTCTATTGATTCTTTTTCCTCATTTTTTTTTCATTACAACCCAATAGAGACTGAAAGTTGCCGATTTGAAATATTACATCTCAAGCAAACCATAAATCTTAAAAAGTATAGATAATACTTGAAAATTTAAATTACATGGACTCAAAAAAGGTTTGGCGTGCTTATTGATGGTAGGAAAACTGTCCAACACTACTAGAATATGCAAATTATTGAGGCATCCTAACCTTATGTTAGCTTCCTCACATGGACATATTAATAGCAACTTTTACCAGACAAATAAGGCTTACTGTCCCAGTGATTGGATAGGATTTTTTTTCTGTATGACCATTTCTCACCTTTCCAACACCAAAATTAGGAAAGATGGACAGTAAATTCATGTAGGTTTCATGTCCTCAAACAGTGTTGCCCATAATGTACTATCGTTTAAGTCCCCACCTGCCTTTTCCTTGTTGATGTCACCATGAACTTTTGGTCTTCTATGTGTCATTGCAACATCAACTGGACCAGATGTTATTGGGCTCCTATAACTGAACACCAACTTCTCCTGCAATTTCCGATCTAGGGGCCCGGAAAATTTTAAGCTCCTAGGAGGGACCAGCAATTTCTCTGGTCCTCTATAATCCAAGGGACCAGATTTTGCTATTTCCCTGGTTCTCATCATTGAATGCTTTATCTTCAGCTCCTTGTGATCACTCTTGCACCTCCTTGACAATGCTTCTCTCCACTTATTGCTATAAGAAATCGGCTCCGGCAGTGGCTTCGTCGCATTATTCTCATGGTGAACCAACTTGTTGACATACTTGTTGAAGCACTTTCTGGTTTTGTTGATTGCCAAAATGAGCTTGGACAGGCTATTAGGGGCTTCTCTAACTTCCTTCCTAGCAAGCTTGAGAACCTCCAGCCTATGCTTGGCAACTGAAATACCCATGCTCTGAAGAAACTCATGGTTGAAGTATGCTAAGTCCTCCTTTTGCAGCTCATTCCCAGAAAAGGCAAGGCCATACTTATAGACAAGTGACGGCTCAAGGGAAGTTTTAGATAACCAGGAATACCAGTCCATGCCGCCGGTGGTTGGCTTTTGCCATGGGATGCTCACAAAATTGGGAGTTTTTAGTCTGTTATAAGATATAGTTGCATGTGAGTGGTCCAATACAAGCCTTCAAGTGGTCATAAAAGATTAAGTAAATGTGGTGGTTGAGTGTAGGGATATCGTTTCTTTCATCTCTAATTGAAATTTGGACGGTGGCGGAAAAATTGAGAGGGACACCAATTGAAAATCTGGAATATGAGTTTACGGACTTATGCACCTTCGTGTTTCTACTGCAAGGCATTCCCATTGGGCATCACTATCATTAACTTTTGTCCTCCTTTTCCGGCTGCACCATGGGTGCACGTGCTAGCCATATCCCCTGCGATATCTTCAAAATGATATACAAAATGCGTATCACTTCGATCATTGCCTTACAGGAAATAGTTCATTTCGTTAGCATTCCATTATTATACACTCTTTAGATTGACTACGATAAGATTATTTTTGATGAAATTAAAAAATAATGATTACTTATTATAAGGGTGAGATTGAATATTATAAAAGTAAAATTATAATCAATGGTAGATATATATTTAGATTTAATCGCAATAATAACAATGAGATAAAAATAAAAAAAAGACCATTAAAGACATTAAATTAAAATTTATTTACAATGAACATTTTGGATTATCTAATATTTATGAAATTATTAAAAATATATATTAGATTACAATTTCATCAATAAAATAATGTTATATATAATTTTTTTTATTATTATTGATAATAATTATTTATGATTTATTTAAATAATGCAGTATCATATTTTCTGTATTCATAAAAATATTTTAATTTTATAATAATTTTAAATTATTTAATGTGTCAAATTTTAATTTAAACTTCACAATAATTTTATTTTAATTTTATCAATAATTATTATTGGTGTAGTGGTAAAGAACTCGTTTATAAATTCATTAAATATGTGACCAACAAGTGTTGAGTGCAATGGTAAGGCGCATTGCACTCTCATAAGAAAATGTAAGTTTGAATCTTGGAGACGACTTTTTTATCAAAAAATGAATAAATAAGTTAACAATCCGTGTATGTATATCAAGAAAAAATTTATTTTTCTCTTAAAATTCCCCTAAATTTTCATGTTTATAATTATCTATTTATTCATTTAATTAATTAATTACTTAAAGGTATGAAATTATTTTATTTATTATCAAATAAAGAAAAGAGTAATCATAAAAAGAGAGCAAGGGAAAGGGTGAGAATGGAATTTCAACTGCTAAACGAAGTTTTAAATTTCTAGTGCACCTTGAAGCAACAGTAGGAAAAATGACTTGTGGTGCGGTGGAAATCTCCCACCATTGCAGTGTGTTGTGATTGCACAATTAACCATGCAAATCTCATCGAATGCAAATTGGGTGGAATCCAAATACAGCCTTAACCATGTTAATATGGTGCCTTGACTATTACATTAAGCTTATGGGATTGGCTAAAGGGTTTAACGTGGGCTGACTTCTGCCCCTTTCTTTACATAAACATGGTAGGGAATGGCTGCTTAAACATGGCCCCCTTCCGGCCATAAGTATCCACCAACCTTCCGGCCATAACAATCAACCAACCTTTCTCCTTTTGATGGCCCTAGCTATCTGAGAACATGTTAAAATCTGCGGAGAAACAAAAGTATTAATAGTATTAAGATTGATTGTTGCTTTGAAACCTAGCCTTGAAAGTTATGGGGTTTTATTGCACCATTTAACCTCAAGTTAGATGGTGCATATGAACCACTAAACACCATTGATTAAGTGTATGTATAATGGAGCACCAACAAAAATGGTGACACTGAAGTATGTTTTTAATTCTAATAATCTACAGAAAATGCTTAGCCAATTGTCAAGAGTTAAATCATATATGTTTCTCTCTATATGTGGTAGAAACATTAATTTAGTATGGATTTGGGTGAAAGTGAAAAAGTCAGGGAGCAGTTTTATAATTCAGTGATTTTACCATATTTTTGGTTGAAATCATTTTTTCATTGACTGGAAATCACAATGGATTTGAGTTCACTTTTACAGATAAAGCACTAATAAAAATATTTTATTTAATATATTATTTTATTAAATTAAAAAAATATTACAGACTAAAATTTCGTTCATTTTGTATTTTTGCTATTGTAACCATATGAAGGACCTAAGTTTAAATATGTATTCTTTCTATTTTGAAGGTTCTAAATATTTATACTATTTTCAAGATAATTCATTATTTCAACTAATAGGTTATGAAAATTCTTCATCAATACTTATTCACGTCCTAGTGTTATGGGCCACGCAAAGAAATCCACGACCAAGGCACACTCTAATGTTTCCTCTTGTTTATTGGAGGTTATTCGACCCGACAAGATTAATCTATTGCTTGAAAGAGACTAAAAGTTCATCTACTTAGATACTGGTTAAATTGTAAACATTTTATTTTATCAATGTAATTATTGTAAATCTTAAAAGATAAATATGTATAGAATTTAAATCCCTTAGGACTCTTTTAGATGAGAACTAATATAAGCTATTAATGTAATTCAATCTATACTGTTGCATCTAATGGAGCTCAACTATAAATAGAGCCCTCCCCTTCATTTGTAATAATTCCATTCTTGAGTTAAAGTATATATTGAGAGCACTTACTCACACACTTGGCATGTTTTTGCTTTCCTTTGGTTTTTCTATTTTTCATTACTCTTTCGCTTCGAGTTTGCTTAATTGCTTCTGCTTGTTCCGGTGTCTTAGAGAATTTTTAGTAAAAATTCTTACTTTGTGAGAGTTAGGTTGACTTAGAAAAATTTGAACTCAAGAAATCACCTAATGCCACATAGATTGTGAGATAAAAGTTCTAGCCTTATGACACTAAAGGTGAGATCTTCGTGACTGGAAGCAAACCCTCAAGAGATTTTTAAACTTTAGCCTTGAGTTCTTTTTTCATTTTTAAACAAAATTACTAGAGAAATTATTATTAGAATAGAATTGACAAATTCCAAAACTAAATCTAAATTAAATTTATACCTAATGAAAATCAATAATATTCAATGTAATTGATTAATTCTTAACTAATCAATTGAAAGAATAAATCTCAAAAAAAAAGTTCATTTTATTATTAAGAAAAATAATAAACACAAAATTTTAAATGATAATAAACGTTGAAACTTACCCATGCTAAGAGAAGCAACTGGTAGCAAGTGACTAATGGAGAGAAGACAACAATGGAGCTATTGACAAATGAGCAGTAGAGAAGGACGGAAGGAACAGTCAATTGAGCGGGCGAGGGAGCAGGACACATCCAAACTCGTGTTTCCACCAACTTGAGCGATAAGAGAATACTCCATTATAGTTACTTCTTGAGAAAGATGTATGACTTCAAATCTCAATAAGTTGACAACTATTACAACATAGTTAGGTGATGTGTCTTGGTAGTTAGCTAGCAGGTTGTAGCACAACTAAAGTTTTTATTTCTAGTGAAATCTAACAATACCGATGCGAGTCTCAAGGCCTAATTTTAGATTTATAGACGTGATGAGCTCATACTACCTCAAGGTCCAACAACAATGTTGAAGGCCAAGCAAATTAAATCAAGATTCGATCAAAGACAATATAAGAGGATGAATCTTTTCGAGGAAACAAGTAATAATACATACACAGAATGAATGAAATTTATTAAAGTCAATTCAACCAAGCTACCAATTTTCAAAATGAAAAGATTAGTCAACTTACAATGAATTTTTGGATGGGATCCACGCATTTATGGGCTTAGATGTTTGCATAACGTTTGAAGATCTATTTCTTCGCTTCAAAACCCACTTTGAATCACTCAATTTCGAGTTTGGGAATTCAAGTTATGATTGTTTTATTGAAGACTGTGCGAAAAGAATTTCTAGACGAGATTATGACGGGAATTATGAGTTCCGGACTTTTAATTCGAGTTTAACGCATATTGGATTTGATTTTTAGGCTTAATTTTTATTATATATAAGTCCAATATTGTATTTATTAGGTTTTATTATTTTACTTTTTATTTATTTCAAATTTTGGATATTGTTTAAATATTTTAAGTTATTTAGGAGTTTTTGTTTCAGTATACTTTAGAGTTTTATTTGGATGTACTTAGCTAGTCTATATAAAGGCTTCTTCATTGTTCATTAAGCAGACAATTGTTTTCATTAATAAAGTTTTCAACTCTAGGAGTTTGTTTCTTTGTGCAAGAATTTTTTCTTATGATTTTTAGAAGTAGTTTCCTTCTCGATTTTTCTCAAGGAATCGTGGACATTTCATTATTCGCCCTTCAATTTGTCAAGTATTATTTCTTGAAGGATTGATAAGAGCCATTAATTGAGTTTGTTGATATTTATATATCAAAGGGTTCAATTGAACACTTATCTTTCTACCATCATATCAATTGGTTTATTCGATCCATATTCCACTTTTAAATTTCTTTTATTTATTTATTTATTATTTTGAAGATTTATTCTTTATTCTTTATTTCTTATTTTAGTGTGTTCATTTTCTTTAATTTCTAAAGTTGTTTATTTCTCATTTTAGGTCATATCCAAATATTTCTTTTTCGAGTCGAATAACTTGAATACAATCCTTTTTTCACCCCTTCCTTATTAGTTGGTATCATATTTGTGCGTTTTAGGTTTTCTTTGTGTTCTTATAAACTGATTTCCAACAAACAACCTCAAAACAACTTTTTTTTCTTTTTACCCAAAAAGTTTTTTGGAAAAAATATTTTTCAATGGGTAAATGTTTTCCAAATGGTCTAAAATTTTACAAACTTATTCTTGGCACTCTCTTAGAATATAGAAAAATATTTTCCACAAAAAATGATTAAAAAAGTACAAAAATAGAAAAATATAAAACAAAAAAATATTGGGTTGAATTTTGTGCCAAAATTCTCTAGATCAGTTCTATGCTATTTGAGGATACTCCAGTTAAAATTTTGTGAATTTTGAAAATCGGGAACACCTCAAGTTGTTTTCCATTATTTCGGGTTTTTGGTTGGGTAGTTTATTTTCTTTGATTCTAGCATTAGTTTTTCTTTTGTTTTTAGCTTTTCTTATTCTATTAGGCATTCTAACACATTTTTGCTTCTTGTGTTAATAGGTACAAAAACAATTGCCTCTCCTTTCTTCGCTTAACATACTTCCTTTAGAGTCAAGTTTTTCTTTGGCTTCTTAGAGCCTTATGTCAACTTTGTTAGAGAGTGATCCCACATCTTTTCGAATATTATTGAGTCTGATTACTCTATAAAAGTTACAAGTAAGAAAATCTTAATTTCTTTTCTTTATCTCTTAGAGTTGTTTATTTTTATTGCGAGTGTATAACGACAAGGTTTAATTTTTTGAGTGTTTTTTATTTCAACCTCTAATAATGGTACGCAAACATAGTATGTAAGAGGTTTTGGAACCTCCTACTAATGGGGATGATTTGCTCGAGTCCCATTGTCTTGTAGTATAGCAATCCCTTAGCATTCAACTAACGGACGATTTTAACAATGTGCAAAGGACTAACATCTTCCATTTGAGATGCTTAATTCAAGGAAAGTTGTGTTTTCTTTTTATTGATAGTGGTAGTTGTGCCAACGTGGTGAGTAGTTTTTTAGTGGATAATTTATCTTTACTTTGTCAAAATCATCCTAAGCCATATCACTTACTGATGTCCATGAAATCAACTAAAAATACGATAAAGGCAAGTGCACCTATCGACAAATAGTATAGCTACGGTGAGCAAAGATATCGTTCCCACAAGGACTAAAAGTACTAGCAATTACCATCTTTCTATTATTTAACCGACAAATTGAAGTGATTTAATTAAATTAAAATTAACTAATTAATTAACTAAGAACTCGACAAATAACAAATCAGGAAAATAATCGAATAATAACCAAGAAGCGAAACAATACCCAAGAAAAAATCCACCTAGTCTGCATCTGTCATTATCAATCTGAATTAAAAAATTTATTCATTTAATATCTTGATCCATAGAAATCCCTAAATTATGCTAATATCTCTCTTTAAGACTAAGAGCAACTGACTCTAGGTTGATTAATTGAAATTTCTTTATAATTTAAACTCCTATTATTGCATTAACTCGATCAATGGATTCCCCTATTAGATTTGACTCTAATCCGGTAGATTTATATTGTCCTATTTCTAGGATTGCATGCAACTCTACACAATTATGCTAGATCTACTATTAAACAGGGTCTATTCCTCCTCTGAATTAAGCACATCAAACATGAATTAATAATTCAGAAATATTAAATCAAGAATTAAGCACGCATAATTGACAACAAGATTCAAGTATTTATTGTGTAAAAAAGAAATCAAAAGACAAATTTCATCATAGGGTTCATCTTTCCTAGGTATTTAGAAAATTAGTTCATAATTGCAAATAAATACATCTCAAAGTCAGTATAACCACAAGAAATAGAAAAGCTTGTAATAAACTTCAAAGAAATTAAAATGAGATCTCCAATCTTGATAGAAATCTGCTTTAGAGTCAACTTCAATAGCGTTTCCCGAGATGTTTTCTTCAGAATATTCTTTGACGACCCTCTCTCTCTTCTTATATTTGGTATATTAATAAGCTATAAAAGTAACATATTTTAATCCCAGTCTTAATGTGTTTTTGGATGATTAATTACGTAAATTAGTTAATTTGATGCTCATAATCCTTTAAATTCATGTTTTTATACTTAGGAGAGGACTTGGGAGTGAAAGGAGAGAAAAATGAGCCAAAACTGGATAAATAAAGTTGTTTTCAGGTTCCACATGGCCTGATGACTTCCACACGAGCTGGCGATATGCTCGTGTGAACCATATGGGCTGGCCACATGCCTATGTGCTAGCCTTTGCCAATAACGCACCCTGTTTCCCAGTTACGCGAAAAAACCCAATTTTTAGGCTTTTTGAGCATTCTAAAGTCTATAAATAACAACTAAAAGAGGACTTAAGGGAGCACGCAGAGAAGATTGAAGAAAAGACTCAAAGAACGCCACAGGATTCATTTCAGAAGTGGATCAACTTCAATATTGAAGATCTCTATTCAACTTCTTTAGAAGTTTTATTGGGTTTCTTTATGTCTTGTTGTTTTCCTATATGAAACCTGTGATGAATCTTATTATTTGATTTCTGATTGACATGATAAATGCTTGATTCTTGTTCTCAATTATGTATGCTTATTTCATGTTCTAGTATTTTTAAGATATTAAGTCATGTTTATTGTGCTTAACGAGTGGAGTAAAAGTCTTTGTTTAAGAGTATATTTAGCATAATTGAGTGGAGTTGCATGTAAGCCTAGAAATAGGATGACATAAATTTACCAGATTAGAGCCAAATCTAATAGGGGAATCCATAGATCGAGTTAATGCGACAATAGAGGTTTTAATTAGAAAGAGATTTCAATTAATCAACCTAGAGTCAGTTGCTCTTACTCTCGAAAGAGATATTAACATAATTTAGGGATTTCTACGGATTAAGACACAAGTGAATAAATCCTTTAAATTTAGATTTATAATAATAAGTGAAGTCTAGGTGGATTCTTTCATGGGTATTGTCTAGTTCATTAATATCTTCGATAATTTTCTTATTTTATTCTCTACTACTTTCTTAGTTAAATTAGTTAAATAATTTTAGATTAAAAACAAACACTTCTGTAACACTTCCAAACCCGACCTAGACGTTATGGCTGAATCTAGCGACGTCACATGAGAGTATTTTTGGAACGCATTGATTCTTTTAAAAATTGTTCCAATTATTATCTTAACTTAAGTCAGGAAAACGTGAATTAATCGTGTTGCTTAAAACCATTTCTTTAACGCAGGAGCTTTGAAAACAAAATACTTTTTGCAATCATGTTTACTGATAAAATTTTATTTGCGTCGCATATTATAAACCATGATGAATAGTTAAAATCCCAAGTTAAAACCCAAAACAGTCAAAAGTCCAAACTTTACATCCAATACTCCCAAAAATAATTAAAATAGTAATGCAGTAAAACTAGAATATATCTAGTAGTAGTCACCGTCGAGCCCTTCGCTGCACCGATCCATCTACTATTGGGGATTACCTGATAGATAAAACAAATAAAGGGGTGAGTTTTCGCAACTCAGCGTGTACATCTCCACAGTTTAGCATGCATACAGTCAGATAACAGATAAAAGTCATAATTCGGGCCTTAGCCCTTTACAGATACGGTGTGGACCTTAGCCTACTCAATACAGAATCAGATACAATTGGGTCTTAGCCCATACAGATATCGCATGCAAACAGATCAGAATATGCCCACCAACCCCGCACACTATCTCTGTCCAACCCTACACACCATGTAGGGATAAAATCGACCCACCCAGCCCTACACACCAAGTATGGGGATAAAATCAACCCATCCAACCCTACACACTATAAGGTATCGTGAAATGGCACATATCAAATATACGTAGCATAGCCACTAGATAATAGGCTTAGAAACCTTTCAGATACTTCCTTCACTTCATCAATAAACCCAACCCAAATGTGATGCATCATAATATCGTGTCATGCTATAATGCAAATACAGATCATACAATCATGTCTAGAACAATATTAATACACATGCTGAGTTTAACGTGCTCACACACATATCTTAGAATAGGGGTCTAAGTAACGCTTACTGAACCTACAACAGGTCACATCGACTTGGGCGACCCGTGCAACCTTACAGACCATTTCAGAAAAATGGGCTCACACGCCCATATGGTCTGCCCATGTGGGCCCACACGGCCCAAATTGGCCTTGGCCGTGTGGATTAGACGCCCTGGCCCAAATTTCACAGCCCGTGTGGGCCCACACGCCAGTGTGGCCCACATGGCCCAATTGGCCGACCTTGTGTCTCGCACACTGCCTCGTTGGCCTCACATGGCCATGTCTGTAGCGTCTGTGTCGAGCACGCACAACCTGGTTCTTCGATCACATGGTCGTGTCTTGTCACACGATCTCCACACAGGCAGTCCACACGCCTGTGTGGCGTCGACAGTTTACTTTTCGGCTTCTATCAAAACTCGTTTTCTGTGCAATTGGAGTATACACCTAGTATTGAATCGAAGCTAAAACGTCCCCGAGCACTTCTGAACCTAATTTCATCCACAATAAACATCTAATTAACACTGAAATCGACATTCGATTGAAATCTCAAACCAGTCGACTATCGAGAACTTACCGTCGACAACCCGAATTTGTCAACTGTTGCTCCACGGTAGAACCGACAGCCCCTTCTTGATCTTCCCCTACTCTGCCAACAGAAGATAACCAATCTTAGAACTCTAACTACGAAGAATGAAAAGAATACAGAAATGAGCACTTACCGATTGAATACGCTTAACCAAATGAACAAGGTAAATGCACCAAAAACCAAAATCGAACAAGAAAGAGAGGGAGAAAAACTATGGTGATTTGACAAAAGGAAGAAGAAAAAAGAACATATCAAGAGTCTAAGGAGAATTTTGAAGGGAAACTCAAATTGCCAAAAAGTGAAATCAGAAAAAGATTTCTTGATAACTCCCAAATCCTTTATTTTTCTCCATCCACCACCCACTACTTAGACTTTCGAATACAACCTCTAGCCAAACAGACTGTAAAAATAATGGCCTTGCAACTGTAGAGATTCAAACACAAGACCTCTAGCATATTAACACACCACTTAACCACCAGACCAGCAGGCTCATTCTGATAAGCTTTTACACATAAATTCTTATAAGCCTATTAAGTAAAGATGAGGCTTTATTTAATAAAAACCAAAATTTAGACCAAGACTTGACTTGAACTTGAGATCTTCCTAACACACCTAGAGCACATAACCACTAAAGCAGACATATAGTTGTGCCAAATAATTACGGAAACATATTTATAAAATTTGAGGCGTTACAACTTCAATTTATCGGCTAAATAATAAAAAAAAGGGTAATTACTAGTATTTTTAGTCCTCGTGGATACGATATTCCCTACTCACCATAGCTATACTGTTGTTCAATAGGTAAGCTTGCCTTAGTCGTATTTATAGTTAGTTTAGTGATACATCATATATATAGGTCTTAAAATGCCTGAAAAACCTAAAAATTGTGTTCTTCACTTATTTGGACTACAAACGGCAAAGTCCATACGGTCTAGCACATGGTCGTGTAGCAGTCCGTATAGCTCACACGACCGTGTGCCCGACCCGCGTGGGAAGGCCCAGCTCGTGTGGCTCCTGAAATATGCTCAAATTGTCCAATTTTCTCTCGTTTTGCTCCCAAATGATCTTCGAAGTATAGAAACATGAATTTAAAGGATTAAAAGCATAAAATTCACAATTTTTCATTGACTAATTATGCACAAACGCATTAATAACGGGATAAAAAAAATGTTACTTTTGACACTTATCACTTACAATGGTTTAACAAAGGTTTAGAAGTTAAGGTAGTTAAACGTCCTTAATTGCATTCAAAATTGGAAATTCTTCTAATTAGGTTTGGTGTGATGTAGTTCCTATGCATGCCACCCATTTGCTTCGTAGAAGACCATGGCAATATGATTGTGATGTGGTACACCATGACAAATTGAATCGTTAATCCCTTGTGTTTAAAGGAAAAAAATATGCTTTAGCCCTTCTGGAGCCTAAACATGTGTATAAAGACCAACTAAAAATAATGAAATTCTGTAAGGGGTTAAGGAGAAAGAAAAAATTTAAAAGATACTATAACACCCTAAACCTGGCCTAGACGTTATAGCCAAATCTGGCGACATCACATGAGAGTGTTTTTTAAACGAATTGATTCATTTAAAATCATACCAGTTATTATCTTTACTTAAGTTAGAAAATCATGAACTAACTGATTTGCTTAAACCATTTCTTTTACGCGAAAACTCTTAGTTAATTTTAAAAAATAATGCTTTGTGGTGATGCAGTTTATAAAACTGAAAATAAAAGTTCAAAGTGTCAAGTTAAACAAAAATAGTCCTAAAGTCCAAAAAATTACATCAAAATTCCCAAAAGTAGTAAACAAGCAGTAAACAATGAAGTCTTAAAATCGAAATGTGTATAGCAGTGGTCACCGTCGAGCCCTCCACTGCACCGATCTATCTACTATTGGGGATTACCTAGCAGATAAAACAAATAAAGGGGTGAGTTTTAGCAAACTCAGTCTGTACATTCACACAGTTCAACATGCATATAATCAGATATCAGAATACGGTCATAATTCGGGCCTGAGTCCTTTCAAAAACAGTGTGGGCCTTAGCCCTCTCAAAAATAGAATTAGATACAGTTGGGCCTTAACCCAGACAGATAAGTATCGCATGCATATCAGATCAGAATATCAAAAACATGCCCACTAGCCTCGCACACCATCTCCGTCCACCCCTACACACCAAGTGGGGATAAAGTCGACCCACCTAGCTCTACACACCAAATATGGGGATAAAATCAACCCATCCAACCCTATATACCATAAGGTACCGTGAAACGGAACATATCAAATATATACAGCATAGCTGCCAGATAACAGGCTTAGAAGCCTTTCAGATACTTCCTTTACTTAATCAATAATCCCACCCCAATGCAATGCAATCAGACATAATGGCATGCTATAATGCAGGTAAACAGATCATACATACATATTCAAAATAGAGCAGCTATACATGCTAAGTGCATATATCGCAATATCAGATCAGAGAAAAAGGGGTCTAAATTATCCTTACCGACCTTACATCAGGTCACAGTCGACTTGGGTGACCCATGCAACCTTACGGTTCAATTTAGAAAAATAGACCCACATGCCAATGTGCCCGAGCCGTGTGAGCCTACTCGTGTGGGCTCACACGGCTCGGCCTTGGCCGTATGGATCACAAGGCCCAATTTAGCCTTGGACGTGTGGATCAAACGGCCTAGCCTAAAATCTCACACACCCGTGTGGGCCCAAACGCCCGTATGGCCCACACGACCCAATTGGTAGAGCCTATGTCTCACACATGGCCTCGTCGACCATTACACGACCGTGTCGTGCACCCGTGTCATACGCGCACAGCCTGGTTCGTCGATCACACGGCTGTGTTTCGCCCCACGGCCTCCATATGGGTAACCCATACTCCCGTGTGGTGTCTACAATTTACTTTTTAGCTTTCACTGAATCTCGTTTTCTGTGCAATCGGTGCACACACCTGGTTTCGATTTACTATAAAAACACTTCTGAGCCTCTCAAGACCTAAAATCAGTATATTCCATCATTTAGAAACCCAAAAACGAGTCTAAATCGTAAATTCACAGTTATGAAGAGTTGGGTTACCACTACAGACAAACGCTACTCCGATTCAAATCATCAAATCGTTGATCCCATCCTCTTAATTTCCTCCTAAACAATAGTAACGAACCCCTATTAATATCCTACTCAACTAACAGTAGCACCAAGAGAAAAAGATCACTTACAGAATTGAAAATACCATCGTAGCAAACAAAAACAGTTTTATCATGAAACACCAAAAAGAAGGGTTAACAAGGCAGATTTCGACGGTAAAAAGGGGTTAGAAGAGAAAAAAATCGGCAGAGACTAACTCACGTCGGAGAGCAAAAAGAAAGAAAATATTTTGGTGAGAAGAGAATATCTTTAGTAACTTCCCGATTACCCCACTCCGATTAAATTACTCCATCCATCACTCCACTACAGGATTTCAAACCTAGTCAAACTCGTCTACCCCACATGCCACTTTCAAAAAGAAAAACTCCCTCGCTCGCATAAGGATTCGAACTCAAGACCTCTGACCTCCTTACGCTCCACTTAACCACTAGACCAGCAGGCCCATTCTGATATGCTTTTATAAACAAATACTTATAAGCTTATTAACAAAAGATAAAGCTTTATTCAAATAAAAACCAATATTTTGCTCAAGTCTTGACTTGAACTTAGGACCTCCCCAACACACCCAGAGCTTATACCCACTAAAGCAAGCAGTTATTTAAGTCATAAATACATGAAAACCAATATACGAATTTTGGGGCGTTACAACTCTACCCCCTAAAAGAAAATTTCAGCCTCAAAATTTTACCTAATCAGAAGAGGTGAGGATACTAGTATCACATTGAATCCTCTGGCTCCCAAGTAGTCTCCTCAATGCTATGCTTCCACCACATCACCTTCACTAAGGGAATAGTCTTTCTTCGTAGAACATTAACGTCACGGTCCAAGATTTGAACCAGCTCCTCCTCGAACGTTAGATCTGGTCTAATCTTAATCTCCGCCACAAGCATAATGTGTGTGGGATCAGAGCGGTAACATTAGCATCAAGACATGGAACACATCATGTATGCGATCTAACTCTGGAGGTAGCTCCCACTGATATACGATTGGCCCCACTCATTTTAGAATTTGGTACGGCCTAATAAACAGATGGCTCAGCTTGCCCTTACGATCAAACCTTAAAACCTTCTTTCATGGCAAGACCTTAAGAAAAACCAAGTCCCCCACAGAATATTCAATGCCCTTCCTCTTAAAATCAGCATAGGACTTTTGCCTATCGGAAGCCACTTTCAAACAATCTCCAATTAGACGGACCTCATGCTCCGTCTCTAATACCAACTCTAAACCCAAAATACGTCGCTCACCCAACTCAGTCCAGCACAAGGGAATGTAACACTTACGGCCATACAGTGCCTCATACGGTGCCATCTATATATTGGACTGATAGTTGTTATTGTAGGTAAACTCTACAAAAGGCAAGTACTCCTCCCAACTGCCTCAGAAATTTATCACACAGCTCCTTAACATGTCCTCCAGTATCTGAATCACCCTCTTTGACTGACCATTTGCCTAAGGATGGAAAGTAATACTGAAGTCTAACCTCGAACCTAAAGCCTCATGAAGCTTCTGCCAAAATCGTGATGTGAATTGAGGATCCCTATTGGAGATGATAGAAACAGGAACCCTATGTAGCCTCACTATCTCAGAGATATAGAGCTTAGCCAATTTCTGTAGGGAGAAGTCCGTCCTAACATGAATGAAATGAGCAGACTTGGTCAATCGATCCATGATGACCCGTACAACATCCTTTTTAGTGAGTGTTAGAGGCAACCCACTAACGAAATCCATCGTCACTCGATCTCATTTCTACATCGGTATCTTTACTGGCTGTAGCAAACCCGAAGGCAACTGATGCTCAGCCTTAACCTGTTGACAAGTTAGACAACGGGCAACAAAGTCAGTCACCTCACATTTCAACCCTGGCCATAATATAATTCTCAGATATCTCTATACATTTTGGTCCCACTAGGATGCATAGCATAAGGGCTACTATGCGCTTCCCTCAGAGTCGACTGTCTCAAGTCCTCGTCATTCGGTACACAAATCTGTCCTCAGAAACACAATACCCCATCACTGTTAATCACGAAATCAGTATTAGCACCACTCTCAACCTAACAGAACTGTAACTTGAGAGACTTATCCCCCATCTGTTTAACTCTAATCTACTCAATCCATGTCAGTTTTACTTGTAGTTCAGCCAACAGACTCTTATCATCGAATAAACTCAGTCGAGCAAACATCACTCTCAAATCGGTCACAGCCCTACGACTTAACGCATCAGCCACCACATTAGTTTTACCAAGATGATACTCAATATTGTAGTCGTAGTCCTTAAGCAGTTCAACCCATCGTCCCTGCCTAAGGTTTAACTTCTTCGAAATGAGGAGATACTTAAGGCTCTTTTGATCAGTGTAGATAGTACACTTCTCACCGTACAGATAATGCCTCCAGAACTTAAGAGCAAAGACCACTACTGCCAACTCCAAATCATGCGTCGGATAGTTAGCCTCATGAGTCTTGAGCTGACGAGACGCATAAGCAACCACTCTACCATCTTGCATCAAAACACATCCTAGACCCACATGTGATGCATTGCTGTACATCACGAAGTCCTTACCAAGCTGAGGCTGTATTAGAATAGGAGCTTGAGTCAATGCTGTCTTGAGCTTCTCAAAGCTCTCCTACTGTACATCAGTCCAAACAAAAGGAACTCCCTTACGCAGCAGCTTAGTCAATGGAGCTGCAATCAAAGAGAACCTCTCTACAAAACATCGATAATATCCTGTCAGCCCTAGAAAACTGCGGATCTCAGTCACATTCTTCGGCTGTTTGTAATCCAACACAGCCTCAATTTTACAAGGATCAACATAGCCCCATAAATGCCGCTGATGCATTCGTCAACCCAAAGGGCATAACTAGAAACTTGTAATGACCATAACAAGTCCTAAATGCCATCTTATGCACATCAACCTCCTTTACTCTCAACTGATGATAACCCGAATCAATCTTAGAGAACACTGAAGCCCCTCGAAACTGGTTGAATAAGTTATCTATCATCGGAAGTGGCTACTTATTCTTGATCGTCAACTTGTTCAACTGATGGTAGTTGATATACATCCTCATCGTACCGTCCTTTTTTTATGAACAGAATAGGTGCTCCCCATGAAGATACACAGAGACAAATAAACCCATGATCCAACAACTCCTATATTTGAGCCTTAAGTTCTGTCATGCTTGGCACATTTGTCATGTTTGGCACATTTTTACCTCATGCTTGGCACATTTATGGATAATTTATCATTAGAATTATGGAATATGATGCTCCTAATCCTTTGATTTCATGTTTTATACTTAGGCGAGCATAAGGAAGAGAAAAGAGCAAGGACTGGGCCAAAAACGGGCAAAATAGGCTGAATTCAATAATCAACACGGCCTAAACCTCCGCTCACGGGTAAACCACATGCCCGTGTGTGATACACAGTATCAAACACGGCCTGAGCAACCGCACACGACCGTGCCCCTGTCAAGACCTGTTTTAGTTTCATGCGGAAAAGGCTAATTTTTATGTATTTTGGGCTAAGAAAGGGTTCCAAAGCTTATAAAAAGACCCAAGGGGAGGAGCAAATGGACACACTGAGTAGAAAGCAAGGAATTACTCAAAGAACATTGATTGATTCATCTCAGAAGCAAGGATTTACTTCAAGACTGAAGATCTCCCTTCAATTTCTCTTAAAGTTTTTGGGTTCTTTATGTTTTGTTGTTTTCCCTATTTTGAGATGTTTTCTTTTATAAACATGAACTAAATCCCCTAAATACCAGAGGGGGATGAAACCTAAGATGGATCTTGTTATTAATTTCTGAATTATATGATAAATACTTGATTTGTTCTTGTTATTAATTCTTGTGTTAATATTTGAGGATATTAATTCAAGTTGAATGTGCTTATTCAGTAGAGAAAAAGTCCCTGTTTAAGAGTAGATCCAACACAATTAAGTGGAGTTGATCGCAATCCTAGACATAGGACGACGAAAATCTACCGAATTAGAGTCAAATCTAATAAGGGAATCCATAGATCGAGTTAATGCAGCACTAGGGGTTTTAATTAGAAAGAAATTTTAGTTAATCAAACTAGGGTTAATTGTTCTTAGTTTTGAAAAAGATATTAACATAATTTAAGGATTTCTACAGATTAAGTCAAGTGAATAAATCGTCTAGTTCAGAGTCTAATAATAAGCAAAGTTTAGGTGGATTCTTCCTTGGGTATTGTTTTAATCGATCAGTTTTCCAAAAAGTATTTTCCCCAATTTACTCTCTGTCGCGTTCTTAGTTTAGTTTAATTAGTTTAAAATAAATCCCCTTTATTTTTAGGTAGATAATAAAAAGAAAGTTAATACTAGTACTTTTAGTCCCTGTGGGTTCGGCATCCCAGTCTTGCCATAAGCTATACTATAGTTCGATAGGTGCGCTTGCCTTTATCGTGATAGTAGTTTAGCTTTACAGGTTTGACCATCATAAATATCACAATGAAGTTTTTGGCACCGTTGTCGAGGACTAATATATTAGGAACACTCGATTTTTATTACTTTAGCCATTTTTTTATTTATTGCAATTTCCTTTTTTGTTTTTATTTTCAGTTTATGTACTAAATTTTTCTTTTTATTTTTCCCTTACAGGTGTCTCTAGTTTATAACTAGAAGAAATCCGTTAGGACCTTTATTATTTGATAGTGAGATAGAAGCATCAGCTCGCAGAAACAGTAGAGAAATAAGGCCGAGCCTTCAGAGCAAGAGGACGTGATTAATACTACGGAAGAGATAGAGGCAAATCAGAATATTCCGTTACCTCCTGTGGTAGCTGCTGATCCCGTAAATCAGAATCCTGCTCCTCGTACTATGTATGACTATTCTAAGCCTAATTTAGCTAGTACTGAATCAAGTATTGTTAGGCCTGCTGATCTTGTGATTATGATGAAGTAATAAATTGATCATACCTAAAAGACTAACTATTATCACGATAAAAGGCAAGCACACCTATTGAGTAGTAGTATAGCTAATGGTAAGACCGGAATATCGAATCCAAGGAACTAAAAGTACTAGTAATGACTTTCTTCCTATTATCTAGCCTAAGAATAAAAGGGGGTTTGGTTGTAAACTATCTAAATTAAACTAATGAAACGAGAAAGAGTAAATGGGGAAAATTACTTTTGGGAAAACTAATTGATAAGGACAATACCTAAGGAAGAATCCACCTAAACTTCACTTATTATCTAACTCTAAACTAGACGATTTCTTCATTCGACTTGATCTGTAGAGATCCCTAAATTATGTTAATATCTCCGTTGAGAATAAGAACAACTAATCCTAGGTTGATTAATTGAAATCTCTTTCTAATAAAACCCCTAGTCTTGCATTAACTCGATATATGGATCCCCATATTAGATTTGACTCTAATCCGGTAGATTTTTGTCGTCCTATGTCTAAGATTGTGATCAACTCCGCTGAATTGTGTTAGATCTACTCTTAAACAGGGACTTTTACTCCTTTGTCTAAGTACATTCGACTTAAATTAATATCCCGGAAATATCAATTCAATAATTAAAGAACACAATTAAGAACAAGTCAAATATTTATCATACAGTTCGGATAACAATAACAAGATTCATCTTAGGTTTCATCCCCCTTAGATATTTGGGGTTTAAGTTCATGTTTATAAAAAGAAACATCTCAGAATAAAGAAAATAACAAAACATAAGAAAACCTAAAACTCCTGAAAGGATTGAAGGGAGATCCTCTGTCTTGATGTAGACCCTGGCTTCTTAGATGGATCAATTTGCTTTCCTTCGAGTAATTACCTGCCTTTAGCTCTCCGTCTTGGTGGGAATAATGCGCCCCCTTATAGTTGCCTCATAGGGTTTTTATATAGAGTTTGGAAAGTCTTTCTTAGCCCCTAAATAGCTTTTTCTTCGTGAAATTGAACTTCCTCACAACAGGGACACGCCCATGTGCCACGCCCGTGTGAGTCGATGCTAGGCCGTGTTCAAGCCTGTTAAAGTGGCACGATCATGTGGGTTGCCCATGTGAATCGAGTTTAGGCCGTGCTCAAGCTTGTTTATGTGGCACGGTCTTGTGACACGCCTATGTGGTGAACTCCAGGCCATATTGATTCTTTACTTTGGCCCATTTTCTTCGTTTTTGGCCCGTTTCTTTTTCTTTTCACTCCTCTAAGCTCACCTGAATATAAAACATAAAATTAAATGTTTAGGAGCATCAAATTCCACAAATCAAGGGATAATTCATCCATAAATGTGCTAAGCATGAGGTAAAAATATGTATAATTTACGGTTTATCACTTGCTATTACTGCCAATAATTTTGAACTGAAACCTAACACTATACAGATGATACAACAGTTTGTTCAATTTGATGGTTTACAGGATGAGGATTCTAACACAGATTTAGCTAACTTCTTGGAATTCTGCAACACCTTTAAAATTAATGGTGTTTCTGATGATGCCATTCGTCTTCGGTTATTTCCCTTTTCTCTGAGGAATAAGGCTAAACAGTGGTTGAACTCTCTACCACGAGGGTCTATCACTAGTTGGGAACAAATGACCGAAAAATTTTTACTGAAATATTTTCTGCCGGCTAAAATGGTAAAGTTGAGGAATAACATCTCTTCTTTTGTGTAGATGGATTTAGAAACTCTTTATGATGCATGGGAGAGATACAAGGATTTATTGAGAAGGTGCCCTCACCATGGGTTACCTCTGTGGCTACAGGTTCAGACTTTCCACAATGGTTTGAACCCCTCAACAAGACAAATAATAGATGCAGCTGCCGGTGGAATGATAAATAACAAGACACCTGATGAGGGTTATGAATTTATAGAGGAGATGTCACTGAATAATTATCGTGGCAAGTCATGAGGACAAAGCCAGAAAAAGCTACCGATGTTTTTAATGTCAACGTAGTCGCCATGCTTTCTAGCTAGGTAGAACTGTTAAATAAAAAGATTGATGGTTTAGTTGGTTCTATGCAGGTACATCTAGTTATGCAGTGTGACGCAAATAGAAGTGGCATGAGAAACCTAGAGTACTCTCCCTATGGACATGGCATGGAAAACGAGCAAATGAATTATCTGGGTAATAATCCTCGACCTCAGAATAATCCTTATAGTAACACTTACAATACAGGTTGGAGGAACCATCCCAATTTTTCGTGAGGTGGTTAAGGAAATCAAAGGCAACAACTAGAGGTGATCATGGGTTGGGCGGCCTAGCCCGGCTCGAAGGAACGCCCAAAAAATAGAAGGGTTCAGGTAAAAATATAGGCCCAAAATATAAGTTTGGGCAAAAATATGAGGCCCGTTTAGAAAACGGCCTGGGCTTCGAGCCAACCTTTTTTGGCCTGGGCTCGATCCGGCCTGGCCTGAATTATATAAATTTTTATTTTTTTAAACATATTTTTATTTCTAACTTGTTTCAATTTTAATATAATCACTTTTCATTATATTTTTAATTTGTGTATTGTTTTAAGAATTGTTTGTCTCATTTTTATTTTGTTTCTTGTTTTAATATTTGTTTTTATGTTTTTAAATGTATTTAATTTATTATATTTTTAAAATTTTTTTAATGAAATAAGTAAAAAAATTAATATGGGTCGAGCCGGGCTCGGGTCTAGCATTTTTATTCCAGGCGGGGCCTAGACAAATTTTCAAGCCCATATTTCAGGTTGGGCCGAGCCTGAGCCTAGAAAACGGGCTAAAATTTTTTTAGGCTCGACCGGGCCCGGCCCGACCCATGATCACCTCTAGCAACAACCCCCTCTAGGCTTCCAACAACCACCTTACTAGTAAGAGAAAAAGTCGAACTTTGAAGAGATGCTTACAAACTTTATCTCAGTGTCAGAAACCCGTTTTCAGAATACCGAGACAGCGCTCAAAAAGCAACAAGCGTCAATTCAAGGACTCGAGACTCAAATAGGACAACTTGCTAAGCTGATCTCTGAACAACCACAAGGTAGCTTGCCAAGTAACACAGAAGCTAACCCAAGGGAGCAATTACATGCCATCACGGTGCGAAACGAAGAAAGGTTAGCCGAACCTAAATCTAAAACGAGGCAAGAAGCTGTGGTAGGTAAAGGTAAGGTTGAGGTAAGCCACAACAACCCATCAGGTAAGGAGTATAGACCTTGTGTCCCATACTCGAATAGGACAAGGAAAGACCACACTAACAAACAATTTGGTAAATTCCTTAAACTCTTAAAGAAATTACATATTAACTTACCGTTTATTGAAGCTCTTTCACAGATGCCAAATGCAGTTAAATTCTTAAAAGAGCTTTTAGCAAACAAACGAAAGTTAGACGAGTCATCGCATGTGGAGCTGAATGCAGTTTGCTCGTCCATTTTACAAAATAAATTACCCAGCAAATTAAAAGATACAGGGAGTTTCATGATTCCTTGTTTAATTGGTAGTTTAGATGTTAAAAATGTCTTGGCTGACTTAGAGGCTAGTATAAACGTAATGCCTTATAAAATGTTTAAATAACTAGGTTTTGGGAAACCCAAACAAACTAGGATGAGCATTCAATTGGCAGATAAAACCATTAGATTTCCTAGGGGTATTATTGAAGATGTACTTGTTAAAATTGACAAATTCATATTCCCAAAAGATTTTGTTGTTCTAGACATGGATGAGCATAGCGACGTGCTTGTAATTTTAGGGCGACCCTTTTTAGCAATTGCTAGAACTATCATTGATGTAGGCATAGGTGAACTCAAGCTTCGTGTAGGTGATGACACGATTACTCTTCAAGCTCGTAATTCTATTAGGATTTCTAATGATAAAGATAATATTACGAGTTCTCTTGATAAGAGTAACCTCACAGTTCAACCTCCTTTGCAGGACATACCTCGTAAGAGTGCAATTGAGCCACGATCAAGTTCATGCAACAATAAGGGAGAAATCCATGAAGAGCGAATGCTACAGATTGATGAACTAGACGAATGGCGAAACTTTAGCAGAGAGGAGCCCAGGATACACTAGGTAGAATGAAAGCAAATCCATGATGAACCTACAAATAAGCCGAGTGAATTTAAGGTTGGGGATAAAGTATTGTTAGAGGAGGAGGATCCTCGAATTGTAATTTTAGAGCTCCATTCAAATAACGCATCTCCATTCACGGTAGTAAAAATCTATCCTTATGGTACAGCCGAGGTAACAAATCCCGAATTTGGCACTTTTAAGGTAAATTACATTCGACTTAAACCTTATTTTGACACTAAGACTGATAGCAAGAGAGAGGAGTTTCAACTACTCGAATCACAGTGACCATGTGAGATTGCGAAAAGTAGAGCTTTGACTTTAAATAAGTGTTTCTCGGGAGGCAACTTGAGCACTAACGATATCAAGTCTCTTAATTTCAGTTTATAGCATCTAAAAAATACTAATTGAGTCACTTAAATGCAGTTTTCTCTGACCATACAGCCTGGCACACGGGTGTGCCTTAGGCCGTGTGCCTACCACGGGTTGGAACCATGGGCGTGTTCTTGGCCGTGTGAAAACAGGACTCAAATTTTCCTAAACTTAGGATGTCACACAGGATACGAAAAATCACCACGGCCGTGCGATATGGCTGTGGGTGAAATTGATTAAGCCACACAGGTGTGTGAAACGACGCACGGGCGTGAGAGAAGCGCATAGTTCTAAACACAGCCGTGTGATGTAGCGGCGGATACCACCACCGGTAAGAAACATGGGCGTGGCAAAAACTGTGCTAAAACTAGACCTTGAATTTTCAAAAACCGTGGGCAACACTGACAACACATGGGCACAAAACCAAATCCCACGACCGTGCCCATAAGCTATGGACAATTTTGAGAAAATAACATGGGCGTGTGACACGCCCGTGCCTATAACCCATGGACAATACTGAGAAAGTAGTACGGGCGCGCGACACACCCATGCCAAAATACCGTTGATCTCATAATTTGATGAAGTAATAAAATTTATAAAATCTGATCGTACCTGTAAACTATCTAATATCACGATAAAAGGCAAGTGCACCTATCGAACAGTAGTATAGTTAGTGGCAAGATCGGAATATTGAATCCAAGGAACTATGAGTACTATTAATGACTTTCTTTCTGTTATCTAGCCTAAAAATAAAAGGGGGTTTTGTTTCTAAATTAATTCATCTAAACTAAACTTAAAGGAACGGCAAAGAGGAAGTTGGGAAATTACTTTTTGGGAAAAACTAATTGATAAGGACAATACCTAAGGAAGAATCCACCTAGACTTCGCTTGTTATCTAACTCTAAACCAGATGATTTCTTCATTTGATTTGATCCGTAGAGATCCCTAATTTATGCTAATACCTCCGTTGAGGATAAGAACAACTAATCCTAGGCTGATTAACTGAAATCTCTTTCTAGTTAAAACCCCTAGTCTCGCATTAACTCGATTTATGGTTCCCTATATTAGATTTGACTCTAATTCGATGGATTTTCGTCGTCCTATCTCTAGAATTGCAATAAACTCCGTTTAATTATGTTGGATCTACTCATATGCAGGGACTTTTGCTTCTCTACATAAGCACATTCGACTTAAATCAATATCCCAGAAATATCAATTTAAGAGTTAAAAACACAATTAAGAACAAATCAAATATTTATCACACAGCTCAGATAACAATAATAAGATCAGTCTTAGGTTTCATCCCCTTAGGTATTTAGGGATTTAGTTCATGTTTATAAAAGAAAACATCTTAGAAAAAATAAAATAACAAAACATAAGAAAACCCAAAACTCTTGAAAGGATTAAAGGGAGATCCTCTATCTTGATGTAGATCCTGGCTTCTGAGATGGATCAACCGGCTCTTTAACTCCCCGTCTTAGCAGGAATAAAGCACCTTTAGCGGGAATCAAGCACCTTTTGTAGGGAGAAAAAGCACCCTTAGCGGGAATTCAGCACCCTTTGTAGGGAGAAAAAACACCCTTAGTGGGAATTCAGCACCCCCTTGCAGTTGCCTCCTAGGGTCTTTATATAGAGTTTTGGAATACCTTTCTTAGCCCCTAAGTAGCCTTTTCCAAGTGAAATTGAACTTCCTCACGACAGGGACATTGGTAAACGATAAATTATACATATTTTTACCTCATGTTTAACCTAATTTCTAGATGAATTATCATTAAATTTGTGAGAATTGGTGCTTTTAATCCTTCTATTTCATGTTTTATACTGAGGAGAGCATAGGGAAGAGAAAAGAACGAAAAACAGGCCGAAAACGAAAAAAATGGGCCAAAGTGCAAAAACAACACGGCCCAAGGATTCACTACACGGCCGTGCCACATAAGGTCCAACACAGCCCAACCACGACAAGCACAGCCAGGCCACACGACCGTGCCACCATCAACAGTCTCACACACGGCCTCTTATCGATCCACACGGGCGTGGCACACGGGCGTGTCCCTATCGTGAGGAAGTGTAATTTCACTCGGATTTGGATACTTATAGGCTAAGAAAGGCATCCCAAAGCTCTATATAAAGACCCTAGGAGGCAACTCTAAGGGTGTACTCTTTCTCCCACAAAGGAGCACCTTATTTCTACCAACATAGAGAGTGGAAGCAAGGGATTACTCCAAGGGAAGCCGATTGATTCATCCCAGAAGCCGAATTCTACATCAAGACAGATGATCTCCCTAAATTCCTTCAGGGGTTTTTGGGTTCTTTATGTTTTGTTATCTTATTTCTTCTAAGATGTCTTCTTTATTAATTATGAACTAATTCCCCCAAATACTTGAGGGGGATAAAACCTAAGATAGATCTTGTTATTATTTTATCTTGAGTTATATGATAAATACTTGAGTTGTTCTTAATTATGTGTTCTTAATTCTTATTTTAATAATCCTAGGTATTAATTCAAGAAACTGATGTGCTTATGCAGAGGAGCAAAAGTCCCTGTTTAAGAGTAGATCTAGCATAATTAAGCGGAGTTGCATGCAACCCTAGACATAGGGCGACATAAATCTGCCGGATTAGGGTCAAACCTAATAAGGGGATCCATAGGTCGAGTTAATGCAAGACTAGGGGTTTTAACTAGAAAGAGATTTCAGTTAATCAACCTAGGATTAGTTGTTCTTATCCTCGACGGAGGTATTAACATAAGTTAGGGATCTCTACGTATCAAGTCAAGTGAATAAATCATCTAGCTCAAGAATTGATAACAAGTGAAGTCTAGTTGGATTCTCCCTTGAGTATTGCCCAATCAATCAGTCTTTCCCAAAGAGCTTTTCCCCACTTTACTTTTTGTGCATTCTTAGTTTAAGTTTAGCATTAGTTTAAGGCTTCATAAAAACCCCTTTTATTTTTAGGCTAGATAATAGAAAGGAAGTTAGTACTAGTACTTTTGGTTCCCTTGGGTACGATAACTCGGTCTTGCCACTAAGCTATACTACTGTTCGATAGGTGCGGTTGCCTTAAAATCGTGATATTAGTTAGTTTTTGGTACGATCATTATTATAAATTTTATTACTTCATATCGCAAATATCAGACACGCCCATGTGCCACGCCCGTGTGGATCGAGGCCCAGGTTGTGCTTGAGCCTGTTAAAGTGGCATGGCCGTGTGGCACGACCGTGTGAGTCGGGGTTGGGCCATGTTTGAGCTTAAGTTGGCACGACCGTGTGACACGCTTGTGTGGCAAACTCCCAGGCCGTGTTGATTATTGAATTGGGCCTAATTTGCCGTTTTTGGCCCGTTTCTTGCTCTTTTCTCTTCCCTAAGCTTACCTGAGTATAAAACATGAAATTAAAGGTTTAAGAGCATCAATTTACACAAATCAAGGGTTAATTCATCTAGAAATTGGGCTAAGCATGGGGTAAAAATATGTATAACTTATCGTTTATCAACCGTTGTAACACCCCTAACCTAAACCCGTCGTCGAAGGGCCATGAGGCATTACGAGACAAGTGCAAAATTTCGAATAAAATCCAACTCAGCTAAGTCATGCTTCTAAAAATTTTGACATTCAACTAGTTTTGAAATAAGGCATACAAAAAGTTATTAGCATTACTTTTATAAGATCACAAACATTTATTGAACTCAAGTATGTGTACATGAAAAATAAAATAAAATAAAATAAAACCAATACGCATAGAATCAATATTACTTCTAAATAAAATGTTACTATTCATATGGTAATTAGTCTTTGGCAATACCGAAAGTGAATCATCTCATGCTAGTGAGTACATTAATTCATTCATATTTCTAAGTCCTTCAAAAATTTCAAAACATTTACCAAATAACAACCACACATTCACATCAACTATACGAAATACATATGATAAGTTTGCAAGCCATTTTCGCATGGCTAAACATATATATAAAACCAAAATGATACTTATTAAGAACTTAAATCCCATCCTATACATGCCATTATCACAGTTTAACTACTAAAATACCGAATTTAGTTTGGATAGTGCGGACGACTTTGACTTTGTGATTCCAAAGACCATAGCTAACGAACAAGATCTATAAAACAGAAAATTAAGAGAAACAGAGTAAGCATTTCTATGCTTAGTAAGTCTTAAGAAATAAAATCATTTAAAGTTCAAAGCATAATAGTCTTAGAGCTTGTCATCTCCTCTTTGGCCGAATGTAATCAAACTAAATATACTACCATTGCTCATTTCATATTATTCCAATTTTCTTTACAGACAAATTCATATCACATAAATAATTCTTTTTATCTAACAAACTTCATCATTTAACCGAATATATTCAATGAAATTTCTTGGCTAAAATATTACATAAATGCATTTTCACATATACACGTTACTTTACCCTTCAACCACATATACTCACATACTCAAAGCCAATCTCATCCTAATATCTCCAGAATCGAAGTTCATATACCATAAGTAGATTATAGACTTTCATATAATCTCAAACAATAGCCAGAGCATCGCTACCCAAATGCACATTCACGATCTAAAACAAATCAAATTCACAAACAAGTGTGGGGCGCGTACCTGAAGCACTTAGGGTAGTAAGCACATTAGTTAAGATTAATACGGTGGAAATCAAGTATTTCCAACATAAATGCCTTCGGGGCTTGGCCCGGTTATAATACTAGCACTAAGGCCCTTCGAGACTTAGCCCGGATACAACACTAGCACGAATGCCCTTCGGGATTAAGCCTGGAAACATCACTGGCACAAATGCCCTTCGGGATTAAGCCCGGATACATCACTGGCACAAATGCCCTTCGGGATTAAGCCCAGATACATCACTGAATCTTTATGCACATTCATAAATCAAATACACACATCCAAATTTCATATCACAATAGCATTTCATTTGCTCTATTCACATATGAGCATATAATATATACATATATATCTATGTATAACTTTCATTTAGCATTTGGTCGATATACACACAAAGATCACATATCCATCAAATTTTTTCCTAGCTTATTTTCTAGGGATCATTCGGCTATATGCTTATTCATAACTCATATTACAAACAATTTTAAAGAAAATAAAGTCATTGAGCCGTGACTCATTTCATGCACTTCTAACATGCCATATTAATTTTATGCTAACTCAATTTCTTAAAACTTACCTCAAACTTTTCTGAGAAATTACGGGTTGGCTATTTCGTCACCTTAGCTTTTCCCTTATCCGAAATTGATCCCCTTTGTTCTTGAGCTAAAATTTTTTTTTATAACAAAGATTCATCTTAGTATCATTTATTTGGCCGTATATCCTTAAAGTAATAAAGCACATACTTTATCACATTTATAAACATATGATTATCACACATAATTCTTAAAACATCATTTTGATCATGACCTCACTTATACTTAAATACAACCTTACTCAACACATACACATGTAGGCCATTCGGCATAGGTTTAAGCATGGGATATTATTTATAATTCGTCTCTTAGACTTTGACTACACATTTTACCATATTCCATCTTAGCCATAGCTCATACTTATAAACTATCCATTTAGATAACCAACATCAAAATTCTAATAGCAAAGCTAGGGCCGAAACCCCTTTTCTTTTAACTAATCAATACCAAGTTTTCATTCGGCAAATTTAGGACATAATCCCTCACACAAATCGATTCTCATATAACATCCAAAGTTCATTAGTAATTGGCAAACCATTTACTCCCATACCTTAACTATTTACTAATCTTCATAAAACTAGCAAGAAATTTCATGCTTCCTAGTAGCGACCGAATGTTACTAATTAATCAACCTATCATCTCAAATAAATTTCCACACTTTAAAAACCACATTCGGCACAAGGGAAAAATTCCATTTCAATTTTAAAACCATCAATTTAACTCATGGTAAATTTTAGGCTCATTCGACCCTTATTTAACAACTAAACTAAAATTCAAGCCTTAACTTAAACACTCATAAACATTTACAATTTCGCATCATAAAGTCTAACAACTATTTCTTAATCAAGTTCTATTATCAAAAATCAAAATTAACACATGAAACATTCCAAAACCGAATGTTCACTTCCATCTCTCTAAATATATATATATATATATATATATATACGGCAATACACACTTGTACTAATCTTTAGCACACCATTCTAACAATTTGCAACTCAAAATCATCCTTTTACCCAATTTATCAACAACGGCCGAATGTACCAACTTCAACCAAATTCAAAATTTATACATGGGCTAGGTAGGAGACTTAGTAACTAATTCAATTTCACTAAAAATTTTAAAGAAACATATGGAACATACCTTAAAATCTAGCTATGCCCTTGACTGAATGCTTAAGTCTTCTCCCTTCTTTTGTTTCGGCTAACAAGAACAAAAATGAACAAATTTTGTTCTTTTCACCATTTTCCTATTTTATTTATCTAATTTTATTTTAATACAAATTTCTAAACAAATTCCAATTTAATAATATGAGAAAACATGAATTAGTGGAATGTTTCATATCATGGCCGGCCACTAATTATTTTTGGGCAATTTCACATGCAAAGTCATGTCTTTAAACCATACTATTAATTTGTCATCACAATTTTACCTAGCATACTTTCAAAGTTCACATTAAGCCCTTTTAAGTCAAATTCACTATTATAAGACTAAATTAAAACACCAAAGATGTCACACATGAATTGGCACATATAATAGGCATCAAAATAATTATTAAATTATTTTTGTGACTCGGTTTTATGGTCCTGAAACCACTTTCCAACTAGGGTCGAATTAGGGCTGTCACAACTGTGGTCGACACTGATAAAGCAACACAGGCGTGTGACTTAATACACGGGCAAGAGAGAAACAAACGAAGTAGTACACGACTGTGCGACACGGTTGTGTGCACCAACACGCCCAAGAAACACGGGCGTGGGCCAAGGAACGTTCATAACCTAAACTCTAATTTCACGATAAACACGGGCTGATTCTATAGCACACGGGCTTGGGCCACGGCCGTGTGACCCAACATGAGCCTGGAAAGGTCACAGCCCCTATTTAAACCCCCCTAAAACCACTATTCATTATCTCCTTCCTCACAAACCCTAGCCACCAGCCCTCTCTCGTGCCGCCGTCACTCCAACTCCGATAACCACTGACGCCCTCTTCCCTTTCCAAGCTTCGACCGCCGCCGTCCACTGATCAAGCCAACCCAAAAATCAACCCAAATCTCTCCTTCCCCTTTTCCTCTACTCACCACAACACAACTACCTTCTTCCCCAAATTCCCTCCCCTTAAAACCCTAAGCTGCCACTCAAACTCCGACCACCACCTTCCACTTTGCTAGTTCTACCACTTTTTGCTCCTATCCTATTTTATTATTACTTTGTTGATTATTATTTAAATTTTATATTTCGTGCTTGTCATTTACTTATTATTATTTTTACTTTTTTATGATCTATTTCACGTATTCTGAATTTCTCTTTTACCAGCTATTTCATCTATAATGAGTAGATTCTAGTCACGCTATTACTATGCCATTCGCTGTCAAACTCCTGCCATTGATTAATTTCTGTCATTAAGCTTTTTTTTTGGCTTTAGGTTGAGTCTTGTTAGTCTTATTAGTTTTCAGGAGAATTCGCTCATTCAATCCACTTCTTGAAAGTTAATTTTAGATTTTCTGTCTTATTAGCCTATTTCCATCTTATTCGTTTATTAGAATTGTTAATTTTCTTTCTTAGGAACACAATGACACCTCCACATGGCAAGTCGAAAGTTGCCGTCCCTGTTTCAAAAAAGTGGAAGGGACCCTGAGCTACCTCCTCGAGTGCGACCACTGAAGTGCGCCACCCATTTTTACAATTCCCACAAGGATCTCAGGACGAGCTATTTCAAATCCTTAGGGCGAAATCCCTTGGCGTAGCACGGTGCATCAATTGGGCTACCCTAGAACAAGTCCAACTTGCCAACGCAGTTAAAGCCCTCCTCACTACCTACCCATAAAGGCGTTTCTTTGAAATTGTCGAACCGACATACCTCAATGACCCAGGCACAGTCCAGTTTTGTCTTGGTGGTCTTGTACGACAACTCAGTGTCCCATAATTCGGAGTCGCATTAGGACTATATACAGAGGAATTCAAGGACGACGACAAATTTTCTAAGCTCTATCGCCACATCCACTATTCCCCTTCTGCCTGTTGGAATGCCCTAGTCCCTACTTCAGCCACCTACGACCCCAGTCGCTCCAAGGCGTCTGCCCTTTCTCTATCATTACGATACCTACATGCCATCCTTGCCAATACTTTGATGGGTCGACAAGAGAGTACCGGCGTCGTCAACATTTATGAAGCTTACTTCCTATGGAGCATGACGCACGGGCATGTGTTCGATTTAGCATACTTCATAGCCCTTACCATTGAAGCGACATAGGAAGGAAGAAATTTGCATGGGTCCTTATGTGACGCGCCTCGTATGACACTTCGGCCTCCTCAACACAATGGCATAGTCCTCATCCTCACCCTTATCGCCTAGATGTCTCTACAGGGCATCTTGAGCATGCTCACATGAGGATGATTGAGCGTCGTCGTGGGTTCAATCCTCCTCAATACTGTTTAGCTTAGTCCACCGATCAGGATGACCCCGAAGTCATTCCTGATGATGTTCCCCCACCTCAGGAGGCTCCACCTTCTCAGCCACCACTGATTCATAGACCAGCTCATGCGACTACTTCATTGACTGACATTTCTAAGTGCCTCACTCGATTCGAGCAGCAGTGCTTCCACAGATTCGACCACATCAATGCTACTCTATAATAGATTTGTCAGCACCTCTACATCTCATCTCCACCGCCACCACCTTACGACCTATCTGGCGATGAGGACTTTTGAGTCTATTTATTTTTCTTTTTATTTTTATTTTTGTTTTTAATTTTATGTTTCTTTATCTTTATCTTTATTTCTATTTTTATGTTTACAAAACTATATTTGTTTATCTTGAAAATTTTATTTTTATGGTTGTTTCTTAATGAGTAACCATGCTAATACCATTACTGCACCTCCTTAAAATACTATTTATGACTTTGCAGTTTCAAAAGGTTCAAGGTGCTTGATGCCATGATAATCCCCTAAGGAAAGATACTCCACGACTACCATGTCTTGCTCAACCACGACACTGAAAACCATGAATATCTTCATTTAGCATCGTGATTGTAGAACCTTATCCTCTACCACCACCAGAGTATCTTCCCCCACCTTCACCGCTGCCTAGTTCATCACTCACTTCATTAGTTTTCTCTCTAAATCTGCTTTCACTACTCCAAGAATTCATCCAAAATTCAAGAAGTTTCACTTCTCTCCCTCTCTTATGATTTATGCTTATATTTTTACTACTTATCTTTGTACATTGAGGACAATGTACATCTTAAGTGTGGGGGGTTATTAATTTCATTATAAAAAAAATCCCTGAATCTTATCTTGTTCTCAAGTCACTTTCTCATATTACCGTTAGAATGAAATTCTAATTGATTTATGATTTTTATTGATATGTTATGCATTAAGACATAAGTATTTATGCTTTGATTATTCGAACTTTAAGACATTAGAGAATCAAGCATGATAAGTTAAATTTTTGAGAATTAAGAATTTTTTTAGGTTGTTTCCCCAAATTTAGGTATTACCTTGAAGTTTGAAATTCACAGGATTGACATCAAAAGCCATAATTTATGTGAGATTTTGAGCCTTTAGAGCATATATCCTTTCTTGCTCACTTTTATTATTGTCATGAGTGTGTCAATATGGATTTGTTATTCTAGAACTTACTTCGATTATACATGTCGAGACCACACCATTGATTTGATATACCGAGATGATAAAGGCACTTAGGTCTAACTCACTCACTCTATAAAGACCTACCTTCATAATTAACCCTTAGTGAACCCCCTTGAGCCTAACAAACCATTTATTGATTTACCCTTAATATCAACCTATGACCCATTATTGTTGAAATCCCCTTAACTAATTTGATCACTATTTTGTCAAGATTTGAATTGAATAATTATCTATTTATGTTCTCCTCTTCGGTAGTAAAGTTTCAAATTTGATTTGTAACACTCTAAACCCAGCTTAGAAATTAGGCCCGAATCCGGCGTGTCACATGGAAGTGTTTTTTCGAAAACCAAGTTTTCATTGAAAACCCTTCTTGTTTAAAAATTTGTATAAAACCTCAGTTTGCATTTGATCAATTCCCAATGTGGTTTATTAAAAAGATTATTCCCTATTAAATACATTATTAATTATAAAATCGTAATCATTGTGGAAGCTTAATTTAAAACAGAGGTTGTTTTGGAAAAACTTGTTTTTACCACTAAAAATTATAAAATCACAATAAAATCCCAAAATTAAATATAGTCCAGAAGTTATAAAAGCCTTATTACAATCGAATAAAAATAATTTAAAATAAGGTAAATAAATAAAACTACTGATCATTAAAATAAGTTACAGTGTAGCCACCTTCGAATTCCCTCCATCGTCGAGCTGCCTACTGAGGGTCACCTAAAAAAAATTAAAAAGAGGGAGTGAGTTTATGAAAACTCAATGTGTACGTCCCTCGACAGACACATAACAAGCATTAAACAATTTAGGCCTAAGCCTTATTCAATAACGGTGGCCTTTGGGCCTTAGCCCATAGTGGCCTCAGTTAGGCCTGAGCCCATATCTCAACATACAGTGGCCTTAGGCCTTAGCCCAAATCACAACAATATTAATATGATTATGCAATGTGCAATTTCCCATAACCAACCTTGTACACACTCAACTCACCCATCCTTATACACCCGGTGTGGCACCGGTTGTGGCACCACTTAACGTTGCAGCATAGTTGCTCATATTCGGTGTAGCACCGGTTGCGGCGCTACTTATCGGTGCATCATAGCTGCCCAGTGGCTAAAAAGCCTGCGGTAGATCCACAGTCGTCAAGTGACCGTGCGACCCTTATATACACTTCCTCCAATCATAATATTGGCCCATATGTAATGAAATAACACATGAATGCAATAGATAACATATAGCATGCATAAGTCATACTCATGGCATATAGGGGTATTTTAGTAATTCTGCCCTACAGGGGTAGTTTAGTAATTTTACCCTACAGGGATATTTCAGTAATTTTACCATACAGGGATATTTCAATAATTCTATCCTACAGGGGTATTTCAGTAATTCTACCCTACAGGGGTATTTCAGTAAATTTACCCTACAGGGATATTTCAGTAATTCTACCGTACAGGGATATTTCAGTAGTTTCTTAACACCATGGGTCTAATTACGTACCTTGTCCCGTCAACAAGTTCTCGTTAGCTAAAGTGAACAGATACTATGCACCAGGTAGGATTCCAGAGAAGAGGAGGTGAGTTATTAAGACCGCTTAAATACCAAGCTCTCCCTAGATCCAATCCTAGACATGCATATACCCATTGCCACACTTTAACCCTATGACTTGTCCACAGTTATACTTAATTGATTATTTAAGTTTATGTCTGCTTAAACGATTATTAGATACTAAGCCCAAAAATCCATTACATAACCCTAACTAGTCCATATACATTCATAGAGCCCCAATCACATTTATATGGCCTACTAGGTCCAGTCACATTTATACGGCCCATCATACCCAAATCTATACCAAGCCATACCATCAACTTAATCAACTCGTCGCTTATTACCAACTTACTAATTTTTGCTTATCTGGGCCCATGAGCCCGTCGGCCCATTTGGCCCATTCAAGCCCAGTTGGCCAAAACGTGACCCAAGTCTATGAGATCGCTCATGCGGTCTTTGGTATCATATCATTACCCTCTTACGAGTGTTCTCGCACTCGCAAGACTACCGTAGCCAAACTTTTAGCTTTTCGGCATTTTGGGATTTGCCGATCTATTGTGTATGTGTAGTGTTTGTACACACTTAATAACAAAACGCGCTACTAACTCCTTAGCCACGAACCTACAATCGATGTCACTCAACTTTTAATCATACACTTATCAAATACTATTACCATAAGTCGAAATCATACCACTTCTCCTTACCTTGCGTGATTGAACCTAATCAAACTTTCACCATTTGCTAGCCACGATCGATTCCTAAATCTGCGATGTAGAAACTCTTATTATTAAAGATTGACTTAGATGATGACTAACATCAATCGTAGTCACCCTTACAATTCCTAATAACATTCAGCCAACCACTAAAACCGAAAATAGAGATAAACGCACTTACCAAACCCAAAGTACACTAGGAGTAAGTCGGGAGAGACTTGACGAAAAAATTCAATCCCACAATTAAGAAGAAAGAGAGGAGATGTCAGTTTTGGGGTTTAAAAACAAAAACAAAGTTGGTGATGGCACAACAGGGGATTCGACCACACAGAAGAGGAGAGCATTTGGCACAAAATAAGAAAAGAATTCGGCTAATTGGTTTAGCACCCAATCGGCCAAGGTTCAGGAACAAGGAAAAGAATGATAAAGCAACAAGGAAATTAAGAGAAGAAGGTTTCGGCAAAGGCAATAAAGAAAGAGAGAATTCGATAATACCTCTTAAGAACCAACAATGAAAATTCGTAATACCCCTTAAAAGACATAAAAATGACACTCATTTACTTCCCTAAGCTGAATTTACACACTCATCACTTCCCAAATCGGCACCAACTCTTCACACACCCCATCTTCTAATTGTCCTCCAAGATATTCTCCCCTTATCACTCTATTAATCTCTTCCTTGAATTTCTCTCCTTCAGAGTTCAACTCCAATGCCACTACTAGCCGTCCATAGCGTAAAAATTAAATCCCCAAATATTACCATGCTAGCACTTGAACCTAGGATCCCCTTGCCAGCTAATGACCCCACCTCTCTACTCCCTAAGTGGCGCCACTTAGCCACTACACCACAACCTCACTTGTGTCCTATTTATTCTCCATTTATTTAAAGGTCATAGCTCCTAGGGTCAGGGTTCCCTAAAGGCTGAAAACAAAAATTTTTCTAACCCAAAATTCGAACTCAAGACTTCATAGAGACCCCTAAATACTTCAAAATCACTAGCCCAACCATTCTGACATGCAATTTGTGCTGTTACCATACTCTCAAAAATTCTAAACACACCCACACCTGAGGCCCAATTCTTCTAGGCCTAAAATGAGGGTGTTACATGATTTGTTCTTAACAAAATATTTCAGTTATTAATTTGATGTTTAGCATATTATTATGAAGTTATGTAATTCTTGATCTTGAACGATGTTATTTATGAGAAAAAGCTCAATTCTAGGAATATTCATTCAATAATGCAGTTTTTCCAGTTAGGTAATTTTTTAGTTCAATCTCGATTCTAACCCTCTCTTTCAGCTTGTGTCTACACCCCTAACAAAAGCCCCGTTACAACCCTCTAAATACCTTTTGATCGGTGTATCATCTCAATTTATAGTGGTGGAGATTTGATTTTCATGCAAGCCTATGGTAATAACTTTTCATGTTGACGGTGAGTGCTTAATTTTTGAACCCTAAACACTTGGAGTGATTTGAGTGAATCTTTAGTGAAGATGTCAACTCTTGTTAAGTTTTAAACTAAAGGTGATTACTTAGATAAGGGGAGATGCCTATGTTTTTGTGGTAAAATGATCAACTTGGATTGTTTGAGACTTTGATGCTCTTTTAGTTGAATCCTCAATGTATAACTACTTGTGAATTAGTTCAAAACATTATTGATGGGAATTATAAGTTGAGAAAAATGAATTTTGATTGTGAGTTGAGGATTTTGCTTGAGGACAAGCAAAGGCTTAAGTGTGGGGGTATTTGATAAACCATAATATATACATATTTTTACCTCATACTTGGCACATTTATGGATAATTTATCATTAGAATTATGGAATATGATGCTCCTAATCCTTTGGTTTCATGTTTTATACTTAGGTGAGCATAAGGAAGAGAAAAGAGCAAGGAACGAGCCAAAAACGAACAAAATAGGCCAAATTCAATAATCAACACGACCTAGACCTTCGCACACGGGTAAACCACACTCCCGTGTATGATACACAGTATCGAACACGGCCTGAGCAACCACACACGGGTGTGTCACACGGGCGTGTCCATGTCAAGACCTGTTTTAGTTTCACACCGAAAAGTCTAATTTTTAGGTATTTTGGGCTAAGAAAGGGGTTCCTAAGCTTATAAAAAGACCCAAGGGGAGGAGAAAAGGGACATGCTGAGTAGAAAACAAGGAATTACTCAAAGAACACCGATTGATTCATCTCAGAAGTAGGGATTTACATCAAGACTGAAGATCTCCCTTCAATTTCTCTCGAAGTTTTTGGGTTCTTTATGTTTTGTTGTTTTCCCTATTTTGAGATGTTTTCTTTTATAAATATGAACTAAATCCCCTAAATACCAGAGGGGGATGAAACCTAAGACGGATCTTGTTATTAATTTCTGAATTATATGATAAATACTTGATTTGTTCTTAATTGTGTTATTAATTCTTGTGTTAATATTTCAGGATATTAATTCAAGTTGAATGTGCTTATTCAGTGGAGCAAAAGTCCTTGTCTAAGAGTAGATCCAACACAATTAAGTGGAGTTGATCACAATCCTAGACATAGGACGATGAAAATCTGCCGAATTAGAGTCAAATCTAATAAGGGAATCCATAGATCGAGTTAATGCAGCACTAGGGGTTTTAATTAGAAAGAAATTTTAGTTAATCAAACTAGGGTTAGTTGTTCTTAGTTTTGAAAGAGATATTAACATAATTTAGGGATTTCTACGGATTAAGTCAAGTGAATAAATCGTCTAGTTCAGAGTCTAATAATAAGCAAAGTTTAGGTGGATTCTTCCTTGGGTATTGTTTTAATCAATCAGTTTTCCAAAAAGTATTTTCCCCAATTTACTATTTGTCGCGTTCTTAGTTTAGTTTAATTAGTTTAAAACAAATCCCCTTTATTTTTAGGCTAGTTAATAAAAAGAAAGTTAATACTAGTACTTTTAGTCCCTATGGGTTCAACATCCTAATCTTGCCATAAGCTGTACTACTGTTTGATAGGTGCGCTTGCCTTTATCATGATCATAGTTTAGTTTTACAGGTTTGACCATCATAAATATCACAATCAGCGATCTTCGCCTTTTCAACTAGTGCAGAGGAATCCTACTCCCTCTGAGGAGCTATTAGAACCCACAAAACTATCTCGGAGACCATCCTCAAACCAAAGACAACTTTCATACTCTGTCGCCACCATGCCCCTCACAGAATGACTTAATCTAAGAAAGTCGGCCTCATATTCGGCCACAGAACGGTCACCCTATGTGAGATTTAGGAACTCTCATTGCCTCACATCAGTATAGTTGGCTCCCACATACTTACTCTAGAAGGTTGTCTTAAACAAGTCCCATGTCAATCAATCGAGTTGAGTGCCCTCCCTAACCGTGAGCCACCACTAGTATACCTCATCGCAAAGCAGTGAAATAGCACACTTGAGCTTCTACTCATCAATGAAATCCAAATCATCCATAATGCGTTCCATGGCCTCCATCCAGTACTCGGCCATATTAGGAGCAACTTCAGCGATGCCCTTGAATAGCTTAGTCCCATTAGGCTGGAGTCATTTCGTAACTGACCCACGGCCCTCAGATCCAGTGTTGGGCCCAACGACCCTCTCTAATATCTTAAGCATGGCTTGGGACAGTGCGTCATCCCCAGCAGCTCGATCATAAGACCCCGACCCAATCTCAGTAACAAGTGACATCGGCGTCTCTCTAGTATCTAGATTCAGAATTGTGTCTACTGCGGAGTACTCAGCTCGAGCCCTTCTACGGCCTCTACCTCGGCCTCTAGTACCCCGTCCATGAGTACCGCGTGCACTCAACGTAAATATCAAATTAATCTATATTAACAGTTTTATGCAAATTAGTTTACAGTTCCGATAATTATTAACAAATATTTTATACAGTACAATATCAGAAGTTTAAAGTCAGTTATCGCGAGGAAAAAGTCTCATTAAAGTTTTCAGTCTACACTATCTAGAGTGTTTTCAGTGTCATTACTACCTATGGCAGTCTCAGAACATAGTTTCAGACAGATCAAATAGATTTTCAGAATATCTAAGCATGCTTTCAGACAATACTAACAGAGTTTCAAAAACTTATTAGATCAACGTTAGAGACTCGGTGTACCACTTAATTAATAAAAATGTTTCAAATAGTTTTACAAATCACTTCTCAAAAACAAATTTCAAACCCAAAAACCACAGCTGAGTTTTGCAACGTAGCACTGATACCACTAAATGTAACACCTCAAACCCTGTCTAGACATTATTACTGAATCTGACGACGTCACATGAGAGAGTGTTTTTGAAACATATTGACTCATTTCAAATCGTACCAGTTATTATCTTTACTTAAGTCAGAAAATCGTGAACTAACTAATTTGCTTAAACCAATTTCTTTTACGCGGAAGCTCTTGGTTAACTTTAGAAAACAATGCTCTGTAGTGATGCAGTTTATAAAACCGAAAATAACTGTTCAAAGTCTCAAGTTAAACAAAAACAGTCCCAAAGTCTAAAAAATTACACCAAAATTCCCAAAAGTAGTAAACAAGCAGTAAACAATGAAGTCTTAAAACCAAAATGTGTATAGCAGTGGTCACCGTTGAGCCCTCCGCTGCACCGATCCATCTACTGCTGGGGATTACCTGACAGATAAAACAAATAAATGGGTGAGTTTTCACAAACTCAGTGCGTACATCCCTACAGTTTAACATGCATATAATCAGATATCAGAATACAGTCATAATTTGGGCCTGAGCCCTTTAAGTAATGGTGTGGGCTTTAGCCCACTCAGAAACAGAATCAGATACAGTTGGGCCTTAACCCATACAGATAAGTATCGCACGCATATAAGATTAGAATATAAAAAACATGCCCACCGGCCATGCACACTATCTCCGTCCACCCCTACACACCATGTAGGGATAAAATCGATCCACCCAGTCCTACACACCAAATATGGGGATAACATTAACCTATCTAACCCTACACACCATAAGGTATTGTAAAACGGCACATATTAGATATATGCAGCATAGCTGCCAGATAACAGGCTTAGAAGCCTTTCAGATACTTCATTCACGTCATCAATAATCCCACTCCAATGCAATACAATCATACATAATGGCATGCTATAATACAGATAAACAGATCTTACATACATATTCAGAACAGAGCAATTATACATGCTAAGTGCATACATCGTAATATCAAATTAGAGAAAAGGGGGTCCAAATTATCCTTACCGACCCTATATTAGGTCACAGTCGACTTGGACGACCGGTGCAACCTTATGGTTCAATTTTAAAAAATGGGCTCACACGCTCATGTGGCCTGCTCGTGTGGACTCGCACATCCGTGTGGCCCATACGGTCTAAATTGGCCTTGGCCGTGTGGATCACACAGCTTGGCCCAGAATCCTACATGCCCGTATGGGCCCACATGGCCCAATTGGCTGAGCCCGTGTCTCGCACACTGCTTCGTCGACCATCACACGGCCATGTCGTGCGCCTGTGTCACGCGTGAACAGCCTGGTTCGTCAATCACATAGTCGTGTTTCACCCCAAGGCCTCCACACGGGCAACCCACATGCCCGTGTGGCATCGATAGTTTACTTTTCATCTTTTTTCAAATCTCATTTTTTGTGCAATCGGTGTACGCACCTAGTTTCGATTTGCTGTAAAAACACTTTCGAGCCTCTCAAGACCTAAAATCAGTATATTCCATCATTTAGAAACCGAAAAACGAGTCTAAATCGTAAATTCGCAGTTATGAAGAGTTGGCTTACCACTACAGACGAACGCTACTCCGATTCAAATCGTCAAGTTGTTGATCCCAACCTCCTGATTTCCTCCTAAATAATAGTAAAACGAACCCCTATTAATATCCTACTCAACTAACGATAGCACCAAGAGAAAAAGATCACTTAAGGAATCGAAAGACAACCGTAGCAAACGGAAATGGTTTGGTAATGAAACAATAAAAAGAAAGGTTAACAAGGCAGATTTCGAAGGCAAAAAAAAAGTGAGAAGAGAAAAGAAAATCGGCAGAGACTAACTCATGTTGGAGAGCAAAAAGAAAGAAAATATTTTGGGGAGAAGAGAATATCTTTGGTAACTTCCTGATTACCCCACTCCCCTTGAATTACTCCATCCATCACTCCACTACAAGATTTCAAACCTAATCAAACTCGTCTACCCCACACGCCACTTTCAAAAAAGAAAACTCCCGCGCTCGCATAATGATTCGAACTCAAGACATCTGACCTCCTTACGCTCCACTTAACCACTAGACAAGCAGACTCATTTTGATATGCTTTTATAAACAAATACTTATAAGCCAATTAACAAAAGATAAGGCTTTATTCAAATAAAAATCAAAATTTTTCCCAAATCTTGAGTTGAACTTGGGACCTCCCCAACACACCCAGAGCTTATACCCACTAAAGCAAGTAATTATTTAAGTTATAAATACACGGAAACAAATATACAAATTTTGGGGCGTTACAGATACATTGAGTGATAAAAGTCTTGATGGTCCAATTTCGGTGAGTGAAAATACATATGAGATAAAATTGAAGAGTTCTTAAGTGGGAAAGAAAATGAAAAGCAAGAAAATATTCTTGCAAAAATGAGGAATGATTATGTTTTAACTAACCATAACTCGAATTTGTTCAGTGATTTTTCTTTGTTACAAGATTTTAAGGATCCATTAATGGATTTCCAATTATATTACTCAACCGCTGATAGAAAATTTTACTTATGAGAAAGAGATAGGTTGAACATCGATATTTCTCATAAGTGTTAGAAGCTAAGAAAAGTAAAAATACATTAGAAATTGAAACATGTAAACATACCTTAAATATTTTTGATAAGTATGCAATTGATTATAAAACTACGAATAAACATTCTAAAATAAAACATAACATAATGTTTTTACTAAAATAGCTCATTTTTATTATTTTATCTTGAATAAAAACTGATTTCATTTATTTCAACTCATGCATAGCATTAATTACATAGAAGACCTAACCCACCTTAAAAACCTACAACCACTAGGCACTAACTAAGAAATAAATGAAGACTTTAGGAGAAACCACTAATCTATTTTCTTGTGTAGAGAGACTTAACAATTAAAGAGACAAAACTCTACTTGGAAAAACTGACCGACCTACCATTATCTCTTTAAAAGCCATCCGTTCAATTATTATCTATTTTCTTTTCTCTTTTTTACTCTCCAAAGACTGTCATCTTTGTTAAACTATTGATGTAAAAAGACGTGATACTATAGAGAATTGGAGGGAGAAACTTTTTTGCTTTACTTCGTTGATTTCGTTATTATTGTTATTATTGTTTAGGTCTGGATAATTTGGCCCAAAATTGCGAAAATCAATTTAACCCGTTTTTAATTGATTTATTCAATTGACAATTTGCAATTTAATTATAATTTGTATTGGTTTTTAAGTCATTTAGTTATCCATTTTATTTTGGATCAGTGTGCTAATAGATTAATAATCTAACCGATCTGACCGACTAGTCCAATTTCAACAACTATAAACTTGATTAGTTTTTAGTAAAAAGTATTTATGGGCCACTGTTGATAAACTCGGGTATGATATAAACATCACATGATATTAATATTACTAGAATATGACACATTAATAATGTGGTTGAAAAATTATTTAACAAATATATTTATAGAAAATTTAATTTAAAACTCAAATGAAATTTTAGTTGAAATGGTAAATACATTACAAATTTAGTCCTCCAACTTTACAAAAAAGTCATTTCAACCCCCCATTTATTTTTGTTATCTATTTTAGCTCTTGAACTTGCACTGTTTATCAAATCACCCAAAAATGGATGGAAAAATTAACGTTTGTTAACTTTGTTGACATGGTATCCACGTGGCAGTCCACGTTTATGTCATTTTAGCAATGAATTCATTGTTTAAAAGCTTAAAAATATTTAAATGTATATATATTTATAATTTTTATACTTTTAAAATAATTTTTTAATTTCTTAATTGTTAAAAAATAATTAATTACTGACATGACATACACGTGTATTACACGTTAATAAAGTTAACAAATGCTAACTTTTCCATCTATTTTGAGTTGATTTTTTTTCTAATGATTTTTATATTATATTTGTTCTAATGATTTTGTTTTTCAAAAAAAAAAAAACTAATAAGTGTATCTATTTCTTTCATTCTTTTCCCTTTTGAACTCTCCAAGGATCGTCATCTTTGCCAAGCTATTGATGTAAAAATACATGATAATATAGAGTGTTGAAACCTTTTTTGGAAATCGATTTTTTATTTTTAAAACAAAAAATAGAGTCGACATCAATCTTTTTTAATTAGGTGTGATTAGATCACCTGAAGGTTTTGTCATTTTAATAAAATGTTAGATTTATTAAAATTATTTTCGGTCTACAAAAATTCAAGAAATGGGTTCGGGAGTCAATTACGTATGAGGAAGGATTAGCACCCTCATAACGCCCAAAATTGGCACCTAATTGATTACTCAATGTCTTAGTGTCGAAAGTTGAAATTTCAAAGAGAAATTAAAATACGACCCCTCTTTGCATAATGTTCTTTTTAATTAAAATCACTTAATTAAATTAAAACTTATGAAAAAGGCCTTCTTATCTCAAGGTAACCAAAAACAAAAAGGTCATGTCCCATAAGTTAAAGCACGACATCTTGAATCCTCGAAAATAATATTTCTTATTATTTAATTATTATTTAAATCTCATGTGTTTTTAGTTTTAAAAAGGATGTTCGGTTATTTAGGCTCAAAGAGAAAGTCGAACCCCCTAAGTTAGGGAATAACTTCTCGAATCTCTAAATAAAGAACGCTGCCTCGGTTTTAAAATTTTTCTCTTTTTTATGCATCGAGTAAAAATAAATGTAACATTTAAAGTGATGTGCATTTAACTTATTTAGGCATAGTATGAAAATGGATAAATATATTTAAACATAATGCATGATATAGTGATAGCAAAATAATATAAAATAGCCATGTGGGTTGTAACACCCTAAACCCGGCCCAGACGTTATGGCCGAATCCTGCGTGCCACATCGAAGTGTTTTTCGAAACCCACGTTCTTATTGTAAACCCTTCTTACTATTTAAAACTCCTAGCCATTCAAAAAGGGTATATAAAACCTACATTAGTTTATTTTCAAAACGTGGTTCATTGAAAAGTTATTCTCTTATTAAAATGTTGTTATTTAATATTTCTAAAACGTTGATTGTTGCAGAAGTTTAATATTATGTTGAGGAAACGTGAAGTTTTGTAAACAGTTATTGTTTTGAAAAACCGCGTTCTAGTACTAGCAGTTAAAGACGAAAGCAGATTAAAATCCCCAAACTCAAAAAAAAATCTAGAAATTAAGAGAAAGGCCTTATTACAACAAAACCCAAACAAAAGGAAATACAATTAAAGCAATGTAATTAAAAATACGAGAATCAAATGTCCATAGTGTGGCCACCTCCAAGTTCCCTAATACGTCGAACCGCCTTTCACTGAGGATTACCTGAAAATTTAAAAAAAAATGGTGAGTTTACGAAAACTCAGTGTGTACTACCCCCAACAATCAAATAGCATACATCACATCAATCTGGGCCTAAGCTTATCACGGTGACAGTGGTAATTGGCCCTTAGCCCGCAATAGCCTTGATTGGGCCTGAGCCCACAGCAATATCAGAATCAATGTATGTAATGCATATATGCCCCAACCAACCCTGCACTCTATGTCCCGTCCAACCCTACACTCTTGTGGGGATTAATTAAATCAACCCACCCATCCCTTCACTCCCAATGTAGCACCGGTTGCAGCAATAACCAAGTATTGCAGCAGAGCTGCCAAAATTATAAGCGGCTTAAAGCCATCGGTAGGTCCACAGTCGTCTCGGGCGACCCGTGCAACCTTACCAGAATGGGTCCACAGTCGTCTCGGGCGACCCGTGCGACCAGGTCCACAGTTGTCTCGGGCGACCCGTGCGACCCTCACAGATCAAACACTCCCTCCAATTGCAAGATTCTGTCCCCATGCAGCATAAAATCACACATGAATGCAAACATAAATAATAGATGGCATACTTAATCAAATACATATCACATAAGGATATTATAGACATTTCACCCTACAGGGGCATAACGGTCATTTCACGATTCGGGGTCTAAGTACACATATCGACCTATCAGTATGTTTACAGTCGTCTAACCTTTCTCAATCAAAATGTTTATTTGGGCCCAAAGCCCAATACGTAGCCCAATTGGGGCCTATATGTTTATTTGGCCCATTAAGCCCCAAAATCAACCTTAGCCATGTGAACGACATAGCCAGGTCCAGTATTTTCGCATATCCATGACAAAGACCCATGTGGGGCCCACGAGCCCATTAGACCCACACGGTCCGCTTTGGTCCAAAATTGGCCCAAGCCCATGAGGTCGCTCATGGGTGGCCTCTACTATCGCATCGGACTCTCCACACGTGCGTTCGCATGCTTATATGGCAACTGTTGTCGAACTTTTGGCTTTTCGACATTTAGGCATTTCGATTTTTTGCCGTTCTATGATCTAAGTGTGAGTACACACCTTGATAGCGAAAAACGCAAACTCCTGCAAGCGTCAAACCTACAATCAATCACACTTTGCCATCAATCCCGTTTCTAATAATATGATCAACCTCCAAAGCTTTTTACTAACGTACTATCAAAGAACTCAAAACCCTTACCTTGATTGAATGTAATACGGCCTATAACCCTAAGATCACTTGCTAGAATCAATCCATGTTCCTTGTTGCAAAAACTATGACATAAGAATAGCTTATCAGCTAAGATCGCCTAACCTAAGGGTATGTACGAACCCAAAACGCACAACCCCTAGATTAGGGGAAGAAATATTCGGCCATACAAGAACACAAAAGACATGAACAATATATTCGGCCATACAAGAACACAAAAGACATGAACAATCTTTTTAGAGAAATATTTACACAAATTGATAAAATGGAGAGAACAAGAACAAACGTACTTACCGTTCGACAGAGTCACTTTCGAACTGCCACTGATCAAAGAAGGAGAAGTAGAAAGCCAGTAACAGGGTCTAAGTTAAAAGAAAAAGAGAGAGAAGGATCGGAAAAGGTTGAGAGATAAATGGAGAATAAGGGAAGAAAGGTGAAATCGGTTGCATTTGTGAGAGAGAGAAAAGAGAAGCAAATGAATTGTATTCGACACAAAAAAATGAGAGAGAGAAGCAGAGATTCGGCAACTAAGAAAAAAAAAGATTGAGAGGGAGGGTAATGTTCAGCTTAAAAGAAAGAAAATGAGAAGTGCCTAAGAGCAAAGTACCTATTCGGCCTAACAAGAAAAAGAAAGGCAAAAATCGGTCACCAAAAGAGCAAGAACAAGCGTTGGAGCCAAAATCCTGAAGAAAAAGGAATGCCAAACATGAAAGAAAGCAAATTCGGCAATTGCCAAAACTAAAAAAAATGTGCCCAGCCTCTCTAAAATACCCAAAATCGATTTTCCTAGAGTGCAGAGACCAAATTCGGCACAACTACCTCATCTTCATCCAACCCCTTCAAATTTCTTATTTTTCCTCCATAATCCACTCCTCAAATCACTTACTTGACCAATTCAAATTTCATTCAGTAGAATTCTAATCCAGCTCAACCACTAGTAGTCCAAGGATGCAAAATAAATACCCATCATAATGCTATGCAACATTCGAACCCCTGACCACATGCATACTCCTAACGTTATCTTGCCACTAGACTACATGCTTCCTTGTGTCACCTTTTAACCTCAATTATTTAAAAGGCTTACCACCTAGCATTCAGGGTTTTATTCACTTAAAACCAAAAATTTTACTAAAACCCAGGTTTGAACCCAGGACTTCTCCAACACTCCCAAACACTTCTAAATCACTTAACCATTAGAGCAGGTAATCAATTGTCACTTCTTTCACAGCAAAAATTCATGTGGCGACTTCCAAATGCTCCCCAGGCTCAAGGCCCATTCCTTCTAGGCTCAAAATTTGAGGCGTTACATGGGTAAAACATCTATATTAGAATGATAAATAATAAATAAATACCATAATTATAATGTAATAATAATAAAAATATTAATTCATAATACTAATGGCAATAGTCATATCACTATCATAATACCAAAATAAATAAATAAATAAAAATATGTAATAACCACCTAAAAATGTATAAAAGGAATATAAACAACATAAATTTTAAGTGCTAAATAAAAAAAAAACAATGATTAAAGGGTGAAATTAAGTAAATGAATGATTAAATTGAAATTTAAATGGAATTTAAAGCATGAATTATATAAAATAAATAAATAAATAAAGCAAAATAAAGTATTAAAATAGAACATGCGAAAAGGAATAGGGACCAAACGGGTAGTTATTCCAAACCCCAGTACACGTGTTGTTTCCAATAGTGACCAATGGTCAGATGACCAAAATGAAAATAAAATTAAATTAAATGGAAAAATTAAAAAGGAAATAAAATCAAAATTAGGACTACATTAAATATTGCCTAAAAGCGGAGGGACTTAGGCAGTAATTAAACCCCTCCTTAAAAAACATACGGATCATATGATGGGTCGGGTCAGATTTTGGGTCGGTCCATAAACGACATCGTTTTGGGCGTCTGGAAGTCAAACCTAAAACGGCGTCATATTGGACCCTTATATAAGTTAAAACCCCTAAAAAATCATTTATCTTCTCTTTAAAAAAACTTTCCCTTTTCTGTTTTATTCTCTCAACTCCCTCTCCGTTCAACCAAGGGTTGTCGTACATCCGACGTGGCCACCGGTGATCAACGACGGCGGCCATCGCCTCCTGTAGTTAGAGTTGTAAAAATGAAAGCTTTTCTACACCTTTTGACCCCAATCTAAAGGTGGTGCCTTCCAAACTCCAAAAAAATAAATTTTGGCCCTTCCCTTTTTTTGAATGCATGCCTCATTTTTTGTCAAAGCCCAAGCAGAACCCTAGTGGGTTCTGAGGCATTCGGGGTCGGAGAAGACCTCCGATGACAGTGGGAAGCGAAATGACACGGGTAAGAAAATAAATTTCTATTTTTTGTTTTTTATTTATGCTATTCTAAAATTAAAAAAAAAAAGCGAATAAACTACCTTTTTCTTTTAACTTTTGTTTTTTTTAATGTTCTTGCTATTTCAAATACTGTGTAAAAAATCCTACCTTGTTGTTATGGCTTTTATAGCCGATTACATATATTTTTTTCTTTTCTTTTTCGTTGTTTTTGCTATTTTTGTCCTCTGTCTCGTTTTTTCTTAGTAGGCATTCGTGGCAAGGTCAATGACCTGGGGAGCCACACTTTGCCATCTCGGTGAAAGGGAGAGGCAGGCTTCGGGCGATGCGTCTGCTAATGTGGCCAAGGTAGAGGAGCGGCGGCGGCTAGAGTTAGAGTTAGGGTTTTTTCTTAGGGTTTCTAAAAATTATTTAAGTTTTGGGCTTGTAATTTGGGCAAGTGCATTTTTTTGTAAATTGACTTTATTTATTTTGTTTTTGTTTTGTTTTGGTTTGGGTTTATTTATTTGTGTTGGGCTGAGTAAATCTGAGCTATTACAGCTTCCCCTCTTTACTCATTGTTGTGTAACAACAAAGGAGTAAAGACTTTAAAAAAGGCCAATTTTGTCTGGTCCTATTGAAACTCATCTTCTTTGGTGCTCCTCAAGTAACTTATTCTTTCCATCCATTGGTTATTTTACTTTACTGCATCTGCTTCGCTATAACTTCAGAAAGGTAAGATTTAGTATCACGACTTCATCTTGCTCCATTACAACTTCAAGGAGATAAGATTTGTTGTTGTATCTTCATTCTTACCCACTATAACCTCAGGGGTATAGGAATTATAGTTTCAATTTAATCCACTACAACTTCATGGATATAGGAGTTATAGCATCATCTTACTCCACTACAACTTCAAGGAAATAAGATTCGTTATAATAGATTCCATCTAACCCGCTACAACTTCAGGGGTATAGGATTTGTAGTTGTAACTTCATTTTATCTCACTGCAACTTCAGGGGTATAAGAATTGTAGCTTCATCTTGCTCCACTGCAACTTCAGGGAGATAAAATTTGTTGCTTCAATTTGCTTCACTGCAACTTCAGAGAGATAAGATTTGTAGCTTTAATCTGCTCTATTACAACTTCAGGTAGATAAATTTAGTTATAGTAGACTCAATCCGACCTATTCCAACTTTATGGGTACATGATTTGTAGCTTCAATCTACTCTACTGCAACTTCAGGAAGATAAGATTCATTATGATGACCTCAATCTAACCCACTACAACTTCAAGGGTATAGGATTTGTGGTTTTACTGATCTGTTACACTATTCTTTGGGGAACATGACTTATAGAATCCATTTCATAGGCCTATATTTATGCCAAGTGATTAGGATGTTATGATCAGAATGAATCAAATGTTTCTAACTAGATGTATATGAATGATATTTGTATGGGTGCAGAATGCCATTTTCAAGAATAATTCCTTTTTTAGTGCTTAGGTTGACATTGCTTGTTGTTTGCTAAGGTTCTATCATTGATATGTTACCATGCATTCTTGTTAAGATTTGGTATCTTTGACAGGAAACCGGAAGAAGCAATCAGAATTTAGACTATTTGTTCCCAGATATTTCCAACCCTTAGATTTGGTTAGTTCTAACTAGTGGCCTTGTTTCAGGTCCTTGTACTATTTAGAAACCTCTTAGAGCCATATGTAGAGATCTTTTTACTTGTCCATTAATCGTTATTTCAATGTAAAAATGTTTGAAAAAGGTCGTAACAATGGACAAGATTGAAATTTATTGGGAGCAAAGCTGGAAATGAAAAGATTAATCAATATAGCAAACATTGCTAAAACACAAAGTGAGTAAAATGAAATTAGGTGCCCCAAATATCACAGCATGAGCTTCTCTGCACAAACTTCTTGAGGACCATTTTAAGCATAATATGTGTCTATGAGATCTAGAGTACTTCGTTAAGGATTCAAGATGTAAAGTTTCTCCTCCTTGTTACCTCTACGAGGACAAGACTACCACATGCCCCATCTTTGATCAAAATTTGAGCTGCCTTTTTTTGGATTTTCAATTCAAAACCTCTTTGGTCTTAATGTGCCCTTTTGCTAGTTTTCGCCTAGGCCTCTCCCCTTTTTTTTAGGTAAAGTATTTCTTGATTGAATTTGAATTCACAGGATTGGGCAAGTTTTGTCATCCGTCTCGGCGAGAATCAATGTACCTCTAGAAAAAGCTTTCTTTACAACATAAGGTCTTTCCCAATTCGGCATCCATTTTCCTCTAAAGTCTTTTTGTACAGACAGGATCTTTTTTTATAACAGGTTCCCCTCATGGAATTCTCTAGGACGAACCTTTTTGTCATAAGCTCGCATCATTCGTTTTTGGTACATCTGACCATGACGAAAAGCTTTTAGCCTCTTCTCTTCTATCAAGTTCAACTGATCATATCAAGATTGGATCCATTCTGCTTCATCTTCAACTCTGACAAAACTCGAAGAGAAGGAATCTCGATTTTAATAGGCAAAACTACTTTCATTCCATAAACCAATGAGAAATACGTTGCACCAGTGGAGGTTTAGACAGACGTTCGATAAGCATAAAGGGCAAATGGTAACTTCTCATGCCAATCTTTATAAGTTTCTGTCATTTTCCCCACGATCTTTTTAATGTTCTTATTGGCTGCCTCCACTGTACCATTCATTTTTGGGTGATATGGTGATGAATTGTGATGCTTAACCTTGAATTGACTACAGACCTTCGCTATCGTGCTATTGTTCAAATTCAATGCATTGTCATATATAATTCATTTTGGCATTCCATACTGACATATGATCTCTTTCTTCAAGAATTTGCTAACTGCCAACTTCGTTACATTGGCATAGGAAGCCGCCTCTACCCACTTGGTAAAGTAATCGATGACCACAGAGATGAATTAATACCCCATTGGAAGTTTTTGGCGAGATTGACCCAATGACATCCATCCCCACATAGAGAAAGGTCATAACATAAAGAGGTGAAGGAGGCACATGAAAATTGTCTCCATAAATTTGGCACTTATGACATTTCTTGGCAAACTGATACAATCCCCTTCCATGGTGGACCAATAATATCTGAATCTCATGATTTGCTTGGCCATTGTAAAACCATTAGCATATGTTCAACAAACACCCTTATGGACTTCTTCTAGGATTTTCTTGGCTTCAACAACGTCTACACATCTTAGTATCACGTGATCCTCCATCTAGGACATACTCGTTGGCTAGCCTTTTTAGTGTTCTTTTATTATTCTCGATTATTCACGGTTCTTTACATAGTGCAATATGTTGTGGTACTAAGGGTGATCATCCTTTTCTTCTTCCTCAATGTTGTAACAATGTGTTGGAGCCTCATAAATACTCATCTGGATAGGTTTTACATCCTCTTGTTTGTTTAGTTTAACCATGGAAGCCAATGTGGCCAAGGTGTAGGCCATCTAATTTTCATCTCACTGGAGGTAGCAGAAGGTGATGTCATCAAACTCTTTAATTAACTCCAAAACCAGCCCTCTATACTCGATCAACTTGGGATCTCTTGTTTCTCGTTCACCTTTGAGTTGATAGATCACTAGTGCAGAATCCCCATATACCTCCAGCACATTGATCTTGTATTTTATAGTTGCACAAATACCCATGATGCATGCTTTGAATTCTGTCACGTTATTTGTGCAATCAAAGTCAAGTTTACTAGTGAAAGGATAACGATCTCTGTCTGAGGATACCAGGACTACCCCAATTTTATTACCTATGGCATTTGAGGCTCCATCAAAATTTAGTTTCTAGGGATATTATCCTAGAGCATCTTCTTTAATGGTTCAACATACATCAGATCTTCGTTCGGGAAATCAAAGTTCAAAGGCTTGTAATCTTCTAGAGCTCTACTAGCTAAGAAATCTACTATTGCACTCCCTTTTACTGCTTTCTGGTTTACATAGATTATATCAAATCCGGAAAGCAGAATTTACCATTGGGCCATTCTTCCATTCAAAGCAGTCGACTCCATCATGTACTTTAGAGGGTTCATTTTTTAGATTAGCCAAGTTGTATGGTACAACATGTACTGTTTCAATCTTCGGGTTATCTAAGTTAAGGCATAACATAATTTCTCAATTGGCGAATATCTTGTCTCACATTCAGTAAACTTCTTACTGAGGCAATATATTGCTCTTTCTTTCCTCCCTGACTCATCATGTTGGCCAAGCACGCATCCCATAGAATTCTCAAATACTGTCAAGCACAGTATCAGTGGCTTATCTAGGCTAGGTGGCATCAGTACTGGGGCATTGGACAAGTAATGTTTGACCTTTTCGAAATTCTTTTGGCACTCCTCATCCCATACACCTGGATTATGTTTCTTAATGAGACAGAATATAGGATCTCATTTCTCTGTTAGTTGTGAAATGAACTAGGCAATGTAATTTAATCTCCATAAGAAACCTCAAACTTCTTTTTGAGTATGCAGCAGAGGCAACTCTTGTATAGCCCTGACTTTATTCAAGTTGATCTCAATCCCCTTCTCACTGACTACAAATCCTAGCAATTTTCCCAACGTAGCCCCAAAGGTACATTTTGCTAGATTGAGCTTTAGCTGGAATTTTCTCAATGTCAAAAATAGTTTCCTCAAGACTTGTGCATGCTCATTTTCTATTCGGGATTTTGCGATCATATCATCAACATAAACCTTGATTTCTTTATGCATCATATCATGAAACAAAGTTACCATGGCTCTTTGATACGTCGCTCTAGCATTTTTCAGTCCGAATGGCATCACTTTATAGCAAAATGTTCCCCACATGGTTACGAATGTGGTCTTTTCCATGCCTTCAGGATGTATCTTTTTCTGGTTGTATCCGGAGAAGCCATCCATGAAGGAGAACAGTGAATAACCTACTATGTTGACCACTAAAGTGTCGATGTGAGGTAAAAGGGAAATTGTCCTTTGGGTTGGCTTTGTTTAAATCCTGTAGTCTACACTCATTTGTACTTTCTCATCTTTCTTAAGGACTGGGACTATATTGGTTACCAACTTCGAGTATTTAATCACTTGTAGGAAACTAGCGTCGAATTGTTTCTTAACCTATTCTTTTATTTTTAACATCCTTCAGAGTTTCTATTGAACCGGCTCACATTCTTTTTTATGGGAAGCTGATGTACCATGATATTGGTACTTAGACCAGGCATATCTTGATATAACCATACGAAGATATCTTTAAATTCTTAGAGTAACTTAATGAGGTCTCGATCTTCACCTCTTTCTTTTCTTGTTTGTTTCTTAAGCTCAAAATTTCCACCGACTCTTTGTGAGGTAGAATTTGTTTCTCATATTATTCTACCATCCTTAACAAATCAGGAGATAAGTTACAATATCAATCATCGTCAAAGTCCTGATGTTCCTCTGGACACATATCCTGCTCAAAAGGAGACCTGTTATAGGAATAAAATAAGACCCAAAGAACAAATAAATCTAAGAATAATTATCTGTGTGGTATGAGTATGAATTAAATGAAAAAAAGTATAATAATATTTGCCAAATAAGACACAAGGATGCATTATTTTATTGAAATAAAAATAGTGAACATATGCCTATTGCACAAAAGAATTCCTATTACTCTCAAGCTTAAAGCAATAAGTGTGTTTTGAACATTACTCTGAATTAGTTCTAAAAATTACACGGATCTCTTCTGCCGTCCAATTGTTCAGAACACTTCCGGGGATATAAGGACAAATGCTTGATCAGTTTTGTTCCCTAATTTCTTCTTCGTATATGACATTGATGCTTAAGATTCCCAACATTCATTCTACAATTTCTTTTTTGACATTTTTCGTTCAGGATAAACTATTCCTCCTAACATGAACATTTTAGATATATAGGGAAAGATCATCGGTTCCTATTTAACCTCTTCTTCTTTTCCAATTCCTTCTTTTGTCTTGCATCTGGCTTGTACCCTAAGCCAAAGCGATCTTATTTGTCCATCAATATTGGTGCCTCGACTCTTCCTTAAAGGTGTTTTCTGAGTCTTCTTCTAGGCAAGGCTCCTTTCTCGACCATTAACTGTAGACCCATCCTCGTGGTTTTGGATATTTTTAGTACTGGGATCCTATTTCCTTCAATAATGAAAGTTGCATTAATAAATTTTAGTCATCGAAAGGAACACTCTATTGCCTCCTCATCCGCTCTTATGTATGGTACGTTACTAGTTACGGATGCAATGATATCCTCTTTAATATTTATCCTTACCAGTCGACCCTCTGTTACCAAATTTAATTTTTGGTGCAGTGGCATCGATACTGCCCCAGCGGAATGAATCCAAGGCCTCCCCAACAAGCAATTATAAAAGGGTTTGATATTCATTACCAAAAATTCTACCTCATATGTGTTCGAACCAATTAAGAGTGGTATTTCAATCCTCTCCATCACCTTTCTTTCTGTACCACTGAATGCTCTCACTATATTTTGGCATGTCTTCATGTGAGAGCTATCCACTAGTAACCTATTCAGTGTGGATAGAGGCAAGACGTTCAGTGCAGATCCATTGTCGATTAACACTCTTGGCAATGTATATCCTTTGCAACAAGTAGTGATGTGTAGAGCCTTCGTGGATTCCATGCCCCTGGAGGTATTTCATCATCATTAAAGAAGATGGAAATGTCGACACTCAGATTGTTAACCAAATGATCTACCTTGTTTATAGAGATATTATCAGCAACATAAGTTTCATTTAACACCTTCATCAATGCATTGCGATGTGTCTCTGAGCTCAAGAGCAAGGCTAATACTAATATGTGAGCTAGGTGTTTGTGTAGTTGTTCTTCAATACTATACTTGCTATGTTTCAAGAACTTCATGAATTTCTTAGCCTTGTCCTCAATCACTGGCTCATTAACAGGTGATTCAAGTTTAGCCATTTTTTCTTTTTTATACTCAACTATCAAGGCTTTTTCCTTAAGGGGCTCGATTCTTGCACTTGTAGGGTCATCGTGCCTCTTACTACGCGTGAAGAAACCAATATCCTGGCCCTCTCTAAAGTACCAATTGAGTTCTCTTCTCCCGAGATCATCACGTAGCAATCATAATTCCATGGAACCATTTTGCTATCTTTGTAGGGAAAAGCCATGGGTTTTTAAATTATGACTCATGGTTTATCTTGTGCACCCACTTCATTGTTTCTTAGCCGTAAAATAATCACCACTGGGTGGTTGACCTTGTAAACTTTCTCCGTTGATCCATCCTCTTAGGGGCAAACATCTCATCCCTCCGAGCCTTTGATATTTTCAAAGAATTTCAATTCTTTTTCATCCATCAGACTTTGCACTAGAGCTCTGGATTCGGTGCACTCCTAGATCTGATGACCCTCTTCAGCATAAAACTCACAGTAGCTCTTCACTCCTTTGGGCATCTCCTCTAAATCTTATATGATTAATCCCAAGTCTATCATTTTTTGTTAAACCCATTTTAGTGGGGATTTCACCTCTACAACATCGATTTTTGTCCTTTTGCCTCCACTATCGATTATCGTGTTTACCCTTTGGTCAAAATGACTGGGTAATGAATTTCCTGCTACATTAGGTCTTGAGGCATCATCAAACTTTTCAATCACCATCTTGATGAACATTCCAATTAACTTCTTAAATGCAGTGTAGTTCCCAATCGAGTGTCCCATTATTCTTGTATGGTATTCGCATTGAGCATTCGCATTATACCATTTTGGGAATGGAGGTTGCATGGGTATTAAGTAAAACGGGGATACTATATGCTCATTGAACAAATTTTAATATAACTTTTCATATGTCATCGGGATAGGTATGAATTAGAGTTTTTCTGTATTTGGCCTTGAGTTAGATTCTTGCCTCGAAGGGCCTTGATGGCTAGTTATCATGGTCTTTGGTTGGCTTATAGTGACCAATTTTGAATAACTCTTATTATACACACCCGCGGTCTTTACTTCATTTTCTTTCTTTATCGAGGTAGACCTTTTAGTGTTTTTCCCTGCGTGTATTTTCCCACTCCTTACTGCATTCTCAATCATTACTCCGGAAATTACTATATCTGATAAGCTTTTGGTAGCACTACCTAGCATATGGTTAATGAATTGGGCTTTCAAAGTGTTTATGAAAAGCATTGTTGTCTCCTTTTCCAGAAGAGGTGGTTGAACTTGTGTTGCAACCTCTTTCCATCTTTAAACATATTACCTAAAATGATCACTTTGCTTTTTCTCTATATTTTGCAGAGTAATTCTATCGAAGTGTAATATCGATCACATGGTTGTATTGTTTCATGAAAGCCTATGCCAAGTCTTTCCATGAACTATTTTTGGCACAACTTAGCTGATTGTACCATTTGGCAGCTGACTCGATCAAACTATCCTAGAAGTAATAGATTAACAATTGGTTGTTATTGATGTATCCCGTCATTCTTCGGTAGAACATTGTGATATGGGCTTCAGGACAACTAGTCCCATTGTATTTTTTGAATTCTAGAGTTTTGAATTTTGGTGGGAGCACTAGATCCAGGACCAAACTCAATTCCTTAGTATCGACCCTGCAAAGGTAATCAACACTTTCTATAGCTTTGAATTGCTCCTCCAACCACTTGTACCGATCTTCTAGCTGTTTTGGTAATTCTACTCTTGTTCTATCCATTTCTGCCATGTCGTCTAAATCTGGAACAACGGGGTTGGTCGAATAATCTCCAGTATTAGAACCTGAACTCATTAGGTAATTCACTGGTCCTCAAGTGTCGACTGAGTATTATTGTGGTCTTATGGTAGTGGGTACCTTCGTAGATATATATCTGGTTGGGCTTGGACATTCACTAGGGTAAAGCTTGGGGGGTTATGTACGGTTATCATTATCATCCCCAAAATTAATTACAGTATTCTTTCCTTTTTCAATCCCTTTGGCCAGTAACTGGGTCAACTGGCTTATTATGCTTCGTTGGGACTCTTGTATTTGGTCTTTCATGTCTTGTTGTACCTTAGCTAATTAGTACTGCAGCTGCGCTTGCAATTGATCTTGTGTGTCTTTCTGAATTTGTTCTAGTCTCTTTAACCTTTGATCCAAGGCTTTGGTTTTACCTCAGGTACCGCAACGATATTCGATTGACAGATTCTTGTTGGATTCTAAGGTAACTGTCATAATTTTGATTCATTGGAGTCTTTTTATGAAATTTAATGCATATGATGAAATGTAATGCTGATGAATAAAAAATGAAAGCAAAAAGAGGCATTGATTCTGATTCAATTCTATTAGAAAAACTTCACTAGAAAACAAGTTTCTTTACATAAAATAGATACATTTTACATATACGACCTTACCATAATACTCAAAGCCTTGACTTTCCTAAGAAGCCAAGCTAATTCTCGGCCCTGATCTGATTTCGGTTCGTATCTCAAGCCTAGCATGTCAACTTGAACTGTTAGGGTTTGCAAATGTTCAGTTACTTCCCGTACTTGAGTTAAAGCTTCGCCCATTATGTGATTTCTATCCCTGACTTGACCTTGAGAGTGTTGGAGTTGCTCTTTCCAATGTTCATTGCTCGTTTCAAGAAACTCAACTTGAAGTTCACAATTTTACAGTGCGGCCTCGAGGTCTTCTATTTTTCCTTTCAACTCTTCAATCTTAGTTAGGCTTGCTTTCAACTCGATCACAGAGCTATGACTATGACGTTGATGGAGTGACCTTTCTAATTCTACTACATAAGCTCTCAACCCAACCTTTTCATTTCAGCTTTCTAACGAATCTCTTTTTAGAGCATCTTCTCGGACTCGAGCATCTTGGAATTTCTTTTCCCACTGATCAACTCTAATATTTTCTTCTTGGATTTCTTACCGCCATTGTTTCGATGTTTTACCCAACCCAGTAGTCTTCATTGACAGATGTAGTTTCTTTTAATCTATTTTTAAACTGTCCAAGTCTTCCTTAGCCTTGTTTTTTTCTTTTCCTCATTTTCTCGGCTTCTAACTTTTGGGCGTCAACGTCTAATCCTAGTTGGATCTTTTCCTTTTCCTCAGCTCCAAACTCTTCTTTTCGAAGTCTTACTTTACGATATCTGACTCAGACAAGATCACGGCCAAGTGTTTTCTTGACATGATGAAGGGACATTGTCATTGATTCGTTTACCCCACCACCAATCATATTCGGGGGTCGTTATAAGATTTACGGTAATTTTTTTCATTTTGTGATTTTGGTTCCAAGCGTTTGATATTTCACAAACCTTCTTTTTGTAATTATCACATTTGTACAGAAACTCATATTGAGCCAACCTTTGTGTTGTCGGTGCCTCGACTTATACTGTCTCAATACAAATAGAGGGGCATATCCAACAGGTCCCCATATCCCATGTAGAGGGACCGAGTCAAAGTCTCCACATCTATACAAAATTTCATCAGGGATCATTCAAGGGGCCCTCCGTTCAACGTCTTCGTCTGGGAGACTCTGGAGAACTGCCATCCACTTTTCTTTAAAAATGTTGTCTCATTTCGGGATAGCTACGAATTCTTTCAACAGAATAGTTATCAGAGAACACTCGATAAGAGACTTTTTCTACCTTCCAAAAGTGGCTATAGAACCATGCTGACAACACTTTTGCATACCCGATATATATTCATTCACCCACTCTCTGACATGTACTTAAAGATTTGAAAGTTTTAGCCAAAATTGTCGAGACAGGTGTGACCCTTTTGTCAAGCCGGTCAAATAGATCTAAAACTGCATCATTAATGTGCCTTAGTGCTTTTGTAAAGATGACTAATCCATAAATACTCAATGCGAAAATGTCGACTCTTTTCCTCACATCCGGATGTACCAAGATCAAATCCCTTAGACTTTTCTAATGGATGCATTTACTATCCCCCTTTTGTTTAACCTGTGCTGCGACCCATTGCTCGCTTATCCCAGTTATGTTTATTAGTCTCTTTAAGAAAGTTAGAACATTGGTGGCTCTAAAATTAGCTTTGTCGACTTGGATTCTCAAGCAATGGAGCAGAGTTGTGTACTCTTCTATGGTGGGCACCAAGTCTACCTTCTTAAAAGTGAAGCAGCTATAGGTGGGATTCTAATATTGGGTAAGATCTTGGAATAAGTGTTTATCCACTTTAACATCTAGTAAATAAGGCAAATCACTATATCCACGATAGAATAACTACTTGATTTTGTCATCCCATTAGTCTTATATTTCTTTCAACTCTTGAAGATTATTCTGAGTCATACTAATGTGGGTGAAATACCATAATTCTGACATATATCCCTCCTTCATGCTGTCACCCTTCTTTTGTTATACTTTCTCGGACCATTTTCGTACAGCTGCATTGTCTTCCACTTTATTAAAAAATCTCTTTTCCATGACAAGCTCTTTATTTAGCAACTAAACACGAATCAACACCCTTTTCTATGATGAAAATGCAATGCAAACACAACCAAAACAAAACGAAACAAGTCAGTACATTTCATACAAAGTTAGAATACACAGCAACAAATAATAAATAGAGCATCTATTCGAGTGACCACTAAAGGTTTGATATGGTTTTACCTAGGGTAGGTTGTTTAGGGCTCATTATATGCAGTTTGGTTCTAAAGTAAAGGTACTTGAACCAGCAGATTCCTCAATCTTCACCCATTTTAGGCTCATACGGATTGAGTTCAGTTTAAGGGAATACATTTCCCTATGGCTGTATAGAGATGAAGACCTCACAAAGATATAGGTACGGATGTATCCTATACGGAGGTGAAGACCTCACGAAGGAATAGCTTCCTACTCTCACTTAAGAAGGGCAAAATGGAACGATTATGCCATGCAATGTGCAAAAATATACTGAGAGAAAATCGAACCAATAAAGTAGACATATTTAATCATTATGTAACCCGAGATAACAAAGACATTATTTACCACTAAAATAAAACGTGAAGGATGAAATACAAAGAAGGGATTGTCAATTTAGACCGAATTATCAATTTTCAACAAAAAGACCAAAAAGTAATCAAGTTACGACTTGACTATCTTATTTGTCCCTTTGAAACCTTTTTTAGAAATCGACTTTTATTTTAAAAAACAAAAATGGAGTCGCCATCGATCCTTTTTATTAGGTGTAATCAAGTCACCTCAAATTTTAATTATCTTAGTAAAATATTAAATTTTACTAAAACGATAATTTTTAGCCTACGAAATCCAAGAATACGGGTTCGGGAGTCAGTTACGTATAAGGAATGATCAACACCCTCAGAACGCCCAAAATTGGTACCTAATTGGTTACTTGATGTTTTGATGTCGGAAATTAAAAATTCGAAGAAAATTTAAAATACGATCCCTCTTTGCATGATTTTTTTATTAAAATATCATTTAACTAAATTAATTTTCGTGAAAAGGCTTTATTTCAATTTTAATTATTTAAAAAAAATGGATATTCAATTACTTCAATTTTAGAAAAAGGCCATACTCCGTAAGTTAGGAGCACGACGCCTCTAATTCCAAAAAATAATGAACAGTGCCTCGGGTTCCAAATCTTTCCTATTCATTAGGTAAAATGAATGCAACTTTTTAAAACAATATGCTTTTTAATTTATCTAGGTCTAGTAATAAAATGGATGAATATGTTTTGACACAATACATGGCATGAATATTAGCAAAATAAAGTAACACAGTAGCGGGTAAAAAAAATGAAATGATGATATTAAAATGATAGGTAAATAAATAAACGAACAAATAAAAAAAATAAAAGATAAAATAAAAATGCTATGCTAGTGAATAATAATAATGCAACTATAATGATGGCAAAAACATCAATTTATAGTAATAATAGTGATAATCATGTTATAATTATTATCATAATATTAATATGAATAATAAAATAATAATAATGATAAAATAAAAAATGCATAAAAAAGAAAATTTAAATAACATAAAATTTAAATGTTAAAATAAAAAAATATAATAAATAAAGAGGCAAAATTAAATAAATGAGGGATTAAATTGAAATTTAAACAAAACTTGAAGCATGAATTGTGAAATAAATAAAGAAAAGGGAAATGAAGGATTAAATTGACAGCACGACAAAATTTAAAGTCTGAATTGCAAGAAAACAAAACATAAAGGACTAAATTAAAAGAAAATAAAAAATACAGAGACTCAGAGGGCAATTATCCCAACCCTATGTACATGTGTCATTCCCAGAGGGATCATCAATGTGTCATTCCAAATTGCACAAGAGTAAAATAAAAAGGCGAAAATAAAAGTAAAAATAATAAGCTGTAGGATGAAATTGAAAAATAGAAAAAAAAGTGGAAGGGCCAAAGCAGCAATTAGACCCCTTTTCAAGAAACACGTGGATCCTGATGGTGCTCGGGTCGGGTCTTTGGATTGCATCAAAACGATGCGGTTTCGGGTGTCCATTTCCAAAAAAGGTCCATGGACCAAAAAGGAAATAAAATAAAATTAAATGGTAAAAAAAAACTAAAGTAGGACTACATCAAGACACGCTCAAAAGCGGGAGGACTTGGGCAACAATTATCCCCATTTTAAAAAACACACGGATCTAAAGGGGTGTTGGGTTGAGTTGGCGGGTCATTACCAAAACGACGTCGTTTTGACGTCTGAAAGTTAAGCCCAAAACAACACCATTTTATAGGAATATATAAACCAAAAAATAATTAAAAATCATTTGTATCCAGCCTAAAAACATTTTTTTTTCCTCTGAAGTCTTCTTATTGTCCGGCCATGAGGCCGCCGCAAGTTCGCCATGGCCACTGGTCATTGGCCACAGCAGCCGTCACCTCCGTGGCTGGTGTTGTAAAAAAAGTCCCATTTTCGTCCCTGTCTTCTGGAGAATCTGAATTTGGGGTCAAAATCCCTAGGTCCGGTCAAACTTCGGAAACAAAAAAAAAGGCTTTCAGTTCTAGTCGTCTTCCGCCACAGCCTTGGGCGAATCCTCAGGGATTTGATGGCCTTTCAGACCAAAAGAGACACCTACGACGACAGCGACAATAAAAAACTTGTTTATTTAATTTTTTATATGCGTGATTTTAAAAAATTAAATAAAAAAATACCTTTTGTTTTCTTTGCTTTTTGTTGTTTCAAAATCTTGGTTTTTCTTTTTTGTATTTCTCTCTGTAAAAGATTACATGCCATTGCTTTGGCTTTTATAGTCATATGTTATAAAATACTTTATATTTTCTATGCTTTTTCTACCCTTTCTGCTTTCTACTCTTTGTCCCTTTTTCTTTGCAGGTATTTATGGCAAGGTCAACAGCGTTAGGGAGCCGCACCTTGCCATTTTGGTGAAAGGAGGGGGAAAGGCCTCGAGCGGCGCATTGGCTGACGTGGTGAGGGAGCGTCACTAAAGTTGCTAAGGTTTCTATTATTTTTTTAGGGTTTTGGGCTTGGGTTGATTGGGCTTTTAGGGTTTTGTATTGGTTTGGGCTTGTAATTTCGATTTTATTTATTTTGTCTTTATTTGGTTTATGAATTGAGCCGGGCAAAATTGTATTACTACAGTATTCACGTGGCAGCCTACATGTATGTTAGCAATAAATTAAGTTTTAAAAGTATAAAAATATTAAAAAATATATTTTTTAATATTTTTACACTCGTTTAAATATTTTTTTAAAAATATTTTTATATAATTTTTAAAATTTTTAAAAATTTTAAAACAATTAATTAATGATATGAGATCCTGACAAAGTTTTATATGTGGGCTGAGATTTGTGTAACTTTTATTTCCTGTCACCAGTATTTTCTTTTAACATGTGAAATTTAAAGGATTGCTAAAAGATTTTTATTGATATGAAAGTAACTCTTCTCCATCTTCTATATCCTCATTATCTTTGGAGCTTTTGTTTTTTTTTTTTTTTCCAGTACAAGACCTATTCTGCTGCAACCCTCTTTTATAAGTCAGACTTTTATCCTCTTTGGTTATATATAAAATATATTTCTTCTCTATTTCTTTATTTTGTGCAAAAATATTCTATGCATACAATGTCTCAAATAAGTTTTACATCACAGGTGGTCCAAGAAACCGACTTTTGCTTGATAAGGAAGTTAATACACTACATGAAAATTTGATTTAACAATTATAATGATTTGGGATTCCGATTTTACTTTTATTCTTTTTCAGATTTGGTGTATATTTTCATATTTTCAATTGTAAACTTATTGACACAGGGTACAGGAGAAGAAGATAGGGAAGAGTAAGGAGAAGATCACGATGGTGCAATGGAGACCAATTCATAAAAAGATTTTGAGAGTCGAAACAAGGACAAGATGATAGGTTGATCAAGAAAACAACTGTTTAGGATGACTTCAGGGTGCTAGAGAATCGATCCTTTCTCCATCGTTTGCCAGGGCATTTATAGGAGATCTCATCTTATCCGTTAGTATAATGTGGTAAGATATACGTTCAGTCTCGCTAAATGCATAAAATATAATTATGGACATGTATCATGAAGATTTATCAATATAGGATTCTTTTACCTAAATAGACTCATTATTGTCTTGAATGTGCATTTACACTAAGAGTGAAATACAAGTGAATATTTTCTTTTCGTTTCTGAATGTATTACTTCAGAAAGAGTCGACACCTAAATCAACAATATATGTGATATTAACACATATATGTGTGGCAAAAATATAACAAAACCATTTTCAAATTATTCAAGATTGAAGTGAAAATAAAATTTATAAATATAAAATTTATATTTTTTTCTATTAAGACTTTTTGAAGAATATTAAAATACCCTTTTAAATTTTAAAAAATCCATATGTATACACGTGCATTTATTATGACCACTTGCTCTTCTTTAAAATTGGATGATTATGGAGAGGCAGCAAAGCCATACTCAAAGTAATGACTATGAACTCAGAGGTACCAAAGTTAGGAAGCTCACTCTTGGTGTCTAGTGTCCAAGAGTTAGCTAAGAACCCATTGAAAGAAGTTCCACCTCGATACGTACGCACTGATGAAGACTCACCCATCATATCTCACACAAATCCGTTGCCACAAGTCCCTGTCATAGATATGCAGGAGCTATCTTCCGAAGAAGAACTGAAGCAGCTGCATTATGCATGCAAAGAGTGGGGTTTCTTCCAGGTACTTTTTTGTTTACTCCCAGTCGTAGCTATCTGCAGGTCGAAATTAAGTATCAGGAAAATACTATTGACTGATATTTGGCAGCAGGGTATGAGATTTTCGAGTTAGAATTTTAAACATGAAACTCATGTGTTGCAGTTAATCAACCATGGAGTGAGCCCTTCATTGGTGGAAAAAATGAAGATGGAGACCCAAGAGTTTTTCAATCTTCCAATGGAGGAGAAAAAGAAGGTTTGGCAAAAACCAGATGAAGTAGAGGGATATGGACAGGCCTTTGTTGTGTCTGAGGAGCAGAAGCTTAACTGGGGAGATATGTTCTATATGATCACCCTTCCAACTTATTTAAGAAAACCTCACTTGTTCCCTAATCTCCCACTCGCCTTCAGGTTCTTTTTCTGCATCTGTCAATGACTAATAGTATCCCTTTTATTGATGGGTAAATAATTTATTGTTCTCTTCTCTTTCAATATTAATTAAATGCAGAGAAACCTTGGAAGCTTATTCTGTAGAACTGAAACATCTTGCCATGAAACTGTTAGAGGTTATGGGAAAAGCTCTAGGGATGGACCCTAATGACTTGAGAGTGTTGTTTGAGGAAGGGCACCAAGGGATGAGGATGAACTATTATCCCCCATGTCCACAGCCAGAGCTTGCAATTGGTCTCAACTCCCACTCTGATGCCGTTGGCCTCACCATTCTACTCCAGATCAACGACATGGAAGGCCTCCAGATAAGGAAAAATGGGATTTGGGTTCCGATTAAACCACTTCCAAACGCATTTGTGATCAACATCGGAGACATCATGGAGGTAATTATTAATTTATGTCCACCAATTTCTACTCCATAGTAAGCAGCAGATTAATAGGATTGGTTGTACGGAGTTTGCAGATTGTTTCCAATGGGATTTACCGAAGCATTGAGCATCGTGCGACAGTGAACTCAGTTAAAGAAAGGGTTTCAGTTGCTACATTCTACAGCCCCAAATTGGAGGTGGATATGGGTCCAGCACCAAGCCTGATTACTCCACAAACTCCACCGCTGTTCAGGAGAATAGGCGTTGCTGATTACTTCAAAGGTTTTTTCTCCCGCGAGCTCCGTGGAAAATCCTATGTGGATGTCTTCAGACTTCAAAATGAGGAAATCAATACAAAATAACATTAAACCCAAGTAAACTATATGAAAATAATTTAGTTTACTAATAATTTAGTGTATCAATTGTTCGTTTAAATTAATGTGTGAGATTTTCATTTTTTTTTTAATGTAGTGAGACTTTTCTTTTAAGTATAAGAATATATAATTATTTTTAATTGGTACTAATTTTTCATGTAAAATGTGTTACTACATTTTTTTAGTTTGCATATTCGTATAATGCACGGTCTAATTATTGTATCCATTAAAATATTATTTTATAAAATACTGATAAATTTGTAAAAAAAAAATTAATTTTTAAAAAAATGATTAACATTTTTGAAAAATAACTTTTAATATGAAAAATATTATTTTATAAAATAGTAAGAAAAAGTTTATAAATTTGTACAAAAAAGCCTTACCATTTTTTTTCTAGAAAAATGACTTTATTATATAAGAATTAAAATGAACTCAGTAAATTTAATGTTTTAAAAACTTGATTGAAATTTGGATTAATAGGTCCTTTTTTTTTAGATAATTTTCATTTTATTTCAATATTGAGTTTTTTTAATTTTATCTAATTAATGTTGAATTTATATAATTTTGAGTTTATATATTATATTTCATACAATTACAGAGAAGCTAAATATTGCAAAAAGTAAAAAAGGAATAGGAAAATTTACCAAAAAAATTAATTTTTTTATGGTTTACAATTTGATCCCTTAATTATTTTGGGTAAGTTGTGGCCTTGCCAGCCACCCAGTGACCCCAATGTAACAGTACTACACAACTATTGCAAGATTACCACGCCTCATGCTAGCTACTCTCAAATTGTAAGATAAAACATCTCTAACAGAGAATGAGGGGTTAGCGATTAGAATTTTTAAAGAAAAATCAATAAATTGTTCTTGGCTAACCTATCTTGACTGCGCATCAAATCCCTTTTAATAGTCCAATCACCATACCACCTCTATCATCGACTTTCATCCATTAAGTCGAACCACCATCTACCAATCTATCCACTCACCATCTCTACCTAGCCAATACCACCATAGCCACCTCTGTTACCAATTTTTGATTTCTAACAACTTGTCGTTATTAGAATAACATCAATTGCATAAATTCATTAGTAACATTTGCACCACCGTATCAATCACACCATTGTTACCTTTTAACCATTCAACAATAAACCTATCCTTACATGCAAATCAATAAACCCAACCAAATGTTTTAGTTATAAATATTATCAACCCTTATCTAACCCGAAATGATATCCTAAACAAATCATTTAAGACCCGTAACCCTTAAATAAAATTAAATTAGTAAAAAGTAAATTGAGAATAAAAAACTAATCAACGAGAAAAGAGAAATATAATTTGAAACCTGAATCATTGGATGGTAGATATGATTGATTGGAGAAACATTTCTTTGTATCTCGTTTGGAGATCTTTGGATTTTGGAATTCTTTTAGCTGAACTTGACCAAATGAGGTGAAAGAGGAAGGAGAGAACTACGTTTCGATGCTATTATTTGGGCCGAAGAAGATGGCTGTGGCAATTGTACATCCCTTAGGGGCCTAGGATTTCAAAAAAAAAAAAAAAGAGAAAAAAATAAAAATAAAAAGGCGACATTTTTTATTTGGAAGGGAGGCATGTTGAAAATTAAATAGGATCTAATAGTCAAGATTTGGTAAACTATGCCAGAAAGGCCTGTCACCATTTACTGTTCTTTAGTGTGTGTATTATATATATATATATGATTAAATATAATTGATTGGAAGGAATGAATAATTAAGTACTTATATGGTAAATACCCATTTGGTGTCAACTGTATTTATAGTTATACAATTTAATTGTGCCCAAACTAAAAATAATTAATATTTTATTCAAATTTTTATATGAAAAAATTAGAATAAATTATTGTCATAAATAATTGTATTTGGATTTTCATGTTTCAAAAGTCAAACCACATTACTTTTTTATTTTACGGATATTCTAGCTCTTTTACCGCTATTATTATCCTAGTTTGAAACTCAAACTTACTTAATTTGTTCTATCACCTTGTTATCATCCACTTATTTCGATATAAACCATCTAAGTACTTGGAGTAAGATCTAAGAAAAATAGTGAATTAAAAATCTATATTTATTTAAATATCTAAGTTTGGATATGCAAATTTGATTAAGAATTAAAACACATTTATTATTCATAAATTAACTGAGTATTATTATCCGAATTTGAGTTAAATATTATTATCTGTCGAATATTTAAATATATAAAAATTAATTTTAAAATTTTCAATCATTTTTTCAATATTCAAATCCGTGAAAATTTAAATTCAGATATGCTAAAAATTAAAAAATATAAGGTGGACTATGATATTTGAATCCTAATCCATTGTTTGAATAAGTAATGCGATTCGAACAATGGAAACTCATAATATTTATCTGCATTAACTCTAAATCGGCAATAAATAATAATTTTAAAATCTTATTTTAAAATAATAAAAGACCTTTTTACTTATCGTTTCGCCTTCTGCCGTCTCGGAGACCATCTCCGGCCCCCGAATACTTCAGAACCCACTAGAGTTATGACGATGGTTCGATGAATATGGCGAGGCTGAGAGTTTTTTTTTTTAGAAGGCATTAGCCTTCAGATCTAGGACTTAGGGGTAAAAAGGAGTTAAAAAGATAATTTTTTTTGTAACCTTGACCACCGGAGGTGACTGCCAACGTCGTCGATGACCGGTGGCCACGATGGGGCGATTACGGCCTTATGGCCAGACTTAAAGACACCTTCAGAGGAAAAAAAAAAGGAAAAGGAGTTTTTTTTTTAAATAGTTTGGAAATGATTTTTTTTAAACATTTTTTTACTTAAATAGGGTCACCTAAACGATATCGTTCCGTCGTGGCCCTAAACACCCCAAAATGGTGTCGTTTTGGGGCAGACCCGATCTCGACCCAGATTCCCTTAAGATCTGCATGTTTTTAAAGGGGAGGGTCTAATTGTTGCTTTGACCCTTCCGCTTTTCAATTTCGTCCAATAGTTTATATTTTTACTTCTATTTTTGCCTTTTTATTTTGCTCTTGTGCAATTTGGTCCTCTAACCCATTGATGATCCCTCTGGAATGAGGGTTGGGATAATTGCCCTTTGAGTCTCTGTATTTTCCGTTTTTTTCTAATTTAGTCCTTTATGTTCTATTTTCTTATAATTTAGACTTTAAATTTTGTTATGTTTTCAATTCAATTCTCTATTTCTCCTTTCTTTGTTTATTTCACAATTCATGCTTTAAGTTTCATTTAAATTTCAATTTAATCCCTCATTTATTTACCTCTTTATTTACTATATATTTTATTTTAACATTTAAAATTTATGTTATTTATATTTCCTTTTTTATGCATTTTTTTTATTTATCATCATCATCATCATCATCATCATTATCATGATATTATTACTATAAAATGATGTATTTTTATTATCATTATAGTTGCATTAGTATTATTCCTAGCATAGCATTTTTTTATTTTACCTTTTCATTTTTTTCCTCTTTATTCATTTATTTATTATTCTCATACCATCATTTTATTTTTTTTACCCACTACTATTTTACTTTATTTTGTTAATCACCATGCCATCATGTTAATATATATTTATTCATTTTTACTCTATGCCCAAATAAATTAAATGTATCTTGTTTTAAAAGTTACCTTCGTGTTATTTAATGTATAGAAAATACTTAAAATCGAGGCAATGTTCATTATTTTTGGAATTCGAGGAGTCGTGCTCCTAACTTATGGAGTATGGCATCTTTCTAGAACTGAAGTAATCAAATATCCTATTTAAAATAACAAAAAGCAATATCTAAGTAATGATCAAATGGCGATTATTCCGGTTTTTGAGAACTCAAGGCATCGTGTCCTAACTCACGAGGCATGGTATTTCTTCTCGATTAACTCAAAATAGGGCCTTTTTTCCATTAAATTTAATTTAGCATTATGCAAAAAAGGATCATGTTTTAAATTCTCTTCAAATTTTCAGTTCTCGACACTAAGACATCAAGCAATCAATTAGGTACCAATTTTTGGCGTTATAATAGTGTTAATCCTTCCCCATATGTAACCGACTCCCGAACCCATTTCCTGCATTTTGTAAGACCAAAAAATTTTTTTAGTAAATCTATCATTTTATTAAAATAACAAAGTCTTGAGGTGATATGATCACACCTAATTAAAAAAAGTTTTGTGGTGACTTCACGTTCGTTTTTTAAAAATAAAAGTCAATTTCCAAAAAGGTTTCACAGCTTGGCGACTCCATTGGGGATAAATAAGAGAGTTAAGCCGCAAGTTGATTACTTTTTTTGTTTTTTTGTCAAAAATTGATGAGCCGGTTTAAATTGACAACCCTCTCCTTGTATTTCATTCTTCATATTTTATTTTGGTGGTAAATAATGTCTTTATTATCTTGGGTTGCATAATGATCCAATTTATCTATTTTATTGGTTCAAGTTTCTCTTGGTATATTTTCACATATTGTATGGCATAATCGTTCCATTTTGCCTTTCTTAAGTGGGAGTGAGAAACTATTCCTTCGTGAGGTCTTCACCTCCGTATAGGATAGTGGATCGCTTTTGGGATACATCTATACCTATGTCTTCATGAGGTTTTCACCTCCATACAACCATAGGGAAATGTATTCCCCTGAACTGAACTCGGTCCTATGAGCCTATAATAGGTGAGAATTGAGGAATCTATTAGTTCAGGTACCTTTACTTTAGAACTGAACTACATATAATGAGCCCTAAAGAACCCACTCTAGGTAGAACCATATCAAACCTTTAATAGTCACCTAAATAGATGTTTATTTACTATTTCTTGCTTTGTTTTCTAGCTTTGAATGAAATGTATTGACTTGTTTCGTTTTGTTTTTGCTGTGATTGCATTGCATTTTCATTATAGAAAAGGGTGTTAATTCGTGTTCTGTTGCTAAATAGAGAGCTTGCCATGAAAAAGAGATTTCTTGATAAAGTGGAAGACAATGCGGCTCTACGAATATGGTTCGAGAAAATACAACAAGAGAAGGGTAACAGCCTGATAGAGGGGTACATGTCAGAATTATGGGATTTCACCCCTATTAGTGTGACTCAGAATAATCTTCAAGAGTTGAAAGAAATATGAGACTAATGTGATGACAAAATCAAGCAGTTATTCTACCGTGAGTATAGTGATTTGCCTTATTTACTCGATGTCAAAGTGGATAAGCACTTACTCCGAGCTCTTGCCCAGTATTGGAATCTTGCCTATAGTTGCTTCACTTTTGGGAAGGTAGACTTGGTGCCCACCGTAGAAGAGTACACAATTCTGCTCTGTTGCCTGAGGATCTAAGTCGACAAAATTTATTCTAGAGCTGCCAACATCCCGACTTTCTTAAAGAGACTAATAAACATAATTAGGATAAGCGAGCAATGGGTTGCGACCCGTATTAAACAAAAAAGGGATACTAAATGTATCCCTTGTAAAAGTCTGCGAGATTTGATCTTGGTACATCCAGATGCGAGGAAAAGAGTCGATGTTTTTGCCTTGAGTATTTATGGGTTATTCATCTTCCTCAAGGCACTAAGACACGTTGGTGATACAGTTTCAGATCTATTTGACTAGCTTGACGAAAGGGTCAAGCCCGTCCCGATAATTTTGGCTAAAACTTTTAGATCTTTAAGTGCATGCCGAAGAGTGGGAGAAGGAAGATTTATTAGATGTGCACAACTCTTGTTAGCCTGGTTCTATAGCCACTTTTAGAAGGTAGAAAAAATCTCTTATCAAATGTTCTCCGAGAATTACTCTCTGTTGAAAGAATTCGTAGCTATCCCAAGACGAGACAACATTTCTGAAGAAATGTGGATGGCAATTCTCTAGAGTCTCTAAGTTGAAGATGTTGAATAGAGGGCCTCTTTGATGATCATTGATGAAATTTGGTATAGATGTGGAGACTTTGACTATATCCCTCTATTCTGGATATGGGGAGCTATTGGATATGCCCCTTTACTTGTATTGAAAGAGTATAGATCGAGGCAGTTTATATTGGCAATGCAAGGGTTGGCTTAATGTAAGTTTACATACAAAGGTGACAATTACAAAAAGAAAGTTCGTGAAATTTCAAACGCATGGAACCAAACTTACAAAATGAAGAGATTTTCCACAAATCCCATGATGACCCCAAAATATGATTGGTGGTAGGGTAAAAAAATCATTGACAATGTCCCTTCGGTAAGCCAAGAAAGTATCCAGCCGATAGAAGAGCACTTGTAAGTGATCCCGTCTGAATTAGAGATCATAAAGCAAGACTTCGAACAGAAGAGATCGAAGCTGGGGAAAAAGATAGAAAAGTTGGAAGGGGAAAAGGTTTAGCTAGGATTAGACGTCGACGCCCAAAAGTTAGAAGCTAAGAAAATGAGAAAAGGAAAGAACAAAGCTAAAGAAAACTTGGATAGTCTAAAAACAGATTATAAGAAGTTACATTTGTCGATGAGGACTGTCGGGTTGGGTAAAACATCAGAACAATGACGGCAAGAAATCCAAAAAGAAAAAGTTAGAACTGATTAGTGGAAAAAGAAGTTCCAAGATGCTCGAGCTTAAGAAGATTCGCTAAAAAAGGATTTGTTAGAAAGTTGATATGAAAAGGTTAGATTGAGAGCCCAGGTAGCGAAATTATAAAGGTCACTGCATCAACATTGTAGTCGCAACTTTGTGATCGAGTTGAAAGCAAGCCTGACTAATATTGAAGAGTTGAAAGGAAAAATAGAAGAACTCGAGGCTGCATGGTAAAATTGCGAACTTCAAGTTAAGCTTCTTGAAACGAACAATGAACGTTGGAAAGAGCAACTCCAATACTCTCAAGGTCAGATCAGGGATAGAGATCACATCATGGGCGAAGCTTTGATTCAAGTACGGGAAGTAGCCGAACATTTGCAAACCCTAACGGTTCAAACTGACATGCTAAGCTTGATATACGAATCGGAATTAGATTGAGGCCAAGAATTTGCTTGGCTTGTTAGAAAAGTTAAGGCTTTGAGTGTTAGGGTAAGGCCGTATATGTAAAATGTATTCATTTTATGTAAAGAAATTTGTTTTCTAGTAAAGTTGTTTTAATAGAATTGAATCAAAATCAATGCATCTTTTTGTATTCATTTTTCATTCATTAGCATTACATTTCATCATATGCATTAAATTTCATAAAAAGACCCTAATTTATCAAAATTATGATAGTTACCTTGGAAACCACCAAGAATCTGCCAACCAAATATCGTTACAGTACTCGCGGTAAAACCAAAACCATGGATCAAAGGTTAGAGAGACTAGAACAAATTTAGAAAGACATGCAAGATTAGTTGTAAGCGTAGCTGCAGGACTGATAAACAATAAATTATACATATTTTTACCTCATGTTTAGCCTATATTTTGGACGGATTATCATTAATTTTGTGAGAATTGGTGCTCTTAATCTTTCTTTTTCATATCTTATACTCAGGAGAGCATAGGGAAGAGAAAAGAGCGGAAAATGGACCAAAAATCGGAGAAAATGGGCCAAAATGTAAAAATGCACGGCCTAAGGGGTCATCACACAGCCGTGGCACACGGTCGTGCCACATGAAGACCATATGGTCCAGCCCCGAAAAGCATGGCCAGGCCACACAGCCGTGCCCCAATCAACAGAATCTCACACGGCCTTTTGTCGAAGTACACGAGCGTGGCACACGGGCGTGTTCTAGTCATGAGGAAGAGGAATTTCACTCGGATTTGGATGCTTAGGGGCTAAGAAAGCCATTCTAAACTCTATATAAAGACCCCAAGAGGCAACTCTAAAATATACTCTCTTCTCTCAAGAAAGAGTACCATAATTCTGCCAATACAAGTAGTGAAAGCAAGGAATTACTCCAAGGGAAGCTGATTGATTCATCCCAGAAGCCAGAATTCTACGTCAAGACAGAGGATCTCCCTAAATTCCTTCAGGGGTTTTCGGGTTCTTTATGTTTTGTTATCTTAATTCTTCTGAGATGTTTTCTTTCTTTATTATGAACTAAACCCCTCAAATACTTGAGGGGGATGAAACCTAAGACAGATCTTGTTATTATTTATTCTTGAGTTATGTGATAAATACTTGAGTTGTTCTTAATTATGTGTGCTTAATTCTTGTGTTAATAATCCTAGGTATTAATTCAAGAAACGGATGTGCTTAAAATAGAGGAGCAAAAGTCCCTATGATAAGAGTAGATCTACCATAATTAAGTGAGTTGCATGCAACCCTAGACATAGGGCGACATAAATCTGCCGGATTAGGGTCAAACCTAATATGGGGAACCATAGATCGAATTAATGCAACCTAGGGTGTTAATTAATAAAGAAACTTTAGTTAAAAACCTAGGCCTAGTTGCTCTTCGCCTCGACGGAGGGTTTAGCATAAATTAGGGATCTCTACGGATCAAGTCAAGTGAATAAATCGTCTAGCTCAAGAGCCAATAACAAGTGAAGTCTAGGTGGATTCTCCCTTAAGTATTGCTCATATCAATCAGCTTTTCCCTAAAGTTTTCCCCAATTTACTTTTTGTGCACTTTAGTTAGTTTTAGAATTAGTTCCAATCAATCCTCTTTTATTTTTAGGCTAGATAATAGAAAGGAAATAAGTATTAGTACTTGTGGTTCCCTTGGGTACGATAACTCGGTCTTGCCGCTAAACTATACTATTGTTCGATAGGTGCACTTGCCTTTAATATCGTGATATTAGTTAGTTTTGGTGTGATCAGTTTTATAAATTTTATTACTTAATATCGCAAGCATATCAAGTTTTTGGCGCCGTTGCCGGGGAGCTGAAATATTAAGAAAACTCGATTTCTATTACTTTAGCCATTACTATATTTATTTTCAGTTTTTATTTTATTTTTCTTTTATTTTATTTCATTTTATTTTTCTTTGTTTTCTTTTTCTTTTAGGTATTTCTAGTTTATGACTAGAAACAACCCAACAGGACCACTGCTTTTCTACGAAGATCTAGAAGCGACAGTTCACAGAAATCGCAGAGAAATTAGACACAGCCTACAGTATCCAGAATAAGATCAAGAACAAATGCCAGAACCTACAGAAATGGAAGCAAATCAAAACGTTCCACCACCTCCTGCAATAGTCACGCCACCAGCAAATCAAGAAGAAGCTCCTCGCACTATGTATGATTATGCTAAACCTAGTTTGGCTGGTACCCAAACTAGCATTCTTAGACCTACTATTGCTGCTAATAATTTTGAATTAAAACCTAACACTATTCAGATGATACAGCAATTGGTGCAATTTGATGGTTTACAGGATGAAGATCCAAATTCACACATAGTCAATTTTTTGGAACTTTGTGATACTTTTGAAATTAATGGTGTTTCTATTTATGCCATTCGCCTAAGGCTATTTCCATTCTCTTTGAGAAACAAAGCCAAACAATGGTTAAATTCTTTACCATGAGGCTCAATCACCATATGGGAACAGATGACCGAAAATTTTTTACTTAAATATTTTCCTCCAGCTAAAATAGTTAAATTACGAAACGATATCTCTTCTTTTGTGCAGATGGATTTAGAAACACTATACGATGCCTGGGAGAGATACAAAGATCTTTTAAGAAGATGCCTTCATCATGGTTTACCTTTGTGGCTACAAGTTCAAACCTTTCACAATGGTTTGAACCCATCGACGAGACAGATGATCGATGCAGCCGCAGGAGGAACAATCAATAATAAAACACCAGAAGCAGCTTATGAATTTATTGAAGAGATGTAACTGAATAACTATCAGTGGCAGGTCATGAGGACAAAGCCGACAAAAGCTGCAGGAGTTTATAATATTGATGCTGTCGCTATGCTTACTAACCAAGTAGAACTTTTAAATAAAAAGTTTGATAATTTTGTTGGTTCTACACAGGCACAAGCAGTGATGCAGTACGACACAACTCAGGCAAATGTGTTCACTCAAGACTACTCATTTTCTGACAATGGTACAGAAACCAAGCAAGCCAATTATATGGGTAACAATTTTAGATCTCAAAATAATCCATATAGTAACACATATAATGCAGGTTGGCGAAACCATCCCAATTTTTCTTGGGGTGGACAAAGAAATCAAAGACAACAACCCCCTCAAGGATTCCAGCAGCCACCGCCGCAACAGGAGAAAAAGCCCAACCTTGAAGAGATGTTTACCAAATTTATGGCCATGTTAGAAACCCGTTTTCAAAACACTGAAACGACATTAAAAAACCATCAAGCATTAATCAAAGGCCTTGAGAATCAAATTTGTCAACTCGCCAAGTTAATATCCGAAAGACCACAAGGTGGATTACTGAGTAATACTGAGCCAAATCCTAGAGAACATGTCAAAGCAATTACTCTAAGAGATGGGAAAGTCCTAGCTGAACCAGAAAAGAAATCTACTCCAAAATCATCAGGAGACAAGGCAGAGGAATCCAAGGAAAATATTCCACCAACACTCAAGGAATACCAACCGCCCATTTCATATCTGGCAAAGTTGAAGAAAGACCGTACAGACGCCCAATTCGGTAAATTTTTTAAACTTTTTAAACAATTACACATTAACTTACCTTTTGTTGAAGCAATTTTGCAGATGCCGAAGTACGCGAAGTTCCTTAAAGAACTTTTGACAAATAAAAGGAAGTTGGAGGAATTAGCCACAGTGGAACTCAACGAGGAATGCTCAGCTATTCTCCAAAATAAACTGCTGGCAAAACTGAAAGATCCAGGGAGTTTTACTATTCCTTGTTTAATTGGTAGTTTACTCATTGATAAAGCCTTAGCTGATTTAGGTGCTAGCATTAATCTTATGCCTTGCAAAATGTTCAAGCAACTAGGTCTAGGGGAACCAAAGCTCACTAGGATGAGTATTCAACTAGCTGATAGATCTGTTAAATATCCTAGGGGAATTATAGAAGACGTTCTAGTGAAGGTAGATAAATTCATATTCCCTATTGATTTTGTTGTGCTTGATATGGATGAGGATATTGAGGTACCTTTAATTTTGGGACGTCCATTCTTAGCCACTGCTAGAGCTGTTATTGATGTAGGAGATGGTAAATTAGTACTTAGAGTTGGTGAGGAAGAAGTCATTTTTAAAATCTATGATGCTATGAAATTTTCAAAAAGAATAAGATGATTCCTGTTATTTTGTTAATACTATTGATCCCTTTGTTCAAGATAAGTTTCAGGAACTTTCTATGGCAGACACGTTGGAACTGTGTCTTATTCAGGGAGAGGGAGAAGACGAAGTCACCACTGAAATGGAGGAAGTAAGAAAGGAGTTAGATTCTAATGAAATCATCACAAGACACATAAGTTACGAAAGTATAAAAATGAATGATGGGTTAAGACAGAAACCTTCTATTGATGAACCCCTTAAATTAGAGTTGAAGCAACTACCAAATCATTTAGAATATGCCTTTTTAGGGGAAAATTCAACCTTACCAGTCATTATCGCATCAGGTCTAAGCATTGCAGAAAAAGAGGAACTACTCCATGTGTTAAGGGAACACAAGCATGCTATAGCTTGGAAAATTTCAGATATTAAGGGAATTAATCCGTCCTTTTGCACCCACAAAATTTTAATAAAAGATGAATACAAACCATCGGTGCAAGCTCAGAGACGATCGAATCCCAACATGAAGGAAGTCGTAAAAATCGAGGTAATTAAACTCCTAGATGCAAGCATTATTTATCCTATTTCTGACAGTTCTTGGGTAAGTCCTGTGCAGGTTGTTCCTAAAAAGGGAGGCATGACTGTGGTATCTAATGACAAAGAAAAGGCAATACCTACAAGAACAGTCACCGGATGGAGAGTTTGCATTGATTATAGGAAACTGAATGACGCCACTCGAAAAGATCATTTTCTCTTACCTTTTATTGATCAGATGTTAGAAAGATTATCAGGTCACATGTATTATTGTTTCCTAGATGGCCTCTCTGTTTACTTCCAAATCCCGATAGGTCCAAAAGATCAGGAGAAAACCACATTTACATGCCCATACGGTACGTTTGCTTATCGTAGAATGCCTTTTGGTTTATGTAACGCTCCTACTACTTTTCAGCGATGCATGTTAGCTATCTTCAATGAATTTGTGGAAGATATCATGGAGGTATTTATGGATGATTTTTCAGTCTTCGGTAATTCTTTCCAACTTTGTCTTAATAATCTAAAATGTGTTTTAATAGGATGTGAAAAGACAAATTTAGTACTAAACTGGGAAAAATGCCACTTTATGGTTCAAAAAGGAATTATTTTAGGACATAAAATTTCTAGTAAAGGGATAGAGGTAGATAAAGAAAAAATTGAAACCATTGAAAAATTACCTCCCCCTAACTCAGTTAAGGCTATAAGAAGCTTTTTAGGACATGCCAGTTTTTATCACAGATTCATTAAAGATTTTTCTAAAATAGCTAAGCCTTTAACAAAGTTGCTAGAAAAAGATGTGCTTTTCAACTTTGACCAAGAATGTTTAGACTCTTTTAACACTCTTAAAGAAAAGTTAGTCAATGCCCCGATTATGATTTCACCTGATTGGAATCTACCTTTTGAACTAATGTGCAATGCAAGTGATTTTGCAGTAGGTGCAGTTTTGGGACAACGAAGAGACAAGCACTTTCAACCGATCTATTATGCTAGTAGAACTTTGACAACCACTCAAGCAAATTATACTACCACAGAAAAAGAATTGCTAGTTGTTATTTTTGTATTTGATAAATTCAGATCTTATTTGATTTTGTCAAAAGTCATTGTTTATATTGACCATTTTGCTCTTCGTTACCTCTTAACTAAAACCGATGCAAAGCCTCGATTAATAAGATGGATTCTATTGTTACAGGAGTTCGATTTAGAAATAAAGGACAAGAAAGGAGCTGAAAACTTGGCAGCAGATCACCTTTCGAGATTAGAACACATGCAACCCAAGTACCTCAACAAAATAAATGACTTGTTTCTTGAAGAACAACTCTTATCCTTAGTAGATGCAACGGTTCCTTGGTTTGCTGACCTTGCAAATTATTTAGCAGCTAATATAACCCCAAAAGGGCTGACCCATCAGCAAAAGAAGCGATTCTTCGCTAATGTGAAAAACTACTTTCGGGAGGATCCTTTTCTTTTTCGAATTTGTGCAGATCATGTTATTTGAAGATGCGTTACTAAAATAGAAGCATACCAGATTTTAAATCACTGCCATTCAGGACCCACAGGAGGACATCACAATAGAGCTAGAACTGCTTATAAGTTACTTGAATCAGGTTTTTACTGGCCCACACTTTTCAAGGATGCAAACAGGTATGTGACTTCTTGTGATAAATGTCAACGAACATGTAATATTTCTCAACATAATGAAATGCCTCAGAACTATATACTTTCATGTGAAATATTTGATGTATGGGGTATTGATTTCATGGGTCCATTCCCTACTTCATTTGGGAATAAGTACATCCTAGTAGCAGTAGATTATATGTCAAAATGGGTGGAAGCCCAAGCCTTACCTACTAATAATGCTAGAATGGTAGTACGATTTTTGAAAAAACTTTTCTCTCGATTTGCAACACCTAGGATAATTATCAGTGACAGAGGCACACATTTTTGCAATGCCCAGTTTGAAAGAGTCTTTAAAAGGTATGGAGTACACCATAGAACAGCTACCCCTTATCACCCACAAACCAGTGGCCAAGTCGAAGTGATAAATAGGGAATTAAAACGCATCCTAGAGAAAACAATAGAAAAAAATAGAAAGGATTGGTCAAAGAAAATAGACAATGCCTTATGGGCTTATAGAACTGCTTTTAAAACACCCATAGGTACATCTCCTTATAAGCTTGTCTATGGAAAAAGTTGTCATTTGCCATTTGAACTTGAACATAAAGTATTCTGGGCTATCAAATTTTTAAACCTTGATTTTAAGCTTGCAGGTGAGAAGCGATTAATGCAGTTAAATGAACTTGATGAATGGCGTTGCAATGCTTACGAGAGCTCATGACTATATAAGGAAGCCATGAAGCGATGTCATGAAAAAAGACTGAAACAACCTAGACAGTTTAAAACAGGTGATCTTGTCTTACTCTACAACTCGAGGCTGAAACTATTTCCTGGGAAACTCAAGTCAAGGTGGTTAGGTCCATTCACTGTTCAAACTGTCTTTCCATATGGTACAATTGAGGTAACTCACCCAACCCAGGGTACTTTCAAGGTAAATCGTCATAGGCTTAAACATTATAGAGGTGCGAATTTTAAAGATAAAAGAGAGGAGCTTCAGCTCCACGAAATCCCTCCATGACACATCCCAGCAGAGTAGAGCTTAGACTCTAAATAACCGCTTCTCAGGAGGTAACCCGAGCACTAACTTAGTAATTTTTCATCTATTTTGTTTTTAGTATTTTTCATACATCATACTAACCCTTTTTAATGCAGAGATTTAAGACCACATGGCCAGTCCCACGGGCATATCCCAGGCCATGTGAACCCTTTAAACAGAGACACAGTCATGTACTGAGGCTGTGTACAAACAGAGCATAAATTTTCCCAAAATACGGGCCACCGATATCTCGCCACGGCCGTGCGATATGGCCGTGGCAACCTTTCGACTTCAACACGGGCTACTAACAACACCGCACGATCGTGTTACATGGCCGTGGCAACCCTACAGTATCAACGCGGGCTCACACAACTCCACACACCTGTGTCCCCAGACCGTGGAAGACACTGTCAAATTTCACACGGCCATGGAACCTATCACACGATCGTGTGAAGCACAAACATGATCGCACACGACCGTGTATTCCCTCACACGATCATGTGAGTGACGAAGAACTGATCTCCCACCGCCGCGTACAACATTCCCACAAGCGTGTACTTCGAACCAGGCGTGCCAAAACCTCCAATTTCCAAAGACACGGGCGAAACACGACTCACACAGGCGTGTGACATGCCCGTGTGACCCAAAAACTATAAATAGGGGCCACTATTCATTTCCTTCTTCACTCAAAACCCCAAATTTCTCTCATCCAAACTCTCCCTAACCACCATAAGCACCACTACAGCCTTTAAAACACTACCATACCCGAAATCAACAGCCCCACGCCCTTGTAAAACCCACCCCACGACCAACCCACGACCGTACAACATCAAATTTGGTTCTATTCTCTCATTTTTCTCCTTTATTTATTTATAGTTCATTTTCATTATTCAATTATGTAATTTTACTTTATTCTAGATGTTTAATCAAGCATGGAATTAGGAAAATTAGGATGAATAATCTAGAATTAGATAGAACACATTAGGATTGCATGCCACTTAATTTTAATTTTTGCTTGCCACTTAGAACTCCTTTCATTTGCCATTTAAATTCATAATTGTTTGACATTTTCTCATACAATTATTATATATACATACCAATAGTTCTTAGTTTTGTTACAAGTTTCAAAATGATTAATTTTTACTATTCAGGTTAATCCTCATTTTATGTTTTCTTAGAAACATTGTCATCGTAATTATTATCTATCTAGTTTAATTTCAATCTTTAGGACTAATGCTTATTATTTTATTTTAGATACTATGTCATCATCAGGCGCTAGAAAGGCTTCTGTCCCCGCCTCTAAGAAACGAAAAGGGCCAGGGAGTTCTTCATCGAGGCCCACCTCCGAAGTTAGACACCCATTTATCACATTCGCCCAAGCCTCGCAAGAGGAACATTATCAACTCCTCCGAGCCCGCCCTATATCCACGGGCCGCTGCATAGATTGGGGCGACCTCGAGAAGATACAATTAGTGGATGACGTCCGGGCCCTGTTGATGACCGAGCCATGGGAGCAGTTCTTCCAAATTATCAAGCCCACCTACTTGGAACTCACTTTAGAGTTCTGCTCCACTTTCCACCTCCAGACCGTGATGACGAGATTCGATGACCCAGGGATGGTCTAGTTCCGTTTGGAAGGACTCATGCGACACCTCAGCGTGCCAGAGTTTGGCACAGCACTTGGGCTCTACACAGAGCAATTTATGGCAGACGAGGAATTCCCCAACCTTTCTCGCCGCATCCATATCAGGCCAGTAGACTGTTGGAACGACATAGCCCCGGAGTGTCAGACATATAACCCCAGCGTCAGGAAGGCGACCGCCCTCAATCCCTCTCTGAGGTACATTCATGCTCTCCTCGCTCACACTCTTACAGGTAGACGAGAGAGCACAGGCGTCGTCAATACTCACGACGTCTACTTCCTGTGGTGTATGGCGAACGGACACATCATCGACTTAGCATACTTCATCGCGCACGCCATGCAGCATTAGACAGAGCGGCACCGTAGAGGCATATTATCCATGAGGCCCTACATCACACATCTGGCTCGTCACTTCGGGCTCTTCAACACCGTAGCCTAGACATCCTCCTACACTTTGATCGGTCAGATGTGTCCCCAAGGCATCGCGACGATGTTACACATGAGGATGATTGAGCGGAGGCCAGGAGGCACCCCCTTCAGTTCCGACTTGTTCAGGAGGGTGAGGAGCTAGAGGATATTCCTGACGATGTCTCACCACCGGAGGAGGACGCACCAACTGAGCCACCACCTCCTCACCGCCCATCTCATGCAGCCGTCGCCCACGCTGACTTATATGAGCGCTTCTCACAGTTTGAGCAGCAATGCTTCCGGGGCCTCGATTACATCGACGCCACCTTAGACCAGATATGCCAGCACTTGAGTATCACCCCGCCACCGCGTGATCCATCCCAGGATTAGATCCTCTTATGTTTATTTTTCTTTTATCTTTTTCTTATTTTTATTTTAACTTAGATTTGAACACTAATCTTTATTTTTACCTTTTCTACTAACCTTGTTTTCCTTTTTCAGTTTATTTTCATTTTCTTTCATTTCATCTTTTTCATTGCTTGAATATTAGTTTTTTTAGTATGTTATTTTATTTTAGTTATTTATTTTTCATAACGGCCTCACCCTAACAAGTAATTTCCATTACTCCAAATTCCTCACGACTAATAAATTCTTTTATAGTTTCAAAGAAGCCTTATAGCTCAAATCTCTACGAAAATGGGAACACCCTGCCACAACTACCGGCTCTTCCAATTTCAATATCCGTCTCACAAATTCATCCAAAATTTAGGGAGTTTCATACCTCCCCCTATCTTATGATCTTATGCTTTTATTGCTACTAATGTTATCTTTGTACATTGAGGGCAATGTACATCTTAAGTGTGGGGGGAACTTACTTTAAATCTCTATATTATCTGTGAAAACCCTAAAATCTGATGCTTTGTTCTTAACTGCATTATCTTTAGTCTCCTATTAGGATATATTCTGATTAATTTATGATTTTTATTGATATGTGATAATTGAGACATAGGTGCTTATACTCTGATTATTTAAACTTTAAAACATTAGGTAATCAAGCATGATAAGTTGAAATTTTTGAGAACCCCAATTTTTTTCATAAGTTCTTTTCCTTAATTCTAAGTGTTATCTTAAGATTTGAAATTTGTAGGATTGACATCAAAAAGCCATAATTCTGGTGAGATTTTTGAGCCTTTTGAGCATACATTCTTTCGTGCTCACTTTTATTATTGCTTTGAGTGAGTCAATACTGATTTGTTATTCTAGAACTTGCTTTGATTATACATGTCAAGACCACATTATTGATTTGATATACCGAGATGATAAAGGCACCTAGGATTTAACCTACTTACTTCACAAAGTCCTACCTCCATAAATTAACCCCTAGTGAACCCCATTGAGCCTAACAACCTTTTCTTTAACTTACCTCTAATATTAACCTATAACCTATTTTTGTTGAATTCCATTCAATTACTTTAATCCCTATTTTTGTCGAGATTTGAGTTGAAATTTTTATCTAGCTTTATTCCATTTTCCAAATTGTAAAGTTTTATTCAATTTAGTTGTTCTAAAAAAAATGTATGTATTTGTTCAGTTGTAATTTGTAATAATTCAAATAGTTTTTGCATATTTCTATTTTAAGGCTACCAAGGCGGAAATGATGTTACCATAAGAATTAGCTCGAGAAATATGTTCCAGTGTTAGAAATTTTTCTAGCTAGATAATTTTTCAGTTCAATCTCGATTCTAACCCTCTTTTGTAGCTTGTGACAACACCCCTAACCAAGCCCCATTACAACCATTGAAAGACCTTTTGATCGATGTATCATATCAATCTATAGTGGTGGAGATGTGATTTTCTTGCAAGCCTATGGTAATAACTTTTCAGGTTGACTAAAGAGTACTTAATTTTTGAACCCTAAACACTTCGAGTGGATAGAGTGAATCTTTAGTGAGGATGTCAACTTCTGTTAATTAAGATTAAGAGATAATTACTTAGGAGAAGGGAGAAAACTTATGTTTCAATGATAAAATTCTCAGCTTAGAGTGATTGAATCTTTAATGTTCTTCTGATTGAATTATCATTGTATGAACACCTGTGAATTAGTTTGAAACATTATTGATAAAGATTGTAAGTTGAGAAGAATGATTCTTTATTAGGGATTGAGATTTTGCTTGAAGACAAGCAAAGGCTTAAGTGTGGGGGTATTTGATAAACGATAAATTATACATATTTTTACCTCATGTTTAGCCTATATTTTGGATGGATTATCATTAATTTTGTGAGAATTGGTGCTCTTAATCTTTCTTTTTCATATCTTATACTCAGGAGAGCATAGGGAAGAGAAAAGAGCGAAAAATAGACCAAAAATCGGAGAAAATGGGCCAAAATGTGAAAACGCACGGCCCAAGGTGTCATCACAAGGCCGTGGCACACGGCCGTGCCACACGGTCCAGCCCCGAAAAGCATGGCCAGGCCACACGGCCGTGCCCCATTCGACAGAATCTCACACGGCCTCTTGTCGAAGTACACGGGCGTGGCACACGGGCGTGTTCTAGTCATGAGGAAGACGAATTTCACTCAAATTTGGATGCTTAGGGGCTAAGAAAGCCATTCTAAACTCTATATAAAGACCCCATGAGGCAACTCTAAAATATACTCTCTTCTCTCAAGAAATACTACCATAATTCTACCAACACAATGAGTGAAAGTAAGGAATTACTCCAAGAGAAACCGATTGATTCATCCCAGAAGCCAGAATTGTACGTCAAGACAGAGGATCTCCCTAAATTCCTTCAGGGGTTTTCGGGTTCTTTATGTTTTGTTATCTTAATTCTTTTGAGATGTTTTCTTTCTTTATTATGAACTAAACCCCTCAAATACTTGAGGGGGATAAAACCTAAGACAGATCTTGTTATTATTTATTTTTGAGTTATATGATAAATACTTGAGTTGTTCTTAATTATGTGTGCTTAATTCTTGTGTTAATAATCCTAGGTATTAATTCAAGAAACAAATGTACTTAAAATAGAAGAGTAAAAGTCCCTGTGATAAGAGTAGATCTACCATAATTAAGCGGAGTTGCAACCCTAGACATAGGGCGACATAAATCTGCCGGATTAGGGTCAAACCTAATATGGGGAACCATGGATTGAATTAATGCAACCTAGGGTGTTAATTAATAAAGAAACTTTAGTTAACAACCTAGGCCTAGTTACTCTTCGCCTCGACGGAGGGTTTAGCATAAATTAGGGATCTCTACGGATCAAGTCAAGTGAATAAATCGTCTAGCTCAAGAGCTAATAACAAGTGAACTAGGTAGATTCTCCCTTAAGTATTGCTCATATCAATCAGCTTTTCCCTAAAGTTTTCCCCAATTTACTTTTTGTGCATTTTAGTTAGTTTTAGAATTAGTTCCAATCAATCCTCTTTTATTTTTAGGCTAGATAATAGAAAGGAAGTAAGTATTAGTACTTTTGGTTCCCTTGGGTACGATAACTCGGTTTTGCCGCTAAACTATACTACTGTTCGATAGGTGCGCTTGTCTTTAATATCGTGATATTAGTTAGTTTTGGTGTGATCAGTTTTATAGATTTTATTACTTAATATCGCGAGCATATCAATAACCAATTAGCTAAGGTACAACAAGACATGAAGGATCAAATACAGGAGTCCCAACGAAGCGTAATAAACTAGTTGACCTAATTACTAACCAGAGGGATTGAAAAAGGAAGAGTACTGTGATTAACTCTGGGGATAATAATAAAGACCCTACATACCCCTTAAGTTTTACCCTAGTAAATGTCCAAGCCTAACCTGATAAATATCCACAAAGAGTACCGTTACCATAAGACCACAACAATACCAGGCCTAGGACCGATGAATTACCCAATGCGTTCAGGTTCCAATCCTAGAGATAATTTGACCAACCCCATTGTTCCAGATTTGGATAACATGGCAAAAATGGATAGAGTAAGAGTAGAATTGCTAAAATAGCTAAAAGATTGGTGCAAGTGGTTGGAGGAGAAATTCAATGCTATAGAGAGTGCTGACTACTTTTGTGGGGTCAAAGCTAAGGAATTGAGTTTAGTCCTAGATCTAGTGCTCCTACTACAACTCAAACTCTAGAATTCGAAAAATACAATAGGGCTAGTTGGTCTAAAGCCCATATCACAATGTTCTGTTGAAGAATGACAGGATATGTCAATAACAACCAATTGTTAATCTATTGCTTCTAGGATAGTTTGATCAGGTCGGCTGCCAAATGGTACAATCAACTAAGCTGTGCCAAAATCAATTCATGGAAAGACTTGGCACAGGCTTTCATAAAACAATACAGCCATGTGACTGACATGACACCCAATAGAATTACGCTGTAAAATATGGAGAAAAAGCAAAGTAAAAGCTTTAGGCAGTGTGCTCAAAGATGAAGAGAAGTGGCAATACAAGTTCAACCATCTCTTCTGGAAAAAAAATGATAATGCTTTTCATAAATACTTTGAAAGCCCCGTTCATTAACCATATGTTGGGTAGTGCTACCAAGAGTTTCTCAAATATAGTAATGTCCGGAGAAATGATTAAGAATGTAGTAAGAAGTGGGAAAATAGACGCAAGGGAAAACACTAAAAGGTCTGCCCCGAGAAAGAAAAAATGAAGTAAATATCGCAAGTGTGTATAATAAGAGCTATTCAAAACCGGTCACTGTAGGCCAACCAAAGACCATGACAACCAGTCATCAAAGCCCTTCGAGGTAAAAATCTAACTCAATGCCAAACATGGAAAAACTCCAATTCACACATATATCAATAACATATAGAGAGTTATATCAGAATTTGTTCAATGCGCATGAAGTATCCCTTTTTTACTTAAAACCCATGCAACCTCCGTTCCCAAAGTGGTATGATGCGAATGCTCAATGCGAGTATCATGTATGAATAACGAGACACTCAATTGAGAACTGTACTACATTCAAAAAGTTAATCGAGAGGTTCATCAAGATGGGGATTGTAAGGTTCGATGAATCCTCAAGACCTAATGTGGCAGGAAATCCGTTACCTAGTCATTCTGACCAAGGGGTAAACGTGAAAGAGGACCAAAACTGATGTTGCAGAAGTGAAATCCCTACTAAAATGGGTTTGATAAAAAATGATAGACGTAGGATTAATTATTCAAGATTCAGAAGAAATGTTCAAAGGAGTGAGGAGCTACTGTGAGTTCCACTCTAAAGAAGGTCATAAGACCCAAGAGTGCACTGAGTTCAGAGCTCTAGTACAAAGTCTGATGGATAACAAAGAATTAAAATTCTTTAAAGATATCAAAGGCATGAAAGGAGGAAATGTTTATGCCTCAGAGGATGGATAAATGGAAAAAGACAACAAGGTCAACCACCTAGTGGTGACTATTTCACCACCAAGAAGTATTGAAGTAGGAGCATAAGCTACGCTAAGAATCATAATTCAAAAACCAGTGGCTTTTCCCTACAAGGATAGCAAAAGGGTTCCATGAAATTATGATTGCAATGTGATGATCCCGGTAAAAGAGAACTCAGTTGGCACTTCAGAAGGGGGCCAGGATATTGGTTTCTTCATGCACAGTGAGAGGCACTATGACCCTTCAAATACAAGAACTGAGCCCTTTAAAGGAAAAGCCGTGGCCGTCAAGCATAAAAAAAGGCTAGACTTGAATCACCTGTCAATGAGCCAGTAACTGAGAACGAGGCTAAGGAATTCTTAAAGTTATTGAAACATAGCGAGTATAGTGTAGTAGAACAACTACACAAATAACTAGCTCACATATCAGTATTAGCCTTGCTCTTGAGCTCAGAGACACATCGTAACTCATTGATGAATGTGTTAAATAAAACTTATGCCGCTGATAATATTGATGTAAACAAGCTAGATCATTTCGTTAACAGTCTGAGTACTGACAATTTCATCTTCTTCAATGATGATGAAATACTTCCAAGGGGCATAGGATTTACGAAGGCTCTACACATCACTACCCGCTGCAAAGGATATATATTACCAGGAGTGTTAATTGACAATGGATCTGTGCTGAACATCTTGCGTCTATCCACACTGAATAGGTTGCCAGTGGATAGCTCTCACATAAAGACATGCCAAAATATAGTGAGAGCATTCGATGGTACAGAAAGGAAGGTCATAAGGAGAATTGAAATACCATTTTTAATTGGTCCGAACACATATGAGGTAGAATTTTTGGTAATGGATATCAAACCCTCTTATAATTGCTTATTAGGTAGGCCTTGGATTTATTCGACTGGGGAATACTGTCGTCACTACACCAAAAACTGAAGTTGGGAACAGAAGGTCAACTGGTAATGATAAACGCTAAATAGGACATCATTGCATCTGTAACTAGGAACGCACCATACATAGGAGTGGATAAAGAGGCAATAGAATATTCCTTTCGATCATTGGAATTTGTTAATGCAACTTTCATTGTTGAAAGAAATAAGATCCTAGTGCCAAAAATATCCAAAACCATGAAGATAAGTTTGCAGCTGACGGTTGGGAAAAGAGATTTGGCTAGAAGAATACTCAAAAGATACCTTTAAAGAAGAGTCGATGCACCAATGTTAATGGATAAACAAAACCACTTTAGCTTAGGGCACAAGCCAGATGCGAGACAGAAGAGGAATGAACTGGAAAAGAAGTAAAAGAAGAGCACGACTAAGTGGGGGAGAGGTAAACTTGAGCATCAATGCCATATTCAAAGAAGGAATGGAGGAAGAAAACCTATCAGGCATTTGCCCTTATATCCCTAGAAGTGTTCTAAACAATTGGACTGTGGAAGAGATCCTTGTAATTTTTAGAACTAATTCAGAGTAATGTTCAAAACACACTTATTGCTCTAAGCCTAGGAGCAATAGGAATCCTTTTGTGAAAAAGGCATATATCCACTATTTTTATTTCAATAAAATAATGCATCATTGTGCCTCATTTGGAAAATATTCTTCTATTTTTTCATTTCATTCATACTCATACACACAGATAATTGTTCTTAGATTCATTTGTTCTTTGGTTCTTCTTTTATTCCTATAACAAGTCTACGGATATAAATGATACGAGTGACGCTGCTACTGACTCAGAATCTCATTTTGAGCAGGATATGTATCCAGAGGAACCTTAGGACTTTAAAGATAATTGAGATTGTAAATTATCTCCCAATTTGTTAAGGATGGTAGAAAAGGATGAGAAACAGATCTTACCTCAAAAAGAGTTTGTGGAAATTGTGAGCTTAAGAGACAAACAAGAAAAGAAAGAGGTGAAGATCGGAGCTTGCATAACTGCAGACACAAAGCGAGACCTCATTGAGTTATTCTAAAAATTCAAATATGTCTTCGTATGGTGTATCAAGATATGCCGGTCTAAGTACCGATATCATGGTACACTGGCTTCCCATAAAATAAGAATGTAAGTCGGTTCAACAAAAACTCTGACAGATGAAGCCCGACGTCCTGTTTAAAATAAAAGAATGGGTCAAGAAACAATTCGACGTTGGTTTCCTACAAGTGGTTAAATACTCGAAGTGGGTAGCCAATATAGTCTCCGTCCCTAAAAAAGATGGAAAAGTACGAATGTGTATAGACTACAGGGGTTTATACAAAGCCAGCCCGAAGGACAATTTCCTGTTACCTCACATCGACACCTTAGTGGACAACACGACAAGTTATTCACTATTTTCCTTCATGGATGGCTTCTTTAGGTACAACCAAATAAAGATGAATCTTGAAGACATGGAAAAACCATATTCGTAACCAAGTGGGGAACATTTTGCTATAAAGTGATACCATTCGGATTGAAAAATGCGAGAGCGACATATCAAAGAGCCATGATAACTTTGTTTCATGATATGATGCATAAAGAAATTGAGGTTTATGTCGATGATATGATCGCAAAATCCCGAATAGAAAATGAGCATGTACGAGTCTTAAAGAAATTGTTTTTGAGGTTGAGAAGATTCTAGCTAAAGCTGAATCAAGCAAAATGTACCTTCGGGGCCAAGTCGGGAAAATTTTTAGGATTTGTAGTCAGCGAGAAAGGAATCGAGATCGGCTCGGATAAAGTCATAGCTATACAGGAGTTGCCTCCGCCGCACTCTCAAAAGGAGGTTTGAGGTTTCTTAGGAAGATTAAATTACATCGCCCGGTTCATTTCACAACTAATTGAGAATTACGACCACATATTTTGTCTCCTTAAGAAACATAATTCAAGTGTATAGGATGAGGAATGTCAGAAGACCTTCGACAAGGTTAAACATTACTTGTCCAATGCCCTAGTACTGATACCACCTAGGCCAGATAAGCCACTGATACTGTACTTGGCAGTATTTGGGAATTTTATAGGATGCATGCTTGGCCAACATAATAAGTCAAGGAAGGAAGAAAGAATGATATATTATCTCAGTAAGAAATTTACTAAATGTGAGACAAGATATTCACCAATTGAGAAGTTGTGTTGCGTCTTAATCTAGATAACCTGAAGATTGAGACATTACATGTTGTACCATACAACTTGGCTCATCTTGAAAATAGACCCTCTAAAGTATATCATAGAGTCGACTGCTTTGAATGAAAGAATGGCCTGATGGCAAATTCTGCTTCCCGAATTTGATATAATCTATGTTAATCAGAAGGTAGTAAAAGGGAGTGCAATAGCAAATTTTCTAGCCAGTAGAGCTCTAGAAGATTACGAGCCTTTAAACTTTGATTTCCTAAATGAAGATCTGATGTACATTGCAACCATTAAAGAAGGTACTCCAAGAAAATACCCTTAGAAACTAAATTTTGATAGAGCCTCAAACGCCATGGGTAACAAAATTGGGGCAGTTCTGGTATGCCTAGACAGAGATCATTATCCTTTCACCAGTAAACTTGACTTTGATTGCACAAATAACATGGCAAAATACGAAGCATGCATCATGGGTATTCGTGCAGCTATAGAATACAAGATCACTAGTGATCTATCAACTCAAAGGTAAATATGAGACAAGAGATCCCAAGTTGATCAAATATAGAAGGCTGGTCTTGGAGTTAATTAAAGAGTTTAATGACATCACCTTTTGTTATCTCCTGCGAGATGAAATCAGATGGCCGACACCTTGGCTACCTTAGCTTCCATGGTTAAAGCAAACAAACAAGAGGATGTAAAACCTATCTAGATAAGTATTTATGAGGCTCCAGTACATTGTTACAACATCGAGGAAGAAGAAAATGATGATCACACTTGGTACCGCGACATACTATAATATGTAAAGAACCGTGAATACCTTGAGCAGGTAACCGAGAATGATAAAAGGATGCTAAGAAGGCTAACCAACGAGTATGTCCTAGATGAGGAGATCCTATACAAAAGAAGAAAGGATCATGTGCTACTAAGATGCGTAGATGTTGTCGAAGCCAAGAAAATCTTGGAAGAAGTCCATGAGGGTGCTTGTGGAACACATGCTAATGGTTTTACAATAGCCAGGAAAATCATGAGATTCGAATATTATTGGTCTACCATGGAAGAATATTGTATTAATTATGCCAAGAGATGTCACAAATGCCAAATTTATAGAGACAAAATTCCTGTACCTCTTTCACATCTTCATGTTATAACTTCTCCATGGCTTTTCTCTAAGTGGGGCATGGATGTCAGTGGGCCGATCTTGTCAAAAGCTTCTAATGGGCATCGATTCATCTTTGTGGTCATCGACTATTTCACCAAGTGGGTAAAAGCCGCTTTTTATGCCAATTTCACGAAATCTACAGTTAGTAAATTCTTGAAGAAAGAGATCATATTTCGATATGAAATACTAGAAAGGATTATATTTGATAATGCATTGAATTTAAATAATAATACGATGTCGAAAGTCTGCAGTTAATTCAAGATCAAACATCACAACTCGTCACTATATCGCCAAAAAATGAATGGTGCAGTTGAGGTAGCCAATAAAGAACATTAAGAAGGTCGTGGGGAAAATGATAGAGACTTATAAAGATTGGCATGAGAAGTTACCATTTGCCCTTTATGTTTATCGAACGTATGTTAGAACCTCCACCGAGGCAACACCTTTCTCATTGGTTTATGTAATGGAGGCAGTCTTGCCCATTGAAGTCGAGATTCCTTCTCTCCGAGTTTTATCATAATTAAAGTTAGATAAAGCAGAATGGATCCAATCTCGATATGATCAGTTGAACTTGATAGAAGAGAAGAGGCTAAAAGCTATCCGTCATGGTCAGATGTACCAAAAACGGATGATGTGAGCTTATGAAAAAAAGGTTCGCCCTAGAGAATTCCATGAGGTAGACTTGGTATTGAAAAAGATCCTACCCATACAAAAAGACTTTAGAGGAAAATGGATGCCGGATTGGGAAGGATCTTATGTAGTAAAGAAAGCTTTTTCTAAATGAGCATTGATTCTCACTAAGATGGATGGTAAAAACTTGCCAAATCCCGTGAATTCGAATTTAGTCAAGAAATACTTTACCTAAAAAAAGGGGGGAGAGGTCAAGGCGAAAACTTGCAAATGGTGCCTTGAAAGCAAATGTGTTTTGAGTTGAAAATCTGGGAAAGGGCAGCTCAAATTTGGATCAAAGATTGAGTATGTGGTAGTCATATTTTCTCAGAAGGAGAAACGTTGCATCTTGGGGCATCAACAAATCTTACCTCCTTGAAGTTGCAATAAAGCAAGATTTTGCCTTCCAAAAGTTATAGTGAAGTAGATATAATGAAGTAGAGTAACCAATGAAAAAGTGGGTTAATTGAAAAAGGGAAGCATTAGAGAAGGCGAGATTCAACAGGACTGGATAGAATTGGTCCTCTTTTAAAATATTTACTCTCTTCTCGTTACACGAAAATGAGCAAAGAGGGACAGCTGTAAAGGCCTAAATTCGTCCGACCCAATAAACAAAGCAAATAATAATAATAACAAAATTCTAGTCCATCATACAAGCCCAAACTGAAGCCCAAATATATTACCCAGTCTAACAAAACCCTAAAAGCCTAATATTACATCGACCCAAGCCTAAAACCCTAAAGACTAACAGAAACCTTAGCAGTTTCGGCGCCGTTCCTTCGCCATGTTAGTGGACACGCCGCCCTAGGTTTTTCCCCCTCCTTTCATCAAAATGCTAAGGCGCAGCTCCTCAGTGCCGTTGACCTCTGCCACCATCACCTGCAAAGAAAAAAAAAGAGACAAAGGACAGAGATAGTAGAAACAGCAAAAAAGAAAAGAAAAAAATATATGTAATCAGCTATAAAAGCCTAATGAACAGATTGAATTTTTACAAACATAGAAATACAAAAAAAAAAAAATGAGATTTTGAGATAGCAAGAACAAAGAAAACAAACAAAGGTAGTTTATTTTTTTCTTTTTTTTTTTAAAAAAGAGCATAAAAAAATAAAAATAAATAAAAGATCTTTTTACCTGTCGTTTCGCCTTTTGCTGCCATCGGAGACCATCTCCAGCCCCCAAATACCTTAGAACATACTAGAGTTCTAACGAAGGTTCGATGAATATGGCGATGCCAAGAGTTTTTTTTATTATTTCCCCCTTTTTATTTTAGAAGGCATTAGCCTTCAGATCTGGGTCGTAGTGGTAAAAAAGGGCTAAAAAGGCAATTTTTTTCGTAACTCTGACCACCAGAGACGACGGTCGCCGTCGCTGTCACCGATGATCGGTGGTTACGGCCGGGCAATGATGGCCCTATGGCCGAACTTAGGGACACCTTCAGAGCAAAAAAAAAAAAAGGAAAAAGAGTTTTCTTTTTTAAAATAGTTTAGAAATGATTTTTTTTAAAAACATTTTGGACTTAAATAGGGTCACCTAAACGACGTTGTTTCGTCGTGGCCCTAAACGCCCCCAAACGGTGTCGTTTTGGGGCCAACTCGATGATCCAACCTGGATTCCCTTAGGATCTGCATGTTTTTAAAGGGGATGGTCTAATTGTTGCTTTGACCCTTCTACTTTTTTTACTATTTTTCAATTTCGTCCTATAGTTTATTATTTTACTTATATTTTTGCCCTTTTATTTTGCTCTTATGCAATTTAGTCCCCCTAACCCATTGATGATCCTTCTAAGAATGACATGTGTAAATGGGGTTGAGATAATTGCCCTCTAAGTCTCTGTATTTTTCATTTTATTCTAATTTAGTCCTTTATGTTCTATTTTCTTATAATTTAGACTTTAAATTTTGTTATGTTTTCAATTCAATCCTCCGTTTCCCCTTTCTTTGTTTATTTCAAAATTCATGCTTTAAGTTTCTTTAAATTTCAATTTAATCCCTCATTTATTAAATTTTGCCTCTTTATTTACTATATCTTTTATTTTAACTTAAAATTTATGTTATTTATATTTTTTTATTCATTTTTTATTTTATCATTATCATTATTTTTATCATTCATATTAGTATCATGATAATAATCATGACATAATTATCGCTATTATTACTATAAACTGATGTATTTTTATTATCATTTTAGTTGCATTATTATTATTCGCTAGCATAGCATTTTTTTTATCATACCTATTCATTTTTTTTCTCTTTATTCATTTATTTATTATTCTAATATCATCATTTCTTTTTCTTTTTCTTTTTACCCACTACTATTTTACTTTATTTTGTTAATCACCAAGCCATCATGTTAAAATATATTTATTCATTTTTACACTATGCCCAAATAAATTAAATGTATATCGTTTTAAAAGTTATCTTCATTTTATTTAACGTATTGAAAATACTTAAAATCGAGGCAATTTTTATTTTTTTTAGAATTCGAGGAGTCGTGCTCTTAACTTACGAAGTATGACATCTTCTTAGAACCGAAGTAATTGACTATCCTATTTAAAATAACGAAAAATAAGATTTAAGTAATGATCAAATGGCGATTATTTTGGTTTTTGAGAATTCGAGGCATCGTGTCCTAACTCACGGGGCATGGTCTTTCTTCTCGATTAACTCGAAATAGGGTCTTTTCTGTTAAATTTAATTTAGTTAAGCGATATCTTAATCAAATAACATTGTGCAAAGAGGGATCGAGTTTTAAATTCTCTTCAAATTTTCAATTCTTGACATTAAAACATCAAGTAATAAATTAGCTACCGATTTTGGCGTTATGAGGGTGCTAATCTTTCCTCATACGTAATAGACTCCCGACCTATTTCTTGGATTTTGTAAGACCGAAAATAATTTTAGTAAATCTAATATTTTATTAAAATGACAAAGTCTTAAGGTGATCCGATCACACCTAATTAAAAAAAGATTAATGGTAACTCCACTTTCATTTTTTTTTTAATAAAAGTTGATTTCTAAAAATATCTTTACACATAATAATTCCTCAAAACTCTTTACAATGCTTAAACTAACATCTTCCTACACTCAGTGGATTTGTACAAAAATTGTTTAATGCTTATAAAGATATATGAAGCTATGAATAAACATATTGAAATAAAATATAACATAGGGTTTTTACTAAAGTAGCTTATTTTTCATTATTTTATCTTGAATAGATACTGATTTCATTATTTCAAAGCATGACTCATTACATAGAAGACCAAACCCACCTTAAAAACCTACAACCACTTTGTCCTGAATAAGAAATAAATGAAGACTTTAGAAAAAAATCACTAACCTTTTTTGTTGCGTAGAGAGACTTGACACTTAAAAGAGACAAAACTCTTGACTTCGAAAAACTTAGCGGCCAACCATTATCTCTTTAAAAGCCATCCGTCCAATTTGTTACCTATAATTTCTTTCATTCTTTTCTCTTTTTCACTCTCCAAAGATTGTCATTTTTGTCAAGCCATTGATGTAAAAAGACATGATAATATAGAGAACTGGAGCGAGAAACTTTTTTTTGCTTGACTCAGTTGATTTCGTGAAAACAAAAAAGTGGTTTTCTTTTTTTATTTAGCTCTGGATAATTTGGCTCAAAATTATAAAAAAAAAAACACCAATTCAATTTGTTTTTTACTGGTTTATTAAGTTCATAATTCACGATTTAATCGTAGTTTACATCGGTTTCTAGGTTAATTAGCTTTCCACCTTATTTCAGACTGATACTAATCAATTTTTGGTTCAATCGATCTAATCGATTAATCCAGTTCAATTTTAACAACCATGAGTTTAATTGGTTTTTAACAAAAATAATAATGGGCCATAGTCAATAAACTCGGGTATGTTATAAACATCACTTGATATTAATATTATTAGAATATTACACATTAATAATGTGGTTGAAAAAATTATTTAACAGATATATTTATAGAAAAACTGATTTAAAAATCAAATGAAGTTTTAGTTGAAATGGTAAATACATTATAAATTATAATGTTTTGGGTTCGAATATCATTAAGCACATTATTTTATATTTCACATGATTTAAAATGACAAAAATATCTTACATCAATGTTTATTAATTTATAAAAGGCATAATGATTTATGTATCCCTCCAACTTTACAAAAAAAATCATTTCAGCTCTCTATTTATTTTTATTAAAACGTTGATACTTACACTTTACATTGTACGATGATATAATCCATTCAAACCATATAATTCGACCAGTTTATTGATTGTCTTCAATTCCCTATCAACTGCTCCACGTATAGATACCAATTCGTCCTTCCAACAGTACGTCGTATAATCCCGATGCCTAGACCACCTATTATATCACAAAGTTTCAATACATAAATAATATCACATAGTTCCAAATGCTTGAAAAGGGACCTCTTGAAGATTAAATTTAGTGTTTCATATTACAAAACACCTACCCACTAGAAGCCCCGTCAACAAATGCTACATTTTTTAGTGTTATTGTCACTTCTTCGCATGGGAGATGGAACATATAGGTCTCTGATCTCTATTGTTCAATCAAAGCATATTTGAATATCATGAGAAAAGTAACTCTTCCTATTTGACTTGAGTAATAAAAATCAGCTTCCCTTAATTGTTGGCTGATTCTCCCATCACACACATCCAAACTCATCTTTCCACAAACTTGAGCGATAAGAGAATACACCATTATAGTTGCTTCTTGAGAAAGATGTACGACTTCGAATCTCAATAAATTGACAACTATTACAAAAAAATTAAGTAATGTGTCTTGGTAGTTAGCTAGAAAGTTGTAGCACAACTGAAGTTTTTATTTGTAGTGAAATCTTACAAGACTAATGTGAGTCTCAAGATCCAATTTCAAATTCATGGATATGATGAGCCCACACTATCTTAAGGCCCAATAACAATGACAAAGGCCAAGCAAATCAAAACAAATGTCGATCAAAGACAATATGAGAGGATTAATCTTTTTAAGGAAACGAGGAATGATACATTTACAAAATGAGTGAAATTTATTAAAGTCAATTCAACCAAACTAACAATTTTCAAAATGAAAAGGTTAGTCAACTTGCGATGAATTTTTGGATGAGGTCCACACATTTATGGGTTTAGATGATTGCATAATGTTTAAAGAGCTATCTCTTAGCTTCAAACCGTACTTTGAATCACTCGATTTTGAGTTCGAAAGCTCAAGTTATAATTGTTTTAGTGAAGATTGCACGAGTATAATTTCTTAATGGGATTATGACAGCAATTACAAGTTTCGGGCTTTTAATTTGAGTTTAAAGCATATTAGTTTTGTCGAAACCATTTTTAATTTTGAAAAAAATGGGGATCGATTTTAAAATATATGGAGTCACCACCAATATTTTTTGAAGTGTGATTAGGTCACCGTATAAAATATTTTGGTCTACGAATTTTAAGAAAATAGGTCCGAGAGTCAATTACGTATGAGGAAGGATTAGCACCCTTGTAACGCCCAAAATTAGTACCTTGTTGATTGATTAATGTCCTAATATCAAAAATTTGAAGAGATTTTAAAATACAAATCCTTTAGAAAATGTTTGGATAATTCGAATTGGATATCAAAGTTCTCCTGTTCCGAAGGAATGAGAGATCACATCCAGCACGTTAGGATACGACATTTCAAACCCTTGATACCAAGATCATTTCATGATTTCCAAAATTCAAGCATTGCAGTTTTAAAAGGATATCCCGTTATTTGGCCAAACAAAAACTGATACCCAGCACGTTAGGGCACGATTCTTTAAATTTCCAAACACGAAATATTGCCTTATCTTTGAAATTAAGAAAACATAAAGGGGAAAAAATTTTAAAAGGACATTTGGTTATTTGGTCAAACGGAAAACCAAAACCCAGCACGTTAGGGCACGATTTCTCGAATTTCCAAACACAAAATGATGCCTTGTTTGAAAACTTTTTAAATGGGCGATTTAAAGTCGACTCATAATATCTATTTGGTTTGTTAGGGATAAAAATGAAACAAGCAGTATCAACCAAAACGTGGATATTTGTATTACTATGCGATAATGTGAAAAGATAAGTAAAGCGACAAACATAGAATGATGTATATGGATAATATTATACAAATAAACAACACTAATATGAAAGACATGCATTTAAATCCAAACATACATGATGACAATAATTTTACGACATGCAATATTTACCAAATAATGTACATATAAGATAATTTTATCACAAGTGAATTATAAATACAACAAAGGAAAAAAACTATGTATATAAAAGAACATATTTAAAATAATAAGCTTTATAAAATGAAATCAATTCTATACAAAAAATAAGTTAATATAAGATATATGAATTTAAAAATGATTGTAGAGGAAAAAACTTGATATAAATAAGGTATATATATATATATATATATATATATAAACAATAATATAAGAAAGTATTTGAAATAAGCAAAGTACAATTTAAAATGGGATCTTTAAAAGAAATAAATTGTATGTGTAAAAATAAATAAATATGTATATATATAAACAAATTTAAAAGAAATAACTTATATAAAATAATAATACTAGTAATAATAGTAAATAATAATACTAACGATTATAATAGTAAAATACAATAAATAATAGTATAATAAAAATAATAATACTAAAAATAATAATAAATATGATAATAATAATGAATATAAAACTCAAATTGATTAATTTAATGATAAAATGTCAAAAATAATCAAAATGGGGCTAAATTCAGTTGAAAATAGACGTTTTGGGGCCAAATCAGAAATAAAAGAGAAAGGAAGGACCGATTTAAAACACGCGCAAAATAGGGAGGGACCCAATCAACAAATATCCCTTTTCCCAAGATGCGCCGTTGCCAGGGGGACGAAATTGAAACCCTCGATATAGATGTGGGGCGAATTTAGAAATGAAAATAACTTAATTGTAAAATCGTGAAAAAGCTGAGGGATCTAAGGGAAAAATATCCCTTTTTGCAAAAACACGCAGACCTCCTAGTGGGTCGAGTCGCACACACGGGTCTTTGACAAAACGGCATCGTTTTGGCCCTTGCACACTGGCACCAAAATGGTGCCGTTTTGGGCCTTATATAAATCTCAAAATTTTCCCAAAAAACCCATTCTCTTTATTTTTTTTCAAAGCACAAAAATCTTGGCTCCCAAATTCTCTCTGCAGCCCCTGGGTCCGGCCAAGCTTCGGCGCCGATCGTCGCTACTCGCCGCTGCTCACCATCGCCAGGGCCGTTGCTCGCCGTCGCCGAAGGCAAAAATTTCCCCTTTTTTTATTTTTTATTCTATATTATATATATATAAATAGTTTTAAAAAGAAAATAAGTAATGTATGTAATTTCGAAAAATCGAAAAAAAAAGGAAAAAAAAATACCCTTAGCGTTTCAGATCTCCCTTTTGCTTACTGCTTTTTGGATGTTTGGTGGATTTTTGAATCGGTTTTAGTAGTCAAAATCTTTTGTATTGCTCTCTATTCGGGGAAAAAGGTGATCATTTTTACATTTTATTCATGGCTTTATATAGCCATATTTACAATGTTATTTGTTGCGTGTTTGCAGATCCGGGCAGAGATCTCGGAGGCGTGGTGGATGTGGGCACTGACGTGGCACGGTGGAGCGCAGCGTGCGGCACTTGGAGGCTTTGCTGGTGGGAACGGCAGCCGAACCCCTAGGGTTTCTGGTTTTGGGTTTGGTGTTGTCTTGTATATTGGACCAGGGAATTGGGCTGATTATTAGGTTTGGGTCTTAGGTTTGGGTTTGTGGTGGGTTTAATTTTGGGTGTTTAATTTGGGCTGGTTTAATTGGGCTCGGGCAGAAATTGGGTCTCACAAGGTTCATTTTTTAGGCTGAATTTTTATTATATATGAGTCAATATTGTATTTATTAGGTTTTATTATTTTATTATTTATTTATTCTGAATTTTTGATATTGCTTAAGCATTTTAAGTTGTTCAGGGGTTCTTGTTTCTTAGTCAAATAAGAAAATTTAGTTTAAAACTACTTCTTGTTTAAATTAATTTCATAATTTGTTTATTTCTTTTTTCAGGTCAGATCCAATTATTTTTTAGTCGAACAATTTGAATACGATCATTTTTTTCACACATTCCTTATCATTTGGTATCAAATTTGAGCGTTTTAAGTGCTCTTTATGTTCTTATAAATTGATTTCCAACAAACAAACTCAAAACCACTTTTTTTTACCCAAAAAGTTCTTTGAAGATTTTTTTTTTTTAGTTGGTAAACATTTTTCAAATGATTTGAAATTTTACATATTGATTCTTGACAGTCTCTTAGAATATAGAAAAATATTTCCCAAAAAAAGTGATAAAAATGTGCAAAAATAGAAAAAAAAAAAAAAAGAATTAGATTTAGGTGTTCTTTGTGTTCTAATAAATTGATTTCTAGCAAAAAACCTCAAAACAACTTTTTTTTAACCCAAAAAGTTTTTCAGAAAAAATATTTTTCAGTGGGTAAACATTTGTCAAATAACCTAAAATTTTACATACTGATTCTTGGCACTCTCTTGGAATATAGAAAAATATTTCCCACAAAAAAAGTAATTGTGTAAAAATGGAAAAATACGAAAAAAAAAAAGAAAAAAAATGGTTGAATTTTGTGCCAAAATTTTCAAGATAAGATCTACACTATTTGAGGAGACTCCAGTTTAAATTTTGTGATTTTTAAAATCGAGAACACCTCAAACGAAAAATTCAAATTGTTTTCCATTGTTTTAGGTTTTCAGTTAGGTAGTTTATTTTTTTTGATTCTAGCATTAGGTTTTCTATTGTTTTTAGCTTTTCTTATTCTCTTATGAATTCTAACACATTTCAACTTCTTGTGTTAATAGGTACAAAAACAATTGCTTCTCCTTTCTTCACGCAACTTACTTCTTTTGGAGTTGAGTTTTTCTCTGGCTTCTTAGAGCCTTATGTCAACTTTGTTAGAGAGTGATCCCACAACTTTTCAAATATCATTGAGTTTGATTACTCTTTAAAAGTTAGAAGGGAGAAAATTTTAATATCTTTTCTTGTCTCTTAAAGTTGTTAATTTTTTTAATTGCGAGTGTATAACGGTGCTGTTTAATATTCTTTGATCAACTTTACTTTCATTTTTTTAGTATTTTTTATTTCAGCCTCTAATATGGGTACACATACATAGTATGTAGAGGTTTTGGAACCTCCTACTGATGGAGATGATTTTCTTGAGTCCCATTATCTTGTAGTGCAGTAATCCCTTAACATTCAAGTAGGGGGCGATTCTAACAAAGTGCAAAGGGCTAACATCTTCCAATCAATATGCTTGATTCAAGAAAAGTTGTATTACTATTATTTATAATACAAAAATGATGGTAAAATAAAATTTACTATTACTTATAACTTACTAAAAGATATTTATATTACAAGAAGTATTTATTAATAAACATTATAGTATTGAAAATAAAATTACTTATAACAAATTAAAATGTACTAATATTTGAAATTAATTTTTTAACTTTTTTGGTCAATAAGAAATTTTAACTCGATTGACATGGGCATTGTTGCCAATGCAGGAGGATACGGGTTTGAGCGTGTTGAATCGCATTATCCTCCTATTTATAGGTTAAGGAGTGGTAATGAGTAGTTCTAAGCATTATTTTTAAAAGAGTAGATATAATCTGAACTTATAATGAGATTATTAAAAAGATCATTATTATTAAAAAAATCATTTAATATATGTTTAATTTTTTTAGAATATCATTTAAATTTTAATTCATTATCAAACACGATCCACCATATCAGATATGTGGTTAAAACCACAAAATAAGTCACCCCGAGTTGCCCGACAACGATGACCCGCCACCCTAGGTTCCCCGACAACGATGACATACTAATATCAATATACAGTTAAACTGCCAAAACACTTTCTCCATCACATTATTATCCCACTCCCAATGCACATGTCGAAATATATTACATACTAACCAATATCAAATGCATGTATGCCTTACATATTTTTCACGTCATACATACATACTTTTCACATTATATTATGCTAGCAATTGACATACATAATTCAAATCACATATAGTAGAAAAATGTCAGATTTTATGTTTCAGAGTCTTATTTATATAGTACGAACCCTACGGAGTGGCTAAATTCGAATTGCGCATCAAATATGGCCCTAGGTAAAACTTTCAGAAAAAGGGGCCCACACGGCCCAACTGACCCAGTCTGTGTGGCCCACACGACTTGTCACAAGGTCGTATGGCATCGTTAGTCCACATTTTATCATCATGTCGTTAGCTATTTTTTAGGTTTTCCATTACGCACCTGGTTGTTTTTCGATGCCGACACAACAACCACAATTCCAACACCTAAAAACAACATTTAGAACGAATTAATTTAGGAATAATACACTAAATCTAAGCCACTAATTCGGCCACAACCATTTCATTTGGCCTTAGCAAAACAAGTCAACCCCTCATCAGAAGCATTAATCACTTACCCTTGAAGTAACAATGTTTTCTATCCACACCTAGACTGTCGGAGGAGAGTTTCGCATCTCTTGATTCTCACCTAACAAATCACAATAAGAATTATCCCCAAAAAAAAATCAATCAAAAACCACAAAGCGACAATACGCATTGCATTCACCCCTTATAACCCATGAAAAGAACTCACTTACACCAAAATTTGATTCTACAATGGTGAGCTTCTAAACACTCAAAACCCAAACCGATAACAGTAGATTAACAACTGCTCAAAACAATGAACAAAATTCGAGCAGCGTAACCCCAAACAGAGATGGAAAAAGGGTAAACAGATAAAAAGAAAAGGAGAAAAAAAGGGAAAATATATAGAAAAAAATAAAATTGAAGAAAATAGAGGAAATCTCTTTTAGTAGTCTAACATGAAATCAAAGTTGGAAGAGATGGGAAAATGGGGAAGTTGGACGTGAGAGAGAATGAGAGAGGGAAATTTTTTTGGGAACTAATTTTCAAAAATAAAAATAAAATAACACAAAATAAAATCCTATTAGATTTTTCATCATTTAAATTTGACTCAAATTCTGATCACATGAGTGGCACACTTAGCAGGGATTCAAACACAAGGCCAAAACATAAGCTAAGCCTTACCACTAAAATAGCAGACTCATTCTATCATTAGTTGAGTGAAAATAATATATAAGCCAAATGTTCAAAAATAGGGGTTTCAGCAAAATTACTAAAAATTCAAGAGAAGTGATCTGAACACAAGACCTCTCACACACAAACACAATACTTAACAACTAAACCAAATCAATCCATTTAACACAATTGCACAGCATTTAACTAAAAATAGCGCAATACCACTCTCTCAGTTCACTAACCTAATTTCTACTAACCTAGTTTTTGGGATGTGACATGGTCAATTTTAGTCTATGTAGTTTTTAAAAGTTGTGGATTTAGTCCCATTACTTTAATTTGATCAACTTTAGTCCCTGTATTTTTTAATTAGTAAATTCTAGTCTATGACTTTTTGAATCGGTCAATTTTAGTCTTGACCCAAATAGTAGCAGTTAAATCGCTTTGGTTAAATTCAATTACTAGTATTGTAACATGCATACAGTTGCAGGTTGGTTCATATTCTCCAATCATATCATTCCAAGTCTCTATACTTTTCGAATTTTGAAATTTCAATCTTGACGCAAGTGACAGTAGTTAATCCATTAACTGGATTTTTAGTGAGTAATATGTAGAAATAACAAGTTGAAATGACATTGCACATATAATAATATGTTTGGCGCATTAAATTTTGGAAATAACAAAACTTTATAAATTCAACAATTACCATTTGATGAGAACTAAATTTTAAAATTTAAAAAGTACAAGAACTAAAATAACCAAATTAAAATAAATAAATTAAATTTACAACTTTTGCAAATTTACGGGAGTTCAAGGTATCGTGTCCTAACTTACAAGATGTGATACTCCAATATCTCGAGACAAGGAAATTTTTAGCAATCGTTTTGATTTAGTTCAAGCGTTTTAAATTCAGCAACAATAAAAAGGATTGTATTTTAAAACCTTTTCAAATTTTCAACTTTCGACATTAGGATATTAATTAATCAATTAGGTACCAATTTTGGGCGTGGCGAGGTTGCTAATCCTTCCTCGCACGTAACCGACTCCCGAACCCAATTTCTCAAAATTTTGTAGACCAAAATAGCCATTTTAGTAAATCAAAATATTTTTATTAAAATGACCAAATTGCAAGGTGACTCGATCACACCTCATAAAAAAGATTGGTGGCGACTCCCGTTTTAATTTTCATTTTCAAAACCAAGTCAATTCGCCTTTTCAAAAAAAATAGTTTCGACAGCTTAGCGGCTCCGCTGAGGACATTTTGAGAGTCAGGCCATAAATTGGTTAATTTTTGTCCTATTGTCAAAAATTGAAAATCAATTTTAAAAATCATGATTTCTTTGTTGCATTTGTTTGTGTTATTATTATGGTTTGAATCTTGTAGAATACTTTAGCATTGCATTACATGACTGAGTGGTCACACCTGTTAAGTGAGAGTGAGAAACTATGCCTTCGTGAGGTTTTGACCTTCGCATGGGCTGGTGGTCTGCTTTCGGGATACATCTGTACCTATGTCTTCGTGAGATTTTCATCTTCGCATGGCCATAGGGAAATGTATTCCCTTGAACTAAACTTGATCCATATGAGCCTATAATAGGTGAGGATCGAGTAATCTACCGGTTCAGGTACCCTTGCCTTAGAGCCGAACCACATATAGTGAGCCCTAAGAGCCTACCCTAGGTAAAACTGTACCAAACCTTAGTGGTTACCCAATTAGATGCTCTACTTTGTTGTTTATTTCTCCTATGCTAACATGTTTTCTTTTGTTTTGATTGCATTGCATAGCATCATCATAGAAAGGAGGTGTTGATTCATATTCGATTGCTAAATAGAAGAGCTTGTCATGAGAAAATGGATTTCTTGATAAAGTGGATTATAATACGGTGTCTGAATACTGTCCGAGTAAACACAACCCGAAAAGGTTGATAGCTCGTGGAAGAATACACAACTTTCCTTCGTTGCCCGAGGATTTACGTAGACAATGATTATTCAAGAACCGTCACGTCCCAACTTTCTTAAAGAAGCCAACGAGTATCGCAAGGATAAGTGAGCAATAAATCATGGCCCGAAGTAAGCAAAAAGGAGATAATAGAAACATCTTTAGAGAATTTACAAGAGTCGACCATAGCATCCGGATATGAAGAAAATGATTAGTGTCTTCGCCTAGAATATGAGGGCAATGCTGCATATGTAATATGTTTTATGTAAAGAGATTGTTTTCTAGAAAAGTTGTTCTAATGGAATTGAATTTAGAATCAACGCCTCTCTTTCTTTTGCATTCATCCAATGCATTGGCATCGCATTTAATCATATGCGTTAGATTTTCACAAAAGGACCCTAATTAGGTAAAATTATTTTAGTTACCCTGGAAACCAACGAAAATCCACCAGTTGAACATTGCTACAACATCCGTCGCAAAAACAAAAGCCCATGGACCAAATATTAGAGAGATTAGAGCAAATGCAAAAAGATATGCAAGACCAACTGCAAGCGCAATGCAAGAACAAATGGCCAAAATTCAACAAGACATGAGGGATCAAATGCTAGAATCCAAAAGAAGTATGATAAACCAATTAGTGCAACTGTTGGCTGGAGGGCCTGATAAGGAAAGAGCCCTGTGGTCAATTCTAAGGATGATCATGAAAACCCTATCTATCCCCCAGGTTTTCCTCCAATAAGCATTCAGGCCTAACCAGACGCACATCTGTAAGGAGTACTCGGTACTATCAGACCCCAACAATATCAGGCCGGTACCTCGACACCAATGAACTACCCGACGGGCTCAGGTTCCAATCCGGGGGACAATCCAACCAATCCTGTAGTTTATGATCTAGACGAAATGGCAGAAATAGAAAAAGTAAGGGTGATACTGCCAAAACAACTCGAAGATCGGTACAGGTGGTTGGAAGAAAAACTCAAAACAAGAGAGAGTGTTGATTACCGTTATGGGGTTGACGCCAAAGAGTTGAGTTTGGTCCTAGATCTAGTACTCCCGCTAAAATTCAAGGCTCCAGAATTTGAAAAGTATAATAGGACTAGCTGCCCTGAAGCTCACATTACGATGTTTTGTCAAAGGATGACGGGATACGTCAATGATGATCAGTTGTTAATTCACTGCTTCTAAGATAGTCTGATCGGGTCTGCAGCCAAATGGTACAACCAGTTAAGTCGTGCCCAAATTAATTCATGGAAAGACTTGACACAGGCTTTCATGAAACAATATGGCCACGTTACAGACATGGCACCCAACAGAATCATACTACAAAATATGGAAAAGAAGCAAAGTGGGAGCTTCATGCAATACGCCCAAAGATGGAGAGAAGTGGCAACGCAAGTCCAACCACCTCTTCTAGAAAAAGAAACCACGATGCTTTTCATCAACACTCATTAACCATATGTTGGGAAGCGCTACTATGAGCTTCTCAGACATAGTAATGTCCAGCGAGATGATTAAAAATGCAATAAGGAGTGGGAAAATAGACGCGGGAGAAAGCATCAAAAGATCAACCCCGAAGAGAAGAGAAGACGAAGTGAACAATATTAGCAAATGGTATTCTAAACCAGTTATTATAGGTCAACCAAGGGCCGTAACCACTAACTATCAAGGCTCTTCAAGGTAGGAACCCAACTCGAGGCCAAATACAGAAAGGATCTAGTTCACACTCATCCCGATGACATATCTGTTTTACTCGAAACCCGTGCAAACTCCATTCCCAAAATAGTATGATGAGAATGCTCAATGCAAGTACCACGCGGGGATCATATGGCACTCAATCGAAAACTACACCATATTTAAAAAGTTAGTCGAAAGGTTCATTAAAATGGGAATTGTGAAGTTCGACAATTCATTAGAACCTAGTCGCTCTGACGAAGTAATAAATACAATATTTGAAGGTGGGGGCAAGAGAGTTGCGATCCCTTGAAGAAGTCAAAAACCTGAAGGGAATATCAAGGAATCTGAACATTAACGACGTATCCGAAGAGGGAATTGAGGAATAAAAGTTTCCAAGCTTCTACCCTTGCATACTTGGGAGTGTTTTGAACAATGGGACTGTGGAAGAGATCTCTGTATTTTTAGGGCTAATTTAGAGTAATATTCAAAGCACGGTTGTTGCTTTAAGCCTAGAAACAACAAAAATCCTTTTGTGAAATAGGTTTTTGTCCAAAATCTTTATTTCAATAAAATGTATCTTTGCTATCATTTTGAACAAATATTCTTTCATTCTTTTCATTTCATACTATACAAACAATTATTCTTAGATTCTTTTATTCTTTAGACTTTCTTTCAAATATTCTTTTATTTATGATCATACCATACAAATATTCATTCTTAGATTTATTTATTCTTTGGAATCTACCTTCATACCTATAATAGGTCCTTAGATATCAACGACATGAGCGATACTGCTACCAACCCAGAATCTCCTTTTAAGCGAGATATGTGTCTAGAGGGCCCTTAGGACTTTGAAAATGATTGAGACTGTAGCTTAATTCTTGATTTGTTAAGGATGGTAGAATAAGATCCTACCTTACAAAGAATCAGTAGAATCTATGGCCTTTCTCTATGTGAGGCATGGATGTCATTGGGCCAATCTCGCTAAAAGCTCCTAGTGGGCGTCGATTTATTTGTGTGGTCGTCTATTACTTCACTAAGTGGGTAGGAGCTGTTTCATACGCTAATTGGTAATCATCAAAATCGAAAAAAGAAGAATCATATGTCAATATGGAATGCTAGAAAGGATCGTATTTAACAATGTGCTGAATTTGAACAACAACACGACATCAGAAGTTTGCAGTCTGTTCAAGATCAAACACCATATCACCTCAAAATAAACGGTGCAATGAAAAAAATAAAAGGTTAACACAAAAAAACAAAAGAGAAGGTCGTGGGAACAATGATTGAGACTCATAAAGATTGGCATAAGAAATTACCATATATGCTTATCGAACATTTGACGGACCCTCTACTAGGGCAACGCCTTTCTCATTTGAATGAAGGAGATTTTGCCCATTGAAGTCGAGATTTTTTCTCTAAGTATTGGCCGAGCCGAAGTTTGATGAAGCAGAATGGGCCTAATCTTGATATTGTCAATTGAACCTAACTGAAGGAGAAAAGGTTAAAAGTTATCCATCATGGTCAAATGTACTAAAAGTGAATGATGCGAGCTTACAACAAAAAGGTTTATCCCAAAGAACTCTATGAAGGAAAACTATTACTGAAAAGATAATGGTTGGACAAAAAGACAAGATATCGCATTAGTGATGAAAACGAGCAATTTTAACCCAAACAAAAAAGGGGATCATTCTAGAAGAAAATGATATTTTGCATTCATGAAAATATCAGGTATATACATCTGGTCATGATACCCAGGGATTGATGTAATAGACCAAATGGATTGAAAAAGATTCTGATCCTATACCCCTGAGTCGTAGTGAGAGGTTTTGAAGATGGTACAAGCCTTAAGGTCCCAGAGGTACCATGGAATGGACCTTGAAGTTACGGTAGGGCAAATCATTTGAGCAAAATATGATTGTTTCTTTGGGTTTTCTAGCAAAGATACTAGCCGAACGAGATGGCAGCGTAATACGTCAGCAATAAAACTCTAATGGACAACGAGCAGTGACAACCTTAAGCGGTAAAAAGGGATCATTCACATGACATTCTGTATTCATGCAAATATCATTCACATACAGGAGCATTTGATTCATCCTGATCATAGCATCCTAATAATTAAGCACAAGCATATGCCCATGAAACCAATTCTACAGGTCATGTCCCCCAGAAGACGGTGTAGCAATATCAGTGAATCCAAGTCTTAAATCCCTGAAGTTGCAGCAGAGCAGACTGAAGATAGCAGATCTTATTTTCTTGAAGTTGCAGTGGAACAGATTGAAGCTACGAATTATGGCGGATCTTATCTTCCTGAAGTTGCAGTGAAAGAGATTGAAGCCACCAGATATCATCTCTTTGAAGTTGCAGTAGAGTGGATCACAGCAAACTTTATCTCTCTCAAGTTGTAGTAGAGCAGGTTAAAGCCACCAAGTCTTATCTCCTTGAAGTTGCAGCGGAGCAGATTAAAGATAGCAGATCTTATTTCCCTGAAGTTGCGGTGGAACAGATTGAAGCTACGAATTATGGTGGACCTTATCTGTTTAAAGTTGCAGTAGAGCAGGTTAAAGCTCCCAAGTCTTATCTCCCTAAAGTTGCAGCGGAGCAGACTGAAGATAGCAGATCTTATTTCCCTGAAGTTGCAGTGGAATAGATTGAAGCTACGAATTATGGCGAACCTTATCTCTCTGAAGTTGCAGTAGAGTAGGTTAAAGCCACCAAGTCTTATCTCCCTGAAGTTACAATGAATCAGACTGAAGTTACAAATGTTATCTCCCTAAAGTTGTAGTGGAGCAAACTAAAGATAATGAATCTAATTTCCCTAAAGTTGCAGTGGAACAGATTGAAGCTATAAATAAACAGATTTTATTTCCTCGAAGTTTCAGTAGAGAAGATCGAAGCTATAAATCTCTTTTCCCTGAATTCTTATCTCGTCGAAGTTCCAGTGGAAAAGGTCGAAGCTACAGATCCCTTTTCCTTGAAATTATATTGAGGATCAATCCTTATTTCCTTGAAGTTTCAGTAGAAAAGATCAAAGCTACAAATCTCTTCTCCCTGAATTCTTATCCTTTAGAAGTTCTAGCGGGGTAGGTCAAAGCTACAAATCCCTTCTCCCTGAAATTACATTGAGGATCAATTCTTATCTATTTGAAATTCTGGCAGAGTAGATCAAAGTTACAAATCTCTTCTCCCTAAAATGGCATTGGAGCGGTTGGAAGCCATCAGCCTTATCTCCTTGAAGCAGCGGTGGAACAGGTTGAAATTACCAGTTTTAATCTCCTTGAAGTTCTAGCGGAGAAGATTGAAACTACAAATCTCTTCTCCTTGAAATTACATTGGAGCAATTTGAAGTCACAAACCTTATCTCTCTGAAGTTGCAGTAGAGCAGTTGCAGTGGAATAGATTGAAGTTACCATGACAAGTCTTATCTCCCTGAAGTTACAGTGGAGCAAACTGAAGATAGCAATCTTATCTCCCTGAAGTTGCAGTGGAGTATACTAAAATCAATAATCCTATCTCTCTGAATTTGCAATGGAGCGGATTAAAGCGACAAATCCTACACCTCTGAAGTTGTAGTAGGTCAGATTAAATATACCATGGCAAGTTTTGTCTCCCTGAAGTTGCAGTGGAGCAGACTAAAACCACAAACCTCACATCCCTAGAGTTGTAGCGAAGCAGATTGAAGCTACAAGTTTTTATCTCTCTGAAGTTGCGATGCAATGGATCAAAACAACAAGATGCAGTGGATGGGAATGATGCTACTTGAAAGAAAGAAGCATCTAAAAGCCAAGATTTGACAAGACTAGGCAAAATTGGCCCTTTTAAAGTCTTGGCTCCATTCTCATTACACGACAATGAGTAAAGAGGGGCAGTTGTAATAGGCCAATTTTGGCCCGGGCCTAACCCAAAAATAAAACAAAATTTAAATAAAAATTAATAGTCCATTTACACACAATTAACCCATTACCCAATTCACTACCCAATTAACCTATTACCCAAATCAAAGCCCAAAACAAATCAACCCTAGCCCACTCAAAACATTTCAGCAGAAAAATAAATCGTAGCCACATACCCTCAGCCGCCGTTCCTCCCACACGCTATCCTCGGCCGCTACACGCACGTCTGTCACCTCCCTTCCACGCGTCTGACGTCTCTGACAACCACCTGCAACACGCAAGCGAAAGAAGCCAAGCAGAAGAACCAAGTAGAAATGACAAAAATACAAAAAGGAAACAACTTCTAATCGGCTATAAAAGTCGAAATCCTTTCTTTGTAAACGGTTAGCAACACTTTTCAAACATCTACGCAATATATCAAACAACAGAACAGTTTAGGTGATTTTTTTTACTGTTATTCTTTTGTTTAAATTTCTATTTTTTATTTTCCATCTGTTTTTTATTTTATTTTTCTCTTTTTACATTCAAAATATTAAAAAAGAAAGGAAACAAGGAAACCTTACCTGAATCCTCACTGACGCCAAGAGCCTGGCCATCGGGGGGCTTCGAACGAGGTTGAAAGGTCCATATTTTGCACGTCACCGGCCCCCGAATATGGTGGTGGTACGGTGGCAGACTGGCGACGAAGGCACGATGAGTGGGTTTGAAACCCTAGCAGAGAAAAGAAGAAAATGGGGGGCTCTCTGATAAAACAAATGGCAAAAGTGATTTTTTTTAAAAAAAATTTTAATTTTTATAACAGAGGCAAATAGCGCCGTTTTGAGGTTAAGAGCCTAGGTGCAAAACGATGCCGTATAGGGTCTCTCAACCCGAGACCCGACCCACCAGGTGGGGGTCCACATTCTGTTAAATGGGATATTTATCCCCTTGGCCCCTCTACTTTTGTGTGCTTTACAATCTGCCCCTTTCATTTACTTTTTTTTTTTAAATCTGGCCGCATAATTTATCTGTTTTTTATTTTGTTTTTCTCTTTTTACATTCAAAATATTAAAAAAGAAAGGAAACAAGGAAACCTTACCTGAATCCTCACTGACACCGAGAGCCTGGCCATCGGGGGGGCTTCGAATGAGGTTGAAAGGTCCATATTTTGCACATCACTGGCCACCGAATACGGTGGTGGTACGGTGGCAGACCGGCAACGACGGCACGATGAGTGGGTTTGAAACCCTAGCAGAGAAAAGAAGAAAAGAGGGGGTTCTCTGATTTTTTTTTTAAAACAAATGGCAAAAGTGATTTTTTTTTTTTAAATTTTGATTTTTATAATAGAGGCAAATGGCGCCGTTTTGAGGTTGAGAGCCTAGGTGCAAAACGATGCCGTATAGGGTCTCTCAACCCGAGACCCGACCCACCAGGTGGGGGTCCACATTCTGTTAAATGGGATATTTATCCCCTTGGCCCCTCTGCTTTTGTGTGCGCTACAATCTGCTCCTTTCATTTACTTTTTTTTTTAAATCTGGCCGCATAATTTATCTTCGATTACATTTGGGTCCATGCTGAAACGTTGCGCATAAAGGCTGGGAATATTTCCCAGTCAGTCCCTCATTGTTTCAGCGCGGTTCATTTCGGTCCTTGACAGCCTTTTTTTTGTTATTTACAATTTTTTACCCTAAATTTCAATTCGATTTCAGCCTAGTCCTAGTCTATTAATTAATTAATTAATTAATTAATTAATTAATTTATTTATTTATTTATTTATTTATTCAGATTTTTTTTAGGAACTGTTTTATTTTTATTTATTCTAAGTTTGTTTTCTTGTATTGTTTAGTTTAAATCGTTTTATTATTATGTATTTTAATTTTTTTTTTCATATTTTAAACTATTATTCATTTTAAATTTTATATATATATATATATATATATATATATTAATTATTTATTTCAAGCTATTATACATATTATTTTTTTGAAGTTTTGTTTTATATATATATCTTTTTATTTTAGACTATCCTATATATATAATATTTATTTTAAATTTCTTATGTGTCACTTAGCCATATTGTTTCATATGTTAATTTTTTTTAAATTCTTTTATTATTTATTGTAAACCTTTTTATTATTATTTATTTTTGAGATTTCATATTTATATTAAACTTTTTTTATATATATATTTTATATTATTTATTTTAAAATTTATTTTTCACATATTATCTCTTTGAAATTTTTATATGTTATTTTAAATTGTTTTATAAATTATTTATTTTAAATTACTCTACATATTATTTTATTGTTGTGTATATTAGTGACTTTAAATTGTTTTATACTATTTACTTAAATTTGTTTTATAGTATCTATTTTAAATTTATTTTTTCATATGTTATTCATTTTAAAATTTTCTTGTTGTTTATATCATTCACTTCATTTTTCTTTGGTTATTAATGTTGGTATCAAAATAACATGTGTTATGTGATTATTGCCATTATGTGTTTTAATTCATTATTTTGTATTTTCACATTATTACCGTTCACTTGTATAATATTTTATTCATGTATTATTGTTCCATGTTCATTATTATATTTCATATCATCACCTCATGAATCAAGCCTCGTTGCATTTATCCAATAAATTGTTTTATTTTAATCCAAATAAATGTCGTTTAAGTATCATACTTGCTATTATTCAAAAACAAAAAATTTTCAAAATAAGGCAATATTTCGCGGTTTAGGAAATTCGAGGAATCGTGCCCTAACTTACGGGGTTTCGGTTTTCTCGTTAAACCTAAATAGCCAAATATCCTTTTAAGTTTCAAAATACGAAATTTCAATAAAAATTAAAGACAAACTCGTGTGCGGGAGTTCAAGATATCGTGTCCTAACTTACGGGATGTGATATTCCGATATCTCGAGACGAGGAAATTTTTAGCAATCGTTTTGATTTAGTTTAAGCGTTTTAAAATCAGCAACAATAAAAAGGATCGTATTTTAAAATCTTTTCAAATTTTCAACTTTCGACATTAGGACATTAATTTATCAATTAGGTACCAATTTTGGGCGTGACGAGGGTGCTAATCCTTCCTCGCACGTAACCGACTCGCGAACCCAATTTCTCAAAATTTTGTAGACCAAAATAGTCATTTTAGTAAATCAAAATATTTTTATTAAAACGACCAAATTGCAAGGTGACCCGATCACACCTCATAAAAAAGATTGGTGGCGGCTCCTGTTTTAATTTTCGTTTTCAAAACCAAGTCAATTCGCCTTTTCAAAAAAAATAGTTTCGACAATTACCTTATAATCTGAAATGTTAACCATTATTGAATTAAGAAGATAATTTTTGCAATCTTACATCAAACAAAACTTAGGTAAATGTCACTTCAGCTTACGTGAATGTCACTTCATGTAAATGGTAAATATTTAAATCTTTTTTGAAATCAAACAATTAAATCCATAGCCTTTTACTATATTTTATAAGAAAATGATTGTATTAAACAGTAACGCTACGTCATTTTTATCTGTTTTTTAATAATTTTAAGTCACATTAGCATTTTCATCCTGAATTTTAGTATTTTCATCCTGAAAAAAAATCAAATCCAAATTAAAATCCTAAAATTCAGAATGAAATTAATGATTTAGCATAAAACTATTAGAAATGTATAATATCCTTATTTCATACAACCTTTCTCATATTTTGTATGGGCAAAGAAAGGATTAGGTTAGACTTTCCTTCTAGAACAATGCTACACAAATTCTCTATCAATGCTTCAAGATTAGTTAAAATAGATAAGCTTTGATTTGTTCAAACCTTATTAACTTCATCCTTACCCTAAAAATATATATATTTGAATAGTCTTTAGATGCTAATTTTTAGAATTATTTTAATATTTTATTTATTTTTTAATACTTGTATTTGTTTAATACAATAAATAAAAATATATTAACTATAAAATCTTTTTCTCTAAATTTTAAATCTCTAAACTCATAAACCCTAAAACTATAATACTCTGAACCTTAAAATTCTAAACACTAAATCATAAATAATGAATCCCAAAATCTTATCTACCCTTAGACTTTAATCTCAATCCTAACCCCTAATCTAATCTTTTTACCTAAAACCATAAACCTTAAAAATCTAAATCTACCATTTCATAAACCATAAACCTAGTTAAACAAAAATAATCCGTAAACCCTGTGTTAATATTTATTTTATAATATTTTTATTTAAGCTTTAATACATTAATATTTCCGCCAAGTTTACCATTCATAGCGAAACACAATTCTGCGTCCATTACAAGCCCATCTTCTACGTGAAATCTAATCTAATCTTTTAACACCTGAAATTTGAAAAGTTGCTAAAAATTTCTTATTGATGTGAAAGTACCTCTTCTCCATCTTCCATATCCTCATTATCTTTGGAGCTTTCCTTTTTTTCCTCCATTAAAAGCCCTATTCTGCTGCTATCTTCTCCCATAACTCATACTTTTATTCTCTTTGGTTATATATATTTATTTCTTCTCTGTTTCTTTATTTTGAGCAAACAATCTTCCACGCGTTTATGGATACAATGTCATAGTAAGTTTTGCATCACAACTGGTCCAAGAAACCGACTTTCAATTCACTACTTAAAAATTTTGATTTAACAATTATAATGATTTCGGATTTCTCTTTTTACTTTTATTCTTTTTCAAATTTGGTCTATAGTTTCATATTTTCATTTGTAAAATATAAGATACAATACATGAAGATAGGGGTGTAATGGAAACCAATTCTTATAAAAAGGTCAAGAGTTAAAATAATGATAACATGATAAGTTGATTAAGAAGACAATTGCATAGAGTGATTTTAGGGAACTAGAGAATCAATTCTTTCTCCATCAATTTCCAGAGCATTTAAAGGAGATCTCCTCCTACCCGTTAGTATGACGTGGTAGGATATACATTCAGTCCCACTAAATGTATAAAAGATAATCATAAATGTATTATAGAATTTTATCAATACAAGGTTGTTTTACCTAAATAAACTCATTATTGTTTTGGAAATGCATTCACACTAGAAGAGTGTTCACACTCTACGTGTGGGTACCTTCTTCTGAGTTGAACGGATGATCTGTGAAAATAATACTTCAAAAGGAGTCTATACGCAAATCAATGATATATTTGGTACTAACACATGTCTTAGAAATGTTAAGTATATAATAAAACCATTTTCAAATTATTCAAGATTGAAGTGAAAATAAAATTTATAAATATAAAATTTATATTCTTTATAAATTAATAATTCTATTAAGACTTTTTGAAGAATATTAAAATATCCTTTTAAATTTTAAAAAATCCATATGTATACACGTGCATTTATTAGGACCACTTGCTCTTCTTTAAAATTGGATGATTAGGGAGAGAGTTAGCAAAGCCATTCTCAAAGCAATGACTATGAACTCAGAGTTAGCAAAGCTCGGAAGCTCACTCCTGGTGCCTAGTGTCCAAGAGTTAGCAAAGAACCCATTGAAAGAAATTCCACCTCGATACGTACGCACTGATGAAGACTCTCCCATCATATCTCGCACAAATCCGTTGCTACAAGTTCCTGTCGTAGATATGCAGAAGCTGTCTTCCAAAGAAGAACTGGAGCAGCTGCATTATGCATGCAAAGAGTGGGGTTTCTTCCAGGTACTTGTTTGTTTACTCCCAGTCGTAGCTATCTGCAGGTTGAAATTAAGTATCAGGAAAAATACCATTGACTGAGATTTGGCAGCAGGGTATGAGATTTTCGAGTTAGAATTTTAAACATGAAACTCATGTGTTGCAGTTAATCAACCATGGAGTGAGCCCTTCATTGGTGGAAAAAATGAAGATGGAGACCCAAGAGTTTTTCAATCTTCCAATGGAGGAGAAAAAGAAGGTTTGGCAAAAACCAGATGAAGTAGAGGGATATGGACAGGCCTTTGTTGTGTCTGAGGAGCAGAAGCTTAACTGGGGAGATATGTTCTATATGATCACCCTTCCAACTTATTTAAGAAAACCTCACTTGTTCCCTAATCTCCCACTCGCCTTCAGGTTCTTTTTCTGCATCTGTCAATGACTAATAGTATCCCTTTTATTGATGGGTAAATAATTTATTGTTCTCTTTTCTTTCAATATTAATTAATTGCAGAGAAACCTTGGAAGCTTATTCTGTAGAACTGAAACATCTTGCCATGAAACTGTTAGAGCTTATGGGAAAAGCTCTAGGGATGGACCCTAACGACTTGAGAGTGTTGTTTGAGGAAGGGAACCAAGGGATGAGGATGAACTATTATCCCCCATGTCCACAGCCAGAGCTTGCAATTGGTCTCAACTCCCACTCTGATGCCGTTGGCCTCACCATTCTACTCCAGATCAACGACATGGAAGGCCTCCAGATAAGGAAAAATGGGATTTGGGTTCCGATTAAACCACTTCCAAACGCATTTGTGATCAACATCGGAGACATCATGGAGGTAATTATTAATTTATGTCCACCAATTTCTACTCCATAGTAAGCAGCAGATTAATAGGATTGGTTGTACCGAGTTTGCAGATTGTTTCCAATGGGATTTACCGAAGCATTGAACATCGTGCGACAGTGAACTCAGTTAAAGAAAGGGTTTCAGTTGCTACATTCTACAGCCCCAAATTGGAGGGGGATATGGGTCCAGCACCAAGCCTGATTACCCCACAAACTCCATCACTGTTCAGGAGAATAGGCGTTGCTGATTACTTCAAGGGTCTTTTCTCCCGCGAGCTCCGTGGGAAATCCTATTTGGATGTCTTGAGACTTCAAAATGAGGAAATCAATAAAAATTAACATTAAACCTGGAAAAATCATACGAAAATTAAGAGTTCATATTTCATATAATTATAGATAATTTTATATAGAATGAATTAATATGTTACTTTATTATGATTTTATTAAAAAAAAAAAGTGATGGTTTGTACAATAATTTATTAATAAGTGCTAATGAAGTTTTGGCATAATTCACAGAAGAAAATATCCCAAACTTTGAAAGTTGAGTTTATATGTGTCTTACTTTCATCATGTGTATGTTATGTGTGGGTTTTGCTCAATTTTTTTCAGAGTAGTCTATCTTTATCATGCATTGATTAATAGAATTTTATATTGTAACTAGTTAGACATATATTTATATTTATATTGTATTTATTCTAATTTTTTTTCAAAAAAAATAATTTACTAATAAGTGTATTTATTTTTCGTTAAATTTACGTGTGAGATATTTTTTAAAATATAAGACTAGATTTTCTATCTCTTGATGTGTTTTATGCAAAATAATAAATATAATTTAAATATATTAATTTTTTTATAATTAAAATGCTTTGTAAGTCAAATTTATTTTCTCTTTTCTTTCAACAAATTAAGCATAATAATTTGTATAAATATCTCATTTCGAAGCTTATATAATGAATATGTATACTACTATATAAAAGGAAGGTCATTTTATGACGTGTCTATAAGTTTTCGTTTATTCTTTTACATTAATAAAATAGTTAAATTTCAATTTTAGTCTTTTTTTATTTTTTAATTATATAAAAATAATCAAATTTCAATTTTGATTTCTATTCTACGATCAAATTTGAGATTTAATCTTTATACTTTAATTTTTTATATAATTTGGTACCTCAACATTTATAATATTTTTAGTTGGTCCAAATACTTTATTTTGATTAAAATGTTGACGTGAATTTTAGTATTTATTAACACAGTCAAAATTCTTTGTTAAATTTAGGATCATTACAATATTATTTTTGTCACATGACTATTAAGTTAGTGTTTTTTTTTTTAAAATTTAAGAATGTCATATAAGTGAATTTAATAGAAGAATTTTTATAGTGTTAACAATTAAACTTGATTTTTTAATTCAAAAAGTAAAGTGACTAAATCATTAAAAATAAAAGCATGAAGACTAAATTCTAAATATACAAAAAAAAAACAAAAACTTAGAGCATTGTATTGTTTAAATTTTAATTCTATAATTTAGCCCAAAAATAACCTAATACGAAGCGTGGATAAAAAAACAATACCAATTTCATATAATACTTACAGATTTTAAAAGATATATGTTACTAATATTTATAATACAAAAATGATGAGAAAATAAAATTTATTACTCATAACATACTAAAAGATATTTATATTACAAGAAGTATTTAATAATAAACATTATAGTATTGAATATAAAATTAATTATTTATAAATTAAAATGTACTAATATTTGAAATTAATTTTTTTTAACTTTTTCGGTCAATAAGAAATTTTAACTTTAAAGATAGTCATTTAATATATGTTTAAATTTTTTTAGAGTATCGTTTAAATTTTAATATCAAACACGATCCGCAATTAAAAATAATTGAATAATGATGATTCTTAATAATAATTATAGCATTTGTACAAGATAGAAAAAAAAACAGTCTATAGTAAATTAATACTCCTCTCTTTATTTTTTTTTAGTTTCTTAATGATCAATAAATTCAGCATTATAATTACTAAATAATATAAAATTTATATGAATTAACAATGATATATAATACTTTATTTATATTAATATTTAAATTCTTATTAAGATGGTGTAACTTTTAATCAAGTTTCAATTTGGTGGAGAATTTATCAATAAGTTTATTATTTTTATAAGAGTAAACTATAAAAATAGTCACTTTTGTTTGCCTCAGGTTACATTTTAGTCACTTATGTTTGAAATGTTACGTTTTAGTCATATATGTTATTATTTTGTTACGAAGTGATCACTCTTCTGTTAAGTTCCATTATCTTCCTAACGGTAATCCTACGTGGTAGTCCAACTAGATTTTAAGTGCCAACTTGGATTTCCTAATGGGATGAGAATAGATTTTTAATTAAATAAATTTAAGTCATGAAAAATTTTAAACCCTAAATCTTAGTTAAAAAGCCTTCATCTCCCTCCTTTTTTTTTTAATTTTCTTTTTCAATTGACTAAAAAAGCTATTATCATTAAAATTTTTTATTCACGTATAAAAACAAAAGAGGATTCAATGGAGAGTCTAGATATGTCTTCTTCACCGACAAATTTATGTTCTAAGACTTAAAATGAAGTGGTTGTCGACAAATAAGAAGATGGTAATCGTTTTTGTTCCCAATCATTGTATTTTCTAATTCTTCACGTTCTTGAATAATTGGTTTCTCAATCCAATTTTTTCTAATCTGAATCGGCTTGTTTGTTCACAATCCCTTTGTGGGTATCTCTTTTTTCTGATCAGAAATTCTTTTATTGTTAATATTCATATCAAGAATTTTAATTTAGGATTTTCATTAAACAATAAAAAAATCCAATCTTTTATTTTTCAGTATTGAATAAAAGAGATAGAGGAATGCAAAGAAGACATACTTGAACCCTCCATTGAATCCATCTTTATGAAGCAGTCAATTTGACGTCAACTATTTTGATCTTAATAATAGTTTTTCCAGTCAAATAAAAAAAATGAAAAAAAGAAAAGACTGAAGAAAAATTAAAAAGAGGAGATGAACAGTTTTTTTAGTTAAGGTTTAGGTTTAAAAATTTTAATTAATTAAACTTTTTAATTAAAAATCTATTTTCATCCCATTTAGAAAGCCAAGTTGGCATCTAAAATCTAGTTGGATTGCCACGTAGGATTGCCGTTAGAGAGATAACGGAACTTAACAGTAGAGTGATCACTTCGTAACAAAATAGTAACATAAGTGACTAAAACGTAACATTTCAAACATAAGTGATTAAAATGTAACCTGATGCAAACAAAAGTGAATATTTTTATAAATTATCCTTTTTATAATGTCGAAACCATTTTTAAAGTTTTGGAAAAACGATGTCGACTATTTTTTAAAAACGTAAATAGGAGTCGCCACCAATCTTTTTAGGTGTGATTGGATCACCTTATAAAACATTTTATTTCAGAACATTGATTTTGGCCTACGAAAATTCAAAAAACGGGTTCGGGATTCGGTTACATACGAGGAAGGATTAACACCCTCGTAACGCCCAAAATTGGTACCAATTGTTTAATTTTCTGTCCTAATGTCGAAAATTTGAAAAGATTTGAAAGTATGATCCCTTTTTAAAACCTGAACAATTTGAGTTGAAATTCAAGATTCCTTGGTTCCGAAAGGATACAAACATCACGTCCAGCACGTTAGGACACGATATTTTTAATCCTCGTAACCAAAATCATCTCGTGATTTGCAAAATTCATTAAAAGGATATTTAGTTATTTAGTCAAACGGGAAATCGCAACCCAGTACGTTAGGGCACTATTTCCCGAATTTCTAAACACAAAAACATTGCCTGATTTTAAAAAAATTTCAATTAAATTTTTTTAAAACGATGATGCGAATAAAATATGACATTAATATATTACAAGATATCAATACTAAAACAATATAAATTACATGATACATACCAACATTTCATGCAAATGTAAACATAAAAATAACGAATAAAACTTGTCATAAAATTACTATGCTAAACAATAATAAGCAAATACAAAAAAAGGTACAAAAATAAATCAACAAAATTCTAAAAATGTACAAAATAAGACGAGAAACGAATATAAAACTTTTATAAACAAAGTAACAATATAAAAATAAATGAGGTATTAAAAATTTAGATATTAAAATAATATATATAAAAAATAAATGACAAATTTTTTAAAATGATTAGTATATACATATATATAAAATTAATTAATACGTTTTAAATTGATAAAAAAAGGTAATTTATAACATATAATATAGTAATTTAATACATGTATTTATAAAAAAACAATAATAATATACATATTTAAAAAAACAATATAAAACAAAACTTTATATTTATAATTAATTATTTTATAATACTATATAAATTTAAAATATATAATAAATAATAAAATACAATGTGTAATAAAACAGTTTTAAAATATATAAAGTATTAAAATAAGTAAATAATAATAGCAAAAAAAACCCTAGTTAATAAAAATAAAATATAAAGAGGATTAAAATTAAATTTTAATAAAATTCTGGGAAAATTTAAAAACACTAATAAAACTGAATTCAGGCCCTAATTGAAACGTGCATTAAAAGTGAGGGACTCACTGGGCAAATAAACCCTAATCCCAAAACGATGCCGTTCCGGTTCTTGTATTTAAATGGCTCAAGGGCCAAATTGAAACTGAAGCAAAACTTTAAGGGTCGTAATAAAAAAATAAAAGAAAATTTAAATTAAATTAAATTAAAAACAATAAAAGTGCAGAAAGACTTAGAGAGTAATTAGACCCCTTTAACAAAACACGCGGATCTTCCCCGAGTTGGGTCACATGCGTGCGGGTCATGCCTCTAAACGACGTCGTTTTGTGCTTATTGAATTAAGCAAAAACGGCGTCGTTCCTTGAGTTCTATAAAAACCAACAAAAACAGCCTAAAAATCATTTTAAAACCATTCTTAAAAAAACAAAAAAAGTAGCCTAGAATGCTCTCCCCTCCTCGGCCTGGGCTCCGACGACGATCATTGGCCCACCACCTCACGCGCCCTACGCGCAGCTGTACATAGCGGTCGGAAGGTAAAAAGCCTCCCTTTTTCAGGCGAATCACAGGTAATCCCTTTCCTTTGTTTTTATACCGTTAATATTTGTGAAAAAGAAACAATTTGTATGTATATATCCAACAAAAAAAAAGATAAAATAATATATAAAAAATCGAAATAACAAATAAAAAATAATCACCTTTCTTTGGTAAAAAAAACTGTTTTTGTATATATTTCGTGTAGTATGCGTGTGTTTTACAGATTTCCACAAGGTTTTTATAGCCCGAAAAAGAATCAAATACAATAAATGTGTTATATTTTGCCATATTCGCCTTCCTTTGCTGTGTTCTTTCTTTCCTTTTGCAGGTGAGCACAAGGATCACAATAATGGAGGATGCACCGATTGCGACGTGCCATGGGGACCGCGCTAGGCACTTGTGGCGCCCTAGGGTTTCAGATACCCTAGGGTTTCTGAATCTGCTAATGGTTTTGGGCCTTTCGGGCCTGGTTGTAACTGGGTCTATGGGGTAAGCTTAGGGTTTGGGTTGAGGGTGTAATTGGGCCACGGGTATTGGACAGTAGTTAGTTGGGCTAGGTGTAGTTTAGTTGTTGTAATTGAGCTACTGGTGTTTATTTTGATTTGGGCTAAAAAAACATTAATATGGACATTTTATTTTTTGTTTATTTTCTATTTGTATAGCCCAGGCAAATTGGGCCTATAATAGCTGCCCCTCTTTGCTCATTGTCGTGTAACGGGAATAGAGTAAAGACTATATAAGGACCAATTTTGCCCGGTCTAGCCAAGTCTTGAGATCTTGATCCTCATCTTCTTTAAATTGTCTCCAACCTATCTGCAACTTCAAAGGCATTGGACCATAAATATGACAGCTTCAATTTGCTTCACTGCAACTTCAGGAAGGCAACATCTGCTATCTTCAGCCTGATCCACTGCAAATTTAGGGACACCATGCCAATATCTTCGACCTGCTTCTGCAACTTCAGAACAGCCAGATCTGTAATCTTCGACCTACTCCCTGCCAACTCAGGGATTACCAGATCTTTAACCTTCAGTCTACTCCCTTGCTACATCAGGAAGATAAGACTACAATCTTCAACCCGCTCCTTTGCTACCTTAGGAAGATAAGGCTAATGGCTAAAACCTGCTCTCCTACTACTTCAAAAAAATAAGATCTACCAACATCAATCTGCCTCGCTGCTATCTCGAGGAGACAAAATCTTCATTTTTCAGTCTACTTCCTTGCTATATCAGGAAGATAAGACTACAATCTTCAGCCAGCTCCCTTGCTACCTCAAAGAGATAAGGCTAATGGCTAAAATCTACTCCCCTACTACCTCGGGAAGATAAGATTTGCCAACATCAATCTGCCTTGCTGTTATCTCGATGAGACAAGATCTTCATTTTTCAGTTTACTCCCTTGTTACATCAGGAAGATGAGACTACAATCTTCAGCCTGCTCCCTTGCTACCTCAAGGAGATAAGGCTAATGGCTAAAATCTGCTCCCTTACTACCTCAAGAAGATAAGATTTGCCAACATCGATCTGCCTCGCTGCTATCTCGAGGAGACAAGATCTTCATTTTTCAGTCTACTCCCTTGCTACATTAGGAAGATGAGACTATAATCTTCAGCCTGCTCTCTTACTACCTTAAGGAGACAAGGGTAATAGCTAAAATCTACTCCCCTACTACCTCGGGAAGATAAGATTTACCAACATCGATCTGCCTCGCTGCTATCTCGAGTAGACAAGATCTTTATTTTTCAGTCTACTCCGTTGCTACATCAGGAAGATGAGACTACAATCTTCAGCTTGCTCCCTTGCTACCTCAAGGAGATAAGGCTAATGGCTAAAATCTCTCCCTTACTATCTCGGGAAGATAAGATTTGCCAACATCGATCTGCCTCGCTGCTATTTTCAGGTGACAAGATCTGAAATCACCAATGTTGCTACACCCCCTCTGGGAACATGTCCTGTAGAATCGGTTTTATATGCTTATGTTTATGATTAGGATACTATGATCAGAATGAATCAATTGCTTCTAGCCAAATGTATTATGAATATTATGCAAAAAATGTCATAAGAATGATTCCTTTTTTAGGTGTCATCACTCATTGTTCATCAAAAAATTTTATCTTCGTTCGTCTCGAAGTATGCTCTGTACCTTTTCCATCAATTTGGTCTGTCATATCATTCTCCGAATGTTATGACCCACTGGAGATGTTTATGAAATGATCCTCTCTTGGGATCAATATTGCTCAACTCATTAATTTGGACAAAAGAGATAGTCTCAATTTTTTCAAGTACCTCCGACCCTTACACATGGGAATTTTTTAAACAATTGTCCCGTTTCAGTTTCTTGTATTATCTTGAAATTTCCAGAGTAATATGCAAAACTTCTTTCATGAAAATATTATTAGTTCATCAATTATTGTTTCAATGCAACATGCTTTGTAAATAATAGTTAACAAATAAATTGATCTTGAGGATAATTAGAGTTTGAACAAATTATCAAAATACAAAGGAAATTAATCTGGGAACATATCTTTGAGAAGAGAAAGAATTCAAATATAGTAAATAGGACAAAAACTAGGTGCCCTAGATATCGCAGCTTAGGCTTCTATATACAAGCTCCACGAAGACTGCTTTGAGCTTAACATGTGTTTAGAAGATTCAAAGTACTTTGTTGATGCCCTGGCATGTAACATACTTCGCTTTCTTGTCGATTCAGGTATAGCAAGATCACTGCATGCCTTTCAAAATTTGAGCTGCCCTTTCGAGTTTTCAACTCAAAACCCCTTTGGTCTCAAAGCACCCTTTGCGGGTTTTCACCTTGGCCTCTCCGTTTTTTTTTTTTAGAAGTCTCAAAGCACCCTTTACAGGTTTTCACTTTGGCTTCTCCCCCTTTTTTCAGGAAAAATACTTCTTGACTGAGCCCAAATTTACAGGATTGGGTAAGCTTTTCCCATCCATTTCGGTCAAAATTAGTGCACCTCCAGAGAAAGCCTTTTTTACCACATATGGTCCTTCCTAATTCAGCAGAGAAAGCCTTTTTTACCACATATGGTCCTTCCCAATTCAGCATCTATTTTCCTCTAACATCCTTCTGTATGGGAAGGATCTTTTTCAGTATAAGGTCTCTCTCATGAAATTCTCTTAGACGAACTTTTTTGTTATAAGCTCGCATTTCTTGCTTCTGATATATCTGACCATGACGAATAGCCCTTAGCCTCTTTTCTTCGATCAAGTTCAATTGATCATATCGCGATTGAATCCATTCTGCTTCATCCAGTTTTACTTTTGACAAAATCTGAAGAGAAGGTATTTCTACTTCAATGGGTAGAACTGCCTCCATCCCATAAACCAATGAGAAGGGAGTTGCCCCAGTAGAAGTTCTGACAGACGTTTGATAAGCAAAGAGCGCAAATGGCAATTTCTCGTGCCAATCTCTGTAAGTCTCAGTCATTTTCCCCACTATCTTTTTGATATTTTTATTGGCCGCTTCCACTGCCCCATTCATTTTTGGGTGATACGGAGATAAGTTGTGATGTTTGATCTTGAACTGACTGCAAACTTCTACTATCGTGCTGTTGTTCAAGTTCAGTGCGTTGTCTAATAAGATCCTCTCAGGCATTCCATACCGACAAATGATTTCCTTTTTCAAGAACCAACTAACTGCTAACTTAGTAACGCTTGTGTACAAAGCAGCCTCCAACCATTTTGTGAAGTAGTCAATAACCACAAAGATGAAACGATGCCCATTCGAAGCTTTCAGTGAGATCGGTCTAATGACATCCATGCCCCACATGGAAAAAGGCCATGGAGAAGTCATAACATGCAAATGTGAAGGTGGTACATAAATTTTATCCCCATAAATCTGGCATTTATGGCATCTCTTGGCATAGTTGATACAATCTCCTTCCATAGTAGACCAATAGTATCCAAACCTCATTATTTGTCTAGCCATCGTGAAACCGTTAGCATGTGTCCCACAAACACCTTTATGCACTTCTTCCAAGATTTTTCTGGCTTCTACAGCGTCAACACATCTCAAAAGCACCTGATCTTTCCTTCTTTTATACAAGATATCCCCATCTAAAATATAGTCACAAGCTAATCTCCTCAATGTTCTTTTGTCATTCTCAGTTGCCTGCTCAGGGTATTCACGATTTCTCACGTATCGTAATATATCCTGATATCAATGGTAGTCATCATTTTCATCTTCTTTGATGTTACAACAATGAGCTGGAACCTCAAAAATACTCATCTGAATAGGCTTCATATCCCCCTCTCTGTTTACTTTAATTATGGAAGCCAGAGTTGCCAAAACATCTGTCATTTGATTTTCATATCGTAAGAGATAATTGAAAGTGATGTCATCAAACTCTTCAATTAACCCCAAAACTATCCTTCGATAATTAATCAATTTGGGGTCTCTTGTCTTCCATTCCCCATTGAGCTGGTAGATCACTAATGCAGAGTCTCCATATACTTCTAGTATTCTAATTTTGCGCTCTATGGCCGCCCTAATTCCCATGATGCACGCTTCATACTCGGCCATATTATTTGTGCAATCGAAATCGAATTTACACGTAAATGGATAATGATCTCTATTTGGGGACACCAAAACTGCCCCAATTCTATTTCCTACAACATTTGACGCTCTATCAAAGTTCAGCTTCCACGGATACTCTTCAGTAGTTGCCACATACATCAACTCTTCATTGGGGAAATCAAAGCTCAATGGTTCATAATCTTCTAGAGCTCTACTAGCCAGAAATTCTGCTATTGCGCTTCCATTTATAGCCTTTTGACTTACATAGACTATATCAAACTCAGAAAGCAGTATTTGCCACATTGCCATTCTTTCATTTAAAGCAGTCGACTCCATCATGTACTTCAATGGGTCAAGTTTCGAAATCAGCTAGGTTGTATGATATAACATATATTGCCTCAATCTTCTAGTTGTCTAGATCAAGGCACAACACAACTTCTCAATTGGCGAATATCTCATCTCACACTCAGTGAATTTCTTACTAAGGTAATATATCGCCCTCTCCTTTCTTCTAGACTTATCATGTTGGCCCAGCACACATCCAATAAAATTAGTGAACACCGACAAGTACAGTATTAACGGTCTATCCAGACTGGGCGGAGACAGTACTGGAGCATTTGACAAATATTGCTTGACTTTATCAAAAGCATTCTGGCATTCCTCATCCCAAGTACCTTAGTCGTGTTTCTTAGGAAGGCAAAATATGGGATTACATTTCTCAGTTAATTGTAAAATAAACCGAGCAATGTAATTTAACCTTCCAAGAAAACCTCGAACTTCTTTCTGAGTATGCGGCAGAGGCAATTCTTGTATGGCTCTGACCTTGTTTGAGTCGACCTCTATTCCCTTTTTGCTGACTACAAAGCCCAATAGTTTTCCCGACCTAGCTCTAAAGGTACACTTTGCCGAATTGAGCTTTAACTGAAATTTCCTCAATCTCAGGAATAATTTCTTCAAGACTTCAATGTGCTCTTTCTCTGTTTGACATTTGGCAATCATGTCATCAACGTACACCTCAATTTCTTTATGCATCATATCGTGGAATAAGGTTACCATAGCCCTTTGGTATGTTGCCCCTGCATTCTTTAGCCCAAATGGCATTACCTTGTAACAAAAGGTACCTCACAATGTTATGAAGGTGGTTTTATCCATGTCTTCAGGATGCATTTTTATTTGATTGTACCCTAAGAAGCCATCCATAAAGGAAAATAACGAGTAACCTGCCGTATTGTCCACTAAAGTATCAATGTGCGGTAAGGGAAAATTTTCCTTTGGGCTAGCTTTGTTCAAATCTCTATAATCAACACACATTCGTACCTTTCCGTCCTTCTTAGGGACAGGCACAATGTTAGCTACCCATTCTAAGTACTTAACCTCTTGCAGGAATCTGGCATCCAACTACTTCTTGACTTCATCTTTTATTTTCAACACAATATCAGGCCTCATCATTCGCAGCTTTTGTTGGACTGGCTTGTAGTCTTCTCTTATGGGAAGGTGATGTACTAGAATATCAGTATTCAGTCCAGGCATATCTTGGTACGACCATGCAAAAACATCTCTAAATTCCCACAGTAACTCAACAAGATCTCTCCTCGTTTCTTTGGCAATGTGCATCCCAATTTTCACTTCTTTCCCTTCCTCCAAGGTTACATTTTCTACTGCCTCTTTCTCATGGGCAAAATTTGCTTCTCTTCTTGTTTTATCATTCTTCACAGATCTGGAGACACATCACAATCCCTGTCATCTTCAAAATCGTAAGGTTCCTCTAAACACATGTCTTGCTCAAAAGAGAATTCAGGATTTGTAATATCATTGCTCATGTCATTAATACCTAGGGACCTGTGGGGGCACGAAAAAATGTACAAAGAACGAATGAATTTAAGAATGACTATTTACATACTATGAATGAAATGAAAATTTAGAAAGAAATTAAAAGGTCAAAAGAATATTTATCAGTATAAAAGAATGAAAGAATATTTGCTTGAATTGATAACAAAAGTGTATTTTATTGAAACAAAAATGTTTGAACATGAGCCTATTTCACAAATGAAATCTTATTACTCTTAGGCTTTAGAGCAACAAGAGTGTTCTGAAAATTACTCTGTATAATTTCTAAAGACTACAGGAAATTCGTCTGTAGTCCAATTATTTAAGGAGCTTCCCGGTTCGTAAGGACGAATGCCCCCCAAATTTTCTTTGTTCAATCTCCTCCTCGTGTATGGCATTGACATAATGACTTTCACTTTCAAGCAACCCCCTCTCCAGGTGAATTATCCCTCTTCATACAAAAGTCTAGGATATATGAGGGAACGTCATCAATTCCCACTCGACTTCCTTTCCACTTAACCGCGCATTTCTTCTCTCTTGCTGTTTCTCTATTTCCTTCCTTCTCTGTCTGTGATCTGGCCTGAAACCCAAGCCAAAAGGGTCTCTTTTCTCCTTTAGCTCCGGAACTTGAATCCCTCCTTGGAGATATCTTCCCAATCCTTTTCCTGGCAAGGCTCCTTTCCCCACCGTCATCTGTAGACCCATTCTTGTAGTTCTGGATATCTTGGGCACCGGCACCTCATTCCCCTCTGAAATGAACTTTGCATTGACGAATTCTAAGGATCGAAGAGAGCATTCAACTACCTTCTCATTCGCCTCTACATAGGACGTGTCACTGGTAACTGTCGCTATGATGTCCTCCTCCGCATTTATAGTAACCAGCCGTCTGTCCGTTACTAATTTCAATTTTTTGTGCAAAGATGAGGGCACCGCTCCCACCGAATGTATCTAGGGCCTCCCTAACAAGCAATTATAGGAGGGTTTGATGTCTATTACCAAAAAATCCACCTCATATGTATTTGGCCCAATCATAAACGGTACATCAGTCATTCCTATCACTTTCCTCTCCGTGCCATCAAATGCTCTCACTATGTTATGGCATGTTTTCATGTGAGAACTATCTATAAGCAATTTGTTCAGCGTGGACAGTGGTAAGATATTCAAAGCAGACCCATTATCAACTGGCACACTGGGCAGAGTATATCCTTTGCAGCGAGTAGTGATATGCAGAGCCTTCGTGGATCCCATGCCACCAGGTAGAATTTCATCATCATTGAAATAGATGAAGTTGTCAGCGCGTATGTTACTAACCAGACGGTCCAACTTGTTAACGGATATGTCGTTAGTAACGTAGGTTTTGTTGAGCACTTTCATCAATGCTTCGCGATGTACTTCTGAGCTCAAAAGCAAAGCTAGCACTGATATACGAGTTGGTTATTTGTGCAACTGCTCTACCACACTGTATTCACTATGCTTTAAGAATTTCAAAAACTCTTTAGCCTCTTCTTACTTCACCGGTTCGTTAATAAGTGCTTCGGCCCCTTTCTCTTGCTCAACTACCAATGCCTTTGCCTTCACAGGCTTAGTTCTGGTGCTTACCAAATTATACCGCCTTCCACTACGCGTGTAAGATCCCTCACTCTGGACCTCCTTGGAAGTACTAGCTATGTTTTCCCCTCCTGGTATCGTCACATTGTAATTGTAACTCTAAGGAACCTTCTTGTTATCCTCATAAAGAATGGAGACAGGTTTCTGAATGATGACTTTTGGCACTATTTGTATTCCAGCCTCATTATTCCTTGGTCGAGAAATGATAATCCTCGGATGGTTGATTTTTTTATTTGTCAGCTCTCCTTCCGATGCGCATACGTTTCTTTCATCTGAGCCTTCAAAAAACTCTATTTCTTTGTTATCTATAAGATCTTGCACTAAGACCCTAAACTTAACACAGTCCTGAATCTCGTGCCCTTTTGTACCGTGGAACTCACAGTAGTTCCTCATCTTTTCACAACTTCCTTCTGATTCTGAAATAATTATCCCCCTTTTTACTATCTCCTTCCATACCCATCTTAAAGGAGTTCTTACTTCCGCCAGGTCAGTTTTAACTCTTCTCATGTCTTCACCTATCGCGTTTACCCTACTATCGTATGATTGGGTAGCGGGTTCTCCGTATTAGGCTTATCATCAAACTTTACAATGCCCATTTTAATAAATCTTTCGACCAATTTCTTGAAAGCAGTACAATTTTCTATAGAATGTCCCGTTATCCCTACATGGTACTCACATCGAGCGCTTGCATCAAACCATTTGGGATATGGAGGTTGTATTGGTTTCAAGTAAAAGGCCACGTGTGCGTCAAATAAACTCTGATAAAGTTCCCTATATGTCACTGGAATGGGCATAAACTAAACCTTTTCGGAGTTTTGTCTTGTACCAGATTCATGCATTTGCGAACCCTGTTGCATAGCTACGCTTGGTTGACTGATAGCTATTGACTTTGAGTACCCTTTGTTGTAGGTATTAGTATTATTCACCTCATTCTCCTTCCTTCTTGGGGCTGCCCTTTCAGTGGTTTCACCTTCAATCTTGCCATCTCTTATGGCATTTTCAATATTTCACCTACCAGTACTATGTCTGTAAAGCTCTTATTGGTACTCCCTATTATATGGGTAATGAATGGGGCCTTCAAAGTATTGATAAAAAGCATTGTAGTTCTTTTTTTCTAGGAGCGGTGGTTGAACTTGCATGGCAACTTCCCTCCATCTTTAAGCGTATTGCCTGAAGCTTTCATTTGGCTTCTTTTCCATGTTTTGCAGGGTGATTCTATCAAGCGTCATATCCGTCACATGACTGTATTGTTGCATAAAAGCCTACGCTAGGTCTCTCCAAGAACTGATTCTAGTACAGCTTAGTTGGTTATACCACCTAGACGCTGCCCCAACTAGACTATCTTGGAAACAATGGATCAACAGTTGATCATTGTTAACATAGTCGGTCATCCTTCTACAGAACATGGTGATATGGGCTTCAGGGCAACTGGTCACATTGTACTTCTCGAATTCTGGCATCTTAAACTTATGAGAAAGTACCAAATCTGGGACCAAGCTCAAATCTTTAGCATCAATTCCATGATGCTTATCAGCACCTTTTAAAGCCTTGAATTTTTCCTCTAACAATCTGTAACGGTCCTCTAACTGCCTTGAGAATTCCATTCTTATTCCTTCCTTCTCGGCCATGTCTAGATCAAGAAGAATAAGATTAGCCGGGTTTTTTCCTGGGTTAGATCCAGATCCAACCTGGAAATTCATGGGCACCCTAGTATCCGCTTGCCTTTGTTGAAGCCAAATTGTAACAGACGGCCTTCGGGGATGCACTTCAGATTGTGCTTGCGCATGTGGTGGGGTAAAACCCAGAGGATAATCCTCATTATCCTCTCCAGTGATAGCCATGAGACCCTTTCCTTTGTCCATTGCCCCAGTCAGCAGTTGGGACATCTGGGACATTATATTCCTTTGAGCTTCCATCATTTTCTCTCTCATATCCTGTTGCATTTTTGCCAACTATTCTTGCAACTGGTCTTGCATATCCTTTTGGAGCTATTCAAATCTTTGATCCATGTTATTGGTCTTGGCACATGTACCGCAATAGTGTGCAGTTTCCAGATTTTTCTTTCCTCTCTCTTTTATAATAACTTCCACTAATTAGGGTCTTTCTATGGATTTAAATGCATATGATGTAATGTAATGCAAATGCATGAATACACAAAGATATCGATTTTGATTCAGTTTCATTTAGAAAACTTTATTTAGAAAATAAAAATCTTTACACAAAACGGATTACAAATACGCTTTCGCCCTTAGGCCCAAAGTTTTAACCTTATTAAATAACGAACCTAACTCTCGACCCCTATCTGACTCTAACTCATACTTTATACTTAACATATCAACCTGCGCTGCCAAAACTTGTAAATGATTAACTACTTCCCGAATTTGAACTATGGCTTCACCCATGAGGTAGTCCCTATCTCTGACTTGATCTTGAGAATGGTGAAGCTCTCCCTTCCAATATCCTTCTCTTGCCTCAAGCTGCTTGATCCGGAGTTCACAGTTTTGTAACACCGACTCCAACCTTTCAATCTTGCCCTTCATTTCCTCGATCTTGTTCAGACTTATCCTTAACTCGGCTGCAGAATTACGACTTCGAAGGTGATGAAGAGACCGTCCAAGTTCAGCCACTTTAGCTTTTAATCCACTATTCTCTTTCTGACTTTCTGCTAAACTTCTTTCTAGGGCTTGGTTTTGCGCTTAAACTTCTTGAAACTTTCTCTCCCATTGGTCAACTTTGGCTTTTTCTTCTTGAATCTCTTGTTGCCACTGCTCCGAAGCCTTCCCTAATCTGGCCCTTTTCTTCGACAGCTGTATCTTCTTATATTCTGTCTTCAAGTCATCACGATCTTCCTCAATCTTTCTCTTCTCTTTTCTTACTTTGTTAGCCTCTAGCTTCTGAACATCCATGTCTAATCTTAGGTACATTTTCTCTTCCTCCAACTTCTCTATCCTCTTTCCGAGCTCTAAACTCTTCCTTTCGAATTCTTGCTTTATGATTTCTATTTCTAACGGAACCACTCGCAAGCACTCCTCCATTGATCGAGCACCCTCCAAACTTGGCCTAGGGATGTTATTATTGATCCTTTTGCTAAACCATCCCTTGTATTCAAGAGATGTCATCGGGCCCTCAGTCAGAATTTTCACAGAGTAAGTCCGCTTCTAAGCTTCAGAAATCTCTCAAATCTTCTTCTTATAATTATCCCCCTTATACGAGAATTCACATTGAGCTAATACTTATGTTGCCGATATACACTGCCTTGCTTTATACTGCCTTAGCACGAGCAACGGTGCATATCCAACAGTTCCCTAAATTCCAGGAAGAGGTACCCAATCAAAATTTCCACACCGATAAAGGACCTCATCGGGAACCATCCAAGAGGCTTTCCACTCAATGTCTTCTTCTCGGAGATTTTGAAGAATTTCCATCCACCTTTCCTCTGATACATCGTTCCTCCTTGGCGTAGCTGCTGCATCCTTTAAAGGGGAATAATTTTCAAAGAACACTCAGCAAGGAACTTTGTCAACCTTCTAAAAGTGACTGTGGAACCAAACCATCAATAACTGCGCGCATCCAATGAATCTACCTTCACCTGCCCTCCGGCATGCACTCAAGGATCTAAACGTCTCGGCTAAGATTGAAAGTATAGGCGTAACCTGTTTTCCAAGTCGGTCGAATAAATCAATGACTACCTCATCAATGTGCCTCAAAGCCTTGGGGAAGATTATCAAACCGTACAAGGCCAAGACATCAACTTTCCTCTTCACATCTGGGTGTGCTAATATCAGATCCCTCAAACTGGCTCAAGGAATGCATTTACCCTCACCCTTTTGTTGGATTCGAGCTACGACCCACTGTTCACTCATCCCTGTAATACTCATTAATTTCTTCACGAAGATTGGGACGTTAGTGGGTCTAAAGTAAGCTTTGTTACCTTGAATCCTTGGACAACGAAGCAAAGTCGTATACTCCTTCAAAGTAGGTACTAAATTTGCCTCTCCAAAAGTAAAACAATTATAAGCAGGGTTCCAAAATTGTACCATGGCTCGAAATAGATGCTTATCGACCTTGATGTCAAGCAAGTAGTGTAGATCACCATAATTACGATAGAACAGCTGCTTAGTCTCGTCATCCCAATGAGCCCAAATATCTTTCAACTCCTGAAGCTCATTCTGTGCCACGCTAATGCGAGTGAAGTCCCACAACTCCGACGTATACCCCTCAGTGACACTATCTCCTTTCTCTAATTGGGTTTTCTCGACCATGCACAGACGGTAGTGTTACCCTCCACTTTATCAAGATATTCATTCTCCATAACAAAACTTTCTAATTTAGAAATTAAACCGTGAATCGACACCGTTAAATGTTTGAATGACATGCAATGATAACAAAATAAAATTAGTCAGTGTCATGTATATAAGACATAATTCAAAGAGAATAGAAAATAAACAAGCACCTATATGGGTAATTACTATGGGTCAATATAGTTCTACCTAAGGCGAGCTCCTAGGGTTCACTATATGTGTTTTTGGTTCAAAAGGAAAAGGGTACCTGAACTAGCAGATCCCTCGATCCTCACCCATTATAGGCTCATATAGACCGAGTTCAGTTCAGGGGGACACATTTCCCTATGGCCATGCGGAGATGAAAATCTCACGGAGACATAGGTACGGATGTATCTCGGAAGCGATCCACTAGCCCATGCGGAGGTGAAAACCTCACGAAGGCGTAGCTTCTCACTCCCACTTAAGGGTGTGACCACAACAGTCATACAATGAAATGTGTGCGAGAAAAATAACAATCATATGCAACAAACACATGCAAAAAGATCATAATTTTCAAATCGAATTTTCAAATTTCGACAAAAGGATAGAAAATAATCAATTTTACTACTTGACTCTCTTATTGGTCCCCAGTGGAGTCGCCAAGCTGTCAAAACCATTTTTATTATTTTGGAAAAATGGGGTCGACTATTTTTTAAAAACGAAAATAGGAGTTGCCACCAATCTTTTTAGGTGTGATTGGATCACCTTATAAAACGTTTTATTTCAAAACATTGATATTGGCCTACGAAAATTCAAAAAACGGGTTCGGGAGTTGGTTACGTACGAGGAAGGATTAACACCCTCGTAACGCCCAAAATTGGTACCAATTGATTAATTTTCTGTCCTAATGTCAAAAATTTGAAAAGATTTAAAAGTATGATCCATTTTTAAATCCTAAACAATTTGAGTTGAAATTCGAGATTCCTTGGTTCCGAAAGGATACAAACATCACTTCCAGTACGTTAGGACACGATATTTTTAATCCTCGTAACCAAAATCATCTCGTGATTTACAAAATTCATTAAAAGGATATTTAGTTATTTAGTCAAACGGGAAATCGCAACCCAGCACGTTAGGGCACTATTTCTCGAATTTCTAAACACAAAAACATTGCCTTATTTTAAAAACCTTTCAATTAATTTTTTTTAAAACGATGATGCGAGTAAAATATGAAATTAATATATTACAAGATATCAATACTAAAACAATATAAATTACATGATACATACCAACATTTCATGCAAATGTAAACATAAAAATAACGAATAAAACTTGTGATAAAATTACTATGCTAAACAATAATAAGCAAATACAAAAAAAGATACAAAAATAAATCAATGAAATTCTAAAAATGTATAAAATAAGACTAGAAACGAATATAAAACTTTTATAAACAAAGTAACAATATAAAAATAAATGAGGTATTAAAAATTTGGATATTAAAATAATATATATAAAAAATAAATGACAAATTTTTTTAAATGATTAGTATATACATATATATATATATATATAATTAATTAATATGTTTTAAATTGATAAAAAAAGGTAATTTATAACATATAATATAGTAATTTAATACATGTATTTATAAAAAAACAATAATAATATACGTATTTAAAAAAGAAATATAAAACAAAACTTTATATTTATAATTAATTATTTTATAATACTATATAAATTTAAAATATATAATAAATAATAAAATACAATGTGTAATAAAACAGTTTTAAAATATATAAAGTATTAAAATAAATAAATAATAATAGCAAAAAAAACCCTAGTTAATAAAAATAAAATATAAAGAGGATTAAAATTAAATTTTAATAAAATTCTGGGAAAATTTAAAAAACAAATAAAACTGAATTCGGGCCCTAATTGAAACGCGCGTTAAAAGTGAGGGACTCACTGGGCAAATAGACCCTAATCCCAAAATGACGCCGTTCCGTTCTTGTATTTAAATGGCTCAAGGGCCAAATTGAAACTGAAGCAAAACTTTAAGGGTTGTAATAAAAAATAAAAGAAAATTTAAATTAAATTAAATTAAAAACGATAAAAGTGCAGAAGGACTTAGAGAGTAATTAGACCCCTTTAACAAAACACGCGGATCTTCCCCGGGTCGGGTCACACGCGTGCGATTCATGCCTCTAAACGACGTCGTTTTGTGCTTATTGAATTAAGCGAAAACGGCGTCGTTCCTTGAGTGCTATAAAAACCAACAAAAACAGCCTAAAAATCATTTTAAAACCAATCTTAAAAAAAAAAAACAAAAAAAGTAGCCCAGAATGCTCTCCCCTCCTCGGCCTGAGCTCCGGCGACGATCATCGGCCCACCGCCTCATGCGCCCCACGCGCCGCCGTACACAGCGGTCGGAAGGTAAAAAGCCTGCCTTTTTCAGGCGAATCACAGGTAATCTCTTTCCTTTATTTTTATGCCGTTAATATTTGTGAAAAAGAAACGATTTGTATGTATATATTCAACAACAAAAAAAAGATAAAATAATATATAAAAAATCAAAATAAGAAATAAAAAATAATCACCTTTCTTTGGTAAAAAAAACTGTTTTTGTATATATTTCGTGTAGTATGCGTGTGTTTTACAGATTTCCACAGGGTTTTTATAGCCCGAAAAAGAATCAAATACAATAAATGTGTTATATTTTGCCATATTTGCCTTCCTTTGCTGTGTTTTTTCTTTCCTTTTGCAGCACGAGGATGACAACGGTGGAGGATGCTCCGATTGCGGCGTGCCATGGGGACCGCGCTAGGCACTTGCGGCGCCCTAGGGTTTCAGATACCCTAGGGTTTTTGAATTTGCTAATGGTTTTGGGCCTTTCGGGCCTGGTCGTAACTGGGTCTATGGGGTAGGCTTAGGGTTTGGGTTGAGGGTGTAATTGGGCCACGGGTATTGGACAGTGGTTAGTTGGGCTAGCTGTAGTTTAGTTGTTGTAATTGAGCTGCTGGTGTTTATTTTGATTTGGGCTAAAAAAAACAGTAATATGACATTTTATTTTTTGTTTATTTTCTATTTGTATAGCCCGGGCAAATTGGGCCTATAACATATAAAGTAGTAGATATTATTTTGAGGGTAATTTTGTCTTTTCATATAAAATCTAGAAAAATATTTACCGAGGATTAGATTTTAACCCAAAATATTATTACTTTTAATACCTCAAATTTACCATTTCAATCAAAACTATATTTAGTTGTTACATCAAAATTTCTTAATTTGGTTACATAAAATTTTTACCCATAATCTAGTATTGTCTATTTTGTAAAAGTACTTTGAAAAAACTTTTAAATCAACGAGTATAACATTTTTAACTAATGAAAAGGATAATTTGTAACTTAAAACCCTTAATATTAATTAATTTAACTTTTTAACTAATAAAAACTAATATTAATTAACTTTTACTATTTTTATGATTTAGTCATTTTTTCCTAATTAACCATCCAATCATTAGGTAAAGGTGGTATGAGATGGTCCAGCTTCCATGATGCGTTGGGTTGCTTGGTTTTCCCGAGCCAAATGTGGGCTCGGTGTCTCGAATTTTTGATGATTCATTTGATTTACACTTACGTTATGGACTTTCACTTCATAAGTTAGGTAAAGGTCATCGGTTGAATCTGAATCATCATCAACAGAAACAACATACTAGTTTGCAAATTCGGATCTAGTGGTTGACACCAATGTTGTGGCTTGCTTAAACAAATGATTTTCTACTGTATGTTTAGCTTAGGGCTTATGTTCCTGTATACTGGGGCCATTTTGTTGTCCTTTAAGTATACATATCAATAAATGAATGCCATCGAAAAATATAGTAAGGTAATGTCGAATCACTATAATATTTAATAAAGGTTGTACATTAAAGTTCTATTCTAAAACAAAATTTAATTTATACGATTAAAATCTGTCATAGGTAGATGTATTTTTTATAAATTTAAAATTTAGTCATTAAATTTTTATTTTTAGAAATTTAATCTTTTCTAATTTTTAAATTTAAAATTTGGGTCTAATTATAATGTTGTTAAATTTTTTTAAAAAAAATTTTTGTTATGATATTTTAAAATAGAAAAGAATATTTATTTGGCAGCCATGTAACTAAAACACTGATATTATAATGAACTTGAATTTAACAAAATAAATTTGACAGTGTTAACAGTTATGTCTAAATTTTAAAATATGAAACGTAAATGGACTAAATTTTTAAAAATAAAAGTACATAAGTTAAATTTTAAATTTATGAAAAATATAAAGACTTACTGCCTATTTTAATCAATTTAAGAGCTTAAAAATATCGTTTGATATTTGTTTATCCATGATTATATTTAAAGGGGGCCTTTGAAACTTAACATTGTTAGGTAAAACTCACATTATCTAATACTTAAAATCTGAAATAAAAGAATCACAACCATAGCCATTTCTACCTTTCTTGCCGTCAAGGGAACGATTATGAATACAATATTGTGAATGGATGATCCAGTTGTCTTGGCCGCGGGGTAAATCTTATTTTAATAGAATATAAAGCTAGTGAGACATTAGAATTTAGTTTCAAAAATTTGGATAGATATTGATTTTTATATTATTTTAATATAAAAATAAATATTTATATATCAATTATTATAAATAAACTTCATTTTCGAGAAGGGTAACTCTGAGACTTAAATATGAACAATAAAACGAACATAGAGAATGTCAAAAAACTATATATTAATCTTGAAATTTTAAATGTTATTACAATGTATTTTTTTTTCTCTTAATATTATAAAATAATACAAACATTTAATGTAATGGTAAAATATATTGCACTCGCTAAAAAAAAACATATATTCAAACCTTAAAGACAATATTATTAAAAAAATTTTGAATACAATAATAAAACAGATATAAAGCATTAAAAAAACATATCGACATAATATTATAAATAAATTATTATTTTACTACTATACATGAGAAAGAAAACTTAGGGTGAGTTTGGATGGGCGATTGGGTGCGGTGCGGTGCGTTTAGCCTACTTTTTATCTCACACTATAGTGTCGTTACAGTATCTAATCTCACCGCCACTGTTGTTTTTACACTAACCATAAATAAAGGTACCGCCCATCTAAACTCACACCTAATTAGATTACCAGAAATACACAGCTTATGAATTGATGCTATAATTTTGAGAATGCAGTGAATACCTTTATTAGTCATTTTCAATCTTCCTTGTGCTAACGTGGTAGGTATACCGAACACAAGATAATACAAATTTGATTTTGATACCTAACTAAACTTATTCATATTTATGGAGATGGCCAAAATCGGAAACGGATCTTATTTGAAGAGTTTCAGGAACCAAGTGTATCTTTGGACTTTTCTATGACACTATGTTTAAAACGATTATGATCCATTCCCAAGTTTACGACTATTTTCTTTTTAATTTCTTTACCATTTTTAAAAACAAATAAAATCCGCTTACCAAATTTTAAAAAGAATTATAAATTATTTACTTAATTACGTAATACATAAGCATTTTGAAAGGAGAAACCAACACAGTATAATGATAACTTTCTTTATTTTAGTTGTTGCAAATTGTCATCCTACTATTACCATTTTTACACTATTTTATCCAAGTATCCTCAAAAAAATAAATATTTCTACTATTTGAAAAATTATAATGCCAATGACTTGAAATCTACTTGTCATCGTCCTCCATCATTCCTTAATCATGCTTTAATAATTGCCCTATTTAATAAAAAATGATATTTTTTGGTGCCGACACTGTAGTGGCCAACATCTATATGTATTTTTTTTAAAATACCTTTAAACAATATGGGTATTCTACGATTTGAAAACAAAAAGAACAAACATAATATTTTAATAGGTGCCGGCGTTGAAGTGGCCAACACCGGTTCAAAACTTTAGAAAAATGATTTTTTTTTTTGTTTATTTGGTGCTGATGTTGAAATGATAGGCATCGGTTCAAAATAAAAAAAATGAATTGAGGAAGAAGAGAACTGCACTCCGATTGTATCAATTGGTCCAATGGACTTCAGCGATGACCGACTGCATAGTGTAGTGAAGAAGGTAGCTAGAGCAAATGGAAAAGGAAGAAGAGAAGCAAAGAAGGAAAAATAAAAAATAAAAATGAAACAAAAACCCGGCCAATTTACCAATAAAAGCCCCTATATTTTTAAATTTACCGAAATGAGCCAGGTGCAAAATTAATTACCAGAATGGGCCAATTTCTACAAAAACACGTCCACGTCAGCGTGTTGTCAAGGGAAAAAGCAGGAAAACGCTTCCTCAAGGAAGCGCTTTGCCTACGTAGACAGAAAACGCTTCCTTGAGGACACGCTTTCTGTCCACGTGGACAAAGCGCTTCCTTGAGGAAGCATTTTTCCCTTTTTTTAGGGTTAGGGTTTTCTGCAATTAGGGTTAGGGTTTTGGGAGTTTTGTGTTTTTAAATTTGAGGGTTTTAAGGAAAAATTAAATAAATTAGGGTTTAGGATTTCTTAATTAAATTAATTATAAATTCTAAAAAATTAGATTATGGTTTAGTGTTTATGGTTTTTAAGGAAAAAATCAAATAAATTAGGGTTTAGGGTTACTTAAGTAAATTAATTATAAATTAAAAAAAATAGATTAGGGTTTTAAGATTTAGGGTATTAGGGTATTTAACGAAAAAATCAAATAAATTAGGGTTTGGGGTTACTTAATTAAATTATTTATTAATTTAAAAAGGCTCCACGTGGACGCTCTTTTGTTACTGTAGTTTTTGGAAAAATAATTTTAAGACGTTTCTGAGTAAATAGTGTCAAAAACTTCAAGTAGGATGCATTGTCAGCAAAAGTACTGAAAGAAGCTCCCACGTGGATGCTCTTTTTCTATATTATTTTCTAAAAAAATAATTTTGAGAAGACGTTTCTGAGCAAATAGTGTAAAAAACGCCTCAAGCAGGATGCATTGTCAGCAAAAGTACTGAAAGAAGCTCCCACGTGGACACTCTTTTGCTACAGTAGTTTCTGAAAAAATAATTTTGAGAAGATGTTTCTGAGCAAATAGTGTCAAAAACGCTTTAAGCAGGATGCAATGTCAGCAAAAGTACTGAAAGAAGCTCCCGCTTGGACGCTCTTTTGCTCCAGTAATTTCTGAAAAAATAATTTTGAGAAGATGTTTCTAAGCAAATAGTGTCAAAAAACGCTTCAAGTAGGATGCAATGTTAGCAAAAATACTGAAAGAAGCTCCCACGTGGACGGTCTTTTGCTACAGTAGTTCCTATTTCTCCTGAGGCTATAAATGAGCCAAATTTTTTTCTCAGGTTGAATAACTTACAGCAAAAAAAAATAGAGAGTCTAAGAAGGATAAAAATTGAAGATGAGTGAACGTATTAGTGCTGTTATTTACTATGATGGTGAGGTTCGTCACACCGAGAACGGTGTTGTTTTTTTATCGGAGAATACAACGCGACTGGTTACAATTACTATTGTCTTATTCAAAAGAATTTCTATTTTATTAAAAATATAAGACTAAATTACAATTACTTTATTCAAAACAACCTTGTATTTAATTACATTAAATAATATAAAAATATTCAAAATATTACCTTATTCAAAAGAATTTTTATTTTATTAAAAATATAAGACTAAATTACAATTACTTTATTCAAAGCAACCTTTTATTTTATTACATTAAATAATATAAAAATATTCAAAATGTTTGTACAAATATATTAAAATAAAATCAATGTCCGTGCCGGTCGGATTCAGTGCCACATGGAGGTCGTCGACGGTTACGCGCTGGATTCCTCCTTTGTCCAGCTTCCGGCGGGGGTTGTGGTTGCTCCGGCTGGGATTCTGGTTCCTCCGGCAGGGGATCTGGTTGTGGATATTGGTAGGATGACCCACCTTGATAGAATAGTGACTGCGGAGGTGTTTACATCATCAATGGCGAAGGTGTTTGAAACTCATAAGGTGATGGGGATTGGAAAAAAGAAGAGCTCCCCGATGGCCCCTCATGCGATCCCTCGTGCGACGGCAGCTTATAGATCGGTGGTCCACTCGGAGTAATCGAAAATAGAGATGAACCGGGCCATGCATTCCAACCTGCCATAGGACTAAAAAAGGAAACATATACGGGTTAGGATATATAAAAGGGCTAGGATACGCACCTAGCATCATCTGAAAAGGCTGTACTGTGGGTGTCGTCGGTTGAAGTGTTGGGCCCGATGACTGTGGGGGTGCTGTTGCTGGGCTTGGTGATTGTATCGGCGCTGTTGATAGGCCAGGTGATTGTGTGGGCGTTGTTAATGGGCCTGCGTCGTCGTCCCTTTTCTTGGATTTAAAGGGCCACGTCGTTTCCTTTGGACACGCAATTGTCGCCACCTCTCCTCTTCCGACAATAAATATGGCTTGCCATGGATCCTAAATCATGGCATGTATTCCAGCACGCACGCTAACTCTGGAACAATAATCGGTTCCCGAGTAGGTATATAATCATACCAATCTTCCCACATTTGGATAAAATGTGACCAGAATCTCGGCCAATTCGTATGCAATTACCGTAAGTCGATTTTGTGATGATCATCCAACACCTTAGATACCACGAGAATCAGTTGTCAGAATCCAAATTGCCGTAATACTCTGTTTGACTGGTGCATCTCTACGATCGTAAAGTTTACCAATGGGACCTTCACATGCCAAGCGTTCGGATTTTGCAAGTATTCATCCGGAATTACTGCCCGAATTGCCGGATCCTCGTGTGGTGCCCATTGAAACTATATGAAAATGATGGAAATATTAGTTATATACATAATATTAAATACTAAATACTAAATACTAAATACTAAATACGAATCGACTATTTTATTATGTATGTATATCTATTTTTTTAATACTTACTTGTGCTTCCGACCGTGGTCTAATAGAAGTCGTATATCTTCAAGAGAGGTAGGTAATCCAACATAACTTGCCGAATGGTTCCACCTAATTAAATAAATTTTTAACATACGATTATATTTTAAATCTACGTAATAATTGTAAAATCTAATATAAAATTTACCTCGTTATGAGTGGGAATGTATATGGGTGGTCCACTCGATGACGTAAAAATGGAAAGCGAAACCGTGCCCATGATTGCAGTAGTGATAGGCAACCTCTGATTTTCACTTTATTTTGTCGCGTCGCCCCACACATCTCCCGATACAGTGTTGCCAACATGGTAAACCCCCAACTAAATTCACCAGCTGCTTTAAAATCAACGAGTTTCAGAAACCATCTTAGATGTACAAGGTTTCGTGACAAGTCCAGCATCAGATAACCGCCAATTATCTCAAAAATATATGCCTGAGCATATCGTATTCTTTCTAGTTCTGTAGAATCATCATCCGGCTCCGGGAATGTGTCTCGTAACTAGCCCATCTTGATCCGACCTCCATTAATATTATCTGGAATAGCACCCAAAAGCTTGTAGCATACCGCTCCCTAATCAGCAGAATGAAAGGACCCAGTGACTGCGTCCCCGTCCACTGGCAATCCCAATTGCAAATGCACGTCTTCCAAAGTGATAGTACACTCTCTACATGGAAGATGGAATGTGTGCATCTTAGGTCTCCACCTCTCTATTAACGCACTAATGAGTTTCGGGTCCAACTTGTACCCCCGGCCTATCATTGCCACGTGCTAAAAACTCGCTTCCCGCAGGTAATTCTCTATCAACGGTGATGGAAGACCAGCCATATTACAGATATAGCATTGCAATATCTGATCTATAGACTTTTATAAGAAATAATAAAATAAAAATTATTTAAAATTGCATAAATGAAAAAATCTAAAATAATATTTAAAAATTAAATTTAGCACTTACCATTTTCATTTGTTCTACGGATATGTGTTTATCATCGAGACGAATTAATTCTCTGGCCATTGCTAACACGATCAAATTTTTTATTTAAAAAAATAAATTTAGAAAAAATAAAATTAGAGCTTTTTTGAAAAAATTAACGAGAGTTTTGAGAGAAATTTGAGAGAAATTTAAGAGAAATTTGAGAGATTTGAGAGAATTTTGAGAGAATATTGAAAGATTGAAGATGGAAAGGATTTAAGTGTGAAAAAAATGAAAGGGGTGGGGGGTTTTTATAGTTTTTTTTTTTTACCGTTGGGGGGTTACCAACGGTAAAAAAAGTAGCCGTTGGTACTGTTCATGCACGGGGAAAACGCTTCCTCAAGGAAGCGCTTTGTTCACGTGGACAGAAAGCCCGCCCTTAGGGAAGCGTTTCTGTCCACGTGGACAAAGCGCTTCCTTTTGGAAGTTTTTTCCTGCTTTATCCCCTGACAATGCGCTGACGTGGATGCGTTGTTGGGAGAAATGGTCCATTCCAGTAATTAATTTTTCACCTGGCCCATTTCAATAAATTTAAAAATAAAGGGGCTTTTATTAGTAATTTACCCCAAAAACCCATCCATTATTAAGGAGAGAGAGGAGATGAGATTGAATAAAAGAGAATCTCTTACCATTACCAATGAAATAACATCATGGCCCTAATTACTTTATTATTATGAAACTAATCAAGAAAAAATACAAAATAATTAAAATAAAAATTAATGTATCATACCTGCTAGTATCAAAACTTTTGAAAAGAATCATTCTTAATCTTATAGTAATAAGAAAGAACCAAAACAATAAAAAAAGAAAACAAAATAAAAAGAAAAACACTTGCTTGATCTGATTGTATTAAAATTCAATGCAACCTTTTAAAATATGAGGTATTAATTGAAAATAATGAAATTTGGAATTAGACGGGAGCTAACATCTAAGTTTAAATATTTTAAATGCCAAGGGGTTTAAAATGTATTGAATGAAATTTTTATTTTTTAGAAATATTTAATTGAATGTTAATTATCAATTATTTAATAAAGAATATCATGATATTTAATTGAATGTTAAAATGATTGGGAAGTGAACTTTAGGTATATTTGGCGAGGAAGCAATAACATAGCTGATTGTTTAGCTAAGACAACAATAGGGAAAATTAATCAAGTTGTTCGATTCTCTAAGCCACCTCAACAGATTTTACGGCTGTTAGAAGAAGACAATCATGATCATCTAGTTGAAGGAACCACTGTTTGTGGACATTCCTAATTATTAGGAGTGTTTTTTCTTTTTAACCAAAAATAAAAAATAAAAATAAAATCCCCAACGTTTGGTGTTAGTGGGAGCGATTGCATTATTGTTATTTCAAAATTTATTTGGTGGAACATTAATGTTAAAATTTGTTTGGTGGATCATTAATGTTAAAACTTGTTATTTTTTTGGTAACGGTAAGAGTTTTATCTTTTATTGAACTTTTATCTCATATCCTCTCTCTTCTCAGTAACGATTACAAATGGGTTTTAGTTTCTTTTTTATTTTTTATTTTTCATTCTTTCTTTCTCTTTTTTTTCTCCATTTCCTTTTCTTTCTCCATTTGTTCTAGTCGCCACTTTCACTCCACTATGAAGTTAGTCATCGCTAATATCTATTGGGCCAACTGATACAATTGGAGTGCAACTCTCTTCCTCATCAATCTATTTTTTTTTTTTTGAATCGATACTCGCCACTTCAACACTAGCACCAAAAAACAAAAAAATCATTTTTTTTTAATTTTGAATCGGTATCTGCCACTTCCATACTAGCACCAAAAAATAAAAAATTATTTTTTAAAAGTTTTGAATTAGTGTCGGCCACTTCAACATCGGCACAAAAAAAATAAAAAATCATTTTTTTTAAGTTTTGAACTGGTGTCAACCACTTCAACGTTGGCATTTATTAACATATTATCCTTTTCTTTTTTTTTTCTTTTTCTTTTTAAATCATAGAATATCCATATTTTTTAAGGTATTTTGAAAAAATACATATGGGTGCCGGCCATTACAGTGACGACACAAAAAATATTATTTTTTATTGGACATGGCAATCATTAAGGCATGATTAGGGAATGATGGAGGGTGGTGTTGGCACCGTCCGACACTAAGATTTCAGGTTATTTTCATCATCGTTTTTCAAACAAGGTTATTTTTGTAAATATTTACTTTTTGAGGTTAGTTGGGTAAAATATCCCCGTTTTTAATTAAACTATAAAAATATTCATTCAACTATGCATTTGGTTTTATTTTATCACTTAATTATTATTATTTTTTTCAATTTAATCACTAAATTAATTATTTTAGTATTTTTTTTCATTAGTTATCATTAAGGGACTAATGAAAAGCTAATATAGGTCTTCTTCTTTTTTTTATCTAATAATAAATTTAGCTCTTCAATATTTATACATTTTATCAGTTTGATATTAAATCTAAAAATTCAACAAATTTAGCCCTCAATATTTACAAAACTTACCATTTTAATTTGAATTCTAAAAATTTAATAAATTTAGCCTTCAACATTTACAAAATTTGTCAATTTAATATTAATTCTAAAAATTTAAAAAAATTAAAGGAAAATTAATTTTTTTAAATATTATTTAATATTCCTTAACGTACCCCAGAATACATTGAATAAGAAGAATATTTAACATCATTCATATTGTGCTCATTTTATATTAATGTCTCATGTGTGAATATGGTAAAAAATCAAGTTGGTTTAAATTCAACTATAAAATATTGTATTTCAGATTAATATCATACTATTTATTTAAATTCCTCTAAAAATTAATTATTTTTAAAGGGTTAAATATAAAATTGGTATTCGAAATTTTCCATTTCTATCATATTGGTACCCAAACTTTTTTTCTATCCATTAAATCAATAGCTAAATCTAACGCTATTAAGTCCAGGACAAGTGCCAAAATAAGATTGTTACATGTGGTATAAATGACGTCATGAAGATGTTATAATAAAAAATATTAAAAATTAATAAAAATATTTTTTAAAAAAATATTTCTTTTCTTTTCTTTTTTTTTTAGGTGACGTTTCTTCTTCTCAATTTTCTTTTTTTTTTTTTCTATATTTTTCTTGGTTAGCATTCTTCTTCCCAATTTCCTTTTCTCTTCTTTTCTCTATTAAACACGTTTGCTTTCAATGGCTGATTTCAATTTCTGTCCTTCACCTTCTACTCCTGTTGTTGTTGTTTCTTTGTTCAACATAGAAGGTACTGAGTTTGATTCTCGGACATGGAGGAAGCAAGTTCAAATTTAGGCTACAAAGATTTAGATTACCCAATAGAATCGAAATGAAGAACTTGTTATTGAAACTCAATAGTTAATAAAGTTTTTGGGGAGTTGAATTTTTTTCTATTTATTTCCTGAAAAAATATGAGAAAAAACAAAAAAAAAAATGGGGTTCGTTTCTTTTTGTTTAAATTGCCTTCTTTTTAGCTTCTAAGTCTTCGATTTATCTCTGTTTTATATTTCGAGTCTTGGGTTCATCTTCTTTTTTGGATTTTCTCTTTCAAGTTTTTTTTCACTTTTTCAATTTCTGGGTAGTTGGATTTTTTCTATTTGTTTCCTGGGAAAATATGAGAAAGAACAAAAAAAATGGTAGATGCAAGCAGCTCCATTGAATTTTTATCCTTACTTTATAAGTTTATAAGGATTTAAAGCTTTTTATTTAAGAATTTAACGTCAACCCTATTTGTTTAACCAGGATTAAGCTTATCTACCCCATTAATACTCTTCTTTTTTGCCATGTTTACAGGCTCATCAACACTCAAGCTATCCTTTTTTTTTGTATGGGTAATGTTTTTGTTTGAGATTGTGATATGATTTTGAGTTGTTGGGGGTTCTTAGAAGTTATGAAGGGATTGTATGCAAAGAAACATACAAAGATGAATAAAAACGAACAAGAATCATATCCAAATGAGAAAGTTGGTCAGAGATCTGAATCAGATGAGCAAAATAAGGTGAATTTACTTTAAAATGCCTATATTATATCTTATCTTTAATTTAGATCTCTATTATATATGTTTAAAATATTGAACCATCTATAGTTGAACAAACATGAAAGGTAGAGAGTCAAGATTAGAGATGAGCATGAGCCGAGCCGGGTTCGAGCAGGGCTCAACTAAAAATTTAAGCCCATTTGCTAGGCCTAGGCCCGACTTGACTCGAAAAATGGGCCTAAAATTTGCCCAAGCCCGACCCGGATAAAAATGCTAAAACTCAGGCCCGACCTAGCCCACCCACATTAATTTTTATATTATTTTTATATAATTATAAAAATATATATAATACATCAAAAATACTAAAAACATCAAAATAAATATTTCCCAACAAATTGAAAATAAATTATAAAAAATATATATACTTAAATAACACTAAGATAGATGCAACTTAACAAGCAAATCTCTCTAAAATAATATCAAAATTAACAAATATCTTTAAAATAATAACAAAATTAACAATAAAATAAGTTTTATACAATATCCCAGCAATAGCAACAAAATAGTAGCAACATAATAGTAAAATGATAGCAAAATAAGGAGAAAACAACAAGAAAATAATATTAAAAAAAAAAGAGCAGATTTTTTTGTCCTTTAGTGAATTCGGGTTGGGCCTGGCCAAAAATGCCTTACTCGAGACCCGGCCCATTTTTTAAACGGGCCTTAATTTTTTGTCCAAACCCATTTTTCAAGCCTATATTTTTGCCCAAACACTTCCACATTTTGGACGGGCCTTCGGACCAGGCTATGATCTAGTCTAAATAAGATCAACAACGTAAAGCAACTCTAGTTCTAGATCAAAGACATGGCAACCTTCATTACAAAGCATCTGGTGTAGTAAGCTAAAGAATGTTTGGTATTTTTGCACATCAATGGCTACATAAGAGACCCAAGCTTCTTTTTTCAACCTATAAAAAATCAAATACAGTTTCTCTCACTTTAGGATTGAAAACGAAACACAAAGACAAAGAAAACAAAACAATTGGTGAAAGGAAAAAAAAATGAAATAGATTGAAGAGAGGTAGAAGATGAAGAGGTTAGATAGAGATGGTGAAAGGAAAAAACGAAAAAAAAAAAAGAAAAAGAAAAAAGTTGCAGCAACCAAAAGGTAGAAAAAGATGATGGGGAAAGGACATTTCAAAGGAAAAAAATAAAGGAAAAAAAATAAATGAATGGGTTTTAAAAAATATAAAATAAATGGAAAATAATTAAAAGAGAACAACTTTTCAGGTCAAATAGAGTGACACATGGTAGCGCATGAGCGGTTAGCGTTGCCACGTCAGTAAAAATTTAATGTCGTTAGGCTTAGGTACCAATATAATGGACTGAAAAAAGTTTGGATACCAATCTAGGAAAAAAATCATAAGTGTCAATCTGAGAAAAGTGGATAAGTTATGTTACCAATTTTATATTTAGCCATTTTTTTAAACTATTAAAAAATAATTATTTTAAATTTTTTCTTATTTTAAAAATGCACAGAGACCTAAATTTCGAGTAGAGAAAACAATGTAGCGTGGAATCTTTCATGAAATGAAAAACTCGGAGAAAATATTCTTTTTTTGGCTTTTTTTTCACTTGTCATCAGTGAATTCCAAGCTTGATTTCTTTTTGAAAATTTGATATATATATATATGTGTGTGTGTGTGTGTGACTGAATGAGGGAAATATGTCGAAAATTAAAAATATTTGGCTATTAGGCCTTTTTATTTAAAGTTAGGGAAATAGTCTATTTTTAGAGAGTGTGTGTGAAAGGATGTGCTTTCCTCCAATAGTAAATTCCCAATGGTCAAATTTCAAATTCGGCCAACGGTAAAATTATAAATGGCCCAACGAGAACTTTTTTCCTATATATACCTAAGCCATTTTCCACTCGTTTCACTCAAATCCAATTCTTCCAATGCTCTCTAAACTGTCTATTCTCTCAAGATTAGTTCCAAATTTTCCAATAAATTTGTATAAAAATATTCTAGTTTTACTTTATTACTTCATAAATTATTCATTTTGATCAATATTTCTTGAATGATAAGTTCTCTTATTCGTTTCGACGGCAAGCACATTTTCGTTGCGCTATCGACAATGGTAAGGAAAATTTTTTATTTCCATTAATTTTAATTAAGTTAATTTTTAAGTTTTTAAATTTTTTAAAATATTTTATTGATATAAATAGGCAGATGATAGGGTTTTGAAGGGGTCCATATACAATTTATCCAAGAGAGCACCCAGTGAAATTCATCGTCATTTGTAAGATGCGGGGTTCTTACATGCATCTTGTATGCTTGGGAGTTGTAAATTGGATCTTACACTTATTAACGCGTTGGTGGAAAGATGAAGACTCGAGACACATATATTCCATCTTCCACGCGGTGAATGTACAATCACATCCGAGGACATAGTTTTACAACTCGATTAACCAATGGATGGGTCAGTCGTTTTGGGGATAGTGGTTGTTCCCAGTTAGGAGGACCTTTGCGAGACATTTTTAGAGAAGGTACCGAACAAATTCCAAGGTGGTTAGATAGAGATGAAATGGTTGAAAGATAATTTTGATAAACTTGATAACGATGCATCTTCCATCGAAAAAGAACAATACACCCAAGCATTCATCTTGAGGTTAATCGGGGGCATTCTAATGCCTGATAAATCTCAAAATTTGGTACACATAAGGTGGCTACTACATCTAGTCGACTTTTAAAGAATGCTGTAACACCCCAAACTCGGCCTAGATATTATGGCTGATTCTAGCAATGTCACATGAGAGTGTTTTTGGAAACTGATTCAAATATAAAAACTTGCTCAGTTTATTATCTTTTTCTTAGTCGGAAAATATGTATTAACTAATTTGCTTGAAAACATTTCTTTTACGCGGAAGCATTAAAATCGTTCATGCATACGAAAACCTTAAGTTTAAAAAAATGCATTTTGATGTGTCATAGATTATAAATCAATAATAACAATTAAAAATTCCTAAAGTAAAACCAAAATAGTCCCGCAGTCCAGAAAATTACATCAAAAATTCCCAAAGGTAGTAAATGGAGCAGTAAGTAATAAAGTCTTAAACCGAAATGTGAATAGTATGGTCATCGTCGAGCCCTCCGATGCACCGATCCATCTATTGTTGGGGATTACCTTACAGATAAAACAAATAAAGGGGTGAGTTTTCGCAACTCAGCGTGTACATCCCCACAATTCAACATGTAAACTGTCAGATAACATAATACAATCTCATTTCGGGCCTGAACCTTTTACAGATAGGGTGTGGGCCTTAGCCCACTCAGAAACAGAATAAGATACAGACTTAGGGTCTTAGCCCATCATAAATATCGCATGCATATCAGATCAGAAACAGAAACATGCCCACCAACCCTGTACACCATCTTCGTCTAACCCTACACACCATATGGGGATAAAATCAACCCACTCAGCCTTACACACCAAATATAGGGATAAAATCAACCCATCTAGCCTTACACACCATAAGGTACCGTGATACGACACATATTAGAAATATGCAGCATAGCTGCCAGATAACAGACTTAAAAACCTTCCAAATACTTCCTTCACTTTATCAATAACCCCACCCCAATGCAATGCAACATACATAAATGGCATGTGATAATGCAGATAAACAGATCATACATACGTATTCAGAACAGTATCAATACACATGCTAAGTAAAACATGCTAACACATATGTCTTAATATCATATCACAGAATAGGGGTCTAAGTAACGCTTACCAACCCTACGATAGGTCACAGTCGACTTGGGCAACCCGTGCAACCTTACAGATCATATAAAAGAATTGGGCTCACACGCCCGTGTGGCCTGCCTATGTGGCTCACATGCACGTGTGGCCTGCCTGTGTGGCCCACATGCACGTGTGGCCTGCCTGTGTGGCATTGGCTGTATGGATCACACGGCCTAGCCCAAAATTCCACACGCCCGTGTGGCCCACACAGCCCAATTGGCTGAGCCCGTGTCTAGCACACGGCCTCACTGGCCTCATACAGCCATGTCCGTCGCATCTGTGTCGCGCACATATGGCCTAATTCATCACTCACACGGTCGTGTCTCGCTACACAGCTCCACACAAGCAGTCTACACGCTCATGTGGCGTTGACAGTAGGCTTTCAGCTTTCACTGAATTTTAATTTCTGTGCAATTAGAGTACACACCTAGTTTATTTTTGACGTTAACGCTATCCCGAGCACTTAAGACCGACAGCGACCCGAGTCCTAAGCTTCAATCCAACAACAATACTGAACAGGTAATGCCCTTAGCCAACGAATAAGAACGAACATCAAAAGAGGAAGAGGAAGGGGAGAAGACTACCAAAAAAAGAAGGCGAAGAAAGAAAAGAAATGACAGAAACTTAGGGAAAGAAAGAAAAAACAAAGTTTGAAAGTAATCGAAATATGTTTACTAATTATTCTGATAACCACTCCCCTAAAATTTCCTCAGATTTCTCTACACAACTCCCCACTAAAATCCACTACTCAGAATCCCATTTTACTTAAACACTTACATAGCTTCCAGCAAAAACAATTCCCTTGCTCACACAAGGACTCGAACACAGGACCTCTAATACACCAACATCCACTTAACCACTAGACCAACAGGCTCATTCTGATATACCTTTACAAGCAATTAAACTTAAGCCTTACTACCAAAGATAAGGCTTTATTCAATAAAAACCCAAAATTTAGCCCAAGTAATGACTTGAACTTGGGATCTCCCCAACACACCTAGAGCACATAACCACTAAAGCAGATAGATATTTGTGTCAAATTAATGTAGAAACATATTTAGATATTTTCCATACTAAAAATTCACAAAAGCCGGAATTAAGGGAAATTTTGAGGCGTTAAAACTCTACCCCTAAAAGAAAATTTCGTCCTCGAAATTTTACCTGATCAGAAAAGGTGAGGATACTGCTGCTGCATCGAATCCTCTGGCTCCCAAGTAGCCTCATCAATGCTATGATTCCACCACAACACCTTCACTAAATGGATAGATTTTTTTCGTAGAACCTTAACATTGCGATCCAAAATCTTAATCGGCTCCTTGAATTTAGATCTGGTCCAATCTTAATCTTTTCCACAGGTACAATGTGCGTGGGATCAGAGCGGTAACATCTCAACATCAAGACATGGAACATATCGTGAATACGATCTAACTCTGGAGGTAGCTCTAACTGCTATGCTACTGGCCCCACTCGCTTCAGAATTCGGTACGGCTGAATAAACCGAGAGCTCAGTTTGCCCTTGTGACCAAACATCAGAACTTTTTTCTATGGGGAGACCTTAAGGAAAACCAAGTCCCCCACAGAATGCTTGATGTCCTTTCTCGTGAAATTAGCATAAGACTTCTGTCTATCAAAAGCCGCTTTCAATCATTCTCGAATCAAACAGACCTTGTCTTCAGTATAAGAAACCAACTCTGGACAAAGAACATGCCGCTCACCCAACTCAGTCCAGCACAAGGGAGTGCGACACTTTCGACCATACAGTGCCTCGTAAGGTGTTATCTGTATACTAGACTAATAGCTATTGCTGTAAGTGAATTCTGCTAAAGGAAAGTACTCCTCTTAATTGCCTCAAAAATCAATCACATAGCTCCTCAACATGTCCTCTAATATCTAGATCACCCTATTTGATTGTCCATCTATCTGAGGATAGAAAACAATATTGAAGTCTAATCTCGAACCCAAAGCCTCGTGAAGCTTCTACCAAAACCGTGACGTGAATCGAGGATCCCTATCGGAGATGATCGAGATAGGAATCCTATGAAGTCTCACTATTTCTGATATGTAGAGTTTAGTCAGTTTTTACAGGGAGAAGTCTGCCCTGATCGGAATGAAATGCGCAGACTTGGTCAATCGATCCATGATGACCCATACAGAATCCTTCTTAGTTGGTGTTAGAGGAAACCTACTAATAAAGTCCATCGTTACTCACTTCCGTTTACACATCGGTATTCTAACCAGCTGCAGGAAACACGAAGGCAACTGATGCTCAGCTTTAACCTGCTGACAAGTCAGACAGCGAGCAACAAAGTCGGACACCTCACGCTTCAACCCTGGCCATCAATACAATTCTCAGAGATATCTATACATTTTGTTCCCACCAGGATGCATAGCATAAGGGCTACTATACGCTTCCCTCAGAGTCGACTGTATCAAGTCCTCGTCATTCGGTACACAAATCTGACCCTAGAAGCACAATACCCCATCACTGCTAATCCCAAAATCTGTTATGGTACCATTTTTAACTTGTCGGAACCTCAACTCAAGAGACTTATCCCCCATCTATTTAACTCTGATCTGCTCAATCCATGTCAGTTTTACTTCTAGCTCAGCCAATAGACTCCCATCGTCGAAAAGGCTCAGTCGAGTGAACATCGCCCTCAGATCGGTCACAGCCCTACGACTTAACGCATCAGCCACCACATTGGCCTTTCTAGGATGGTATTTAATGCTGCAGTCATAATCCTTAAGCAGTTCAACCCATCATTGTTGCTTAAGGTTTAACTCCTTTTGAGCGAAGAGATACTTGAGGCTCTTGTGATTGGTCTAGATAATACTCTTCTCACCGTAAAGATAATGCCTCTAAATCTTAAAAGCAAAGACTACTATTGCCAACTCCAAATCATGTATCGGATAATTAGTCTTATGAATCTTGAGCTGTCGTGATGCATAAGCAACCACTTTACCATCTTGCATCAGAACATAACCCAAACTCACATGTGACGCATCACTGTATACCACAAAATCCTTACTAGGCTCGGTCTATATCAGAACATGAGCCTAAGTCAACACTGTCTTGAGCTTCTCAAAGCTCTCCTGCTGTGCATTAGTCCAAACGAAGAGGAACTCCCTTCCGCAGCAGCTTAGTCAACAAAGCTGCAATAAAAGAGAACTATTCTATGAATCAACGTTAGTATCTTGCCAACCCCAAAAAGCTACGAATCTCAGATACACTCCACAACTGTTTCTAATCTAATACAGCATCAATCTTATGATGATCAACACAAATCCCCTCAGTAGACACCACATGCCCCAAGAAAGTTACCTCTCGAAGCCAAAACTCACACTTAGAGAACTTCACATACAACTATTTCTCACACAGAGTCTGCAGAACAACCCTGAGATGCCTATCATGCTCATCTTCAGACTTAAAATACACCAGAATGTCGTCAATGAACACTACCACAAACTGATCCAAGTAGGGCTGGAACACACGGTTCATCAAATCCATGAATGCCGCTGGTGCATTGGTCAACCCAAAGGGCATAATTAGAACTCGTAATGTCCATAATGAGTCTTAAATGTTGTCTTATGCACATCAGCCTTCTTTACTCTCAACTGATGATACCCTGACCATAGATCAAACTTGGAGAACACAAAAGCCCTTCTGAACTGTCAAATAGATCATCTATCATTGGAAGTGGGTACTTATTCTTAATCGTAAACTTATTCAATTGGCGATAGTCGATACACATCCTCATTGTATCGTCTTTTTTCTTTACGGATAGAACAGGTGCTCCCCATGGACACCCACTAGGTATAATAAACCCACGATCGAACAGCTCTTATATTTGATCCTTAAGTTTCGTCAACTCCTTAAGTTTCGTCAACTCCTTTAGTGCCATTCGGTAAGGGGCGATAGACACTAGAGCTGTACTAGGAATCAACTCGATCCCAAACTCCACCTTTCGACTCAGAGGCAATCCCGGTAGTTCCTCTGGAAAAACATCTAAAAAGTCTCTCACAGTTCGGATGTCCTTAACCGAAGAGTCTACAGAATTCAAAACACTGATGTAGGCCAAGAATCCCTTACATCCCTTTCTTACTAACCTTTCTGCCATCAATGCAAATATCACATTAGTCAGATAATTTCTTTATTCCCTAATCACGACTACCTCATTATCCTCCTCAGTTCTCAAAACAACTCTCTTTTCAGTATAATCTAGACTCACTCAATGTTTTCACCAACCAGTCCATGCCTAGAATCAAATCAAACTCTCCAAATGAAAGCTCCATCAAATTAGCTAGAAATACAGTCCCTTGGACCTCTAACGGTAAATCTCTAAACAGTTTATCTGATAGACTGCCCTAACGGACTTACCACTATTATCTCACTAGAAATGGTCTCAAACGGAATCCCCAAGGTCTCAGACACAGTACTGGCTACGTAAGAGTGTGTAGAGCCTATGTCTATAAATACAAAGTAAGGTACATTAAAAATTAAAAACGTACCCATGATGACATTCGGAGCATTTCCATCCTCAAGACAATGTGCAGCATAAACCAGTGCATGCTGCATCGCCTCAATCTGTCCAGTACCTCTGCCCGGTGCTCTCTTCCCTCGACCCATACCATTACCACCCCTGGCCTGACCTTGGCCCTTAGGTGGCTACTGAACTACCCTCGGCGGCTGTATAGTCTCATTAACTGGAGCTTGCATCTGATTAACCCTCAGTGGACAATCCTTAACACAGTACTCAGTAACCCACACCTTAAACAAGCTTCAGTAGCCCTCCAACGCTCACCTGAATGGCGTCTATTACAAAGTTGACAAATCCCCACCCTAGCAGGTGTAATAGTAGGCCCAACTCTCACGGGCCCATCAGTCTAGGCCTTTTTCTTAGGCCTCATCCCAGCATTCGAAGGCTCTGAATCCCTCTTAGCCTTACCTTTCTCTCGGTTTTGGCGCTCTGAGCGTTTCAACTTTTTGGCGATCTTCTCATTTTCTATTAGTGTAGAGAAATCCCAATCCCTCTAAGGAGCTATCAGAACCCACAGACTATCTTGAAGACCATCCTCAAACCGAACACAGCACTCATACTTGGTCGCCACTATGCCCCTCGCATAATGGCTCAATCTAAGAAATTTGGCCTCATACTCAAATATCGAACAGTCCCCTTGTGTGAGATTAAGGAACTCACGCCTCCTAGCATCAGTATAACTGGCTTTCACAACTTACTCTGAAAGTCGTCTTAAGCAAGTCCCATGACAGACGATCAGGCTGATTGCCCTCCTTAACTGTGAGCCAGTACTGACATGCCTCATCGTGAAGCAGCGATACAGCCCTCTTAAGCTTCTGTTTATCAGTGAAATCTAAATCATCCATGATATATTCCATGGCCTCCATCTAGTACTCGGCCACATTAGGAGCAACTCCAGCGATGCTCTTGAATAACTCAGCCCCATTGGACCAGAGTAATTCCGTAACCGACCCACGGCCTCCAGATCCAGTGTTGGGTCTAGTGACCCTTTCCAATATCCGTAGCATGGCTTGGGACAGTGCTTAGTCCCCAGCCACACGATCATATGACCTTGTCCCAGTTTCGATAATAGGTAACCGCAGCGTCTTGCTAGTGTCTAGATTTGGAACCGTATCTGATGCGAATGACTCAGCTCGAGCCCCTCTACGGCCTCTACCTCAGCCTCTAGTACCCCGTCCACAAGTACTGCATTTGCTCATCGTGAATATCGAATTAATCTGTATTAATAATTTTATGCAAATCAGTTTACAGTTCTAATATACTATTAATAGATATTTTATGCAGTACAGTATCAGAAGTTTAAAGTCTGTTATCGCGAGAAAATAGTCTCACTAAAGTTTTCAATCTACACTATCTAAGGTGTTTTTAGTGTAATCCACTACCTATGGCAGTCTCAGAATATATTTTCAAACAGATCAAACAGATTTGCAGTGTATTCTAGGCATGCTTTCAGACAATTCTAATAGAGTTTCAGAAAAACTTACAGGATCGGCGCTGGAGACTTGGTGTACCACTTATTCCAAAACATAATTCAAATCATTTACAAATTATTTCTTAAAATTAAATTTAAACCCAAAACCACAGTCGAGTTTTGCAACCGGACTCTGATACCACTAAATGTAACACCCTAAACCCGGCCTAGACGTTATGGCCGATTTTGGCAATTTCACATGAGAGTGTTTTTGGAAACGATTCAAATATAAAAACTTGCCCAGTTTATTATCTTTTTCTTAGTTGAAAAATATGTACTAACTGATTTGCTTGAAAATATTTCTTTTATGCGGAAGCATTGAAATCTTTCAAGCATACTACAACCTTAAGTTTAGAAAAAACGCATTTTGATGTATCGCAGATTATAAATCAATAATAACAATTTAAAAATTCCCAAAGTAAAACCAACACAGTCCCAAAGTCCAGAAAGTTACATCAAAAATTCTCAAAGGTAGTAAATGAAGTAGTGAGCAATAAAGCCTTAAACCGAAATGTGAATAGAAGTGACCACCATCGAGCCATCTGCTGCACCAATCCATCTATTGTTGGGGATTACCTGACAGATAAAACAAATAAAGGGGTGAGTTTTCGCAACTTAGTGTGTACACCACCATAGTTCAGCATGCATACCGTCAGATAACAGAATATAGTCTCATTTCGGGCTTGAGCCCTTTACAGATATGGTGTGGGCCTTAGCCCACTCAGAAACAGAATCAAATACAAACTTAGGGTCTTAACCCATCATAAATATCACATGCATATCATATCAGAAATAGAAACATGCCCACCAACCCTATACACTATCTTCGTCCAACCCTACACACCATGTAGGGATAAAATTAACCCACCCAGCGCTACACACCAAATATAGGGATAAAATCAACCCAGCCAGTCCTACACACCATAAGGTATCGTGATACGACACATATCAGAAATATGCAGCATAACTGTCAGATAACAGGCTTAAAAGCCTTTCAGATACTTCCTTCACTTCATCAATAACCCCACTCCAATACAATGCAACATACATAAATGACATGCTATAATGCAGATAAACAGATCATACATACGTATTTAGAATAGTATCAATACACATGCTAAGTATAATATACCAACACATATGTCTCAATATCATATCACAGAATAGGGGTCTAAGTAACACTTATTAACCCTACGATAAGTCACAATCGACTTAGACTACCCGTGCAACCTGATAGTTCATATAAGAGAATTGGGCTCATACGCCCATATGGCTTGCCCGTGTGGGCTCATACGCCCCTGTGGCCCATACGGCCCAAACTGGCCTTGGCCATATGGATCACACGGCCTGGCCTGAAATTCTACCACCCGTATGGCCAATTGGCCGAGTTTATGTCTTGCACACGGCCTCGCGGCCTCACACGGCCGTGTTCGTTGCACCCATGTCGCACGCGCACGGCCTGGTTCATCGCTCACACGATCGTGTCTCGCCACACGGGCAATCCACATGCCCGTTCCCGTGTGGCATCAACAGTAAGCTTTCGGCTTTCGTCAAATTTTGATTTCTGTGCAATCAGAGTACACACCTAGTTTATTTTTTATGTTAACGTTATCTCGAACAATTTAAGATCGATAATGACCCAAGTCCTAAGCTTCAATCCCAACAGTAATACTGAACGGTTAATGCCCTTAGCCAACAAATAAGAATGAACGTCGAAAGAGGAAGAGGAAAAGACTACCAAAAATCGGCTGATGCAAGGGAGGTAAAACATCACTATGGCGATGAAATTTTCAAAAAAAAAGGTGTGAAGAGAAAAGAAACAACAGAAACTTGAGGAAAGAAAGAAAAAACAAAATTTGAAAGTAATCATAATAAGTCAACTGATTATTCTGATAACTACTCCCCCACAATCTCCTCAGATTTCTCTACACAACTCCCCACTAAAATCCACTACTCAAAATCCTATTTTACTCAAACACTCACACGGCCTCCAGCAAAAACAATTCTCTTACTCACATAAGGACTCAAACACAGGACCTTTAACACACTAACACTCCACTTAACCACCAAACCAGCAGGCCCATTCTGATGTACATTTACAAACAATTAAACTTAAGCCACACTACCAAAGATAAAGCTTTATTCAAGAAAAACCTAAAATTTAGCCCAAATCTTGACTTGAACTTGGGATCTCCCCAACAAACCCAGAGCACATAACCACTGAAGCAGACAGATATTTGTGTCAAATCAATGCAGAACATATTCAAATATTTTTCCATGCTACAAATTCACATAAGCCAGAATTAAGGGAAATTTTGGGGCGTTACAAATGCGGTCAACTTAGTTAGGGATCAGTTATGTTGGCCACATTGTAACGGGAGTTGTGCCAGGCGACAAAACCAGATAAGATGTCAATTGGTGGTTGTCTGCTCCTGTTGCAGTCATAGGCGTGATGGTGGCTGCCATTTTACGTTCCCGAGTGGACGCCCATTGTACATTCCTACTGGTGACAAAGTAAATTCCATTTGATAATAATATAGTTATTATAGTAAATGTTGTTTATTTATTATAAGTTTGAATTAACATATTGTTTGAGTAGATGGAACCATGGGCCGAGTTATGTGGGACAACCGAAGTAGCTTGAAGATATCTAGATGTTGTTAAATCAACACTTGGAAGCCGATGTTAGTTATTGAATTTTTTTAAAATATTATAATTACGTAATGATTTGGAATTTAATATTTTGTAGATAACCAAATTTATAATTATGCACTACAATTTAAATGGATGCTATACACGGATCTGGCAATCGTAGAATACATCGTGCCCAAATTTTTAGCCAATCAGAGTATATGGCATACAAAGGTGCCAGCGGTTGTTTACGTAACGGTGAAGATGCACGAATCCGATCGAGTGAAGCGACAGTTCGGGTGAAGGCAAAATATTCTGCCGCCATCGCAATACATCAAAGCACTATACAAGCTTGATTTGTAAGGAAAACTAATGAAAATTGGTAGGAATTCCATAAGGAATAGATCGATATTTGGGATAGTAGGAACAATTTCAAACCCATGCGTGAACCTTTTTTTGCACCAGAGATAACAACATCTGCTGAGTACATGTCATGGTTTAAACTTGTCGGGAAACCATATCTATTGTAGGTGGAGACAGGGAGTAGGCAAATTCGTTCGAGGAGGCCACAATGATCACCTCAGAACTGTAGGTTTAGAGCACGTGGCGCGACGGGTTTGTCATCTACTTCAACCCAACTAGGGGCATTGGTGTCTACATCACATCGCAGTTAGTTCTCGCCATATATATTTCTATTCCTTTCACTAACCCCATGTATTTTACACAAGCACTACACTATGCACCACCACAACATCCTGTATCTACACCTCCTCTAGGTTTGTTTTTTCCGGCACCTCCGTCGTCAGCATATTACGCCCTGATGACAATAATGATGTCGACATCAATGACAACGTATCCGCCAACAAATGATTCTCTGATATTATGTACAACCGACTTATGTGACACCATACAATTATCTACCGATAGTGTCATAAACACCTCCACGTCTTTGTTTTATCAATGTGGCTCATCTTCGCAATCACTTTCTCATAGAATGGAGGAGACATGATGGGAGGTTAGGATGACACCACACTCAATCACAAAGGAAGGAGATGAAAATGAAGACGGGGGTCGAGGTGACAATGAAAAGGAGGAGCCAACATCCCAACTTGTACGAAGAAATCCTACTCGCAACCATCAGCCACCGTCTTATGGCACACATTCAGCCCAACAACACCGATGATGTTTTTTCCTTTACTTTTGTGATGTAAATATAATTGATATCAATAAAATAAGGTCTTTTTTTTATATATATTTGTGTTGCAACTCATAATTCACTTTGCTAAATTATAATCTATATTGTATAGAAATTTTTCTTCCATAATTTTTGATATCAAACATTTAATGATAATTTTACAAAATTTTAGAGGTAAATTATTATAATGTAAATCAACTCATAATTTAATAATATTAAATAAACTATACCCAAAAATTAAATTCGATACCTTGAGAGAAAGCCTTAACCTATCCTTATTCGTTATTTCACCATGGCAAACAAAATAGTGAATGAGGTAAAAATTATCTATCACTTAATTTTTATGAAAAATTCAAAGTAAAACATGTAATGTGACCAAATGATCTATGAAGTATACAAAAGAATGAACAAATTTTGTACAAAAAAAAAGACAGAGAATAGATTTGTATACAATAAAAATTAATAAAATTGTGTAAAAAATGAATAAAATATTTTAATCAGGTGTTGTCCTCAATGTATCCTCCAACTGTGGACATGTTGCCCTCGTATGCCCTTGGTTCCTACAATAGCTGCATCACCTTTGTTGTTTGGTCCTCTCTCGAACATTCATATTGTTGCATATTTAGTAGGATTCGACCAACCTTTTGGTGGCGATGCAATTGAATTTTCGATATCAACTCGAATGGGGCGCTTGACACTGACGGCCACATACTCTCATAAGTGGGAATTCAAAATTCCATACATTGTACATGTGTTCCAGTCTGTACACTTCATTAATATTCGGTACCAACTGTATACACATTGCATTTGTCAAAAGAGACATATGTTCGAACCTTAGAAGTGATATTATTGGAAGAGACAACCATAAATTCTAAATCCAACAATAAAAAAAACATAAACATTAAAAAAATATATTGTTTCACGATCATTTTTGTAAGTAATTTATTATTTTACTACTATAAAACTTACACGCACCCACTTAAATTACCATATAAACACAACTTATGAATCGATGCTATAACTTTGAAAATATAGTGAACACGTTTATTAATCATTTTCAATCTCATCCAAATCAATGCGACATTGAATCTCCCTTATGCTGACGTTAGTGAGACATGGTGTGTTTACCAACATAAAATAGTACAATTTTGATTTTAATACGTAACTAAACGTATTTCTTTTTGTGGACATGGCCAAATTCCGAAACAAATCTTATTTGAAGAGTTTTAGGTGTTTGACAAAGATCAAATTCTGGAAGGAACCAAATGTATCTTTGGACTTTTCTATTCCACTATATTTAAAAAGATTGTGATCCATTATATACTAATTGCCAAGTTTAGAAAATCTTTATTTATCCTATACTTTTTAAAAGTAAATTTATTAATTCATTCAATGAATGAAATTATACAATTTAGAAAAAATAATAATAATAAACACTTGTAGTAAATGATGAAAGACAAACTTCATCAACACAATAAAAACTTTAGTCTCAGCATCAATAGAACATTATGACATGTTGATAATTGGCTTTGTCACAACTCAAATACAACATATCTGGAATGATTGCCAACATTTAATACGATAATGAAATCAGCCCCAGATGGTCCACAGTGACGAGCAAAAATCAACAAAGGAATCGTGTATTCACTAAACTAGAGAGGAAGACAACAAAATCATACATAAAATCACTTGTAAAACTAAAATTACATGCATAAGCAAGACTAAAAAGCGTGCTACAAGAGCAGACAAAAACTTCTAAAATTGAAGACTTATTAAACAATGAAAAAAACAAACAAAAACATATAAAACTTAAGGCAACATGGGTTCAAATCGACACGTGAAATCATTTATTATTCTGAAATGCTCTTAAACCAAATTAAGAAGTTGACGAAGAGCCGCTCACTTTTTAAGAAAAATTATTGGTGGCTGGTAGAGTTTTAACAAACAATGGCACTATCATTTGTCCATCACAACTGGTGAAGACAACAAAAACACACATATAATAGATCTACAAACTGAAAAGAGAAAAGACGTGTGTAGTGAATGAGAAAAAGAAAGAAAGAAAGGGTTGATGAGAAACGAAAAAGGCAGGCAATAGGTAACCTGAAGACTGACACCGCCGCTAAACAAAATAAAAAATAAGAAGCAAATAGCTTGGAGAAAAAAAATTTAGGTATTTATGGCCTATTTCTTTTAAAGCTTATTTATTCTGTTCTTTTTAATTTTTTTATTTTTTAAAAAATAACATTATTTTAAATCTGCTTATAAAATTTTAAAAGATATATAACCATTATTTAACTTTATTTATAGAATTAAAAAATTATATATCAAAATAGTCACAAGTTTTAAATTATTTAAATAGTTACAAGTTTTAAATTATTTACTTACATACGCATTTTGAAAGGAGAAACCAGCAGAGTATAATGATAACTTCCTTTATTTAGGTGTTGAAAATTGTCATCCAACTATCACCGTTTTTACTTGAGAGAGAGACTCTGAGAGAGGTAGCAAAGCCATTCTCAAAGCAATGACTATGAACCCAGAGTTAGCAAAGCTAGGAAGATCGCTCTTGGTGCCTAGTGTCCAAGAGTTATCAAAGAAGCCATTGAAAGAAGTTCCCCCTCGATACATACGCACTGATGAAGACCCTCCCTTCCCATCTCACCCAAATCCGTTGCCACAAGTCCCTGTTATAGATATGCACAAGTTATTTTCACGAGAAGAATTAGAGCGGTTGCATCATGCATGCAAAGAATGGGGTTTCTTCCAGGTAGTCCTTTTCTCCTACTAGCTATCTGCAGCTTCAAATTTCCGTTTCAAAACCAATGTATTATAGACACAGATTTGGCAGTACAGCGTGAGATTTTGGGTTTGACTCTAAATTCTAAAACTTGCATGGAACTGTGTTGCAGTTACTCAACCATGGAGTGAGCACTTCACTGGTGGAAAAAGTGAAGATGGAGGTCCAAGAATTTTTCAATCTTCCAATGGAAGAGAAGAATAAGCTTTGGCAAAAACCAGATGAAATAGAGGGGTTTGGACAGGCCTTTGTTGTGTCCGAGGAGCAGAAGCTTAACTGGGGAGATATGTTCTACATGATCACCCTTCCAACTTATTTGAGAAAACCTCACTTATTCCCTAATCTGCCAAGCACCCTCAGGTTCCTTATCAACATCTGTAAATAATTTCATTCTAAAAACAAATACTGACTATAGAATAGTCATTTCCACCTTTATACTGAGATCATAAAAGATTGGCTCCCATTAAACTTATTAGGTTCGAAAAGTGAGAGGGTTTGAGTAGAAAAATAAAATTAGTTTAAAAAATAAGTCGAGTCTTGAGTAAGATATTTTTTGTCCGGGCTCGGCCCTAATTCACAAAAGAACAATTTTTTTTAGCTGTTTTAATGCTATTTTCTCCGTATTGTGCTACTATTTTACTATTATGTTGCTATTATTTTGTTGTTATTGTTTAGATATTGTATAGCACTTATTTTATTATTAATTTTATTATTATTTTAGAGGCATTTGCTTAATAAGTTGCATCTATTTTTGTGTTATTTAAGTATACATATTTTTTAAATTTTATTTTTAATTTGTTAGGAAATATTTATTTTAATGTTTTTAGTATTTTTGATGTATTATATATATTTAAAATTTATATAAAAAAAATTGATATGGGCGGGTCGAGCCGGGTCCAAATTTTAACGTTTTTTTTCGGATTTGACTTGTGTAAAATTTTAAGCACATTTTTTTGGCCGAATCCGGGTCTAACAAACAGGCATAAGATTTCGATTGGATCTAGCCCGACCCGACCCATGAATACCTCTAGCAAACATAAATTAATGGCTTTTTTTTGTCTTATTTCTTTTAATAATTAATTACAGAGAAACCCTGGAAGTTTATTCTGTTGAATTGAAACATCTTGCTATGAAACTGTTAGAGCATATGGGAAAAGCTCTAGGGATGGACCCTAATGACATGAGAGTCCTGTTTGAAGAAGGGCTTCAAGCGATGAGGATGAACTATTATCCCCCATGCCCACAGCCAGAGCTTGCAATTGGTCTAAGTGCTCATTCTGATCCCGTTGGCCTCACCATTCTACTCCAAATCAACGAGATGGAAGGCCTTCAAGTAAAGAAAAGTGGTGTTTGGGTCCCCATTATACCCCTAGAAAATGCTTTTGTGGTCAATATTGGAGACATTACGGAGGTAGTTATTAATTTATAAATGCATGATCAACCTATAAATTTAATTAAGTGTTAAAAGGTATTGGTTTGTACTGAGGTTGCAGATTGTATCCAATGGGGTATACCCAAGCGTTGAGCACCGTGCGACCGTGAACTCAGTTAAAGAAAGGCTTTCAATAGTTACGGTGTATAGCCCGAGATTGGATGGGGATTTGGGTCCAGCACCAAGCCTCCTTTCTCCACAAACTCCACCACTGTTCAAAAGAATAGGCGTTGCTGACTACTTCAAAGGTCTCTACACCCGCGAGCTCCGTGGAAAGTCGTATGTGGATTACTTGAGGATTCAACCTTAAGAAACTAATACAAACTAAAACACTACACAACTACATTACAAATCAAGCCGTGCCATGTTTGTCTTATTATCGGTGTGCCAGTTGATTTTTAATTCATGTTTCGTTTCGGAATTCCTCTGGAGTGTAAGTTGCTGCTGTGTTTCTTGTATCAATAAATTAAAGATTTCCATCGGTTTGCAACATTTTTATTGATTTTCTTTTTCTCATTGAAAGTGTACTGTTTTATGCAAAGTGAAGTATAAAATATAATTTTAATTTATCACGTAATTAATTTAATTACATAAATTAAAAATTATTTACGAAAATGAATCTTTTCAATAGTATTCAACGGTGCCATTAATCTACTTTTCTCTCAACCATGTTAATCATACTTTTTAAAAAATGATCTTTTAGTGGAGTCGCTTTACATAGTGATGGTATTGGACTTAAGTGTGATTATATAAATTGTTCAAAGACCTAATTAAGCAATTATTCTTTTTAGATTAGTTGAAATAGGGTGACATCTTGAGAGTATAAACATTTTCAATTTATTCCCTTTAGGAATTTTTTTGGGATATATTTAGATAATTTAAAAAATATAAAAATATATAGTTTTTTTAATTTTTATTGTTTTTAAAAATATATAAAAATGGGAACAATTTATTTTTATTATTCTTATATTTTTAATTGCTATTTAAAATTAATTTATAAAGAGAACAAATCAAACATACAAATAGATCAAAAATTGAAAACTATTTAATTTGGTGCTGCCATACTATTAGATAGAGGTGTCCATGGGCCGAGCTGCACCCAACAAAAATTTAGGCTAGTCTGTTAGGTCTGGGCTCAACTCGACCCAAAAAATGGACCTAAAATTTTACCAACGTTCGACTCAAATAAAAATGCTAAAACTCGAGCCCAGCCCTCCCGTATTATTTTTTTATTATTTTATATAATTTTTAAAAAAAACATATAATAAATAAAAAATCTAACAAATTGAAAATAAACTTTATAAAAATTATGTATACTTAAAAACACTAAGATAAATGCAACTTAACAAGCAATTTAAAATGCTTCTAAAATAGTAATAAAATTAACAGGAATGAGTGGATCCTACATCTATCAATGTAGTCTATGGTACATCATAAATAAAGAACGTACTCGTGATGATGTCCGGAGCGTCTCCATCCTTGCGGCGACATGCAGCATAAACTAGAGTCGGCTGCCTCACCTCAGTCTGACCAGCACCTCTGCCCGGTGCTCTCTGCCAACCGCCCATACCATTACCACCTCTAGCCTGACCACGGCCGCTCAGTGGCTGCTGAACTACCCTCGGTGGCTGTGCAGTACCAGTACCCGAAGCTTGCATCTGACCGGGCCTCCGCGGACACTCCCTAATACGGTGCTCTAATGAACCACACCTCAAACAAGCCCTAGTCATTTTCTAACACTCGCCCTGATGGCGTCTACCACAATCAGTGCATGGCTGCTATCCAGTAGCAACAACAAGGGCCTTAACTCTAGCCAGCCCATCAGCTCTGGCCTTTTTCTTAGACCTTTATATGGAACTTGAGGGCTTTGAATCCCTCTTGTTCCTACCTCTCTCTTTGTTGCGGTTTTGGCGCTCAGTGCGTTTAACCTCTTCGGTGATCTTCTCCTTCTCCACCAATGTAGAAAAGTCTCGCTCTCTCTGTGGAGCTATCAGAACCCTGAAGACGTCCCTAAGGCCATCCTCGAAGTGAACGCATTGCTCTTACTCAGTTGCCACCATACGTCGCGCATAGCGGCTCAGTCGCAAAAATTCAGCCTCATACTCGGCCACTGATCTATCCCCTTGAGTCAAATTCAGGAACTCTCTCCTACGGGCATCCACATAACTGGCCCCCACATATTTTCCCTAGAAGGCAGACTTAGAGAACTCCCAAGTCAGTCGTTCGGGCTAAGTGCCCTCCTTAACAGTAAGCCATCACTGGTATGCCTCATCACGCAGCAACGATACTGTACCCTTTAATTTCTACTCGGGAGTGTAGTCCAGATCGTCCATAATCCTCTCTGTAGCCTCAATCCAGTACTCGACCACATTAGGGGCGACCCCAGTGACACCACTGAATATCTCAGCTCCATTAGACCAGAATCGTTCCGTAATCGACCTTCAGACTTCAGCTCCAGTATTGGGCTTAGTGACCCTCTCCAGAATCCTTAACATGGCTTGGGACAGAGCGTTGTCCCCAGCCACATGGTCGTGAGACCCAGACCCAATTTCTAGAACATGCGACACTGGTGTCTTGCTAGCGCCTAAATTCGGTATACCTTCCAGTGAAGAGGACTCAGCTCGAGCCCCTCTACGGCCTCTACCTCTGCTTCTAGTACCCTATCCGCGAGTACCTTGTGTGTTCATTGTCTAATCACACTTTATCTATATTAACAGTTTTATGCATCAGTTTATAATTTCAGTAATTATTAACAGATATCTTATGTGAAGCAGTATTGAAGTGTAAAGTTGTTTTCGTACAACGTAGTGTTTATCAGTTTTACTATAGTCTCAGTATACACTATTTTGAGTGCTTCCAATACAGTCTATCTATAGTAGTCTCAGTATATACTACCTATAGCAGTTTCATTCAAAAACATATAACAGTTTCAGAGAACTTACAGGATCGGCGCCGGAGACTCGGTGTACCACACATTTAGTAAAAATATTTCAATCATAAAAAATCCGCTCATTAAAAACCAAGTTTTAAAAACCCAAATCCACAGCCGAGTTTTCCAACTTGACTCTGATACCACTAAATGTAACAACCCAAACCCAGCCTAGACGTTATGGCCGAATCTGATGATGTCACTGAGAGTATCTTAGAAAAATTATACCGTCGAAAAATTCGCTTTTTCATTTAACCACCTTTCATTAACTTATGTTAATTCTAAATCTTATCGATCATTTTCAAAACGTTACTTATTTTCAAAATGTTATTCGTTGCGGAAGCTTCTAAAACTGTTTGCTTATTCGTGGGTATTTTTATAAAACACTTATCTCTTTTGAAAACCGACATTTTCCTACTACTAGTAGATAAAACCACAAAACAGTATAAATCCCAAATTTAAGTAAAAATTCGTAGAAGCCATAATTACAGAAAAATACCCCTAAAATAGAAATTAAAACATGAGTAAGTAATAAACAGTATAAAAGAGGTCGTGTGGCCACCGCTGAGTCCCCCGCTGTACCAATCTGTCTATTTCTAGGGATTACCTGTACAAATTAAATAGAGGGGTGAGTTTACGTAAACTCAGTGTGTAATCTACATGCAAAAAAACAAATAGTAAGTAAACAATCACAGTTTAGGGCTAAACCCCTTTTTCAGTAATAGCATCAGTTTGGGCCTTAGCCCATCTCAGTACAGTAGCAGTCATGTGGTGGGGCCTTAGCCCCTTATAGTAATAGTAAGCAGTAGGGTCGTAGCCCATTACAGTAACAGTATGCATTAGGGCCTTAGCCCATTACAGTAACATTATCAATCAAGTAGTATATAGTATGCAAGTCCTACACAACCAATCGCTATATACCACTCCTTTCCAACCCTGCACTCCTGTGGGGATTAAATCACCCACCCATCCCTACACTTACAAATAGTACTGGTTGCGGTACTAAACAGTAATTTACAGCTGAGCTGCAAGTATATCAGGCACAAAGCCTTTCAGTACACTTCCTCCAAATATATCATCCTAACCCATATGCAATGCAACATACAGTCATGACATGCCATCTCATGGTAACATATACATAAGCGGTACAGTATAATCATTATGAGCAATATGCAGTCATACATATATATTATTCAATCAATTAGGGATCTAGGTAAAGCTTACTGATCCCACAGTAAGTTCACAGTCGTCTCGGGTAACCCGTGCAACCTTAGCAAACAAATCAGTGAAAATGGGCTCACACGTCTATATTTTCTACTCGTGTGGGCCTACACGCCTGTGTGGCCCACACGACCTAAATTACCCTTGGCCGTGTGGATCACACGGCCTAGTCCAGAATTTCATACGCCTGTATGGTTCACTCATGTAGGCCCATACGCCCGTGTGGCCCATACAACCGAATTGGTTGAGCCCGTGTGTCACACACGGCCTCATCCGGCCATCAAACGGCCGTACCTTTCGTACATGACCTGGGTCATTAATCACACGCTTGTATTCTGCCACATAGCCTACCACACGGACGACCACACACATGTGTGGCATCGACAAAAAGGTTTTTCAACTTTCATCGATTCCTGTTTTCTATGCAATCGAGTATACACCTGGTATCGAATCAATGCTAACACAATCCCGAGCACTCCCAAACCTATAACAACACATTCAAGTCCAAAATCAATCTTAATTTAACGATTAACTTAAAACCATGAAACCAACTACAATCTAACTCTACCTTCGTTACTTACCCTAACACTCCGAGCTGTTCGGTTACAACTCCAAAGGAGGATTGCCCCTCACTTCTTGATCCTCTACTATCAAAATAACAGTAACAACCCCTAATCAACACTTAGAAAGCACAACTTACAAAATACCAAGGGAAAAGACCATTTACCAAATTGGCGCAATGAACAACAAAGAGAAGAAAAGAAAGCACGATTGCAGTGAAAAGGGAAACAAAACCAAAAGGGAAGGAGAAGGGAATAATTCAACAGGGAGATGGAAGAAAAAAGGCGTCAAAATTCTGAAGGAAGGGAAAAACCCAAAATTTTGAAAAAGAAAAGAATAAACAAAATCTAATTCGATCACAACCCTTTAATTCCTCCTACTTTCATTCCCACACTCCCCCATTACGCCACTACTACTCAGAAACCCAGTCAAATCAAACTCTTGCCAAAATAAATAGTAAAAATTATCCTCTTTTCCCAAGCAATGATTCGAACATAGGACCTCAAGCATAATAACTCTCCACTTAACCACCAAACTAGCAGGCCCATTATGATATAAACTTACAAGCAATTAAACTTAAGCCTACTGACTAAGGATAGGGTTTTATTCATAAAAATACCAAATTTTGAACAAGTCAAGGCTTGAACTTGGGACCTTTCACACACACCTAGAACACTTAACCACTGAAGTAGACAACTATTTATGTAACAATTTTAACAGACTTAGAAATATGAAATTTGGGGCGTTACAGCCCATACGCCCAACTTGGCCTAGCCCGTATGGCTCACACAGCCACACTTCGACCACCATACTACCGTGTCTTGGGCACGGCCATATGTTCATCGGCCACACAGTCGTGTTATCGTACACGGCCATCCACACGAGCGACTACTCGCCTATGTGGAGTCGATAGATTCATTTTTGACTTTTGTTGAAGCCTCATTTTCTATATTTTGGATGCATACCTATTTGGTTTTTGCTACAAAAACACTCTTAAGCCTTCTGAAACCTAAAAACAGAGTATCTAACCACTTTAGCACCCAAAAATTGAGCCTAACATGATATACCCAAATACGCAAAATCAACTTACCACAACCAAGAATGAACACAATCTTGAATCAAGTTGATGAAGCATGATTCCCCACCTCACAACCTTTTCCTAAACGCAGAATTCACCACTTAGTCCATAAACTAACATTACTAATCCCAAACCAAAGAGTTAAAGGTTGCAAGGTCACTTACCAATCAAACAAAAGTTTAAGCACGCAGTGGTGAAGAAAAACCAAGAAAACCCCACCAAGATTAGAGGAAAACCACGCAAAGTCAAAGGAGGAAAAACAAAGGAAGGAAAAAGGGAAGAAAAATATCAGAATTTCGTGAAGAGGAAGAGAGAAAGAAAATAAAATAAAATAAAATAATTTTGATATCATCAACTTCCCCCTAATCCACATCCTAACCATCCACTACTCAGAATTCTAATAAAACCGAAACTCTATCACAAAGCCGAGCAAAAATAACACCCATGCTCATGTAGGGGTTCAAACGCAAGACCTCTAGGATCCTAACTCCTTACCACTCGAACCAGCAGGCTCATTCTGATATGAACTTACAAGTAATTAAATATGAGGTCGCTGAACAAGGATAAGACTTAATTCTAAAAATATCATAATTTGCTAAAGGTAAGGCTTGAACTTGGGACCTTCCACACACACCTAGAACACTTAACCACTAAAGCAGACAGATATTTGTTTTAGATATTCACAAAAGCAGAAATAAATTAATCAGGGTGTTATACCTATATCTAGTAAAGAAGAGATATTCAATCATTCACATTCATCATTGTGTAGTGTGATTGAATGGATTTTTGGTGTTTTGAAAAAAAAGGGGTCATTTTAAGGGATATGCCAAGTTATAGTTTTGAAAAGCAAAGGATGATCATTGTTGTTACAATGACGACATACAATTTTATTAGAAAACATGTCAGTCGAAATGATAAAGATTTTATGGAAAATGAAAATATTGACAGGGCATATGAGAATATTATTGATCTTAAAGATGTGCATGATAAAGAAAGTGGTGTTGATGATGGTTGAATCAAATAATTCAAATGATTATTAAATAGAATTAACAAGAGATGTCATAACTTGTAGTTTAATAGATTCACTTTAAATTGCAAATGCTAATGTAATTTTTTTAATATTTATACTGGGTATACAATTATTACCCTTCTTGAAACTTAATCCAAATACATAGAATATTTGAATTTGTTAAGTTTATGTTTTCTATGTTATGTTAATATCTAATATGATTTATATATTCAAATTACATTTTTTTAAAAATAATACAAGTTTTTTTTTAAATATATTTAACTTTTCTAATTCATATACTATTTAAAAATAGGTAATTATTATCGTGGCATATAAGTGAATTACCATGTGGATGTTATGGTAACTATTCCATCTATTTTGGATTGATTTGACAAAAAAAATATAAATTTAAAGGTTTCACTATAGCAAAATAGGTTTTTAGCAGCCTTTTTTTGGGCCAAGCGCCGTTAAAACTATTTGCAGCGATTTTTCAAGTGCAGTAAAAAATGTCGCTATAGACAATGTCGCTAAATTTTGTGGCGTTTATGTGAAAAATGCCGCTATAATCTTTATCGACGCTTTTCTCACAAACGACGCTAAAGAACATGACATTTAGCGTCACTTTGCCCACAAATACCGCTAAAGAACATGACCTTTAGCAGCGCTTTTCCCACAAACGCCGCTAAGCGCCTCTAAAGAACACGACCTTTAGTGGCGCTTTTTCCACAAGCGCCTCTAAAGAACAAGACCTTTAGCGATGCTTTTCCCACAAGCGCCGCTATAAAAAGAGACCTTTAGCGGTGCTTCTCTCACAAATGCTCTTTAACGGCGTTTGTGAAAGAAACGCCACTAACTTTAGCAGATTTCTGGCAAACCATTTTCATTCATATACAACCCTTCCTGTAACATGAAATCCAATCAAAAACAGCAAATCTAAATGATACTTCAAATCCAACGAAAGATATATGATCTAAATTAATAAATGAAATTACAAAATATTCTTCCAATAATGTTAAAAGTTATAATGTTAAAATATTCGGGGAGGGGGAACTAATTTTGGGAAAAAAGTATGGGGAAAATAAATAAAGGGATTTGGAGAAAATGTTAGGGATTTCGGGGAAGGAGATTCGGTGAAAATAAAATGGGGAAAAAAAGAAAGGGATTTCGGGTATTGGGGATTTAGGGGAAGATTTAGGTTTAAGGATTTCAAAAAAAGTTGTTCTGTGTTTTAGGGATTTAGGGGAAGAAAGAATCTGATATGGGGTAAATGATTTAGGGGGAAATTTTAGGGATTTCAAGTATATGGGCGATAAATTTGAGGGAAGCAAAACAACGTAGTTTCACATAAGACTAAATGACCATTTACGACATTTTTTACCTAGCGCTGCTAAAGGTCGACCTATTGAGGCGTTTTTAACCAAGCACCGCTAATACCACTAAAATCGTCACTAAAAAAGGTGCTGTTTTGTTTCAAGCAAAATAATTTTTTGCGGCGTTTTTACAAAAGCGCCGCTATTGCTAACCTTTTGCAGCGTTTTTCCCCTAGCACCGCTAAAGGTCGGCCTATTGCAACATTTCTAACTCAGCGCCGCTAATGCCACTAAAATCGTCACTGAAAACAGTGTCGAGCAAAATGATTTTTTTGCGGCGTTTTTACAAAAGTGCCGCTGTTGCTAACCTTTTGTGGCGTTTTTCCCCTAGCGCGCTAAAGGTCAACTTATTGTGGCGTTTCTAACCTAGCGCCGCTAATGCCACCAAAATTATGTCACTAAAAACGACGTTGTTTGGTTTCAAGCAAAACGATTTTTTTGGGGCATTTTTACAAAAGCGCCGCTATTTCTGACCTTTTGTGGCGTTTTTCCCTTAGACCCGCTAAACGTCAACCTATTGCGGCATTTCTAACCTAGCGCCGTTAATGCCACTAAAATCATCACTGAAAATGGCGCCGTTTTGATTCAAGCAAAACGATTTTTTACGGCGTTTTTTGAAAAACGCAGCTATTGCTTACCTTTTACGGCGTTTTTCTCATAAACGCCGCAAATGCCTTTGATACTAATAAATATTTAAAAATATATCTACGCCAGCAATAGAATGCAAATAGATTAGCACATGAGTTGTCACATCAGTGTTGTCGAAGACTGAAAGTCAAATTGATCCAATATTAAAATAAAAGTTATAAAACATGTAAATATTAATAAACAGGAGGATAATGCATTTGAACACACTCAAATCCATATTCTCTTATGTTGACAGCAATGCTCACACTAATTGAGCTAAACCCTAAACCCTAAACCTTAAAACCCTAAATCCCTAACACATGACCCTTAAACCTTAAACCATAAACCCTAAACTCATAATCCCTAAACCTTAAATCTAAACTATAATGATAATTAATTCAACATTTTAAAATTAATATTATCTCTTTTACAATTATATAAGAAATTGTTAATATATAAATTAAAAAACAATCAGCCATATACCAAAAAAACTTTAAAATTATTTTAAATAATAGTATTTTAATTTTTTTCATTTTTAACATATATTTTTCTATGTTTTTACTTTTAAATTTTTTCTATGTGTGATTATTTTTTTTGAAGATTTTAAATATTCAATTAAAAATAAATTGTATTTTAATTAATATAAATAAACTAGTTAAATAATAAATAGACAAGGATAAAATGTTTTTTTGCGAATGCTTAACTCTTTGCGGCGTTTTTATCACAAACGCTGCAAGTGCTTGACCTTTTGCGGCGTTTTTCTCACAAACGCTACTAATGCTTGATCTTTTGTGGCGTTTTTTTTCATAAAAGCCGCTATAGCTCTAACCTTTTGCGGCATTTTTCAATTAACACCACTAATGTATAATTTTTACATTGTTTTTAGTCTAAACGTCACTAAAAACGCTGCTAAAAACTTGTTTTGCTGTAGCGTTTAAAAAAACAAAAAATTAAATGAAGAACTAAAATATTTTTTTAAAATTAGAGGGCCGAATAAATAATTATTTTTTTAGACTAATAACTCAGACCTCTATATATGAAGAATAAAAATTTCTACCCTTTATCCTTGAAATTAGGGTTTGAAGGAGAATAAAAAGCTGTAGGTGGTAACGTAAAAATAGTTAATATAAAAATAAGTTTTAATGTAAAAATAATAGGTGGGATACATATAGGGGCAGGATAAATGATAAAGGGTAAGACGAATTTTATTGGTATATGTAGGGTTAAGCGTTCGGTTGAATCGAGTGAAAAATTTTTAAATTAATTAAGTTAACGAGCCCTATTTTGTCATCTTCATTCAATTTGAAATTTTTTCGAAACAAGTGAAATTATTCGAATTAAATTAAAAAATTAAACATATCAAGAGTGAAAACTTGGAATCATGTATATTTGAAAACTTTTTGAAATAAAAAAATATTTTAGTATATTAAACTTAAACCATTAATTAACTTATTTAAGTATCAAAAATTATTATTTTAGAAAAATTTTAAAATTTTAAATTTTTTAATATATTCTTTAGAATTTTTTAAATATTTTTATAATTTTTTAAAAATATAAAATTTGGAATTTTTAAAAATTATTTTAAATTTTTGAAAATTATTTTAAATTTTTTTTGTTAAAAGAAACTAATTTTCTCATTTTTTTTAATGGGCAAAGATTAAAAGATATTTACATCAATTTATTATTTGAATTATTTAAATTATTAAAATTATAAAATTCAACTCGACTTAAACTTAAAATTTGAATTACTTATTTAAATTAATTCCAATAACTCAATTAGCTCATAATTTTTACATGAAATCAAATTTTGCTGCCGAATTAATACACACCCACACAGGCCCTTTATATATTCGATAATTTGGAGAGAGAGGTAGCAAAGCCATTCTCAAAGCAATGACTATGAACCCAGAGTTAGCAAAGCTCGGAAGCTCACTCTTGGTGCCTAGTGTCCAAGAGTTAGCAAAGAAGCCATTGAAAGAAGTTCCACCTCGATACGTACGCACTGATGAAGACTCTCCCATCATACCTCACTCAAATCCGTTGCCACAAGTTCCTGTCAGATATGCAAAAGTTATCTTCCCAGCAAGAACTGGAGAAGCTGCATTATGCATGCAAAGAATGGGGTTTCTTCCAGGTACTTGTTTTCTCCTACTAGCTATCTGCACCTTCAAATTTCCATTTCAAAGCTAAAATATTATAGACTGAGATTTGGCAGTAGTGTGTAAGATTTTGGGGGTTGACTTTAAAACATGGAACTGTGTTTCAGTTAATCAACCATGGAGTGAGCACTTCACTGGTGGAAAAAGTGAAGATGGAGATCCAAGAGTTTTTCAATCTTCCAATGGAAGAGAAGAAGAAGCTTTGCAAAAATCAGATGAAATAGAGGGGTTTGGACAAGCCTTTGTCGTGTCCGAGGAGCAGAAGCTTAACTGGGGAGATATGTTCTACATGCCTTCCAACATATTTGAGAAAACCTCACTTTTTCCCTAATCTGCCTATCACCCTCAGTTTCTTTATTTGCATCTATCAATAATTTCATTCTTAAAAAAAAGGATACTGACTGAAATAGTCATTGCACCTTTATACTGAAATCATGAACATAAATTAATGGCCATTCTTTTTTGTTCTTTTCTTTTAATAATTAATTATTACAGAGAAAACCTGGAAGCTTATTCTGTAGAACTGAAACATCTTACCATGAAACTGCTAGACCATATGGGAAAATCTCTAGGGATGGACCCTAATGACATGATAGTCCTATTTGAAGAAGGGTATCAAGCGATGAGGATGAACTATTATCCCCCATGCCCTCAGCCAGAGCTTGCAATTGGTCTAAGCGCACATTCTGATCCTGTTGGCCTCGCCATCGTACTCCAAATCAACGAGATGGAAGGCCTTCAAGTAAAGAAAAGTGGCGTTTGGGTCTCGATTGTACCCCTTGAAAATGCTTTTGTGGTCCATATTGGTGACATTATGGAGGTAATTATTAATGGATATAACTAAATTTAATTAACTGCTAATTTTGTTTAATAAATATAGTGATCAAGATAAAAGGTATTGGCTTGTACTGAGGTTGAAGATAGTATCCAATGGGGTATACCCAAGCGTTGAGCATCGAGCTGCCGTGAACTCAGTTAAAGAAAGGATTTCAATAGTTACGTTGTATAGCCCGAGATTGGATGGGGATATGGGTCCAGCACCAAGCCCCCTTTCTCCACAAAATCCACCACTGTTCAAGAGAATAGGCGTTGCTGACTACTTTCAAATGTCTCTTCACGCGCGAGCTCCGCGGAAAATCCTATGTGGATGTCTTGAGGATTCAACCTGATCAAGAAACTAATACAAACTAAATATAAACACTACACAACTATATTATGAATTAACCTGATCAAGAGGCTACTGTGTTTCCTGAACACCCTAATATCAATCAAAAAAATATTCTCATCGGTTTGCAACATTTTTATTGATTTTCTAGCTTTTTCTGGCTGTTTTATACAATGCAAGGTTAAATGTAAAATAATCTTGAGTCGTGATGCAATTGTTAGATATCTTATCTCTTAATTATGTAATTAAAAATTTAATCATCACTCATAAAATAAAATATATTTCATAATTAAGAATTTATTTTTTTTGAAAAACACCTAAAACGAAAAAATTAATCAATACTGCAACAAATACTCTAATTACTACAAAAAAAAAAGCTAAACATCAAATTTCAACCTACTCATAATAAAAAAGCCGTCAAAATAGAAAGTCAACGCTAAGGCATTAAGAAGGGTAATTTGTCACATCATCAATCTAATCAACGTAATATTCCATATTTTTACAAAAATTTGGCGATTTTGATTGATTATTTATTTTCAATCAGAAATTCAATAGAATATTTTTGGATTATATATATTAGATTGATTATTAAATTATTGTAGATCAATTTTTATATAATAACCATATCAATAATTATAAATTTTGTGCAAAAACTCTTGACAATATTTTCTGAGCAAATTTAAAGTGTCAATTTTTTTTTTTTTGTTTTACTTCCATCTAAAAATTATTATATTTAACTCCAAAAAATTTATATTTGATATATTAAATAAATTTATATACCTTTTTTACTAATGTTTAATATCATTTTAACCCTTAAATTTAACAATTAAGTTCATTCTAATTCATGAACTTAGAAAAATACAAAAATTTAATGATATGGTTATGTCATCTCATCGTAAAAAGTAAATTTATTAAAGTCACACAATCTTATAGTGTCATAAAATAATATTTTTATGTTCCTTTTTAAGTTTAAAAATTAAAATAAATCTAACTGCAAAATCAATTATCAAAATAAATTTTAAAAAATACAAATATAAAAAAAACTAATTATCAAATTTAGGGTAAATATTACATTAAGCTTTTATTAATATCTGGTAATAAAATCTTACTAGAGCTACATAATTTTATATTTATATGAAATAAAAATTAATTAATAAAAAATAGTTTTACTAAAAAATTAATAAAAATAATAGGTAAATATTAATCTACCAAAAAAAAAAAAAAACCTAACCCTCGTGAGTTCAAAGATGTATTTTTTTTAATTAATTGTTAATTGTGGATTGAGCAATAGATCAATTGGTAAGAGTATTATTATTAATGTCGAATGACGTGAATAGTTATAGGCATTATCTCAAAAAGATTAGATATGATCGGAACTTATAATGATATTGTTTAAACAAAATTAATTGTTTAATTAATTTATTATTTTTATTATGTTTTTTTTGAATTTTTATAATTATAATTTATGAACTTTTAAAATTTGGATCAAAATTGACCAAATATGTAACATTTTTGAAGACTAAAATTGTTAATTTTCTTTTAATAATTGAAACCAAATGATAAATAGATAAATAATATTGGATAATTTTTTTATTATACTAATAATAATAGAAATGAACTAAACATCGATTAAACCATAACGTAACTAAAAATTCCTTAAAAGTTTTAATTTTTTTTTTTTGTGTTCCCTCAAACAAGTAAATTTAATTTTGAAAATTTATGAGAAATAAAAGGATGCCATGTTACAGTCCTGTTATGGTTTTAAGGTGACTTAGAAAAAAAAGTAAAAGTATAAAAATGTAACTAAATTATGTAGTTGGTTTTATTTTGTTCACTAAATTATTAATTTTTTTATTTAATCATTAATTTTTTTTTAAAATCAAATATTTTAATCACTTTTTTGTTAATAATAAATTGTTTTTAGGATACTATTTTACATCAACCTTGTAACAATATTTTTTAAATTTTATTTGTCAGGTCAGACGTTAACAATGTTAAAGGAATAAAGATTTTTGTTTATAATTTTTTTGAAATACTTTACTAAAATTATTTGCATGCATTTTAATTTTTTTAAACATTATATTATATTTTAAACTTAATTGTTCATATTTTTCAAATATTTTTCATTAATAATTTTAATTAATATCTAATTTTTTTAAATAATAAAGAACACAAAATCAACTTATGCATTAAAAAAATAGTTTATTACATATTAATGTTTCATATTTAAATAAATAAATTTAAACGTGAAGATTAGTTCAAGTACAATAACAACATAATAAGTTACATAAAACCTTATGATAGTTTAAAGACTTTCTTAATTCATTACCATTTTATTATATTAATTATTATTAACTATTAAATTAAATTTATTTTTTCTAAACTTCATTCAATAAGATGAAAGTTGTAACTGGATCCTTTTCAATTTTAGTTCTATAAATTTCTTTCCCATCCCAACTTCTTCCAGTTTCGAAAGGTACATTCCCAAATGGAATTTCACCTAAAATAAAATGACAGAAAATATTTTATCATCATTTCTATCACGTTATTTATAGTTTTTTTAATTATTTAATGATATTTCAAAAATATTATTATGTCAATAATACAGAATTTAATAACTTTTTACCTAGAACCTCTAATCTTGTTCTCTACACTCCAAACTCAGAACCTTGAATAGGTATTGGGTTCAAGTTCGGGATTTAAGTTTAGAATTCAAGGTTATGAGTTTCAGGTTTGGGGTTCAAAGAAAAAAAAAATCAAAATTATATATCAATAATATAAAAAAATTGATAAAAATCATGAATAATGTGATGAGAATGCTTAATTTATCGTTTCTTCAATCACCAACCCAATTTTTCTTCCTAAATATAGTAGGCTTAATTTGCATACAATTCTTAAGGCCTTAAGGAAAAGATTTGATATTTGTTCCTGGCCGCCCCAGCTTCAATTAACATTTCCTCCGCAATCAACTCCGCTTGAAAACACACAAGCGTGTAATTTTAAAAATGCTTTGAACTTATTCCAATTTGTTGACTGTAAGATAAGATCGGACTAAGCCTAAGAAAAGAACCTTCTTCCATTATAACAAATCACGACAATTCATCCTGTGTTTTAGTCAATTACATCATACACTTCCACTTTGTGATGATATAAAGAAGAGAATTAAGGGTTTTGTATGATGCTTCTCTTTCCTAACCCACTCTATAAATATCACCCTGATCCTTCCTATGAAATCCACGCCCCACACGTAAAACACTTTAGTTAATAGCTAGCAGCAAAAATGAAGTTCTTAGCTTTGATGGTTGTGTTCATTTTGGCCTCTGCGTTGAGGGCCTCGGCTGATATCAGTTCGCTTATCAGCCAAGATATGTTCAATGACATGTTAAAGCATCGTAATGATGGTAACTGCCCTGGCAATGGTTTCTATACGTACGATGCTTTCATTGCCGCTGCTAACTCCTTTGGTGCTTTCGGAACCACTGGCGATGATGCTACTCGTAAAAGGGAAATTGCTGCCTTCTTGGCTCAAACTTCCCATGAAACTACAGGTTCATGTCTCTCATTAAAAATAAAAAAATTTGGTTCATTTTCTCTCTATAAAACTAGTCATGCATGCATGGTTAATGGCATAATCCTTGTATAGGTGGGTGGCCAACTGCACCGGACGGTCCCTACGCATGGGGATATTGCTATGTTCAGGAACAGGGCAACCCTGGAGATTACTGTGTTGCAAATCAACAATGGCCTTGTGCCCCTGGTAAAAAATATTTTGGCCGTGGTCCTATTCAGATCTCATAGTAAGTGTCTTCTCTTTTGAATATAAACCATTGAATTTAATCATTCTAATAGATAAAAAGTACATTGAATTTAAACTACTAAACTAATAAAATATATACCGGAAATGGAATCCCTCCAACTATATCTTGACCTTGACCTTGACCCTTGACTTTCGCAGCAACTACAACTATGGTCCAGCAGGACAAGCAATAAAGGCTGATATTCTGAATGACCCCGATTTGGTAGCAAAGGACCCGACCATTTCTTTCAAGACAGGTCTTTGGTTCTGGATGACACCACAGGCACCGAAACCTTCAAGTCACGATGTCATCACCGGCCAATGGAAGCCAACTGCAGAAGACACGGCCGCTGGTCGGGTCCCTGGATACGGTGTCATCACCAACATCATCAATGGTGGCATCGAATGTGGCAAAGGATCCAACCCTCAAGTTGAGGATAGAATCGGGTTTTACAAGAGATACTGTGACATACTCAAAGTGAGCTACGGTGACAATCTTGACTGTTACAACCAAAGACCCTTTGCTTAATTATGCACTCTAATCCATCGTATCATGGGTGGGGTAATAAATATAAGAAAGAATAGCATTTACAAATCAAATTATATTGAAAATAATCATGCTATTGTACTACGACTATATATAGATGTATCTTACGTGGAGATGCAATAAGATAAATATTCAATAAATGAATGAGTTTTTTTTATTTAATATATGATTTGGTAATTTGGTTTGATTTTTTTTTTAATATGGTTTTTGTGTTTTTGTATTTGGTAAAAATTATACATTTTGGTACTTAAAGATATCATATTAACTTTTTAGTGTTTAATTCGAGTTTTAAAGTTGATTTGATAAAAGATAATTGTTAATATTATTCGGTTTGAATTTTTCATGATTTTGTAAAAAGAATAAATGTAATGTTAATTATGATTTTTTTTTAAATTTTGTGTTTAACTTGTTGAATAAAATTGGATGGTGATGTATTTTTCTGAATTTTAAGATTGATTTGATGAAAATAAGATTTGAAGCAGGATGGGTCGAGTCTCTAATGAAAAGTGTGTCTACAGTTTCGTATTGTGTTGTTCTTAATAGGACTATAGGGGAAATTTTTCATCCCATTAGAGGTTTAAGGCAAGGAGATCTCTTAAGCCCCTTTTGGTTTCTATTTTGCGGGGAGGGTCTTTCTAGTCTGATGAGGTTTGCGACTAAGAGGAAAATTCTTAAAGGAGTAAAAGCAAGTCAAAGCGGGCCATCTATTTCTCACTTACTCTTTGCGGATGATTGCATTCTGTTTACAGAAGCTACTGAAAGAGGAGCGCAACCTCTGAAATCGATTTTGAAAGAATATGAAATATGCTCAGGACAATGTGTTAACTACGAATAGTCAACGGTGTTTTTCAGTACAAATACTCAAGATAGGGTTAAAACATTAGTCTCAAGTATTCTTAGAGTACAAAGATCAACAGATCCAGAACGATATCTAGGGCTTCCGAATTTGGTGGGAAGGAAAAAAAGATCGTCATTCCAAGCTTTGAAAGATAGATTTAAACAATGAATTGACTATTGGAGTATCCGATATCTTTCACAAGGAGAAAAAGAGATTTTCATAAAAGCCATACTACAGTCTATTCCTACCTACACTATGACTCGTTTTTTACTCCCTAAATCTTTGTGTACTGATTTGGAGGGCATTATAGCTAAATTCTGGTAGCAAAGAGGTCACTATAAAAAAGGCATTCATTGGTGTGTTTGGAAGGAATTATGTTCGTTAAAAGAAGATGATGGTTTAGGTTTCCGCGATCTTGCAAAATTTAATATAGCGTTGTTAGCAAAACAGGGTTGGCGTCTTGTTCATTATCCAAATTCATTATTAGCCCGTGTCTTGAAGGAAAAATATTATCCCAACTCAGATTTATATAAAGCTCAGTTAGGAAATTTACCTTCGCTTACCGGGGTAAGTGTCTGGGAGACAAGAGGACTCTTGGAGAAAGGCTCATGCTGGACGGTCGAAAATGGAGATAAAATTTCTGTGTTGGGAGATTTGTGGATATCAGGAAACGAAACAGATCGTTTGCAACATCATGAAAATCAAAAGAATATCAAGTTAGTGTCGGATCTAATAGAAACTACTACTAGAACTTGGAAAACAGATGTTGTAATGACTACCTTTCAACTAGAAATAGCGAGGAAGAAAGTTGTAGCAAACACTCAATGCCCTCGGTGTCGACAGAATGAGGAAGAAAATTACCATATTTTTCAGCAATGTCCTACAACAGTAGAGGTTTGGAATCATTTAAATCTTTCATGGGTACTTAACAGTAATTATCAGAACGTGTGGGAATAGCTTGCCAGGGTTTTTAGTCAGGGAACGACCAAATAGATTCGATGTTTCTGCTGTGGACTCTGGTTAATCTGGTTCAATAGGAATCGGTTACTATATGAAAAAATGAATGTGATAGGAAGGGACATTGCAAAACAAATATACAGTTATATCTCTGAGTTGGACGGAATCAAAGAGAAGACACTTACCATTCAGTCTATTGGAGGCGTTGTACAAGAAAAAAGAATATCAGGGGTTACAATTCATTTTGATGTGGCTTTTGATCAACAAACTTTCAGATCAGCCTCGGGACTGTTGGTGCGAGATAAAGAGGGAAGGATTTTAGCATCGAAGACGATCATCCACTCCGATATCCCAAATTCGTTCGTGGCGGAAGTGCATGCAAGGTTACCAGCAGTCAAGTTAGGGTTATTCATGGGTCTAAACAAACTGGAAATATTGGGAGATTCAAAGACTATAATAAAGAAATGCCAGAATACAGATATAGACAAATCGAACATCGGAGCGATTATTAGAGACATCCAACAAAAGAAAGGCAGATTTCAAGAGATAAAGTTTCATTTCATCCTTAAGACAAAGAATTTCTATGCCTATACTCTGGCGAAAGAAGCTCTAAAGAGAGGAGAAAGCCATTACCGGGTAAGAAGATTTCCAGACTTTGCTCGCCAAACACTGGAGAAATTTTGGCCTAGACAACCGGATTAAATGAAAAGTGAAGACGAATGACCATCTAGGAAGAGGTAGCGGGAAAAAATTAAATGCTTCTCTTGGTAACTGCTATCATCATAAAGCTGGAGGGGACGTGAAAAGACAACACAATGGATATCCAGCTGTCAATTTGACTGGATAAGTTTTCATTAGGTTGCCTGCTTTCTGTTTTTCAAATTTTGAATTGATGAACTATTCTATTTTTCTTAAGCCCTCTCAGTCCTATTTGCAGGCTTTGTTTTATTACTAGGTCTTTTAATTATGGACTTTAGTCCAGTTCTATTTAGGTTAATTATTATATTAATAAAATTCCAGTCGAATCTTTTATTCAAAAAAGATTGATTTGATGGAAGTTTATTGTTAATATTATTAATTAATTATAAAATTTATGAGACAAAGAAAAGACAAAAGAAAGTTTTATGAGCTGAAACTCTTAAATGTTGAATTTATTGAATTTTGATCAGAAAATGGAATAAATGGATGAAATTTGTTTAAGTATGAGAAAATTTTCTATGGTTTCCTTTTTCTAATTTTTTTTCCAATTTTACCATAAAACTAATGTAACACCCCTAACTCGTATCCGTCGCCGGATTAGGGTTACGAGGCATTACTGATCAAAACACATCAAATAACAATACATGTTATAAACATTTAATCAATTCCAATTAAACGTCAATCAAACACGATCATATTTTCTCTTAAAAGGCTCTACAAGGCCTTAAAACAAGCTTAGAAGTGGTTCGGGACTAAACCGATGATAATTGAAACCTTTGGGAAACTTAAAAATTTTTCATGCTTATAAAGGTTACATACCCGTGTGAACAGGCCATGTGCCTCACACAGCCACCAAACACGCTCATGTCTCAAGCCATGTGAAAACAGGGCATACATACTGACTTACACCACACGGCAAGGACACGCCCGTATGCCAGGCTGTGTGAAATTTGGAGGGTTACTGACTTGGGTCACACGGCTGGCCACACGCCCATGTGCCAGCTCGTGTGCCACACACGGTCAGTAGACACGCCTGTGTGTCTATGCCGTGTAACTCACTGACTTGTTTTAACTAAGGTGCAGGGGTCACACGGTCGAGTCATATGCCCATGTGCTTGAACCGTGTAGCACTAAAATAGGCTTGATTTAGGCCACATTTCTCACCCTCCTCAAGCATACCTAAACCACGTCATTTTATACCATTTTTAAACACCAATATGCAGCCTAATCAATCTCAATTCAATACACAATATATGCCATTTCAAAGCTATACATTCATATACCCAAATCAATATCATTTGTACATCCAATAACATGCCAAACTATCAAGTTCCATTATCCAAATACGCATGCATAACATGCCATAAAATCGCCTATCATACCATCCATAATCAAACATTTCCAATTCTTTTACTCATCTCATAGCAATATAATATATGCATCATTTCATCCATTATCAAACTTGTCAAAACACATCAACTTGTACACATTCAACATCATATCCATTAAGCCAAATCTCATGGCTTAAACATATCAAGACACGTATATGCTACAATAGCTAAAATAACTTAAACATCTTATAACGTTAACTAGCCATATTATCAACTTCAAAGAGTTCAAAAATACCAATTCAACTCCTGGATGGTGTGAAGAAATCTTTGATGACTTCCAACCCGAGCAAGCTTTCAAGTCACTGTAAAATATGAAAAATAAACAGAGTAAGCTAATAAGCTTAGTAAACTCGTATGACTAGTTTGTACTATATACAATTTAATAATTAATTCACAATTAAAGAAGCATAGTTACATATAACCGACTTCGTGTATAATTTATCAACTTTCACTTACTTGTCGAGCGTTTCACAAATACATGTACTGATTCATATCATCATTTTTATTTCTGTATCATCATCTTTTCCGTCGAACCATTGAGATTAGCATCGAATACTCGGTATCTTGCACACTAATTGCCATATCATGATTAAACCATCTATATTTCATATCACATATATTTTACCTATCCATATGTCAATATAACCTGTAATATCATTTCAATACAATCCAACCAATTTGCCAATTACTTAAACATATAAATCCTTTAATAGGTTAGTACCACAATATCCATATTTCATTAGATCATCATAAATGAAAGTAATAAACATTCAAGCTCAAGCACATATAAGTCTTAGTTCATACTTTAGCTTACCATATATCATCAATATTATAAGAGTCACATATCATTTATATCAATTCATTTCTATTCGTATAATCTGTAATTCATTCATACGACCAGTAGTTCATCCGTATAAACAATAATTCAACCATTACAACAGTAATTTATCTGCATAAACTGAAATTCATCCGTACAAACACATATCTTATTCATATGATCAGTAATAGTAGTTATGCACGTTGAACCTATTAGAACATCGAAGGATACTCGGGTGATACACCATAAGTATATTAATCAGAAATCTATCAATTCATCATCATTTTTTGCTCTTTCAAGCCATGATCGATAAGCTCTTTTTGAGCTGATAAACGGTAAGCTCTATCGAGCTGAAACGGTAAGCTTTAAAGAGCTGAAACAGTAAGCTCTAAAGAGCTGAAACAGTAAGCTCATAAGAGCTGAAATGGTAAGCTCATAAGAGCTGATATATCAATAAGCTCATATGAGGTGGTGAGTCTGCAACAAATGCTAGATCTCAACCAAAATGGTAACTCTAGTGACATGTCACTCGTATTCTACGATTTCTCTAAAGTTCAAACGGGGCTCGGTATTATTCAACTCTATCTTTTGGCATACAATAATCAATTGTTCAATTTCTCAAATCATTTATAAATATTCAATTCAACTAAGCTCATACCATTAAATACTCAATTTGCATACTCAATGCATATTATCATATTAAATCCATGTACGTATATAATATTTATAACTTTTCCCTTTCATTCATGTAAACAGTAATATAATCATATAACCAGTAACTCGAATCTCAAATAAGCTATTCATTCAAACTATATACATTCAATTTAAACAATTACAAGTATTTAATAGTTCGATTCTAGCTATACGAACTTACCTCGAGTCGCTCGGATGGTAAATATCGATTGTTTGTCTATTTTTCATTTTTCCCCGATCTAAGCTCGATCTCAAATTATCTTAATCTAAATAATATATCAAATTCAGCATATTAACTTTCCTTTCTATTCAATTTGACACTTTATACACATTTTGGTAAAGTTATGCTTTTTCCCCTAAAGTTTCCATTTTTACAAATTAGTTCTTATCACATAAAATTGCAAATTCATGCAATTAAGGACAAACCCATTCTAGCCAAATTTTACCCATAATACTAGCAGCCCATATTTTTAGTTTATTCACACATCTAACCATAAATTTTACACTTTTCTCAGTTTAGTCCTTAATTGATATTTTTGTCAAAAATCACTTTATAAAATTTGTTAATCTAGCTTTAAACATTAATATTCTATCATAAAACATTTAAATAACCAAGCATTCAACAATGGCATCATTCAAAATCTATAGCAATTTCAAAAATGGAGATACGGGTTAGCTAGAATACGAAGCAATGATCTCAAAAATGTAAAAATCACCAAAAACCGATCAAAAACCGTACCATAATTAGTAATTGAAGTTGCCAAAGTTAAAAGCACAAAAATGGCTTCTCTTCACTCAATATTCGATGGTGGAAGATGAATGAAACACCATTTTTCAATTTGTTTTATTTGTTTATTCATTATAATACCAAATTACAAGTATACCCTTAATTAATTCTTTTAAAAGAATTAATATACAAGCTCATAATTGTCCACTCATAAATCCAATGGTATGTTTACCATTTAAGGGATCCTACTATTTAATTTCATAGTGATTTAGTGCATTTAACTAATAGATCACAACTTTTACACTTTACGCGATTTAGTCCTTTTTACCAAATTAAGCATTTAAATGGTAAAATTTCTTAACGAAATTTTTATACTATCATTCTATCATGCTGTAAAACTTATTAAAATAATAAAATAAATATTTTAACTTTGGATTTGTGGTCCCAAAATCACTATTCCGATTTGACCCAAAAATGGGTTGTTACAACTATACTCAAGTCTCATCTTTTAAAATGTTATGCAATCATTTTCTACTATGGAAATTAATTAATTGAAGAAAAAAATGAAGAAAATATTTGAGAAAGTAAAGGAGAAAGGAAACGTTTCAAGATTTTATTAAGAAAATTGTGTTTATTAGAAGTAAAATCATATGGAAATTATATTGAATACATAAAATCAATAATAAAAAAGGTGATTCAAGTAAAGGAAAGACAAAAACTTTGGATTGAAAAAGAGAAGGTTGATTTCAAAGTGTTAGAATTAGGTAAGTACTCTTTGTATTCTCTTAAGTTTAATAATAATTTTGTATGATAATTGCAATCGCAATAAAGTATCTTAATATTACAATCACTCACCCCAAATAATTTCACTTACAACAAGGTTTACTCTCCAATAAAATGCCTAACACAAGAGTGTAAAAACATAAAGAAAAAGATCGATAAAGCCTTCAAGATGCACCCCAATGTGTGTGACAATGCGACCTATTTATAGACTAAGATCGACACATTCTCCAAGTTATTAATGGGATAAATCATTTAAAATAGAAGAATTATCCATATAAAATCTTCTCTTTTAATTTTTGAAAATGCTTTCTCTCTAAGAAAATCTAATAAGCTTTATCTCCAAGAAAAATAAATTGATTTAAACCTTACTGAATAAGGATAAGGTACTTTAAATGAATCAATCCTTCTCACTTCTTTTCTTCGAAATAAAAACTGTTAACCGAGTAAAAATAATTTGTAACTTCATTTTAAGGATCATTTGTTACTTGAGAATTGAACTATGACGGACCAAGTAAAAAATGCCAACAAACACACTCATTTTAATTATCTTAATTCATTGTTCTAAGTATTATACTATCTTGTTGTTGTAACACCCCAAACCCGACCTAGACGTAATGGCCGAATCTGGTGATGTCACATGGAATGGGATTTGAAATCGAATTTGTCAAGTTAAAACCATTTTCGTTTATTAGCTTCTATTTATCTCTCGTCAATTTCAAAATCATTTTCTTACTAATTTGATTTGTTTAAAAACATATTCTGTAGCGGAAGCTTTTGAAAATCATAATATTTAAAGATATTGTTCGCGTTTATGTAAAACATTGTTTTTAATTAAAGCGATTTTTCGTTAAGTTTTACAGTTTAAAAGTCCATGTAAACAGTTAAAACTCAAAATAAAAGCAAACAGTCCAAAAGTCCCAAATTACATCAAAATACCCTAAAAATAATAATAGAAAGATAATAAAACAAAATCAAAAGTAGAAATAAAGCGAATAATGGTGGTCATCGTTGAGTCCCCCGCTACACCGATCCGTCTATGACTGGGGATTACCCATACAGAATAAACAGAAAAAGGTGAGTTTTCATAAACTCAGTGTGTAATCCTCACAGAAAACATGCATACAGTCAAAACAACAATTATCAATCAAATGTAGTCCGGGTCCTAAGCCCATTACATATTCAAATACAGTTTAGGCTTCAGCCCACTCAAATACAGTCTCAGATATAAATTAGGGCCTTAGCCCATCTCAGATATAGTTATGCATACAGTAACAAAAATCAGTATCCTACTCACCAACCTCTACACACCATCTCCGACCATCCCTATACACCATGTGGGGTTTAAAATACCTACCCAACCCTACACACCAAGTTGCACCGAATACGGCACATAACAGTATATTGCAGCTGAGTTGCCAGATATTAGGCATAAATGCCTTTCAGTACACTTTCTCCAATAATCAATTATCCCACCCCAATGTAGAGGCAAATAAACATGCTCAGTGCACTCATACAGATATACATGCTTACATGCTATTATATAGTTATACATATAGTTTAGGAAACATGCGTAAATCTAACATGCTCAATACATACATCATATATTTAGATCACTCAATTTAGGGTCTAAGTAACGCTTACCGACCCTACAATAGGTTCACAGTCGATTTGGATGACTCATGCAACCCTAGGATTCATTTCAGATAAATAAGCCCACATGCCCATGTGGCTTGCCAGTGTGGGCCTACAAACCCGTGCGGCCCATACACCCAGATTGGCATTGACCCGTGTGGATCACACGGCCTGGCCCAAATTCCCACACGCCTATATGGACTACCGGTGTGGACCTACACTCTCGTGTGGCCCACAAGGGCCCAAATCAGTCTAGCCCGTGTGTCGTACATGGCCAACCTGGCCGTCACACAGTCGTATCTAGTGACGGTCTGGTCTTCTTCGATCACACGACCGTGTTCTTCTCACATAGCCTACTACACAGGTGACCACACACTCGTGTAGCATCGACAATTTACAATTTTAACTTTCGTTGAATCTCGTTTTCTGCGTTTCCGGGTACACACCTGGTATGATTTCGATGTAGAAACACTCCTAAGATATCTTGCACCTATAATTGACATATTAACACTCATGTTTTAGTCTTACATTTCGATTAATCCAAACATTCGAATCCTAACATAATCCAAATCAAACACTAAACGCTAACGCTTACCCAACATGCTCCGACCGATTTGATTACGAAATAAAATGAGGAGGACTCCGCTCTTCACAATTCTCTGCTGACCAAAATAGAATTTTTGCATGCTTCAATTGGATAAACAGGAATCAAAACTACAATTCCCCTACGATACTTACCAACTCGCAGAAAAGTACCGAAGAATTAGAACTCAAGATTGGAAAGCACAATTTCGGTAGAGTTTCAAGCAGGAAAACAAATAGGGATGAAAAAAAAAAGACAAAAGAGAAGAAGGGGAAAAGTGGCGTCAGAAAAGTTTGAAGAGGAAGAAGAAACTGAAGTTTTGAAAAAGAAAAGAAAGATTATCAGGAAACTAGCATTCTGATCACAAATCCCTTAATTTCTTCTTACTTTCACTCTCACAATCCTCGCTACACACAACCACCTCAATATTTCGGTTAAACTGAAACACTTATCATCCATCGAGCAATAATCAACACCCTTGCTCATGCAGGGATTCAAACACAGGACCTCTAGCATCCTAACACTCCACTTAACCACCAGACCAGCAGGCCCATTCTATTATTTACTTACAAACAATTAAACTTAAGCCCTTTGAGCAAGGTTAAAGCTTTATTTAGTAAAATTCTAAAATTTAACCCAAGTAAGGCTTGAACTTGAGACCTCTCATACACACCCAGAACATTTAACCACTGAAGCAAATACACAGTTGTGTCATACTTAAATAGAAACATAAATAAAACTTTTGGGGTGTTACAATTCTACCCCCTAAAAGAAAATTTCGTCCTCGAAATTTACCTGATTAGAACAGATGAGGATACTGCTGACGCATCGCATCCTCAAGCTCCCACATAGCCTCCTCAGTCTATGATTCCGCCACAGCATATTTACTAATAGAATAGACTTCTTCCGAAAACCCTTTACATCGTGATCCAGGATTTGAACCGGCTCCTTTTCGAAGGTGAAATCTGATCTAACCTCAATCTCCTCTATAAAGACAATATGAGAAGGATTAGAGCAGTAGCACTTCAACATCGAGGCGTGAAACACATCGTGAATACGATCCAACTCCAAAGCTAACTCCATTTGATAAGCAACCGGTCCTACTCGTTTCAGAACTCGGTACAACCCAATGAACCTAGGGCTCAGCTTGCCCTTGCGACTGAAACTCAGAACCTTTTTTCATGGCGAGACATTGAGAAATACGAAGTCCCCTACGGAATACTCAATCTCACGTCTCTTCAGATCTTCATACGATTTCTACCTATCAGAAACCGCCTTCAGACGGACCCGAATCAACCTAACCTTATCTTTGGTCTCAAAAACCAACTCAGGACCCAAAACCCGTCGTTCACCCAACTCAATCTAACATAGAGGAGTGCGACACTTACTACCATACAGAACCTTGTAAGGTGCCATCTGAATGCTAGACTGAAACTGTTATTGTAGGCGAACTCTGTTAGCGGTAGATACTCCTTTCAACAGCCTCGGATACAATAACGCAACTCCGTAACATATCCTCTAGTATCTAAATCGCCCTCTCATATTGACCATCGGTCTAAGGATAAAACGCAGTACTAAAGTCCAACATTGAACCCAGAGCCTCATGTAATTTTTTCTAGAATTGAGATGTGAAGGGAAGATCCCTATTAAAAATAATCGAGACCGGTACCCTATGCAGTCTTACTATCTCAGACATGTAAAGCTTCACCAACTTCTACAGAGAATAATCTATCCTAACTGAGATGAAATGTGCAGACTTGGTCAATCGACCCACGATGACTCAATCGAAATCCTTCTTAGTGGGTGTCAAGGGTAACCTACTAACAAAGCCAATCGTTACTCGTTTCTATTTCCATAGGGGAATCTTAACCAGTTGCAACAACCTGAAGGTAACTGATGCTCAACCTTAACCTGCTGACAAGTCAGAAAACGAGCAACGAAGTCAGTAACTTCACGCTTTAACTCTGGCCACCAGTATAACTTGTGAAGATCTCGGTACATCTTATTCACATTGGTATGCATATCATAAGGACTACTATGCGCCTCTCTCAGAATATACTACCTCAAATCTATATCATTTGGTACACATATCCGACCTCGAAAACACAATACACCATTAAAATTCAGCCCAAAATCTGAAGTGCTACTTCTCTCCACTTAATGAAACTATACCCCAAGTGACTCATCCCCCAACTATTTATCTCGAATCTGCCCAATCCAAGTCAGTTTAACTTGAAGCTCGGCTAACATACTACCATTATCAAATAGGCTAAGGCAAGCAAACATCACCCTTAGATCAGTCATTTCCCTACGACTCAATGCACCGGCCACCACATTAGCCTTGCCAAGGTGGTACTCAATGGTACAGCCATAACCTTTAAGTAGTTCAACATATCTATGCTACCAAAGATTCAACTCCTTTTGAGTGAGAAGATATTTGAGGCTTTTGTGATCAGTGTAGATAATACACTTCTCACCGTGCAGATAGTGCCTCTAAATTTTCAGTGCGAAGACCACAACAGCTAGCTTGAGGCTATGCGTCGGATAGTTTGTCTCGTGTGTCTTAAGTTGATAAGACACATATACTACAACCTTAGCATCCTACATCAGCACACAACCCAATCCCACATGTGACGCGTCACTATAAACCATAAACTCTTTTCCAGGTTTAGGCTGTATCAGAACAGGAGCTTTAGTTAGAACAGCCTTAAGCTTCTTGAAGCTCTATTGCTGCACAACAGTCTAGTCAAAAGGTACTCCCTTATACAAAAGCTTAGCCAATGGAGCTGCGATCAAGGAAAACCCTTATACAAAAAGCCGATAATAACCCGCTAAGCCTAGAAAGTTACAGATCTTAGACACATTCTTAGGCTACTTCCAATCCAGTATAGTCTCAATCTTTCGAGGATCGACACAGATCCCCTTAGCAGAAACCACGTGTCCCAGAAATGTTACCTCTCGTAACTAAAATTCGCACTTGATAAATTTAGCATAGAGCTGTTTTTCCCTCAAAATCTGAAGAACCACTCTAAGGTGCTCGTAATGCTCATCATTAGTCTTAGGATAAACCAATATGTCGTCGATGAATACCACAACAAATTGATCTAGATAGGGCTGAAACAATCGGTTCATCAGATCCATAAACACTACCGGCGTATTAGTCTGTCCAAAAGGCATCACTAGGAACTCGTAATGTTCATATCGAATCCTTAATACCGTCTTATGTACATCAGCCTCCTTAACCTCAGCTGGTGATATCCAGAATGCAGATTAATCTTGAAGAACATAGAAGCCCCTCGGAACTGATCAAACAGATCATCAACCCTAGGAAGTGGATACTTATTCTTAATAGTCAACTTTTTTTAGTTGTCGGCTGTCTATACACATCCTTATAGTCTCATCCTTCTTTTTAACAGATAGCACTGGTGCTCCCCACGAAGACACACTGGGACAGATGAACCTGCGATCCAACAACTTTTGAATTTGAGCCTTAAGCTCTGTAAGCTCTTTCGATGCCATGCGATAGGGAGTTATGGACACCGAAGCTGTACCTGAAGAAGCTCAATCCTAAATTCCACTTTTCGATTTGGAGGCAATCTCGGTAGCTCCTCAGGAAAGACGACTAGAAAATCCCTTACAATTCTGATGTCCTTTACAGTAGAGTCCCCAGAAGCGGAAACACTAACATATACCAATCACCTCATATCTTTACAAACTAGTTTCTCAACCACCAGTACAGAGATCACGTTAGCCAAATAATTTCGACGTTCCCCAATCATGACTATCTCATTATCCTCTTAGTCGCACAGTCCAAACTGACACGATGCTTTATCAACCAATCCATACCCAATATCAGACCGAACTTCCCAAACAAAAGCTCTATTAAATCAGCCAGAAATACCGTCATTTGAACCTCTAAAAGAACATCTTTATACCATTTGCTAACCCAAACTGATTGCCCCAGCAAACTCAGTACAGTCACCTACTAGATGTACTCTCAACCAAAATCCCCAAGTTTTCAGAAACAGTGCTAACTATATAGGAATTTGTGGAACCTATGTTTATCAATGCAAGATAAGGTACATCAAAGATAAGGACGTACCCGTGATGACATCCAGAGCATCTATGTCCTCTCGGCAACATGCAACATAAACGAGAGCAGGCTGCCTCGTCTCAGTCTGTCCAGCACCCCTGCCCAGTGCTCTCTGACCACAACCCATACCGTTACCATCCCTAGCCTGACCATGGCCCCTAGGTGGCTGCTAAACTATCCTTTGTGGCTATGCAGTACCAGAACCCAGAGCTTGTGTAACAGCCCATTTTTGGGTCAAATCGAAATTGTAGTTTTGGGACCACAAATTCAAAGTCAAAATATTAATTTTATTATTTTAATAAGGTCTATAGTATGATACTAGAGTTTTGTGAAATTTTTGTAAAGAAATTTATCATTTGAGTGCTTAATTTGATAAAAAGGACTAAATCGCGTAAAGTGTAAAAGTTGCGTTCTATAAGCTAAAGGTGCCTAATAGCTATAGAACTTTAAAATAAAGGTCCTTATGTGGTAATAGCCCATTTATGTAACAATGGATGATAGTGGAGTGGCATTGATGTAATTATCAAAGTTTTTAAAAGATAAATAAGTAAATAATTAATTAATGTTATAATTAATTAAAAACAAATGACAAAATAGTTTCATTCATCTTTCTCCCAAACGAAAATAAGAAACTAAGGAAGCCATGGATGAGCTTTGAAGGTTTGGATAATGCATGCTTCAATTGTAAGTGATTTTTGACTCGGTTTTTAATAATGTCTACGTTTTTTAGATCGTTGCAACTTAATCTAGCTAGCTCGTATCTCTGATTTCTGAACCGTTAAAGTTTATGAGTTTTTCCATTGATGGAAATTTGAGTATCTTGATGGTTGATGATAGAAAATAAATCTTTGATATTAGATTAATGCGTTTTACTAAGTGAATTTTAGTAAAAATGTCAATTTTAGACCATATTGTGAAATATGAAAATGTTGTGGTTAAATTGTAAATTAAATGAAAAGTATGGGCTGCTAGGGACTAGTTTGATATTCGACTAAGCATGGGATTGTTTAAATTTCATGAATTTTGTATTTTATGTGTTAGGGGCTAAATTGCAAAAATGTGAAATAATAGTGGCAAAAGTGTAATTTTACCAAAAAGTGTAAATTGTGTTAAATTGAATGAATTAATGATTAAATAAGGAAAAATTATTATTATATAGATCAAGAAAATGAGATTTGGATCTAGAACGGGGGAAAACAAAGTATTGGATTTGTCACCTAATTCGTTGTTACAGCGAACGAGGTAAGTTCGTATGTAATTATCAATGTTATAAATATGATTTTAATGTTTTATGTTACATAAATTGCATAAATGATATTATGGTTATGTTCGAATAGTTTTGAGCATTTAGAATGCGAAATTAAAGTAGCTTTGGCTACGTATTTTTGAATTTACACTTGGTGTACGAGAATGAGATAATTTTGGCTATATGCCTGTATATTGGCACTAAGTGTGCGAGAACGTATCAGCTTTGAATACGTAATTGTACTGTGGCACTAAGTGTGTGAGAACGTATCAACTTTGAATATGTAATTGTACTGTGGCACCAAGTGTGCGAGAATGTATCAACTTTGAGTACGTAAATGTATTATGGTACTAAGTGTGCGAGATTGATAAAGTACTGGCTACTTGCCTTGGCACTAAGTGTACGAGTTCTTGAAGTATCCGAAACCGTTCGATTAGATTAACGGATATATCAAAGAAGTGGATGAGTATGAAATTGATATAGGATGGTACAGGTATGTACATTAATTATACGAGAATTAAATTAAAGAAACTATGAAATTCATTTCTGATCTGGTGAATAAACTTGTGAAAGGTTATGAATCAATAAGATTTATTGATATTAAGTTGAGATAATGCATTTTTTATGGTGTTTAAATGAGTCAACGGGAAAAGATGATGTTACAGGAAAATATAAACGATGATATGAATCAGTTCAGGTACTCATACAGAAAGCGATGAGTAAGTAATAGATGTAAAATTTATATAACGAGTAAGTGAGAATTTATGAGATTTCATATGGTTCATTTGGCTATATAAATGTGATAGCTAATGAATTGATAAGATATACTAAAATCATATGAGCATGAAATTAAATAGTCTAGTGAAATTCATGGTTAATTTTTGTAAATAAGTATACAAGAAAATGATGAAATCATATGAGCTATATTAAATTGTTCGTAATTGCTTTAAATAGAGTTGTTTGGTATACGAGTTTAAAATTCATACGAGCTTACTAAACTTTATAGCTTACTTTATTTTCTTTCCTCTGTTTATAGAGTTTCGGAAGCTTGCTCAGGTTAAAAGTCGTTGGAGATCTCATCACACTATCCAACTATCGTTTCGGTATTTAAAAGCTTTGTAGAATTGGTTAAATGGCATGTATAGACTAGTTGGTTTGTGAAGTGTATAAGTAATTTTGACAAATGATGTCTATGTGTTTGATGTATATTTAGCCATGAGATTTGGCTTATTCATGATGAAAGGTTTGAAATTTATAAGGTCATATAGGTTGGTTCAATTAATGAGGTTATGGTATATGGTATATAATTGTTTATAGACTGTTTAATTTGGCTTGGTAAATGAATGGTTAATAGATGATTATTGAGTCATGTTATGAATGTGATTGATGGTGAAGAAATGCATGATTGAAATGGGTAGAATTGATGATTATGAGATATGGTTTAGCATGTGTATGAATGTACAAATTTTATTGATTCGAGTATATGAATGCTTGGTTTTAAAAAAACATATAATGTGTATTGAAATGGTTGTTTTGGCTACCAAATTGGATGTGAATACAGTGTTATATGTATGCTATAAGGTAATTGAATGTAGGTGGGGAAAATGGCTTAAAACAAGCCTTATTTCGCCTCACACAATTGAGCACACGGGCGTGTGACTCAACCATGTGTATGCTGTAGCTTAATTAATTAAGTCAGTGAGTTACACGGCCGTGGATGGCACATGGGCTGGCGCACAAGCGTGTGGCCAGCTGTGTGACCCAAGTCTATATGTCTGCCCTATTTCCAAACGGCCTAGGGTATGTACGTGTCTGGTGGCCGTATGAGGCACACGGCCTATTCACACTGGCGTGTGATCCTTGAATGCTTGAAAATTTTATATGTTTCTTAAAGTTTGCAAATGTTATCAATTTAGTCCCGAACCACTTCTAAGCATATTCTAAAGCCTTAAAGAGCCTTGTAAGGGACAATATAATTGTGTTCTATACAATTACAATTATAAATGTTTAAAATATGTAATATTGATATGATTGATCGGTAATGCCTCGTAACCCTAATACGATGATGGACACAGGTTAGGGGTGTTACAACTTGCACCTAATCAGCCTTCAAGGGACACTCCTGAATGCAGTGCTCTAATGACCCACACCTCAAACAAGCCCCAGTCCTCCTCTAACATTTGCCCTGATAGCGTCTACCACAATCTTCACACGGCTGCAAACCAGTAGAAATAACAGGGGACTCAGCTCTAACTAGCCCATCAGATTTGGTTTTTTTCTTAAGCCTTTGCACAGAACTCGAGGGCTCTAAATCCTTCTTGTTCTTTCCCCTCTCGCGATCCCTGTTTGGGCCCTTAGCGTGCTTAACCTCTTCGGCGATCTTCGCCTTCTCCACTAGTATAGAGAATTCTCACTCCATCGACAGAGCTATTAGTACCCTCAGACTATCCCTCAACCCATCCTCAAACCGAACACACCTCTTGTATTCAGATGCCACCATACCTCGTACATAGCTACTCAGTCTCAGAAACTTAGCCTCATACTCGGTCACTGATCGGTCTTCTTGCCTGAGGTTCAGAAACTCACGCCTACGAGCATCGAGCTAAGTACCCTCCTTAATAGTTAGCCACCATTGATAGGCCTCATCGTGTAACAGAGAGACTGCACCCTTCAGTTTCTGCTTGGGGGTGCAATCCAGGTCATCCATAATCCATTCAGTGGCCTCTATCCAATACTCAGCCAAATTAGGGGTGACTTCAGTGACACCCCTAAAAAGTTTAACTCCACTGAATCGGAGTCGTTCCGTAACTGACCCTCGGCCTACAGATCCAGTATTGGACCCAGCAACCCTCTCCAGCATCCTTAGCATAGCCTGGGACAATGCGTCATCCCCAGCCATGCAATCTTGAGACTCAGTCTCAGTAATAGGTGACACCGGCATCTCACTCGTATCTAGGTTCGACATATTGCCTAGAGATAAGGACACAGCTCAAGCCCCTCTACGACCTCTACCTCATCCTCGTGTACCCTATCCATGGATACCTTGTGTGCTAATGCCTATTTGGATTTACCTGTATTACGAATTTTATGAATCAATTATAGTTTCAGTATTTATTAATAAATGTTTTATGTAAACAGTTTCAAAAATTCAGAGTTTATTTTCGTAAGTCGCAGTCTCTATCAATTTCACTACAGTTTCAATATACACTAACTAGAGTATTTCCAGAACAGTCTATCTATAAAATCATAACAGTTTATCAAAATACTAACAGGATCGGGGCGGAGACTCGATGTACCACATACCTATTCAAATTAGTTTAAATCATTTGAAAATCAGTTCTTTAAAAATCAAGTTTTAAAATCCAAAATCCACAGTCGAGTTTTGTAACCTGGCTCTGATACCACTAAATGTTACACCTCAAACCTGACCTAGACGTGATGGTCGAATCTGGCGATGTCACATAGAATGGGATTTGAAATTGAATTTGTCAAGTTAAAATCGTTTTCGTTTATTAGCTTCTATTTATCTCTCGTCAATTTCAAAATCGTTTTCCCACTAATTTAATTTATTTAAAAATATATTCAGTAGCAGAAGCTTTTGAAAACTATGATATTTAAAGAAATCGTTCGCATTTAAGTAAAACATTGTTTTGAATTAAATTGAGTTTTTGTTGAGTTTTACAGTTTAAAAGTCCATGTAAACAGTTAAAACCCAAAATAAAAGCAAATAGTCCAAAAGTCCCAAATTACATCAAAATACCCCTAAAACAATAATAGAAAGATAATAAAATAAAATCAAAAGTAGAAATAAAACGAATAATGGTAGTCACCGTCAAGTCCTCCGCTACACCAATCCGTCTATGACTGGGGATTACCTTACAAAATAAATAGAAAAGGGTGAAAAAAGTGTATAATCCCCACAGAAAACATGCATACAGTCAAAACAACATTTATCAGTCAAATACAGTCTGAAGCCTAAGCTCATTACAGATTCAAATACAGTTTAGCCTCAGCCCACTCAGATACAGTCTCAGATATAAATTAGAGCCTTAGCCCATCTCAAATACAGTTATGCATACAATAACAAAAATCAGTATCCTACCCACCAGCCTCTACACACTATCTCCAACCATCCCTACACACTTGTGGGGTTTAAAACAACCACCCAACCCTACACACTAAGTTGCACCGAATGCAGCACATAACAATATATTGCAGCTGAGCTGCCAGATATTAGGCATTAATGCCTTTCAGTACACTTCCTCTAATAATCAATCATCCCACCCCAATGTAGATGTAAATAAACATGCTCAGTGCACTCATACATATATACATGCTTACATGTTATTATACAGTTATACATACAGTTTAGTAAACATACGTAAATCTAATATGCTACATACAAACATCATATATTCAAATCATTCAATTTAGGGTCTAAGTAACACTTACTGACCCTACAGTAGGTTCATAATCTTGGATGACTCGTGCAACCCTAGGATTCATTTCAAATAAATGGGTCCACACGCCCATGTGGCTTGCTCGTGTGGGCCCACACAGCCCAAATCGATCTAGCCTGTGTGTTACATACGGCCAACTTGGCTATCACACGACCGTGTCTAGCATACGGTCTGGCCTTCATCGATCACACGACTATATTCTTCGCACACGACCTACCACACGAACAACTACACACCTGTGTGGCATCGACAGTTTGTAATTTTAACTTTCACTGAATCCCGTTTTCTGCGTTTTCAAGTACACACCTAGTACGATTTCAATGTAGAAACACTCTCGAGATATCTTGCACTTATAATTTACATATTAATATTTAAATTTTAGTCTTACATTTCGATTAATCCGAACATTCCAATCCTAACTAACCCAAATCAAGTGCTAACGCTTACTCGACATGCTCGGACCGGTTTGATTACAAAATAGCACGAAGAGGACTCCGCTCTTCATGATTCTCTATTGACCAAAACAAAATTTTATCAACCTTCAATTGGATAAACATGAATCAAAACTACAATTCCCTTATGATACTTACCAACTCACAGAAAAGTACTAAAGAATCAAAACTCGAGACTAGAAAGCATAATTTTGACAGAGTTTTAAGCAGGAAAATAAAGAAGGACGAAAAAGAAAGACAGAAGAGAAGAAGGGGAAAAGTAGCGTCAGAAAAGTTTGAAGAGGAAGAGGAAACCGAAATTTTGAAAAAGGAAAAGAAAGATTATTAGGAAACTAACATTCTGATCACAAATCCCTTAATTCCCACTTACTTTCACCCCACAATCCCCACTACGCACAACTACTTCAATATTTCGGCTAAATTGAAACACTTACCACCCATTGAGTAAAAATCAGCACCCTTGCTCATACAATGATTCGAACACAGGACCTTCAATATCCCAACACTCCACTTAACCATTAGACCAGCAGGCCCATTCTGTTATTTACTTACAAACAATTAAACTTAAGCCATATTCAGTAAAATTCCAAAATTTAACCCAAGTAAGGCTTGAACTTGGGACCTCACACACACACCCAGAACACTTAACCGCTGAAGCAGATATATAGTTGTGTCATACTTAAATAGAAACATAACTAAAAATTTTGGGGTGTTACAATTGTCCCAAAAGATGTTCAAATAATGAGTAAAACAAGAATATTATAAACAATTAACATCCCAATAGTCGTATATCATAAAGCAAAGAAATAACTTTAATATGAACATTTAAACTACATAATTGAGAATTAAAGTGAAATTTGAATGATTATATGATAAGATAAGAAATAGTTAACTTTAAAAACTGAAACATGTCAATTTGATATATCAAAAGGGATATTGAATGAGTAATAAGTTGAATTATGTCATAAAAGGATTAAGTTTGTTACATCCCTCCAATAAGAAGACACGTGGCAAGTACAAAAGACATCATTGACTTCACATTGACTTCTTGAGCATAATCACCCGTCCCACTTCAAATAGAACCTACCATTTAAGGTGAATGTTATCCTATTGTGAACATACTTCCAAGACAATAAGAAGTGTACTTAGGCTTGACTAATTTATATTGATAGAATCTCATAATATGTGCGTATGATTATTTATTACCCATTTCATGGGATTGGACGCTAACCTAGCCATATCATGCCAGTGGAGAAAAGGATTTTTCCTATAAATACTTTAGAAAACTATGAACAAAGGGCTGAGCTTTTAGTTCCCTAGAGTTGCTCTAAACACTTGTCCTCTCAATCAACCTACCATTTTGTTCTCATTTCAACTCTCGACCTCTACAAGTGAACTGACCTCTATTGTTCCACCTTGATCTCCTCATTTCTCCTCATTGTCTTCCTCCCTTGTTGTATTTTGTATCAATAATTGGTGTGGTGAACATTGATCGGAGAAAATATTTCAAAATTAGAATGATGCTACCCGTAACCCCATTACCAAAAACAACGACACCACCCCTACCAATTCCTCCACTCCCATGAATGGCAATGATGCCACCAATAGTACTGAACTTCCCTCAACCCAAACCAAAACGTCAACTCCCCCAGCTGTGACTACTGTGGAAGCCCTTACCCAGCTCCTAAATACCCTTAACACTCCATCAGTTAACCTTGCCACTATGGCCTCAACTTCAATTCCCAACACACTATCTTCTCCTATCGCCCCACAAGACCCCAAAGATGATATCTTAAAACAAACCCTCTCTTGTTTAGATTCACAATCTTAGCCCACTACTACGACTATTCCCTAGACCCTAAATCCTAAGTAGAGTGTAAACTATGTATGCATGACTCATACACTATGATATAAGTAAAAGCTTGAGTTCAAATAGATAAGAAACTGAAAGTTGGTGTGTTGGGTGTATGACTTCTGTAGTATGTAGCATTATTCACAACAGTAGAATTCATAACCCAAAACATGGGTAAGTGATATCCTCTCACTGGTATTACATGGTTGATGAAAAGTAAACGTGGTCACGAGTCATCTGTCTCTGTGATGGATGACTTGATCACTATTTGATAGTGATTGACTTTTCATAAAGGAAGATATAATGGTTGCCATGAGATAAAATAGGATAATATTGGAAGAATGGATATTATCCCAAAGAGATATGGTATCCTATAAAGGTAACACACTTATGGCAAGGTCATTAGACGAGTACTAAGTAGTTACTTTCATAATGGTATGTCATTGGGGAGAGCTCAGACACGATACTATAAGGGAATGACTTTGTGACTGAATAAGTTTATAACTAATAGGAGAAACGTCGAAACTTAATTATAAATCATTTGAGAATCAAATATACATATCCAATTGGTCCATTCGTTAGCTTGTTGAAATCAAAAATGAATTACGTGTTTGAATAGAAATGAACATAATGAATAGGAAAAGAAAAATGGTAGACATTCAAGAATGATTATGATTTTCTCCGAAATGAAGAAATAAAATCATTTGGAAATAAATGTAGGTTTCTAAAAATGGAAATAGAAATAAAAATGAAAATGAAAATGAAAATGGAAATGATCCATTTGCAATCCTATATGGATTACTTAGAAAATGATCGAAAGAATGAGTTTATGTTTTTGGACTATTTTAAAGCTCAAAAATAAAAATAAATCATTCAGTCATAGTGAACATGTTGAATTGCGACATATTAAACATGTTTTCTTGAAATTTTACCAGGGCTAATATAGTCAAATTTTTACCAGGAGTAAAATCATCAAATTTTTGTTAAGGGTAAAATAGGGATGGGAAAATTGTTTAATATATAAACATTAAATTTTATTTTAGAAAGTATAAAAACTAAATTAGATTGGATCACATTACACAATACTAGGTAAAAAAGGCCTAAGAAGTACTCGTAATTGAACCCGATGTGAGAAAGGCCCAAAAACCCCTCATGGACATAAAGGGGGCGACAACCCTAGTAGGAATACTAGGGTGTCATCCACCCTAGTCCTATTCTAAGTAGGATGTTATTTTTCTATTTGAAATAAACAATAATAACTCAACAATGATTATACCTTCTCTTCCTATAAATAGATGCCATAGGTAGAGCTATCAACACAACTTTGAGAGATTGTTATTCTGCCAAAAAATAGAGAGAATTTATTCTCAACTATTACATTTTTTTTGGAATAACAATTCTACCGATTTCTATTAAGAAGAGAGAATTTTCGTTTTCACTCCAAAAGGAAATAAAACTTTTTCTAGTTATGTGTTTCGATTCAATTGGTTTGAGCCCATACTCAAAGCAGTTCGTGGTAGGAGAATAATAAAGAAGATCATTTTGTTGAAAGCTGAGAATAATGAACGTTTGCTAAGTTGAAAATACAGGTACGAATTCAATTAAGGATTATTGCTATAAATATCACAAACCAGGTTGATTTTTAAAATTTTAATATTTCATTATGTAAGAAAATCGTTTTCAAACCAGGATTTTTCCAACACCCCTAGCCCTTTCCATGTTGACACACAACTTATTTGCTTCCTTCAAGTTCTCTAAGTTAACTTACATTGGCATCGGAGACCTGAAAGATCACCTAGCTCACTATAACAACCATATGAACATTCTTGGAGCCTCAAATGCAGTGAAATGTAGGGCTTTCTCCATGACCCTTTCTAGTATTGCTTAGCAGTGGTACCTTCACTCCCTCTGGGATCTATAAGTAGTTTTGACCAATTGATCGGGTTGTTCATGGGCAGATTTTTTGGCCAACAAAACTCACAACAATCCCAGCTTCCCTTATGTCCATTCGAAAAAAAGAGAATGAACCCCTTCGTGATTTCAAGAAGAGGTTCAATGTTGTGAATATGATGACCAAATGTGTCTCTTATGCTCTTACCATTCAAGCCTATAATAACTCGTTTTTTAGTGAAGTTAGAAACAGTGATTTCGGGATCACAATTCTGACGAGTGAGCTCGTAGATATTAGTAATTTATGTTTACGAGTTAAATATAGATTATGGTGAATTTTGATTTGGTAGACTTTATTAATTGGTTAGTTAGTCAAGGTACAAGTGGTGCGTACCGAAAGTTAGTGGTTTCAGAATATAAGGTATCGAGATCTCATTTCCATAAATCGAGCCTGTAAATAATATTATTAAATATTTACACAGTTGTTTTATAGGTGAATTGAATTTCAGTCTGGTAATTTTATTAATTGGATGATCAATTAGAATATAAGGACTAAATCGTAAAAACTAAAAAAATTAATCATCATTGATTGTTATTAGCTCAAATGCTTAATTAACCGTTATTAAAGAACTTAAGGGATAATTAAATCATTTTAATTAATTGTGGACAGTTTACATATGCATTTTAGATTTAATTATATGTTGATTAAGGTTAAAAAATAAATAACAGAAGGTTAAAAAAATAAAAACATGAAAACATCTCATCATTTTATTCAACCACCAAATTAGAAACCAAAAACACCAAAAAAAAAAAAACCTCCATTTTTGAATAGCCAAGGTTCGCCCAAGCTTGGTAACCTTACATGATAAGCTTTTCTAATTCTGTTTTTAATAATTTTTATATTTTTGATATCGTTGTAACTAGGTCTAGTTGAATTGTATTTTTGTTTCAAAACTATTGAAGATTTCTAAAGTTTTCATTGATGAAAATTGAAGTTTTTGATGTTTAATAGTTTGATTATAAGCTTAGATATGTTTAAAGACTAATTTGTTAACTAAATTTTATTAGTTTTGTGTACAACCAAATTATAATAATGTAAAATTTGTCATAAATTTTTATAATTATTGAATTTAGAGGGTTGTATAGGGATGAAACTGAAATCAAAATGAAAAACGGGCTTAAATGTGAAATTTATGATAGTTTTGGTTTTAGGGACTAAATTGAATAAAATGTAAAATTTTAGGGGCATTCAAACAATAAAATTAAATTAATGTATGCTTATAATATGATGAAATAAGATGTTTGAAATTGATAAATTGAATTGAATTATTAAATAGATCGAAAATGGGACCAAATTGAAGAAAATTAGGGAAATGACAAAAATTGCTTATTAGTCCTTAGTGACTTGTTTTGTTGCTAATTTGATTAGGTAAGTTCACATAGTACAATTGTAATTAATTTTTTTATATTTGATTTTTGAATTTGTATTTGTTTGATAATAGTTTGAATTGTGCACAATTTGGTACAAAAGGTGAGTTATGCACTAAAACATAGAAAAATGATAAGTTGATGGTTAAAACTAAAATGATGAATTGATATCTGAAATAAAAATGAATTGATAATTGATTATAATTGATTGAATTGTGCTAGTGTGAAGTTGATCAATTGTTTATGGTAAGGACTGAATTGAATTGATTTGAGGTTATTGTATGTTAATGTAAATGCAAAATTGATTTTGTATTGAGAAGAATTATGTTGGTATATTAATATGTTTTGATGAATTACTATTGAACATATATAATTGAATTGATAAATTGGCTTATAATGGAAATTGAAAATGGTTACCTTATTAACTGTTCGGGTAGAGTCAGATATAGTTGGCATGCCATACGATAGGAAGAATTCAGGGTTACCTCGATTACAAGTCAATAAGGCACGGTGTGCCAAATTACTTCGATTATACCGATGAGACACTAGGTGCCAAACTTATTAATGAGCGTTAGGCGCAAACTATTTACTTAGGATTTATTTGATAAGGCACTAGATGCCAAACTGGTAGGTTGGTTGGATTCGTGTATCTGTCCAAGTTCGAGTCTAGTTAATAGGGGGAATAAATGGTAAAAACGGCATAAATATAATTGAAACGATGATGATAGAGTCCTCGCAATCATGAGATTAAAAATCTAAAATGAAAAGTGTTATTTGATAATTAAGATTGCAAATAGATATGAAATAGAAAGTAATGTGATATTTGATTTGTGAGATATAAGCTGAATTAGTAATTTTGATATGGTAATACAAAGTTTATTAATGATGTATATATGAATATCAATAGTTTTGAATGCTCATACGTATTGGATATACAAGCCGAAGGGCCAACATGGAAATGTGATAAATCTATGAATTTGATGCAGAATTTGAACAATAAAATGGAATAACGACTGCCATTATATTGAAATTGGATGTATTGTTGACAACAAAATGACATGATACGATATAACCTTTAAATTGATTAATTGAAGCTTGAATACATTGATACATGTGTACCATTGAGACTTTTAGTTGTATTTGTGAATTGAAAGGTTGATTACAATGTTGTGAATGATATTGAGTTGTTGATTTTTATGTGATTGGTATTAAAATTATTTGAAATGCTAAATGTTCAGATTATTATATGAATTGGTTATGGGATGAACTCACCTTATTGATATAGGGTTGTCGAATTTAGACAAATTCATCAAATTGAATAACTTGTTGTATAAATTCATAAAATGAGGTAAGAATAATTGTGAACTTACTGAGCATATATAATGCTTAATCCCTTGTTTCACTTTTTCTTGTAAATTGTAACTTGCGGAATGTGTTAGACAAATCATCACACTATCATATTATAAAATTGGTAAATCTTCTAATCGTTTAAAACTTGATTTTGTTACATCTATTTAAGTGATTTGTTTTTGGACGATCTTGAATGTGATTTATATTTTGGTCGGTTTTGTGCAAATATTTCAAATTACATTTATTTCTTTTTGTGAAACCGTAGGACAACACGCCTTCTCAAAATTCCTGCGAGTTATTGCTTAGGCGAAGTGGGCTTGGCTCTTGTCCTGTGCCTTGGCTTCGGCATCATCAGTCAACCCGGCACGGACGCCAAAGCGGAACACGCTCCAATCCCAGCTTCGCTCTTCCTTCTTCCCTCCAAAAGCCCTAAATGCTGGGCCCCCACATTTTTATTTGAAACCGAATTATTGAAAAACAAAGTCAACCCCAGATCATTAAAAAGGAAAAAAAATCATTGGTCTTTCTCGATTGTTGGGCCTTTGAGATATGTCGTCGGAGATCGAGGTGGTGGAGGAGGCTGTACCTTTGAAGCAATTGAGTGGCGCTGTAGCGAATGGAAATGAATATGGGGGAGGGCATCATGGGGTTGTTGGTGATGTTGCTGATGATGAGAGCTTCAAGAACGATGTCTGTACCGCTGCTGCTTATGGGGATTTGGAGAAACTTCAGAGGTTGGTTGAGTCCGAGGGTTGCTCTCTTTCCGAGCCTGATGGCCTTGGTTACTATGCCCTCCAGTGGGCTGCTTTGAATAATAGAACCGCAGCTGCTCAGTACATCATCGAGGTTTTATTTATTTTTGTTTGGTTATTTTTATGGATTTAATGAATTGCCTTTCCTGTCGGAGTTGGGAGTTTTGTTTCTGAAACTTTGAGTTTGGGATTTATTGAACTGTTTTTATTTGGTATCCAATTCATGGAATTTTTTTTCTAAACATTTATTGAATTGGGGTTTAATGGGCTTAGTGAACTCCATTTTTGGGAATGCGTGCTTTTGAGTCATGGAAATGACTTTTGAAGTTGTTTGAATTTTAATGTTTAGTTATGACATGTCACTCTTTAAGTTTTCATTGGATAAATTCAGTTTAATTGAGCAGATTTGGGTTATCTTGATATGCTAGCGTGGTGGAGATGTGCATGCGGTGGATCATAATGGACAGACAGCCTTGCACTGGAGTGCGGTCCGTGGTGCAGTACAAGTTGCTGAGGTTTTACTCCAAGAGGGTGCTCGTGTTGATGCTGCTGACATCAATGGTTACCAGGTTAGCATTTTCTTCAATGCGGTGCCCTGTATTTTATTCTTTCTTATTCATGAAATTGGCATGGCTCCCCATAATATGGATTTTGGACAATGAAAGCAATGTAAATTATTGTTAAAACAATGCTAGCTGTTTTAGACTTTCTTCTCTGCTGAAGTTGGTTTGTATCTGCCTGGGAACTCAGCAGTATGTGGTTTCAATAAAATGAGTTCATCATATTGATATTTTGAGGCTTAATTTAAAGAAGATATGTTTTTGCTATGCATTTTGGTTAAACCTTATATACTTGCTGGAGACAATATTCACTCACTTATATTCTTATTTGTCTGGGACCTCAAGGACGCCTAAAAGCATAGCATTTCATGCTTTCTTGTTTGTTCTGGGTTGCTAACATGCTAGGTCCCCTTATATTTTCCCTAGTACTTGTCCCTGTAATTTTATCCTTTAGGTATCATCTAACATTATGTGCAATTTTGTACAGTTGTTACTTTTTTTTTTTCACTTTTTTTAAAAAAGAAATTTGCTAGAAGTCTAGAACATGAGGCTGGTTTCTATTTCTTAATTTAATACTGAGAAACTTTATGCTATTTGTATTTTACAATTTAATTGTATGACAATAGCCAAATTGATATATTTCTTGCTTTTAATTCTACTTCCAAATGGATGCATACTTAGTTTTGTAATTTGATGCAGATAACACATGTTGCTGCCCAATATGGTCAGACTTCTTTTCTCTATCATGTTGTTTCGAAATGGAATGCTGACCCTGACCTTCCTGATAACGATGGGCGAAGCCCTTTACACTGGTACATGAGGAGTTCTTGCATCACTCTTATTCATTTGATGGTCTAGGATAAGCCACTACGGTGCTGCTCTTTATTTCGCTATCTAAATATCAGCATTTTATCTTTCATATTTGTGGGGGTTGATTTTTTTCCCTTATCTAGCATTAGCATTACATTATTTTCTATGTTCGATTACTTAGGTACTTCAAATTTCCTTGTAATCAATGATGAACCTTTTTTTTGGTACTTAATGAGTTATTGTTTGAAACATTTGCTGGTAAGTCTACTTTTGGAATACCTAGTATTAGTTTAATTATAAAACAGTTTAACCTGCTAGTATGATTTTTATAGTAGTTGTTTTCATTCTGGAAATTTTAAAGAGTGTTTAGGTTTGTGTTCACCATTCCTTCTGTTAAATCTCTCTTTGAGTTAATCTTTTTTTTTTTTTAATTTAACAAGTTTGCTTACATATTCTCATTACTCTATTTGATTTTCCCCTGCAAATTGCTTGATTGTGTGATGAAGTTTACAATTGAGGCCTGTTATTTTTAATTCCAATTTCCTTTCAATATGGACAACTCTAGGGCTGCCTATAAAGGTTTTGCCGATTGCATTCGTCTTCTTTTATTTCTTGATGGACATAGAGGGCGTCAGGACAAGGAGGGTAATTTTCTGATTCTTGGTTTTAAAATGCCATTTCTATTGAATTTCATCCTGTTAATCTAGTGTTGTGCTCTGTTAACTATGTTTCATCTTTACATCAGGTTGCACTCCTCTCCACTGGGCAGCTATCAGGGGTAATCTTGAGGCTTGCACAGTCTTAGTACAGGCTGGCAAGATGGAGGACTTGACGGTCACTGATAATAGTGGCCTTACACCTGAACAGCTCGCTTCTGAAAAAAATCACAGACAAGTTGCTTTTTTCCTTGTAGGTTCCATGGCATTTTAACTTGGTTAAGAAATATGATTAGTCTTTGATGAATTGTTTGGATATTTATATGTTTGTTTTTCAGTCTTGTACTGTTCAAGCTCTTTCTTGTTAGCAATGACTCATTAATGCCTTGGCTGAATGAAAGACTTTTCTGGCTTCTTCTGCCCCACAAATATTTCTTGTGAACTCTTGATAAAAATTCAAATAATAGATGCTTTATAAGCATTAGATAAATGCCCAAAATGTGTTATTTATTCTTTATATTTCTGGGGACAATTGGAAATGGTTGATGCTTTATGCAGTTGCAAACTCAAAGCATTTTCCCTACCTTTATGCTGCGTTAAGGTTTATGATGCTGGGAGTTCTCTAGTAACTAATATTTTTGTTCTTGGATAGTTAAACCTTTTACCTTTCTTTGTATAGGTGCAACATGGGTGCAGCATTTGAAAATTTTGTGACTTCACTATGGAAATATTAGGATGCAATTGTTATTGCTTTTGATTGGTGTTTTTATTTGTTTCGGTAAAGACTGTAAAATTACTTTGTAAGTGCTTAATTTGTCTCCTGGCTATTGGTCTGTTTTGATTGTTAAGATGATGTGCTTATGAAATCAGATGAATTATACCCCCCTATTTATGTTTCTTACATCTGATTCTGCAGGGAAATGCTAGAAGGCTGCTTGAAAAACGATGTGATGGGAACAGCCGTCTTGGACGATTTACAAGATTAGGACTTGCGCCATTTCTTTGGTGCATTATCTTGCTCCTATTAGCAACCTATATTCAATCTGTCATAATGGGTCTGTCTTTTGATCTCTTCGTGAAATTTAAATGTGCCCTACATCAAGACAATACCTCTCTCTCTCTGTTACCTATTTAGTTTTGGGTTTGGACATCTGTTGCAGATGCAAATCTGCCAAAGTTGACGGCTGGATTTAGCTTCATGGCTTGGTTTGGTGTTATCCTGGCATCTACTGGTTTAGTTATGTTTTATAGGTGTAGCAGGTATATTCTGTGATCTGGATGTATTTTATTTCAAAAAGTCTTTTAGGTCATCATGGCACTTACTACATTGTTTTGGACACTGCTTGGCTGTCTGTTAATCAGTTTGTTAAATTTCAGAGTATTCAGCTGTCTGTGCAGACAATTGTTTTTGGAATTATTATATGGCTGGATTTGAGATAAAGGGTTTGTCTGCAAAATTCAATTAGTTTCCTTTTTTAGTTTTCTGGAACAATTTTCAGGGGAGATATATGGTCTTTGGCACCTTTGATGTTTATTTTTTTCATGCAATTGGTTTCAAGCATCTAGCAATTGGATTCTTAGCTTTTTAGCATGTTTGTTTTTGTTGGAAGGGAAGGAATCTTCTTTTGAACGGGTATGAATGGGGTGGTTTACAGTGGCAGTGAGTCATTATATCTGAAGATAGCATATTAACCGTATATTCTGAGATTTATTAGGGCAGTGTCTATGAATCCATATGATGCATTATCAAAATTGAAGTACATCTTGTCATTTTCTTTCCTGAATTAGTTGGGTAGCTCTCTTTAAGAGAAGTGCGACTTGGTGTATATGATGCCTAGCTGTGCTAGACAGACTTCTGTTGCTTGTATTTGGTCATATTCTGATTCATTGAAGAGTGTGCTTAACTAGTTGTTTATCATTTTAAATTTCTTTGCAGCAAAGATCCCGGTTACATCAAGATGAATGTCCATGACCCTCAGAATATGAAAGATGACGTGAGTTCAGTTTTTCCTTACAAAGCCTAACTGGTTTTGTTTGATTTGTTTTCTTTTGTCTTCTTGAAACGAGATTGTTGTCTGTCCTATATATTTTGTTTTCTTCGTATACTATATATATATATATATGCATGTATCTATCTTTTCTGTTAAATGATGGATGTAGTTCCTCTCTGTATCATATTTCTCCTGTATGTTCTGCTAGGAACCCTTACTGAAGATTGAGACGAATAATCCTTCTTTGCTAGCTGGAAATTGGTCTCAACTTTGTGCGACATGCAAGGTACTTGCCTAATCTAGCCTTATCGTGTTGGCTTATTTGATAAATTTCATTTGTTCTGATTGTTTTGCTATGTTATTTTACAAAATTATCAGATTGTTAGGCCTCTTCGTGCAAAACACTGCTCCACTTGTGATCGTTGCGTCGAACAGTTTGACCATCATTGCCCTTGGGTATCAAATTGTGTTGGAAAGGTGCTTTATTGTTGATGAGTTCAATGGTTTTCCCCCCTCTATAATTTTAAGGTTTCAGTTTTTGCTTGTTTAACATCCTGTACTTCAATTAGACAATAAAGTTAAGGGAATTGAAAGCTCTCATACATGAGACTTTTGCGAATCATAGACAAGTATGGATGATGTGTGATTGCTGGTTGGTTACAGTTATGCTTATAGGTTAATTTCTTCTGGAAAGAGGTTATCATTTAATTATTTGATGAGTAGTGATTGCATCTGTTGATTAATTTCATTTAGGTATCTTATGATGCAGAGAAACAAATGGGACTTTATTCTTTTCCTTGTTTTAGAGGTTTCGGCGATGCTGATTACTAGTGGAGTTACTATTGCAAGTATGTATTTTAATCAGTTCCAAGTTCAAACTGTTTTCCAAAGTTAGCTTCACTACCTTGATTCTCTTATCTACGTATTTGTTGTCATATACAGGAATTGTGAAGGATCCATCAGCTCCCTCATCATTTTTCCCATGGATGAACTATGCTGTTTCTCACCATGTTGGTGCTATATCCTTTTTGATTGTAATTTTTTTCCTCTTCTTTGGTGTGGCAGCCTTGACCGTTATACAGGCTTCTCAGGTATGACTTGAGATTTTGTGATCTACCAGTTCTCTCTTCCTTTTTTCTGTGGGAATTACTTTTTCTAGTTATGATCTGGGGCACAATAGAAAAGAAAGTGTGCTTCACCAACGCTCTTAGTTGGATCAGTCTGATGCACTGTTGAGTTGTTGGTGTAATACATTAGGGAAGTTAAAAGTGCTTTTCCACCACAAAAGCAATGAAGAACACCTGGCTTTTGGAGTCAAAACTGCGGTGGAAAAGTGCATAAAAGTTGGGATTTAATTGCTTTTGGCTTTTGCGTTTGGAAGCAAAAATTATCAAAATACCCATATTTATATTAACTATTTAAAAGAATATAAAAAATTAGATTAATTTATATTTAAAGTATAATTACATTAAATTATTTAAATATAATTACATTAAATATTTAAATATAATTTATTATTATATTTAAGTTTTTAAAATATTTTATGTATCATCAATTTTACCCTAAATTTGTTATCCTAAACTTGATAATGTCTTTCACCGGAAAAGAAAAAAAAAAAGAACTAGATTGGGTCTGGCATCATCATAAATGAATCATATATCTTACTGTTACTGTTGGAAGTTATTTAGTGATTATGGATCGAGTGAATGTGCCCATGCCTGGACTGTGATTCTTGACAGATCGTTCAAAAATGATCATCTACCTTCTCCATGCCTACTATCTTCGAGTTACAAACAAATGCCACATATTTTGGCGCAATGATCGTTAGAACTAAATATCCTGTAGTGCTGCTACTACTAGGGTCGAAGAGAATGTTGTAGACCCAGCTTTGAACACGAGTGTTTTGAGAACCTAGAGAGCGATTTGTTCTCTCTTTATCTGGAGACTTATTTTGTACTTTTCTTGCTACAGATATCTCGCAATATAACAACAAATGAAATGGCAAATGTCATGCGCTATAGCTACCTCAAGGGTCCTGGTGGTCGATTTAGAAATCCATATGATCATGGATGCTGGAAGAACTGCTCAGATTTCCTGATCAAAGGCTACAACGAAGACATACAGGTTATTGAAGATGCAGCACATTCTGAAGGTATTGGGATGGTCCAAATGACTAGGGAAAATGGTAGTCTTGGGAACAAAAACAGCCATATTGCTATAAATGTGAATTCTAGCAAAACCAGTACACATCAAGGGCATCTTCACTCTTCCCAGTGCACCTATATTAAGTCGGAAACCGAGAGTGGGACTTTGGGTTTGGGTCATGGTAGTGGACGGAGCAGTGCATATTCAGTGTGAGTGAAAACAAACTGATATGCATATTGTATGTATTATAAGCATACATACAATTTCAGCTTTTGTTTTGTTAATCTACGGGTTTGCTTCATTTTTTTTTTCCTTTTGTCCTTTGCTTCCTATTAATCTAATTTCGTCTGATATTAGATTTGGTGATGTGTGCTTGAAATTCCAGTAATTCATTTGCGGTTAAACCGCACACTGTAAATACTTCCCATCATCATTAAAGAAAAACAAAACAATGATTATAAATTGATAAATTTGTGATTGCTTTTTGGGAAGAAAGTGGAAATGAAACTAGTTTTCTCAATCAATTATTGCAAAATTTCACTTCAAACTTTCATAACATTAGAAAAGGTCACTAATTAAACAATGAGAAACGAAGGAAACCACCAAGGCATTGGGCTACGAGCTTCTTCTAGAGAACATTGTCCACACTGAAATTGTGGCAAGTGTTGATGCACTGCTCGATGAAATAAAACCATCTTCGTTGCCAGTAAGGATTTATGTATAGGACGACACCAATTGTCGTTAACACAATTGGGTAAGAAGCCAAAAAGGTCACAAGGAAGGCATGCTTGTCCATAAAACCGCTTTCTTCTTCACTGCTAGAGGCATTTGGTGTTGTTGGGGCCAAACCAGTTCCACTGCAACTTTCATGCTTTGGAGGTCCACAAAGAAAAGGATTTCCCAAGTAGCTGCTTTCGCCAAACGTTGCAAATTGAGCCTTATCATACAGAATACTAGCTGACAAATTATTGTACGACACATTGAAAACTGCCAGAGAGTTCAACTCCATCAACTGGATGGGGATTATGTCGCTTAACTGGTTTCGAGAAAGGTCCAAACCCTCAATTTGCTCAAGCTTTGAGAACGATGAGGGTATAAATCCTATCAAATTGTTGTGGGACAAGTTCAATGAATGGAGCTCACTCAAGTTTCCTAGTTCTGGTGGAATTGGACCTGTTAGCATGTTGCAAGATAAATCAATCCCAGACATATACTCAAGAAGGTTGCCTGAATATGAGTACAATCCTTTCTTTGTCGTAAACAATACTTGTTCCCCCACATAGGTACCGGGATATCGATGACTTGAACCTGGAAATACAAACTCAGAGTCCTGTGATGCATCAATAAGATATGGAGTGCTTGCAATCCGAAAAGACTTGTCTGTTGGCATTAGAGTTAAAGTACTCAAACAGGAAGGAGTATGACCAGAAAGCTTGTTTGGAGAAAGATCTACGATACTTAACAAGTTCAATTGGCAAATCTGACTAGGAATTTCGCCCTCGAAGTGATTTCCTCTGAAAACAAGAATTCTCAAAGCCGAAAGATTGGCAATCCAATATGGAATTTTCCCAGTCAAGTTGTTTTGGCCAAGATCTAATGCCACCAACGAAGAGATGTTGTAAAGCGCATGCGGGAGCGGACCACTTAGTCTATTTCTGCTCAGGTGAAGATGCTCTATGGTTAGTGAACTGATGCAAGATGGAACAGAACCAGAAAAATTGCTCTGAAAAGGTCTAAAAATCTAAGCAAACCCAAATTGCAGAATTCAAGAGGAATGTGACCATAGAAATTATTGTTGGAAAAATCCAATGCCTCCAAGTTAGGGACATTCCACATCCATTTTGGGAGCTCACCAGACAAATGGTTATCACTTAAATCTATATCACTAAGAGCAGAAAAACTAAGGGTTGAGATATCTATCAGTGGCATCTCTCCATCAAAGTTATTGCCATCCAAATATAACTGTCTCAGTTTATCTAAGGTAAACATTGTAGGCGGTATTTTCCCACTCAAGTTATTATTTGAAAGTCTGAGAGTCAACAATGAGCCACTCTTAGCTTATTCTTCCAGTATTCCTCCAGAAAAATTATTATATGATAGATCTATGAAGATAAAGACTTCAAACCACCTAGGCATGGAGGAACATTACCTTCAAAGACATTCCTAGACAAGTTTAAGATCTGTAGATGCGGAAACATGGAGCCTATGTTCATTGGAATTTGGCCTTGCATTTTATTCCCACAGATATCAACATAAAACATGTTAACGTTAACATGTTTTGGTAACTGTAGAGGACCCTTAAAGGAATTACCTTGCATGAGAAACTGTTGTAACCTTGTATTGTTCTGCAATAACCAAGATGGATTTTTTCCACCCAAGTTGTTATGTGAAAGGTCGATATATCTCAAGTCAGTTCGGTAATGGAGGAAGTTGGGAAGACCCTTTGCTCTACAGTTTGACATACTCAAGAGTTTTAGTTGAAACTCTGGGTTTAGGGTCTGAGGCTCAATGCTAGGATCACTCACTAAAATGTTTTGATCGATCAATTGGGCTTTCAGGTTTGAGTTGTTTGCAAATGATTTGAAAGATGATGCAACTTCAATACGATTGCTTGAAATATCCAGTAGACCAAGAGAAGTCAAGTTACGGAAACATGAAGAAATTGATCCCTCAAGTGCATTTCCACTAAGATCTAACTCTTCCAGCTTCCGTAAACCACACCAACCTGTAAAATTTTATGAATGAAATACGGAAATGAACGGTAATTAGATTTACTTTTAAAAGTTTTAGATGATGTGTATGAATGCATCAGATATTGACATGTTAATTAATTAATTGGATAAACTACACCATTAGTCACTAAATTATAGGTAAATTTTCATTTTGATCACTCAACTAAAAAAGTTATAATTTGGTCACTTAACTATTTGAAAGTTTTTATTTAAATCATTGAATTATTCAAAAGTTTTTATTTAAGTCATTGGACGGTTAAGTTTTTCTAGAAAAAAAAGTTCCACTAACGAGCTCTAAGTGAAGATTTGACGATCGATAGGTGAATCAGTACCCATCGATGAGTAGAATAACATACTTTAGATCCAAGCCGATTTGACAGTCAGTGCTGAAGATCGGAGAAAAAAACTGTTTGAATTTTGGTTTACAAATTCATAACGTCTAAAATTATTTCATAAGAAAGAAAGAAAAAACTAAATTATAAAAGAGAAGGGAAAAGAGAATTTTTTTTATCGGTGCATGCAGTGTGAATAGAGAAAGTAATATAACATTGATTTTAAAAGCCTAACTTAATAAAAACTTTTGAATAATTTAATGACCAAATTGTACCTTTTCTTAGTAAAGTGGCTAAAACGAAAATTTATTCATAATTTAGTGACTGATGGTATAGTTTAGCGTAATTAATTTATACCTTTAGGAGGTAAGGAACCGGTCAGTGAACTGTTCGACAAAATCAAGCTTTTAAGAGAAGTCAATGCTCCAATGCTTTGAAGAATATTATGGGTGAGATGAGAATCGACCATGGATATTTCTTCTACATTGCTGGATAAATTCAACTCTGTGCAAAATAGGGAAAATTTATAAGAGAAAATATTATATTATATTACATTATATTATATGATTGGATATAATTAAAATGTAGCCATATGATCAAACCCTCACTCACCTAGAGAGGAAGTAATCTTGGTTAAGTTGTTCAAAAACAGGGGTCTTAGCTGATGAGAAAGCCTCCACCACTTGTAATAGCGATGTAGTTTCATTGTGAAAAACCCCTTCCAAATAAGCAATCTTTAACTTTCTCAAATTTTCTGCATCAGCAAGCAAATACAACTACTAAATCAAATGTTTTGGATAAGCTTGTACATGTGAATTAATGAAATAATATGTTAGACTAAGGGTGTTTACAATTTTGTTAAAATTAAATTAATCGATTGAATGATTTAATTTGGTTAATCAGTCGGTGGTTAAATTTAGTTCGGTTGAATATCGGTTGATGATTTTTTAAAATTTCAATTATCGATTTATTCGGTTTAAAACTAGATAATTAATCGAATTAACCAATTAACCGAAATATTTGTTGTTTTCAAGACTTATGTAATGTTTGGTTGTTAACTTTTAATACCTATGCAGTGTTTCTAATGTCTTATTTGTTATTTTCACCTCCAAGTTTTTTCAATTATTAAATAAAAGAAAATAAACATTAATAATATATTTTTTATACTTATTTTAATCAAATGACAAAAACATATAAATTATAGTTAATTCAATTAATCGAAATATTTCGGTTCAGTTAATGTATTTGAAAAAAACTTCTGTTCGATTAACAGTTAAAATTTTTTACATTCCGGATAATTTTGTTAATAACAATTCGATTTAAATATTAACCGAATCGACGGTTTGAACACCCTTACCATGTACTAATATTTGATACCTTTAGAAGCCACGAAATCATGCAACTCATTATAGCTGAAATCCAATTCCTCTAAATTCTGCAAACCTTCTAGTTCTGTGGAGAGTTTCATACACCCAAATTTGATAACTCATCAATAATTTAATTTGATTGAATAAAAAAAAAAAAGCTAAATGCAATTTAGCTCCAATATTTAAGGAACCTTTCAGCTTGTTAGTTGCTACATTCAAGTACTTGAGATTGGGAATTCCACCAACCACTCCCAATATGCTGTTGTTCAAGAGATTGCTACTCAAATCAAGTTTTTTCTAATCTCATCAACTTAAGTTGTTTCTCACTATCTATAAACAATGTTACAAATTGTCAAACATCACTTTATATATATATATATATATATATTAACACATATTGCAGATATAATCACTATCTTACAATATGTTATTAGCTATTATTCTTTCTAGTTTGATAAAATTTGAGATTTAATGTTTATACTTAAAAATTTAAAATATCACATGCTTTTTTTTTTTATTTAAAAATTTCAACTCAATCAATAAAATTGAAATTTTTTTATCTAAATTTATCAATTTAAAATTTTAATTAAAATATACCATAATTTTTTAAATTAAATCAGACCAACTAAATAAGATAAAAATTTATCGGTATACTAATTTAAAATGAGAGAGAAAATTGATTGACTAATAAATCAATAACAACTTTCTTTCCCAAAGGCAAAGGTGCCTCTATGCTTGCTGCTTCTACTCTCTTTGAAGTTAAAAAAAATTGAAAATTTGGGAGGTTAGAGAGAGATGGAATAACAGATATGAAAATCTAATCTTCATAACATTTTTAGTTTGGAAAGTGGGAATTGGGATAGAAAGAGACGTATGAGTATATATATATTTATGGAAAAACATTGAGTGACAGTCCACAAGTCTCCATGTAACACAAAACTTTATAATTACCTTTTTCAAATGCAAGTTTAAGATTTTTTGTAAATTTTGATTCTATGATTTAATATTTTAATGTTTGGAATTTATTATTATAATTTAATGTTTATTTTTTCTTTCAATGAAGTCTCATCATAATATTCAAGTTTGAAATCACTATACATAATTAAAATGTGTGAATCTTCGAATTCCACCGTAAACTGTTGTTATGAATTGAGTTTTAGTTCAACTAGTTAGGTCATAGTCTGAACCATTCTAACATGTAGTTAAAGCTGTAATAGTTTAACTTTTTGTTCTAGTTTTTAATTTATTTGTGCTATAATAGCTTGGTTCTACACTAAGTAGTTTACTCATACATGTATTTGTACATTTACTTTGATTGTGATATGATTGTAATTTAAAAAAAAAAACCTTAAAATTTAGGGTTTAGGCTTATATTTTAAATATATATATAATAAAATTTAAAATTATATTAATAATTAATTATACAAATTATAAATAAAAATAATAAAATCTAAATCATATATACTTACTTAAATATTAAACTTTAAATTATATATTAATTTAGAACAAAACATTTGGAAGTATTCTGAGGATTGTACCCAAAAGATTGCTAAGTTGGTGAAAACTACTATTAAATTAATTATTAGAAACAATTCCTAATCTAATCGAGTCACGAACTAGTAGTGTAAATTCTAATTTAAGATTGTAATACCTCTAACTGGTATCCGTCGTCGGAACAGGGTTATGAAACATTATCTGAGTTTACAAAACCAATACAGATAATTCATATCATTTACTATTCATATCTAAAACTAATCATATCATCCCTTGATTGGACTCTCGAGGCCCAATTTAAGCATTAGAAACAAGTGGCGACTAAATCAGAATCTTAGAGAATTTTTCGTGCAATTTCAAAATTTTTCCTAGGTGCAAGGGTCACACACCTGCGTAGTCAAGCCGTGTGGCATATGAGGTAGGGCACACGTCCGTGTCCCTAACTCATGTAAATCTCTGACTTGTAACTTATTTAAATGCGTGGGTCACACGGCCAAGTCACATGCCTGTGTGCTAGGCCGTGTGGACAATTTGATTTTTGAAAATTAGGTGCAAGATTCACATGGCCATGGCACATACTCGTGTGCTAAACCGTGTGTCACACACGGTTGAGACATATGCTCGTGTCTCTGCTCGTGTGCTTAATTCTGAGCATTCTGTCTCTAAATTTTAAGATGCAGGGGATACACAGCCAAACTACATGCCCATGTGCCACGCCCGTGTGCCTACCCATGAGGACAAAATAAAACTATTTTCCAAGCTTTATTTCTCGCCCTTTTTACCTTGCACCTACATCAACACTTGCAATCATATACCAACCAATTCAAGCATTATAACCAAACCAACTCTATCATCTAGTATGATTTATCATCACATGCATTCATGTTTATAATCTTACTTTTTTTAAAACATTCATGTTCAACATAACTCAATTAAATTATACTAAACACATATGTATTTATTATGATTTAACCTTATAAATATATCAAAACAAATTATCACTAGCCATTCCAATGGCTAGATTTCAAACAACCATTTACAAGCCAACAATTAGTCATGTTAACCTATACATGCCATTATACCAAAATATGTATACTATATATACCAAAATGAGCTGGTGGATAGTGTGAAGATGCTTCGACCAATCACCAACCTTCGCGAGCTTCCGAGCACTATAATAGAGAGAAAATAAAACCGTAAGCATTTAATGCTTAGTAAGTTCGTATAATAGGAATTAAACTTACCAATCCTATTCATTTAAATAAGTATACAATAACATGCTTTCCAACGAATTGGCAAGTTTACCTAAACACATATACTCAATTAAGCAAGTTAGTCACATATTTCACACGTACACCAATTAAACATGGATGAGCTCATCATGTCACAAACTTTTAGGTATTTCAGAAGCATTCAAAACACAATTCATTTAATGACTTTCATATACATATGCTTTCCATATCTTTATTCTATATTACATGTACATTTTAATGACAAATCATTTCAAGTGCAGTTTAGTCATGTCTGAAATTTACTGTTGAGTTTATTTGAAATATCAATGGATATGTTCATGTAGTACACTTTAGTGTACAAAACTAAAATCTGTCAATTTATATCTAGGGGTACCTAATTAAGGCACATAATCGAGAAGCACACTCTCGAGCCTTATAACAGGAAGCTTACAAAGAGCCATTTCATGAAGCTCATAAAGAGCCTATCGAGAAGCTTATCCGGGCTATATAAGGGAAAGCTCATAAGAGCCATAATCGGGAAGTTCACAAAGAATCATATCGGGAAGCTCACGAAAAGCCATGTAATGGGAAGCTCTAGATAGCCAAATATCTGGAAGTTTAAACGAGCACTATTGGGAAGCTCACAAAGAGCCAATTTAACAGGAAGTTCATGAAGAGCCTATAATCGAGATGCTCATAAGAGCTTAGGTGTGTCCACAACAAATGTAGGATCACAACCTATCGGGACGTTCTGAAGAGCTATAACAAGAAGCTCGCAAGAACCTTATACAGGAAGCTCGAGAGGGCTAATACGGGATGCTCTTTTTGAGCTATGGTGTGTCTGCAACATATACAAGACTACAACCAATACGAGAAACTTGTATCCATCGATTTTCATTTGTTCAAACGGAACTTAACATTTATCGGGTACTATCGGATATTCAATCTATTTCATATACATGACAATTCTATTTCATATGCAAGACTACAACCAATATGGGAAACTTGTATCCATCGATTTTCATTTGTTCAAACGGAACTTAACAATTATCGGGTACAATTGGATATTCAATCTATTTCATATACATGACAATTCTATAATTCATATATACAAATCATTCAAATCAATTTAAACATATAATAATATAATTAAGTTACACGAACTTACCTAAATACAGTTTGTATACAAAAATTTACTAATCCGACACTTTTTCTTTTCCTCGATCTAACTTTGTATTTGAGTTTTTCGGATCTATATAAATGAATTTAACATCAATTTAATCCATTTCATACTCATTTACATTCAATTCATATCCTATGAAAAATTACCATTTTACCCTTATACTTTTCATAAATGACAATTTCGTCCCTAGGCTTGGAAAGTGAAATTCATGCAATTTAATCTTTATCCCAAGCCTAGCCGAATTTTCCATATAACAATAACAGTCCCTATGTTTCACAAAAATCAAAAATTTTCCATGAATTCTACATCTATACAACTTAATCCCTAATTCACAATTTCATCAAAATTGACTTTACAAAAGTTGTTTATCTATCAACAAGCTTTCATTTTCTACCATAAATTTCAAAATTTCAGCATATTCATCCATGGAAAAATTTCTATACTTTGATATCTTTTCAATTGAATCGCCAAAATAGATAGATTAAGCTATTCTGATCTCAAAAATATAAAAATTACTAAAAACGGGACAAGATTACTTACCCAATTAAGCCAAGAAAGCTTGCTTTCTCTTTCCTAGGGTTTCCATAGAAATTTTGGGGAAGATGATGAAAATAAGATGATATTATCTATTTAATTTAATTATCATCTTTTAATTTGTTTTCACTTTCCAATTTAGTCCTTATCCTTTTCTAATTTTTTCATGGATGAATCATCAAAAATATCTACTAACTTTTTTTAATGATCTAATTACCATATAAGGACCTCTTATTTTGAATTCCATAGCTATTTGATCCTTCTAGCTTCTAGAATTTAACTTTTGCATTTTATGCAATTTGATCCTTTCCCTAAGTAAACACATAATTGATAAAATTTTATTATCACAATCCTATCATAATGCGGACGATGTAATAATATTATAATAAATCTTCTTTTTGGACTCGAATTTGTGGTCTTGAAACCACTATTCCGATTTCACTAAAAATGGATTGTTATAAAGATGATAATAAAACTAATGAAATTAAACTAAATCTAAAATAAACTATCGGAACTTCCTATTCCTAGTTTCAATGATGCGAGTTACTTAGCCTAGAATCGATCGAATTACTAATTGTCAACTAAGCCACTAATTATCTTTAACTGAGTGATTTACCACTCTTAATTAAGAATAACCTTTCGATCTCATATTTACTAAGAGTTACTACCTAAGATACCCTTTCGCTCTCACCTAGGCATACAGATACCCTTTTAGTCTCACCGCTTAGCACAAGTTCACTAAATGCTTACTCAACAGGATACTCTTTCGGTCTCACCTATTTAGATATTTACTAGGGTTGTCAATCTTAATAAGTTATTTAGCAAACTTGAACAAATACCCAATTTTAGATAATTATTTACTTAATTGATTAACCAGTTAAGTAGTTGGTTCATGTGAGATAAATATAAAGTGCAAGTTTATTCTACTATTTATACAAACAATCACTTAAATTGAATTAACGACTACGATATAAATAAATAGAATAAGAAAGAGAGTGCTCATGGATTTAATCAATGTAACAACACGCGTCTGGAACAATCTCCGCTTGCAATCGTCTAACTTCGAAATAGAAGCATTCCACTAAAGAAAACATAAAAGAAAACTAAACTAAAGAATAACAAAAAAGGCAAAGCGAATGTCTCAAAATCTGATCAAATTTGAATTACCCCTTAATTCTGATTACACGGTCAGTTATATAAGCTAAAATCAAAGTACTAAGATGCCTCTCTAGTTAATACAACAATTAGGAATTCAAACCCAAACAAACCCCTAAAATGCCCCTCAAAAATGCAGTTGTTGTGTTTGTGGAATCATCACAACGTGGAGCACCTTGCTTGTCGCGACATCCCTTACAGTTTGTAGCCTTCCATTGCTTTGATCTTCGATGTCGCGACTTTCGTAGCCCGATGCCACGACATTCACTCTAGTTTTGTCCCCGATGCTATTTTCAAGTTAGTCTTTGATGTCACAACTTTCATACTTCGTTGTTGCAACTGTCGCAGCAATTCCAGCCTAAAGTTACATCTTTAGCTCCAAAATCACCCTACATAACCACATAACCTTATTTAAGTATCAAAATGTCATAAAAACTATTAAAAAGCATAAATTACTACTTCAACTGTAAAAATGTAAATTAATACTAAAGTGATTTGATTTAGCTATCAAACAAGCTTAAATTTCGTGAAAAAGGGATATAAATAATAGTGTAAATCACAACAGATCAATGTACATAGGTGAAAAAATAGAGTAAGTAAATAGGTGTTTAGTTGCACTTTTACTTGTCATATTTGGTGTTTTGAATGGGTAAATATGAGATATTACATAATTTAAGAGTTTCGCTTAATGTTTGGACTAATTTTGAACAAATTTGGTATGTTTTAGAAGTGTTTGAAAGCAAAAATTTTGGGTCCGTGTCTTAGGTCTCGAGACATATAAATTGAGACATAAAAATTTCGAAACTAAAAATCTACAAAAACAATGCCAGTTCTCGAGACATATTAAACTTTGTCTCAGGGCAATAGCTCTTTTGCTTGAGACCTATACTCATTTATCTCGAAATAGGGAACTTTGAAGCTAAATTTCTACAGTGTTATGATAATGTCTTGAGACATTTAGGCCTTGGTCTCAAGATATACGAAACTGTCGTTGAAAACTTTTAATTGGATTAAAAGAGACTAAAAAAACTTTTATAAGCAATTAAACTTTATTAATAGTGTAATTATGCCCTTTAAAGTGTAATGAGAACTTGGAATCATTAATAAATGTCCAATTTATACGTATTTAGAATTGTAAATGAGTGTTTAGCGTAAAATGTAACATTCATACTCAAGTTTACTCAGGTAAGGGTGTACAAAGACACAAACCGACATGAAACAGTTGGACCAAAAGTTGGACGGTCGTTTTGGTCAGTTACAAGCCAATCTACAGTTTCTTATGTAGATGATGAGCCAAAAAGGCCTACTAGATTCTTCACCACAATCTAGTTCAATTGCAGGGGATCGGGGCAAGGCCCCTTTGCTACCCATTTAACCCTTGCACTCGGGTAGTTGGGAATCGGGAGCTACCAGATCCTATCGATGAGAGTGTCTTCGGTTTAATGGGAATAATTAAAAGAATTGGTATTTGAAGCTAGAACATTATTTTGCAGTAGAAAATGTTTCTGACCATAGCAAATTTTGTGTCATTATGCTGCATTTGGAAGGTCGGGCTTTACAGTGGCATTATCATTATGCTAAGAGCCAAGGAGGGATTATGAAATTATCCTGAGATTGTTATTTGAAAGCATTGTAGGCTCAATTTGCACTTATGGAGTTTGAGGACCCCAAGGCAGAGTTGTAGAGCTTGAAGCAGACTGCAACAATGGACCAATACTATGGAGACTTCTTAGGTATCCTCAACGAGCTCCAACTATCGGATTCTTATGCTCGTAGTGTTTTCATTGAGAACCCTAAGCCCAATGTTGCTAAACTTCTCAAACTTTTTCGTCCCAAAACTCTCACTAAAACTTTACACTTAGCCATGCATGTTGAGCACCTCTTATATCCTACCCTTAAGAAAACGATTCCCTCCCTAGCATCTAAGCTTCCTTGGCCTACTTCTAGCACCCATTATCCTAGTTGGACACCTAAACCTTCACATACACCCCCTTTACTAACAACAACTAAGCTGCCCCCAACCCTTTACTAGCTTTGCCTCTTACTAGTCAAGCTGCCCCCAACCCTTTACTAGCTTTGCCTCTTACTAGTCAACCTCCTACACCACCTTAAACCACTTCACCCCCTTGTCTGCTAAACCAGCTGAAATGGAAGAAAAAACGAGAAAAGACTTTGCTATTGATGTGGGGCAAAGTATACATTTTGACATAAGTGCACGAATTCTCAGTTACATCTCTCTTTGAAGTCACTTGCAACAATTTCTTTCCACTCTTGTCCTCCCCGTCTGTAGTCCACTCTTCCTCCCACTTGTTTCCTTGATCTTAATTATGTTAACAGTGTTAATATTCTTTGATCTTACTTATGTTAACAGTGTTAATTTATTTAGTGTGTAGTTGGCTTAGATCCTTTCTAACCACATATAAGATTGTTTTTGTAGACAAGATCAATGGTTAATGCTATGAATTCATCACTTAATTTGACTGCAATAGATGAGAGGTAAGGAAATTCTTTTTCTTTTTCAGCTTAATTTACCATTGATGGTTGGTAAGAGGAAATCTGATAGGGTGGTGGGATTGAACTTTTTTCAGGTTTCCATTTGATAAACTTCTAAAATGGAAACATCCTGGTCTAGGAAACAAAGATGTCAGTGATACAAAGGATGATGATGAAGATGAAGAGGATGATAATGCAGATGAAAAAGATGATGGAGCTGACGAGGATTTCTCAGGTGAGGAAGGGGATCCAGAGGATGACCATGAAGCCAATGGGGATGGAGAGAGTGGTGAAGAAGAGAACGACAATGAGAATGATGATGGGGATGTTGAGGATGAAGAAAAGGAGGACGAAGAAGAGGAAGATGAAGAGGTTAATGAGCAACCTTCTAAAAAGAGGAAATGAACCTAATCGCACGCCATTAGATAGGGAGGATTCAAGTTGTTTGTGATTTGCATAGAGTAGGAGAGTTGCCATCCTTTGTTCCGAATGAACCTAAATGTCATAGGTGGTTGGCCTGAAGGACTAAAAGCTAGCTGTAAGCCATGCTCTTTAACCATTCGTATTTAATAGGTGATGTACATTAATTTTTGTTGGCTATGATTATCACGACCTAATATTCCACCCATACATAGGTCATTTGGAAATTCTAACTCATATTTGCATTCAAAGCACCCCCACCTTAGTATGGGTAATTAGGGCTTGAGACTATAAGGCAGCTATAGGAGAAAAGAAGCAGCAGCATACACAAAATTCTGAAACACAATCAAATGAAATTCATAGGAAACAGCCACTAAGACAGAGACAAGACTTCTTTGACTGTGTCGAAAGAGTAATAACTTGCAATAATAATCATGTTTCTTCGCTAATGATGCACGGTCTCAAAATTGCGCTGCGTGAAAGTAAACATTTATTTTTGCAAGGAAGATGATAAACCTTGCTTCTCTACCATTGCTTGCATGTAAGGAACAATGCGGATAATCATACTACAAGACATCCTACAAATGAAAATAGCACATTATCAGATCAAGTCAGTGACTCAAAAACACTATTATGATGCACGCATTACATTTCAATTAATACAGCATACAAGCTTTATTTATCTTCTAACCCCTATACTGTTTTAGACTGCCTACAAAGAAAACAATTCAAGATCACCCCTTTCTCATCAAGGACAGTGGAACAATTATCAACCACTCAACTTGTCCTCACTGCAAATCTGGACAGACAGAAAAGGAAAGAACCATTCAAGATCATTCCCTTCTCATCATGAAGGGTCAAGTGATTAACATCAACCATTAAACTTGTCCTCACTGCAAATCTTGACACAGAAAGAACAGAGAGAAATCACACAGGTTCATTAGGATAAAGCTCTTAAGGAAAGCAGTAAGTCTAAGGTGTCACTGCATAGTTTCTTGATAAAAAAGAAAAGCCTCTGCAAGAGGCGAAGATTGATGAACTAAGTCATTATTCCTTGGGACATTAATGAGCTTAAGCCAACTATTCATGTCCCATTATGGATGAGCTTTGGAGTCCTGAAAGTACAAAGGTAGATTTGCATGATTTCTACTAGCAAAGGAGTTAAAGTATCCTTGTTTTGATACTTGTCAAAGGAGTTATCTTGTTTTCTCTCTTTTCCACATAATTGTTACTACAGTGAATATGGAAGAATAAGCAATGCATTCATATGTTTTCTTTTTCAAAAAGATTATCGGCACTTTAATAAAATCAAATCAACATAGCAATTTAAGCAAAAACATAATCAGGAAACCACAAAACAAACAAATTAACATCACCAAATACCCACAATGATTAAGCAGCTTTCATTTCACCCATATAAGGAGCAAAAATAAACTGAAGATCAATTTAAACAATCAAACATAAACTTTTTAACTTTTTTTAACTGTCCGTGCAAGAAACTAACCTCAAACTCACTTCGCTAAGGCAATTTCCCAGACCTAAAAACAGCAAACTTTGTCATCTTAGAGTAGGAATAACCAATCCCATTTTCCTTCAAGAAATCCTCAAGCAATTTCTTAACGCCATCAGGATCCTCACTTTCACATTCCAGCTCATAACATATCCCAAAATCATACTTAGTCTCATCCACTTCCAGCTTCAGATTTTTCCAATTAAAAACCTCTCGTTTATTCTCAAACCCACCTAAACAAACAAACCCCACTTCTTCCCCAATCCCAAATTCCTCTTTAACCCTCTTCAAAATCCTCGACTCGATCTTCCCCAACCTTGCCGGGTCCTCCACGCAAGCACGTGCAGAACACGGATCTACTTCCTCCTCATCTTCCGCCACGCGGCTGACACCATCTACCAGAGTAGGTTTGGATTTGAGGGAAACGATGCAGCGGGCGACCTTGTTGAGGAAGCGGAGGCGAAGAACGGAAAGTTGAGAGGAAAGGGTATCGGTTGGGGTGTCGAAGAAGAGGTTTTCTTGATGGAGGGTTTTGGAGTGGAAAGGAGAAAGGATGGAGGTTAATTGACGGTGGGCGGAGGCGTCCTGGAGGCGGAGTTTGACTTCGACTTCCATTAGGGGGAAAGGCCGATGCGTTGAAGTTTGGAGGAGGGGTTAGGGTGGGAGCGATCGAGGAGGTGGAGAAGGGAGGAAGAAGAGGTGGCGTTGGCGGTTGAGGGAGGAGGAGGAGGAGAGGGTTTGCGGGAATCTTCGAGTTCTTGCTTGTCCTCGAGCTTGACTTCGATTTTGGAGGGTTTTCTTCTAAGCATTTCCTTGGACTTCAAAAAGAGTTAGAAGAATAATACGATTAGGTTTACTGCATTCTCTTGATTCAAATTGCAGTCACCGGCGGAGACCGGCAATTGCACACAGGAAACTTATATATAGAGAGGTTAAAATGTGCTGTAAGTCCTTCTAGTCCTTGTCCATTTGGAATTTAGTCCTCCTACTTTTATTTCAAGTAATTTAGTCATCTACTTTTCAAATTTAAAAATGTAAGTCCAATTGTTAATACCGTTAAAATTTTTCTGTTAAATTCAGTTTTATTATAATATTATTTTTTATTACATGGCTATTAAGTGAATATTTTTTTTTAATTTCAAACCATCACACTAGTGAATTTGATTGAAGAATTTTAAGGTGGTGTTAATAATTGGACTTGGGTTTTGAAATCTAAAAAGTATAGGGTCTAAATTCTTGAAAATAAAAGTAAAAGTATTAAATTCTAAATTTACAAAGAGCATGAGAACTTAGAGCATATTTTAACCATATATATATAGGTATTAGACAACCAGCGAGTAACATCTGCTTCCATTTGCTTTGTATGCAAAAGCTATTTGAGGACAATAATACAAAGTATTAATGTAATTCATGAATAATTTTATTAACTAATATGTTCTAAAAGTTACAAGTGTTTTTAGACAAAAATACTACACTTAGGACACCAGATCCAATAGGTTAAACTACAAGAATAGTCACCTAACTATCTAGTTTGTTCTATTTTGGTCACCCAACTATTAATTTTTTTAATTTAGTCATTCAACTTTTCAAAATTAACTATTTCAGTTACTTTTCTATTAGTTGCCTAACGACTGTTAAGTGCCTAATGGAATTCTAATGTGGGCTTTGTTTTATTTGCTTAATAATAAATTTAGCCCTCTAATATTTGCACAATCTATTAATTTGATCTTAAATCTAAAAAAAATTAATAAATTTAGCTCTCAATATTTACAAAATTTATCATTTTAATCCTGATTATAAAAATTATAAAAAAATAAAAATCTTAATATTTTCAAAAAAGTAAATACGAACTTTTTAAGGAAAGAAAAAGTAAATATAAAAAATATTTTAAAGATTTTTGTATCCAAAAAAACTTTCAAAAGTATCTTCCACGTCGTTGTTTCTTTCATTCAATTAATGAAGTTGAAAATATTAAATATGATGACATTGACTTGAAATCTCTCTCCAACGCTTGAGTTAGAATTGATAAAGAGATTAAAACACTAGAGGCTAAAAAAATATTATCTCTAAAGCAAAGAGTAAGACAGTTAGAGTTAGTGCCATTATCCCAATCATTTTTCTGATTTTATGAATTTGTTAATTTTTGTATTTTATTTTTTAATGCATGTGTCCAAATATTTTTCTTTTATAATATTAAATAATTTTATGCCTATTTTAATTCTTTTACTTAATACCATTTTATTTTTTATTAATAAACTTTTAATTCGTATAAAACCTTTACATGTTGCATTTTACTTATGTTATTTAAAAATTAACTTGTTTTTTATTATAAGAAAATTAGATGTTGTTTGTAATATTTATAACAAATATAATATTTTTATATTCAATTTCTATAATATTTGAGTGTGTCTTAGTTTAGTTGGTGTTGACATAATTATCAATATAAGATAATATAAGTTCGAGTACATTAAAACATTTTTTTTTATATAACCATGTGATGGATTGTAAATAAAAAAAAAAATCAAAACAATGTTCTACATTTTGAACCATGTTGTAGGTTTAATGGTTTAAAAACATAAAATATATAATTTTGCTATAATAAAATCCTCATGTTCCATAAAGCAGTTAAATGCTTGGATTCTTTCTAAAGTTCTAATTCACATTAGTTTCATAAGATCAGGAAAGGAATTTGATATATAAATTTCTCATTTTGATTGAAAAACTTTAAGGGTGTTACATGACACTTTGGCAGTAGAAATGTAAATGAACAGAATGTACGATAAATTATTCATGAATTGTTCGTTTATATTCGTTTATTAAGCTAAATAAATGAATATGAACAAAATTTTTATGTTCGTTTAATAAACGAACAAACACGAATAGAGATGTGTTCAGTTTATTTATGTTTACGAACAAACTCGTTTATTGACTTGTTTATTTATTAATGATATTTTCCTATAAAAATTCTATTAGTATATATTAATAAAATTATCTTAAAACTCGTTTAATGTTCCATTAGTATATATTAGTAAAATTATCTTGGTTTGTATTTTTTTCATTTATAATATAATTATTTATATTTATATTTGACTATTTTATATCTAAACAATATATGTGCATTTATTTATTGTTTGTTTGTTTATTATTTATTTGTTCATGAAAATGTCCATTTAATGTTCGTGAACATGTTCGATTAAGTTAAATGAATATGTTCATAAACATTAAACAAACAAACATGAACACACATAATTTTAACTAAACAAACATGAACAAAATAAATGACATTCTTAACGAATACAAAATAAACACGAACAAGCTTAAAAATAAACAAATGAACATGAACAGAGGTTTGCTTGTTCGTTCAAGCTCGGTTCATTCACGGTCCTACTTGGTAGCACCAAACTTCAAAAGGGTAAATTACTTAATAACCCCTTTTTTATTTATTTTCTTTTATTTCCCTTCAACACCAAAAATAGAGAGGCCTATTACCCATTAATCCAAAAAGTTTTTTCTACTAAAAAATATTTTTGTAAAAAAGTCTATTTCAACTAGCAATAAATTTTATTTATTTTTTAAAAATATTTTTTTTCAAATTATTTTATTCCAAATCGAATAGTATTTCAAAAAAATAATTTTACAAAAAAATTATTTGAACAAAAAAATATTTTTTGAAAAATAAATAAAATTTATTTTCAGTTGGAATCTGCTTTTTTACAAAAAAATGTTTTTTCGTAAAAAAATATTTTGGACTAATTGGTAATACGGCCTCTTTATTTTTGTGTTGAAGGAAAATAAAGAGAAATAATAAACAAGAAGGTTTTATGAAGCACTTTACCCTATTTGAAGTTTGTGTGGCCAAGTTGTCAGCCAACACCCTTAAAGCTTTTCAATCAAAGTGAAAAATTTACATATTAAGCCCTTAAATATTTTAGGTCATCACATTTTAGTCTAGTGTCATTGATTGTCAAGCGGCACCCACAAAAAGTTATTTTTTTAAAACCTGATGTGACGGTGACTAGGAAGAGGGGTGTCGTCGATTAGTCAGATGACACCAATTTTTTACTGTAACTCTTGCCTATAGTCATAAACATTATTTTATATTATTTAAATAAAAAAACTCATATTTAAACTTTTATCTTTTATATAAAACTTATAAAGAAATTTAAACTCAAAAAATATATAATCTAAAACTTCAATATTACCATTTCAATCAAAACATCATAAATAAACTTTTTTTACTTACTTTTTACATATATATTTTTAATAATTAGTATAGCATAAAAGGATTACTCACTCCAAATAAACCTAAACCCTTTGATTGGATGTGATCCTTATGAACTAATTATGTAAAAGATAAAGCCATCCACGTAAACTTAAACCTAAAACACTTTTGACTTGAATGATGATTGGATGTTATCAATTTAAATGTAAAAGAAAAGGTCATATATGTTATACTTTGGCGACTAATTTACGCCCATTTTCAAATATATTTACGGAATTGAGCTAATTTCTGCATTATTTATCGGAAAAAGTTAATTTTGTCAAACTCGTCCACGTAGGAGTGCTTTAAGTGAAATTTCCAGCAAATCGAGCCCTTGGAGAGCCTCTTTGCCATGTCAGCACAAAACATGCTGACTTGGACGTGCTTTGTTGACATGGCAAAAACGCTCTCCCAGGAACGTGTTTTGCTCCGTGTTTTTTCCAGGTTAGGGCTTTTTGCATGTTTAGTCATTAGGATTTTTTGGTTTAGGGTTTTTATGGTTAGAGTTTTGTTAAAGTAATTTAGGATTAGGTTTGTAGGGTTTAGGGTTTTGTTAAAATAATTTAAGATTTTGGGTTTTATGAATTTTTAAAAATAAATTAGGATTTAGTGTTTTTTTTTAAATTAATTAAATTAGGGTTTAGGGGGTTTTAAATAAATTAATTAAATTTGGGTTTAGTATTTTTAAGAAAATTAATTAAATTTGGGTCTAGTTTTTTTTAAAATAATATTGTGTTTAAGTTTAGGGTCTAGGGAAAATTATATTGACAATAAAGATTTTGGGTTTTTTCTACAGTAGTTCCTGAAAAAATAATTTTGAGAAGACGGTTCTAAACAAATAGTGTCAAAAATGCTTCAAGCAGGAGGTATTGTCAGTAAAATTACTTAAAAAGCTCCCACGTGGACACTCTTTTTCTACAATAGTTCCTGAAAAATAATTTTGAGAAGACGATTCTGAACAAATAGTGTCAAAAATGTTCAAGCAGGATGCACTGTCAGCAAAATTGATGAAAAAAGCTCCCACGTGGACACTCTTTTTCTACAATAGTTCCTGAAAAATAATTTTGAGAAGACGATTCTGAACAAATAGTGTCAAAAATGTTCAAGCAGAATGCACTGTCAGCAAAATTGATGAAAAAAGCTCCCACGTGGACACTCTTTTTCTACAGTAGTTCCTAAAAAAATAATTTTGAGAAGATGTTTCTGAACAAATATTGTCAAAAATGCTTCAAGCAAGATGCACTGTCAGCAAAATTACTGAAAAAAGCTCCCACGTGGACGCTCTTTTTCTATAGTAGTTCATGTTTGGCCTTAGGTTATAAATGAGCCAAATTTCATTCTCAGGTTGCATAAGTTACATCAAGAAAAATTAGAGAGGCTAAGTAGAATAAAAATTGAAGATGAGTGAACATATTAGTGCTGTTATTTACAATGATAGTGAGGTTCGTGACATCAAGAACGTCATTGTTTTTTTATCGGAGAACACAACGCGAATAGTTTTTAACCAAACTATAAATTTGACAGAATTTCGTAAAAGAATTAGGCGTAAAATCTTCAAAACGATGCTAATGAGGTTTTCTTCTATTAAGTATCGATTTTGTGCTTCAATTGATCCTGTGACATATGACTTATTTGATATTAAAGGTGGTCGTAGTTTTGAGGTGATGGTGCAGACTCATCTTGCTAGTGGATCACCCTATCTTGAGTTATATATACAATTTTCATCGCCAAATAAAATATTTAAGACTTCAACATCTACTGTTATTCGAGAAGAAGACACGACCCTTACCCGACACTCCATTAGTGGGAGGCAGAACATGGAAGCATTTGTGTTTGGTGGCAGTATGGAATACACAACTCCTGCACGACACTCGGTTAGTGGATGGGACATGTACATTTGTGGGTCGATGTTCAATGCTAAAAATATGTATTGGGGAATGGCATCAACTTCTAGTGGTAGACAATCTATATCTAATTGGGGACGTTAAGAAATATCTATAAAAATGAATGATATACTCCTTACAACGTCCACAGATGAGGGGATCTCATACGTTACAGATGATGGTAGGTTGGATGATGAGTCTGATGTGGATCCACCTCGAGAGCCAGGCCCTGATGGTGCAAAAGTTGCATTATTTTCTGAACCGAAACCTGTTCCATCTGAACCTGAAGACATTAAAGGAAGTTCAGATGAAGAAGAATAAGATCCACGATTCAGGGCGTACTCGTCTCCAGCCCACATGCATAATATCGATATATCAACAGATGATGCGTTGGAGTTTTCAGATCTACATACAGAAGGCGTGACCGTACAAGTTCGTCATTGGATTCAAGTGAATTGTAAGTTGGTAAGGAGTTTTCCAGTAAGGATAGTTTTTTTGTTGCATTGAAACAACATAGCATTAATCATGGGGTTAACTACAACATGGTAAATCCAAATCTGAAAAGGTCAAGGCCAAGTGTGCAGTGCAAGACGGTACATATAAAGAGCCCCGTCGTTCATTTTTGACACAAATTTGCCGATGCTTCTACTCTTCCGACAACAAATATGGCTTGCATTGGATCTTAAAACATGGCATGTAATCCGGCGCGCACGCTAACTCTAGGACGCTGATCGGTTTACGGGCAAGTATATGATAATATTGATTTTCTCAACTTTTGATATATTCCGAGAAGAAAACCGGTCAATTCGTATTCATTTGCTGTAAGTTGATTTTGTGCTCTTTATTAAGCACCTTAGGTGCCTTGAAAATCGATTGTCAAAATCTAAATTGTCGCAACACTCTATCCGTTTGGTGCATCTCAACAATAGCATAGTTAACCAATGGGACCTTAACATGTCAAATGTTCGGATTTTGAAAGAATTCATCCGGAATTACTACCCAAATTGTCAGATCCTCGTATGGTGTCCATTGAAACTATATGAACGTGATAAAAATATTAGTTATATACATAATACTAAATACTAAATACTAAATATGAAATTACTATTTTATGTATATATATTTTATTTAATACTTGCGCTTTTGACTGTTGGTTTAATAGAAGCCGTATATCTTCAAAAGCGGTAGGTATTCCAACATAACTCATCAGATGGTTCCACCTAATTAAATAAATTTTTAGCATACAATTTATTTTAAATCTATATAATACTTGTAAAATCAAATAAAAATTTTACCTCGTTATGAGTGGGAATGTAAATGGGTGGTTCACTCGAGGATGTAAAAATAAAAAGCAAAATCGAGCTCATGATTGTAGTAGTGATAGGCAACCTCCGATTTTAGCTTTATTTGGTGGCGTCGCCCCGTACATCTCTCGGTACAATGTTGCCAACACGGCAGACCCCCAACTAAATTCGTCAACTGATCTAAAATCAATGAGTTTCAACAACCACATCAGATGTACGAGGTTTCATGACAAGTCTGCAAATAACATCTAATCATCTCAAGGATGTATGCCCAAGCATATTGTATTCTTTCTACTTCAATTGAATCATTTCTCGACTTTAGGAATGTGTCTCGTAACCAGCCTATCTCGATTCGACCTCCGTAAATATTATCCAGAATCGCACCTAAAAGATCGTAGCATGCGACTCCCCAATCAGCAGATTGAACGGACCCGGTAAGTGCGAGTCACCCATCCACCGGTAATCCCAATTGTAACCGCACATCCTCCAAAGTGATGGTACACTCTCCGCATGGAAGATGGAACGTGTGCGTCTCGGGTCTCCACCTCTCTATTAACGCGCTAATGAGTTTTGGGTCTAACTTGCACCCCCGGCCTATAGTGGCCATGTAACACCCTTTACCCGTATCCGACGCCGGAATAGGGTACAAGGCATTACCTTACTAAAACACAAGCAAACACACACTCCCGGTTCATAAAACTTCGTTCTAATTTGAATTTTTTTTCAAACATTGGTATTCGATCCTTCATATGGGCCTATTGGGCCTAGAACGTGGTTTAGAAACAATTTAAGACTATTTCGAGCACCTAAGAAAATTTCGTCAAAAACTACTGAAAACACGTCATACGCCCGTGTGAGAGGACAACACGCCCGTGTGAGAAGGCCATTAGCACGGTCGTGTTTTGAGGCCACACGGCCTAAGCATTTAGGGACACGCTCGTGCCTCTCGTTCGTACAGAATTATTTTCTAACTTCGAACCTACAGGGGTTTTTACACGGCCTGGCACACGCCCGTGTGTCCAGCCTGTGTCCCTCACACTACCATGACATGCCCGTGTCGCAGCCCTTGTGCAAAAACCTAAGTATTCTATTTCTGACATCAGCATCCCTTAAGAGCCACACAGCCAAGGCACACGCCCATGTGCTCAGCCCGTGTGTGACACTGACTTGGCCAACTTAAGGTGTAGGGGACACACGGTCGAGTCACACACCCTTGGGACGGACCGTGTGTCACACACGGCCTAGACACACGCCCGTGTGTCTACCCGTGTGGGCAAAAACAAGGTTATTTACCAAGCCTATTTGCCACCCTTTTCTTGTACCATCCTACACAACATTATAAGGATACCTTCCCAATATATGTACATATCCTAAACATTCATAATCAAAATCTCAGCACATTATTCAAATGCTTCTTTAACCAGCCAATATCTTCACATAATTAATAAGCCAAATTCATGGCTAAACATGTTTTGAACACTAAAGCAACCATGGATTAAATTTACTTTACACTTAATACGACAACTAGCCTATACATGCCATATAACTAAAATTTGCAAAGCTTAAAGTACCAAACCATGACAAGATAGTGTGTTGAGATCTCTATTACCTTCCAACCTAAGCAGACTTCCAAAGTCCTACCACATGCAAGAATAAACGAGGTAAGCTGTAAAGCTTAGTAAGCTCATATAATTATTTGATTCATGTTAGCTATCAAATACATGTTGAGTAATTACACAAGCATAAAGAGAAACCATACAAATTAAATTCACACTTAGCCATTCATAATGACATTAATAATGAAGTGGTTTCGCACTTAGCTTATCATCATCAATAATTACGATGGTTTCGCACATAGTCCACCTTAACCAATAATTTACGGTGGTATTGCACATACTCCACCTTTATCAATGATTTACGGTGGTATCGCACATAGCCCACCTTTATCAATGATTTATGGTGGTATCGCACATAGGCCACATTTATCAATGATTTACGATGGTATCGCACATAGCCCACCTTTATTAATGATTTACGGTAATATCGCACATAGCCCACCTATATCAATGATTTACAATAGTATCGCACATAGCCCACCTTTATCAATGATTTACGGTGGTATCGCACATAACCTACCTATATCAATTATTTACGGTGGTATCGCACATAGCCCACCTTTATCTATGTTTTATGAAATCTTATCCGTACTCTCATTTCTCGCATTTTCATTTCATAAACTGAAAATAATATCTCGCATGTCAAACCATAACCTTTCTCGTATTTATAACATGAATTTATTATACACCTTTAAGTTGCTACCACTCGATATTTGCATGAATTTCCTACATACCTATCTCACTTGATTCGATTACGTTTTCACTGTCTTCTGGACTTTGTCTTTTGATTCACTTACAGATTAATAAACAGCACGTTATCTCAGCTCATTATTAATAAATTTCATAAATTTATAAATCTTTCGTATCTCATATGTAAAACCAGATATGAATTTTACATTATCTGTCTTCCCGTGGAGTCATTCGGAACACTAACGAATGCATCGGGAATCACGAATGTATGGTACCACTGCCACATCCCAGATATGGTCTTACGTGAGGTCGTCTGCCGATGCCATGTCCTAGACATGGTCTTACACTGGCTCACATCTATCCGTACTGATGCCATGTCCTAGACATGATCTTACACTGACACGTAACGAGGCTTATGCCATGTCCCAGACATGGTCTTACACTAGCTCTCTCGTATCAACGCTGATGATATATCCTATACATGGACTTACACTAACGCACGTATCGAGCCGATGCCATGTCCCAGACATGGTCTTACACTGACACTCATATTGCCATGGTCCAACCATGGTATTTTTTTGTCAATTCATCGTGAGTTGTAGTACGGTTGTACTTGACCCTGCATTTCTCCTGATTGATCTTCCGATTCGAGTTCATACTTGAATTTTATCATGGTTAGGTAACAAGAATATGAAATAATATAGTATCTCATTTCAAAATTTAATAATTGCTCACTGTAAATTAATAATAAGAACTTACCTTGTTTGCGGAAACAACTAACTAAGTTGGCCAATTGGATATTTTGTTCTCCCTCGTTCTCTGCCCAAATTTTGTTTCCCCCAATCTAAAAATAACCACTTTTACTTATTTAGTCGTCAATTTATACAGTTTAGCCCAAAATTCACATTAGGGAAACTTTACACTTTTGCCCCTAATGTTTCACATGCTTATAATTTAGTCTCTATAACAGAAAAGTGCAAATTCATGAAATTAAACACAACTCAAGCTCAGTCGAGTTTCATAATCATCACTAGCTATCCATAAAATTAGGGGTGAGCAAAACTCGATTCGATTCGAAAAAATAAAAAAAATTTGAATTTCGAGTTAAACGAATCGAGTTATTTGAATTAATCGAGTTATTCGAGTCAACCCGAATTTTTTTCGAATTTCGAGTTTGAATCGAGTTGAGTTTTCAAATTCGAATAACTCGATTAATTCGAATAATTCGAATATCAAACTATAATATTTTACATATTTACCCCAAACTTCCAAACCTTTTTACTTTTCCCTAAAAACTTTTACTCCTTCCCACTTTCTCCCCAAAACTTTTACTCCCCTCTCATCCCAAACCCCCATCTACCCAAAATCCATTTTCCACCAAAATTTTACTCTCCCATTTACTTTTCCTCAAAATTTTATTCTCAAAAACCCTCAAAACTTTTTATTTTCCCCTAAATTTTTTACTCCCTCCTATTTTCTCCTAAAACTTGTACTCCCTTTCCATCTCAACCTTCCATCTACCCTAAACTCATCCCCCCTAAAAAAAAAATATTAATATTTTCCATTTAAAGTTTTACTCTCCCTTATTTACTTTCCCTCAAACTTTTACTCCCTAAAACTTTTTATTTTCCCCTTAAACTTTTACTTCTCACCTTTTATTTCCAAATAAAAAAATCAAAATTATCCATAAAAAATCCCTAAATATAAATAGTAATAATTTTATTTATATCTACTATTTATTATTAAATTAAATTTCACATTTTATATTATTTATATTATTGAATTGTTTAGTCATATTGAATATTTATACTAAAATTGAATTATTAATGTCATAAAATATTTGTGTTAAAATTTTATATTTGTATCAATTTCACATTTTATCTTTAAAATAACTTTTATCAAAAAATCACATTTTTACTTTTAATATATTTTTTAATTCCAAAATAAATAGTGGCAAGAATCTGAAGATAATTGAAATAACCAAGTAAAGAAGCTAACCCGTATATAAAAGATTAATAAATAAATTATGAAGTGATGAAAGTTAATAAAAAATTTGATTATGGTAGACAAATTTTATTACGGTGGGTGATAGTGGTTATAAGGACTCAAAATTATTTTTTAAAATTTAACTCGAACAAATATATTCGATTCGATTCGAATTCTATCTCACTGACTCGGTTCGAGAAAATTTCAAATCAAATTATGATGATAAAATATGATTCGTCAACTCGATTAACTCGAAATTTTTTTATTCGATTCGATTCGAATCGATCGAATGCTCACCCCTACATAAAATATCCTTTGGCAAATTTGCAGTTTTGCCCTTAAACTTTCACAAAATTATGATTCTGCCTTAAGGCTCAAAAATCAATTTTTATCGAATTTCTTCATTTCTTAGGCCTAACTGAGCCCTTTTTACTCTTATAGCAACTCAAGATTTCCATTATTTCACAACATTACTACTCATTTTACATTTCTATAAACTAGTCAATTTAGTGATTTTTCATGAAAATCCTTTCACAAAAGTTGTTTACTAAGCAACCAAGATTCATTTTCTTCCATAAAATTCCAGCAAACAACAGAAATGCTCTCATGGAAAATCCCTAAACTTTCAACTATTTTGCAAAATAATCTCCTCATTAGCTAGATTAAGCTTTAGGGGTTCCAAAAATACAAAAATCATCAAAAATGGACATCAAAATCACTTACTTGTAATGGTGATAAGTTGCTGGAATTTTTGAGCTTCAAAACCCCTATTTTGCTAAATATTTCGGTGGAGAAGAAGGGAAAAATGAAGGTGACGAAGCTTTTGTTTATTTTATTATTATTCTAGTCAAAATTAGCTACCAACCACACCTAATTTTGACCAAATAAATTTTCTTATCTCCCTTGCTTCTCATGGCCAGCCAATCTCAACTTCAAGGGCCTAATTGCCCTTTAAAACCCCCAAGTTTTAATTCTTTAGCCAATTAACATAATTTACTAGAAATTCACAACTTTTTCCTTTTATGTGATTTAGTCCTTTTTCGCAATTGGGTTCACAAACGCGTAAATTAATTTACCAAAATTTTCATGCATCCATATAATTATGCATCAACTCATAAAATAATATTTAAAATAATTTCTTGACCTCAGATTTGTGGTTTAGGAACCACTGTTTCGACTAGGCCCAAAATTGTGCTGTTACAGGCCACGTGCCAAAAACTCACTTCCCTCAAGTGATTTCTATCAACGGTGATGGAGGACCAGGCATATTATGAATATAACATTGTAACATCAGATCTACAGACTATTATAAAAAATTATAAAATACAAATTAATTAAAATTACATAAATGAAAAAAATATTAAAAAATATTAAAAATTTAAAATTAATTCTTACCATTTTTATTTGTTCGATGGAGATATGTTTATGATCGAGACGAATTAATTCCCCGGCCATTGCTAACACGATCAATATTTTTGAAATTATAAAAAAAATAATACTAATTTAGAAGAAAATTAAAGGAAATAATTAATTAAAGAGAACTTTGAGAAATTTAAGGAGAAATTTGAGAGCTTCGAGAAATTTAGAGAGAAATTTGAGAATTTTTTGCTAGATTTTGAAGAAATTTTATGTGAAACCATTGAACCCCTCCAACAGTAAAAAAAAAAAGCCGTTTGGGACAAAAACAGGGAGCAAAACACGCCCTTGAGGAAGCCTTTTTGCCACGTCAGCAAAGCGCGTCCATGTCAGCGTGTTTTGTGCTGACATGGTAAAAACACTCTCCCAAGGATGCGATTTGTTGAAAATTTCACCCTAAAACGCTCATACGTAGATGCGTTTTGACAAAATCGACAATTTCCAATAAATAATGCAAAAATTAGCCCATTTCCATAAATATACTTGAAAATGAGCCTTTTTAGATAAATTAGTCTATTTTGGCTGTCACGGATGCACAAATTATTTTTTGAATTTTTTATATCATTATTTTTTAATTATTTAATAATATTTTAATAATTTTTTGAATTGATGTATAATTTTAATAATTTTTTATTATTATAAATCATGAGCCTGTATCTAAAATCTTCAATCTAGATCCAAAACCTATGTCCGTAACTCGATCCCTAAACTATACGGCATAGATCTTTTTGATTGAAAGGGAAAACAATTTCTAGCACTACTCTAAGCAATGGCAACCCTAGCAGAGAGATGTATGAAGTTGGTGGAAGATGTATCTCCACCAACAGGTTCAGTTCCCACAACCTCTCTCCCTCTCACCTTCTTCGACATTCAGTTCCTTGGTTCCTCTCCCTTCCAACGCCTATTTTTCTATGAATTCCCGCACCCTACCTCGTATTTCATGCAAACCACTCTCCCCTCTCTCAAAACATCTCTCTCCCTCACTCTTCAACGTTTCTTTCCTTTCGCCGGTAATCTTGTGTTCCCTGCGCCTCCTCAAATCCCTTATATTCTCTATACACAGGGTGATTCTGTTTCCTTTTTCGTCAATGAATCCACAGCTGATTTTAGCCATCTCGCAGGCGATCACGCCAGACATTTTCAAGAATTTCAACTTCTTCTCCCCAAGTTACTGCCTGCGATTGCAAGTAAGACGTCGAGTGGTTGCATGGAAAAGATGCCCCTTATGGCCATTCAAGTCACTCTATTTCCGAACCAAGGCATTTCAATTGGAGTTGGCTTTTGCCATGTTGCGGGTGACGGTAGAACACTTGCTTATTTTATGAAATCATGGGCATCCATTCAGCATTCTCAAGGGGATTTGACTTGTCTCAACAATCCCTTACCCGATTTCAGCAGTAGGGATTTGATTGAAGACCCTTTAGGACTAGCATCTCTTTTCATGAAGCGGAAGTGGAGTTTCGAGGATTTCTCTAACAATCCCATCAAAAAGCTTCGAATCACTTGTACTATCAAACGGTCTCAAGTTGAGTTATTGAAAGATTTGATCAAAAAAGGTTGCGTGGAAGACAACGGGTCCGAGCCTGTAAGTATTTCAACATTCGTAGTAACATCTGCTTACATGTGGGCTTGTTTGACAAAATTACAAGAAACAACGGTAACACAACAAATCTCATCAGCTGATGACTCCGATGAGCTTTCTTATTTCCTATTTGCAGTAGATTGCAGAGGCCACTTAAAATTACCTGCCACATACGTTGGGAACTGTACTATAGCACGCACCGTAGCAGTTAACAGAAGTGCGCTGATTGGAGAAAAGGGAATTGTGGTGGCAGGCAAGGCCATTGGAAGAGAAGTTATGGAAACGTACAAAGGACCACTGAAAGGGGCAGAAAGAACGGAAATATTCAAAAGTAGACACCCTCCTATCATGGTTTCAGCATCACCAAAATTCGAATTATATAAGGTAGATTTTGGGTGGGGAAGGCCAAGAAAGACGGAAGTCGCCAACATTGGGTGGTTGGGATCTCTTTCTCTGTTTTCTATTGCAGAGAGTAGAGAGGAGGAAGGCGGTATTGAATTTGGGTTAGCACTTGCTCCTCATGAGTTGGATATCTTCAATTCTATTTTCCACAGGACTTATTAAAGTTACTGCAATTGTAACAATTATTATTAAATATTACTTGCCTGCTGGATTTTAATGAGAACCAATAAATACAAAAAAAATTAGCCTCATTTTGTCCTGTGTTTCTTCCTTACTGTCAGTTATCTCAGTTAGAGTTCATGTGTTGTTCGTTGTCCATCATGGTATGACTCCTATCTATGTATGGCTATTCGTCAGATTGGAGGAATGAATCTCTACTCGGTCCTGGCTTCTGATCGAGAGCCAGATTCTTGATTTGGTTCATCATTAAAGTGCAGTTTGGTGTTTTGGTGTATTGTGGCTTGTCAACAACCTATGGGGTAATCTACTGTAAGTGTATTAAATCTTGCAAGGATTTTGGAGCTTCAAGTGTAACTTTTGTGCTTAGTTTGATCCCAGAAAGTCTAGCTCATGTTTCATATAGGGTTGACAGCTATGACCAGTGATCATTGAAGCAAGTATATTAAAGCTTTATTAGATCTTCTAAGATTTCTTAGATTACATATATCTTTAGATTGCCTTGTTTTCAATCACCAATATAGATGGCCAAATTTCTTTCGGCCGGAAATAATATAATAGTGCTATCTTACACAGTGATCACTATTATAAAATTATTGTGACAATAAAATTGTTTGTCACTTAAGTCTTACTCTTAAAAAAAAAAAGAAATTGCCACCTCTAAAATTTAAGTTATTTTCTAATAAATCTTACCTTGAAGAGTAAATTTATTAAAATGACAAAAATTAAAACTACACTCAATAAGGACGCTAAAAATTTAGTACTGCGAAAGATGGTGATGAAAATAATAATAAAATAAGACATGATTTTAACGCACAAGAATGTTACCATTTTTGTCAACTACTGGTAAATATACGATATTACTGTTAAGTAATAAATTACAACGAAATAATTTTGTTGCATGAAATATTTCGAGAATTAAACTCACAAATAGATTAAAATAAAATTGAATAAACAAATAACTAATGCAACTTAATTAATTAAACCAACTAATTACTAAATCTAAAACTAACTAAAATTAACTAAATCAAGGAAAATGAATTTTTACTAAACTAATCTAATAAATTTAACTAAAACAACATAAGTACATCAAAAGTACCTGTTGAAGAAAATTCGTATAGATTTAGTGATAAACTGTAAATTATACATATTTCTATCCTACATTTTAGCACATTTATGGATAAATTATCATTGAATTGGTGGAATTTGATGCTCCTAATCCTTTAATTTCATGTTTTATACTTAGGAGAGCATAGGAGAGTGAAAAGAACAAGAAAGGGCCAAAAATGGAGAAAATTGGCCAAAGCAAAGAAACAACATGGCCTGGAATTCAGCACACGGGCAACACACACGGCCGTGCCACATTAACAGGCTTGAGCACGGCCTAGACTCGACTCACACGAGCGTGCCACACGGACGTATCCCTGTCATGATGAAGTTCAATTTCACGCAGAAAAAGCTACTTAGGGGCTAAGAAAGACATTCCAAACTCTGTATAAAGACCCTAGGAGGCAACTACAAGGATGAACAGTCTTCCCGCTAAGACGGAGAGCTAAAGGCAGGGAATTGCTCGAAGGAAAGCCAATTGATCCATTTTAGAAGCTAGGATCTACATCAAGACAGAGGATCTCCCTTCAATCCTTTCAGGAGTTTTGGGTTTTCTTATGTTTTGTTATTTCCTTTATTTTGAGATGTTTCTTTTTATAAACATGAACTAAACCCCCAAATACCTGAGGGGGATGAAACCTAAGATGAATCTTATTATTGTTATTTGAACTATATGATAAATATTCGATTTGTTCTTAATTGTGTTTTTAATTCTTGAATTGATATTTCCGGGATATTAATTTAAGTCGAATGTACTTAGACAACGGAGCAAAAGTCCCTGTTTAAGAGTAGATCCAACACAATTAAGCGGAGTTGATCGCAATCCTAGACATAGGACGATGAAAATCTGCCGGATTAGAGTCAAATCTAATATGGGGATCCATAGATCGAGTTAATGCAAGACTAGGGGTTTTAATTAGAAAGAGATTTTAATTAATCAACCTAAGATTAGTTGTTCTTATTCTCAACGGAGATATTAACATAATTTAGGGATCTCTACGGATCAAGTCGAATGAAGAAATTGTCTAGTTCAGAGTTAGATAACAAGTGAAGTCTAGGTGGATTCTTCCTTAGGTATTGTCTTTATCATTCAGTTTTCTCAAAGCAATTCCTAAATTTACTATTTGTCGCATCCTTAGTTTAGTTTAGAGTTAATTAGTTTACACAAACCCCCTCTTAATTTTTAGGCTAGATAATAGGAAGAAAGTCATTACTAATACTTTTAGTTCCTTGGATTCGATATTCCGGTCTTGCCGCTAACTATACTACTATTCGATAGGTGCGCTTGCCTTTTATCGTGATAATAGTTAGTTTATAGGTACAATCATTTTTTATTACTTCATCACATCATGATCAAGTTTTTGGCGCTGTTACCGAGGAACTGAAATATTAGGAACACTTTATTTCTATTACTTTAGTCATTACTACTTTTATTTATTTTTTAGTTTTCATATTAGGTTTTATTTACTAAATTTCTTTTTCACTGGCAGGTATTTATAGTTTATGACTAGAAGAAACCTGTCAGGACATTTGCTTTTTGACGACGACTTAGAAGCCACAATTTGCATAAATCGCAGATATATAAGAAGAAGCCTACGGTACCCAGAACAAGGACAAGAAGAAAAACCCGAATAGACTGAAGAGATGGAGACAAATCAAGATAATCAGCTACCTCCTGTAGTAGCCGCAAATCCTATCGAGCAAAATCATGTTCCTCGTACTATATATGATTATGCTAAACCTAATTTGGCTGGTACTGAATTTAGTATTGTTAGGCCTACTGTTGCTGTAAATAATTTTGAACTGAAGCGTAACACTATTCAAATGATACAGTAGTTTGTTTAGTTTGATGGTTTGTAGGATGAAGATCTTAACGCTCATTTAGCCAACTTTTTGAAATTTTGCGACACATTTAAAATAAATGACGTTTCTGATAATGCCATTCGTCTTCGGCTATTCCCATTTTCCTTGAGGAATAAAGTTAAATAGTGGTTAAATCTTTACCACGAGGGTCTATCACTACATGGGAACAAATGACCGAAAAATTTTTACTCAAATATTTTTTTCCAGCTAAAACGATAAAATTGAGGAATGATATCTCTTCTTTTGTGTAGACGGATTTAGAAACACTTTACGATGCTTGAGAGAGATACAAGGACTTATTGAGAAGATGCCCTCACCATGGGTTACCCCTATGGTTACAAGTTCAAACTTTTCACAATGGTTTGAATCCCTTAACGAGACAAATGATCGATGAAGCCGCCGGGGGAACAATCAATAACAAAACACCAAAAGCACCTTACGAGTTTATAGAGGAGATGTCACTAAACAACTATCAGTGGCAAGTCATGAGAATAAAGCCACAAAAAGCTGCCGGGGTTTTTAATGTTGATGCGGTCACCATGCTTTCTAATCAGGTAGAACTCTTAAATAGATTGACAGTTTAGTTGGTTCTTCACAGGTACACCCAGTGATGATGCAATGTGACTCAATCCAAGGAAACATAAGCAATTCTGAGTACCCCACTTATGGATATGGCATGGAAAAGGAGCAAGCCAACTATATGGGTAATAATCCTAGATCTCAAAATAACCCTTATAGTAACACTTACAATGCAGGTTGGAGGAATCACCCTAATTTCTCATGGGGAGGACAAGGTAACTAAGAAAATCAGAGACCACCACCTCCTCTGGGATTTTAGCAACCACCTTACCAGCAAGAGAAAAAGCCTAACCTTGAGGAGATGCTCACGAAATTCATCTCCGTGTCAGAAACCCGTTTCCAAAACACCAAGACGGCACTTAAGAACCAGTAAGCATCCATTCAAGGACTCGAAACTCAAATAGGCTAGCTCGCTAAGCTAATTTCTGAAAGACCACAAGGTGGGTTACCAAGCAACACCGAGACTAACCCTAAGAAGCAACTATATGCCATCGATACGATCGATGAAGAAGGGTTAGCTAAAACCAAACCAGAGCCAAGTAAGGAGACTGTGGTAAGCAAAGGTAAGGATGAGGTAAGTCACAAAGAACCAGTTGTCAAAGAATATAAGCCCCGTGTCCCATATCCTAATACGATAAGGAAAGACCATACAGATGAACAATTCGGTAAATTCCTTAAACTATTAAAGAAATTACATATTAACTTACCGTTTATTGAAGCTCTTTCACAGATGTCAAATGTCGTTAAGTTCTTACGAGAGCTTCTGACAAACAAACGGAGGTTGGATGAGTCGTCGCATGTAGAGCTGAATGCAGTCTGCACAGCCATTTTGCAAAACAAGCTACCCAACAAACTAAAAGATCCAGTGAGTTTTATGATTCCTTGTCTACTTGGTAGTTTAGATGTTAAAAATACCTTGGCTGATTTAGGGGCAAGTATTAATGTAATGCCCTATAAACTGTTTAAACAATTAGGTATTGGAAAACCCAAACAAACTAGGATGAGCATTCAATTGGTTGATAAAACCATTAGATTTCCTAAGGGTATAATTGAAGATGTGCTTGTCAAAATTGATAAACTTATATTCCCAATCAATTTCGTTGTTTTAGACATAGATGAAGATAGCAATGTGCCATTAATTCTAGAGCGACTCTTCTTAACAACTGCAAGAACTATAATCAATGTAGGGACAGATGAACTCACATTTTGTACAGGTGATGATACAATTACTTTGCAAGCTCGTAATTCTAATAAGACTGTTAATGATAAAGATGTTATTACGAGTCCTTGTCCTACAAATGATCTCACTGTCTAACCTTCTCTGCAAGGTACTCCTCATAGAAGTGCAACAAAGCTACATTCAATTCCATACGATAACAAAGGAACCACCCATGAAAAACGAATGCTACAGATTGAAGAATTGGACGAGTGGCTGAACTACCACCAAGAGAGACCAAAAATATGCCACATCGAACCAAAGCATCACCATGATGACCCTAAGGAAAAAGGAATCAATTTAAGGTAGGAGATAATGTATTCTTAGAGGAGGAAGATCCTCGAATCTCAAATTCAAAAGTTCATACATGTGACACACCTTCCTTTACGATAATGAAAAGTTTCCCCTATGGTACAGTCGAGATAACACATAAGACGTTAGGCACTTTCAAGGTAAATTATACTCGACTGAAACCTTATTTTGATATTGAGACGGATAGCAGGAGAGAGGAGTTCAAACTCTTCAAACCACCGTGACCGTGCAAGCTTGAAAGAAGTCGAGCGTAGACTATAAACAAATGTTTTTCGGGAGGCAACCCTAGCACTAACATTTTTTTATTTTCTTAAATTCATAACTAACTTCTTAAAATGCAGATTTTTTAGAACTACACGACCAGGCACACAGGCGTGCCTAAGGTCGTGGACACACTACAGTTAGAAGCACGACCGTGTGATACGACCGTGTAAAAATAGAGCCAAATATTCCCCAAAACATGGGGTCCGACAAATCACCACAGCCGTACGATACTACTGTGGCCAAACCTGTCAATTCATACACGGGCGTGGGACCCCAAACACGGCCGTGGGAGAAGCCAACACCAAAAGACACGGTCGTGTTATATGGCCATGTGCCCCAACACGCCCGTGCCAATAAGCTGTGGGTGAAACTGAGAAATCAACACGGGTGTGTGAAACGCCTATGCCGACCACCAGTGGCCACACCAATGGTCCACGAAACATACAGGCCAACCCAAGGGCACACGGGCGTGCGCCATGGCTGTGGGCCCAATCCCCTATTACTTAATTTTAATTTTCATTTTCTTTACTTTATATTTTTCCTTTTCCTTTTATTTTGCACTTCAATTCTTATCAAGTAATACTTGAATTTTACACACAGTTGTGCTTATTCTCTTCAGTCACCTAGAATCATGAACTTTAAGTAGTCCTTTCTCCAATTCAGCTTCCACTACTCAACGAATTCATCCAATATTCAAGGAGTTTCATTTCTCTCACTATCTTAAGATTTACACTTATATTTGTTAGTAAATTTTGTACATTGAGGGTAATGTACATCTTAAGTGTGGGGGGAGTTCACTTTCATTCTTTACATTATCCTCGAACCCCTGAAAATTTTTGCCACTAACTTTTTGCATTGTTCTCAAATCCCTAAATCTTGGCTTTAACAAATAGAATGAATTCTAATTGATTTATGATTTTTATTGATATGTTGAGAATTAAGACATAGGTACGTATGCTTTGATTATTCAAACTTTAAGACATTAGAGAATCAAGCATGATAAGTTGAAATTTTTAAGAATTTAAAATTTTCTAGGTTGTTTTCCCCAATTTTAAGTGTTATCTTGAAATTTTAAATTCGCAGGATTGACATCAAAAGCCATAATTCTGGTGAGATTTTTGAGCCTTTTGAGCATACATCCTTTCGTTCTCACTTTTATTGTTGCTTTGAGTGAGTTAATATTGATTTATTATTCTAGAACTTGCTTCGATTATACATGTCGAGACCACATCATTCATTTGATATATCGAAATGATAAAGGCACCTAGTTTTAACCCACTTATTCCATAAAAGCTTACCTTCATAATTAACCCCTAGTGAACCCCATTGAGCCTAACAAACCATTCATTGACTTACCTTCAATATTAACCTATAACCCGTTTTTTGTTGAATTCCCTTCAATTACTTTGATCCCTATTTTTGTCGAGATTTGAGTTGAATAATTATCTAGCTATGTTCTCCTTTTCAGCTTGTAAAGTTTATAAATATTCGATTAATTTTAAAAAAAACATATGTATATTTCAATTGTAATTCAATGTTTTGCATATTTCCATGTAAATTTTGAGCTCCTATTCTTAAACGATGTCATTCAAAAGAAAAACGCTTTATTCTAGGAATATGTTTCAGTGATAGAGATTTTTCTAGTTAGATGATTTTTCAGCTCAATCTCGATTCTAACCCTCTTTTTTAGCTTGTGCCCACATCCCTAACCAAGGCCACGTTACAACCCTTGAAAGACCTTTTGATTGATGTATCATGTCAATACATAGTAGTGGAGATTTGATTTTTCTGCAAGCTTATGGTAATAACTTTTCATGTTGACTAATGAATGCTTAATTTCTAAACCCTAAACACTTCGAGTGGATAGAGTGAATCTTTAGTGAGGATGTCAACTCTTGTTGATTTTGAGTTCAATGTAATTACCTAGAAGAAGGGAGGAAACCTATATTTCTGTGATAAAATTCTCAACTTAGATTATTTGAGACTTTAATTTTCTTTCGGTTGAATTTTTAATGTATGATTACTTGTGGATTAGTTTAAAACATTATTGATAATGATTATGAGTTGAGAAGAATGATTTTTAATTGTAAGTTGATATTTTGCTTGAGGATAAGCAAAGGCTTAAGTGTGGGGGTATTTGATAAACTGTAAATTATACATATTTCTATCCCACATTTTAGCACATTTATGGATGAATTATCATTGAATTGGTGGAATTTGATGCTTCTAATCCTTTAATTTCATATTTTATACTTAGGAGAGCATAGGAGAGTGAAAAGAATAAGAAACGGGCCGAAAACAGAGAAAATGGGCCAAAGCAAAGAAACAACATGGCCTGGAGTTTAGCACACAGGCAACACACACGGCCGTGCCATATTAACAGGCTTGAGCACGGCCTAGACTCAACTCACACGAGCGTGTCCCTGTCGTGATGAAGTTCAATCTCACGCAGAAAAAACTACTTAGAGGCTAAGAAAGACATTCCAAACTCTATATAAAGACCCTAGGAGGCAACTACAAGGATGAACAGTCTTCCCGCGAAGACGGAGAGCTAAAGGCAGGGAATTACTAGAAGGAAAGCCGATTGATCCATCTCAAAAGCCAAGATCTACATCAAGACAGAGTATCTCCCTTCAATCCTTTCAGGAGTTTTGGGTTTTCTTATGTTTTGTTATTTCCTTTATTCTAAGATGTTTCTTTTTATAAACATGAACTAATCCCCCAAATACCTGAAGGGGATGAAACCTAAGATGAATCTTGTTATAGTTATTTGAACTATATGATAAATATTCGATTTGTTCTTAATTGTGTTTTTAATTCTTGAATTGATATTTCCAAGATATTAATTTAAGTTGAATGTGCTTAGACAGAGGAGAAAAAGTCCCTGTTTAAGAGTAGATCTAACACAATTAAGTGGAGTTGATCGTAATCCTAGACATAGGACGACGAAAATCTGTCAGATTAGAGTCAAATTTAATATGGGGATCCATAGATCGAGTTAATGCAAGACTAGGGGTTTTAATTAGAAAGAGATTTCAATTAATCAACCCAAGATTAGTTGTCCTTATTCTCGACGGAGATATTAACATAATTTAGGGATCTCTATAGATCAAGTCGAATGAAGAAATCGTCTAGTTCAGAGTTAGATAACAAGTGAAGTCTAGGTGGATTCTTCCTTAGGTATTGTCTTTATCATTCAGCTTTCCCAAAGCAATTCCCAAATTTACTCTTTGTTGCATCCTTAGTTTAGTTTAGAGTTAATTAGTTTACACAAACCCCCTCTTTATTTTTAGGTTAGATAATAGGAAGAAAGTCATTACTAGTACTTTTAGTTCCTTGGATTCGATATTCTGGTCTTGCCATTAACTATACTACTATTCGATAGGTGCACTTGCCTTTTATGTGATAATAGTTAGTTTATAGGTACAATCATTTTTTATTACTTCATCACATCACGATCATTTTGTGGTGAAGAAATTTTTAGTTATTGGAATTTAATAACCTATTCTGGTCATCAATGGATCTATAATTCATAGCTAAGCTAGTCATCAAAGTGTAGGTATCTTTAGTTGGTGTATAACTTACAAGAGTCTATTGAATTCCTAAATTGGTGTATAGCTTATAGGAATTAACTAAACTGCTGATTATCACTATCATCGATTCCTACTACCTAAGTTTGTATATCTTATAAATAGCCTCATAGTTAGTGTATATATTAGTAAGTTGGGTACCTATTCAATTAGATCATTAAAGTTAAGCCAACATCTCGTCGCACTTTCCTCTAGTAATTATGAAGAAAAAATTGAATAATTAATCTAATTACAATCTAAAACCATTTTTAATCTATTTCAATTACTAATTCTTTGAGTTACAATTTCCTCACCACTTAGAGCACTTAGTTCATAGTAAGATTCAAATAAACACCAAGCACAATAAGAGCACAATCAAAACAAAGAAAAAGAGTAAAAGAAACTTATTTGATTGAAGTACAAGTTTCTTCAATAATATGATCCAAGAATTGCTTGAATCCACAAGCAAATCTTCAACACAATCACTCTCAAAATAAAAAGAAAAGAACCAAAACTCTAAGTAGCTATGAAACTAGAAAAACTTAGTAATAAACAATACGAACTTAACATAGCCTTTTCTTCCTTTAATCTAGCTTAATGTGGGTTATTTATAAGTGTTTATAGGGTCTTTTTAAGGCTACATCTCATACTTGACTAAAAAGAATCGAAAAGCATTGAAGGAGGCAAAACTGAGCCCAAATTGGCCCTCACGTCCAGCCTAAGCACTGTCACACCCACATCATTCGTTTCCCCTCAAATTTTTCTTGTTTTCACTTTTATGTTTTACCTTCTTTCGAGTTTTATCCTGCATCTTAAGCATAATTCAACCTATGAAAAAAGTTACGCAAAAGTTATTAAGTTCTAATTACTTGAAAACACATAAAATATAATGAAAAACTAAAAAATGCATAAATGCAAAATGAATACAAATAATGAAAACTACTCTAATTGACTCAAAATGCATGGCATTTTACTTAAGAATCAACCAAAAACTAAGTGAAAATGACCTAAACACATAGATATAATGAGTACTCATCAATCACTAATCATAATGGCAATGAATGGAAAGGAAAATGATGCGAAAACTTAACACTCTCCAAAAGATCAAAACTTTCAGTAATGGACAACCTACTTACATAGACCTTGTGAGGTCACTGTAGGGGTTCTTATCCTAAGTCCATTTCTATGATATAAATAGTGATTAAAAGTAAGATAGGTTAAGCAATGCTTGTAATGACTGTTGTGTGTTTCGGTGAGCCGAACAACATAGGTCACCTATGTGAGAGTGAAGTGGAACCACTTCGAGAAGACCATTAGAGCATAGTTCTCTCAAACTCTTGTAGAACCAAGAGATGTTCACAACCATATTAACACACCCATAAGAACTAAAACCTTGCCAATAAGGTAATTGCATGAGGTATATCATTGTTTACACAAATGACAGAAAAGTTCAAGGACATCGCGTCTACTAGTCAGCTAGTAAAGTAAATATACTTTCACAATGGAAGATTCAAGGGTTGATGCCTACCTATCTTATGCAACTATTGATTGTAGATTCTATCAGCACATTGAGTCAATGTTTTTTGTTAAAACTATCAATTTCATTCATGTGGGGGATTGTTGGAAAAAATATATTTTTGGAAGCTTTAAGGCATATTCTCGATTGGTAAAAGTGAATATTTGAATCATAAAATTATGATTTTATATTCTACCCCATGAGACCTATACAACGGTATATCATATGCTCAAAATGGTTGAGTGATGAATGAGAAATCGATGCTCAAAGTAAGCCATTTGTGAAATATGTTGAGGAAAAAAGAAAGCTTAGTTCCACATTGGTTAGATATCAAGTGTGAAATATGTTTATATATATGAACCAACTTGATAATTATTGAATGACTACGCAAATGCTCTTCCTCTCGCGTAGGGGGTACAAATCCAAACCTGTCAGGGTTAGGGGCACACTCGCACGACGTAAATGACGTGAAATGTCTGAACCGGTCGGGCCTTTCTAGGCCAATAGATATTTTAGCCCAATACTTAATTTATTTTTCCTTAGCAGAGCTTATCTCTTCAAATTCTATTTGGAATTAAAAGGAAAAATATTAAATTGACTTTAATGGCTCCTTTATTTCAAATGTTAATTTGAGTTTTTAATGGCTCCTTAATTCACGTACGTTAATGGCTCTATTAGTCAAATTTCCAAAAGTTATTTCATTTTGAATATTTTTATTTAAACTAAAATAATCTGCAAGAGAAAAATACACTGAATTTTTCTCTATTTTTTTTACAAAATTTTGAGATCTTTTCCCTGCATATTTCGAATCTATTTTCGGTGATAGAAGAAAGCTAGGTTATAGTTTGTTGATCACTGCAGTCGTGCTACTTCTGTGGTCATCTCGTTGTTGTATCCTAGGAGACAGTCGACCAACGTTTCTTCAACACTAAAGGAGCGGCTAAATCTGTCTTAAGGAAACTGTGAAAACATACCTCAACTACTAGTCGGATTTCTGCCTACCTATGAGTACACAATTTCAATCTAGTTTTATTTCCAATTTTTGTTTTTCAGATATTATTTATATATATATATATATATATATATTGTTGTGGTTCCATCTTGTGTTTTAAATCAAGATTTTACATTATTGTTTATTTCATAACGTAATTTGCAACAGAATCTACATAATCACTAACATGAATTGATCCTTACATCATCATTGGACCCTGAAATTGCTCAATCAAAGGACCTATACTTGAAATCCAACTACCTTCCCAAAATTTCACTAATCTACCATCTTTTATAACCCAATGAATACATTCACGGAGTGTCCCCCATATCTTAGAATGTGATCTCCAAACAAAGGAGTAGATAGGTTGGTCAATTTAGATATGGCATCCTTCCTCAAACTTATTTTTACTCATTAAACTTGAACCCAAAGAGCTTCCTTTTTAGTAATAAGCTTAAATCCAATTTTAAGGAGAAAGGCATTATTTTGGTCACCCAATTTTCGTAAGTATAAAGCCCTCTTAGTTAAATGCAACAAGAATGTTAATTAGCAAAGAAAACTTTCCTCTTCTCAATAGAAAAACCCCAAATAAAATCACACACGTACCAACTTTTTGATAGTGTTGCACACCTCAACCGAAATCATGGTAGTCTCCATAAAGAGCCTGACATGTTAGCAAAAAAAAACTTCAATTTGCTAGCATTTAATTTATGCTAAAAAAAAAAGCAGAACTGTTGCTTGATCAGTAGTGGCTTCAAACAAAACTAAATCACTTGCAACAAATAAATAAGAAAGTAGTGTTCCTCATCTAGATAAATGAATAAGTTTCCACAACCCTTTTTCCATGGTGTTACAAATACTATGCCCTAATCTCTCCATACCAAGAACAAAGAGGTAAGGAGACAACGAGTCACCCTATCTAATCCCCCTTAATGGAACAAATTTTTCAATTAGTGCACCATTCCATAACACCTGCATAAGCATAGAAGTCGATGAGATACAATGCATAATGACCCTACGTAAATTGTTCGGAAAACATGTAACACCCCCTACCTGTATCCATCGCCGGAATAGGGTATTAGACATTACCGAAGTTTACAGAACCATTTTTTATTAAATCGAGATAAGTACCATTCATTTATAGAAACATATCATACGTCCCTAGGATGAGCTCTCGAAGCCCAAAATATGCGTCGGGACCAATCCGGGATTAAATCAGAACCATAGGGAATTTTTCGCAAAATTCTTAAATTTTCCTCACTTCTCAGGGTCACACGCCCGTGTGACTAAGGGACATGCCCATGTGGTTCAGGCCATGTAGCCAACACGCCCTTGTGCCTTACTTCGCTTTAAGCCATGTGGCATCACACGCCTGTGTCCCTAGCCCATGTGGAAACCTAGAGCATTCCGACTTCAAAACCATGAACAAATAGATTCCACATGGCCAAGGCATACTCCCATGTCGCTAGGCCGTGTCAAAAATTTTTAGGTTCGAATTAGGTGCAAGATTCACACGGCCATGTTACACGCCCGTGTTCCAGGCCGTATACCTCACAAGGGTAGGACGCACGCCTATGTGGGAACTCGTGTGCTTAATTCTGGCCATTCTATTTTGCAATTTTTGGATGCAGGGGACACACGGCCTTAATACACACCCATATGGCAGACCGTGTGTCACACACGGCCTAGACAAACACCCGTGTGTCTACCCATGTGGACAAAAACAAGGCTATATCCAAGCCTCGTTTCTCACCATTCTCCATCAAACACTTGCACCAAACCAATCCAATACCAACCAAGTAATTTCAATACATTTTCAAGCCATTTTAAAGTTATTTCATCATACAAGCAAACCATAATTTACTTGATATATAATCCTAAAAATTGTACTAACTCTAGCCATACCAATAGCTAGGTTACAAACATCCATTTCTATGTAAACATTGGTACTTAGTCTATACATGTCATTCTTTCAAAATAAATCATTTTCATATACCAAAAAATATGGGTTGATGTTGTGATAAGGCTCTGAGCAGTCTCAAACCTTTGAGCTTCCGAGTGCTACAAACAGGGAAAAAGATAATGGGGTAAGCACATGGTGCTTAGTAAGTTCATGCAACAAGAATTATACTTACCATTTTTATACATCCATCATTTAATAATACAAGCACATATCCATTTCAAATAAACATATACCTATCACACACAAACTTAACTCATACATTAGTCAAGAAACATCATATAATTTCAATACTAGGATAAATGATTGATGAGCTCATCAATTTCATAATTTCCATGCTCTTACAATTTTCCATGTTGATCCCGTTGAATTTTTCAGAATTTCGATGGATTTTCAAGGGTACACTTTTTAGTGTACAAGTCCGGGTCCGTCAATTCATATTCATGTGCGCGCATATCCATTTCAAAGAGCACACTCCCTCGAACCTCATTTCTTATAATGGGATTACAAGTTCAGGCTAAATCCCCTTTATCATATGCTTAAAGAGTATTGTCGGGATTACCAATCCAGGCTAAATCATCGGTAATGACAATTACTCTAATGAGCTTAATTTGGATTACCCATTCGGGCTAAATCCATTTCACACATATTCTTCGGGAGGGCTTATATCAGGATCACCAGTTTGGGCTAGATCCTTTTTACCGTCAATTCCTTTCCAGTGATCCATCGAATTCCATGCCATTCAATCGGGATTTATTTTCCCGTTTTATCACGTATTTTACATCATTTCTTTCAATTATCATTCATTGAACATTCAAATCACATTCATGTCACATAAACATATAATTCAGGTATTTAAGAACTTAATTCAAGTCACAAGAACTTACCTTGTCAATTGTTCGTGTTTGTAAAATTTCACTAATCTAAAACTTTTTCTTTTCCTCGATCAAGTCTCGTGTTTGACTCGTTCGAATCTATATTGTAACGCCCCGAATTTTAGGTCTAGATGAATTGGGCTTTGGGCTTTGGGTTTCATAAATTTTTAGTAAGCCAGAAAATGATAAATGACATGTTGGGCTTTTAAATAAAAATAGGGAAAAATGGCATCAAAGAGCCTTGTGGCGGAGTGGCTAAGTGACGCCACTTAGGGTATAGGAAGGTGGCATTATGGGCTAGCAAGGAGATCTTAGGTTCGAATCCTAGCTTAGAATTTTTTTAGGAGTTTAATTTTAGCCTTCTAGAAGGTTGGAAGTGGTGTGATGATGGACTCTAAGGAGAGTGATCAGAAGAGAAAATATAGGAAGAGGTTAGGAGAGCTTATCATGGAGAAAAATTAGGAGATGGGATATGGATGAAGTGGAGCCAATTGGGACTTTAGGGGTTCGGCTTTGGGTATTTAGAGGGGGTGCCAAATTCTTTTTGAAAAGTTTCCCTTGTTTTGCCAAACCGAATGCTTCATTCTTCTCCTTCTTTCTAGTTCTTTTTCCTCTTTTGCAATTACCGAATCTTCTTCTCCTAAATTCCCTTGCTCATCATTCTTTCTCTTCTCAAAAATTTCATTTTTGATTTACCTTTGGAATAATTGAATTCCTTCCTCTCTTCTTCTTTAATTTGTGCCGAATAAACCTTATTCACCATATTAGTTTAAAAGCCAAAAAGGCGAATCTTCCTTTGGCCGATTACTCATTTGGGTATAAGTATTTCTTTTTCTTTGTTTCAGTTAATATTGCTAATACCAATTACTCTTTCCCATCACTTCTCCTAATCAGTTTTGGGTAGGGAATTAGTATTAAATCTCTGTGCTTCAGATTTCTGCCGAGTTACTCTTCACATTTCGGGTTTGGGTAAGTATTTCCTTAATTTTAGGTAGTTGGCCGAATGGATATTTATTTTATGAGGGTGATTCGTGATGGATATGAGTCCCCTACTATTTTGGTTTTAATGATGAAAGATTAATACAGATTTAGAAAGATTTCACGATTAGTGGTCAAGGGAAAACTATTAAGGCTTGTCGTACACAGTAAGGTTACGGTGAGGTTTCGGTTTTTGATAAAGTATGTATTAAACCCATGATTAATCGTTAAGTAATGTCGATTGTAGGTTCGTGATTAAGGGGATTGTAGCATGCGTTATTACCAGGTGTGTACATACACTGCACACACACGATATCGGCAACACCGAAAAGCCGAAAAGCCGAAAGTGGCTAAATAGGCCCAATGGGCCCTAGGGCTAAGATATGTGAAATTGATGGTTTGTCTATATGAAATGAATTAGTCATGCGAGTTACATGACCTGGATTTGGTTTGGGCCTAATGGCCATATGGATGTGATATGGGCCTAGTGGGCCATATGAATGAGAATGAGTTTTGAGGGCCATATGCATGTTTTTAGACTTGTTTGGGCTTTGTATATAGGTTTGAGGCCTAGTATCTGATAACTGCCAAAACATTCATAAAACTTAAACACATAATTACGACCGTGGATAAGTCATAAGGTTGAAGTGTGGTAATGGGTATATGCATGTCTAGGATTGGATCTAGGGAGAGCTTGGTACTTAAGCGATCTTAATGACCCACCTCCTCTTCTTTGGAATCCTACCTGGTGCATAGTACCTGTTCACTTTGGCCAACAGGGACTTGTTAACGGACCCAGGTAAGTACTAAATCCATAATACTTAAAAATGACCGAAATGCCCTTAAGGGAGAAAATGACTAAAATACCCCTGTAGGGTAGAATTAGGGAGATACTCCTGTAGGGAAGAATTACTGAAATACCCCTGTAGGGTAGAATCACTGAAATGCCCCTGTAGTGTAAAATTACTAAAATACCATCGATTAGCAAAATTACTAAATTACCTCTGATTTATGAGATTACCAAAATACCCCTATGTGTTAAATGTAGGATTTATGTAAGCTACATGTATGTTTTATGCATTCATATGATATTTTGTTTAGGTTGTATATGGGTTGGGAAATATGGTACGGAGGAAGAATTTGAGGATCGCATGGTTGCTTGACGACCGTGGATCCACCGTTGGCTTTTTAAGCCCAATATATGATTAGCAGCCTTGCTGCAACGTTGGATAGTACTGCAACTGGGCTACCACTGCTGTGTAGCGGATGGGTGAGTCGATTTAGAAATCCCCACAGGTGTATAAGGGTGGAAGGGAAATGTTGTGTAGTGGATGGTTTATTGGGGAGGGTTTTTACTGCATGGCATATGTGATATGTTTAAGATGATGATACTATTATAAGGGCTTTGGCCCAATTGATTGCTTGTATGCTATTTGTTTGCTGAGGGTTGTACACACTGAGTTTCAAAACTCACTCCCTTTTATATTTTTCTCAGGAAACCCTCAGCAGCCGGTTCGACGAATGGAGGGACTTAGAGGTGGCCAGCTAGCAAGACATTTTTGTTTTTCCTGATTTTCTTTATAGTTTTAAGTATTTTGATTATTTTAAGTTCGGATTGTAATAAGGCCTCCCTCTGCTTATCGTTACATTGATTGCTTTACTTTCTATTAAATTTATATCAAGTTTTTTTGGAAACAATGATTTTTATTCAAAATTAAGCTTCAGCCGGTAAATTTCACTGGTAAAAAAGTTTTATTTTTAATACTTGTTAAATTATAATAAAAAAGACAGATTTCCAAATACACATCGTTTTGGAAGACAACTATAAACTGGGTTTTTAATCAAAATTCTTTAAGAAGGGTTTTCAATGAAAATAAGGTTTTCGCAAAAACACTTCAATGTGACACGCTGGATTCGACCATAACGTCCGGGCTTGGTTTGGGGTGTTACATATATAAATAAATTGAATCACTATTTTCATTCAATTCATATTCTAATACATTCAATTTACACTCTAGGCAAAATTACCATTTTGCCCCTAAACTTTTCATCAATTCCAATTTCGTCCCTAGGCTCGGAAAATGAAATTCATGCAATTTAATCCTCTTACCAAGCGTAGCCGAATTCTATATACAACATTTACAGCACTCATGTTTCACAAAAATCAGAATTTTTCTTTGACTTTTGCAAGTTTTACAGTTTAGTCCCTTTTTCACATTTTCATGAAAAATCACTTTGTAAAAGTTGTTTCTCTACCATCAATACTTCATTTTTCACCATAAATTTTTAATTTACATCACATTCATCCACGAAAAAAATTTTATACTCTGACATATTTTCAATTAAATCCCAAAAATAGAAAGAACAAGTTATACCGATCTCAAAAATATAAAAATTACTAAAAACGAGCCATGGAAACTTACCAATTCAAGCTTTTTTAGAAACCTTTCTCTCTCCTAGGGTTTCCATGGAAATATTTGGGGAAGATGATAGCCTAATAATGTTATTTGCAATTCCATCCTTTATCATCTTTTAATTTTTACTAATTCCAATTTAATCCTTTTCTTTTTCTCAAATTCCATGGATGAATCACCCTTGATATTTGCCACCTTATAATTGATTGTCTAATTACCATATAAGGACCTCTAGTTTTCAATTTCATAGCTATTTGATCCTTTTAGCTTCTAGCACACAACTTTCACATTTTATGCAATTAGGTCCTTTTTCTAATTAACTATCCAATCGGTAAAATTTTCCTATCGATATTTTCATACGACTTCCCCATCATAATATAAATCATGCAATAATATTAAAATAAATTTTATTTTTAAATCAGATTTGTGGTTACAAAACCACTGTTCCGATAACCCTGAATTTTAGGTCATTACAAAACCAACATCACTTAAGCAATCTTGCATGAAATCTCATCTTATTCTATCATACACCTTTTCAAGATCAATTTTAATCGCCACCCATTCTTTTTTTTATTTTTCTTCACTTTCTTAAGGATCTCCATTTTCAATTTTTTTTTCTTATTTTCAAATATGTTAGTTTCAGCTATAATTGCCAGCCGCAACATCAATTATAACTTAAGGAAAAGTTGGCAAGACATTATAACTTGTTTTATTTTATTAGAATATTTTGACCAAAATTGTTTAGACCATTAATTGTTGATTTTCAAGGAGTGTTAGGAAAAGACTAGTGAATACTTCATATGGAAGAATCAAGATAAGTAAAGATCGAATTTTTACTTTCAATGCAATCAGAGTTCCCTTATATAGAAGATCTGGTTTTCAAAGGGGTTTGATGTTAAAAGGATCTCTTCCAGTATGCAATTATTTAAAGAACTTTTCAATGGTTTTTTTTAGAGGAATTAGTGGTTGTAATTGATTGTAATTCAACAAGCCTATTTTGTATTTTTCTTGAATGAATTGTTTAGGTTAGGTGCATGAATTAGAGAGCATTTTATCTGTTCAACTAGGAACTATTTTGTTAGTTCAAAATTTGTAAGTACATAAATTAAGTCAATCAATTTTTATCTAAACTTTTAGGGAGAAAATTTTAGAAGAAAAGTGATCTAGTTTGGAGCATAGGTGTAAGGTTACAACTTAGTGAGAGAGTTTAGCTTAAATCATAGCTTGTACTCATTGTTGATAGTTGATTACTCTCTAGACAATGCCCTATAAATGTAAGAGGTTTTAGAACCGCGTAAACATTTTTTTGGTGTTCATCTTTATTTTCTTATTAGTAGTTATTTCATCTAGATACAACTAAACAAATAGCTCACAAGAAAAAGTCAACAAACTTTCATCTGGTATCAGATTTAGACACTTGAGCGATAAGTGGAGTATCTCATGGTTGGTTTTTGATTGAGATTGAAGGTTCATTTATTACCAAACCTCTATGTTGGATGGCAGTATGTAACCTCCCCAACCAGACGTAGACATTAAACTCGAATTCGGAAGGCTAAATTAGCCACCAAAATAACCCAGTAAGCTATCGAGATTTTGAAAACAATCATTTTAAAACATTTTTTATCTTTAGAAGAAAACTTAGTTAATTACTAATTTATTTACTGCTCAATTTTTTATTTATACTTTAGCAGCGGAAAAGTTCTATTTACATAAGTTTTGAATAAAAAACGAGGCTCATGCATAACTAACTAATATTGATATTTCGATATCCTAAAATCAACTTAAATGTCATGCAGGTTAAATATATAAAGAAAAAAACCCCAAATCTATGTCTCATGTCACAATTCAAAATTAAAATCATACAAACTTTGAATATAAAATAAATCAAATAATGACCCTAAAATAATTCAATAAATAGAAGCCAAGCTAAGGCCCTCTAAATGTTGCGACCGCATCTTAACCTAGTGGATTGTTTGTAAGGATGAAAATTAAAGGGGGAATGAGTTATAACGCTCAATGTGAGTTCAATCACAAGAAAATCGGAACAAAACAGTAGTTAATGCACATGATTACCAATTCTAAGAGTAATCACAATCATAAAACACTTCAAATTAACAGTTTTTCATATCATCACTTCACTACACTATCTCAGAAATCACAGTTTATATATGCACATGCTAATGAATGGTAATGTAATTTCAATTTATCAAAACATGGTCTATCCACCTCTACTATACACCTCACTTATGAGTTCCCCAGAACTCATCTACCATATCACTAGGTTATGGATGAACCACCACTGATTTGCAGATGAATTGCCATTTATTGTGGATATAAAACGTAATTGCATATAAAGGTTGCCACTGGTTTTATAAAAAATTGTAGGTGAACAGCTAGTATTTTTATATGAAAACATTTGCAGACAAGCTACCACTTGGTTCGAGATCAACACATATTTGTAGTTATTGTCACTTGTTGTGAATGCACAACATATTTGCATATTAAGCAAATTGCCACTCGGTTTATGGACTAGCCACCACTGGTTTGCAGATTATTAAACTGACATTCTTCCTCCGTACAATAATCTAGCCTCGTAAAATGTGATATGGCATACGTTATAACATAATAATGTAAAAATTTGTAGGCATGCTTAACACTTATTCCATTCATCATGTATTCAGTGAAGCGATAACAATAATAGCACTTTACAATTTCTCAATAACACTTTAACAGAAGGCATGGTTAATTTCCCATGTTTATTCATAGCCTCCTAAAGATTCAATAAATCATTTTCGATAAACACAATATAACAGTGGTCATTCAGGCATATAAATTGTAGATTTCCAAATAAACATTAATTCAAGTACCAATTAAGTGCACAAAAAACTTCTAGGAACACTTCAAGGATCAAGTAGGGACTAAACGAAACGTAACATAAATTTTTAGGCAAAACTATAAAATAGTGACACATGGTTGTATGGCCAGGCCGTGTGAAAATCAAAATATCCTAGGGTTTTAGAGGGACATGGCCATGTGGTCCACACATGTGGCTCACATGCCCGTGTGGCCTATTTCGAGACATGGTTTGCCCCAATTCACTTGTAAAAGAACACATACACATTCACACACACACACACACCCCTTTCACCGAAATCTCAATTGACGTTCTTTGTGTTTAAATCTGATTTGATTCACCTAAATTGGGTCCTTCGACAACAAAATTGCATGAATTAATTATCGATTTCAAGATAAATCAAAATTGTCGAAAGATTCGATGATAAATCAAGAAAGATCTTTTAATCTTTCGCGAGATTATCATTAGATAGGAATTCTATAAAGATTCGCAATCAACCATTGGAATTGAGATATACTTATCGATTCTTGGCAACGATCAAAGATTGTTTCTACTAGCGATTATGAATCCGATTAGAAAACGAGTTGAAATTGGGAATTGATTTTGATTCGGGGTCAAGAATAAATTTCAACAATGGGGAAAAATTATTTTGCAAATAAGAGTTTGGAAAAGATAGGAGAGAAGACATAGGGAGAAAAGAAATAAAAATTATGTTTTGGTTTGGAAACGAAACAACAATTCAAATACAACTAGGAAATGGGCCTAAGTAACTTAATACTTAGGGCTTCAAACCTTGAAGGGGTTGGATACCAATTTACCCTTTCTGTCGAAAATAAAAAGGAGTTGGAGGGGGATAGTGTGAATTGAATGGTGTGGCTTAATCATTGGGCCGCTACCCATACTTATTAAGTTTATATATATATATATATATATATATATATATTATAATGTGGTTTTCATCCTAGGTTGCTGAAAATAAAAATAAAAAAAGAAATGGGAGAGGGGTGGATAGAACCTAAGACCTCCAATAGTTGATGTATTAGGTTATGGACTCCCAAACCTAGGTTACTTGGACCAATAAGGAGGAAATTTTGGGTAGTGATAGTTGTAAAGCTCTCAATGCAGTCTTTTTTGGGATTGACTCTTAAGTGTTCAAGTGTTTCAAAATACACCATTGTTAGATAAACTTGGTTAATTCTTGAACTACTAAAACCAACACTATGAAGCAGTCTATATTTTAGATGCTAACCACAAAATTTGAGGTACTAATGAAGTAGGATGTAGGATCATATACATGAATTAATTTAATTTCCAAATCCATCACTCATCTTTTCAATGTTTTCATTTTTATAATTGCCCCTCTTTTTTCGGTACAAGTGAGATTTGAACTCAAGCTATTTTTGGAGAAGGTAAACACTCGACCAAGAAGCTACAACTTGAGGTTGCTATAAATCTTTTTAAATTATAAATTTTATAATATATGATGTGATGATAAATTAAATCACAAAAAATTGAAACTTAATAAAGTACAATATATATATATATATGTATATATATATATTTATATATATATTACATTGGAAAGCATGCTTACATCAATTACATTATGGAAAGATAATTAGAGAAAAGTAATGAAGGGAAATACAAATGTGATAAACCGCCCATTCCATTCATAAGTACAAGATTTTATTTAATAGGACATTTTATTTACTCGATTCTAGCTTTAATAGGCCTTGGTGGAAAATAGTATTGAAGATATCTAAGTCATGGGAAGCGAATGCCAAGGCGAATTCAACACCTCCTTCTTCTTCTTCTCTGTTCTCTGCAATAACAAACATAGAACAAGTTCCAAATGATGGAAGTATTGGATTCTCGATGTTTCTAGGTCTTCCTTACCCAAAATCCGTCTTATACAATCCAAATTTTGGTGATGAACCAACCCGAACTAAATCTTCTCCCATTTTGAAAATTTCAATTATTTTTAACAATGACTCTTGTGCATCTTTGAATGGTTGCTTCTGAAATTCCATTATTTCCCTTCCAATAGCAGTTGCGGCCACCAGAATTCCATTTTCTCCTAATACCTTACTCTTCTTTGCTGATGCCAAACGTAGTATAATACAGTTCCCGAAGTACGTTTGGGGTAATTTTAGGTAGTCTCTGCAGTCTGCCGCGAAGTGGAAATAAGAAAGAGCGTCAGAATCGGTTGATAAGAGATGCTGATGAGTTCCACTTTGTTGTAATTTGAGCAAACAAACCCACATGTACGCACATGTTACTGCAAATGTTGATAATCTTATTGGCTCTGATCCATTCACTTCCATGCACTTTGTTTTCACCCGATCTTTCAATAACTCAACTTGTGAATGTTTGATTTTGTAAGTGACCCTAAAGTTATTAAACAAAATGTTGGGCGAAATTGAACTTTGGAATGCCCTCTCGGCGCCTTTCGTGAAAAGGGAAGCTACTTCTACAGGATCGTTGATTAAATCCCTGTTGAAACAGGGTAAATAATTGTCAACACAAGCCAAATCTCCTTCACACCTATGAATGGACGCCCACGATTTCATAAAGTGACCAAACGACCTTCCGTCAGCTACAACATGGGAAAAGCCAACACCTATGGAAAAGCCTCCATTGGGAAATACGGTGACTTGAATGGCCATGACAGGCTCTTGCTTGCAACCATTCGTCTCATTTGAAGATGGCCTTTTGGGGACAAGAGCTTCCAATTCTTGATTGTCTCGTGCATGATCACCTACTAGATGGTTAAAATCTGCAGTGGATACCTTAACGACAAACGAAACAGAGTCGCCCTGTGTGTAGGAAATATAAGGGACCTGAGGAGGTGGAGGGTACACGAGATTGGCCGCAAATGGAAAGAAATGTTGCAGTGTAAGCGATAAAGATGTTTTGAGGTTGGGGAGAATGGTTTGCATGAAATGAGAGGTGGGGTATTTGAATTCATAGAAAAACAGGGAACGCATCCAAGTGAACGGAAAACAAAAGAAAACTCTATCAAGACAGGTGAGAGGGAGAGAAGCTGTGGGCACTGAGCCTGGCGGAGGAGATACATAGCTTGCATCTTCAACCACTTTCACGCTGCTCTCTGCTAGGATTGTCATTGATTGGAGCAGTACTGTATCAACTTTGAACTACTCTAAATAGTTGAAATACTGATTTTGGTGCTAAATTTATAATTAATTTTTATAAAATTCAGACTTGGCAATGCTGACTTTTCATATGATTCATCAATGGATCTGAATTAATCATATAAATATAACTTAAGAGAAGACTTTTCTTGTTTACCTCTAAAACTTTTTATATTGACGAGTAAATCAATAGGTTTTGTTTATAAAATATATATATATATATATATATATATTAAATAGAGTGAGATCTTATTGTTAATATTTTAATTAGATAATGATGTGATTAATTGACAAATTTATTTTAAAAAAATACATAATGCATCAAAATGGCATTTAATTATTGTAATTGTTTAAATTATTTTCAGAATATAAATATTTCATTTTGACCTAATATTTTTTTTATAAACTCATATGCAAGTTGATGCATTTTATCAATATGATATAAAACAAAACCGAAAATTAAATCTTGGATCTCGCTTAATCGTTTCTTAAAACAAGATTTTGATATTGCGTAGGTGTGAATATACGGTTTTTTTTTCTTTTTCTTTTTTTGCTAAAAGGTTTTTTAAAGTCTCTTAAATTTTTTTCCTTTTTGCATTCAATTGAGTTTTTACCCTTAAAGTTAATGGTTAACCATTAAAAGATAACAGTAGTCATTTTGGAGATATTTTCGCCACATAACACATTAAGATTGTACCACATTATGAAATTTTGTATTTTATATTTAAAATCAATAAAAAATTATAAAAATTTAAAAAACTATAAAAATTATAAAAATATTTAAAATAAAAAAATATATAAAAGTGCAAAAAAAATTATAAAAATGATTATAAATCACAAAAAAAATTATATACATTATAAAAATTGTTAAAAAATGCAAAAAGCTTTAAAATTTTATTAAAATAACAAAAAAATTAATATATATATTTTTAAAATATATTAAACTTTTTAAAATATTAAAAATTTAATAAAATTTAAAATTTATTATAAAAATATTATAAATGACTCAAAAATCATATAAATTGTAAAAAAAATTTAAATATATATTACAATAAAAAATTTGTAAAAAATACGGAATATTTTAAAAACATATAAAATTATTTAAAATATTAATAAAATATAGAAAAGTGCAAAAATTTTATTACAAATTTTAGAAAATTACAAAATATTTATTCAAAATTATTCAATAAATAACAAAAAATTATAAAAATTATATAACATTAAGAAGCACAACAATATTTATTATGTTATACATAGCTTTGGAAGAGGTGAGCATGGGCCGGGTCGAGCCCGACTCAACTAAAAATTTAGGCCCATTTGCTAGACCCAAGCCTGAAAAATGGGCTTAAAATTTTACCCAAGCCCGACCCGGATAAAAATGTTAAAATTTAGGCTCGAACCTGGTCCGCCTATATTAATTTTTATATAATTTTAAAAAATATATATACTTAAATAACACTAAGATAGATGCAACTTAACAAGCAAATGTCTTTAAAATAATAACAAAATTAACAATAAAATAAGTTTTATACAACATACAAACAATAACAACAAAATAGTAGCAACATAATAGTAAAATGGTAGCAAAATAGGGAGAAAACAACAAGAAAATAATTTTTTTTTAAAATGCATATTTTTTGTCCTTTAGTGGATTTGGGCTGGGCCAGGACGGGCTCTGGTCAAAAATGCCTTACCCGAGGCCCAGCCCATTTTCTAAACAGGCCTTTTTTTTGTCCAAACCAATTTTTTTGGCCTATATTTTTTTTCCAAACCCTCACACATTTTGGGCAGGCCTTCGAGTCGAGCCGCCATGATCAAGTCTAAGCTTTAATTATCACTTGTGTTATTAACCTATTTCCCAACTTTAATTTGCATCTTTAGACACTTCCCTCTCGTTGACAATGAATAAATGGGTTACAATTTTTGGAGAGGTTCGCATTGTGGACAAGCACAACATTTAATTTTAAGGATCAAATGATGGTTAGTGTACAAATAAAAAAATGATTCTTATATATTTTTTCTTTTATATTTATTTTTTATTATAATTTTACGTTTTTTTTTTAAATTTTGTAAATTTCATTAATTTTTTTAAATATTTTTAATAGCTTTATGTATTTTTCATAATTTTTTCATTTTCTTTTTTTTGTAATTCATATATTTTTATAATTTATATATTTTAATTTTTTAATTCTTTTGTACTTTTCTATATTTTTATAAAAATTTTAATATTTTAATATTTTTCATCATTTACATATTTTCATTTTTCTTATTTTAATAATTTTAATTCTTTTTTATAATGCTTTAATAAATTTTATGCTTTATATATTTTTTTGTAAGCTATAATACTTTTTATATTTTTTTGCACTTTTATATATTTTAAAATTTTTTGTAACTTTAATATTTTTATAATTTTAATATATTTTTATGATTATCTATAATTTTTTTATAGTTTTTATTATTTTTTAATGATTTTAAGTATAAAATACCAAATTTTGCCACGTGGTACAGTCCTAGCGTGCTATGGGGTGAAAACAACCCCGATCATCGTTACCCTTCAATGGCTGGTAGTTAACTTTAACAATCAAAAGGCTTAATTGATTGAAATTTGTATATTCACGGACTTAATTGAGTGAAAAAAAAAACATATGACTTAATTGATTTTTTTGAAATAATTTAGAAACTTTAAATACCCTTTAACCATATTTTTATTATTTAATAAAATATTTTTATTTCATAATCATTATTAAAAACAATAATGTATATAACATTTAAAAAATAAAAGAATTCCAAATCGTAATTAAAAGATGTACATACTACATATTTATCCTTTTTATTCTTCAATATTACCTTTTTTTAATGTAAATAAATTAACGATATTATCAACGTATTAAATTATAATGTTACTTTTAGTTATAAAATAAATGTTTCATATGTGTCTATCTTGTGGTAACACCTAGAGGAGGTGTGCATGGGCCGGGCCGGGCAGGGCCTAGACAAAATTTTAGGCCCTTTTTCTAGGTTCGAATTCGGCCCGACCCGAAATATGGGCTTAAAATTTTGTCCAAGCCCGGCCTGAAATAAAATTGTTAAGCCCGAGCTCTACCCGCCAGGCCCATATTAAATTTTTTTAGCTTATTTTATTAAATAAAAAAATTTAAAATATAATGAATCAAATACATTTAAAAACATAAAAACAAATATTAAAATAAGAAATAAATAAAAAATGAGACAAACAATTCTTAAAACAATACATAAATTAAAAATATAATAAAAAGTGGTTATATTAAAATTAAAAATAAAATGTAAATATAATTAAAAATAAATATATATTTAGTATATAATTCAGGTTGGGTCGGGCCAGGCCCGGGCCAAGAAAGGTTTACCCGAGTCCGGCCCATTTTTTAAACGGGCCTCGTTTTTTACCCAAACCCATATTTCGGGCCTATAATTTTACCCGAACCCTCCATTTTTCCGGGCAGGCCTTCGGGCCGGGCATGCACACCTCTAGTAACACCCTTTGTATCTGTATTTTTTGTGTATGTTTTCTTTTTTTTTGTGTGTGTGTGTGTTTGTTGTCTAATAATAGAAATAATCTCGATTTAAATAAAAATGATTTAAAATAATAAAATATTTCTTATTAATTAAAATGAATAATTTAAATTATAATAAAAGTGTAATTGAAGACGGGTTACTTTAACATTTATTATGAGTTTGAATAAAGGTAAAATAATCCTATCTTGAAGTTTTATGTAAAAATATTTTGAGAATTGAGATTAGATTTTGATTTAATTTGGGTGTGTGAACTAATAATAGATGAAATTAATTATGATTTTAATGTATTAAAATTACTGAATTAATTATTAATTTTTTTCTAATAACTTTTTTTTCTTTAAGTTGTTTGCTTCTTATCTTTTTTTTGCTCCACGGCGGTGTCAACCTCCGGGCTGGTTATCGCCCGCCTTTTTCTTTTCCTACTAACCATTTCTTTCTTTCTTCTTCTCATTCACTACACGTCTTCTCTCTTTTCAATTTGTAAAGCTATTTTGTGGGTATCTTTGTTGTCTCCACAAGTTGTGATGGACAAATGACGGTGCTTGTCGTTCGCTAAAACTCCACTAGCCATCAGTAGTTTTTCTTGAAATGTGGGTGACTCTTCGTCAACTTCTTAATTTGTTTCTGTTTTGAGAGTATTTTAGAATAATAAATTATTTCACTTGTCGATTTAGACCCATGTTGTCTTAAGTTTTATATGTTTTTTATTTATTTTTCCATTGTTTAATAATGTTCAATTTTAGAAGTTTTTGTCTGCTCTTGTAGTACGTTTTTTAGTCTTGCTTATGCATGTAATCTTAGTTTTACAAGTGATTTTAGGGATGATTTTGTTGTCTTCCTCTCTAGTTTGGTGAATGCTTGATTCTTTTGTCGATTTTTGCTCGCCACTTTAGACTATGCGGGACCGGTTTCCTTATCATATTAAGTGCTTGTAATCACTCCAGATATGTCGTGCTTGAGTTGTGACAAAGCCAATCGTCAACATGTCATAATGTTCTATTGATACTAAGGCTGAAATCTTTATTGTATTGATGGAGTTTATCATTCACTATCTACAATGAGTGTTTGCTATTTTTTTTATCTAAATTATATGACTCCATTTAAAAAAATATTAATTTTTAAATTTAATGCTAAAGCAACAAATTCAAGTTGTTTGCTTTTAATATTAATTTCTTTATCATTTTATATTTTACTTTTTTTTTAAATTTAAAACCGAATAACAATGATATTAATTATTTCAAATATAATCATACGAAACTTGATGAATTTTACTCAAAATCAACTTATGTAATTGGATGAAATTGTCATAATATATTTTTGTAATTTTATAATAATTTATTTTCACGAGTGAAACAATTAAAAAACTAGAATACTTGTTTCATTGTTTTTGTTTTCTCAACAAAGCAAAAATTTTTCCACCTGTGTATTGCAGAATATAGCTGCCTGGCAGGATCTAGCTACTGTTTACACCAAGTTTTGTTCATGGTCCGATGTAGAAATTTATTTAAACAAAGCCAAGTCGATTCACCCAAAAGTTGGCATACAACAAGTAAAAATTCCGTCCAATCACTGCATACTTGTTAACGTCCTTCCCTTTTTTATTTCTAAACTATGTTATTTGAAGCCCAATCACCTTATAAAGAAGCCCTGATTCCATGCTCTCTATTTCTTGGTAACCTGGGTTTTCGACCATGGACTTTTGCCCAAGCTAAATGCTATTGGATTTGTCTCCTTTTATGTATGTTTCTAGGGAGATGAATAGCTAGTGATGTGTTATTTTTACGTCACAAGTTCACACCATTTTATGATAACATTGTGAGTACGTCACCCATTCTTAATCATCTTCATTATTCACAATATTTTTATTTCTTTATCGAAAAGTTTTGTTACGCGAAGTATGGGGCCAAAGTTTCCCACCACATCAAAATGGAGGACAATTTTTTTTTTTGTGACGATTAATTAAAATTCAAGCTTATTTTTATTTGATTTCAAAAGTTAATGATTAGAATAAATTTGTGCCTAAATGCAAATATATCAAATTTAAAAATTGAAATCTTAAGCTACACTAAAAAAGTATCATTAAGAAATTCTCTAAAAGCGATGACTGAACACGGGGAAGGAGATTTTTCTAGTGAGAATCGAAACACTAAAAAAGTCCGATTTAAGCCCTTGGATCTAGATGTGAACAACGCTATGGTTGTAGATTCAACCCCAGCACCGGGTGTGTCTTGAATAGACAAAGTTTTGGATCGATGAGCTTTTAGATCTGGTTGCGATGAGGAATTTGAGTTTCTTGAAGGAGATGTCATGCGATCTAATGTTAATGGAATACTTGCAATCAATTTTTCTGAAAGAGTGCAACAAATTCTCGTCAAAGATATGGTAACTATAGTAGTGGTGGAACTTTTAGACCAGAATCCATCGTATACCCTCCTGCAAAATAAGATCCACAACCTTTGGAAACCCTTGCAATAGTTCCATCTCATGGATGTGGATAATGGATATTTCTTGGTAAAATTTCAATGTCCAGAGGACTACGAGAAAGTATTTACCCAGGGGTTGTGGATCGTTCTTGGACAATATCTTACGATGCAACTGTGGACTCCAAAATTTAACCCTCTTCAGGCCTTTCCCAGCAACACTATGGTTTGGGTTCGGCTACCTGGTTTGTCGGGTTATCTTTATAAACGGTGTATATTGGAGGAAATTGGAAGTTTGATAGGTAAAGTTACTAAATTGGATTTTCAAACGGATAAGAGATCAAGAGGGAAATTTGCCCGGATGGCAGTGTATATAAATTTAGGAAAGCCCTTGGTTTCCCAGATCCTAGTCAACGGCGTGGTTCAGAGGGTCGTGTTTAAATCACTTCCATCAGTTTGTTTCTCTTGTGGTAGGTTCGACCATCTGCAGAATTTATGTTTTGGTTCTGGCACAGCAAATGACACTAAAATAGGTATGGATGTGACTGCGGTAGCCTCATTGGAGAAAAACAATGTGGCGAAGCTGACGAAGGCCTTTGGGCCATGGATGCTCGTTGAACGAAAGTCTCAACGTAACCCAAGAACACGTCAAAATCTTGATAAGGAAACGAATAGAAATGATGTTGTTATTCCAAATGGAATCAAGACAACTGAAGAAAGGACATCGGTGGCGGATTTATTAGAAGTAAACTTTAAAAAATGAGTTTTTTAATAGAGAGAAATTAGGGGTTTACATCAAGGGAAAAGAAAAATAATAAAGTTGTGGCACAATATGCTAATGCTTTTAAAGTTTTGGGAACTAAAATTTTAGACAGGCTAAAATTTTCAAATAGGGTTGATATGTTGATGGAAATTAGGCCTAGGTCAATTAATAAAGATAAAAGTTTTGGGTCTTTGTTGGAGGGTCTAGTTACAAGGGTTGTAAAAAGTGGGATTAATGATGTGATGCAATATGTCAATATATGTATCATTTTAGTGATTGAAGTCTTGGGTGGGCCTTTACCTTTAATTAGGGTCGATGTTTTGATGAATAATGTACATGGGTTTATCATTAAAGACAAATATAGTGTCTTTTCAAGAGTGTCAAGCTTTAGGGGTTAGAAATAGTGAGAAAAACGCTAATTTTGGATTAATTGGAATTGTACAGTCAATTCTAGGAGGTAGAGGTGTAAAAAATATTTTTAGTTTGGAAAAATCTTTGACTTTGCAGGGGGTGGTACGAAGCCAAATTTTGAATTGGATTTTTCTATCAATGAAGAGGGTTTGAATTTTTTTAGGTTTAATTCCCATTTTAACTCAACATTTAATTACCTGGTGGAGTTAATGGTGGAACTTAATAGTGAGGTCATTGATCCCAAGAAACATTCAGCTGTCGTTTTTAAGGAAATTGAGGTACTTAACATTGTTAAACCCAATAGAGGAGTTAATTCAACTGGGAGAGGTAAAAGGATCTCGAACTCGAAAAGGATGAGATCAGGGCTTAAAGGTGGTATTGGACGTAGTAGTGGCACCATCAGCAAAATCATTCAACGTAGTAGTGGACATTTTAAGAATTCTGGTAATATGAGGGTCCCGCTGTCATATACCATGAATTTCATGGCCAAACTTATCAGTTTGTAGATTGACATTGAGGCTAAAAATGGGAGGTTGAATTTATGGACTTAACTAAGATTCAATATTTGGGATTTAGAGGTGTTCCTTTCACATGGCATATAGATGGAGTTTATGAGAGGCTTGGCAAAGCTATTGGGAACGATGTGTGGCTTGCGTCTTTCTCAAATTACTTTGTGACTCATCTTTCTAGTCTCAAATCTGATCACAAGCCTTTGATTTTGTCTTTTCGACCTATGCTCCATTCTGCTATTGGACGACCTTTTCATTTTCTGGTGGGATAGGTTGAGCATTTATAGTTTTTTTTATTAAGGAGAATTGGAAACTTGATGGTTTTATGTCCAATACAGTGTCTAAATTTAGAAGTCAACTCAAAGAGTGGAATAAGAAAATGTATGGCCATATTGGGGTGCACAAAAAAAACTATTTTAGAAGCTTGATACCATTCAGAGGGGTATGGATTATTCTCAATCAGATTTGTTACTTCAGTCAGATTTGGAGGTTAAAGAGGCATTGGAACACGTTCTTTATCATGAAGAACTTCTCTAAAAGTAAAAGGCGAAATGTGATTGGCTTTCTTTAGGAGATCGTAACACTAAATTTTTTCATAAGCGCACTCTTAAGATAAGGAAGCAAAATTGGATTATGGCTCCAAAAAATGAGGCAAGTGAGAGGATTTTTTATGGGGAAGGTTTACGTCATGAGGCGATTGGTTTCTTCAACAACCTTTACGGTGAAAATCTTGGCCTAATAAGAGGACTTCTTACTAGTTCGCTCACTCAACTTGAGGATAGTGAGATTCAACTTTTACGTAAGTTTGTTTCTAATGAGGAGAAAAAGACTAATATGTTTGATATGGGGCTCTTAAAGGCTTCAGGGAGTGATAGCATTCATGCCTTTTTTTTCAGAGTTAGTGGGAACATCTTAGGGTTTAGTTTGTGAGTAGGTCAAACACATTTTTGCAAGAGAAAAAAGTGATCCGGGGCTTAATAATTCTTTAATTATTCTCATTCCCAAGGTGTCGAATCCTGAATACTTATCACAGTTCCGACCAATTAGTTTGTGTTTGATTCTTTACAAATTAGTGATGAAAATAATTTCCAATCGATTTATTACCGGGAGGAGCACTACTGACCATATCATTATTGCTCAAGAAGTGTTTCCTTCTATGATAATTAAGCAGAAATCTAGTAAATTGGTTGGCTATCAAGATTAATCTTAAGAAATCCTATGATCGAGTTGTTGGGAATTTATTGAGGCATCTCTCCAAGCTGTAGGCATTCCAAATTTTATTATTAATATTGTTATGTTTACTATCACTAACTCTATTATGCAAATTCTGTGGAATGATACACCAACCTAGAAGTTTCAACTAGCTAGGGGTGTTTGTCAAGAATGCCCACTATGTCCCTATCTTTCCATCTTGTGCATGGAATGGCTTAGTCACAATATATATTCTAAATTAATGATGGACTTTGGAGGTCTATTTGTCTATCCCAATCAGCACCTCCCCTTTTTCACTTTTTTTTTTTTTTTTGCAGATAATTTGATCCTGATCCTGTTTAGCCATGTAGAAGAGAACCAAGTTGTAGTCATGAAAAGAGTGTTGGATAGGTTTGATAAACTGTAAATTATACATATTTCTATCCCATATTTTAGCACATTTATGGATGAATTATCATTGAATTTGTGGAATTTGGTGCTCCTAATCCTTTAATTTCATGTTTTATACTTAGGAGAGCATAGGAGAGTGAAAAGAACAAGAAACCGGCCAAAAACAGAGAAAATGGGCCAAAGCAAGGAAACAACACGGCCTGGAGTTCAGCACACAGACAACCCACACGACCGTGCCACATTAACAGGCTTGAGCACAGCCTAGACCCGACTCACACGGGCGTGCCACACAGGCGTGTCCCTGTCATGATGAAGTTCAATTGCACATGGAAAAGGCTACTTAGGGGCTAAGAAAGACATTCCAAACTCTATATAAAGACCCTAGGAGGCCACCACAAGGGTGAACAGTCTTCCCGCTAAGACGGAGAGCTAAAGGCATGGAATTACTTGAAGGAAAGCCGATTGACCCATCTCAGAAGCCAGGATCTACATCAAGACAGAGGATCTCCCTTCAATCCTTTCTGGAGTTTTGGATTTTCTTATGTTTTGTTATTTTTTTTATTTTGAGATGTTTCTTTTTATAAACATGAACTAAAACCCCAAATACCTGAGGGGAATGAAACCTAAGATGAATCTTGTTATTGTTATTTGAACTATATGATAAATATTTGATTTGTTCTTAATTGTGTTTTTAATTCTTGAATTGATATTTCTGGGATATTAATTTAAGTCGAATGTACTTAGGCAGAGGAGCAAAAACCCCTGTTTAAGAGTAGATCCAACACAATTAAGAGGAGTTGATCGCAATCCTAGACATAAGATGACTCAAATCTACCGAATTAGACTCAAATCTAATATGGGGATCCATAGATTGAGTTAATGCAAGACTAGGGATTTTAATTAGAAAGAGATTTCAATTAATCAACCTAGGATTGGTTGTTTTTATTCTTGACGGAGATATTAACATAATTTAGGGATCTCTACGAATCAAGTCGAATGAAGAAATCGTCTAGTTCAGAGTTAGATAACAAGTGAAGTCTAGGTGGATTCTTCTTTAGGTATTGTCTTTATCATTCGGTTTTCCCAAAGCAATTTTCCAATTTACTTTTTGTCGCATCCTTAGTTTAGATTAGAGTTAATTAGTTTACACAAAACCCTCCTTTATTTTTAGGCTAGATAATAGGAAGAAAGTTATTACTAGTACATTTAGTTCCTTCGATTCGATATTCCGGTCTTGCCACTAACTATACTACTGTTCGATAAGGGCGCTTGCCTTTTATCGTGATAATAGTTAGTTTCTAGGTACGATCAATTTTATTACTTCATCAGATCACGATCAAGTTCTGTGAGTATTTTGGTCACAAGATCAATGTTAATAAAACTAATATTTGCTTCTTGAAAGGAGTAAATGAGGCCTTGGGAGGAAGATTGTGTAGATTTCTTAGTTTTTGGAGAGTTCAAAATCTTAGGAATTATCTGGGTATGCCTTTGTTGCATGATAGAGTAATAAACAGCACTTTGCATTTTGTTATGGACAAGGTTCAAAGTAAGCTACAGAGTTGGGATGCAAGGTCATTATCCTTAGTTGGTAGAGCCACTTTGGCTCAGTCGGTTCTTTTGGCAATCCCCAGTATTTCATGCAGTCAATGATGATTCCCAAATGTCTTTGTCAGAAAATTGAGTGTATGGTACGTTAGTTTGTATAGGGGTCTTCGAGCAGTGGTAGAAAAATGGCTTTGGTTAGTTGGGAAGAGGTTTATCAGCCTAAGAACCATGGAGGTCTAGGCTTTCATAAATTACAGGATCATAATATGTCATTTATGATGAAGCTAGGTTTCAAACTTGTAACTGATTCTAAGGCACTTTGGGTCCAAGTTTTTCGAGCTAAGTATGGGGTTACGAAAGGACTACCCGAAACCCTTTCTAGTAACAGATGTTCTTTCTTGTGGAGGGCCCTTAAAAAGGTTTGGCCACTTATTTGGAAAAATTTTCTTTGGCCTGTAGGGGATGGGAAAAGTGCCAAATGTTGGCATGATCCATAAGTGCCTGGCGTGGGACCTCTAATTAATATGATTCCTAGACATTCTAACCTTGATTTGGAGTGTGTACTGAGTGATATGGTTTTGGATTATGGTACTTGGAATATTAATTTGTTTCGGCTTTAGTTACCTGAGGTGGTTATTCGAAAGATTATTGGGGTTCCTTCATCGCATTCGATAACTGGTATGGATAGAATTATCTGGGGAGGTACTTTGACAGGTTCCTTCTCTATTAAAAGCACTTATGAAAAAATTTGGGAAATGCCTTGAAAGTTGAAGGAGGATGTGTAATGGTTTCTTTGGAAATTTCAAGATCCTCAATGGGTTAGACTCTTTATTTGGCTTGCGTTTAAGTAGAGGGTGTTGACTAATATGAAAAGAGTTCGTTGGGGCTTCAGTCATAGTTTGCTATGTAGGATGTGCGGGCATGCTTTGGAAGATGTGTTGCATGCTATTAGGGATTGTACAATAGTAAGGAATATTTTGAAACCTCTAATCCCTAATAATCAAAAGGTTAGGTTTTATTCTGATAATCTGTAAGAATGACTCACATCAAACTTACAGAACCGACATGACCTTCGCTTTGGTGAGGTTGATTGGCAATGTTTATTTGGGATAATTATTTGGTGTATTTGGAAAAATCGAAATCTCTTCATATTTCAGGGTATCTCCTGGAGTTACAATGATATTATTAAGAAGTCATATAGTTAGGCCGAGCATTTTGTCTCTTATGGTAGGGGCCTTACGAGTTTGAATCAATTTTTAACTTCTCGCACAAATTGGATGGGGTTTAAGTTTTGTTTTAATACTGATGGTTCTGTCAAATATGAGAATAGTGCTGCTGCTGCAAGAGGAATTGTGAGAAATCAGAGTGGGGAGTAGATTTTTGGTTTTAACAGATTCTTAGGAAGTTGCTTAGTGTTTGAAGCTGAATTATGGGGCGTCTTAGATGGTTTAGGCATTTTAATGGATCAGGGATATGACCATGTTTTGATCCAGACTGATAATCTTGAGGCAATTAAGGCTATTCAAGAGAGTCCTATAGGAAGATCCACTTTGACTTTGATTAGAAAGATTCTTTAGGTGCTGTCGCAGTTTGAAAGATAAAGTATTTCGCACATTCCTAAATGGGATAACCAAGAAGTTGATAGTCTGGTCAAGTTGGCACATGAGAGAAGTTATGGATTGCGAATATTTGAAGTATCCCTACTTGGAGAATCTGGCTAGTTATTTAGCCTATAATTTTTATTTTTATTTTCTTCTTTGTCAACAAAAATTAAAATCTTAAATGGTTGATCCTATTGAAAATGGGTGATTTAAGCAATTACCAAATTAAATCCCTTTTAAGTCTTTAGTCAACGCATGCAATCTTAACAATCCTATAAAACAAAGTCAAAAGATTTTATTTTTAATGTAATTATTCATTTATTACGAGTTAATATAAACAATAATATTAATAAATTAATAAAATTTGAAAATTCAACTTAGATACTAAATTAAGGGAAAAATTCAACACATAATCTAATATATTAATTATATTTTAATTTCCCATTTTTAAACAATATAATTTGTTAATTGAGTGAGATTTGTAAAAAAAAAAAATCAAATTTTATAAATCAAATCAATACTAATTTTAAAATTTTGAAATAATATGATTGAAATTCAGGAAAAAGTATTAAGAGTCAAATTACATTTTGCTCTATCTACTCAAAAAATGAGTAAACTAGTCTCTGTACGTTAGATCAAAGAGCAAATTGGTAATTTTTGTTAAAATTTTCATCCATTTTGTACTGTTGAAAACTGGCATGGTTGATAGAATAACCAAACAATAATACGCGGTGTGTCATGTTTACCTCATGCTAACGTACATGAGCAAGATTTTAATAGTAGAAATGGATGAAATTTTTAACAAAATGATCTATTTACACTTTAATCGAACGTATTAAAAGTAATTTAATCATTTTTTGAGTAAAGAAAGTAAAATATAATATTACTCGGGATTCTACTAAACATTTACCTTGGAATTCCAATCCAATATTAATAATAAAAATTATAACAGTTACAAGCAAAAGCAAAAAAAAAAAAAAAAAGCTAAAAAATATTTTATTCTAGGAAACCATATATAAATATATCAATTAATGATATTATATATTATAGTTATTAAATCAAACATTTAATTACAAAAATGTATTAAAATTATTAGATATTTAAATTTATTTATAATATTAATAATAAAATTGATTTAAAATTATAAATTAATTAATAATAATTTTAAATGATACATACAATTAAATCCTAATATTTATATAGAAATGAAATTAGTTAATAAATATACTTTGGATCGATATGGTAAAAGTATTATATCTATTAAAAAATTTATATATATTATAAATAAAATTATATTGATAATTCCAATAATATGGTAAAAAATTACAAATATACAAATAATTACTTGAGTTTTGCCATGAATCTGTCCTTTAAATATATCATAAATTTCAGTTCAACATCATCCTACTACGGCATGTTGTTCAATGGAATTGATGAAGTTAAGGGAACAGACAAATGTTACGGGCACTAAGAATAATCAACTTAATCATAAAACCAATTATCTATCTAAACACCATAATTTTGAATTTTTCCTTCAAACCCCATTTTGTCGTACCTAATGGCTTGTATAAGTGGGAAAATCAACCCAAAAGGAAGGTTATTAGAAAATTGACACCCACTGATTCCGACTTTATTAATTGCTAATAATCAAACACGATAGACTCCTATGACCTTCTCCTTTATTAATGATTGCTACCTTTGTTTGATTCTTGTTTAGATAACATGTATCCTTTCGACTATGGCCACCATTTTTAGATTACCTTCGGATATATCTAATGTATAATTTGTGTTAGATGTGTTACAATATAAAATTAAATAATTCGAGATTTATCATATCAGATTATGAAAAATAAAAAATTAAATATTGAAGTACACCTAAATTTATTGATATATGGGAGATCTGAAATATTAAGTATGGTTAATTCGAAATCTTAATTTTTAATTAATTATATGAAAATCTATGCATATGTAACTCATATTTTATTTAACAATTGAAGCTTGATAAATCTTAACTATAATAGATTACTCTTAATTTATGTTAACCTTTTATGAGTTTATAATATAAATAATATGTCATTATTCTTATTATATAGGTGTGAATAAATGTATCTAAATCTTAAATATGATGAATACATTAAGCATATCATATTCATCATTTCACAGTTAACTAATATCATGTTATTTACATTACTTTATATTTATTAAGCAAATCATATTTATTTAGTGTCAATTGAGTTTTATCTCAATTGACATCAGTATTATTGTCAAAGCAAGAGAATATAAGTTTAAACGCGTTGGAATACATTTATCAGATAAGAGGATTGTGAAATAAGGGTGGTAGGTTAATGTTAGAATGAAAAGGAAAATGGGAAAGGGTGTAGTGAAGTAGAATTGAATGAAAAGGTAAGGGTGGTTCTCAATCCGTCGCTTGATCTTCGTGATGAAGAAAATAGAATGGGATAAAGGAAAGACGTGTGTGTTCATTGAAAATCCCTAACTAGTTAGTCTTGAGTTTCAACACAAACAAAAAATACACACTTATTTATGAGCTTTTATCCAAATTCATCTTATTATTTTGTCTGTGGTGTAATGACAATTTTTTTGTTGATGTCATGTCATGAATTCCATCCTTCAACACTCGTTGTTCCTTCAACTTTATATATATACAACTTATTATTCCATTTATTTTTAATTATAAAATAATAAATATTTAAATATTTTAAAAATATAAAATGAGTATTATAAATAAAATGATATTTTAATAAAGATTAGTATTTCGTATAAGGGGTATACTTTTTTTATTTCACGAGCAGTGTTAAAAAATTGTCACATGTTTCTTTTTTTTAAATATTTAATTTTTTTAATTCTACAAGTAGCTTCAAAAAATTATCATGTGTTTTTCTTTTAATATTTATTTTTAATACTTTACTATACAACCTTTTAACTCTACTTGTAAAGTCTAAATAACTCCACTGACAAAGAACGAAATATTATTCATTTTAATAATTAAAGTAACCAGGGATTATAGTTCAATTTGCTAAGGTTTATAATTTTTTATATTTTAATTAATCAATAATAAAATAATTTTTAATTAAAATTAAGAAAATAATATATAAAATAATTTTTTATTTTTTATTTTTTATTTATATTTATATTTTATGTAATACAATATTATAATATTTATGTGCATTTAAAAATAGTTCAATGTATTCTTTATTTATAAAAGATAAAAACAAATAATAATATAATATTAATTGTTGTCCAATCTTTCATAGATTCAAACTGGTTAAATGTTCCTCCATACATGGTCGGACCTAGAAAAAGAGGAGAAAAGAAAAAATGAAAATGAAAATTAAGAGAGAAAGAAAGTGTAAAGCTCCAAAATTTTGTATTTTTGTTTCTGTGAAATTTTGACATAATTGTTTGTCTGTTTCAGTGATTAAGAATGGGCTTAAGTTTAATTGTTTGAAAGTATAAAATAGAATGGGTTTGTTGGTCTAATGGTTAAGTTGAGTGTTTGTATGTTGGAAGCCCTGTGTTCAAATCTCTACGCAAGCATGGATATTTATTTTTACTCGGTCATAAGACAGAGTTTTGGTGGAGTAAAAACACTGAAATGGTTGTGAGATACTGTGTTAGTGGGGAGTAAAGTTAGGGGTTATCAGAATTCTGATTTGGTTAGTTTACTTCCCCAGAATTCCCTCCTGGCGTTTCTCTCTCTTCCTCCCCTTTTCTCATTTTCGGCTTTTGCTCTTCTTTTTTTCATCTTCTCTTTGTTTTCGTTTCTTTTTATTGATTATCACTTTCACCTTCGTTAGTCTGATTTTCGTCACACATTCTGGTAAGTGAATTCTTGATACTTTGTAAGTTGTGATGCTAAAATTTTTGACCGGGGTTATATTAACGTTTTGGCAGCATCATATCGCGAGGATCAAGACTCTCATCATGCTGTTCTGTAATTGATCGATTCGTGGTGTTAGGGTTTTGGTGATTTAAGAAGAGTTTAGCATCAAATGATACCACTGTGTATCCAAAAAAGTAGAAAATAAGGTTTCGATAAAAGCTAAAAACCTCACTGTCGACGCTATATGGGTGTGTAGTCGCCCATGTGGTTGGCCATGTGCGAATGACATGACCGTGTGTTTGACGAAAACCGAGACATGCGTTGGACACAGCCGTGTGATGGCTAGGTGTAGCCGTGTGCGACACACGGGCTAGACCAACTTGGGCCGTGTAGGCCACACGAGTAGTCCACACAGGCGTGTGGGTTTTTGGGCTAGGTTGTGTGATCTACACGGGCCAAAGCCAATCTGGGCCTGTGGGCCATAAGGGCGTGCCCACATGGGCAAGCCATATGGGCGTATGGGCCCATTAATCTAAACTTTTCCCTAGGGTTGCACGGGTCATCCAAATCAATTGTGGACCTACTGTAGGGTTGGTAATGGCTGCTTAGACCCTAAACTGTATGATCTGAATGATTGATATATGTTTTGAGCATGATGGTAATGTGCATGTTTCAATACTGATCTATATGTATGACTGATAACTGAATATTAGCATGTAAGCATGTTATTCTGTATGTCTGCACTGAGCATATTTATTTGCATATGCATTTAGGGAAGAATGATGGTTATTAGAGGAAGCGTATTGAAAAGCATTTATACCTATTATCTGGCAGCTCAGTTGCAATATATTTGATATGTGTCGCATTTTAGTACAGCATGGTGTGTAGGGATGAGTAGGTGTTTTAAACCCCACATAGTGCGTAGGTATGGTTAGAAATAGTGTGTAGAGGCTGAGGGTAGGATCTGAGTCTGTTCTGACTGGTTGACTGCATCTGTATCTGAAATAGGCTAAGGCCCAATTCTGTATCTGTAATTGTAATGGGCTTAAGCCCGAATCTGAAACTGTATGACTCTGATATTCTGAATCTGTAATGGGCTTAGGCCCAAGATTGTATCTGACTGTGTACATGTTTTCTGTGGGGATTACACACTGAGTTTACGTAAATGTACCCCCTTCTGTTTAATCTGTATAGGTAATCCCCAGACTTAGAGGTTCAGTGCAGCAGAGGACTCGATGGTGGCCACTTTTTTTAAAACTGCTTAACTTTTGGTATTATGGTTTAATTTGATTGTTGGGTTTTATTTGTAATTTTGACTTATGAACAGTTTTGTTTTAAATTTTGGGATTTTAACTGCTTTTATGATTTTATTACTGCAAAACTCGACAAGAAACCACGATTTTACTAGAAACAAAGGTCTTTCCTAAACACGAATGATATTTCTTTAATAAAATGTTTTCTAAAAGCTTCCACGATTAAAATGAGTTTTAATCAAATTGAAGAAGCGAATAAGAATTTTTTAAATTAATAAGAGATAAATAAGAGCAAATGAACTGAAATGTTTTCTCGTGACGACTTCGTTGGCAAACACCCTATCATTTGACACCGCTAGATTAGGCCATAACGTCTAGACCAGGTTTGGGGTGTTACATTTAGTGGTATCAGAGCTAGGTTACAAAACTCGGCTACGAATTTTGGATTTCAAAATTTGGTTTTTAAAAAATTGATTTTCAAATAAATTTAAAATTTTCTTAATTGAGTATGTGGTACACCGAGTCTCCAACGCTGATCCTATAAGTTTTCTGTATATTGATAAAATTGTTTAACATTATAGATAGTTTATTCTGAAAACATTATAGATAGCCTACTTTTGAAAACACTTTAGTTGGTGTATTCTGAGACTATAGTAAAACTGATAGAAACTTCGACTTACGAAAAAAAACTCTGAATTTCTAAAACTGTTTACATAAAACATCTGCTAATAAATATTGAAACTGTAACTGATACATAAAATTCTTAATGTAGATAAACTTCTGAAACTATAATGTGCGCACGTGGTATCTATGGTCGTGGTACTCGAGGCCGAGGTAGAGGTCGTAGAGAGGCTCGAGCTAAGTCCTTTTCTCTGGGCAGTGATTGCCTGATATTTATGATGGTCAAGTAATAATATGATCATACCTAAAAACTAACTATTATCACGATGAATGCAAGCGCACCTATCGAACATGGTATAGTTTAGTGGCAAGACCGGAATGTCAATAGTATAGTTTAGTGGCAAGACCGGAATGTCGAACCCACAGGAACTAAAAGTACTAGTAATAACTTTCTTTTTATTATCTAGCCTAGAAATAAAAGGGAATTTGTTTTAAACTAATTAAGCTAATTAACTAAGAACACGACAGAGAGTAAATTGGGGAAATTACTTTTGGGAAAATTGATTGATTAAGATAATACCCAAGGAAGAATCCACCTAGACTTCACTTGTTATTAAACTCTGAACTAGACGATTTATTCACTTGACTTGATCCGTAGAAATCCCTAAATTATGTTAATATCTCTTTCGAGACTAAGAATAACTAACCGTAGGTTGATTAATTGAAATAATTAAAACCCCTAGTGTTGCATTAACTCGATCTACGGATTCCCTTATTAGATTTGACTCTAATCCGGTAAATTTTTGTCGTCCTATGTCTAGAATTGCGATCAACTCTGCTTAATTATGTTGGATCTACACAGGGACTTTTGCTCCACTGAATAAGCATATTCAACTTATGTTAATATCCTGAAATATTAATACAAGAATTAATAACACAATTAAGAACAAATCAAGTATTTATCATATAATTCAAATATTAATAACAAGCTCCGTCTTAGATTTCATCCCCCTCAGATATTTAGGGAATTTAGTTCATAATGATAAAAGAAAACATCTTAAAATAGGGAAAACAACAAAACATAAAGAAAACCCAAAAACTCCTGAAAGAAATTGAAGGGAGATCTTCAGTCTTGATGTAAATCCTTACTTCCAAGATGGATTAACTGGCGTTCTTCGAGTAATTCCCTACTTTCTACTCTGTGTGTCCCCTTTAGCCCTCTCTTAGGGTGTTTATATAGACTTTGGAATACCTTTATTAGCCCATAAGTAGCCTTTCCGCATGAAATTAAAGCAAGTCATGATAGGGACACGCCTGTGTGACTCGAGCTCAGGCCGTGTTCAACACTGTTAAATTGACACGGGCATATGGATATCCCGTGTGTGGAGATCCAGGCCGTGTTGCACTCTAATTTTGGCTCATTTGGTCTATTTTTGGCCCGTTTCTCGTTCTTTTCACTTTCCTATACTCACCTAAGTATAAAACATGAAATTAAAGGATTAGGATCATCAAATTCCATAAGTCTAATGATAAATCATCTATAAATATGCTAAGCATGGGGTAAAAATGTGTATATATTATGGTTTATCAAATACCTCCACACTTAAGCATTTGCTTGTCCTTAAGCAAAATCCTCAACTCACAATTAAGAATTTATTTTTCTCAACTTATAATTCCTATCAATAATGTTTTGAAATAATCTATAAGTAATCATACCTTGAGAGTTCAACTAAAATAACATTAAAGTTTCAAACAATCCAAGTTGAAAACATAGGTATCTCCCCTTATCTAAGTAATTATCCTTAATTCAAAATCACACAGAGTTTACATCCTCACTACAGGTTCACTCTATTCACTTAAAGTGTTTAGGGTTCAGAAATTAAGCACTCATTAGTCAACATGAAGAGTTATTACCATAAGCTTGCTTGAAAATCAAATCTCCACCACTATAAATTGACATGATATATCAATCAAAAGGTTTTTAGAGGGTTGTAATCATGGCTTTGGTTAGGGGGTGTGGTCACAAGCTGAAAAAGGAGGTTAGAATCGAGATTGAATTGAAAAATTACTTAACTAGAAAAATACTTAACAAGAAATTACATTCCTGAATAAATGATCCTAGAATTGACTTTTTTCTCATAAATAACATCGTTCATGCTCAAGCATAGCTTTGTACTGCTAACGACAAATCAACCAACTGAACAAATTCATTTTTTTTAAGAACAAATCAAATATGAAACTTTACTAGAGAACAGAAAACATAGCTAAGCAATTTATTCAAATCAAGTCTCGACAAAAATGGGAATCAACTTAATTAAGGGGATTTCAACAATAATGGGTTGTTGCTTAATATTGAAGGTAAATCAATAACTAGGTTATTAGGCTCAAGGGGATTCACTAATGGTTAATTATGAGGGTAGGCTTTTATGGAGTGAGTGGGTTAAAACCTAGGTACCTTTATCATCTTGGTATATCAAATCAATGGTGTGGTCTCGACATGCATAATCCAAGCAAGTTCTAGAATAAAAAATCAATATTGACACACTCATAGCAACAATAAAAGTGAACAAGAAAGAATATATGCTCTAAAGGCTCAAAATCTCACAAAAATTATAGCTTTTGATGTCAATCCTGTGAATTTCAAACTTCAAGATAATACCTAAACTTGGGGAGACAACCTAGAAAAAATTTTAATTCTTAAAAATTAACTTATCATGCTTGATTCTCTAATGACTTAAAGTTTAAACAATCAAAGCATAACTCCCTATGTTTTAATCTAAGAAATATCAATAAAAACCATAAATCAATCCAAATTCATTCTAATAGTGAAAGCCAAGATTTAGGGATTTGAAAATAATGCAAAATTTAGGGATTTTTTAGTAATGATATAATTTACCCCCCACACTTAATATGTACATTTCCCTCAATGTACAAAAATAGATCTTAAAAAAATATAAAGGCAAAGGATTATAAGATAGGGAGAGAAGTGAAACTTCCTAAAGATTAGATGGAATCCTTGAGTTAGAAGTGTGGAAACTTGATTCTGAGATGTATTTGTAGCTAGGGCAAGAGTAAGGTTGGAGGAGGTAACTCCGGTGATGGTAGAGGGTGTCAATCCATAATTGTTGCGCCAAAAGAATATTATACTTGGTGTTGCGATAGCTATGGTTGTGGTCGAGTAGGACATGGCAATCGTGGAGTAGTTTTCCCATTAGAGTTGGATATTCCTAAGTAATAATTTACTTTGGAGCTTTTTGTAACTGCGATAGTATCAATAAATCTTTAGGAAATATAAATTAATACGGTTACTCATGAAGAAATAACCAATAAAAAATGTTCATTAAAGACTATGCTAAATTTTTAGAGCATAAAAATTGAAATTGAAATAAAGAGAAAAATAAAACTAAATAAACCTAAAAGTTATAAGAAAAAGAAAAACAAAAATAAAGATAAAAACAAAAATAAAGACAAACATAAGAGGACTTTGAAAGTCCTAATCCTTAGATGGTTCGTGAGGTGGGGGCGATGATGAGATGTGGAGATGTTGACATATCTGCTGTAGAGTAGTGTCAATATGATCAAATCGCTGGAAGCACTACTGCTCGAATCGAGTAAGGCACTCAGATATGTCAGACAATGAAGCAGCCGCATGAACTGGGTGATGGATCGGTAGTGGCTGAGATGGTGGCTCCTCGTGAGTGGGAGGGACATTGTCGGTAATGTCCTCTAGGTCCTCCTGCTCAGTGGATTGAACTAGACGGTACTGAAGAGGATCATACCCATTATGTCGCTCGATCATCCTCATGTGTAGCATGCTCGAGATGCCCTGCAAGGACATCTGGCCTATGAGAGTGAGTGAAGATGATTACGCCACTATGTTAAAAAAGCCAAAGTGGCAACCTAGTCGAGTCACATAGGGACCGATGCAGATGGCTCCTCTCCTATATCGCTCCGTCTGGTGTCGAATGGCTAGGGTGATGAAATAAGCAAGGTCGAAGATGTGCCCGTGCACCATGCTCCATAGGAAGTATGCATCGTGGGTGTTGACAACTTTGATGCTCTCTCGTCGGCCCATCAATGTGTGTACGAGGATGGCGGGAAGGTACCTCAATGATGGGGAGAGAGCTGTCGCCTTAGAGCAACTATGGTCGTAAGAGGCTGAAGCAAGGACCAGGGCCTTCCAACAGGAAATGGAGGAATAATGAATATGTCGATGGAGCTCAGATAAGTCTTCGTCATCCATGAATTCTTCGGTATAGAGGCCAGAGCTACACCGAATCAAGCACACTAAGCCGGCGAACCAAGCCGCCGAGATAGAATTGAACTGTGCCGGGATCGTCGAATTGGGATATAACCGTCTAGAGATGGAATTTTGAAAATAGCTCTAGAATGAGCTCTAAGTACGTCGGTTCGATGATGTCGAAGAAGCACCCCCATGGATCAGTAGTCAGTAAGGCTTGAACCGCATCAGCCAATTGGACCTGCTCTAGGGCGGCCCAGTCAATACAACGTCTGATGCCGAGGGCCTGGCCCTAAGAATTTGAAAGAGTTCTTCTTGGGATCCCTGTGGAAATTGAAGAAATGGGTGTCGTATTTCCATGGTTGCACTAGAGGAGGTAGCTTCGGGTCCCTTTCACTTTTTTGAAGTAGGGACAGCTGTTTTGGATTTTCCACGAGGATTCGACATAGTGTACCTGAAAAAGTTAACAGTTGTTAATGAACGGTGAAAATGAAGTTAACAGTTGTTAATGAACGGTGAAAATGAACATAAACTATCCATATTTACAAGTTAATCAACCAAGAAACGAATAAAGCTAACAAAACTCAACTTCTTATTTTAGTAGCATACTCAATCAAAACTAGCAAAACTCAAGCAATAAGTAATTTCAAGAAGGGAATTAAGTGCTCGAATTATCCTAGAAACTAAGAAAACTAACAAGACTAGAAGCAATCAAATACAAAGGATTCATTTGACAAGAATTTAATGAGAATTGGCATAGTAATAGCATGATTATTCATGTATTTCTTGTGGCACAGCTAGTACTATGGTAGAAAAAGAGTGCAATATATAAAATAGATTCTAATGAACATAAAAAATATGGGATAAACAAATAATAAGAAAATAAAATAAATAAAATAAAATGGAGTAAAAATAAGAGTAAGAGTCAAAAATAATGAGAGAAAAAGGGGAAACCGATAGTGGCCGGAGGTGTCACGGCGCGATGGTCGGAGGGAGGTTGGGTCGGCAGTCGGTGTGGTGATGGGGAAGAAAAGAGGGAGAAAAGAGAGGGAAGGATTTTGGGGTTTTGTGTGAAGAAGAGGTGTGGTGTGAGTGGAGAGGGGAGAAGAGAGGAAAAAGGAAAAATGGGAGGAATGAATGAGAGAGGGAAGCTGGATTTTTTTAGGGTAGTGGCTGGAATTGGCGACGGCGGTGCTGAGGGAGCGGTGGCTAGGGTTTGAGTTTGGGAAAGATGATGAATAGTAGGGTTTATATAGGGAGTGGGGCACACGGCCGTGGCACATACCCGTGTGCCCGCATTTCAGCCCGTGTGTTTCGCGATTTTAGGTTTTGAATGCGTCTGATACTTGGCCCACGCCTGTGTTCTTTGGACGTGTTTGTGCACACAGCTGTGTCGTATGGCCTTGTCCTGCTTTGTTCACTTCTCCCACACCCATGTTCTCTCTCACGCGCCCGTGTTTAGGTGGTCAGTGTCGACCACGGTCTTCAAGCACTGGCGTGTCGTACGCCTGTGTTGATTTGGCAGGTTCACTCACGTGTAATAGACACGGGCATGTCGCTCGTCCGTGATGATTTGGCAGGTTCGCCCACGGCCATATTGCACTGTCGTGGGGTTTTGTCGAATCCCATGTCTCGTTCTTGGCTTTGGGGAAGTTTTGCTCTGCTTTCACACGACTGTATCACACGGCCGTGTCTCCGCCTATGATATGTCCACGGCCTCAGACACGCCCATGTGCCTGGCTGTGTGGCTTTGTAAAACCTGCGTTTTAAAGACTTAGTTAGTTATTTAGATGTTATGAATTGAAATTAAAGAAATCAACAATGTTAGTGCTCGGGTTACCTCCCGAGAAGCGCTTGTTTAATGTCTAAGCTCGACTTTACCTTGCGTGCACCTTTATGAGGGTTCGTGGAGCCTAAGCTCCTCTCTATCATTCCTAAAATCCTCAACTCTATAGAGTTTAAGTCGATGACCGTTTACCTTGAAAGTGCCGTGGTTCGGATGTGTTACCTCAACTGTGCTTTAGGGAAAAATAGTTTGTACTATGAATGGGCCTGACCATCTTGATTTAAGCTTTCTAGGGAATAATTTAAGCCTTCAGTTGTAAAACAAGACAAGGTCGCCAACTTCAAACTGCTTAGGTTGCTTTAAGAGTGTCATGACATCGCTTTGTTGCTTCCTTGGACAATCGAAAGTTTTAGTATGCATTGCGGCACCATTCATCCAACTCGTTTAACTGCATTAGTCATTTCTCACCTGTAAGTTTAGGATCAAGATTCAGAAATTTGATAGCCCAAAATGCCTTATGTTCTAGTTCAAATGGTAAATGACAACTTTTCCCATAAAAAAGTCGATAATGAGATATTCCTGTAGGAGTTTTAAATGCAGTTCTATAAGCTCATAAAGCATCATCTACCTTCATCGCCTAATCTTTCTTATCCGATTCTACCGTTTTCTCTAGAATCCTTTTAAGCTCTCTATTGGCTATTTCAACTTGACCACTAGTTTGAGGATGGTAAGGGGTAGCTATTCTGTGGTACACTCCATATTTCTTTAGAACTTTATTGAACTGGGCATTACAAAAATGGGTACCCCCACCAATAATAATTACCCTAGGTGTTCCAAATCGAAAAAAGAGTTTTTTTTAGAAATCTTACCACTATTCTAGCATCATTAGTACGTAAAGCTTGGGCCTCTACCCATTTTGACATATAATCAACCGCTACTAAGATATATTTATTCCCAAATGAACTAGGGAATGGACCCATGAAATCAATACCCTATACATCGAATATTTCATATGAGAGTATATATGTTTGAGGTATTTCATTATGTTGAGAGATATTACCTGTTCTTTGACATTTATCACAAGAAGTAGCATACCTGTTAGCGTCTTTGAACAGTGTGGGCCAATAAAAACCTGATTCGAGTATTTTGTGAGTGGTCCTAGTCCCATTGTAGTGTCCTCTAGTCGGTCATGAATGGCAGTGTTCTAAAATTCTGTATGCTTCTGTCTTAGTAATGCATCTTCGAATAACTTGATCTGTACATATACGAAAGAGGAAAATGTCTTCCCAAAAGTAGTTTTTCACATTGGCGAAGAATCGCTTCTTTTGCTGATGCGTCAACCCTTTTGGGGTTCTGTTAGCCACTAGATAATTTGCAATATCGACAAACCAAGGTACCTCGGAATCAAATACAAGCAAGAATTGTTCTTCAGGAAATGCATCATCTATTTCGGCCTCGTCAAGTTCCTCAATATGTGGATTATCGAGTCTGGAGAAGTGATCTGCCGCAAGATTTTTAGCCTATTTTTATCTTGTATCTCCAGATCGAATTCTTGTAATAATAAAATCCATCTTATTAGTCGAGGTTTCGCATCAGACTTAGTTAAAAGATAACGAAGAGTGGAATGGTCAGTATAAACGATGACTTTAGACAATATCAGGTATGGTCTAAATTTGTCAAATGCAAAAACCACAACTAGCAATTCTTTTTCCGTGGTCATGTAATTCTCTTGAGCGGCTGTTAAAGTCTTGCTAGCATAATATATTGGCTAAAAGTATTTGTCTCTTCGTTGTCCAAGAACTGCACCTACTGCAAAGTCACTCGCATTACACATTAGTTCAAAAGGTAAATTCCAATCAGACGCAATTATAACTAGAGCATTAGTTAATTTCTCTTTGAAAGTGTTAAATGCTTCTAAACATTCCTGATTAAAGTCGAAAGACACATCTTTTTCTAGTAATTTAGTTAAAGGCTTAGCTATTTTAGAAAAATCTTTAATAAATCTTCTATAAAAACCAGCATGTCCTAAAAAGCTTCTTAAAACCTTAATCGAATTAGGGGGAGGTAGTTTTTCAATGGTTTCAATCTTTTCTCTATCAACCTCAATCCCTTTACTAGAAATTTTATGACCTAACACAATACCTTCACAAACCATAAAATGACATTTTTTCCAGTTGAGAACAAGATTTGTTTCTTCACATCTTATTAAAACTCGTTCTAAATTTTTAAGGCAAAGATGAAAAGAGTTATCGAATACCGAGAAGTCATCCATAAACACCTCCATAATATCTTCCACGAGTTCATCAAAGATGGCTAACATGCAGCGCTGAAAAGTAGTAGGAGCATTACATAACCCAAAAGGCATTCTACGATAAGCAAACGTACCATATAGGCATGTGAATGTTGTCTTCTCTTGGTCTTCAGGAGCTATCGGGATTTGGAAATAGCCAGAGAGTCCATCCAAGAAATAGTAGTACATATGTCCTGACAATCTTTCCAACATCTGATCAATGAAGAGCAAGGAAAAGTGATCTTTTCTAGTGGCATCGTTCAATTTCTTGTAGTCAATGCAAACTCTCCAACCTGTGACTGTTCTTGTAGGGATTAATTCATTCTTTTCATTAGCAACAACAGCCATGCCTCCTTTCTTAGGAACAACCTGCACAGGACTTACCCAAGCACTATTAAAAATAGGATAAATAATTTCAACATCTAGAAGTTTAATTACCTCAGCCTTGACCACTTCCTTCATGCTGGGGTTCAGTCGTATTTGATCTTGCACACATCGTTTGTATTCATCCTCCATCAAAATTTTATGGGTGCAAAAAGAAGGACTAATCCCTTTAATGTCAAAAATTTTCCAAGCTATGGCCCTTTTATGTTCTCTTAACACTTGAATTAATTCCTCATTCTCCTTGGGTTGCAAGTTTGAAACAATAATTACTGGTAATGTAGAATCGTCTTTCAAAAATGCATATTCCAGGTGTTTAGGTAACTGCTTAAGTTTTAGTTTGAGAGGTTCGTCAACAGAGGGCTTTTGTCTTAGTTCATCATTAATCTCAATACCCTCGTAATCTATTTGTCTTAGAGAAGGTTCATTAGAGTTTAAATCAATTATTACCTTTTCCATTTCAGTAGTGACTTCGTCCTCTCCCCCACATTGGGCGAGACATAGTTCCAACGTGTCTTTAAGAGCGATTTCCTAAAAAGAGCCTTGAACAGAATAGTCAATAGAATCAATAAAGTAACAGGAATCGTCTTGTTCCCTAGAAAATCGCATAGCATCATAAATTTTAAACACAATTTCTTCATCACCTACCCTAAGAACAAGTTTACCATCTCCCACATCTATGACAGCTCTAGCGGTAGCTAAAAATGGGCGTCCTAAAATTAAAGGCACTTCAACATCCTCATCCATATCAAGCATAACAAAATCAATAGGGAATATAAATTTATCTACTTTAACTAGCACATTTTCAATAATACCCCTAGGATATTTAACAGATCGGTCAGCTAATTGTATACTCATCCTAGTGGGTTTTGGTTCCCTAAGACCTAGTTGCTTGAACATTTTATAAGGCATTAAATTAATACTAGCACCAAATCAGTTAACGTCTTTTCAATGTTTAAATTACCAATTAAATAGGGAATAGTAAAACTTCCTGGATCTCATAGTTTGGTTGGTAATTTGTTCTGGAGGATGGTTGAACATTCCTCGTTGAGTTCCACTGTGGACAACTCTTCCAGCTTCCTTTTATTTGTTAAAAGCTTTTTCAAAAACTTTGCATACGTAGGCATCTGCGAAATAGCTTCAAAAAAAGGTAAGTTAATATGTAACTGTTTAAAAAGTTCAAGAAATTTACCGAATTGAGCATCCATGCGGTCTTTTTTCAACTTTGCTAGGTATGGGATGGATGGTTTGTATTCTTTGAGCACCGGTGGGGAATCCTCCTTGGGTTGAATCTCCTTAACTTTCTCTTTGCTAGTTTCTTGTGTCAACTTCTTTTCAGGCTTAGCTAGTATTTTTCCACTCCTTAATGTAACTACTTTAACATGTTCCCTAGGATTAGGTTCAGTGTTGCTTGGCAAACTGCCCTGTGGTCTATCAGATATCATCTTAGTGAGTTGGCCAATCTGATTTTCATATGCTTGAATTGAGGCTTGCTGGTTCTTAAGTGTTATTTCGATATTTTGAAAATAAGTTTCTGATATCAATATAAATTTCTCCAACATCTCCTCAAGGTTCGGTTTCTTTTCCTGTCGATAAGGGGGTTGCTAAAATCTTGGAGGAGGTGGTGGCCTTTGATTTCCTTGATACCCTTGACCTCCCCATGAAAAATTTGGATAATTTTTCCAACCTGTATTGTAAGTGTTACTATAAAGATTATTTTGAGGTCGAGGATTATTACCCATATAATTCAGTTGCTCGTTGTTCATGCCATGTCCATAGGGTGGGTACTCAGGATTTGCGCCACATTGCATAACTAGATGTACCTGTGTAGAACCAATTAAACTGTCAATCTTTTTATTCAAAAGTTCTACTTGGCTAGAAAGCATAGTGACTGCATCAATATTAAAAACACCGGCAGCTTTTTGTGGCTTTGTCCTCAACTTGCCACTGATAGTTATTCAGTGACATCTCCTCTATAAACCAATAAGCTTTCTCAAGTGTTTTGTTATTTATGGTTCCACCGGCAACTGTATCAATTATTTGTCTCGTTGAGGGGTTCAAACCATTGTGAAAAGTCTAAACCTGAAGCCATAAGGGTAACCCATAGTGAAGACACCTTTACAACAGGTACTTGTATCTCTCACATGCATCATAAAGTGTTTCTAGATCCATCTGCACAAAAGAAGAAATGTCATTCCTCAACTTTGCCATTTTAGCCTGCGGAAAATATTTTACGTAAAAATTTTTTGGTCATCTGTTCCCAAGTAGTGATAGACCCTCGTGGTAGAGAGTTCAACCACTGTTTAGCCTTATTCCTCAAAAAAAGTTAAATAATCGAAGGCAAATGGCATTATCAGAAACGCCATTAATCTTAAAAGTGTCGCGAAATTCTAAAAAGTTTACTAAATGTGTGTTAGGATCCTCATCCTGCAAACCATCAAACTGAACAAATGTTGAATCATCTGACTGGTGTTAGGTTTCAGTTCAAAATTATTTGCAGCAATAACAGGCCTAACAATACTAGATTCAGTACCAGCTAAATTAGGCTTAGCATAGTCATACATAGTACGAGGAGCAAGATTTTGATTCACAGGATCTGCGACTACCACAGGAGGTAGTGAATTGTTTGGATTTGCCTCCATCTTTTCGGTAGACTCGATTTTGTCCTCTTGCCTTTCTTCTACGTATTGTAAGCTTCGCCTTATTTCTCTTCGGTTTGTACGAGCTGATGCTTCTATCTCACTATCAAAAAGCAAAGGTCTTGATGGGTTTCTTCTAGTCATAAACTAGAGACACCTATCAGAGACAAATAAAAGAAAAGAAAATTAGCAAGTAAAAATAAAAATAAAAAAGTAATTTGCAATAAAAGTAAAAATGGCTAAAGTAATAAAAATTGAGTGCTCCTAATATTTTAGTTCTCCGGCAACGACACCAAAAACTTGATTGCGTGATATTTATGATGGTCAAGTAATAATATGATCGTACCTAAAAACTAACTATTATCACAATGAAGGCAAGCGCACCTATCGAACAGTAGTATTGTTTAGTGGCAAGACCGGGATGTCGAACCCACAGGAACTAAAAGTACAAGTAATAACTTTCTTTCAATCATCTAGCCTAGAATAAAGGGAATTTGTTTTAAACTAATTAAGCTAATTAACTAAGAACACGACAGACAGTAAATTGGGGAAATTACTTTTGGGAAAACTAATTGATTAAGACAATACCCAATGAAGAATCCACCTAGACTTCACTTGTTATTAGAGTCTGAACTAGACGATTTATTCACTTGATATAATCCGTAGAAATCCTTAAATTATGTTAATATCTCTTTCGAAACTAAGAGCAACTAACCTTAGGTTGATTAATTGAGATTTCTTTCTAATTAAACCTCTAGTGTTACATTAACTTGATCTATGGATTCCCTTATTATATTTGACTCTAATCTGGCATATTTTCGTCGTCTTATGTTTAGGATTGCGATCAACTCCGCTTAATTGTGTTGGATCTACTCTTAAACAATGACTTTTTCTCCACTGAATAAGCACATTCAACTTATATTAATATCCTGAAATATTAACACAAGAATTAATAACACAATTAAGAACAAATCAAGTATTTATCATATAATTCAAATATTAATAACAAGATCCGTCTTAGGTTTCATCCCCCTCAGGTATTTAGGGGATTTAGTTCATAATGATAAAAGAAAACGTTTTAAAATAGGGAAAACAACAAAATATGAAAACCAAAAAACTCTTGAAAGAAATTGAAGGGAAATCTTCAGTCTTGAAGTAAATCCTTGCTTCCAAGATGGATTAACCGGCGTTCTTCGAGATATTCCCTACTTTTTACTCTGTGTGTCCCCTTTAGCCCTCTTCTAGGGTGTTTATATATACTCTGGAATACCTTTCTTAGCCCCTAAGTAGCCTTTTCTACTTGGAATTAAAGTAAGTCATGACAGGGACATGCCCGTGTGACTCAGGCTCAGGCCGTGTTCAACACTATTAATTGACACAGGCGTGTGGATATCCCGTGTGTGGAGGTTCAGGTTGTGTTGCACTCTAATTTTGGCCCATTTGGTCCGTTTTTAGCCTGTTTCTCGTTCTTTTCACTTTCATATGCTCACCTAAGTATAAAACATGAAATTAAAGGATTAGGAGCATCGAATTCCATAAATCTAATGATAAATCATCCACAAATATGCTAAGCATAGGGTAAAAATGTGTATATATCATAGTTTACCAGGCAGTATGCCAAATCTAGACCTAACACTGGATCTGGGGGCCGAGGGTCGATTACAGAATGACTTCGGTCTAATGGAGTTAAATTATTTAGGGGTGTCACTAGAGTCGCCCCTAATGTGGCTAAGTACTGGATGGAGGTTACTAAGAGGATAATGGATGACTTAGCCTGTACCCCTGAGCAGAAATTGAAGGGTGTAATCTCCTTACTTCGCGATGAGGCCTACCAGTGGTGGTTGGCTGTTAAGGAGGACATTCAGCCCGATCGTCTGCCTTGGAGGTTCTTTAAGTCTGCCTTCCAAGGGAAATATGTGGAAGCAAGCTACATTGATGCTCGTAGATGTGAGTTCTTAAATCTCACACAGGGAGACTGATCTATGGCCGAGTATGAGGCCAAATTTCTGAGACTGAGCCGCTATAAGCGAGGTATGGTGGCGTCTGAATACGAGAGATGTGTTCGATTCGAGGATGGGCCGGGGGATAATCTAAGAGTTCTGATTGCTCTACAGAGAGAGCGAGAGTTTTCCATTTTGGTTGAGAAGATGAAGATCGCCGAAGAGGTCAAACACACTGAGTGCCAAAACAGAGACCATGAGAGGTGTAAGAACAAGAAAGATTTAGAGTACTTGAGTTCAATACAGAGGCCTAAGAAAAAGGCCAAACCTGATGCCCCGGTTAGAACTGGGACCCCTGTTACTTCTACTAGATTAAAGCCTTGTGGAGATTATGGTAGATACCATCAGGACGAGTGTTAGAGGAGGACTGGGGCATGTTTAATATGTGGGTCCTTGGAACACCGCATTCAAGAGTGTCTGTTAAGGGCTGATCAGGTGCAAGCTTTAGGTTCTGGTACTACGCAGCCACAGAGAAGAGTTTAGCAGCCACCTAAGGGCCATGGTCAGGATAGGGGTGGTAACGGTTTGTGCTGAGGGTAGAGAGTACCGGGTAAAGGTGCTAGACAGACTGAGGCTAGGCAACTTGCTCTTGTTTATGCTGCACGTCACTGTGAGGACAGAGACACTCCTGACATCATCACTGGTACGTTTTTTTATTTATAATGCACCTTACATTGCATTGATAGATATAGGATCCACCTACTCCTATATAGCCTGTTCTGTTTCTGGAAATCTGGGGTTGTCGGTTGAGAGAACTTCTAGTGAGGTGACCATACTGAGTCCACTAGGGAAGTCTGTTTAGGTTAGCAAGTTATATAAAGATGTACCGTTAGAAGTTCAAGGGGCAATTTTTCAGGCTGACTTAATGGAGCTTCTGTTTGGAGAGTTCGATCTGATATTTAGGTATGGACTGGTTGGTCATGCACCGTGTCAGTTTAGACTATACAACTAAAAGGGTCGTCTTGAGAACTGAGGAGAATAATGATGTAGTTATAATTGGAGAAAGTTAGAATTATCTGTCTAATATAATCTCTGCACTTGTGGCAGAGAAACTAGTTCGTAAGAGATGTGAGGTGTACTTGGCCTATATTAGTGTTTCCGTTTCTGGGGACTCTACTGTGAAGGACATCAGAATTATAAGGGTTTTTTCGGACATCTTTCCTAAAGAGCTATCGGGATTACCTCTGAATCAAGAAGTGGAATCTGAGATTAAGCTTCTTCCTAATACAACTCCAGTGTCTATCGCTCCCTATCGAATGGCACCGAAGGAGCTTAGGGCTCAAATTCAAGAGTTGTTAGATTGTGGGTTCATCCGTCCCAGTGTGTCTCCATGGGGAGCTTTTGTATTGTTTGTTAAGAAGAATGATGGATCCATAAGGATGTGTATCGACTACCGGTAATTGAATAAGTTAACAGTCAAGAACAAGTATCCACTGCCGAGGATTGACCACTTATTTGATCAGTTTCGGGGAGCTTCACTATTCTCTGAGATTAACTTCTGATCTGGGTATCATCAGTTGAAGGTCAAGAAAGCTGATGTACATAAGACAGTATTTAGGACTCAATATGGACATTAGGAGTTCCTAGTTATGCATTTTAGACTGACGAATACTCCGACAGCATTTATGGATTTGATGAAACATGTATTTCAATCGTATTTGGATCAACTTATTGTGGTTTTTATCGACGACATACTGGTTTATTTTAGGATTAAGGATGAGCATGACAAGCACCTTAGAGTGGTTCTTCAAACTTTGAGGGAAAAGTTATTTTAAGCTAAATTCAGTAAGTGCGAATTTTGGCTTTGAGAAGTGACTTTTCTAGGACACGTGGTTTCTGCTGAGGGGATTCGAGTTAATCTTTGAAAGATTGAGGTTGTACTGGATTAGAAACACCCGAAGAATATTTCTGAAATCCACAGCTTTTTAGGTCTGGTGGGTTATTATCGGCATTTCTGGAAGGTTTCTTGGTGATTGCAGCGCCCTTAACCAAGCTGCTACGTAAGAAAGTTCCATTTGTTTGGACTGATGCGCAGCAAATGAGCTTCGAGAAGCTCAAGACTATTCTGACTCAGGCTCCTGTTCTGGTACAGTTTTAACCTAGTAAGGAGTTTATAGTTTATAGAGATGCATCGCATGTGGGATTAGGTTGTGTTCTGATGCAAGATAGTAAGGTTGTAGCTTATGCGTCTCGTCAACTTAATACGCATGAGGCAAACTATCCAACACATGACCTCAAGTTGGTTGTTGTAATCTTTGCACTGAAAATCTGGAGGCACTATCTGTATGGAGAGAAGTGTATCATCTACACTGATCACAAGAGCCTCAAGTACCTCCTTACTTAGAAGGAGTTGAATCTTAGGCAGTGTTGATGGATTGAGTTGCTTCAGGACTATGACTGTACCATTGAATACCATCGGTAAGGCTAATGTAGTGGCTGATGCGTTGAGTCGTAGGGCAATAATCGATTTGAGAGGACGTTTGCTCACCTTAGCCTATTTGATTATGGGAGTTTTTTGGCTGAGTTACAAGTTAAGCCAACTTGGATTGAGCAGGTACTGGATAAGCAGTTGGAGGATAAATATTTGGGTCTTTGATTTTGTCAGGTTGAGAGTGGCAGCATTACAGATTTTGGGCTGAATAATGATGGGGTACTATGTTTTTGTAGTCGAATTTTTGTACCAAACGATGTCGATTTGAGACAGTCTATTCTGAGAGAGGTGCATAGTAACCCTTATGCTATGCATCCCGGCTGGAATAAGATGTACCGAGATATTCGCAAGTTGTACTAGTGGCCAGGGTTGAAGCGTAAGGTTACTGACTTCGTTACTCGTTGTCTGACATGTCAGCAGGTTAAGACTGAGCATCAGTTACCTTCAAGTTAGCTGCAATCGATTAAGATTCCCTTATGGAAATGAGAACGAGTGATGATGGACTTCGTTAGTGGGTTGCCCTTGACACCCACTAAGAAGGATTCTATTTGGGTCATTGTGGATCAATTAACCAAGTCTACACACTTTATCCCGATTCAAATGGACTTTTCTCTTCAGAGGTTGGCAAAGCTCTACATATTTGAGATAGTAAGACTGCATGGGGTACCTGTCTCGATTATTTTTTATAGGGATCCTCGCTTCACGTCTCGATTTTGGAAAAAGTTACACGAGGCTCTAAGTTCAAGGTTGGACTTCAGTACTGCGTTCCATCCTCAAACGGACTGAGAGGATGATTCAGATATTAGAAGATATGCTATGGAGCTATGTAATAGATTTCTGAGGCAGTTGGGAGGATTATTTGTTGTTAGTGGAGTTCGCCTATAATAACAGCTTCGAGTTTCATATTCAGATGGCACTTTACAAAGCTCTGTATGGTCGTAAGTGTCGAATTCCCCTATGTTGGACTGAGTTAGGTGAACGTTAGATTTTAGGTCCTGAGCTGGTTTCTAAGACCGAACATAAGGTTAGATTAATTTGGGATTATCTGAAAGCAGCATCTAATAGACAGAAATTGTATGGGGATCTGAAGAGATGTGAGATTGAGTATTCTTTAGGGGACTTCGTATTTCTCAAGGTCTCGCCATGGAAAAATATTCTGAGGTTCGAGCGAAAAGGAAAGCTGAGTCCTAGGTTTATTGGGCCATACTGGGTTCTGAAATGAGTGGGATTGGTTGCTTATCAATAGGAGTTACCCCCTAAACTGGACCATATTCATGATGTGTTTCACATCTCGATGTTGAGGTGCTACTGCTCTGATCCTTCTCATGTTATCCCTATCGAGAAGGTTAAGGTTAGGCCGAACTTAACTTATGAGGAAGAACCGGTTCAAATTCTGGATCGTGATGTAAAGATTTTGCGCAAGAAGTCTATTCTATTAGTGAAAGTACTGTGGTGAAATCATAGCACTAGGAGGCCACGTGGGAACATGAGGATTCGATACATCAACAATATTCTTATCTATTCTGATCAAGTAAATTTCAAGGTCAAAATTTTCTTTTAAAGGGTAGAGTTGTAATGCCCCAAAATTTTATATTTTTGTTTCTGTGAAATTTTGACACAACTGTTTGTCTGCTTCAGTGGTTAAGTGTTCAGAGTGTGTGTGTGAGGTCCCAAGTTCAAGCCTTACTTCGGTAAATTTTGATATTTTTTAGAAATAAGACTTTCATTTGAAGAGCGAGCTTAAGTTTAATTGTTTGAAAGTATATAACAGAATGGGCCTGTTGGTCTGGTGGTTAAGTTGAGTGTTGGTGTATTGGAGGTCCTGTGTTTGAGTTTCTACGCAAACATGGATATTTATTTTTACTCGGTCATAGGACAGAGTTTTGGTGGAGTAAAAACACTGAAGTGGATATGAGTTAGTGTGTTAGTGGGAGTAAGGTTAGGGGGTTATTAGAATTATGATTTGGTTAGTTTGCTTCCCTAAAATCACCTCCTGGCATTTCTCTCTTCCTCCCCTTTTCCCATCCTTGGCTTTTGCTCTTCTTTCTTCCATCTTCTCTTTGTTTTCATTTCTTTTTGTTGACTATCAGCTTCACCTTTGCTAGTTCAATTTTCGCCACACGTTCTGGTAAGTTAATTCTTGATACTTTGTAAGTTGTGATGCTAAAATTTTTGACCGGGGTTATATTAACGTTTTGGTAGCATCATATCGCGAGGATCAAGACTCTCCTCGTGCTATTCCATAATTGATTGATTCCTAGTGTTGGGATTTTAGTGATTTAAGAAGAGTTTAACATTAATCAATACCAAGTTTGTACCCGAAAATGTAGAAAATGAGGTTTTGACAAAAGTTAAAAACCTCACTGTCGACGCCACACGGGTGTGTGGTCGCCCGTGTGGTCCCCCGTGTGCGAATGTCACCGCTGTGTGATGACCATGTATGGCCGTGTACTACACACGGGCTAGATCAATTTAGGCCGTGTGGGACACACGGGCATATAAGTCCACACGGGGTATTCCACACAGGCGTGTGGGTTTTTAAACTAGACCGTGTGATCCACACGGGCCAAGGCCAATCTGGGTGTGTAGGCCATACGGGCAAGCCACATGGGCATGTGGGCCTATTAATCTAAACATTTCCCTAGGGTTGCACGAGTCATCCAAATCGACTGTGAACCTACTATAGGGTCGGTAAGGGCTGCTTAGACCCTAAACTGTATGACCTGAATGACTAATGTATGTTTTGAGCATGATGGTTATGTGTATGTTTGAATATTGATTTGTATGTATGACTACTAACTGAATATTAGCATGTAAGCATGTTATTCTGTAAGTCTGCACTGAGCATATTTATTTACATCTACATTTGGGGTGGAATGATGGGTATTGGAGGAAATGTACTGAAAGGCATTTAAGTCTATTATCTGGCAGCTCAGCTGCAATATATCTGATATGTGCTGTATTTCGGTACAGCATGGTGTGTAGGGATGGGTGGGTGTTTTAAACCCCACATGGTGTGTAGGGATGGTCAGAGATGGTGTGTAGAGGCTGGGGGTAGGATCTAAGTTTGTTCTGACTATTTGACTACATCTGTATCTAAGATGGGCTAAGGCCCAATTCTGTATCTGTAACAGTAATAGGCTTAGGCCCGAATCTGAAACTGTATGACTCTGATATTTTAAATCTGTAATGGGCTTAGGCCCAAGACTGTATCTGACTAGCATCTGTTAAACTGATTGTGTGCATGTTTTTTTATTGGGATTACACACTGAGTTTACGTGAACTCACCCATTCTGTTTAATCTATACAGGTAATCCCCAGACTTAGACGGTTCGGTGCAGCGAAGGACTCGACGGTGGCCACTCTTTTAAAACTACTTAACTTTTGGTATTATGGTTTAATTTGATTGTTGGGTTTTATTTGTAATTTGGACTTATGGATTGTTTTGCTTTAAATTTTGGGATTTTAAAGCTTTTATGATTTTATTACTGCAAAACTCGACAAGAAACCATGATTTTACTAGAAACAAAGGTCTTTCCTAAACACGAACGATATTTCTTTAATAAAATGTTTTCTAAAAGCTTTCGCAATTAAAATGAGTTTTAATCAAATCGAATAAGCGAATAAGCATTTTTGAAATTAATAAGAGATAAATAAGAGTAAATGAATTGAAATGTTTTCTCGTGACGACTTCGTTTACAAATACCCTGTCATGTGACACTGCTAGATTCGGCCATAACGTCTAGGCCGGGTTTGGGGTGTTACAGAAGGAGAAGACGTGTTATTAAAGTAAACACAAAAAACATGCAACAAAAGCAAATTTTAGCAAATTTTTGAAGTAATTTAATCATTGTACTATAGTTATAAATAATTAGTCTTTCTCAAAATAAATGGAGTCGTACTAATAGAAAGTGAACAATTAAAAAAAATTTATTGTGGTGGTAACTATTTTTGGTAATAAAATATTGGGTAATGAGCAATTTCTGAGTGAATCTTTTAACAACTAGTCTTACCTTATACTTTTGAATTAACCAATGTGGTCTAAGTTTCTTTCTAAAGACCCAATTATTACTAATAGGTCTAAAACCTTTAAACAATTCTACTAGTTCCCAAGTATGATTAGACATAATAGATTCTAACTCATTATTAATATCATCTCTTCAGAAACTTGCATCTATTGATTCTACGACTTCATCATAGGTTTTTGGATCATCATTTATAAAAAAAATGCATGAGCAATAGAATCACTTATTAGTGTAAATCATTAATCTCAATTACAAAGGAAGTAAGGAAACCAGGTCTGAAACTAGTAGCAGTCATTTGCCTTTTACTTCTCCTAGGTTCCACATCATTATTAAGAGTATTTCTATTATGCTTACTAGAAGAAGAAACATGTTCATCTAACTGTATATCTGTATTTATGCTAGATTTATTTAAAGGAAAAATATTCTTAAAGAAAACAGAATCTCTAGATTAAAATATAGAATGATCATGCAAAGATATAACACTATTTAGAGTATATCTAATAATACAACATCAACAATTTTAGATCCAATAGTATTCTTTTTAAAAGCAGGCAAACCTACTTTTGCTAAAAACTCTCACACTCTCAAATATTGTAGATTAGGGGCATAACCTTTCCACAATTCATATAGGGTACAATTTAACATTTTATGAGGCACTTTATTAAAAATATGGTTTGCATAAAGTACAGCCTCCCCCCATATACTGTCAGGTAAATCGGAATTTAGAAGTAAAGCATTCATCATTAATTTAGAGTTCTATTTTTCCTTTTAGCTATGTCATTTTGTTGTGGGAAATAAGGAGCAGAAAATTCATGTATAATATCATCTTTCTTACAAACCTCTTTAAGAAAATTAGTGTCATATTCACCACCTCTATCGGATCTAAGACATTTTATTCTCCTATCAAGCTGGTTTTCTACTTCTGATTTATTAAAAAGAAGAGTTTTATCAGCTTCATCTTTTAATCTTAGGAGATAAACCTTTGTGTATCTAGAGCAATCATCTACAAATGTGATATAACATCGTTTTCCATTTTTACTTTCTGTGTTTCTAAAGTCTGCTAGATTAGTATGAATTAATTTTAATAGTTTAGTCTTCCTAACATTAACAATTTTTAAAGAAAGTCTATCACGCTTGGCTTTAGCACAAATTTGCATTTTTTAAAGCTCCTATCATCTAGATTAGGGAGTAAAATCATTTTTTAAAGTTTTTTAGGAGAACGAATATTCACATGACTTAATCTATCATGCCACATGTCAAAAGATTCAACAATATAAGCAGAAGTGGTACTTGTATTATTATTAAACATGGTCTCAATCACAAATAACCCTCCACTCAGATAGCCTTTCCTAACATAATCTTCATTACAGGAAAGTATGAGTTTATTGGATTCAAAGGCTAGTTTAATGTCTGTCTTATTCAATAATCCACCGCTAATTAAATTCCTACGCAAGGCAAGTACATAAAGGACAATATTTAATGCTAAAGTTTTGCCAGAAGTAAGCTTGAGAAAATTCTTTCCTTTACCGAGTTCTTATGAGCTATTAGAGTTACCCATGTAGACTTGTTCATCAACTAGAGCTGCTAGAGTTTGGAGGGGTCACAGGCGGTCCCGCTTAAAACTCAAACTTCTAGATAGAATTTTTTCTAATGCAATTTAAGAAAAATTCTAAAGTTTTAGAAAGAAAGAGAGAGTAGAAGAAGTTTTGTTTTTAAGTTGAGTATCAAATGAAAGAAAAAATGCCTCCTATTTATAGAATTTTAGAAAGGACAAAAAGGTAATTTAATAAGGAAAAATGTGATATTTTTATGTATCGATTAGAAAAGTATTTAATGCTTTTGTAACTATAAAAAACAATTTGTCATTATTGAAAATAGATTCGTAACTACTGAAAAAATAAATTTGCATTAGTAACAATTATAACCATTATTATCACTTGTCCTCGTACTTATTTTATAGTATGAAGATTAAATTACTCCATTTATTTTATAAGAGATTCAATATTCCTTCCATCTTGTTATTATTTAACTACTTCCTTTAATATAATTCGTATATAATTTCTATTTTATTATTTGTTTATCTTTTGATTCGAAATCTGTTGCCATGAGCCGACGAAAGTTTGCTTTTATTTTAACTTCCCTCTCTTTTGTTTTTTTTTTTTTTTAATTACCCTAGCTTTAAAAAATAGAATAAAAAATAAATATATAATTGGTTTAACATATTGTTTGGTATTGGAATTTAACATTTTCTTTGAATGTGATTTTTATATTATTTTCTGGTCTTATTCGGTATATCTATTTAACAAAAATTATATATTTTAATACTCAAACGTAATAATATTAATTTTTTAATATTTAATTCGATTTTTAAGGTGAATTTGATGAAAGTTAATTGTTAATATTATAATGCTTGAATTTTTATGATTTTATTAGTAGAATAAATTCAGCCTTAATTATGAAATTGTTTAATTTTGCGTTTATTTTTGTCAAATACATTCCGATAGATGTGATTTAAGTTGAGTTTTAGGGTTGATTTTATTAAAGTTGATTGCTAATATTATTAACTAATTATGAATTTTTATCAAATCAACTCTCAAAACTCAAATTAAACACTAAAAAATTAACAATGTTACCATCAAGTACCAAAATATTAAACTTATCAAATACTAATACCATATTAAACTTAAAAATATCACAATAAAAAAAATAACAAACTCAAACACTAAATTATATATTAAACCTATATAATTTTATAAAATGCTAATAACTCTATTTTTAGTGATATAACAACATTTTATTTACTAAAAATATCATACGTTACCAACCCATCAAACATTAACCTCATAAACAAGATTGGAAAATAGATATTACCAGGAACTGATTGGAATATTCAATAAATTTGATTCGAATTAAATTAAATATAAAATCAAATATTTTCAATTCCATTTAAGTTAATTCAATATAATTATTATTTAATTTATATAAATTAAAAATTCTATTACATACGTATATGTATAAAAATCTTAAATTTATAATACAAATGTCTATTTAAAAATAACATATAATAAATAATGAAATGCACGGTTTGAAACTAATTAATAATAACAAATAGGACATGTGCGTTGTTAAAATTAAAAATTAGATTGAATTGTTTATCATGGTGTTGTCATCAATATTGAGTCGGTGTCGAATTAACTTCTGACACAAACTTAATCAAATACATTATTAATATATACAATTGATAGAGGTAATAAAATATGCATATTAAAATTAAAATATATAAAAATATTAAAATTTTTAGTAATGCAATTGGTGTGGGTTTATATCTCATTATATACATATTTTTATTATTATTTTAAGTGAAAATACTAAAATGCCCTCAAATAATGTTACTTATTTTAATTATGAAAGGGCATTCTCATAACTTCCTAACTGAGTTGATTATCCAATTGAGGGTGACACCAACTCAATTAAGGGTTTTATTAATGATATAGATATACAACTGATGGATGTAATAAAATGTGCATAATAAAATTAAAATATATTAAAATATTAAAATAAAGTTTTAGTTGAATGGAAAATTAAAAATTTTACTAACCCAATTGGTATGGATTGAAATCCCGCTATGTACATATTTTTATTAATTTTTTTAAAGTAAAAAGACTAAAATTTCCATAAATAATATTATTTATTTTAATTATAAAAGAAAATTCTCATAGCAATCTAACTGGGTTGATGACACTATTGAAAATAACATCAATTTAATTAAGAATTTTATTAATAATATAGATATATAAATGTTAATATTAAAATAAAATTTCTAAAAAGTAAATAAAAATTTTCAAATTAACTGGACAAAATTCTAGCATAGTTCGATGAAACTTTATTTATTTTATGATTGGTCTAAAGGATTGTAGAATGGTGACTTTTTTATTCACATGCAAAGTTGTAACTCTCATTAGAAATTCGAGAGTTTTTTATAAAAAATATTAAATTTAATAAATAAATTTAATTTTAAAATTTTATATTTATTTAAAGTATTGACTGAACTTGATTTATAATATTCAAAGTTTTGAACTTAATTTAATCTATTTTTAAGTTTATAACAATTTTATTTCATTTTATGTAATATGCAGTTTATAATATTTTTAAGTTTAAAATTGAATATATTATACTATAACATAAATATTAAAAAAATATGAGTTTAAATTTTAATTAAAAAATTTGCATATATTAGTGGTAAAAAGTATGCGTGATTACTTAAGGTTAAATCTTGTTATTAGTCCCTATACTTTGTAAAAGTTGTGGGTTTAATTTTGTATTTTTTTTTGTCATTTTTAGTTTCTATACTTTTCAAATTTCAAAATTTTAGTCCTCACCAAACAATAGCTGTCAAAGTTATGTTATTTTTCAATATGATGCACGAAACATATTATCATGTGTGTAATACCATGTCAGCTTACTATTTTTACATATTACTCACTAAAAACTCAATTAATGAATTAATGTCGGCCACTCACATCAAAACTGTTTCAAAATTCAAAAGTATAGGAACTTAAAATGACCAAATTGAAAAAAAATGGACTAAATTATAACTATGTGCATAGTATAGGATTTAACTGCTACTATTTGGGTCAAGACTAAAATTTCAAAATTTGCAAACTACAGAGACTAAAACTAACCAATTTGAAAAGTAAGACTAAAATTGATCAAATAAAAGTATAGAAACTAAATCTACAACTTTCATAAAGTACAAAGACTAACAGCAAAATTTAATCATTACTAAGCCTAGTCGCATTTAATTAATTATGTACAATAAATCATATCATAATTCAATTTAGCTCAACTTAACACTTTTATTTTTCTTTCTATGAATTACAAAAGTACGTGATAAACTGTAAAAGTAACATATTTTAGTCTCATTCCTAATGCGTTTATGGATGATTAATTATATAAATTAGTGAATTTGATGCTCCTAATCCCTTAAATTCATGTTTCTATACTTAAGAGAGCATTTGGGAGCAAAAGGAGCAAAAAAGGGGGCCAAAATCAGAGTTTTCAAGATCCACACGGCCTGGGCATTTTCCACACGGGCTGGGCACATGCCCATGTGATCCACACGGGTAGGTCATACGCCCATGTGCCAGCTCGTGTTGATATTGCTCCCTGCTTCCTAAACACACGGAAAAAACCAATTTTTAGGGTTTTTAAGCATTCAAAAGTCTATAAATACATATTAGAAGAAGACCTAAAAGAACACGCAGAGTAGAACGAAGGAATTACTCGAAGAATGCCATTAGAATCGTTTTAGAAGCACATTTACTATAAGATTAAAGATCTCCATTTAAATTTCTCTCAAAGTTTATTTGGGTTTTTTTTTTATGTCTTGTTGTTTTTCTAATTTTATGATGATGTTATTCCAAATTATGAACTAACCTCCCTAAATACCTAGGGAGGATGAAACCTACAATGGATCTTATTTTTTAATTACTTGAATTACATGATAAATACTTGTTCTTGTTCTTTATTATGTGTTCTTAATTCTTGCTTTAATATTTTTAGGATATTAATTCAAGTTTAATGTGCTTATTCAGTGGAGCAAAAGTCCCTGTTTAAGAGTAGATCTAGCATAATTAAGCAGAGTTGATTGCAACCCTAAAAATAGGACGACATAAATCTGCCGGATTACAGTCAAATCTAATAAGGGAATCCATAAATCGAGTTAATGCAACGATAGGGGTTTTAATTAGAAAGAGATTTCAATTAATCAACCTAGAGTCAGTTGTTCTTAGTCTCGAAAGAGATATTAACATAATTTAGGAATTTCTACGAAGCAAGACAAGTGACTAAATTGTTTAATTCAGAGTCAAAATAATAAGTGAAGTTTAGGTAGATTCTTCCTTGGGTATTGTCTTTGTCATTAGTTTATTCGATAATTTCCTTCACTCTCTGTCGCGTTCATAGTTAATTAGTTTAGTTAATTTTAGTTTAAAACAACAGTAACACACCGAATTTTGGGCCTAGAAATATCGGGCCTTGAGTTTTGGATCATAGCTTAGTATTTTTAGGAGTTTAATTTTGGCCATATAGAAGGTTGGAAGTGGCGTGAAGATGGACTCTAAGGGAAGTGTTCAGGAGAGATTTTTTAAGGTGGAGATAATGGAGAAAAAATAGGAGATTGAGAGAAAGAGGGAGTTGGTGCCGAATGGGACTGCAAGGGAGGCTTGAATCGGCTTGTGCCTATTTAAAGGAATGCCGAATGTGCATGAGGGTTTTGGTTTATTTTGCCGAATTCATTCTATTGCCAACCTCTCTTCTCCCTTTTCATTCTTTTACCAAATTCCATTAAGTTTCTTTATTTCTCAAAAAGTCGAATATCATCATTGATTTCTTGAAAGCCGAATACTCATATCTCCCTTGCCAATTTCTTTTCCTTCATCACTATTCGTCTTTGATTACCATCCTTAAGTTAGTGTTGAAAAGCTAATTGCTTAAACAGCAGATATCTAGGCCGTTAGTTTGAAGGCGAGTTTCGGTAAGTGTCTCATTCTCAATTTCGGTTTCTTAGGAGGGTGGCTGAATATATGTGTAGCCTATAAGGGTGACTCGTGTGGAAGACGAGTCACCTAATGTTGATAGAATATGTATGTTGATGCAGATCTAGGAATATTCGAGACGATTCGCTAAGGAAAGGCTAGAAAAGCCGAAGGTTCACGGTAAGGTTACAGTAAGGCTTCGGGATTTGATAAAGTTTTAGTAAAGTTTGGAGTTGATTTGGGAGTGGTTTTGATTGTAGGTCAAGATTGAAGATAGTGTAGGTGCGAGTCGTCAATCAGGTGTGTACATATACTACACACACGTTAAAACGGCAAAAGCCGAAAATCCTGAAATCCCGAATGGGCCTGCCGAATTTGTGGGCCCAAATTGGCAAAATTCTTATATGAGATATTGTGTTGAATTGACATGTATGATTGTATGATTGAATTATGAATGGGCCTAATGGGTTACATAAGTATGTTTGAGCTTAATGGGCTTTATAAGCATGATTAGGTCTAATGGGCTTTATAAGCATGTTTGGACTTGGTGGGGTTGTAGAAATGCATGCTAGGGTTTAATGGACTTTAGGCCTAGTTAAATGGACTCTCAAATTTCATAAAACTTAACTAAGTAATAAACATGTCTGTGGACGAGTCGATAGACTAAGGTGTACAACCGACATATGCATGTCTAGGAGTGGATCTAGGAAGAGCCTGGTACTTAAGCGGTCTAAGTGACCCACCTCCTCTTCTCTTGAATCCTACCTGGTGTATAGTGTTCGTTCACTTTAGTCGCAAGGATTTGTTGATGGGCCAAAATCCATAATTAAATTTGTATCATTAAGAAATTACGAAAATACCCTTCTAGGATAAAATTACGAAAATACCCTTCTAAGGTAGAATTACGGAAATGCCCTGTAAGGTAGAATTACGGAAATGCCCTGTAAGGTAGAACTACTAAAACACCCTCGTAGGGTAAGAGTACTAAAATACCCCTGTAGGGTAGATTTACGAAAATACCCCTGGCTAGTGAAATGACCAAAATACCCCTAAGTGCTTAATATGTGAAAATGTGTGAAAATGTGTGAAAATGTGTATGATGCATTCACGAATTGTATGTTGCACTTGGATGGGTTTTGATGATACGGAGGAAGTGTTTTAAGGATCGCATAGTCGCTTGACGACCGTGGATCCACCATAGGCTTTCAAGCCACCGAGTAGCTTTGCTACACCGCACATATATAGTAGCTGTGCTGCAACATGAGTAGTGCCGCAACCGGTGCTACCTTTGGAGTTTAAAGAATGGGTGGGTTGATGTAGACATCCCCACAGGAGTGTAGGGTTGGTACGGGTGGAGTGCAGGGTTGGATTCGTGGTGGGAGCATTGCATACATGTGACTCTGATATGATATGATATGAGGTCATTGTGGGCCAAGGCCTAGACCACCGATATTGTTAGGGCTTAGGCCCAATGTGATATGTATATATTGAATTGATTTGTTTGCTAAGGGTCGTACATACTGAGTTTCGAAACTCATGCCCTTAAATTAAATGTTCCAGGTAACCCTCAGTAGGCGGCTCGACGTGGGAGAGGACTCGGAGATAGCCACACTACAAGTTACTTAGGAATTTTTTTTAAATATAGATTTATTAAGTGATTTATGATAATTATTTTTTTAACCTTTGTTGTGATGTAATAAGGCTATGTAACTCCGGTTTCACTATTTACTTGGGATTTATTTAGTTACTGTTATATTTAATAAACATGGGTTTTTTTTCTAATTATTTGTTTAATTAAATTCTTCGATTTTTAACTAAGTAAATTCTTTTCAAGTATATTTCGTTCGAACTAAGTTCTAACTAAACCGTTTTAAAAGCAACTCTTCAATGTGACATCGCCAGATTCGGCCTAATTTCTATGCCGGGTTTGGGGTGTTACACAAACCCCCTTTAATTATAGGCTAAATAATAGAAAGATAGTTATTACTAGTACTTTTAGTCCTCGTGGATATGATATTCCGTACTCACCATAGCTATACTATCAATCGATAGGTGCGCTTGCCTTTATCGAAATCATAGTTAGTTAGTGATTCCATCAAGTTTTTAGCACCGTTGCTGGGAACTAAGATATTAGGAATGCTTAATTTTTATTACTTTAGTCAATTTTATTTTTATTGCAATTTATTTTGTTTTTAGCTTGAATTTTGTTTTCTAATTTTTCTTTTATTCGCTTATGGCAGGTATTTTTAGTTTATGACTAAAAACTCGTCAAGACCTTTATTGTTTGACAATGAAATTGAGAGCACAGCTCGTAGAAATTGTAGAGAAGCGAGGCAAAGTCTACAGTATATAGAGGAAGAGCAAGAGGACGATATCAATATTACCGAGGAGATGGTTGAAAATTAGAATAATCCGCTACCTCCTGTGGTTGCCGCAAATCCTATAAATCAAAATCCTACTCCTCGTACTATGTACAATTACGCCAAGCCCAATTTAACTGGGGCTGAATCAAGTATTGTTAGACCTGCTGTTGCTGTAAATAATTTTAAACTGAAACCTAACACTATTCAAATGATTCAATAGTTTGTTCAGTTTGATGGTTTGCAGGACAAAGACCCAAATACTCATTTGGCTAATTTCTTAGAATTCTGCTATACTTTCAAGATAAATGGCATTTCTAATGATGCCATACGCCTAAGGTTAATCCCCTTCTCGTTGAGAAATAAGGCTAAGCAGTGGTTGAACTCCTTACCACGAGGTTCTATCACTACTTGGGATCAAATGACGGAGAAGTTTTTGCTAAAGTATTTCCCACTGGCCAAAACGGCAAAGTTGAAGAATGATATCTCTTCTTTTGTGCAGATGGATTTAGAAACTCTTTACGATGCATGTGAGAGGTATAAGGATTTATTGAGAAGGTGCCCTCACCATGGGTTACCTCTATGGCTTCAGGTTCAGACTTTCCACAATGGTTTAAACCCCTTAACTAGGCAAATGATCGATGCAGCTGCCGATGGCACTATAAATAACAAAACACCTGAGGAGGCTTATGAATTTATAGAGAAGATGTCACCGAATAATTATCAGTGGCAAGTCATGATGACAAAGCCTAACAAAACAGCTGGTGTTTTCAACTTCGACGCAGTCACCATGTTATCAAACTAGATAGATCTTTTAAATAAGAAGATTAATGGTTTGTATGGTTCTATGCAGGTAAATCAAGTGATGTATTGTAATACGAATGTAGGAGGGATGAACAATCCAGAATGTCTAACCTACAACTTTGGTACAGAGAACGAACAAGTCAACTATATGGGTAACAATTCTAGACCTCAGAATAATCCCTATAGTAACACTTATAATGCAGGTTGGAGGAATCATCCCAATTTCTCGTGGGGTGGTCAAGGTAATTAGAGACCTCAACCCCCTCCAAGTTTTCAACCACCTTACCAGTAGGAGAAGAAGCCAAACCTTGAGGAGATGCTAATGAAATTCATCTCGATGTCAGAAACTCGCTTCCAAAATACCAAAATTGAGCTCAAAAATCACCAAGCGTCGATTTAAGGGCTCGAAAATCAAATTGGTCAACTTGCCAAGATAATTTCAGAACAACCACAAGGTAGCTTGCCGAGTAATACCAAAACTAACCCAAGGGAGCAACTTCATACAATTACTGTTCGAGATGAAGAATGATTAGTTAAAGATGAACCAGAACCAAGGCAAGAAGATATGGTAGGTAAAGGTAAGGTTGAGGTGAACCGCAATGAACGAAAACCGGTAGGTAAGGAGTATATACCTCGTGTGCTATATCCAAATGCAACAAAAAAAAACCACACAAATGAACAATTCGATAAATTTCTTAAACTTTTGAAAATGTTGCATATTAACTTACCGTTTATTGAAGCTCTTTCACAGATGCCCAACTCAGTTAAATTTTTAAAGGAGCTTTTAGCAAACAAATGGAAGTTAAATGATTCATCGCACGTGGAGCTAAACGCAGTCTGCTCAACTATCTTACAAAATAAACTACACAACAAGTTAAAAGATTCAGGGAGTTTTACCATTCCTTGTTTAATTGGTAGTTTAAATGTAAATAATGCACTAGCTGATTTAGGGGCTAGTATTAATGTTATGCCTCATAAGATGTTTAAACAACTAAGTCTTGGGAAACCCAAACAAACTAGGATGAGCATTCAATTTGCTGATAAAACCATTAGATTTCCTAGGGGTATTGTTGAAGACGTGCTTGTTAAAATTGATAGATTTATATTCCCAGTTGACTTTATTGTTCTAGACATGGATGAGGATAGTGACGCACCTTTAATTTTAGGACGACCCTTTTTAGCAACTGCTAGAACTATCATAGATGTTGGTACAGGTGAGTTAATACTTCATGTGAGTGATAACACGATTAAACTCCAAGCTCATGATTCTGTTAAGATATCTAGTGATCGAGATGATTATACAAGTTCTATTAATGTTAATAATCTTGTGGCTCAACATTCTTTATAGGAAACACCTCGAAAAAACGTGATAGAGCCATGGTCCAGTTTATATGACAAAAAGAGAACAAATCATGAAGAAAGAAGACTGTAAATCGATAAACTAGGTGAATGACGGACACACATTAAGGAGAAACCGAGAATACACGATGAACCAAAGCAATTCTATGGTGAGATTAAAAATGAGACAAATCAATTTAAGGTTAGAGACCAAGTACTTTTGGATAAAACAGACCCTCAAGTTGTCATCTCAAAGTCTAATGCAAACAGAGCAACTCCCTTCACGGTACTAAATGTCTTCCCATACGGTACAGTTGAGGTAACATATACTGAATTCAAAACTTTTAAGGTAAATAGCACTCGACTTAAACCTTATTTTAATAAAATTAATAACAGGAAAGAGGAGTTTTAACTCCTCGAACCATCGTGACTATGCGAATGAAAGGTAAGTTGAGCTTAGACTTTAAATAAGCGCTTCTCGAAAGGCAACCCGAGCACTAATACCACTAACTAGTTTATTTTTATCTATTTTTCATGTTTAAATGCAGGTTCTTGACCCACACGGCCTGGACACATGGGCGTGTCCCAGGCCATGTGTAACACCCCCTAACCCCACACCGTCGCCGGAACAGGGTCACGAGGTATTACCGGAACCATACACTAACTTACGAAATAAAAACGAGGCATAAATTTGAGTTTCAATCAAAACCCTCTATTTACCATCAAATAATTCTTAATATAGGCCTACGGGACCAAAAATAAGTTTAGAAATTGGTTCGGGATCAAACCGGGAACTTAAAAAATTTTCTTGGAAAACAGGGGCACATGGCCGTGTGGTTTGGGACATGCCCGTGTGGACAGCCCGTGTGGAATCACATGGCAGTGGGGCCAGGCCGTGGGCAGTTTTGACTTGCCACACACGGCCGTGTGACTAGCCCGTGGAAGAATCTGTTTCTCCCACACGGCCAGGGCACACACCCATGTGATTTGGCCGTGTGAAAACTGCATGTTTCATCATTTTTAAGCTATTTTTACCCACTAAACATACCAAATACATACCCAATTAATTGACTTATAAATGACAATAAAAAATCATTCAAATTAATTTCAAACTTAGCAAAAACTCATTCGTTCACTCATAAAACTTCTTAAGGTTTATAAACCATATTTACAATCAAAATATTTCACATTTACAAGTAACAAATACTAAACCTAGTACATGCCACATTACCAAAAGATAAGTACATCACCACAAATTTGAGCTGAGATCGGGATTGACTTGGATGCTTGACGAAACCTCAACTTTACCTAACCTGCGCACGGAAAACAACCGTACGCTGAGTATTGGAAATACTCAGTGGTATTATCATAATTCAAACTAAAGCAACAATCAAATAGCATACACGTACATGGATAATCACAAATCAAGTTATCATATTACAATACATCATTTCCCATATTGAATCCATATTCAATCAATATCACACATCTCATTTTAATAACTCAATCACATTTATTCGGAATTTATCACTTCACTTATTTTTCCCTATTAACTTGACTCGGACTTTGGCGGATACATGGATCCAACCAAACACACCATATTGGCACCCAGTGCCTCATCGGATAGTTTGAAGCAAAGTTGACACCCAGTGTCTCATCGGCCTAGCCGAAGTAAGGTGGTACCCAGTACCTCATCGAATCTATCCGAAGTAATATGACACTCCAAGTGTCTCATCGACTCGAGGTCGAAGTAACCCTGAACACTTCCAATCCTATGGCATGCCAACTATATCCACTAAGCCCGACTAGTTAATAGGGTATCGGAAACATATATCAATTTCAATCACTTTCTCTTATTTTCAATCAAATTCACATCATTTGCTCTTTGGCCACATTTTCTCACATAATTTTCAATTCAAGCATAACTTCCTTTCTCAATTGATCAAAATCATTTCCATCAACTCAATCACATTAATAACTCAATCTCATTTGCATACTAACATTGCTCAATTCAATCATATAATTCAATCTCACTTGCATATTTTTGCTCATCAAATAAATCTAATACACATTCAATCCAACATCAATATTTACCCCACATTCAATTTCCATACACAAATATTAAATAAATTAAACACATAATAATAATAAAAATAATTTAAATTATGATAATACAAACCGATATTTTCCCGAGCTACTCCTCGACCACTTTTTCTTTTCCCTTCGAATTCGATGGCTTAGTTTCCTTGTTCGTAGCATAATTATAATCAATTAACTATGCACATAATTCATACAAATTTCTAAGTTTCTATACAACTTTTCTCATAATACCGAATTTGTCCTAACTAACTTCACCTCATTTTCTTATTCAATTTCCATCAAAACTTTCATATAGCTATCAAATTTTCATCAATTTTTCATAATTTTGAATTTCTTTCAAATTAGTCCCTAAAACCCAAAACTTATACCCTATTTTACAATTAAGTCCTTAAATCAATTCTAATCAATAACTTTATCAAATTAATCCTCAATTTCATCATTTCCTCAACATGAACCCTACTCAAATACCTATCAACTTCCAATATCTTCACAAAAACTCAAAAGTACACAACTCTAAAGTCCCAAAAACATCAAAATTACAAAGAAATGGACTTAATTGACTTACCAAATTAATCCCCAAGCTTTAATCCTTCAATTTTCCCTTTTTCCTTCTTTCTTTCCTTCTTTCTTTCCTTTTCACGTTTTCTCTGTAACTTTTCTATTCTTTTTCTTTTGTTTTCTTTATTTTATTAACCTTTACTTCATTTACTAATTTTAATTACTAAAATATCTAATCAAAAACAAATAAAATTAATACATATGTATTACACACATACATACACATGTATCATCCATCACCATACATTTGTCTCTATCATAATTAATCAACAAAAATTATAATATCACATATTTAAAATTAATTATAACAAATAAATAAATAAATAAATATCATTTACTTAATAATTAAGCAGATACATATATAACATACATTTGTACCAATAAAATTAATACACATGTATTTTATCCATCATTCACACATGTCACTTTTATGGTCTAATTACTAATTTAATCCTTTAATATTTTTCTATTCTATAATTAAACTTTTGTATTCTATTCAATTTAGTCCTTTCTACTAATTATTTCTAATTAAACTAAATTCACTTTACCAAAATCTAATTCAACTTATAACTAATTTCAAAAATATTTTTAATAAATACATACGGACTTATTTTCCTAAGACGGAGGCCCTACGACTCGTTTTTCCGGTGCTCGTGAAATTTTGAGTCGTTACACCGTGTGCTCTAACAGGGGTTAAACAGTAAGTTACACAGCTTGGTGACATGGTCGTGTGACCCATACGGCCTAGACACACGAGCGTGTCCTTGGCGTGTGGAAACAGGGTTTAAATTTTCCCAAAACTCGACAGAGATACGGTCTATGATAAAACTACACGGTCGTGTGGACCACATGGCCTGGACATACGGGTGTGCCCTAGGCTGTATGAAACCTGGATGCTAAATTTTTTTATTTTAAAACAAGTTAGAGAGTTACATGAGTAAGGCACACGGCCGTGTACGACACACGGCCTAGCTATATAGGCATGAGAGAAACGAAGAAGATGCCACAGGATCGCGCAACACGACTGTGTGGACCACACGGCCCGAACACATGGGCGTGTCCGAGGCCCTGTGAAGAATGAGTTATTTTCTTTCTCGACGAACACGGGCTAAAAACGAGCCACACGGGCGTGTGACAGCCATGTAGCCCAACACAAGCCTCACACGACTGTGCCCCTTTTAACCCCAACCCTAGTATTTTATTTTTTATTTTTATTTTTGTTTCCTTAGAATTATTTTGTTCTTTTTTGTCTTTTAAAATATATCTATTTTTCAGTTGTTTCTAATCAAGTAATCCTTTAAATCTTCTTCACCAGTTGTGTTTATTTTCTTAATAGTTGCTCAGAATCATGCACATCCAAAACTCAGCTTTCTCTACAATTCTGCTTTTTACTAATTTGAGGATTTCACCCAAAATTCAGGGCAGTTTCACTTCTCTCCCTCCCATATGATATTCTACTTATATTGTCATTATCTATGTTTGTACATTGAGGACAATGTACATCTTAAGTGTGGGGAGGTTATTTGTATAATTATTAGAAAATTCCTAAATTATGTCTTGTTTTTAAGTAATTTTCTCATATTACTATTAGAATGAATATTTATTGATTTATGATTTTTATTGATATGTTTTGGATTAAGTCATAGGTAATTGTGCATTGATTGTTTAAACTTTAAGACATTAGAGAATCAAGCATGATAAGTTGATTTTCAAGAATTAAAAATTTCCAGGATGTTTCCCTAATTTGAGGTATTATCTTGAAGTGTGAAATTTACAGGATTGACATCAAAAGCCATAAATTTTTTGTGAGATTTTGAGCCTTTAGAGCATATATTTTTCTTGCTCACTTTTATTATTAGTTATGAGTGTGTCAATATTGATTTGTTATTCTAGAACTTATTTCAATTATACATGTTGAGACCACATCTTTGATTTGACATACTAAGATGATAAAGACACTTAGGTTTTAACCCACTTATTTTATGAAAAGCCTACCTTTATAATTAACCCTTAGTGAACCCCTTTTGAGCCTAAAAACACAATTCTTAATTTACCCTTAATATTAACCCATAACTCATTATTTTTTATTCATTGAGAATTTTTCCTATTTTATTAACTCTCTTTTTGTTGAGATTTGATTTGAATAGTTTCCTAACTATGTTCTTTTGTTCAGTTGGTAAATTATTTCATACTATCCATTAAAAAAAAGAAAGAAAAAAAAGGAAAAAAAAGATATACTTGTTTATTATATTACTTAATTCTATGATACTTGAGCTTGAACAATTTAATTTTGAGGAAAAGCTCATTTTTATTCGTAATTAGTTACCCATTGATATAATTATTCAGTATTAGTCTATTTTTCTAATTTGATAATTTTTCAATTCAATCTCGATTATAACCTTCTTTTTGGCCTTTATCCACATCCCTAACCAAAGCCCTATTACAACCCTCTAAAGACCTTTTGATTTGTGTATCATCTCGATTTATAGTAGTGGAGATTTTATTTTCATGCAAGCTGATAAACCGTAAAGGAAACATATTTTAAACTCATACTTAGCATATTTTTGGATGAATTATCTTTTAATTTGATGAATTTGATGCTCCTAATCCTTTGATTTCATGTTTTATACTTAGGTGAGCATAAGAAAGTGAAAAGAGCGAGAAACGGGCCAAAGACGGACAAAATAGGCCAAAATCAAAATTCAACACGGCCTGAGCACTTCCACACTGGTACACCACACGCCCGTGTGTAACACACGGGCAAGCCACACGCTTATGTGTCATGGCCATGTCGACCTAAAACCAAGTCAGTATTGCACACGGCCTGAGCACCATTACACGGGCTGATCACAAGCCCGTGTCCCTGTGGAGCCCTGTTTCAATTCTACTCGGAAAAGGCTAATTTTTAGGTATTTTGGGCATTCTAAAGTCTATTTAAACACCCTAGTAGAGGATTGGGACACAGAGTAGAAAGTAAGGAATTACTCGAAGAACGCCGATTGATTCATCTCGGAAGCAAGGATCTATATCAAGACTGAAGATCTCCCTTAAATTTCTCTCGAAGTTTTTGGGTTCTTTATGTTTTGTTGTTTTTCCTATTTTGAGATGTTTTCTTTTATAAATATAAACTAAACCCCCTAAATACCTGAGGGGGATGAAACCTAAGACGAATCTTGTTGTTAATATCTGAATTATATGATAAATATTTGATTTGTTCTTAATTGTGTGGTTAATTCTTGTGTTAATATTTCAGGATATTAATTCAAGTCAAATGTGCTTATTCAGTGGAGCAAAAGTCCCTATTTAAGAATAGATTCAACACAATTAAGCGGAGTTGATCGCAATCCTAGACATAGGACGATGAAAATCTGTCGGATTAGAGTCAAATCTAATGGGAAGTCCATAAATCGAGTTAATGCAACACTAGGGGTTTTAATTAGAAAGAATTTTTAATTAATCAACCTAGGGTTAGTTGTTTTTAGTCTTGAAAGATATATTAACATAAATTAGAGATTTCTACAAATCAAGTCAAGTGAATAAATCGTCTAGTTCAAAATCAAATAACAAGTGAAGTCTAGGTGGATTCTTCATTGGGTATTGTCTTAATCAATCAGTTTTCCAAAAGTATTTTCCCCAACTTACTCTCTGTCGCGTCTTAGTTTAGTTAATTTTTAATTTAAACAAATCCCCAATTATTTCTAGGCTAGATAATAAAGAGAAAGTTAATACTAGTACTTTTAGTTCCTGTAGGTTCGACATCTCGGTCTTGCCATCAGCTATACTACTGTTCGATATGTGCGCTTGCCTTTATCGTGATAATAGTTTAGTTTTACAGGTTCGACCATCATAAATATCACTATCACAAGCCTATGGTAATGACTTTTCATTATTGACTAATGAGTGCTTATTTCTTAACCTTAATACTTTGAGTGATTTGAGTGAATCTTTAGTGAGGATGTCAACTCTTGTCGATTTTGAGCCAAATGTAATTACTTAGATAAAGGGAAATACTTATGTTTTCGTGCTTTAAAAATGTTCAACTTAGATTGTTTGAATCTTTACTGTTCTTTTAGTTGAATTATCAATGTATGAGAATTTGTGAATCATGACAAAACATTATTGATGAGAATTATGAGTTGAGAAAATTAATTTTAATTGTGAGTTGAGGATTTTGCTTGAGGACAAGCAAATGCTTAAGTGTGGGGATATTTGATAAACTGTAAAAGTAACATATTTTAATCACATTCTTAATGCGTTTATGAGTGATTAATTATATAAATTAGTGAATTTGATGCTCCTAATCCATTAAATTCATGTTTCTATACTTAGGAGAGCATTTAGGAGCAAAAGGAGCGAAAAAGGGGCCAAAATCAGAGTTTTCAAGATCCACACGGCCTAGGCATTTTCCACACAAGCTGGGCACATGTCCCTGTGATCCACACAGGCAGGCCACACGCCCATGTGCCAGCTTGTGCCGATATCGCTCCCTGTTTCCTAAACACACGAGAAAAGCCAATTTTTAGGGTTTCTGAGCATTCAAAAGTCTATAAATACATACTAGAAGAAGACCTAAAAGAACACGCAGAGTAGAACGAAAGAATTACTCGAAGAACGCCATTGGAATCGTCTTAGAAGCGGATTTACTACAAGATTGAATATCTCCATTCAAATTTCTCTCGAAGTTTATTTGAGTTTTTTATGTCTTGTTTTTTTCTAATTTTATGATGATGTTATTCCAAATTATGAACTAACCTCCCTAAATACCTAGGGAGGATTAAACCTACTATGGATCTTATTATTTAATTATTTGAATTACATGATAAATACTTATTCTTGTTCTTCATTATGTGTTCTTAATTCTTGCTTTTAAATTTTCAGGATATTAATTCAAGTTTGATGTGCTTGTTCAGTGAAGCAAAAGTCCCTGTTTAAGGGTAGATCTAGCATAATTAAGCGGAGTTGATTGCAACCCTAGAAATAGGATGACATAAATCTGCCGGATTAAAGTCAAATCTAATAAGGGAATCATAAATCGAGCTAATGCGACGATAGGGGTTTTAATTAGAAAGAGATTTCAATTAATCAACCTAGATCAGTTGTTCTTAGTCTCGAAAGAGATATTAACATAATTTAGGGATTTTTACGGATCAAGACAAGTACTTATCAATAATTCGATAATTCCCTTCAGTCTATAGGCTAAATAATAGAAAGATAGTTATTACTAGTACTTTTAGTCCTTGTGAATACAATATTTCGAACTCACCATAACTATACTATCAATCAATAAGTGCGTTTGTCTTTATCAAAATCATAGTTAGTTAATAATTCCATCAATATGACTCAAAATCAAACCACACTTAAAAAATAAATATCTTTAATTATCAAGCGAACACGAGATTAAACACCCCTTTAATTTAAAAAGCCCTAATAGTATTCCCCTCCAAAATTATAATGTACGGAAAAGAATAAAACAGATCATTGAACCCAAAAACAGTATAAAATTTCCCGTGAAATGCACATTAATCAATGCCGATTGCCGACACATTAATCAGATAGAGATAAAATATAGTGCCAAAAAAAAAAGAAGAAAACAACAGTACATAATTTTAATAAATTATAGTATGAATTAGCCGTAGATATATATTATCAAATTATTTTTGAGAATATATTTTGGGGGAATGGGTCTATGAGACCGTAAGAAAATAAAGATTGCGGCTTCGTTGTTCCTTCTTGCAAAAAAGTAGGCCCTAAATTCTCGACATGCAGCTTGCTTTGTTTGTCAGGTAAGAAAAAATCTTGGCTGTTTTCTTTAAGAAATGTAAAGCCCCAAAAATGGTTCCATGTAACTAACGAAAATGACCATCTTAACTTATCCTCCCCACTTCCATTAAACATTTTATTTAATATGCCTCTCTGTTTGTATTTATAGCTCACTTTTCTCAGTAAAGTTTTTATTACTATCCCTTTTTTTATATATATTTACATTTTGGCTCCTGTGGATGGGAAACCCTGTTAGGAAGTTCTTAACTTGCCCATTCGTAGAAGAACACTAAAGGGTTTCAAGATCTAAACTTTTGCTTTTCAATTGAATCCAAAGATTGGGTTTTCAGCTTTGGTAAATGGGTTTTTGTTTTTGGGTTTGTTTTGGGTATAGCTTGCTTTTTGTAAGTTTACAAGCTGTTGCTGCAGCTGAAGGGGATGCAATTGTTGAAGATACTGTTTATATAGATGGGAAAGCTCCCATTGGTACCATAGATGATGATTTCGTTTGTGCTACATTGGATTGGTGGCCTCCTGAGAAATGTGATTATGGAACATGCAGTTGGGGTCGTGCTGGACTCCTCAATCTAGTAAGCCTTTTCTTTTTCAGTTTCATTTGCTCTTTTGAACACTTCACCTAGTTTTGTACAGAAAATATGATCTCATTTTGTAGAGAATCAAGGATTTCTGCTAAAGAAGAATCTGCATTTTCTATTTTTATTATATATGAATTTCAATTATGAATTGAAGCACTTTATCTCTTGATGGCTTTCATGCTTAGTAAAGGTATTCCTGTTCAATTTTAGAAAAAAGTCTATTTCCCAGTTTATAATGCTTGCTGAGATGTGTTTCACTTTCATCCATCTTTTCCTATTGCAGGATCTTAACAATAATATATTCTTAAATGCCGTGAAAGGTAAGTTATTCTTTTCATTCGGATAGATATTGTAAATAACAAATATATATGTATATATTTTTAATTATTTATTAGTCCCTATATTTTTCAGCTTTTTCACCATTGAAGATTAGATTGGGAGGCTCATTGCAAGATAAGGTCATATATGGTACAGATGACAATCGGGAACCCTGTACTTCATTTGTTCAAGACCCTTCTGAGATGTTTGGTTTTACTAAAGGATGTTTACCCATGAAAAGATGGGATGAACTTAATGCCTTCTTTGCAAAAGCAGGGTAAATCAAATAATTACGTCCTTTTTTGTTCTTGTATTCCTTGTATGAATATTTTGACCATTAGCTTGACTCAAGTTTCATAATTCAGAGCTAAGATTATTGTTGGACTAAACGCTCTTGCTGGAAAATCTATAAAGCCTGGTGGTTCAGCTGTAGGAGCTTGGAACTACACCAATGCAGAATCTTTTATACTTTACACCGTTGAAAAGAACTATAAAATCCATGGTTGGGAGCTAGGTAAATGATAAGCTTCTTTTTCTTTATAAGATATTTGCAATTCTTGTTAGTTGATAGATGAGATGGAAGACGATTGATGATAGATTGTAATAACTTATATTTGATATCTTTTGCATGTAGGAAACGAATTGTCCGGGAATGGGGTTGGAACTAGGATCGCAGTTAATCAGTATGCAGCTGATACAGCAGCTCTACAAAGAGTAGTGCAAAAGATATACAAGGATGTTGATATGAAACCCTTGATCATAGCACCCGGGGGGTTCTACGAGTCAAAATGGTTCAAAGAATTCATTGATAAAACAACCACATCCTTAGATGTGGTCACTCACCACATATACAATCTTGGACCAGGTATAATGTACTTCAGCTTGTATAATCTTCTGGGAGCTTTAAGATTTGAAAGAAGGTTCTAACTTGACAATCGTATCCTTTTGTCATAGGAGTTGATACCCACCTTATTGAAAAGATTCTTAACCCTTCTGTTCTTGATGGCATCTCTGGAACATTCAGCGGCCTTCATAATGTCATCAAGAGTTCTGCAACTAAAGCAATTGCCTGGGTGGGAGAGGCAGGAGGAGCTTACAATAGTGGCCGTAATCTTGTTACAAATGCATTTGTGTTCAGTTTCTGGTAAAGTGACAAGAACTGGCTATCAAGCAACTTAGGCCTTATGCTGTGATTGATTTGTAAATGATATTACCTTGGACATGAAATACAGGTACTTAGATCAGCTCGGCATGGCATCAAAGTATGATACAAAAACATACTGCAGACAATCACTGATTGGTGGAAATTATGGTTTACTAGACACCTCCACATTTGTACCAAATCCAGACTACTATAGGTAATGGCTTTGTGAAATTCTTTCATTATGAGACTTACATAACTAGAATTCATTACTACAGTAAAGGAAAATTTTTCTTTCAGCCCTATCACTGCAACCATTTATTTCCAAATACTTCAAAATAAGCTTTTGATTATTTGTGTAAGAGAAAGAGGGAAATGCAAAACCATAAAGACGGTCATCATAGTAATCAGTGACAATAAATTTCCCTGAAACAGATTGCTACACTATTTAGACTTCTTTTTTGCCTCAAACAACATGATCAGCCTATCATTTATTCCATTTCACTTCAAAATCTGAGGGTGAGCATAAGTTATTCAAGATTTTGTCTTAGTGGAAAATTTACAGTATGTTATCGAATCCCCCATATGCATGATACTCTGCTTTCTCCACTGCAGTGCTCTTCTTTGGCACCGATTAATGGGAAGAAATGTCCTGTCTACAAGCTTTGATGGGACCAAAAAGATACGCTCTTACACTCACTGTGCAAAACAATCAGTAAGTCTCATACCACAATTATGCAGCAGGTTATCTTCCCTTTCTTGGTATTTGACCAATGTTTCCTATTTTGCAGGAAGGCATCGTGGTACTATTTATCAACCTTGACAAAAGAACTACTGTCAAAACTAAACTTGCATTCAATAGTACAATGACCTTGCGACACAATCATGAGTCTCGGACTTTGCGCATTCAGCGCATGTCTTCTAAAAAAATGATTATCGAGCTGCCTCAAATGGTTGATGCTGAAATCAGAAGAGAGGAATACCATCTAACAGCAAAAGATGGAAACTTACAAAGCCGAACCATGCTACTGAATGGAAACATTTTAAGTGTGGATTCATCTGGGAATATACCTCCTCTGGAGCCTTTATATGTAAACTCAGCAAAGCCAATAACGGTCGAACCTTTATCAATTGTGTTCATTCACCTGTCGGATGTTATTCTCCCTGCTTGCAAGGTATAACTCTAAAGGGAACCAAAACCGGTTCCTTATTGCTAATCAAATAAGAACACATTGCAAATTTACCATTTTTATCCATAGTGGCAACATACTTTTTCCATAAGCACACTTATTTCCTTTCTTCATCCATATGTGTGTGAATGTAAGTATCTATAATTAAGTCAATCTCTTGTACAACAAACTTGTCATTAGCCATATAAAAGGCTGTGGGAAAACAAAACCACACATATTGGTCCATCTGTTAGCAAATGCCAACCAGACGATTCATGAGGGAACAGAAGCTTTTGGTGAGTTAAATGGAAGCATTTATGTTAGCGAGAGGCCAGGAGGGAAGTGGTTTGGTTTGTGGCTTGGGATTTGCTTTAGAAGAACAACACAAACCGTTTACCGGAGGACATAATTAATAATCAGAGAGAAAATAAGCCAATGAAGTCAACAGAAACCATTCTCCTACATACGAAAGGACATACGCAAAAGCTTTTTTGCAAGCATTTTCCTCAGAGACCTTCCCCCCATTCTCCTGCTTCTCTATCCATTATTTTCTTTGCCATCTTTCTTTCTCTTGCAGATGAAGCTATTATATTAATTATTTGATATATAGTATAATTCATAAGTAGATTGAAAATGCAATAAGTGTTTCATTTTTAATATATTTATTTTTTACTTACTTATAAGATACATTTTGTATTCTCAAGTTGTTTGTAAAGTCTAGAAACTACACAGGTAGTGTATGGGATAAATTTCGTTTAGGCTTCGAGGAGAGAAAAAAGAGAGTAGGTAAAGAGAAGTGAAAAAAGTTGGAAGAAATAGGTTATAAATGCAAAAAGTAAAGGAAAAAATGAGTTAATTTAAATTAGAATCTTAAAAATGTTATGAATGTTATTTAATGATGTTCAACCTTTCATATTTCATCTCCCTTAAACTTTCACCTTTCTTCTTCTTTAAACCTTTCATCTACTTGCAACCTCTTTTTTTTATTTATGAGTTAGAATATGAAAAATCTTATCTCTCAATGGAGTATACTACTTGTAAATATGATGAAAAAGTATAGAATGCAATAGAAATCATCATATTCTCATATCCATATTTTATCTATTATTTTTTGTTTATAATGCATTATCAACACGAGCGCTTACATTAGTCCAAGAGTCTTGCGTTTTTCGTTAGTTTGGATCAAGGTATGTAATACATTTTTATCAAGATGTCCATTATAATAAAATTACTTATGTTTATAATTTGTGCATTTTTTTAAGTGTTCCACTAATCTCGTAATTTGTTAAAAACTTCTAACATAGTCAAATTACTTGTAATTTATTTTATGACTAAATTGTTGTAATTATTTGGATTTTTTTCTGTTATGTTATTCTTGAAAGTTTTGTTAAGGGATTACTAGTGTTTGCTTGAATGTTTGTTAATGAACTACTTATATTTATATTAAATTTATATTGTAGCGATATCATCAATATCGAACCTTGCAAAATTTGAATTTGTGACTCTTGATATTACTAGAAAGAACTATTTATATAGGATGTTAGATACTGAAATACGTTTAGATGCAAAAGACCTTAGTGAAGATATTAATGAAGGAAATAAAGCATCTAGTCAAGATAAGGCCAAAGCTATGATAATTTTTTTGCCATCACCTCCATGAAGGACTAAAGATTGAATATTTGACTGTTAAAGATCCACTTGTCCTTTGAAATAGTTTAAAAAAAAGATATGATCGTCAAAAAATCATAATATTTACTAAAGCTCGCTATGATTGGCTGCATTTGAGATTACAAAATTTTAAATCTGTGAGTGAATATAACTCGACTGTGTTTAGAATCACTTCCCAATTGAAATTATGTGGAGAGAACGTAACTGATGAGGATATGTTAGAAAAAGCATACTCCACATTTCATGCAAATAATGTTGTCCTTCAGAAAAAATATCATGAAAAAAGGTTTAAGAAATATTCTAAATCAATATCTTGTCTACTTGAGGGTGAGCAAAATAATGAACTGTTAATGAAGAATCATGAGTCACGTTCAACTGGCTCTACTCCATTCTCTGAAGCGAATGTGATATCATATAACGGAAAGGATAAAGGCCACACTTGTAGTCGCGGTCGAGAACATGATCATGGTTGTGGTCGTGGTCGAGGACGTGGACATGAACAAGGTGATCATTTTAGGAATACCCACCAGAAGTGGGATCATAAGGATGGAAAGAATGATAAAAATACAACTGAGAAAGTAAAAAGCTTGTGTTATCGTTGTGGAGGTAAAAACCATTGGCCCCGTACCTGTTGTACACCAAAGCATCTTGTAGAACAATAAATGGAAGAAAATAGAGACAAATTTTATTTGTGAGAATGGCAAAGATGATTATGACATCATTGGTACAACTCATTTGGAAGCTACTGATTTCTTTACCACCCCTGAAGGAAATAATTGAGCTTTTAATTTTATTATTATAGTTTTAAAGAATAAATTTTATGTAAGTTTCTTATGTTTTTAACATGGTTATTATATTATTTTTTAAACTATTTATGAAAATTTTATATATTTTGAAAATTTATGTGCGATTTATTTATTTTCTTTGAAAAATATGAATACCTCTCAAATTCAATTAGCGACAAATGGTGAAGACTTATGCTTAGCAAACAGTGCAACTATTCATACTATACTTAAGAATAAGAAATATTTTTCTTATTTAACAATGTAAAATCTAGTGTGAGTACTATATTTGGTAGTACCAAAATCATATTAAGACTACGGTATATTGTTGCTTAGAGGAACTACATTTCAAATTAATGATGCGTTATACTCTCCTAAGTCTCAAAGAAATTTGTTGAGTTTTAAAGATATTCGCCATAATGGACATCATTTGAGACAATAAGTGAATGGAATGATGAATATCTTCAAATTATGAGTATAATTCAAGAAAATAAAATTATTTTGGAGAAATTGTTCGTACTCTCCTCTGATTTGTACTACACGAGAATTAGTACAATTAAAGCACATGCTATAATAAATCAGAAGTTTATTGATGACTTTATTATTTGGCATGACAGGTTAGGCCATCCCGATTGAATTATGATGCAAAAAATTATTGACAATTCATATGGACATTCATTGAAGAGCCGACATATTCTTCAAACTAATAATTTTTCATGTGATGCTTGCTGTCAAGGCAAATTAATCATTCGGCCATCACCAGCCAAGATAAATTATGAATCTATCACTTTTCTAGAACGGATACAAGAAGATATATGTGGACCAATACACCCTCTGTGTGGACCATTTAGATATTTTATGATTTTACTCGATGCTTTGACTAAATGGTTACATGTATCCTTGTTACCAACTCGAAACATGGCATTTGCTCGGTTACTTGCTCAGTTGATCAAATTATGAGTACATTTTCTAGATTTCCTGATCAAGACAATTCGTCTTGACAATGCTGGTGAATTTATTTCCCAAACTTTTAATGATTTTTGTATGTCTATTGGGATAAGTGTTGAACATTCTGTAGCACATGTTCATACAAAAAACGGTCTTGTTGAATCATTAATCAAACATCTTCAATTGATTGCAAGACCATTACTTATGAAGTCAAAACTTTAAATTTCTGCTTGGGGCATGCCATACTACATGCAGCATCACTAATTTGAGTCAAATTAACAAGTTATCATAAGTTCTCTCTGTTACAAATAGTTTTTGGTTAAGAACCAAATATTTCTCATTTGAGAACTTTTGGATGTATTATATATGTTTCGATTACTCCACCACAACACTCTAAGATGGGTCCTCAAAGGAGGTTAGGAGTATATGTTTAATCCTTTTAAATAAATGTGTTGTGTGTCTGGCTATTGGCCATGGGACTTCCAATTCGTCCAAGGAGTTGCAAAACAATTTTTTGGACTCCCACAGTAAGAGAAGCTGAAAAACTCGAGGCTAACGAGGTGGAGGGTTATGGCCATGATCTGATAGTCTTAGAAAGACAAATTCTTGACTGGAACACTCGCTTATTTCTTAGGCTATGTCCTAAAAATCAAAGAAACCTCAATCTCTGGCCTGAAAACCCACATAATTTCAGGTATAACAACTTACACTTAAAAGCACAAAAGGAATTTTGGGGCCAAAATTTGTGGATTTGTGATGTAGCTGCTGTCTAATAGTTTGTGATTTATGATGATTTCTGTTTTCTTGAACAACTGTGTAATATGAGTTGAATACTTGCAGAGATATCTTGCCTGCATACTTCCCCAAGGTAAAGCAAATGATGGATCTTCTCTTTAAGGCCATGGCCAAATCACTTGACTTAGAAAAGAATAGTTTCTCGGGTCAGTTTGGAGACAACCCTGTAATGCAAGTGAGGTTCAACTTCTATCCACATTCGGATAGATCAGGTGTGACAGTCTTATTACAAGACGAAGAAGTGGAAGGCCTTCAAATTGTCAAAGATGGGGCATGGATCACAGTTCCTCTCATTCCTCGTGCTCTTGTTGTCAACCTTGGTGACCAAATGCAGGTATTAACTTTTAACATTAAGCACTGAAATCTTGAATCTGTATAATACAGCAGTGAGCTGCAAAAGAAAATGAAGTATGGAATTAGTTGAATATGTTGTGAATGGATGCAGATAATGAGTAACAGGATATTCAAGGGTCCTGTGCACAAGGCGGTGACTAACACAGACAAGCGGAGGATATCTGTGGCAATGTCTAATGAAGCAGATGTAGATAAGGACATTGGACCTGTGGAAGCCTTGATAGATGATTAGAGGCCAAGGTTATACAGGAATGTGAAATATTATGCTTCTTTTAACTACGAGTGCTTTCAGAAGGGCAAAGTAGCACTTGAGGAAGTAAAATTTCATGCATAGAATGTGGGTTCAAGGATTAAAGGCTATTTTTAGATTTTGATGCATGCCTTTTGAAGCATCAAGTTTAATCATATATACTATATATAATATGCTTTTGACTAATGCTTTTATCAAAGTAAATTGGATACCAACTATATTAACAAATTCAAAAAATAAATAAAACAAAATTACTATAGAATGTAAAAGTGAGGTATACATATCTTTAAAATCATGCACCTATACATACATTACATGTTTTTAACGTTTAATTTTTATTTATTTTCACCTTTTTTTTAACTTGAAGAATAATGATATCAACTAAGAATTAATTTTTTTAAAAACTTCAATTTTCATGAACATGCAAATGTTATTTAACATGAAAATATTTTTAAAATTTGCAGTTACTCAATTTATAAAACTATTCAAGTTTACATTTTAACTTCTTTTTCCTATTTTTGATTGATTGAATTATTTTTATTTTCTCCTACATTGTTTAACAATACCATTATTACTCAGATTTCTTATATTGGAGTATAATTGATACTGGTGTTCAGGTTTGAGCTTTGACTATTAAGAAATAAATAATACTGATAAAAAGAATAAAGTATAAAAATTATAGTTCTCAAATATTCATAAAATACTATAAATCATATATTAAATATAAAGTAATTTCAGATAAAACTAATGAATTGAAAAAATCAGCAAAAAATATGTATAAGCATGAGGTGCATACGCCAGCAATAGTTGGTTCATCATATCTCATCTAGGCTTGAATGCTAAACAACAGAAGTTACCTTCGACACGGCTGAAGGGTAACGTTTAAGTGAATATTACCCTGAAGTTACAACTTACAAGATTAGAAACGCTCCAATGAGAATGGTTTTAAACAGGGTCCTATTGTATGCCTAAAGAATGCTAATGACCAACAGTAAGAGACATACAGAAAAAGATTCAGACGGGTCTGTGATGAGAAACATCCATTGTGCAAGTAGCTTGAGTAGAAAAATCATACTGGAGACTAAACTACTAGCAATAACTCAGTAGCATCAGTGGATTCTCTCTTATATATGATAATCACCACAATGAAATGTGGAATATTATCTGGCACAGCTCCTACACTCAACAAAATGGAGTGGCAATGCTACAGAAATATAAGAGATAAAACAATGGCCACCTCCTTTCCAAAAAATAATAGAAAATAAAAACAAACTGCTACCTCCGACAAAGGGATAACTCAGGATCTGGTAAACAACTACAGTCAAGACAAAATTTTGATTGAAGCATCATATTCCAGGGGCCCTACTTCACTTGAAATCAGATCACCTACATTTCTTTCATTCTTATGATTGATCACCAATGCCAACTTCTGACAATTCTTCCTGTCCTAATGTTCTGTATCTCAGTGCTCATATTTATTTTCTAGTCTACAACAATTTCGTTATTATTCAGAAACAGACCCCCTTGTAGGCATCATTTGCTTCCCACAGTACACTAGAAATAAATCTATAAATAAATAAAAAGAAACTTCACTTTTGCAGCAACGATGACATGCATGGGATTCGTACACCATTAACAAGTCCTTCACCTGCTGATTCCAGTGAGCAGTAACGGACCCGATCACCATAATGTAGAAATAACATCAAGTGAAATCCTTCGCAAGTAAAAAAAAAATGTCAAATCAATACCAGAATGATAGAATGATAATTATCTAGTTAACAAATTTATAAAAACATACATAAATAGACACATACGTATACAATGTATCCATCAAAATTATACTAATAAAAAGGGGAAACAGGAAGAGATACAGCAACATAGAGTACAGTGAGATAACCTACAATAAGATAAATTTACAAACTTAAACAGTTGCCAGGGGCAATACTTCCATTCCCTCAAGCAAGCAAGACTTTTGAGGATCAACACTAAAGCCTTGATTTTAAGAAATTTTAAAAAGCCTTTTGATCTTTTGATCTTTTGGGAGTCAAATAGATATTAAAATGGCCAAAAAGTATTAGTACAAACTACAGCAAGATAAAGATTAACAATATAACTTACGGATAAAAACAAAAACATAGAGCTAGCTGATTTTAACACTCTCTGAAGAAGATGAAAGTGCTGCACCATTTTTCCTAACTGATTTCTCCTGCAATACCTCAAGCTTCTCTGAATCTCCAAACAGTTCCTTCCGAAGAACACCATGCAATCTACCAAAGAGCTGCTTCTTCAATGACTCAAATGCAAAATCCATTCTCTCAAGCTGTTCCATAGCATTTACATTGTACATGAAAAGCCCATAATAAAGCTCAAAGCTATCTCCTGCTGTATTCTCCACCAACTTCAACAGAGTCTCGTAACCTTTTGTGTTAATTGGTGTAGACTCCAACTGCAGCTTCTCCAAAACCCTGCCCATCGTATGGGTAATAAACTGCGAACCTGCCGCATGCCAATCATGTTCTGCACATGTCATCTCCACCATTCGGCATCCTTCTCTTGCAAAAATATCAAGGAAACTATTACATCGAGCTACCCGTCTTTCATCATTTCCAATCCTCACCTTATCAAAAACAAAAGGAAGCTTGTTCCATCCATTTTTACCACTTTCAGGTCCAAACATGGGATGTGTGCATAGAATATCAAACTCTGGCGGTAAATGTTGAAGAAACAAATTCCTTGGAAACTCCTTCACTGATAGTACATCAACAAACAGAGTACTTCTCTTCAATCTCTGAAAAGGCATTGACTTGAGAACTTTTTCAGTCGAAAGAATCGAGGTACACAAGAGAATAACTTCAGGATGCTCTTCACAGAGGTCATTAGCATCAGAGAAGAAAGAAACCCCCAATTTCTGAGCTGCATCTCGATAATCAGTTCTAGAATAGGCTAAAACAGAGTGGCCCTGACGAGCCAGAGTCTTCGCAAGGAACTGGCCAAAGTTTCCAAATCCAACAATCGCAACCTTGAGCTTTGAACTGTCATCAACACTTTCCGATAACTTTCCTTTGAATTCATAAGGTACAGTAACATCTTGAGATCTGAAAGTTCCAGTAAAAGACAGTAACTATATTATACAATTTGCATCACAATAATCCCAACTTACCCTCTCCCAAGCACTTTTAAAGGTCTATTAATCCTAGATCTATTATAAACTTCACAAATTATTATGCATTAAATACGAAATTAACCATGTCAAGGAAGAAACAGGATACTGAAATCCTTCATTCCTAGCAATTCAGTCCATGATCTTAATATTAAATGACTATCAAAACAAAAGCATTAACCATAAACAGCCTGTACAACCAAGAAAAATTCTAAATTCTCTGTGATCTTCCTTATTCACCTTCAATTGATATAGAAAGTCTTCAGTCTATAAGCTAAAAGAATAGTTACTATATATGCCATGCATGTTGAATTGAACAAAAAATTAAAGAAACAAACGTGAAATTCAAGAAATACCTCAAAGCATTTGAGCTGAAAGTCGATGCAGCATCATTTTGGTAACTACTATCATGCACACTCTTTACCTTCTCTCCATTCTCAAACAACTGTTTCCTCACAACGTGATGCAGCCTACCAAAAAGTTCATTCCTCAAAGCATCAAAGGCCAAATCTAACCTCTCCACCATCTCCAAAGCACTCTTATTATACAGAAACAACCCGTAATACAAATCAAAGCTATCCCCACAAGTATTCTCAACCAAATCCAACAAAGTCTCATAACCCTTTGTATTAATCGGCGTTGACTCCAACCCCAACATGTCTAACACTCTTCCAACCGTGTGTGTCATAAACTGTGACCCCGCCGCAAGCTTGTCGTGCTCCTGGCAGCTCATTTCCACCATTTTACACCCTTCACTTTGAAAAATTCCAAGGAATTGTTCACATCTTTGAACCCTGGAGGATTCGTTTCCGATTCTAACCTTTTCGTAAACAAAGAAGAGGTCTTTCCAGCTTTGCTTGGCGCTTTGTGGTCCGAACATGGGATGCGAACAAATGATGTCGAAATCAGGGGGCAAGGCATCGAGGAGTAGATTCCTGGCGAACTCTTTGACGGATAAAACATCGACAAACAACGTGGAGCGTTTAAGTCTTTGTAAAGGAAGGGTTTTCAAAATTTGTTCGGTTGAGATAATTGAAGTACAAAGGAGTATAACTTCTGGGTGTTGCTCACATAAGTCGTGGGGGTTTAAGAAGAAGGAAACTCCCAGTTTTTTGGCTACGTGGGAATAATCGGATCTCGAGTGGGCTAAAACTATGTTGCCTTGAGAAACAAGAGTTTTAGCAAGGAACTGGCCGTAGTTACCGAAGCCAATGATGGCAATCTTGAGGGTGGAAATGGGTGGTGCACGGACTGGGTGGGATTGGGATGTGGGATTGGTGTAGGAGCATTTGACATGGAGTCGTTTAACGGAATGGACAAGTACGGGTTTTGTTATTGAAGGTGATGTTGGAAGGAAAGAAAGGTGTTGGAGGAAAGGTGGAGAGGAAGAGGAAAGAAAAGAAAGAGAGGGCTTGGAAAGGGACGGATGGAGACAAGGATGAGTAATCATGACTTGTTTAGCAGAAAGGAAATCTCTGCTTATGCACCTAAATTGGCAATCGGCAGCAACCGGCGAAAGAGGGCTGACCCTGAGACCCTTTCGACTATGGGTGTGTCCAAAATCGGCAATGAAATTAAGATTTCAAGGGGTACTGTTTTAGCGGCCCTAGAGAAAGAGGGAGCGGCTGCAGTACCATTGTTTTTCAAAAGCTAATGATTTTAATCGTTCAACTCCACAAAATTACAAAATTATTATTAAATCATTCAAAAATTTTCATTTAGTTCATTTTCTCTTTTACCATTCATATATGCAAATTAAACATTATTAATTTAAGATTTTATAAATTATAAAAACACCTAACTAATATTTTTTTAATTTTAGAGGGCTCGGCTCTGCCAGCCCCCTGCTCTGCCCTTGCTACTAAGTGAGTATTTCTCTTATTTCAAAATGTCACATCAATCAATTTAAAAAAAATAACTGTGTTAATAATTGAACCAAAATTTTAAAATTTAAAAAATAGAGGGATTAAATTCTTAAAAATAAAAAATAAACTAAATTCTAAATTTACAAAGAATACAAGAACTAATAGCATATTTTAACCAAAGGAAAAATAAATAAGCATATAATTAAAAAATTTATAACTAATTTGGCTACTAATGTAATAACACGAAAAAAATAATTAATACATATATTACAATAGTTAAACATGAAATAAAGAATAATTACTACAAATTTAAACGAAGAAATTAAAAATAAATCACGAGAAAATTTTAATTATTTTATTATTAACTCATAAGAATTTTGATATTTTAAGTTGGACAAACTATCTAAATAAATTTTATTTGTAAGTTGTGTTTAAAGTTAACCTAATCTATATAAGATATATTTTAAATTTTAAAGAAATTATTTTTCACCATAATTATTTAAAGGTGGATTGTGATTAAGAAAAATTGAACCACAACATGTGAACTCCACCGATTTTGACTTTGTCTCACGTGCCATTTGGATGTCCCCACAGAAACAACAAGGATTATTTCTTCAATTATTTTTATTTAAAAAAAGTTATATAAGTTCGGTAGAATGTAGAAAGGTCTAGCAAGTAAAACAGCACTTTTCCCACTGGATTCAAAATGACGGCTTCATTTGTCAAAGAAATACATACATCCAAATGTTGAGTTTTGCCTGCAATTTATAACATGAATTTCAGAGCAATTGAAACAAAACTCCTTCTTCCATGGAACAAAAGAAATTGATCATTATCATAGTCATCATCATCATTGATTTCATTGTCAACCCTTTACAAGGGAAAATTTTCACTATAGATTCAACCTTTAAGAGGATATGTCAAAATGTGCTACACACTAAAACTATACTTATAAAAAAAAAAAAAAAGAGAGAGATTTGGAAGAGAACCGGCAGAGACTGGAACCGTTTTTGTGTTCTTTTACTTAAAATATCTTGAAAAGCAGTCCACCGTGTGTGGCGAAGAAGGGTGCAAAGACAAGTGATTCAACAGCCATTAGCTTGATGAGGATGTTCAGTGATGGTCCGGATGTATCCTTTAGAGGGTCCCCAATGGTGTCACCGATAACAGCTGCCTTATGCGGTTCTGATCCTTTGGGACCAAGAGTTCTTGCATGTTCTGAAGCACCGGCCTGCATTCCACAACAAAGTCTACACCATAAATATAATAGAACCATTAACTTCAAAACATCAAAATTACAGTCAGTCCAATCACGGATACCTCGATATACTTCTTAGCATTATCCCAAGCACCCCCCGTGTTCGATGCAGAGATAGCAATCTACAAATATTACCAAGACAGAAACAAGTTAAAAATGATCCTTTTGTAGGAGAATCACAAGGTTGTGGTGACCCGATATTAAGACTTGTTAACATTACCTGAACGCCAGAGACGAGGGATCCAGCGAGGACACCAGAGAGAGTTTCCACACCAAAAAAGATCCCAACAATAAGGGGTGTGAGCATAACTAGCGCACCAGGTGGGATCATTTCTTTGATGGAAGCATCAGTAGAGATCTTAACACAGGTAGCATAGTCTGGCTTAGCAGTGCCCTCCATGAGACCTGGGATCGTGTTAAATTGCCGACGCACTTCCTCAACCATCTTCAAAGCAGCACTTCCCACACTCTTCATGGTCATAGCAGAGAACCAGTAAGGAAGCATTGCCCCGACAAGCAACCCAATAAAAACTTTAGGGGTCAATACATCAACTGTTGAAATAGCAGCACGGCTCACAAAGGCACCAAAGAGGGCAAGGGACACAAGGGCTGCTGAACCAATGGCAAAACCCTGAAAAGAAATTAGGAGTGTACAAATGAATACCCATTATCGCCGTAATGCAAAAATATAGATCACATTTTCTTCAAGCAAGCAAGCACATAAATGCTACATGAAGCAAAAATAAGTGCAACTACGTTCCAAGCCTTAGTACAGCAATTAGTTCTCAACTGACAAACTAAAGAAGAAAACAAAGATGCTCAAGCAGTAACAGTTTCAAGGGCAAATATTTTAGTAAGTAATCAAAATATAGAATAAATGTTAAAGTTCAATTTACACTAAAGCAAAAAAACAGGACTTGGAAAAGCAAACACAAGCTGGCTTCAAGGGACAAATGCAACATTTTTGCAAAGACATCAATGCCAACCAAAACATTAAAACCTGCATTAGAACTTGTTATGCCAATGCAATCCAGAGGTGACATAAATCAAACAAGGAGAGAAACTATATGCCCGGTACTTAAGAGAAAACAAATCAAACCTTTCCAATAGCAGCAGTGGTGTTTCCTGCAGCATCAAGAGCATCAGTTCTCTCTCGAATTCTGTGGCTCATGCCAGCCATCTCAGCAATGCCTCCAGCATTATCACTGATGGGACCATAAGCATCAATAGCCAATCCAGTAGCTATGGTGCTCAGCATTCCAAGGGCAGCAACAGCAATGCCATACATAGCAGCAAAGCTGAAACTAACAAAAATACTGATTGCGATGGAAAAAATAGGAATAATGCAAGACTTGTAACCCAAAGCAAGGCCGAAAATAACATTAGTCGCTGCTCCAGTCCTGCAGGAATCAGCAACATCTTGTACAGGGCTGCAGGAGAAAGTACACAGTTAAATCAATGACAACAAAGGATAGTCTAAGAGAAAAATAAATACCATCCAGACTAATTACCTGTATGCATTGCTAGTGTAGTACTCGGTTACAAAACCGATAATTAGGCCAGCCCAAAGACCAACAGCAACACATAAGAATAGCTGCCTGCAGATGGAATTCAATGTCACACTCATTCTAATGCAAGCATATGACATATTTCTCAATGAAAGAAGCACCAAGAGTTTACCAATTCTTCACAGCTTTCTGATCTCCAAAATTGAAAATGGTAAAGGAAGATGGAAGAGCTACCCAACTAACAATCCCAATTCCGATAGTCATGAGAACAGTGGAGATGATAAGTTGCCTCTTCAATGATGGCTCAATTTCCTTAACAGCCTTGATCTCAAAGAAATCAGTAGCAAATAAGGTGGTGATTAAACAAACAATGATACCAACGGAACTTATAATGAGAGGATATAACATCGGAGTCAACTCATGATTGATGCCAAAAGAAGAGATGGAAGCAACAACAAGTGCAGCACAAGATGATTCAGCATAGGACCCAAAAAGATCAGATCCCATCCCAGCGATATCACCAACATTATCCCCAACATTGTCAGCAATCACCTGAAAACAGGAAAGCAACTCAACGACAAGTGAAAACCCAACATGAGGAACCAAAATTCAATTTCATAATTCTAAGTGCCATAACATGTTAGTAGATACAAGTTACTTACAGCGGGGTTTCTAGGGTCATCCTCAGGAATGTTCCTTTCCACCTTGCCTACAAGATCAGCACCCACATCAGCAGCTTTTGTATAGATGCCTCCCCCAACTCTTCCAAAAAGCGCCATGGATGAACCTCCAAGCCCATAACCAGTGATTGCCTCAAAAAGACCACCCCAGTCATCACCATAGTAGAGCTTGAATAAGTTGATGGCAATGTAAAGCACCAAAAGACCATTTGCAGCAAGAAGAAAGCCCATGACAGCACCAGATCTGAATGCAGTAATAAATGCCTTCCCAACTCCCTTTCTTGCCTCCAGGGTTGTTCGAGCATTAGCATAGGTAGCAATTTTCATCCCAAGAAAGCCAGAAACTACTGAAGTGACAGCACCGAGCAAGAAAGATACTGTGCTGAATATAGCAGTGGCAAGAGCAGGTTTGCACATCTTAGATTTGTCATAAGTGCAAGGCTGGCTCTTTGTGCTGAAACCCTCTACCGAGCCAAGGAAAAGGAAAATCAAGACTGCAAAAGCAACCATGAAAATGCCAACATACTGGTACTCCGTGAAAAGAAATGAGGTTGCTCCTGCAAACTCATAAGTCCAAAATTAGCTAATGGGGAAAGTCTTCTCCAAAATTAACAACAGAATAGGCAATAAACAGAGCAACTAAATGTAATCCAGTAATCCCTTGCAAGAAAAGCATATTGTTAGAAACATCATCTACAGAACAAGCTAGAGTTTTCTTATTACCATCCTCACTTAATTCTCTGATGCAACGTACCAAAACAATAAAATAAAAGATAGAACCAAAATAATTCCTCTCAAACAGAAAAATAGTTGCATTTTCCAATACAACCTTTTGTTGACGGCAAATTTAAAAATATTGAATCTATATATACTTTTGTTTTTAACAACAGTAACCTATAAACACAAAAATAAAGTGTAAAGCAGAAACGAACTTGGAAATTTTACACCAAAAAGTAACTTATTATGTTACAATCCTAGAAGCACAAAAATGATTCCAAAGCATCTCACTTTCGAAAAGTAAAATAAAGTGCTAAAGCATATAATATCATGAAATAGTGCAGCATTTGCTAAAATCAGCTTTTACCCTGACAATCATTCATGTATGATACATTTAACGCAAAAACACAATCTTTTTTTCTTTTTTAGAAAAGGAAGAAAACAAAGTAAAAAAACAATCCAACTTTTATATCTTTGTTAAGAAAGGCTTTCAGAGTAAACAAATTGAAGGGTTCTGGCCACTGAAAACTTGATTCAGGGCAGCCCCATATGACGTAGGAATTCCAGATCTGGTACAAGCTTCCACCAAAAGAAAAAGAAGGTAAAAGATCTTGTATATAGATTGCCATCATGCATCCTACATGTGCTAGAAGAGCATTTAAACCCAAAAAGGAAAAAAAAACTGGCCAGAATCTCAATTATACTCCCTATGTGCAAAGAGGAAAAAATGTAGCAGAACAGCCTAAATCAACGTTGATTGTGAGATATAATAAATAAATACATGTGGGTCCAAACTATAGATTCACCCCATCACCATACACTTCGATCTGAAGAAAGCATTCATTAAAACACATATTTTATTTTTAAGATAGCTTGCACAAGCTGTAGTTGTTCAGGGGTTTTAATTTAAAAAAACATAAATATCCAGCAATATAGAAAGCAAATACAGACACTTAGGACGGGAAAACATCAAGAAATACAAACCTCGTGCTCCAAAAATCTTTCTTCTTCCCAGTGATGATTCATAAAAAAATATAAAATTTTATACAGACAAACCAAAAAAACCACCAACCAAACATAAAAAAAAGAACTCAAAGATTAGAAAAAGATGTTAAAGTTAAGAACAACAAGAAAAGGTCTCGTTTTTCTTCAGAAAGACGAACCATTTCAGCTTAACTAATTCCAACATGCAAAGACGGGAACCCAATATAAAAAAGACCAAAAGAATCCATTTTTCAAGAAACCCAGACCTCAAAAACATGTAAAAAGAAGGGTTGAAAAGAGCAAGAACCTTCAGATATGGCGGTCTGAATTTCAGCACATTTAATAACAACATTATGGTCATTAAGACCTTCTTCTTCTTCAATGAGGTAATCGGAATAGCCGTTTTTCCCACCCGCACCGTTGTTACCGGGGGAACCCGAGTCGCGACCCGGGGAGAGCTTCACCTTGGAAACAAGAAGCCATTGTACAAGAGAAAAGGCAATTCCAATAACGGCGCAAACGGGGATCAAGATCTCAGCTCCGAGATCTGGCAAAATCGAAGACCCCATATTGACCACCCTCCTAAAGAAATGAACAGAAAACAAACGACCGACGCGAGAGAGAGAGAGAAAGAAAAGAAAGGACTATTTTCCAATGAAAGGAAAATGAGAGAGAAATGAGAGTTTATATACACGCAAAGGTTATGGTCGAAAACTTTAAAATATAATAAATAAAATCACAAATTAAATTTTTTTTTTTTTTTTATAAAATTATAAGATGTGGAAGGATCAGATCTGTGGAAGGAAAGTTTTACATTTACAAGTAAGTGGTGAAAATCACTGTCGTTTTTTACCTTTATTTTGGGGGATTAAGTGGGAATTTTACAATTAAAATTAATTTAGGACCAAAATCTTTTATTATTATTATTTAGAAATGTAATTAAACTTTGTGTTCAAACTACTTGCCATAATTGATAGTGATTACTTGGCTAAAATACTTTCTATGATTATTTCCAAATATTCATCTTACAACTTAACTAATTCTTTTTTTATAAATTCATTCTAATGGTTATTGTTGTTATCAAATTGTGACCGTCACTGTGACGGTTTATTTGATGGGCATAGAGTCGTAAGTAATTCAAGTTAGGAGGAGGAATAAGAGTTTTTACATGTAAGAATTTGGGAGAAGAGAGAGAGATTTCGATTCCTTGGCCTTAGATGGTCTTATAAAGGACGATGTTGATTCTTCTAAAGACATCGTGTGTCCTTCCCTCATCAATTTCATATTTCCTAAAGCTTAGTCCACCTACTGACTTCTCGTCCTCCTAGGTATGAGTTGTTATGTTAGGAAAACGGGTAAATACGATGTATGGATGGCAAGTATTATATCCCTAGCAGGAATGTGATTCTCACAACATGTGCTTGCCATGCTAAAGATCCGTGTGTGACACACGGTCAACCCCATAGGCGTGTTGATAGGCCGTGTGTCCCCTGCACCTTAATTTTGCAAAACAGAATGTCAAGTAGTAAACACACGGGCAAAGACACGGACATGTGTCTCAGCCGTATGAAGGACACGGCCTTAGGACATGGGTGTGCGCCGAGGCAGTGTGAAGTCTGCACATTAAATGCGAAAATTAAATTGGCCACACGGCCTACCACACGAGCGTGTGACTTGGCCGTGTGACCATAAATGGGTGATGACGTCATAAACAAAGAGTTACACGAGTGGAGGACACGGGCGTGTGTGACCACACGGCTTGCCCACACGAGCGTGTGACTCTCCAGAACATGAAATTTTCTAAGTGTTGTAAAAGTTTTGAAAGCTCTTGGTTTAGTCCCTAACCACCTCCAATGTATGTTTAGGGCTTCGTAGGCCAGTAATAGGGACATTATGAATATGTTTGAAAAGTAACACAAATTTTATGAATTGACCTTGTATGTTTAAGTGTGTTTAAGTTTGGTAATGCCTCGAACCCTGTTTTGGTATTGGATACGGGTAAGGGGTGTTACACGACTCGTGAGTCTTATTAAGCTTTCCATATTTTTATAGTATTAAATTATATTATTGCCCTTAATATATATCATTATCCCTAAGCTCAATTATCGAGTAGCTCGAACTTAAAAAATAGACGTTCAATCAAGCTTGAGCCAAGTATTGAGCTTCCAATTTTGAGTCAATTTCGAATTCAAGTTTAGCAATATTTCAATTCGTTTAAGTTCGATTACATCTTTAGAGCTTGCAAAATATAAGTATAACAATAATTTATGTGAAAAAAAAATTAAAAATATAAAAATGCTCTAAAAATTTACTCCAACATTTTAATTCAATAATTAAATATATCTTTTTTTCCTAAAATAATAATTTTAGAAAAAAAGAAACAAGTTTTAAATACAACAATTAAACATCAGTACATCATAGAGGCCGAAAACTAGTTATGATTAAATTATGGAAGTAGCAGTAAAGCTTTCAATGATGTGATCAAAATGTTTTAAAGAATATGCCAAGTTTTTAGGATAAGGTTTGTTAAAATATTAAAGTTTACTGTATATATATATCAAAATTAGATTTAGGTGTTTATTTTAAATATGCATGCACCTCGTGCTTAAAGGAAATGAAATCACTCTTTTTTTTTTTTTGGTTGAGATATTTGGATTATGTGTAATTATGGTATATATAATCTTTGTACACGCTCAATTAGTATGTGTATTATTGTTAATTGAAGAGGATGTGGATTCGAGTGTGTTAAAAAGTATTATCCTCCTATTTATGGGTTAGGGAGAATTATGAATAGTTTTAAGCATCCAAATATAATCAAAACATTTAAATAATTTGTTACATGATTAATGATTTTTTTAAAAAGAAATCTAAGCTTAGAAAATGAAATATATATATTTTAAAAAATATGCGTGAAATAATTATAAATTAATTATCAAAATTAGAACAATGATTTTATAATATGATCCAAATGCAAACAAAATGGGTATTTATCAATGGAAATTTCTGATTTGAACAAAACAAGGCAATGAAAACGACATCGTGTACCCAAACGCCATGCCAATCAACGCAACGTAGATATGTATAGGATTGGGCTTTTCCCTAAATAGGAGGAAACCTTTTTTATTTTATTTTTTCAATTTTATAAGTTGACGTGGCAATTAATTGTTCATATAATTCTAGAAGGGCGTATTTTACACGCATTGTGCGCCTGAATCCACCATTTTAGAAAGAATAAAGACTCCTTACTTTTATTTTTGGAACAACAATGATATTTGACCAAGATACTAATTTTGAGAATGATTTTAAATTGATAAAAAAAAATAATCAATTGAATTAATTTTTTTAATTTTAGTGATATTTTAATTAAATTAACTGGTGACTTAACCAGTTCGACCATTGGTCCAATTCTAAAACATTGGGGAAGAGGGTTAAAATATTAAAATCATATACCAACATTTTTTTCTTAATTATTTACCTTCAAACTTTTTTTATTTAGTCATTAATGTTATCAACATTTGATATTTTGGTCTTTCCTCCTTCAAATCATTAACGAAATATTGACATTGTCTTTGCTATTGTCATAATAACAAAATTTAGCCCTCCAATGTTTACAAAGTCTATCAATTTAATCCTAATTCTAAAAAATTAACATATTTAGCCCTTAATTTTACATTCTATCAATTTAGTCTATATTGTAAAATTTTTAATAAAGAATAGATAAAAAATTCAAAAAAGTACTTTAAAAATAGAAATTACTAAAAAATATTTTTTTTATAGAAATACATAAACTTTTACAAAAGTCTAAAAATACTTTTTTAACCATCTTCTTTTGATTTTTTTATGAAGTATCGAGAAATAAGTAATTTTCATTATCATCTTCTTTTGTTATATTTATTTTGAAAAAAAAATTATTATCTTTTATTTCTTTTAAGGGTAAGTTTGGATGAACGGTGAGTTTATTTGGGTTAGTGTAAAAACAACAGTAGCAATGAAATTAGATACTATAATAATACAGTAACGTGAGACAAAAAGTAAATTAAAGACACCACACCCAATTATCCATCGAAACCCACCCTAGAAAAATCTCAAAGCCCTTTAGCTAACCCCATCGAAACCTAAAACTATCAACACCATCTTCACCTATCGCCATCCTCAATCCATCTTCATCTTCACCCATCAAAATCACCAATTATAAATCCAAATTTGGGCAAATACACTAAGCAAAAGCAAAACAATCCAATTATAATCAAGGGTTAATACGTAAATTACCTTTCAAACTTATTATTTAAAAGTATTTAGTTAATACTTAAATTTTTCTTGACTTAATTAGTACTTAAACTTGCTCATCATACATTTTGGTATTTTTGTACTAGCATTGTTAGTTAGTGTTAACATGACACTGAAACTAATCACACAAAGACACACGATAAATCTAAATAAAAAATAAAAAAATCTTTAAAAACATATAAATTAATAATTTTTTTTCATATCAAGAATGAATCAAGACAGATGATTGTCCAAGTTCATTCAAATACAGACAACTAATTGTCTAGATTAATTCTAGATGTGGTTTTAGTAAATTTATAATTTTTAATTCTTATAATATATCATGTCATTTAGAATGAATCTGAACAATTATTTATCTAGATTCAAATAAATTTGGACAACTATTTATCCAGATTCATTCTAATATGATTTTTTTTAACAATATTATATTTTTATATATTTTTATAAATTTACATATTTTCAATTTTTTATAAATTTACAAAATATATATTTTTTCAAAATAATAACATAAAAATTGATGTTTTATACAAGAATAAAAACATATAAAATTACTAAAGCTCTCTTGTGTTTTCACCTCATTTGATGATTGTATATTGATTTCTTGTTTGGATGTTGATGTTTTAGTTTTTACAATGTTGTTAAAAGACGTATTTATATTAAAGAATAAGTTTTTAGCTGTTTGAAAATGTTGGAAAGTGAAAATGTGTGTTAAATTTCAGCCTTAGACAATGAGGTATTGATACCTAAGCTATCCCTCTGGAAATAGCTATGGCTATTTACGTATAAGGTATCAATATGCTAGGTAAAATATCGATACTTAATCATTGAAATACTTGAAAAGCATTTAAAAGTATTTTGAATTATTTGAAATATATCAAATCATTTTATTCAATAGTTATTTAGTGTTTTAAAATTTTGGAAATGTTTAATGCAAAACTACTTGGGAATAAATATAAAATGCTTAAAAGTGCTTTAAAATAATTTTGAATTCATATCAAATCATTTTTTTAGTATTTCAATAATTTAAGAATGTTTAATGAGATTTTTAATAATATTTTCACAAAATAACTTAAGAATAATTATGTAAAATTTATGAATATTTTATTAAGTGGATGTCCTATCATGATCAACATAAAGTTTTAATGTACTTTAAATTCTAATAATTATTAGAATTAGATCTCTACTTCTTTTATACTTATTATGCCTATAGATAGAGACTCTGATGAAGCATTTTAATCATCTCTTTTGATCCATAAAGTACATCCTCTATTGTTTTCATATTTTCTTTATTCTTTATTCTCTCCATCTCTCTTTATTTTGTAACAATTACAAGAATTCTTATGAATTTTAATTTCAAAAAAATGTTTGCATTTTAACTTAAAAAAGGAAATGATGAAACTTTTAGATTTTTCTATTAATATTCTATTTTAAAAGGTTTTAAATTCTTTTATCTTTTTCAAATTTTTAAATTAAGACTAAATTGATAAAATGTGTACAGTTGTGGGTTAAATTTGTTATTTTCAGAGAGCTAAATTTGTTATTATACCAATAAAAAGACCACGTTAAAATCTTGCTAATGATTTAACAAAGGGGGTGATGAAATATCAAATGTCGATAACGTTAGTGATTAAATAAAAAAATTTGGAGTTAGATAAAAAGGCACTAATAATTGAATGGCTACGGGTTTTGTTTGTCCATATATTTATAAATACATAATTGAGATATATTTACATAAATACATATAATATGTATGAAAAAAATTTAAAAGTATTGAAAAATCCGAAATAATATATCAAAACACATTAGTATTGATACATATCAATACCATAATAAAAATGAGTTTTATCGATACGGTATTGACAACCTTAATTAAAATTTAAAACTTAAAAGATGGAATAATATTGTGATTATTGAATTATTGTGTTTTATAAAATTAATATTCTTTAAAAATTAAGTTAAATTGTATATAAATTATTATTCAATTTCTATTTAGAAAGAATGTTGAAAGAAAGAGTAATAGAAAATAACCTATTATAATACTTATAATTAAAGATGAAAATGATGGGATAAGTTTGTGAGATAAATTTCACTTTATTTATTTTGAAATTAGGTAATGAATTGCACGAAGCTGTCAATCATGCAAGTAACGTAAAATAAAATAAAAATAAAGGATTTAGGCCTGCCAAATAATTAAGACGGGGAGGGAGATGAGGACCCTTCACCCAATGTGGATGGCAGCCTCGTAGCCAACACCATGTGCCTTTACCAAATTTGATTTTTTTTTTTTGAAATACACTACTTAAAATTTAATTATATTTATAGATGATTAGGATTTTTAATAAAAATATATAAAGTATGTAATTGTTTTATATAAAATGTGAATTTAGAATAGTGTAGATGAGTTCATTTAGTTTCGATTAATTAAATAGGTTAGATTATGAATTAGTTTATGGATTTATTCATTTATTACGTTTATAGTATGATATACTTTAACTCTAAGTGGATGATAGATTATGTATGCGCGATTCATATACTTTAATGTAAGTAAAAACCTGAATTCAAATAGATAAAGAACTGAAAGCTGGTGCATTGGGTATATGACTTATGTAGTATATAGCATTATTCACAATACTGGTATTCATATTGCAATAAATGGGTGAATGGTATCCTCTCATTGGCAGTATGTAATAGTCCGTTTCTAATGGTTTCAGGACCACAAATCAGATGAGTGAGTTCGTAAATATTACTATTGAATAGTAATGAGTCAAATATAATATTATATTAAATTTTGATTTGATAATTTTTGGTAAGTGAATGAAAATTTTAGTACAAGTGATTTGTTAGTAAAGTCAAGTGGTTTTTGAAAAATGAGGTTTCGGAACCTCATTTTTATTAAATATTTACGTAGTTACTGTATAGACATATTGAAGTTTAGTCCAAAAATTTAGTGATTCGGTAGTTAATTAAAGAAAAAAGACTAAATCATAAAAGTTACAAAAGTTAATCGCTATTACCTTATTTATACTTAATTGCCATAAAACCATGGTTGGAAGGTCTTATGTTGCAATTAGACCATATTAAGTAGCTTCGACGGTTAGTGGGATTGTTTTTAAGTATTTTATATGTTAAAAATTTATTTAATTAAAATTAAAACATGTTTTATAATAAAACAAAAGTAAAAGAAACACTATAGCTAAAGCTTGGTTCGACCATTGATATTTTCTTGCATGGTAAGTCATTTTTCACTCATTTCTCATAATTATTATGTTTTTGAGATTGTTGCAACTAGGTTCAGCTAATCCTTATCTTCGTTTTCAAAACCGTTAAAGTTTAATAAAATTACCATTGATGATTTTTGGATGTTCTTGATATTAAATGGAAGATGGAAATGTTTTAGGACTATTTTATTAAGTGATTTTGGTTAGTTTTAAGTTTAAGGACTAAATTAATAAAATAATAAATTTAGCATGAAATTATTGTGAAATTTCAACAATTATGGGTTGTATATGTATAATTAAAAATATGGCTAGTTTGGTTTTGGGTTTAATTTTGATAACTGTAAAAGTTTCAAGTTTAGGACTAAATTGAACAAAAGGTAAAGTTTAGGGTAAAAGTGTAAAATATTGATAAAGGATTATATATATGAATTTAAGTGTTTTAAAGTATTTTAATTGGTTAATTGAATGAAAATATTATATTTAGATCAGGAAACAGACCAATTGGTTGATAATCACGAGAAAGAAAAAGTCATTAAGTAGTCGTCGTTGAAGTGTTCGTAGTTATTGTGTTTAGGTAAGTTCATATGGTATTATTTTGTGTATTTTAGTAAGTTATTATTAAAAATTCTATAATTTGATGACATTGGTTATATCTAAAATATTACAATTGAATTGGTGAGAAAATGGATTGAAATGTAAACTGTTATATGATTACATGTATCAAACCTGAATGAACATAGGATATGATACAATTGGCATGCTAATAGGTTATATTGCGCGCTATATGGGATTGACTTGTGATGAGATGATGATTCCTAGCTTGTTATTATCCACTGAATCTACAGGAGTCCAGCATTTGTTGCGAAATATCGTGTTATATTATAGTGATTATGGCATGTTACCGGGGGTGGATGTTAGCCTACGAGCTTGGCACATGGTTCCTAAGCATGTTGCTGGATGGATGTTAGCCTTCAGGCTCAACACTTGGTGCTCAGGCATGTTTTTGGTTGGTTTGGCTCGTTTGATTTTTTTGGCATGTCTTGGATGGATAACCGCATATCTGTATCTATTTATATTGTTTATCAGGCAGATTTTCAAGGGTTAAACGACTTGTTAATGAATTATATAAATGTTTACATGATTTTCGATATTATATTTTGACTTGGTATTGGATAATCTTGTATGATTGGTTAGATTATACAAATTGTGTATGTAAAACTCACCTGTTGAATGATTATGGTTGACAGGATTAATATTTATTAACATTGTGTTAAATGTATAAAATGAAACAGGTACATAAAACAATTATATGGTACGAGACATTGAATGGAGAGATTGATATGAATTATTTAAACGAAATGTGATTTATAAAATGATTTTATGTTAAATGTGTAAAATGAAATGGTTATATGAGATAGTTATACGAAATGGTTATATAAAATAAATATATGAAATGATTATATGAATTGGTTATATGGAAATAGATATACTAAATAATTATATGAATTGGTTATATGGAAATAATTATAAAGGGTTTATACGAAATGTTTATATAGCTAGATATGTAAAAAGACACATTTGAAATTTTCGAAACCATTTTTAATTTTGAAAAACAGGGATCGACTTAAGAACAAAAATGTAGTCGCCACCAATCTTTTTCGAGGTGTGATCGGGTCACCTTAAAATTTATCATTTTAATAAAACATTTTGATTTATTAAAACAATGATTTTGGTCTACAAAATTTGAGAAAACAGGTTCGGGAGTCAGTTACGTACTTGGAAGGATTAGCACCCTTGTGACGCCCAAAATTGGTACCTATTGATTAAATAATGTCTTAGAGTTGAAAATTTGAAAAGATTTTAAAATACGATCCTTTTATTTAAAGGAAACATTGAATTGAAAATTAAGACCCTCTAATCTCGAAGAAATAAAATGTCACACCCAGTGAGTCAGGATACAACACTTCAAATCTTCGAAACTAAGATTGTCTTTTGATATTTAAAACTCATGCATAAAAATTTGAAAAGGGTACTCAGTTATTTGGGCTTTATAAAAAATTGGAACCCAGTAAGTTAGGGCACAATTTCTCAAAATTCCCAAATACAGAATATTGCCTATATTGTTAAAAATCATTACCTTAAGATAATGAAATGTCACATCCAGTGAGTTAGGAGGTAACATTTCGAATTCCCAAGAATAAGCTTTTATTTGAAATTTGTATGTGTTGATTTTAAAAGGTTACTCAGTTACTTAGATTCGACAAGAGAAGTCGGAACCCAGTAAGAATTCGACAAGAAAGTCGGAACCCAGTAAGTTAGGGTACAATTTTCTCAAAGCTCCCAAATATCGAAGTAAAGATGTAACGTTTTAAAAGGTATGTGTAGTAGAAATATAATGGACGTGGAAACATATATAACTATAATAAGAACAAAATAATAAGAACAAAATAGTTGCAGATAAATAATGGAAGAAATTAATAAGGACAATAAGTAAATAAATGAAGAATCAAAACAAATTTAAAGAAAATAAAGAGAAAGGTTGAAAAAGAAGAAATAAAATGAGGGAAAAGATTAAATAAAATAAAAGAAATAATAATTAAAATAAAAAAATAATGATAATAAAAATAATATGCTAATAACAATATGCTAGTAAAAATAATAAAAATAATAAAAAAGATAGAAAATAACAATTTATTAGTAGTATATACATATTAATAATATTAAAAATAACAAGAAAATAATACTATATAAATAAGAATAATAATAAGTTAATAATAATAAATATGGTAAATAGTAGAGTAATAATCATAATAATAAGCATAAAACTCAAATAAATTAATTTAATGGCAAAATAAAAAAAAGGGTTAAATTGAATTGAAAACAGCAGTTTTGGGGCCAAATTGAAAATAAAAGAGAAGAGGAAGGCTATATTGAACGCGTGCTCAACGTAGAGGGGCCAAAATAGAAAATAACCCCACCCCCAGAACGGTGCCATTCGAATGCAGACCAAATCGAAACAGAGGAAAAATTATTGGGAAAAATTAGAAATAAAAAGAACTTGATTTAAAATGAAGAAAATGCGGAAGGACTAAAAGCGCAATTAGTCCACCCGCATAAAAACACGCGGATCCTCCCCTTGGAGCGAGTCGGGTTGGGTTGGTAAGGACAAAACGACTTCATTTTGGCCATGGGGGTTAAGGCTCAAACTGGCACCGTTTTGATCCTTTATAAAAACCAATTTTTTTAAAAAAACTTAATTCCACCTCTTTTCTTCAAAAAAAAAAATCAAAACCCTCTCTACTCTCTTTGCAGGTCCTTGAGACCGGAGGGATTCCGGCGCCGTCTGCCACCGTCGGCCACCGCCGTTCACGGTCGCCGGCCGTCGTACACGGCGGCCGAAATTTTAAAAAAGTAAATTTTTTATTTTTTAAAAACAGTATATATATTATAAATTCAGAAAAAAATAAAAATAAAAACAATAAAAAGAAATAACCTTCGGCTTTATAGATTTTGTTTGTTTACCTACTGTTTTTGGATGTTTTGAGTTTTTTTTTATTTTGTTTTGGTATTCAAATGAAAGTTTCTGTATTGTTCTCCTTTCGGGAAAAAATCGATCCTTTTTACATTGTTTTTGTGACCTTTTATAGCCAAAATTTTACAACTATTTTGCTCCTTTTTGCAGGTCTGTGAGCGAGCATGCCACTGACGTGGCATGGTAGAGTGGCGCACGTCGCAAAGGAGAAGCGTGCGGCGCGCAAGGGAGGTTGGTGGTGTGAACAGCAGCCGACCCCTAGGGTTTCTACGTTAGGGTTTCTGTTTTGGGTGTGTTTGAGGTTTGGGTAGTTGGGCTAGGTTTTGGGCTTGGGTCTTAGGTTTAGCTAATTTGGGTCTTGCGTTAGTAAGGCTTGTATTTGTTTTGGGGTTAGCCTATTAATGGGCCCTGGGCAGATATTGGGCCCTACAGAAATGAACACTTGAAATGTAAATGTGAAATGTTAAATGAATAGATGTTGAATGAAAGGTATACTTAATGTGTTTACTTGTATATGTTTTATAACATGATAAGGTTATAAGTTTCGTATATGTGAACTCACTAATATTGTGAGACTTGTGATATGTATAGGTTAATAACGAACTCATGATCTTACTTATGAATTTAATTGCAAATTGTTTAAGTTACAACATTTATGGTAAGTTAAAGCTTAAGTTTAATATGAACTTACTAAGCAAAGATTTGCTTACAACCCTTGTGTTTGATTTCTTATAGATCATCAGAAGTTTATGTCGATTGGAAGTTCAAGTCAGAGCTCACACTATCTGTTCAACGACTCAATATAAATTGTAATTATTTTGATATAGGTTATACAGTGGAATGTATTAGGAGTTTAAGTTCAAGTGTTATTAGACATGTTGGTTCATGCTTTGTTATGTGATGTTGTGGTTGTGTTTTTTTGGCTTTTTTGGTATTTTGGCCATATGTATATAAGTGGTATGATTCATGCCTTTGCAAGTTTGCTTTTGATTGTGATTTAAGGTTATGAAATGCTTGATAGATACATGTTTTGTGATTTCGGAAATGATGTATGTGAATTGGATTTTAAATGTTTGAATTGTGGTACCAATGAGGGTACATTGGTTAGGCATTTAGGTTGAATGTGAATTGACATGATTTTGGCATGTTTTGATGTGTTTTGAATAGGTGTAATTCGATGGAAATAGTGTGGTTTCGAACCTAAGATATGAATGTTGAAATAACTTGGTTTTGAAGTCATTTTAGGTACACACGGTCTATGTAACAACTTGTTTTCTAGTGGTGTTGGAAACAGTGGTTTCGAGACCACAAATTCGACGAGTGAGTTCGTATAATTAGTCTTTAAATTATACGAGTCAAAAATAGTTTTTATATTGAATTCTGATTTGAGGAATTTTAGCTAACTGAATTAGAAGTTAGTATAAGTGGTTCGGTTCAAAAGTCAAGTGAGTATAAGTGGTTCGGTTCAAATGTCAAGTGGTAATTAAAAACGAGGTATTAGGACCTCGTTTTCGTAATTTAAGGCTGTAAATATTTTTATTAAATAGTTATAGAGTCATATTATATGTGAGTTGAAGTTTGGTCTAGTAATTTTGATGATTTATTACTCAATTATCGTAAAAGGATTAAATTGTAAAAGAGGTAAAATTTAATTGCTTTTTATTTAAAAATAGTAAAGGGACCAAAATGGTAATTAAACTATGGTCAAAAGTCCAAGTGGTGGTGACATCATTAAATCCACTAACTTTTGGGCTATTTGCTCATTTTGTCCTAATTAGTTTGGGATTAAATTGAAATTAAGCTTGTTCAGTTAAATTTTAAAATAATTGAAGGACCAATTGTGCAATTAAACCCTCCTTAAACGGCCAAAGGATAGAAATGGTGTGGAATTTTTTAGTTTTGTAGTTAATTGCTATTACATCCTTATTAATTAGTAATTAAAGAAAAATGACTAAATCGTAAAAATTGTAAAAGTCAATCATTATTAGTTTAAAAGGTTTAATAGGGGGATTAAAAGTGGTATTTAAACCATGATTAAATATGATGAACGGTGGAATTTGTTTTTAGTGTAAAAATATGAAAACTTTATATTTTAAAGAATAAATAAATTAAGTTAAAAAGGAGAAAAAGAAAAGAAATACAAATGATTACTTATGTTCTTCTTCCCCAAACCGAAACCATCATTTTTAAGACATGGGAGGTTCGGCCAAGCTTAGGCCCGTTGATTTGGTAAGTAAATTCGGCCTGTTTTTAATAATTTTTATGCTTTTGAGCTCGTATTAGTTTAATCTAGCTAATTTGGGGATTAATTTATAATACTTTTAAATGTTTTGGATTATTCCATTGATGATTTTAGTATATTCTTGAAGTTTTATTATAGATTATTAAGCTTGGTTGTTAAATAGAACTATTTTATAAAGTAGCTTTTGTTAATTTTAATGTAAATGACTAAAATGTGAAAGTGATAAAATTGAAAGGACTTGGTGTGAAATAATAGCAAGTAGGGGCTGTAGAGAGGTATTGAATAATTCGGCTGAAATTAATTGTGGTTAAAAATGGTTAAATTGCAAGTTTTGAGCTTAAGGACTAACTTGCATAGAAGTAAAATATTGGGGGCAATTTCGTAAAAATTTCAAAAAGAACTTAATTGCATAAATGAGTTGATTTTGTTATTGGAATTAGTGAATCAAATGAAATTATTATTTTAGATCAAGTACGAGTGGAAAATCGAGGAAAATAGAAAATTACCGAATAGTCCATGTACCTTTGTCATTGTTGTAATTTAGTCAAGTAAGTTCGTATATTATTTATACTTCTAATGATTCTTATATTCTATGATAATATATTTCTTAAAATGTTATATTGTATAATAGTATGACCTTGAAAATGAAAAATGGAATACTGATTATACTGAATGCTTGCTCAAACGAACATTATTCACTAATTATACTGAATGCTCGCTCAAACGAGTAATATTCACTAATTATACTAAATGCTTGCTCAAACGAGCATTGTCGAAACCTTTTTTTGGAAAATGGGTCGACTTTGGTTTTGTAAACGAAATTAAAAAACGGGAGTCGCCACCAATCCTTTTTGATAAGTTGTGATCGGGTCACCTCATAAAACAGTTGTTTTTAATAAACGGTTTAATTTATCAAAACAACTATTTTGGTCTACGAAATTCAGAAAATGGGTTCGGGAGTCGGTTACGCACGAGGAAGGATTAGCACCCTCGATACGCCCAAAAATTGGTACCTAGCTAATTAATAAATGTCTTAGTGTCGAAGATTTGAAAACTTGAAAAAATTTAGAATACGATCCCTCTTTTTGTTTAAAAAAAACTTGAATAAATTGAAACAAACGTTAAAGGCTCTCTCGTCTCGAAGTAATGAAATGTCACATCCAGTAAGTTGGACGCGACATCTTGAACCTTTGAGAACGAGCTTGCCTTTATTTAAAATTCGGGTATTTTAAATTTTTAAAAGGATATTCGATTATTTAGGGTAAGCGAAAAGAATCGAAACCCAATAAGTTAGGGCAAGATTTCTTGAACTTCCAAATGCTGAATATTGCCTTTTTTTACAAAAAGAAGATCTTATCTCGAAGTAACAAGACGTCATATCCAGTAAGTTAGGACACAACACCTCGAGTCTCCGAGAATAAGCATTTTATTCAAAACTCGTATTGCGATTTTAAAAGAATATCTATAATTTAGATTAAATGAGAAAAATCAAAGCCCAGTAAGTTAGAGCACGATTTTCTCGAATCCAAATGCGGAGTATTGCTTTTATGAAAGAATTATTTTTTCGGGTAAAAGTGAATATAACACAAATTTGTAATAAAATGTAAAAGTAAAGAATGAGTAAACAAATGCAAATTTCGTTATTAACAAGCATAACAGAATAAGAATAAACACGTAGTACGAATGACAATGATAAGAACAAGAATAAAATAAATGAATAAAATGAACAAGTAAAAAAAAAAATAGAAGAGAAAATAATAAACAAGCTAAAATATTTAAAATTAAAAAACTAGTAGTAAATGAATAGATATTGTGTAAGATTAAAAAAAAAATTATGATAATAATATTAAGGGTAAATATAGAAATAAGACATATTTTAAAGTTGGAAATGATATAGAAAGATATAAAAATAAATAAATAATATATAATGTGAGTGAGGAATAAAAATAAAATGAGTGTATTTAAAAAGTAATAGGTAAAAATAATATAATAATAATAATAATAATAATAACATAATAATAATAGTAGTAATAGTAATAAAAATAATACTAATAGTAGTAATAATAATAATGAATAATAAATATAATAATAATATATACAAAAAGCAAATACAATGTAAAAATGATGTTAAAAATAAAGTAAATAACGATGGTGAGTATAATAATAAAAATAACAAAAATAAATATGATAGAAAATATAATAGTAAAAATGATATTAAGAATAATATTAAAAACAGTTATTAAATAGTCTTAAAATAATAATACAAATTAAGATTAATACTAATAAAATAAATATAATAGCAATAATAACTTATAATAATAAAAGAAAATGATAATATATTACAGAGAATAATAATAATCTATTAATAATAATAACGCTAGAATCGTAACAAAATAGAAAATAAATAATAATAATACATTATTAAGAAAAAATAAAAACAGTATGTTAATAATGATAATAGTAAAAAGGGAAAATAATAATAATAATAATATATTAATAATATAATAGTAATAATAATATAAAGTGAATGATATAATAGTGTAATAATAATAATAATAATAATAATAATAATAATGATAATAATGATAATAATAATAATGATAATAATAATAATAATAGTAATAGTAATAATAATAAGAAGAAGAAGAAGAAAAATAGCAAAAATAACTAAAAGGGACTAAAATGAACTTAAAACAGAAGTTTCGGGGCAAATCTGCAATTAATAAGAGGAAAAGTGACGTATTTGCATGCGCGAAAACAATGGAGGGGCCAAAGTCGAAATATTCCTTCCCATCCGAAACGCGCAGTACAAGGGAGGACCAAAATGAAAACCAGAATAAATTACAGGGCACATTTTAATAAAAAAACAAGAACTTGATTTTAAACAAAAAAAAAAGAGAAAGGACTGTGCGCGCAATTAGCCCATATAATAAAACACGCGAATCCTGCTCCTGGGTCGGGTCGAATTCGGGTTGGCCTTGGGGTAAAGGCTAAAACGACATCGTTTTGGCACTGGTGCTTAAGTCCAAAACGACATCGTTTTATACCAATATAAATAGCCCAAATTTCACCAAAAAAATCATTTCTTTCTTTCTTCTAAAAAAAATCTGCTTTCTCTCATTCTCTCCCCAAACTCCCTCTTCTCCCCAGTCTGGCCAAGGCTGATCGGACCTCCGCTGTGGTCTCCGCTGTCGGTGACCGCCGTGCACGGCGGCCGGAGGTAACTTTCTTCCTTTTTTTTGAACTATATATTTATATGTATATGTATTACTGCAAAATGAAGAAAAAAGAAGCAAAGAAAAGAAAAAAGATTCGAAGAGAAAGATGGAAAAATCCACCTATTTAATATTCCAGATTAATTTTTTGGTGGTGAATCTGTTTTTTTATTGATAATCCGTCCCCCTTACAATATGATTTCTTTTCGGCTTTATAGCCGATTACAATATTAAAAAAATATTTTTCTTTGTCTCTGCTACTGTTTGCGTTTTGTCTTGGTTCTCTGCTTCTTTTTGTCCTCTTTTTTGCTTGTTTGCAGGTATGGTAGAGGAGTTGGTGAGCTATTCTGGTGCAAGAATGCCACCTCGGGCGGTGGATGCGCTGACAAGTCACGTGGGAGGAGCGGCGGCTGAAGAAGATTAGAGAGGCTAGGGTTTTTTTACTGAAAATTAGTTTAGGTTGTGGGCTAACAGGCTTAAGGTTTTAGTTTGGGCTATGTATTTGGGTAGTGGTTTTTTTTGTAATTTGGGCTTTCATTTTTATTGTTATTTTTGGCTTTGTATCTTATTAAGCCCGGGCCAAAATTGGGCTCTACAAGCATTATCCACTGATTATACTAAATAAGATTTTCCGTACTGATGATTGGACATGAGCACTGAAATAATGCTCCGAATATTATTCATCTAATGGAAGTTGTGATTGTTGGGAATTTCATTGTCTAAATGCAAAGTTTGATTTATCATATTTAAGTGGGTAAAATTTTATTGATTGTTCACATGAACTTATTAAGCTTTATGTAAGCTTACATGTATTTGGTTCATTTTTGTAAATTACGTTTTTGTGGACTCAGAAGATCGGATCAACACAAGAAATACACTATTCGGGAATCTTTGGTAGACTTTGATTTTGGTTTGATATATATGGCATGTAATAGGACCCTTTTGGATATGTTGCATTGGTACTTAGTTTGTGAAAGTTTATACTTTAGCTTGTGTTGTTATGTTTGATTAACTGTGGAAATAGGCATGCTTTATCTAAGTTGAATTATGGTATGAAATGAAAAGTTCTAACTTGTAAGGTAACATTCCGCAACCCTATTCAGGTAACGGAACAGGATATGGGTGTTACAACCTGTCAAACAGTCGTGTGCCACACATGGCCTTCCCACACGGTCGTGTGTCTTATTGGTTTTTAGGTGTAGGATTTTTCACACGGGTTCAGCTTGTTACACGGCTTGAAGATACGGCTGTATGACCCTATTTTGAACTGTACAGGGTCTAATGACACAGGCGTGTGGAATAGTCACATGGCCATGTTTGAGGTAACAAGGGCTCGTTTCTTCCACACAGCCTATCCACACGGCTGTGTGACCCTTGTTTTTAGTTTTCTCGTATTTTCTATTTTGTTTTGAATTAGTCCCTGTTTGTTTCCAATTTGATTTTAAGGTCTTGTAGGCTTGATTTAAGTTTCGTTTTCACATATATATTGTGATTAACAATTGGATAATGATTTATGATATTAAATTTTGATTTTTGAACTGTTTGAAGATATTATCGAACTTATTTACTATCATACTATTGGTTTATGATGATTAAATTGAACTCTGAACTTTTTTGATTTATTATTGGACTTGCTAATCGTCATAGCATCCCGTAACCTTAATTTGACGATGGAGACAGGTTAGGGGTGTTACACATTACATGATAGATGAAAAGTAAACATGACTACGGGTTGTACGTCCTTATGATAAATAACTTGATTACTATTTGATAGTAATCGACTTTTCATGAATGAAGATGTAATGATTACCTTGAGATTAAAAATATCCTATGAGGGTAACACATGTATGATAAAATCATTGGACGAGAACTGGTTGAGTAGCTTTCATAATAGTATGTAATTAAGGAGAGCTGAATCATGATACTATAGTGGAATGGCTTTGTGACTAAATGAGTTTATAATTTATAGGCGAAAAGCTAGAGCTTAATTATAAATCATTTGAGCCCTAATTATATATGTTAAACCAGTCCCTCCGCTAGCTCGTTGAAATCAGAAATGAATTGCATAAAAAGTCAAATGAACAAAAATGGATGGAAATGATAAAGTTAGAGAAATGAGTTACATTTGGAAATAAATGTGTTTTCTCACTAAGTATGGAAATGATTTGAAAATTAATTTAAGTTTTTTGAATTATTATTTAATTAAATAACTGAAGTTCAAAAATAGATAAATTAATTGGTTATTGTGAATCCGTTAAATACAAAAATTACATATATTTTCTCATATATTCTTTTATGGTAAAGTTGCCATGACTTTAACGTAATTAGAATTGGGTTAAAAATTTATTTAATTGAAAAATTAATTCATTAAAATTAAATTAATAAATAATAGTTATTTTAAGAAATAAAAAAATGTACTGTGTTGGAATAAATTATAAAGTGCTACGCTAAAAGTCTAAAAAGTACATATAATTTGACCCAATACGAAAGAGGCTCAAAACCTTTCATAATACATATGAGTGGAGGCAACTCTAGTATATTTAACTAGGGTGTGCCACCCCTCTCCTAGTAGAACTAGGGGACTAGTTTTTCTATTAGATATGTAACATCTCTTACCCGATCTAATTGTTGGATTTGGACTACAGGATGTCACATCCGATGCCTGAGCAACATTAATTAAATTTTTTTCCACCAAAAACACCAATTTATTCTAAATATACGATTATTGAATCATTACATCATATCATATTTCAAATCAAGGTTTATACGAGCTTACGGAAGCTCTATTGATAACTCAGAACTTTGGAGGACTAAAATATAACATTTTCAAAAGTTTTTAGGTTGATGTCACGACATTAGTATTTCAATGTCGTGACTTCCAAGACAGTATATAAGCTTTCCTATTTGAGGACCAAATTACAAAATTTTCTAAACTATACTAGATAGACGTTGCGACTTTGGGGTTCATTACACACAATAGTCGCCATAATAAAATACAGCACAAATTAACATATTAAAATTATAAATATAATTCAATTTCATGATTACTTAAACCCATAAATTTAGCCGATTGAGTATTAGCTCAGTTGGCATCAGTATTATTGCTAGTATAGGAGGACGTGAGTTCAAGTGCGCAAGAGCACATTATTCTCCTATTTAAGGGTTGGAGGGGACTATAAATAATTCTAAACATTATATAAAAAACAACATATATAATTAAAACTTATCATGAAATTAATATTAAAAAATCCATAAATTAATCAATTATGGATGTTGAATTTGAAATTGTTGGATCAATAGGCAGCAATAAATTTCCGTGATACAACTCATGGGAATTGAATAAAAAATTCGTCCACAAATCTGATCTGGTAAAGATATTCCTAAGTTCCAATTTTAATCAATGAAGCATGTGATTTTGAAATTTAGAACACTTTTAAAATAATGAGAGAAAATAATATTTATTCCCTCAATTTGATTTTTTTTTTCAATTTGGTTTTTGGCCCACATAAAAATAATTACCTAACTTCAGCATGTTTGTTTTTAAAAAAAATTCTATTTTAATCCCTAATATTATCAAAATTTATTACTTTAATCACTTATATGATTTGGGGTCTTTTTATTGACATAATAATAAATTTAACCCTTCAATATTTACAAATTCTATCAATTTAGTTCTAATTTTAAAAAATTCAATAAATTTAGCTCTCACTTTACACATTCTATTAATTTAGTTTTACTTAAAAATTAAAATTTAAAAATTATTCAAAAGTTCATTTTTTAATAAAAATACATAAGATTTTACAAAAATACTTAAAAATTATAAATAAATGAATACTCATTTTACTTTTTTTCTCTAAAATTTATTTATTAAAATAATACTTTTATAAATAATTTTTTTAAAAAAAACCTACAAACAATACTTAAATCAGATTCAAACTTTTTCTTATTTTAGTTTATTTTATAATAATAAATTTTATTATACATCTAACATTGCTCTTTAGCCCTCATTAAAATTGCCGAGCGTTGGGCACCACCTTGCCCATGACCATCAACACCATAACCCTTACTCTGAATTCCTTGATTTTCACATCCTCCATCATCGAGACTTGCTTGTTGAGTTACGAACATGGCCTTCCACCTACTGGATCTCCAAGGCCTCATCCTCACCTATATAAATCCTAAATCATGTTTGCCTTTAGGCACAACCTCAAACACAACAAACCTGTTATGGGCAATAACTTAAAAACATTGATTCTCACCCTTTTCGACCTTAGGCTATAGTTTTAAGCCCGACTCGAATATGGTGATCTTTGATGTTGAAAAAAGGGAAAAGTTGAATCTCTGTAAGTTTTCTTCATGGTTTTTCCCCTTAAATTTTTTTATTTATAAGATTATTATTTTATTTATAAAATCATTATTTTAATAAATAAATTTCATGTTAGCAAATGAAAAAAATAAATATTCATTTATTTATAAATATTTTTATACTTTTGTATGTATTTTTATAAAACCTTATGTACTTTTTATTGGAAAATGAATTTTTAATTTTTTTAAGAATTAAAACTAAATTGAAAGAATGTGTGAAGTTGAGGGCTAGTTTGTTGGATTTTTTAGATTTATGATTAAATTGATAGAAATTGTACACATTGGAGGGCTAAATTGTTATTATGCTAATAAAAAGGGCCAATGTTAGTGGTTTAGTGGGGGAGTGATAAAAATATTAAATTTAACGTTAGTGGCTAAAATAGAAAATTTTAAACTTAGTTGACCAAAACAAAAACACACTAATAGTTTGAATGACTATTTTTATAGTTTATCCTTTTTAATTTGAGTCCATGTGATAATGTGATAAAATATGGCACAATCTTAAAATGCGCTGTGATCGTGATAACCAAAACTAAAAAAAAATTTAAATTATAAGAAAAATACCAAATAAAAAGATTTAGAAACCAAATAAAAAAATTGTCAAATTCAGATATTCAATATTCTCATATCCATTGAAGGAAAGCTGAAGTAGTCCTCAAATGAAGGGATGGAAGCACCAATTTCACACTTCTCCAAAACATTGGATGCTTAAGTGAGGATTAAACTTAAAGTACAAGTCCCTATTGCCCTCTAAATACTTTGTATATTTATTATTTTACCATTGGAATTAAACTAAAATGGACCGTATGACAATTGAACTAATTGATTAAATTTAAGTTCCACCTAAAAAGGATATTTGGTGTCTTTGTATATTTCTTTAATTGGAATCCAGATTAGGGTTCTTTTGGGTGCCAAAGTGACATTATTACTCATCACCAGCAATTAAAAAAAATGCAGGACAATGAACTAAAATAAAATTAAATGGAGGCTTAAGCTTTGGTGGGGAAAGTGAAGGGTAGTCACGGCTGGTCAATGGTCACCCTCGGAAAATTTTGGCTCTATCCACTGCCCAACGCCCCAAGGCCCTTTCCCTATCTACATATTGTTTATTATCAATTTTATTGTTGACATAAAAGTTATTAAAAATAAACATCACAATGTTTATTTTATAAATCTATACCTACCATATGAGTAATCTCAAAATGCATGCAAAATTGAAGAATGTGCTATTTTTTATTATTATTAAGAAGAGAAACCATAGAATAGTAACTAATTAACTATCAATTTTGTGTCACTAATTCTATTTGTATCTGCATTCAGCAAGTTTCGAATTATATTCAATGGATAGTAAAAGACAAAACATTGTAACCATTGATCTCAAATCATTGAAGCTAGTCCATCAGCGAGCTTATTACCTTCTCTATATGTAGAGAATGATATAATAACAATTATTATTATTTTGGGAATTTAATTTGTAGGTAAGTGATTTTCCTATTTGATATGTTAAAAAATATTAATTTTCTTGAAAATGTAATTTTTGGGGAATTACTTTTGCACAATCATGAGAATGTAATTCTTTTTGAATAATGATAAAATTTATCATTTTATTTATTTATTTTCATTTTTATATAATAAAATTTCACCAAAAATTCATAAAAATTATTTAATTTTAAACACTATCAAATTAATTTTTTTGATATTCTAAATTAAATATATTAAATATTTAAATTTAATTTAAATTTAACCATATAATAAATTTGAGTTAAATGGATTAGTGTATTTTCATTTAAAATAAATAAATTAATATCATTCAAAATAATAAAATAAAATTACATTCTTGTTAATAATAAATATCACTAAAATTTTTTAAATTAATAAAATTTTTATTTTATTTAATACAGGAATTTCAAAATTTACCATCACATTCCCAATAAAAATACATGGTGAACCATATGTATTAATTTAACTTTTTCAAGATTTAAATTAGTACTTTTCCATGTATATCAAACATTGTAATGCTACATTCTTGGTAATCACATTCTTATCAGTTACATTTTCAACAGTCACATTCTATTAAAATCATACCATATGAAAGTACCAAATGCCATCATATTTAGTTATGGTACAAAATTATATTAAGGGGTGACGTTGTTTTTTAAAAGCACTTTTAAAAAAAATTGTTTTAAACTTAAAGTGTTGAGTATTGCATAGAGGTGATCATGGGCCGGGTCGGGCCGGGTTCAGAAAAAATTTCGGCCCGTTTTCTAGGCCCGGGCCCGGCCCGGCCCGAAATATGGGCCTAAAATTTTGTCCAAGCGCGGCCCGGAATAAAAATGCAAGGCCCGAGCCCAGCCCGGCCCGGCCCGGCCCATATTATTTTTTTTTGCTTATTTCGTTAAAAAATTAAAAAATATAATAAATTAAATAAATTAAAAAAATATAAAAACAAATATTAAAATAAGGAACAAAATAAAATTGAGATAAATAATTTTTAAAACAATACACAAACTAAAAAAAAAAGGTTAAAAATTATATATACTTAAAAAAATAAAAAAATAAAAAAATATATTTATATAATTCGGGCCGGGCCGGGCCGGGCCGGGCCCGGGCCAAAAAAGGTTGGCTCGAGGCCCGGCCCGTTTTCTAAACAGGCCTCGTATTTTTGCCCAAACCCATATTTCGGGCCTATATTTTTACCCGAACCCTCCCATTTTTCGGGCGGGCCTTCGGGCCGGGCCGCCCAACCCATGATCACCTCTAGTATTGCAGTAAAAAATATTTTTGAGAAAATAAAATGCTAATATTTAGACATAATGTTGTAAAGAAAAAAAGAAAAAAAACATTCAAATGATATTCAGATTCATTAATATTATGATATATGAAATATATCAACTTAATTTATAATAAAAAATAAAAAAATTATTGTAACTTGTTAATATTTTTATATATGAAATATAAATTTTAAATTATGAAAAATGATTTTTTGAGAAGATAAAATATTCATTTTTAGACATGCTAGTGTAAAGTAAAGAAATGCATTAAAATGATATTTAAATTTGTTAATATTATGATATATATAATGTATCAAATTAGGTTATACTAAAATAGAAAATATAATTCATTGTAACTCATGTTAATATTTTGATATATAACATATAAATTTTAAATACTTTTAAGAAATTAATATAAATTGTTTATAAAATTTAATTTAAATATATAAAGCATATTTTAGATATTAAAATAACCTACAAATATAATTATTATAAATTCAAATATATAATGTTAGGTATATAAAATCAATTTCAAAAGGGAAATAATCATACAAAAATAAATAAATTGAATGATAAATGAAGATTAAAAACATGTTTTTGACTCTAAAAGTAAATTTTCAAACAGAAAGCTATAAATCATAGTTATTTTTTGGGGTTAAAAGTGTTTGTCAAAAGTATTTTTGCCTTCAAAAGTTCTATGTTTAGCATTGTAACAACCCCCAACCCGTATCCATTTTCGGAATCGTGTTATGAGGTATTACCAGAGTTTACAGAACATTTCCAGATATTTCAGGTTATTTACTATTCATTTCCCGAGACGAGTTGTAACGTCCCTTAAATGGACCCTCGAGGCCCAAAACATGCATTAGAATCAAGTCAGAACTAAATCGGGTCTCATGAAATTTTTCGCAAAATCTAAAATTTTTTCTTAATAATAAAGGTCACATGCCCGTGTAGTTCAGGGACATGCCTTTGTGGTCAGGCCGTGTGGCCTACACGGCCATGTGACTTACCTTCGAACTAGGTCGTGTGGCTTCACACGCCCGTGTCCTTAGGCCGTGTAACTCTCTGACTTGTAACCTATGAACAAATTGATCTCACACGGCCAAGGCACATGCCTTTGTCGCTAGGCCATGTGGTTAATTTCAATTTTCGAATTTAGGTGCAGATTTCACACGGCTGTATTACATGTCCGTGTATCTAGGCCGTGTGCCTCATATGGGCAAGGCACACGTCTGTGTTGAGCCTATGTGCTCAATTCAGGGCATTCTGTTTCTCAAATTTTAGAATCTAGGGGATGCATGGCCAAGCTACACGCCCATGTATCAGGTCGTATGTCACCATCCTCCGCTGCACCGATCAGTCTACTGCTGGAGATTACCTGAACAGATTAAACAAAAAATGGGTGAGTTTTTGCAACTCAGTGTGTAATCCCCACAGAGAGCATACATACAATCATACATCAGAACACAGTCATAATCAATCTAGGCCGGAGCCCTTACAGAAAATTGGTATGAGCCTTAGCCACTCAGATGCAAAATCAGAAATATATTAGGGTCTTAGCCCAACCAGATACAGAATCAGAGATATATATTTATATATTAGGGCCTTGGCCACAATCAGATACAAAATACAGAACAGAACAAATTACAATGTCCCACCCACTAGCCCTGCACACCAGCTCCGTCCAACCCAATACACCATGTGGGGATAAAATCGATCCACCTATCCCAACACACCACGCTGTACCGAATGCGACACATAATTAGATAATCATAGCTTTGCTGCCAGATATCAAGCTTAAGAGCCTTTCAGAATACTTCCTCCAACATAACATCAACCCAACCCCGATGCAATGCAACATACATAAATGGCATGCTAAAATGCAGTTTATCAGATTATTCAGCAGTTCAGATTTACATGCTAAGTATCACAAAATTAGGGTGCTTACCGACCCTACGACAGGTCACAGTCGACTTGGGTGACCCGTGCAACCTTATAGAACTTTTTAAAAAAAGGGCTCACACGCCCATGTGGCCTACCCGTGAGGGCCCACATGCCCACGTGACCCACACGGCCCAAATTGGCCTTGGCCGTGTGGATCACATGGCTTGGCCCAAAATTCCACACACCCGTGTGGGCCCACACACTCGTGTGGCACACATGGCCCAATTGGTCGAGCCCATGTCTCGCACACGGCCTCGTCGACTATCACACGGCCGTGTCATGTGCCTGTGTCACGCCTGTGTGGCATTGACAGTTTCATTTTTCGGCTTTCGTTGATTATCGGTTTTTGTGTTTTCATGTACACACCTGGTATCGATTTAACGTGAAACCACTACCGAGCCTCTCCGAACCTAAAATCAAAATAATCTATCTTTTAGAAACCAAAAACGAGTCTAATTCAATTATTCCCAACACGTAAAGTCAACTTATTGCTACTAAATTGATCCTCACTTCAAATCAGATTGACGCACCGTTGATCCCAACCCCTCAATATACTTCTAAGCAACAACCAAATCCTTTTAAAAACTTAATCACTTCAAAAGATACAACTAATATTAGTCCAAACCACAACTTACCGAAAGAGCATTTCAACAGAGAATAATGCAACGATCGAAAGGAAAAAGATCCGGAATAGAGGGAAATCAATGAAATTTTGGCAGCAATTAGAGAGGGAAAAAGAAAAGAAAAACGGCAATGAAGAAGATAGACCGAAATTAGGAAAAGGAAAAGGGTAAAACAATCAGAAATTATCATAGATAACCACCGAATCTCTAATTTCACTTATAAAATCTCTCCACTAGACTTCCCACTCAACCCACAACAGAATTTCGGTCAAACCTCAACACCTACTTGGCACAAACAGTAAAATAAATCCCTTGCTCGCGTAGGGATTCGAACACCAGACCTCCAACATATTGACACTCCACTTAACCACCAAACTAGCAGGTCCATTCTAATATATTCTCTCAAACAACCAATTATAAGCCTATTAACCAAAAGTAAGGCTTTACTCATTAAAAACCCAAAATTTGCCCAAACCAAGGCTTGAACTTGAGACCTCCCAAACACATCCAGAACACTTAACCACTAAAGCATACAGATATTTGTGTCATATTTTATCAGAACATAAATTTAAAACTTGGGGTGTTACATGCATTCATAATGTTTTATGTGCCAACATTGACTAAATATCCTATACATGCCATTATAACCATAATTAATTTACCATATATACTGATGGATAGTGTGAGTGATCTCTGCCAAGCTTCCCAACCAACGAGCTTCTGAGTCACTATTGGACAGGGGAGAAAAAAATAGAATAAGCATATAATGCTTAATAAGTTCGTATAACTTGGTAATTAACTTACCACTCATTTAAATTCAATATAAACATACATGGTACATTCAATTATCTTGATCACGAGGCCTAACACATAACCTCATCATTCTTGTTAGTCATATTCTTCCTATAAATATCAATAAATATGTAAGAGCTCCATAATCATCAAATTTCCATATTCATATACTTCTCACATCATGTATTCATGTAACATGTACAATTTTCATCCCTATATTTCAAGTACATTTTCATAATGTCTCATATCGAGTTTAGATTATTTCACATCGGAACTTTTCCTATTTAATCATTTGAAATATTAATGTCCCGCATATAGTACACTCGTGGTATACAATTCTATCATCAAGAATGAACACATTCATCGAGAAAATTCTATATTCATATATCATCATCTCATATTTCCATATACCATATATCATCACATTCATGTATTTCAAGTAGACTCGTGTAACAGTTCATTTCATGTTCATGTTCTCTCTTGTCAAGATTTTGCCTGTTGAATTTGTTAAAAATATTGATGGATATCCACATGTAGTTCACTTAAAGTGTACAAATCAAGGTCCGTTAATTTATATCCAGGGGTACCTAATTAGGGCATATAATCAAGAAGCACATTCCTGAGAACCTCATTTCTTACAGCGGGATTACCAGTCTAGGCTAAATCCCCTGTAACATATGCTCAAAGAGTTTTGTCAGGATTACCAGTCCAGGCTAAATCCTTTAAATGACAAAAATCTATCACTTAATTTGGATTACCCGTCTGGGCTAAATCCTTGTTACCATTCATGCTGTAACCATTTCAGTGATCCATCGAAATTCAAAATTCAAACGGGTCTTATTCATTTTCTCAAGTAATTTCGAGCATGCATTCAATTCTTGCATTTTATTCCATTCATATCATTTACAGAATCATTTAACATTTATCAGGTAATATCGGATATTCATCTATCAAACATTATCAGACATTCAATATATTTCTTGTACCTAACAGTTATATATTTCACATATATAACCTTTAATTCAAACGTATATTTTTAGCACTTTTCATTTTGACGAGTTTTATCATATATTGAGTATAGTCGAACATATGACCAATTCTTACACAAAGCATTCACACACCGGATATTCACACAATTCACATATACAGCATTTATTTCAAACATAAAATATATTCAATTAAGTTACACGAACTTACCTCGACAATTGTTCGTGTATGTAAAATCTACTAATCTGATATTTTCCTCTTTTCTTTGTTTTAACCCCGAATTTGGTCTATCCGGATCTATACAAGTAAATTTAACATCAATTCATGTTCATTTCCATTCAATTCACATTTTTGACAAAATTACCATTTTGCCCTTAACTTTTTACTTAATGACAATTTCGTCTCTAGGCTCGGAAAATGAAATTCTCACAAATTAATCCTTATTCCAAGCCTAACTTACTTTTACATGTAGAAATTACAGCTCATGTATTCCATAAAAATCAGAAATTTTCATGGATTTTACATCTTTTCAATTTAGTCCTTAAATCATGTTTTCATCAAAATTCACTTTGTAAATGTTGTTTATCTACTAACAACCTTTCATTTTCTACCATAAATTTCCAAATTTCAGCATATTCATCCATGGAAAAATTTCCATACTTTGATAAATTTGCAATTTAATCCCCAAAATAACTAAATTAAGTTGTTTTGATCTCAAAAATATAAAAATGACTAAAAACGAGACTTGATTACTTACCTAATTTGGCCATGAAAGCTTACTTTCTCTTTCCTTGGGTTTCCATGGAGTTTTTGGGGATGAAGATGATATAAAATGATGATATTCTTAATTAATTAAAATATCATCTTTTAACTTTTCATCTTTTCAATTTTGTCCTTTCTTTTTTCTAATTTTCCGTGGATGATTCATCCATAAAAATCTACTAACTTTTGATTGATGGTCTAATTACCATATAAGGACCTCCAATTTTGAATTCTATGACTATTTGACACTTTTAGCTACTAGAACTCAACCTTTACATTTCATGCAATTTGGTCCTTTCATCGATTAAACCCGTAATCGATAAAATTTCTTTACGAAATTTTTAAATATCATTTCTATCATACCATAGACCATAAAATAATAATAAAATAAATTTTCTTTTCGAAATCAGATTTGTGGTCCCGAAACCACTGTTCCGATTTTTACCGAAAATGGGCTGTTACAAGCATTGCTTATGACTTCAAAAAATCTTCTTAGTGCAAAAGTGCTTTTGAGACAACAATGGTAAACACAACCAAAATGACTTTGAACATGGTTTTAAAGGTTAATTGAGGTGTTTGGTTACAATATAAAAATTTGTGTATTCACATATATGATTTTTTTTTCATTTAGTAAGTATTTTATATGACTTTTTATGCATCAATAACTTATTTTATGTATTTTTATAATGAAATTACGCTTGTCACAACAAAAGAAACAACAAGGAAAACTTTGCACACAAAGATTGCTAATGTAGTTCAAATTTAGCCAACATCTATAGAACCTTGTTCAAAGAACAAATTCACCAATATCACAAGTACAAATAAACAATGATTTAAGTTCAACCCTTTAATTATCAATGTATAGCCAATGTTGTTTGAACTAGATCGGATCAATTAGGAAACCGATTCTAAAGTAGATTTGAACTGGTTAGACCAGGAACAGGTTGAATAGCTTGAACCGAGATTTTTAAATTTTTAATATTTTTTAATTAGATCCATTGGATTAGTTGGACCTATGAACTAGTTTGACCATTGATCCAGTTTAAAAAATATTGGGTGTAGCCTCACCTTTATAAATCTATGTATGATTCTCACTACCCACAATTACAATCACTTAGTAGGTATTATCAAGTTATTCAAAGATGGCACTCTCAACAAAATACTTCCTTATAAGAACAAATGTTTAAATAGAAACTCAAAAACACATCTCTTAAATTAGTAATGTATATTATTTAAATAATCAACTCAAGGTAATCAATGAACTCCTTTATCACATTGCAAGCAAATACTTTAAGCACATTTACTTATCATCCTAATTACTATTTTGTTACAGGCTACAAAGGTGGAATTTATACAAAAAGTAAAAGTTGTTGATTAAAGTTAGTGTTGTGCTAGAATGTTGTGGTTGTCAATGTTGGCACAAGTCTATCCACTGTATTTGCACAACACTCTAAATCTTAATAATCTCTCCTTTTGACATTTTTGACAAATCATAAATCAATTGTAAAAGTAATTACAACTAAAAATAAGGAGAAATTAATTGAATAATTTCAAATCTTCCTGACAAAAAATAAATAAAAAAATTAAAGTTTAGTGATAGCCAAACTTAAAAAATTCCAAATGAAACTCTCCCTAAATCATAACCAATAAAACTTCAACAAAAACTCCCCCTTTTTTGATAAGAGTCCAAAGAGAGACTTTAAGGATCTTCAATTTCAACTCTCAAATATATTAGAAGACATCGAGCTTCCTCTTGTTGATTCTTACCAATGAAATTAAAAAGTCCAACTCAAAACCTAGATTTTTCAATGTTTGAACTTGTTATGCTCAGGGTAAAGTATTAGTGGCACTAGCTATGTGGGCACATCAAATTCTTCAATAGCATGATCCTCTTCATGTTATTCAACAATTGGAGCCTCTATTATGATGGTGTCATCAATATAATTTCCAATATCAAACTTGATATTATATTTCAATTCATGTGAAAAGTGGCTCTAAATAATAATCATTAGTTTGAATGTTTTTCTGCCTGATGAGGAGTTCATAAATTAAAGGAGGAAATGGTAACCCTAGCCTTACTTCATCATTTTTTTTCATGCTTCAAATTTTGGTTACAAATAATAAAACCAAGATTTACTTTAATTTCATTACCAACTTTAAATAACAGAAGCCCTAATTCTTTGCTTATTGATGCATCATGTAAGGTTGGTATTCGGTTATAAATTGTCAACTTGTGTAGAGCAACATAAAATTGACTAAAGTTGGAACTTGGAATGCCTATCCTTTGGTATCTAGTTTTTTCGAACACCACCAATTAAGATATTAGAGATTTTATCCCAATCAGCTACAAAGTCATTTTCCTGTTTTGAAATTTTCAAAAAATCACAAATAAGAGAATTACTAAAATTAAAGTACTCCCATTTTACATAGACCTTCATATAATTCTTCAAATTCTGATTAGAAACTGTGGAGTATGCCACGCATTTCGATCAAATTAAGACACAATCAGATAGTGACATTGCAACGAGGAGGAGCTACTCGTCCCGACGAGCTGCCGACATCACGACGAGAAAAAAAGACCATCATCTCGATGACACGAAGCCACCTGGTCTCGATGATGCAAATTCCACGTGGCGATGTGGCGACGTGTCATGTTATTTTCTCAGTTCTCTTCTTCCAGTTAAAATTTAATTATCTGTTTTAGTCGAACTCTGATTAGTGTAGATTATTTTAATAATATTTTACCTACAAAATTAGCTTATAAATAGGTCTTTTACAACCTTAGAAAGTAACAATCCATAACATATTTAAGTATTTGCTTTTACAAAGTTTTTAGAGAATTTTGTGTTTACGTTTTGAGGGTTCTTATGTTCAGGATTCATGGTTTAGTTTTTTTATACCCATCTTTATACTTTTCGTTTTTGTCACTATAGTGAAATTATCTTTGCCCGTGGTTCTTTATCCTCATTTGAGGAATTTTTTTCACGTAAATACTTGTGTTCTATCTTTTTAATTTCTTTTTTATTTTACTTATTAGTTGTTTAATTGGGTTTATATCCAACAGAAATATCCTTCTTCAAATAAGCATAAAATTCTAGAATAACACTTTTGACATAAGTGTAACAAATCTAATAGTTCATTAATTCTATCTTCTTCGAAGCTTGTACTATCCCAACCTTTGTGAAATCTTCAAGATTGAATTTTTCTATTTAATTAATCGCTTTTATTGGAGTGTGTTGATCCTATTTTTGCATGTTTTGTTTAGAAACTTTGATGTCATTTTTCTATGACTTTTAATTTTTAACTTTTAGAGGTGGAGAAATAGATTTAGCTTTTTCCTTTCTTCATTGTAACTGTAGCCTTAACCATAAGATTTGATAGAGGTTAATTTATACATATATGCTGAAAAAGAAAGACAATTGAGAAAGTAGGCTAAAAATTTTTAAACTTACCAATCTACGCTAAATTTGGAGATAGAAAGGAAAACGCGTCCTATAATATGCGTTTTCCTTAGTACCAAATTGTATAATTTATATTACATCTTAAATCTACACTTATTTACAATATACCAAATAAATCTATTAAATTGGTTTGCTTTGTAACATATCATGTTGTGAGTTTAAAATTTACAATTATTTATGTTACTTTTTCATTCATGTTTTTTTTGTCGATTTCTTAGGTACAAAATTTTGACAAAGTAAAGAATTGATCAGAAGCTTCCCAGCTTCGAACTATAACTTTGATTTGTGTATTGTAATATATCTTACTTGAAGAAGTACTAATAAATTACACTTCACATAAAAAAATTAATGAATAAACAAATAAGTTAGTAAGTAAATGTTTTAATTAGCTCTTCCCCTTAATGCTCCGGGTTGTAAGGACATGTTGGCTTCGTATGCCCTGAGTTCCTACAGTATGTGCATAACCTTTAACTATCTTACGTATATCTCAACCTACTTTGGAAACAAGGCTGCTAATTGAAAATATGTTTCCTTGACAATCGAGGTTACTCGCAAATGAAGCTTCCCCTTCAATACGGAATTAATGCATTCCACTAGGTCCAAAGTTATGTGCCCGTATCTTATTCCTCCATCATACGACTACGTCCATTACTTTAGAGGTATCCCATCGACGTACCATGCACCTAGTTGGTTTACAGCCCCTAATCTCTCTAACATTTCATTGAACTAATGTTGGACGAGCTCGTACCCTATCAATGACAACCAACAACACATTCAAGAAAAGTAACCTAAAATGTATATGTCAAATTGTTTTACAAGAAACCAATCCTATGCACAACGTACCTATGTTAATGACATGTCGGTGCTTTACATCCTTATGGTATCGACTCATGAAGTTAGACCCTATGTGATGCAAGCAATACCTATGGTGTGTGATAAACGCTAATTTATACATATTTTTACCTCATGTTTAGCCTATATTTCGGATGAATTATTATCAATTTAGTGAGAATTGGTGCTCTTAATCTTTCTTTTTCATATCTTATACTCAGGAGAGCATAGGGAAGAGAAAAGAACGGAAAAAGGACTAAAAACCTGAGAAAATGAACCAAAATATGCAAACGCACGGCCCAAGAAGTTATCACACGGCCGTGGCACACGGTCGTGCCACACAAAGATCACACGGCCCAGCCCCCGACAAGCACGGCCTGGCCACACGGCCGTGCCACCCAAGCATCTCAGAACACGGCCTCTTGTCGAAATCACACGGGCATGGCACACGAGCGTGTTCTAGTCGTGAGGAAGAGGAATTTCACTCGGATTTGGATGCTTAGAGGCTAAGAAAGGCTCCCCAAAGCTCTATATAAAGACCCTAGGAGGCCATTCTAAGGGTGTACTCTTTTTCTCCCAATAGGAGCGCCATCTTTCTGCCAACACGAGGAGTGAAAGCAAGGAATTACTCCAAGGGAAGCCGATTGATTCATCCCAGAAGCTAGAGTTCTACATCAAGACTAAGGATCTCCCTAAATTCCTTCAGGGGTTTTTAGTTTCTTTTTGCTTTGCTATTTATTATCTTCTGAGATGTTTCTTTTCTTTATTATGAACTAAACCTCTCAAATACTTGAGGGGGATGAAACCTAAGACAGATCTTGTTATTATTTATTGAGTTATATGATAATTGCTTGAATTGTTCTTAGTTATGTGTTCTTCATTCTTGATTTAATAATCCTAGGTATTACTTCAAGAAATTGATGTGCTTAGAGCAGATGAGCAAAAGTCCTTGTGATAAGAGTAGATCTACCATAATTAAGCGGAGTTGCATGCAACCCTAGACATAGGGCGACATAAATCTACCGGATTAGGGTCAAACCTAATATGGGGATCCATAGATCGAATTAATGCAACCTAAGGAGTTAATTAATAAAGGAACTTTAATTAACAACTTAGGCCTAGTTGCTCTATGCCTCGATGGAGGGTTTAGCATAAGTTAGGGATCTCTACGGATCAAGGCAAGTAATCAATTATATAGTTCAAGAAATCAATAACAAGTGAAGTCTAGGTGGATTCTCCCTTGAGTATTGCTCATATCAATCAGTTTTCCCGAAAGTTTTTCCTCAATTTACTTTTTGTGCACTTTTAGTTAGTTCTAGAATCAGTTTAAATCAACTCTCTTTATTTTTAGGCTAGATAATAGAAAGGAAGTAAGTACTAGTACTTTTGGTTCCCTTGGGTACGATAACTCGGTCTTGCCACTAAACTATACTATTATTTGACAGGTGCGCTTGCCTTTAAGATCATGATATTAGTTAGTTTAGGTGTGATCAGTTTTATAAATTTTATTACTTAATATCGCGAGCCGTTATCAAGTTTTTGGCGCCATTGTCGGGGAATTAAAATATTACGAAAACTCGATTTCTATTACTTTAGCCATCACTATATCTATATATATTTATTTATTTTTCTTTTATTTTTATTTCTAATTTTTATTTGTTTATTTTTATTTTCTTTTAAATTTTTGAATTTTCTTTGTTTTTTCTTTTTAGGTATTTTTAGTTTATGACTAGAAACAACCCAATAGGACCACTACTTTTTGACGAAGATCTAGAAGCGACAGTTCGCAGAAATCGCAGAGAAATTAGACGCAGTCCAGAACAAGAACCTGAGCAAGAGCCAGAATCTACAGAAGAGATGGACGCGAATCAAAACGTTCCACCACCTCCAGCACTACCAGCAGAACCAGTAAACCAGGATGCAGCTCCTCGTACTATGTATGATTATGCTAAACCTAGTTTGATTGGTACCCAAACTAGCATTATTCGACCTGCTATTGCTGCTAATAATTTTGAATTAAAATAACACTATTCAGATGATTCAGCAGTTTGTGCAGTTTGATGGTTTGCAGGACGAAGATCCAAATTCACATTTAGCGAATTTTTTGGAATTTTGTGATACCTTTAAAATAAATGGCATTTCTGATGATGCCATTCGCTTGAGGCTATTTCCATTCTCTTTGAGAAATAAAGCCAAACAATGGTTAAATTCCTTACCACGAGGCTCAATCACTACGTGGGAACAAATAACCGAAAAATTTTTACTCAAATATTTTCCTCCAGCTAAAACAGCCAAATTACGAAACGATGTTTCTTCTTTTGTGCAGATGGATTTAGAAACACTTTACGATGCATGGGAGAGATACAAAGATCTTTTGAGAAGGTGTCCTCATCATGGTCTACCTTTGTGGCTACAAGTTCAAACCTTCCACAATGGTTTAAATCCGTCAACCAGACAAATGATCGATGCAGCCGCAGGAGGGACGATCAATAATAAAACACCTGAAGCAGCTTATGAATTTATTGAAGAGATGTCATTGAATAATTATCAATGGCAAGTCATGAGGACAAAGCCGACGAAAGCTGCAGGAGTCTATATTATTGATGTTGTTACTATGCTTACTAACCAAGTAGAACTTCTAAATAAAAAATTTGATAATTTTGTTAGTTCTACGTAGGCACAACCAGTGATGCAATGCGACGCGACTCAAGGAAACACGTTTAATCCAGATTTCGCATCCTATGGACACATCATGGAAACTGAACAAGCCAACTATATGGGTAATAATTCTAGATCTCAAAATAACCCTTATAGTAATACGTACAATGCAGGTTGGAGAAATCACCCAAAATTTTCATGGGAAGGAGAAGGAAATCAAAGACAACAGCCTCCTCCAGGATTTCAGCAGCCACCACCGCAACAAGAGAAGAAACTGAATCTTGAAGAGATGTTTACCAAATTTATGGCCGCATCAGAAACCCATTTTCAAAGCACTGAAACGGCACTGAAAAATCAACAAGCATCAATTTAAGGGCTTGAAAAACAAATCGGTCAACTTGCGAAGTTGATTTCAGAAAGACCACAAGGTGGATTACCAAGTAACACTGAGCCGAATCCCAAAAAATATGTCAAAGCAATTACTTTAAGAGATGGAAAGGTCCTAGCCGAGCCAGAAAAGAAGACTATTCCAGAACCTTCAGAAGACAAGGCAGAGGAACCCAAGGACAACACTCCACCACCACTTAAGGAATACAAACCGCGCATCCCATATCCAGCAAAATTGAAGAAAGACCATACAGACGCTCAATTCGGTAAGTTCCTTAAACTTTTTAAACAATTACACATTAACTTACATTTTGTTGAAGCGATTTCACAGATGCCGAAATATGCGAAGTTCTTTAAAGAACTTCTGACAAATAAAAAGAAGTTGGAAGAATTGGCCACAGTAGAACTCAACGAGGAATACTCAGCTATTCTCTAAAATAAACTGCCAGCAAAACTGAAAGATCCAGGTAGCTGATTTAGGTGCTAGCATTAATCTCATGCCTTACAAAATGTTCAAACAACTAGGTCTAGGGGAACCCAAGCCCACTAGGATGAGTATTCAATTAGCCGATAGGTCTGTTAAATATCCTAGAGGAATCATTGAAGATGTGCTAATACAGGTAGATAAATTTATATTCCCTGTTGATTTTGTTGTACTCGACATGGATGAGGATATTGAAGTACCTTTAATTTTGGGACGTCCATTTTAGCCACTGCTAGAGCTGTTATTGATGTAGGAGATGGTAAATTAGTACTTAGAGTTGGTGACGAAGAAGTTGTCTTTAAAATCTATGATGCCATGAGATTCTCTAAAGAACAAGATGATTCTTGTTATTTTGTTGATTTTATTGACTATTTTGTTCAAGATAATTTCCAAGAACTTTCTCTCACAGACACGTTGGAACTGTGTCTTGTTCAAGGTGGAGGGGAGATAAAACCACCACCGAAATTGATGAAGTAAGGAAATAGTTGGATTCTAATAAAATCATCACTAGGCACATAAGTTATGAAAATATAAAGATGAGTGATGAATTGAGACAGAAACCTTCCATTACTGAACCCCCTAAATTAGAACTAAAACAACTGCCAGATCATTTAGAATATGCATTTTTAAGGGAAGAATCAACTTTACCAGTCATTATCGTATCCGATTTAAGCATTGCAGAAAAAGAGGAACTACTCCATGTGTTAAGAGAACACAGACGTGCTATAGCTTGGAAAATTTCATATATCAAGGGAATTAATCCTTCTTTCTGCACTCACAAAATTTTAATGGAGGACGAATTCAAACCATCAGTGCAAGCTCAGAGACGATTGAATCCCAACATGAAGGAAGTTGTAAAATCCGAGGTAATTAAACTTCTATATGCAGGTATTATTTATCCTATTTCTGACAGTTCTTGGGTAAGCCCTATGCAGGTTGTTCCTAAGAAAGGTGGATTGACCGTGATGTCTAATGACAAGGAAGAGTTAATACCTACAAGAACAGTCATAGGATGGAGAGTTTGCATTGATTACAGGAAGCTAAATGGCGCCACTCGAAAAGATCATTTTCCATTGCCTATTATTGATCAGATGTTGGAAAGATTGTCAGGTCATATGTATTATTGTTTCCCAGATGGCCTCTCTGGTTACTTCCAGATCCCGATAGCTCCAGAAGATCAGGAAAAATGACATTCACATGTCCATACGGTACGTTTGCTTATCGCAGAATGCCTTTTGATTTATGTAACGCTCCTGCTACTTTTCAGCGATGCATGTTAGCTATCTTCAATGAATTCGTGGAAGACATCATGGAGGTATTTATGGATGATTTCTCAATTCTCGGTAATTCTTTCCAACTTTGTCTTAATAATCTAGAACGTGTTTTGATAAGATATGAAGAGACAAATTTAGTGCTAAACTGGGAAAAATGCCACTTTATGGTTCAAGAGGGTATTGTTTTAGGACATAAAATTTCTAGTAAAGGGATAGAGGTAGATAAAGCAAAAATTGAAACTATTGAAAAATTACCTCCCCCTAACTCAGTTAAGGCTATACGAAGTTTTTTAGGACATGCCGGTTTTTATCGCCGATTCATTAAAGACTTTTCTAAAATAGCTAAGCCTTTAACAAAGTTGCTAGAAAAAGACGTGCCTTTTAATTTTGACCAAGAATGCTTAGAATCCTTCAATACTCTTAAGGAAAAATTAACTAATGCACTAATCATGATTTCACCCGATTGGAACTTACCTTTTGAGCTAATGTGCAATGCAAGTGATTTTGCAGTAGGTGCAGTGACAGCGAAGAGACAAGCACTTTCAACCGATCTACATACTAGCAGAACTCTAACAGCTATTCAAGCAAATTATACTACCACAGAAAAAGAGTTGCTAGCTATTATTTTTGCATTTGATAAATTTAGATCTTATCTGATTTTGTCAAAAGTCATTGTGTATACTGACCATTCTGCTCTTCGCTATCTTTTAGCCAAAACCGATGCAAAACCTCGACTAATAAGATGGATTCTATTTCTACAGGAATTCAATTTAGAGATAAAGGATAAGAAGATAGCTAAAAATTTAGCAGCAGATCACCTTTCAAGATTGGAAAACATGCAGCCAACGTACCTCGATAAGATAAACGACTTGTTCCCTGAAGAATAACTCCTATCCTTAGTAGATACAACAGTGCCTTGGTTTGCCGATTTTGCAAATTATTTAGTAGCTAACATAACCCCAAAAGGGTTGACACATCAACAGAAGAAGCGATTCTTCGCAAATGTGAAAAACTACTTTTGGGAGGATCATTTTCTTTTTCGAATTTGTGCAGACCAGGTTATTCGGAGATGCGTTACTGAAACAGAAGCATACCAGATTCTAAATCACTGCCATTCAAGACCCACAGGAGGACATTATAGTGGAGCTAGAACTGCTCATAAGGTACCCGATCAGGCTTTTACTGGCCTACACTTTTCAGAGATGCCAACAGGTATGTGATCTCTTGTGATAAATGTCAACGAACAGGTAACATCTCTCTACATAATGAAATACCTCAGAACTATATACTTTCATATGAAATATTTGATGTATGGGGTATTGATTTCATGGGTCCATTCCCTACTTCATTTGGGAATAAGTATATATTAGTAGCAGTAGATTACATGTCGAAATGGGTGGAAGCCCAAGCCTTGCCTACTAATGATGCTAGAATGGTAGTACAATTTTTAAAGAAACTTTTCTCTCGATTTGGAACACCTAGGATAATTATTAGTGATAGGGGTACTCATTTTTGCAATGCCCAGTTTGAAAAAGTTTTAAAAAGGTATGGAGTACACCATAGGACAGCTACCCCCTATCACCCACAAACCAGTAGTCAAGTCGAAGTAACAAATAGGGAATTAAAACGTATCCTAGAGAAAACAATAGAAACAAATAGAAAAGATTGGTCAAGAAAAATAGACGATGCATTATGGGCCTATAGAACTACTTTCAAAACACCCATAGGTACATCTCCCTATAAACTCGTCTATGGAAAAAGTTGCCATCTACCATTTGAACTTGAACACAAGGCATTCTGGGCTATAAAATTTTTAAACCTTGATTTCAAGCTTGCAGGTGAGAAAAGACTAATGCAGTTAAATGAACTAGACAAATGGCGTTGCAATGCCTACGAAAGCTCACGACTATACAAGGAAGCCATAAAACAACGTCATGATAAACAACTGAAACAACCTAAGCAGTTTAAATCAGGTGATCTTGTCTTACTCTACAACTCGAGGATGAGACTATTCCCTGGAAAACTCAAGTTAAGGTGGTCAGGTCCATCCACTGTCCAAAATGTCTTTCCATATGGCACCATTGAGGTAACTCACCCTAACCATGGTACATTCAAGGTAAACGGCCATAGGCTTAAACATTATAGAGGTGAGAATTTTACAGAAAACAGGGAGGGGCTTCGGCTCCACGAAATTCCATCATGACACATCTAGGCAGAGTCGAGCTTAGACTCTAAATAAGCGCTTCTCGGGAGGCAACCCGAGCACTAACTTAGTAAATTTTCATTTATTTTGTTTTTAGTATTTTTCATGCATTACTCTAACCCTTTTTAATGCAGAGATCTAGGACCCTACGGCCATGCCCACGGGCGTGTCCCAGGCCGTGTGCACCCTGCAAACAGAGACACGGTCGTGTACCAAGGCCGTGTATAAACAGAGTAAAAATTTTCCCAAAACATAGGCTATCGATAAAACTCCATAGCCGTGCGACAAGGCTGTGGCAACCCTACAGCATCCACACGGGCTCACGCAACATCAAACGCCCGTGTTCCCAGACCGTGGAAGACACTGTTAAATTTCACACGGCCGTGGAACCTATCACACGATCGTGTAAAACATGAACATGATCGCACACGGCCGTGTACACCATCGCACGACCGTGTAAGTAACGAAGACCCGATCTCCCATGGCCGTGCGAATCAAGTACACGGGCGTGCTCATCGAAACCAGGCGCGCCATAACCACCGATTTTTGAAAGACACGAGCGTGTGACATGCCCGTGTGACCCAAACACTATAAATGAGGAGCCAATATTCACCTTCCCTTTCACTCAAAACCTAAATTCTCTCATCCAAACTCCTTTCCAAACTACCACTAGCGCCGCCACAGCCCTCAAAACACCACCATACTAGAATTTAGCCAACCCACACCCGTGTAAACTCTACCCTCGACTGTGCACCCTCAATTTTGGTTCTATTCTCTCAATTTTTCTCAATTATTTGTTTTTATCTCATTTTCATTATTTATATTTTTAATTTTGCTTTATTCCTTATGATAAATCAAGCATGGAATTAGGAAAAATAGGATGAATAATCTAGAATAGTATAGAATATATTAGGATTACATGTCACTTAATTTCATTTTTGCTTGCCATTTAGATTTCCGTTTCTTTGCCATTTAAACTCATATTTGCATGCCATTTTGTCATATTTTTAGTATATATACATATCAATAGTTCTTCATTTTGTTACAAGTTAATATGATTAGATTCTACGATTTAGGTTAATCCTCATTTTTATTTTTTTTAGAACACTGTCATTTTAATCTATATTTTACTTATTATCTATCTAGTTTAATTTCAATATTTAGGACTAATGCTTTTGTTATTTTATTTTAAATACCATGTCATCATCGCGCGCTAAGAAGGCTGCTGTCCCCATCTCCAAAAAATGGAAGGGACCAGGAAGTTTATCATCGAGGCCCACCTCTGAGGCGCGCCACCCATTCCTCACATTTCCGCAGGACTCCCAGGAGGAACGCTATCAGTTACTCCGGGCTCGAACTATTTCTATGGGCCGATGCATCGATTGGGAGGCCCTCGAGCAAATAAGTTTGGTAGACGACGTCCGAGCCCTGTTGACCACCAACCCATGGGACCAGTTCTTCCGGATTATGGAGCTCACCTACTTAGAACTCATCCTCGAGTTCTACTCCACCTTCCACCTCCAGACCGTAATGAATAGATTCGACGATCCAGGCATGGTCCAATTCTGTTTAGGAGGTCTCGTGCGACAGATGAGTGTACCAGAGTTTGGCACGACCCTTGGTCTTTATACCGAGTAGTTCATGGCAGAGGATGACTTCCCCACCCTTTCTCGTCGCATCCATATCCGGCCCGTCGACTGTTGGTACGAGATTACTCTGGGGCGGTAAGTTTATAACCCCAGCGTCAGTAAGGCGACCGCTCTCGCTCCTTCTTTGAGGTACATTCATGCTCTTCTGGCTCACACTCTGACAGGTAGGCGAGAGAGTATAAGCGTCGTCAATACTCACGATGTCTACTTCCTTTGGTGCATGGCTAATGGCCATGCTATCGACCTCGCATACTTCATCGCGCTTGCCATGCAGCACCAGACTGAGCGGCACCGGAAAGGCGTCATATCCATGGGCCCTTACATCACGAGACTAGACCGCTACTTCGGCCTATTCAACACTACGGCCCAAACATCCTCCTATACTTTCCTCGGCCAGATGTCCTCGCAGGGCATCCAGAGCATGTTACACATGAGGATGATAGAGCGACGACCAGGTGGCAGACACTTCCACTTCTGCCTTGTCCAAGAAAGCGAAGACCCAGAGGACATTGCTGATGATGTCCCACCACTACCACCAGAGGAGGATGAGCCTACCGAGCCACCACGCCCCAGACGACCCACCCAGGCAGCAGCCCCACATGTTGACATACACGAGCGCCTAGACCGATTTGAGCGACAATACTTCTGGCATTTCGATTATATCGACGCCACTTTGGTGCAGATATGTCAGCACTTGAGCATCACCCCGCTACCGCGTGATCCATCTGAGGACTAGATCCTTTTATGTTATTTTCTTTTTCTTATTATTTTTATCTTCACTTAGATTTGAATACTAATCTTTATTTTTATCTTTTCTACTAACTTTGTTTTTCTTTTTTTTAGTTTATTTATATTTTCTTTCATTTCATCTTTTTCATTTTTTGCATATTAGTATTTTTAATATTTTGTTTTGTTTTATTTATTTTTCATAACGACCAACCCCTAACAAGTAATTTCTATTGATCTAAATTCCCCACGACTAATAAATCTATTCGCAGTTTCAAAGGAGCTCTACAGCTCAAATCTCTACGAAAATGGGAACACCGTGCCACAACAGCCGGCTCTTCCAAGCCCAATCTCTGTCTCACATATTCATCCAAAATTCAGAGAGTTTCATATCCTTCCCTACCTTATGATTTAATGCTTATATTGATACTAATATTATCTTTGTATATTGAGGGCAATGTACATCTTAAGTGTGGGGGGGAAAACTTACTTACATTATTTTTGAAATCCCTGAAATTTTTCTAACTGATTGCACTGTTCTCAATAGCATCATCTTCAGTCTCCTATTAGGAATTAATTCTGATTGATTTATGATTTTTATCGATATGTGAGAATTAAGAAATAGGTGATTGTACTTTGAATATTCAAACTTTAAAACATTAGGGAATCAAGCATGATAAGTTGAGATTTTTGAGAACCCCAATTTTTTTTCATAAGCTCTCTTCCCTAATTCTAAGTATTATCTTGAGATTTGAAATTCACAGAAGTGACATCAAAAGCCATAATTTTGGTAAGATTTTTGAGCCTTTTGAGCATACATTCTTTCGTGCTCACTTTTATTATTGCTTTGAGTGAGTCAACACTGATTTGTTATTCTAGAACTTGCTTTGATTATACATGTCGAGACCACATCATTGATTTGATATACTGAAATGATAAAGGCACCTAGGATTTAACCCACTTACTCCACAAAAGCCTACCTATATAAATTAACCCCTAGTAAACCCCATTAAGCCTAACAAACCTTTTCCTTGACTCACCCTCTAATTATTAACCAATAACCCATTTTTTTTTTAATTTCATTCAATTATTTTGACCCCTATTTTTGTCGAGATTTGAGTTGAATTATTATTTAGCTTTATTCTCTTTTCCAAATTGTAAAATTGTAATTTCCCAGATTATTGTACTTGAATTGTTCTTAGTTAAAAAAAAAAGAGAAGTATTAATTCAGTTGTAATATTGTTCAAATCGTTTTTGCGTATTTCTATTCTAAAGCTACCAAGGCAGAATTGATATTATCCTAAGGATTAGCTTGGGAAATATGTTCCACTGATAGAGATTTTTCTAGCTAGATAATTTTTCAAGTTCAGTCTCGATTCTAACCCTCTTTTGCAGCTTGTGACAACACCCCTAACCAAGCCCCATTACAACCTTTAAAAGACCTTTTGATTGATGTATCATATCAATCTACAGTGGTAGAGACTTGATTTTCGAGCAAGCCTATGGTAATAACTTCTCAAGTTGACTAGAGAGTACTTAATTTTTGAACCCTAAACACTTCGAGTGGATAGAGTGAATCCTTAGTGAGGATGTCAACTTCTGTTAATTAAGATGGAAAGATAACTACTTAGGAGAAAGAAGAAAACTTATGTTTCAATGATAAAATTCTCAACTTAAAGTAATTGAGTCTTTAATGTTCTTTTGATTGAATTTTCATTGTATGCTTACCTGTGGATTAATTTGAAACATTATTGATAAGAATTATGAAGATGAGAAGAATGATTCTTAATTAGGGATTGAGATTTTTCTTGAGGACAAGCAAAGGCTTAAGTGTGGGGGTATTTGATAAACGCTAATTTGTACATATTTTTACCTCATGTTTAGCCTATATTTCGGATGAATTATTATCAATTTAGTGAGAATTGGTGCTCTTAATCTTTCTTTTTCATATTTTATACTCAGGAGAGCATAGGGAAGAGAAAAGAATGGAAAATAGACTAAAAACCGGAGAAAATGGGCCAAAATGTGCAAACGCACGGCCCAAGAAGTTATCACACGGTCGTGGCACACGGCCGTGCCACACAAAGATCACACGGCCCAGCCCCTGACAAGCACGGCCTGGCCATACGGCCGTGTCACCCAAGCATCTCAGAACACGGCCTCTTGTCAAAATCACACGGGCGTGGCACACAGGCGTGTTCTAGTCGTGAGGAAGAGGAATTTCACTCGGATTTAGATGCTTAGAGGCTAAGAAAGGCTCCCCAAAGCTCTATATAAAGACCCTAGGAGGCAACTCTAAGGGTGTACTCTTTTTCTCCCAATAGGAGCGCCATCTTTCTGCTAACACGAGGAGTGAAAGCAAGGAATTACTCTAAGGGAAGCCGATTGATTTATCCCAAAAGCTAGAGTTCTACATCAAGACTGAGGATCTCCCTAAATTCCTTCAGGGGTTTTTAGTTTCTTTTTGTTTTGCTATTTATTATCTTCTGAGATGTTTCTTTTCTTTATTATGAACTAAACCTCTCAAATACTTGAGAGGGATGAAACCTAAGACAGATCTTGTTATTATTTATTGAGTTATATGATAATTGCTTGAATTGTTCTTAGTTATGTGTTTTTCATTCTTGATTTAATAATCCTAGGTATTACTTCAAGAAATTGATGTGCTTAGAGCAGAGGAGCAAAAGTCCCTGTGATAAAAGTAGATCTACCATAATTAAGCGGAGTTGCATGCAACCCTAGACATAGGGCAACATAAATCTACCGGATTAGGGTCAAACCTAATATGAGGATCCATAGATCGAATTAATGCAACCTAGGGAGTTAATTAATAAAGGAACTTTAATTAACAGCTTAGGCCTAGCTGCTCTATGCCTCGACGGAGGGTTTAGCATAAGTTAGGGATCTCTACGGATGTAATAGCCCAAATTTCAGTAATGTTGGGAATTGTGGTTCGAGACCACCGAATTCGATAAATGAACTCGTAGATAATATTATTTACTATTTACGAGCCGAATGTAGTTTTTAAAAGATTTTTGAAAAAGTAAATTATGTTTGTAAAGATTTATTTGGTCAAGATATCGAGAAAAAGAGGTATTGAGATCTCGGTGTCATAAACCGAGCCATAAATATTTTTTATGAATATTTAAGGAGTGTCAATAAGGTAATATTAAAGTTTCGTTAAGAAATTTTAAGGTTTTGGTGGTCAATTGAGTAAAAAGGACTAAATTGAATAAAGTGTAAAATTGTGAAAAGTGATGAAATAGCTCAATTTTCAAATGAGGAAGGATTTAAAGTGAAATAAGCCTAAAGGAGATATTTTGGGCGGCAATAGCTGAGAAAAATCAGGAAATGAGTGAAATAAGGGCAAAATTGGAAAATTGCCAAAATTAGTTAAATAAAAATGGGACCAAATTGGGAATATCTAGAATTCTCTTCATTTTTCTTCATTCTTTTCAGCTGAGAAACAGCCATGGAAGAGGTTTCAAGCTGGTTTTTCATACTCTAGCTTCATGTAAGTTTAATTCTTGCTCTCTCCTTGAAATTTCTATGTTTTTGGACTTTTACAAATGGGTCCAACTTATTAATTCATTAGTTTTTGATTCCATGGCTAATTTTTAAAGTTGATGTGGATTACTTTTGAAAGCATGTGATGAATAAATATTGGATTGAAGCTTTAATTCTGTTATATGATGGTTTTATCAAGTAAAATTGATGGAAATTTGATTTTAGGACTTAATTGTGAAATAGTTGAAATAAGGGCCTATTGTTAGAATTCTGATTTTTAAAAGTTATGAAGTAGTTCAAAATGATATAGAAAAGTATTAAATGAGAAAATTAGCTCAATGGAGGGGTTAATTAAGCAAGGACTGAATTGTAAGAATTGTGGAAATTGGGACGAATTGGAAATCAAGATGTCACACTAAAGCAGTATTGGACAGCAGCAATTGTCTAACTTTGAAAAATCACCATAAATGGTAGAAGTTGAATTAGAAGTTGAATAAGATATGTAATTAAAGCTTGTTGAGTCTATTTTCATATAAAAGAAACAAAGAAAGCAAAGGAATCTGGTATCTTGAGATATTTACATTTTTGTGAGACTGGTTCAGATTGATTTCGAGATCCCCTGTTCTGAATTGTAAAAATTATTAAAAATTGTACAAAAATATTTATAGAACATAATTTATATGGGTGGATTCCTTATTGAGTCTATTTTTACTAGAAACAAACGTGGATATCTTTTGAAATCTGTATAAAGAGAAATTGGAATTTTAGTGAAGAGTGGTCAGGGTTGTCGAGTAGCGAAACAGGGGAAACTTTAACTAATAAACTGTATTAATTGGCCGCACCAAAAATTCTGGAAAAATTATGGTAAGAAGATATATGAGTCTAGTTTCAAGGAAAATTTATGGATCTGAATTTGGAGCTCTGTAGCTCAAGATATAAATAATTTAGTGACTATGACGCAGGTGGACAGCTTGAATGTTCACATATAAGTAAATAGTGAAATTATTGAAAATGTTACTTATAAGCATATTATATAAATTAAGGATGTGGAATGGAGAGGAGGAGGAGGAAAATATGTATGAATATTCAGCTAGCATGGGTAATTTGCATGTTTTAGGCTCAGGGACTAAATTGAATAAAAGTAAAACTTTATGGGCAATTTTGTAAAAATGCTAGAAATGATCAAATTACATGAAAAGGATTATTTCATTATTTAAATTGCAAAATTTAAATGAAATTATTATTTTAGTTCAAGATCGGGGAAAAACATGTTTTACGGATTAAATTGAAAAGTGTTGAAATTAGGGAAAATTCTGATGTTTTATAGAATTGACGGGTTGTTATCAATTTGTATGAGAATGACAGCTGGAAATAAGGATTAGATTGCAAGAAATTTATTTATTTGAGCCTAAGGATGAAATTGTCATTAATTAAAAGTTTAGGGGTAAAATGGTAATTTTGTTTAAGAACATTAATTGTACGTATTAGAACATGAAATAAATGAAAATGATGATCAAATTTATTTATAAAGGTCCGGATGACTCAAATACAAGACTTGAACGTGGAAAAAGAAATGATATTAATTATGATGTGTAAGTATGTGATTATCTTTGACACACTGATACAAGTAAATTAAGTATGTTGAGACGAATAATAAATCCAAGTAAAACATGTCGAGAATAAGAATAAATACATTTGAGGGACAATATGTTTAATTTTAATTGGTTTCAAATATAAATGTTAGATGAAATGAAATATTTGATAAATAAATCGGTAACTCCGGTAATGCTCCGTAACTCTATTCCGGTAACGGATTGGGGTTAGGGGCGTTACAATTAGTGGTATCAGAGCTTTGGTTTAGTCGGTTCTCGGACTGAATATAGTATACGGGAAGTTTAGAAATACATGCAATTATATAACATGTGATAATGCGATATCTTTCAACTCTGATAAAAAAAAAATTTTTATGATGCGAGTGTTACTATAGAATTTAATGAAAATTGAAATGGTTGTTAAATAAATTTTAATATTGGATAATGATTAAATTGTTAAGTTGAATGAGAATTTAGGATTTAAAGTGAAGTTGAATTAAATGAGAAATATGTGTTAGTATTGAATTGTATTTTGATTAGTAAATGGAAAGTGTAATTGATCTTAAAAGTGGATTTTTTTTTTTAATGAAAGTGAAATTGGATTGTGGAATTGAATTACAAGTGAAATGTGTAAAAATGATATGCGTGCATGAAATAATTTGTCTAAGTAGATATTAGAACTACTAGGATATTAGTGGCATGTCATTAAAGGACCTTAGTATGCTCTCTGATTATTAGCACTTCGGTGCTCTCTGATTATTAGCACTACGGTGCTCTCTGATTATTAGCACTCCGGTGCTCTCTGATTATTAGCACTCCGGTGCTCTCTGATTATTAGCACTCCGGTGCTCTCTGATTATTAGCACTCCGGTGCTCTCTGATTATTAGCACTACGGTGCTCTCTGATTATTAGCACTCCGGTGCTCTCTGATTATTAGCACTCCGGTGCTCTCTGATTATTAGCACTACGGTGCTCTCTGATTATTAGCACTCCGGTGCTCTCTGATTATTAGCACTCCGGTGCTCTCTGATTATTAGCACTACGGTGCTCTCTGATTATTAGCACTCCGGTGCTCTCTGATTATTAGCACTCCGGTGCTCTCTGATTATTAGCACTCCGGTGCTCTCTGATTATTAGCACTTCGGTGCTCTCCGATTATTAGCACATTCGTGTTCTCTGTTTAATAGTGCATAAGAATGCACCTCTGTATCAGTCCCGTATATCCTAAGTGTTATATCTAGTCTATTGGGCCTCTGCTAAAAAAAAAAAAAAAAAAAAGAGGTTATTCATGAGTAATTGATTTATTCAGGTATGACATTTACGAAACAAATTTACTTGAATTTCGTCTGAATTAGTTCCTTTAGTGAACTGAATAATGTGATATTATTGATGATTATGTATATTAGTGGATTAGTGGTGAAATTGCAAACATATCTAGATGCGACTATTATAGTTGGGTATCTTACAGCGATTTCTTTTGAATATTCTATATGTTCTTTTATCTTCAGAGATATATGCAACTGTTCATCTTCAGATATGGTTCTTATCATATAAGAAGTTTGGTTAATTATAACATTAAATAGAAGTACTATTAATTGGGTCGATTCATGATCGGTATTCCTCTACTTTCCTTTGGATTTCTGATTTGCTCTGTTAGACAGAAGATTTGATGGTTAAACTCATATGAAACTATTTTCTACTTTTATCAGTGGGTATTCTGAATCACCTTATGCAATTTACATCCTTTCTATCACAGTTGTTTCTAGTGGGTATGAATGATATTCTTCTTCTGGGTTTTCTTTAAATAATATGGGTTTCTTTATCATTAAATGTGGTTTTCTATTCTTGGGGATTCAATATAACTTCACATCTGGAATTTCTTTATCTTGGTTTTCTTATTATTTTATGGCCTGATCTTATCTATTAAATATGATTTATCTGTGAAGGGGTATTCTTTGAATAAATGTAAAAATATATTACTGCTATAAAATCCTGGTTCGGTTATGGAAGCTCAGTGACATGGATCTTAAACGATAGAAGTTGTATTACTACACCGGTTATTATTGAGACTACTCTTGGAATTCTTCTTCTATTTTAAAGTGCACTGTTGAAGTTGAAATATTGATCTATTTATATTATCGAAATGCCAGATCTATTATAATATTATGGTTTTATCCGAACTGATGATGGTAGACTTGGGATAATTCAAAACTTTGGCATTCCTCTTTAATTTTTATGGAAGTGTTTTCTATGATAGCTACATCAATAATATGAATATTATAGAAAGATGTAAGGTTTGAATGGACTAATCAATGTTAAGTAAAGTTTTGACTGGATGGAAGCCGTAATGATTGAAGTATCCGTTTTGGTTTAGTCTGAATTTGGGTAAGAAATTTATTATTACAGTGATATGTTATTAAGTGAATTAGATTGCTATTGTCTGATAAAGGATTAATTTCAATTGAATATCTGCTGCTGGCACTTACAGAATTATCAAAGCTAGTAAAGATATTGGGACGGAAATAAGATATAAGTTATGAAATCGACAAACTATATGGAGTGTCAGTTTTCGACATCGACATGAGAGCCAGTGTAAGACCATGTCTGGGACATGGCATTGGCATCATTTTATGAGGCTTGAATCACGGGTATCCTTTAGTATCTTAAAAAGGAAGTTAACCGATAATAGAGTAACTAAGTTGATAAATTTCAAGAGAAAGACTAAAGCTCTATGTTGATTGTTGCACGTACATGAATAAATGTGTTAAACATTTGAAAGTGCATAGTTATGAAGTGCCACTTGTTAAACCAAGTAAAGCGTGAGAATGAGCTTAGCAATAGAATGAGTAAAACTTATGCATGATATAAACTCAAAGGCAAGTAAATTATGTGTGAATTTCTAGCATTTTTTATTTGATATAGATTATTTGTTCATTGATACATGGTTGAACAGATAATTGTTTCATGAGATTATTGAGAATTGAACACGCCTTTATACTTACGAAAATGATATAGTGAGGTAAACTGTGAATCGTATTGTTAAGTTGTGTATGATTGGAAAATGGAAAGTACCCAAGGAGTAAGTAAAATAAGACTAAGTGTTGAAACTTTATGAGACATTAGTGATGATTCGAGTAAAAGAAATGGAAGTTTATATTGTGATAAGTTCATTGATGGATAGTTAGTGTTCATATGAAATTAAATTGCATGTGTTACTAAGATATGCGAAAGTGTGTCCATAATAAGTTGGAAATTTGAAATGCTTGAATCAATGTGAACGATACTATTTGTTAATGAAAAAAAAAATATTTGAACCTCTCCACCGAAGGAATTTTCGAGGACGAAAATTCTTAAAGGGGGGGAGAGTTGTAATAGCCCAAATTTCAGTAATGTCGGGAATTGTGGTTCGAGACCACCGAATTCGATAAATGAACTCGTAGATAATATTATTTACTATTTACGAGCCGAATGTAGTTTTTAAAAGATTTTTGAAAAAGTAAATTATGTTTGTAAAGATTTATTTGGTCAAGATATCGAGAAAAAGAGGTATTGAGATCTCGGTGTCATAAACCGAGCCATAAATATTTTTTATGAATATTTAAGGAGTGTCAATAAGGTAATATTAAAGTTTCGTTAAGAAATTTTAAGGTTTTGGTGGTCAATTGAGTAAAAAGGACTAAATTGAATAAAGTGTAAAATTGTGAAAAGTGATGAAATAGCTCAATTTTCAAATGAGGAAGGATTTAAAGTGAAATAAGCCTAAAGGAGATATTTTGGGCGGCAATAGCTGAGAAAAATCAGGAAATGAGTGAAATAAGGGCAAAATTGGAAAATTGCCAAAATTAGTTAAATAAAAATGGGACCAAATTGGGAATATCTAGAATTCTCTTCATTTTTCTTCATTCTTTTCAGCTGAGAAACAGCCATGGAAGAGGTTTCAAGCTGGTTTTTCATACTCTAGCTTCATGTAAGTTTAATTCTTGCTCTCTCCTTGAAATTTCTATGTTTTTGGACTTTTACAAATGGGTCCAACTTATTAATTCATTAGTTTTTGATTCCATGGCTAATTTTTAAAGTTGATGTGGATTACTTTTGAAAGCATGTGATGAATAAATATTGGATTGAAGCTTTAATTCTGTTATATGATGGTTTTATCAAGTAAAATTGATGGAAATTTGATTTTAGGACTTAATTGTGAAATAGTTGAAATAAGGGCCTATTGTTAGAATTCTGATTTTTAAAAGTTATGAAGTAGTTCAAAATGATATAGAAAAGTATTAAATGAGAAAATTAGCTCAATGGAGGGGTTAATTAAGCAAGGACTGAATTGTAAGAATTGTGGAAATTGGGACGAATTGGAAATCAAGATGTCACACTAAAGCAGTATTGGACAGCAGCAATTGTCTAACTTTGAAAAATCACCATAAATGGTAGAAGTTGAATTAGAAGTTGAATAAGATATGTAATTAAAGCTTGTTGAGTCTATTTTCATATAAAAGAAACAAAGAAAGCAAAGGAATCTGGTATCTTGAGATATTTACATTTTTGTGAGACTGGTTCAGATTGATTTCGAGATCCCCTGTTCTGAATTGTAAAAATTATTAAAAATTGTACAAAAATATTTATAGAACATAATTTATATGGGTGGATTCCTTATTGAGTCTATTTTTACTAGAAACAAACGTGGATATCTTTTGAAATCTGTATAAAGAGAAATTGGAATTTTAGTGAAGAGTGGTCAGGGTTGTCGAGTAGCGAAACAGGGGAAACTTTAACTAATAAACTGTATTAATTGGCCGCACCAAAAATTCTGGAAAAATTATGGTAAGAAGATATATGAGTCTAGTTTCAAGGAAAATTTATGGATCTGAATTTGGAGCTCTGTAGCTCAAGATATAAATAATTTAGTGACTATGACGCAGGTGGACAGCTTGAATGTTCACATATAAGTAAATAGTGAAATTATTGAAAATGTTACTTATAAGCATATTATATAAATTAAGGATGTGGAATGGAGAGGAGGAGGAGGAAAATATGTATGAATATTCAGCTAGCATGGGTAATTTGCATGTTTTAGGCTCAGGGACTAAATTGAATAAAAGTAAAACTTTATGGGCAATTTTGTAAAAATGCTAGAAATGATCAAATTACATGAAAAGGATTATTTCATTATTTAAATTGCAAAATTTAAATGAAATTATTATTTTAGTTCAAGATCGGGGAAAAACATGTTTTACGGATTAAATTGAAAAGTGTTGAAATTAGGGAAAATTCTGATGTTTTATAGAATTGACGGGTTGTTATCAATTTGTATGAGAATGACAGCTGGAAATAAGGATTAGATTGCAAGAAATTTATTTATTTGAGCCTAAGGATGAAATTGTCATTAATTAAAAGTTTAGGGGTAAAATGGTAATTTTGTTTAAGAACATTAATTGTACGTATTAGAACATGAAATAAATGAAAATGATGATCAAATTTATTTATAAAGGTCCGGATGACTCAAATACAAGACTTGAACGTGGAAAAAGAAATGATATTAATTATGATGTGTAAGTATGTGATTATCTTTGACACACTGATACAAGTAAATTAAGTATGTTGAGACGAATAATAAATCCAAGTAAAACATGTCGAGAATAAGAATAAATACATTTGAGGGACAATATGTTTAATTTTAATTGGTTTCAAATATAAATGTTAGATGAAATGAAATATTTGATAAATAAATCGGTAACTCCGGTAATGCTCCGTAACTCTATTCCGGTAACGGATTGGGGTTAGGGGCGTTACAACGGATCAATGCAAGTAATCAATTATATAGTTCAAGAAATCAATAACAAGTGAAGTCTAGGTGGATTCTCCCTTGAGTATTGCTCATATCAATCAGTTTTCCTGAAAGTTTTTCCTCAATTTACTTTTTGTGTACTTTTAGTTAGTTTTAGAATTAGTTTAAATCAACTCTCTTTATTTTTAGGCTAGATAATAGAAAGGAAGTAAGTACTAGTACTTTTGGTTCCCTTGGGTACGATAACTCGGTCTTGCCACTAAACTATACTATTGTTTGATAGGTGCGCTTGCCTTTAAGATCGTGATATTAGTTAGTTTAGGTGTGATCAGTTTTATAAATTTTATTACTTAATATTGCGAGCCGTTATCAGTGTGCACGATCTCATAGGCTTGAACGTCATTCGAAAGCAACATGTATTTTGGTTCCCTTGTTAAAAATAATACACACATCGGGCTGCTGCACAACATGCCTTCTGAGTTTAGTTAAGAAGAAATCTTAGTCATCATCGAATTCTTCTGGAGTTATTGAAAAAGCTATTGGTAAAATTCTTTAGTTACGATCATGTGCAACAGTTATTAACAACTTATGCTCGTATCTCTCATACAGGAATGTGCTATCAATTTGGACTTGTGGTTTACAGTACTGAAATAAAGTTTCACATTGCTTGAAAGTCCAAAAAAATGGTGGAAAACTCTTTTTCCAAGGACTAAGCAATGGCTATAATATGTAGAATCCATTTACAGCTCGGTTACGAGACTTGGTACGTACCGCTCTAGTACCTAACACCATTGCCACAATTCATTGTAGGATTTCTCCCACCTATTGTGCATCTTCTCTAACGCTTTCTACTTTGTTAACAATGCCTTGTGATAGGACACGGTGTAATCAAACTCGCTGTAGATGTGTGCAATCAAAACAGGGACCGAAATCTTAAGACTCGCTTTCACCATGAGTAATATAAAGTTAGATATTATATCTGAATCAAATTTTGGATAACCCTTTGACATGTCTAAACAACAATAAATTGGGTCACCATATATAGTAGAATGTCAGGAAAAAATGTCAAAATTGGATTCATATTGGTAACCATGGTACATACCAGCTACAACACATGTATGCGGTGAAATAAACTTCTAGATTGTCCAAAACAACGATTTCTTCTGTACAAATGCCATGATTTTCTATGGACATCCTGTTGTACGCATTGTGCACTTCGTCTCATATTTCTCGGGCCGAGAGCATGCAACAGTGAAGTTAACACCAAGTCGTATGTTATATAGCTTGACAGCAGCTAAAAAAACATATTAAGAGTCAAACTCCATCCCAACCTCCCTCAGTAGCAAGATCAAGAGTTCGCATGTGTGGTGGGGGTTGATAAGTTGTGAAACTCAGTTTATCCTATTGAGTAATATTTGCAACTTCACCGTCAGATCCATCGTCCTCAAGTTCAGTGAGAATGGGATTCGATTTTGAAATTACCGTAATTTTCGTATCATCAGGACTCATCTCATCTATTAGGTAGTTAACTGTTTGTTCGTCCTCTTCGACCTCTTCGTGCTATTCTCTCTATTCGTTATCAACTCGTTGTGTGAATTTAGGGTTGAATATGCCTTCACTATCCAAGGTTGTCAATAGTAGTTCATCTGTTCTTGTAAATGCCTAACCAACCCCAAACCACTTCTATTTGACCCACCACAGTAACTTGATTGCATGTCAAAATTAAAATCAAATGCACTGACAGAATTTCATGCAAGTGTATTGTAGGCTCGATGACTAAATACTCCTGACTATCCTCCACTCTAATGATCGATGGGTGAAATCGATGAATGCCTCGCTATTGATAATAATTTTGATGGGTCTTGGTATGAGCTTCGTAGCAATGATGTCATTCCATCGCACAATCGAGTGGTGGGGCTTTCAGCTTCTTCATCGGACGTGAGATTTGGTGGATAGGATATTTATGAGCTTGGGATATCTTCATCCTCCTCGATGAAATCAGCATACAACTCCAGCATAACATTCCCACTAGGGCTGAAAATTCTTCTCCGAATCTTTATTTTGCACTTAATCCTTATCTGAAGCTCCTTTAACGTTATGGTCTAGATGAATGCTAGATTTTCGGATTGTGCCGATACAAAAATGGGGCCAATTTCAATCTCACAAATTTGATTGTTATAGTGGATAAGAGCTCTCACTCATCTACTCATTTTCAATGAAATAGTCTATTCCACATGTTTAAAACTAAGAAAATAGTAAAAAATATATAGTATTCATCATCTAAAACCTTAAACTAATACGTAAATTAATAAATTACCTTTTCTTCGACAACAACGTAGAGACGAAATTCAAGTTTTCACGACAACGCTGATTACTCCTAGTGCCAAGTATTATTCAGATCAATAATCTACTTTGAATGTAAATATGAAGAATTAAATGCTTATATTGAGCTCTTTCTATAGAGCTCTTTTGTGATGGAGAAAACGTTTTCCGCAGAGGCATAAGGCAAGGAAAAATGTTTTGTTTTTCTATCCTGAAAATTCTGGGTTGTAGGGTCTTAAAGGCAGAAGCAATGGAGTTGGGTACGGGTTGAAATAGCCAGAAAGAAAACGCTCCCTGCAGGAGGCGTTTTCACCTTACACAGTAGTGAAAACACTACTTGTAGGAAATGTTTTCAACTGGCATATGGTAGAAAATGCCCCTTACAAGAAGCGCTTTCACTGACATATTAGACAAAAACTCCTTCTACAAGGTGCATTTTCTCTTTGAACATTTTAACCACATCGAGTTTTCTATTGTTTTTACCTTTGAGCCCTGCAACTCAGGATTCCTGAGATAAAAAAAATTCCCATTTCACCCCGCTCCATCCCTTATATAAATGCATATTCTCATCCCCTAATTTAGTAAATGGATTTTTTTCATTTTTCTTGCATGTTGAATTTTTTGGGTTTAAAGATTTGTTTCTCTTTCACTTTGAAGGAAACATAGTCATAGTTTTAGTTATGTTTAGGTTCACGATGATGTCATGGAGCTTAGTGACCTACAAATTTCACCTGCCGTGTGAGTATGGTGCCATCACCTGAAAAAATGGGATCACTTTGCAACTTGAGGTCCAAGTTGGCGGTGATTATATCATATTGAGTTGAAGTGCAACTAAGGCTTCAAGGTTACAAAGGTTATGCTGTCAAAGGATGAAGCATAACTGTGACCCTAGTTGACGATGGTTTTGTGGGCACATCAACCAATTTCTTTTCATCAAAGGTGTATGCTTTATAAAGCCCACACGGAAGTGCGAAGAAGAAAAACAGAGGAGTCTTCCATTATAATCAAGTAATTCATCTTGTCCATGTTCACCAAAGGTACCCAAATATGTTACAAGGTATAATAACTAGGTCACTGCCTCTGGTGGACATGAAAAAACGAACTACTTGATTATACAAAAAGCCATTTCTTCATCGTACTTTTTGGGTTTTATAAACCATCATTCTTTGACAAGGAAAAATTAGTTGTCGTGCCTGTATAACCACTGTCAACTGGGGCCCCATTTATGTTCCACCCTTTGAAAACATAACCTTTGTAAACTTGAAGTCCTAGTTACCCTTCAACCCCAGATCGTATAATCACCATTACCTGAGACCTTGAATTGCAACGCAATCCAACTTTTTGGGTGATGACTCCATACTCACATGACAGATGAAATTTGTAGATCACCTAGCTCCACGGCACCATCATAAATTCAAACATTCCTTAAAATTGCAACCATGTCTATCCCAAACACGGATAAAAATAAATTTACAATCCCAAACATGGATAAAAATAAATTTACAAACTTCTAATTTCCAACTGCAAGAAAAAAAAAAGAAAAAACAATTTTTGGATAAGTGAAAACACGTCCTATAGGGCGAATATATTAAAAAATTATAAAAATATTAAGTAGTTAATTGAGTTGATTTCACCTCTCAATTAGATTCTAACTAATTAAAAAATTATCAAGTGCTTAAATTATTTTACAAAATGACAAATATATTATGAATTTTTTTACCTATTTATATTTTTATAAAAAATCAAAATTTCAACGCAAAAATTATCAATATTTGGGTTTGTAGTCATACCTTGCATCTTATTTTTATGATCATCCAATTATCTCAATCAAATTGGACATAAATAAAAAAATAATGTTCTTAATTTTGTTATTCATAAGTTAACATAGATGATTGGCATTGAAAATGGTACACCACACCAGGAGGGCAATACAAATGGACAATTCATTTATCTCAGATCACTGAATCTTATAAAAGGTAGACAGAAGATGAAAGAATTTCATTAAAAGAACAAGTGTATAATATACATACTGAAACAATGTTCCTAATCCATGCCAGGTAGACCACTGAGAAAGAATTAAAATATGATACCATTTCAATTCAATAAGGAAACATTTTTATTTATTTAAAAATGGGTGTCGGCAACTACATTCATAATTTGTATGTCATCTTATCATCAACTTGAGTGTTATATATTAGTAATTTTGTAAATAAAGAGATAAATATTTTGCGCAGAGATAAGCATTAATTAAGGATTAGGCTTAAACTCGTCAGCAATTGCGTGTTAAAAACTTACAGGTCTAGTCTTAATTTATCTGTGGTTTTGGTCAATGAAAGATTAATTATTTTTCTTTTATGGAAAATATCTTTTACTTTTTAACAACATGCAAAGCAAAAAGGACCTTTAAGATGAGTGCAAATTAGTTGAAAAACGATCAATAGCTATTAGATATTTTTTAGAAGGAAATACAGTTCAAGTTTAGATACAAGAAAATATATGCTAATTACTAACTGAGTATTCTCTTTTAATAAACTCTTGATTTTTCTATTAATTATTTTAGCTAAACCTATCCCACTTGGAGATTGATATTTTATAATTTAAAATTGATTTGAGTTATTGTTTATTATTATATTTATTATAATTTAATTCTAAAAATAAATTTTTAGCAAATAAAAGAAAATAATTTGAGAATTTATGATAAGGAGTTGATGCTTTACTTTGCAAATGGAAATTCCATTTGGATAAAATTCTGAAAAGAAAAGTTGCTTTTGGGCCACTATAGTTTTAGGTCTCCAAAGCAAAGAAATCAATTCCATTAGGTATTCCAATTCTTTTCAAAAAAATGTCAGAATCTCTTTTCACTTCTGCATTATTGAATTAATTTGTAACACTCTAGGGTTAGATAAAATAAATAATTAAAAAATAATTTAATATTGATAGTTATGTAATTAGTCTACTCCCTAAAGATTTTAGGTTTTGTACACTCTTCTCCCATTTTCTTTTTTAATTTCAGACTCTTCTCCCATTTTCTTTTTTAATTTCAGTAAATTAGGATAAAAATATTATTAAGTGTAGGTAGTAGCTCAAATGGTTAAGCACCGTTTCCTTTTTCCACCAGTTCAAGTCATGTCACTCATTTTCATTTTTTTCGGCAGAAAATACTATTTGCCTAAATGGCACTTAAAATTTTGAAAATCCTAGCTATTTAAACCAATTTTCTAATTAGGCTAGGATTTTGCTTCCTCTTTCCAATTCTCTTAGAATTTAACTTCCATCTTTTCTATTTCTTCCCTCTTTCTTTTCATCAAAATTTTGTTTCATTGCTGAAAATCATTCTTGATTATCCCAAATCAAAATCTATTCCTAATTTTAACTTATTTTCCAATCAAATTCACGATCGCAATTAGGAACACTCTTCGATCGTTGCCAAGAATCAGTAAGAATATTCTAATCCCGATGTTTAGATCTTAAATTTCTGTAGAATTTCTTTTCACATTAAATTTAAGATTGATTAAATGATCTTTTATGAATCTTTCTAAATCTTGATTTTTCTTAAAATTAGTTATTAATTATTGTGTAAATATCGTTTGAAGGACTCGATTTAGGTAACCCGAATTAGATTGGAACATGAGAAACGTTGCTTGAGACCCCGACAATAGGTGTGTGTTCTTTTACAAGAAAATCGAGACAAATCGTGCCTCGAAATAGGGCCATACGGCCAGCCACACCTGTGGACCACACGACCCCTTACACTGCTTAAAATTCGTTATTAATTATTGCGTAAATGTCATTTAAAGGACCCAATTTAGGTACCCCGAATTAGATTGGAACATGAGGAACGTTGCCTGAGACCCCGACAATAGGTGTATGTTCTTTTACAAGAAAATCGAGACAAATCATACCTCGAAATAGGGCCATACGGCCAGCCACACCTATGGACCACACGACCCCTTACACGGCATTATCCCCCTAAAACCCTAGGTTTTTCCAATGCACACGACCTAGGACCCTCCACATGGTCACAGTCTATCATATAGCCTAACCACATGATTGTGTACCCCCTCCATAAGGTCTAAGGCATTCCACACAATCCTGTGTCCCCCGTATCTCAGATTTTACAGTTTTGGCCCAAAATTTTATGTTATGTTTAGTTTAGTCCCTAATTTTTTTCCTGAATTGTTTTAGTATATTATATTATTCAATTAAGTCACTGGTGAAATATGTTAGAATCCATGAATTGGCTGACCGTATTAATATGACGTTTATATACATTTGCATGAATTATGAACAATATATATGACTATTGTTTCGGTGTCGGTGATTGTATGTATAGTATGCTTTATGAAACTGTTAAACCGATCACATAAAAAACATGACTTTTGCTACTATGTGGATTCATCACTAGATTTTAATTGCTATTAAATGAAATTGTTATGAGCTTACTATTTGCTACTGTATTGTTATGTTAAAAGCATATTAAATGTTACTATTGATCTGTTCGAACATGCCATATTGTATTGTGTTATGAACGACGGAAATATTGGCAATTTATCTGCATTTATTTTGTTGTGTACTCACAACCATATATAGATTCCATATGTGACGGTCTTGTTGTATACCCATAGCCAAAGGCAGATTCCATTTGCGGCATTTTGTTGTGTGTCCACAGCTATCGACAGTAAAACTGCATATTATTGGTGGTTAACCCACAACCTGGTGTGCTGATAGTTGGAGTTCTGAGGAACTCCTATTGTAGTGTGTAGCGGTGGGGTTAAGATCGTTTCTATTAAAAATTGATATTTTATGGCATCTATGAAAGTATGTGCATACAAAACCTGAAATTTCTAGTAGGATGTATTTATATCTACATATATGAATGAGTAATTTGTGAAATTAATATTTTGTTATTGCTATTGTGAATTCTTAATACTAATGGTGGCTAAATTAAGAAATGATATTTCAAACTACTACTAAATTACAATTATTTTATGCATTATTAATTAATATGCCTTATTGACTATTGCACTGATCTTCCTGTGATTGAACTCACACTGAGTGTCATAGCTCACCTCCTTAAATTTTTATCTTTACATATAACCCACCAGGTTAGGATGTGGACGCGACATCTAGAGGGTCTCAGCTCGACTTTGTTAAAATATCTTTAGATACATTGTTTGATATTTTATTATTCAAAAGTTTGTATTATTATTTTAATTCGAACTATGGCATAGGACTTAAGATTTGGGTTGCTATTATTTTGCATGACACCTAATTTAAAATTTTAAGATATCTTGTTATGATTATTAATTAATATGCACGAACCTCAGTTTTTATTAAAAACAAACAGATATTACTTTTCCATCGCTAAATCATAATTAAAAATTTAAAGAATAATAAATTAGTTTGTAAGTAAGTTTTCTACTAAAATAAACCGTCATCAGAAAAAGATTTAGGTTAAAATTTTGCAATAAAAAAAATTTATTTTTAATTAATTTAATTTCCTTTTCCTTCTTCTCATTAAAAAAATTTAACCCAATTTTTTTTTATCAATTGTTAATAGAAAAATCATAAATAAAAATTATAAAAATGATTTTTGAAACACATGACAAAGATAAAAGAGATTTTCAAACAACATATCAACTCAGGATGACAAACAAATCCTTTATTAAAATATTGATTTCTTTCTTAGAAGATTGGGAAAAAAATGAAGAAGATGAGAGATTTAAGTAGATAAGATTTTGAGGGTGGGTGGGTGGGTTGGTTGGTTAACCTTTCTAAAGTTTCTAGGGAAAAGATTAGAAGAAATAAATATTAAATGAATATATGAAATTAGAGTTATTTAATTATTCTTAAAAAAGGTGCATGTAGTTTCTTTGTATGAAATTGTAACATTATAATATACATATTAGTTAAATATTTGTTACTTTTGTTATTTATTAAAATTTAACACCATTAATTTTTCATTATAAATTATTATCACATCTATTTTTTTTATACAATATCTAAAATTATTTATGGTTCTTCCTCAACCCTTAAATAGGATGGTGGTGCGTTTCAATGCACTCAAACCTACGTCCTTTTGTGATGACAATAATATCAATGTCAATCGAATTAAGACTCAATCGACAATTACCTAAAAGCACTTTTTTAAAAAATCTAACATCAATTACTTGTATCACTTGCCAATTGAAGTGTTTGTTAAATTTGGATTGCAAGTGATTTATTAAACTTTTATCAAATAATTTTTTTAATAAATCTCAAATTATCCTAAATTATAGATAAAATAGCAGATTTCTACAGGTTTTAATTTAAAGTCCAAGTTGAGGTTAGATTTAGATGCCCAAGCCCAATGGATTGTCTTAATTTAAAACATGAAACCTTTCATAGTCTTTGTTAAGGTGATCAGTACCATACAAATTTACCTACTGTTGTTGTTAAGTATTGATATGTATTAGCATGGGTGATTTTGGTATATCATTTTGGAATTATTGATACTTTAAAAATATTTTTAATATATATATATATATATATATTTATAATTTAATTTCTAGTTTCTAAATAAATTTATATTAATATATATGCAAAATAGGCCTCAATTGCATATTTTAAAATTATTAATTAATTTAGTTAATCGAATTTAATGATTATATTTTATTTCTTAATAATTATATTAAAAAATAGTTAAGAAAAAAATAATAAATTTTTTTCTAAATATTTAAACATGATTTAAAATATAAAAAATATATAAATGATTATGCATCTATATAAATCGATATAAATTGCAAAGTTAAAAACAAAACTTAAATTTATCAATTTAAGATTGATATGATTAATATCAAAACAGTAGCAATTAAATATGTTAAGTTTGAACTAGTAATTAGTCTGTTATGAGAGCTTATAGCTTATGTGTATAAATTACAAGTTAATGTAACTTGAATTTCTCAGTGCAATGATACATAATAGTTTTCGTTCCCTCTTTCTTTATTTTCATTTGTTCATCTTCCATTCTTGAAGTAAATGTAAAGATTTATCATATGTATGGATTGAGATTTATTTTTCTTACTTGATAAACTATGATTTGTGTAATTTAATCATCTTTTGTAAATCAAATTAAAAAAAGTGTTATTCGGGTGAAATTTGAAAATTACGTCATGAATAAAACTAACAAAATCATGTATTTTTTTATAGGCATGAATATGTTTTTTTTTCTTATGAGAGCTTAGAAGTTAGAAACTATCGGGTTGGTCGTGTTTGTTCGTTTTTCGTTTATTTTTGTTATGTTTACCCTTCATCTTCGTTAAAGAAACCACATTTAGGATGCGTTTGTTTCACAAAAAATAATTTACGAAAAATTAGGAGCGGAACCAGGGGCTGGTAGAGGCCCCGTCCTCCTAAAATGAAAATTTTTTCTTTTAGCCCTTTTAGAATTTATAAAAATTTAAATTAATAATGGTAAAATTACACTTTGACCCTCAAAAGTGATAAAAATTTAATTTAATCTTTTAAAAATAAAAAAAAACATAGGCTATTAAAATGAAGAATTTGCATTTTTACTATCGTAAAAGTATATAACTTAATTCCATAAAAAAAATCTAGCTTCATCTCTGTGAGAATTTTTTTTTTTTTTTTTTGCATTTTCCTATGTTTGTTTAATAGAAGACAAATTGATCAATAGAAGATGACTAACAAGTCAATTGATAATAAGTCATTTTTCTCGTAAAATTACTTACCTTTTTTAGAAGTGCAAGTCATTTTTCAGAAAAAAATCCTTTATAAGTAATTTTATTTTTATATAAAAAATTAACTTAAAATTAAACCTAATATTATTATATTAATAATGAAAATTTAATTTTAATTTTAAAAATGTTTAAATATTAATATAGAATATTATAATTTTTAATGTGATTAAACATACATATTTAATCGTTCCTATTTAATAATATAATTTATATAATTTATAATTTTAATTTTACAATTTTATTTTAATAATAAATTTTAAAAATAATAATTTTAAATTTTAAATAATATTCTTCATATATTATTGAAAATATTTATATTAATATTTTAACAATAAATATAATAAATTTTTTATAGTATAAAGGTTAAAGTATGTTATAAGTCTATTTACTCTTCATAAATTTGGAATTTATTATGTACTTTTATTTTTAGGAATTTAGTCCCTCTAGTTTTTAGATCTCAAAATTCAAGTCCAATTGTTAACACTATTAAATTTTTTGATTAATTTTATTGATGTGATATTTTTAAATAAAAAATACTCATTTAGTAGCTACGTAACTAAAAAATATTGTTGCAATGACGGAAGAAACTCCCTTTCTTTTACTTTTCTTCTTGATTTTATGGAGAGGAAGGATGACGATTGACGAAGATGGCATAAGGTGGTTGGTGGCAGGGCAAGGCTGATGGGAGTTGGTGGCTGGCAGCGGGGATATGGCTAACAACAACTTAAGGGCAATGACAAGGGACCAATTTTGCAAATCTTAAAAGTTGAGGGGCTTTTGTAATTTTTTGCTCTGACCCATTAACTTTTTTTTGAATAATTTTATTATAGGTTTTGATCATATCTGTTCTTTTTAACACAATGTTTAGAACTACCTATAGTCCTTCCCCAACCTATAAATAGGAGGATAATGCAAAGGGGTGAATCTAGGGGGTCGGCAGGGGCTTGACCCCTCCCTAAAATGGAATTTTTTTATTTAAGCCCATTACAATTTTTAAAATTTTAAATTAGTAAAGGTAAAATTGTACTTTGGACCCCCTAAAAATAATAAAAAATTAATTTAATCGTTTAAAAATTATAAAAATATATGCTATTCAAATAGTGAAATTACATTTTTACTATCGTAAAAATTACAATTTAATTTTGGCCCCTCCTAAAAAGTTTTTCTACCTTCACCCCTAATAATGCGTTTTAGTGCACTCGAATTTACATCCTCTTACATTGACAACAATGTCTAGACAAATCAAACTAAGGCTCAATCAACAACAATGTTTAGAATTTATAATTGAAATTAATTGAATTTGAAAGTTCTGAATATTGAAAATTGAAATCAAGTTATAATAATAATAAAAAAATTACAAAGAGCTTTTCGGATAAAATTGGAAGTTTACAATTTTCATAGAGAATTTTTCTATCAATGAACAATAGAGCTAAAGCGTCAGCTCATCATTTATTGTTAGATGCATAGATGATAGTTCCTTAATTAATTATTTTCATAGAATCTTTAGTTGCAAATGGTAGTACTTTTATTTTCCATAGAATAACCATTTTTCATTATGACATTTAAATATTACAATAAGTATAGTCATGAACATACATAAGTACTTAAAACTCAACCAATGAGTAGGAGGATGTTTATAAATAGGCAAGCAAATAATGTGATCAATCTCCTTTAATAAAATGTCTGCTGTAATGTTATCCCTTATGCTTCTCATCACCTTCTTGTAGGTATTCAAATCATTAGGGCTTGTTTTATCATTTCTCTTCCTCATATAAACCCACACCATGTCCTTGCTGTCCCAAGAACATTCAAGGATCATCCCAGAATATGAGCTAGGATTTGAACCATCTCTGAACTCAACTCTGTGCCCTTGCATCACCTTCTTTCTCCCATTTTCGTGAAGGAAAAGTTTATGATCATCGTTAACACCCATCTGGAACAGGAAATCAACTGAGTTCATTTCAGCATATTTCCATTTGAGAAGGCCTTCATGAGTGTAAGGTATGTAAGGATCATCTCGACCTTGAAAAATAAGACCATCTGCTTCATGACAAAGTTTGGGGATTAACTCCTTTAATATCTTTGGCACGGTTGAAAGTGACCAAAAATCTTTTCTCCCAACCCTGAAAGATTCCAATTCATATCTGTAACATGAATGCTTGCTTTGGCTAATGTTTTTCTGATCTCGATTTCGAGGCTCGATCACTTCTTTCTCCACCATATTCCATCTTTCAGAGAATGGTTTCTCCATCAGATTATTTCCATTACAAGCAATGATATCGAAAACCAAGAATCTTCTTTCCTTGTTGTGAGAACATGGCAAAGTATCAATCACCATCTCTCCATCAAGCAAGGTATAATGGTGAGTACTATTTCTGTAACTGCCTGGGAACCTTATCTGAACTCTTCGGAAATTAAAATGTCTATCGATCAAATAACATCCATCGACAGTTATTAGCATCATATACCGAGTCCCATCAGCTTTCCATGTAGAATAATAGTAATGTTGCCTCAGAAGTTGCAAATTATCCCTGTTGAGTGAAACAGGGTGAGACCCTGGAAACCTTCTAGCTCTTTCAACATTTAGGTTCAACATCTTGTAGCATGATTCCCAAAGTGATTTCATGTGATTGAATGGTATTTTATCTCCCAAGTTATCATCATTTTGTGTTGTTGGACCCGCATCCAGTCTATGATTCTCATTCAACGATGCATTCGAGGTATTCTTCCACTGAGGAGGTGATGGATAGGCAAACATTACAGGCTTTCCTTCGTTATAAAATGCATACAGAGCATCAATATAGTTTGGTTTGTAGATTCCAGGAGGACGAGCACGAGCAAATATTTCCATTGCTTGAGTGACGGGCATCAATGGCTGAAAACGCATCAGATAATGAACAATCATAAACCCGGTCCGATTATGCCCGCGTGTACAATGAACAAGCACGTAATTCTTCGACTCATTCGCCTGACGTGAAAAGAATTTCGACAACTCATACACAAAAAATGTTCACGGAGAAGTTATCGGGCACAGCATCACGCCCCTTGCATCTAATCTTGATATACTCAATCCCTTTTTGCTTCAAGTCTGGAACTGAATAGTAACGACAAGTATTCGTCAAATCAATCACTAAACTCAGCTTCCCATTGGAATTTTCCACCCTTTGAACCACTTGTTTCAAAGAGTATGTTTTTCCAGGCGGAATGTTGGTTTGGAAGGATTCATCAAGAGGGACTTTGGAAGGAAGAATGCAGCCTAAGATTTGTTGACCAAGTGAAGGGCAATCCAACCAGCCAGGAGGGATCTCATTCTTATCATGAATTCCGGGGTAACTCTCACTTTGATGAAACCGATCAACATGAAGAAGCAGTCGCTTGTGATCTTCTAAGTCTTGTATTTTCAATCTCTTTAGGCTTTCTTGATCACTTGAAGGATTTGAGTCCATTCTAAATTAAATTTGTAGCGTTCAATTCCTGGCCAAACTAAACTGAAGAAAAAGGAAAATTGGAGAGATAAGGCAATATAAATTTTCAGAAAACCAGGGAAATTAATGAACAACAGAAAAGAATGTATCTTGTGAAAGTTGATAGGGAGATAAAAGGCAACATCTTATATATGCGTATATTAAGTGACTCCTTTACGAATGAGGTAAGGATAATCCACCAGGTTGGACCATTGGTGTGGGTGCCTTCTGTAGCGACGAAAAATTTTTAGCTTAGGTCGCTAATTGTGGCGATTTAAAATCTTGAAAACGAATTTTGATTTTATTAAAACAAAAGAGTCGCCACCGATCCTTTTTCCGAGGTGTGATCGGACACCTAATAAAACCTCTTTCCGACAGAAAAATTCGTTTTTGTGTAAAAGGAAGGCTCAGTTTAGGTCTACGTTGAAATTCAGAGAAAAAGAGGGTTCGGGAGTCGGTTACGTGCAGGGAAGGTATTAGCACCCCCGCGACGCCCAAAATTGGTATCTTTCAAATATACGTTGTCTTAATTTTTCAAAAATACAAGTTCAACTTAAAATTTAGTTGTGATCCGATCAAAATACGAGCATTTTAAGGTTTTTATTTCTGAGAAGGATATCCCGCTTTTAACACGAGCCATCCGTGATTCACCCAACATAGCGATGAAATCACCGGCTTAATGTTAAAATCGGTATATTGCCTTGTTTATTAAATCATTAAAATATTATAAATGAGTAATATCGATTAAGAAATCAAAATGTGAATTAATATGCTATATTAAAAACTCATAACGAATTAGGTGAAAATAAACGAGATGAATAATATAATAACAATGCATACATGATAGTAACAGTAATAATGCAAATAAAAAGAAGCAGTAAACATGTATAAAACATATACGAAATATATATAATAGTATTCAGACACATGCACGTAATATATATTACGAATAACGGAATATGAGATAACGACAATATACGAATAATGTGATGTTATGAGTATACACGCAATGTATAAGTATAATATATAAAATGCATGTTTTGGATAATATATATATATATATATATATATAAATATATGGGTAAATAATAATAAATGCTAATAGTGAAAACCACAAATGCGACATATTATTAGGATCTATACATAATATATATGAATATGGCATTAAAATATAAATACATAATACATATTAAAATATTGAACACAACTATTAACACACTAATATTTACATAGAATATATTAATATTTAAAGACATACATAAACTTATACATGATGGTATTAAAGAAAACATAAAATATATGTACAAATATTAAGCAAAAATAGATAATACAAATACTAATAATAGTAAAACATTAGTGAACAATAAATTCAATGACAATAATGAACATAATAAAATATAATAGTAATGACATAAAATAACAAAAACAATAGTAAGTATAATAATACAATATCGAGAATAATACTAAATATAATATAATAATAATAAATACAAAGTAAATAAAACTTAAAACAAATACAAATAATACTATGTAAAATACTATACTACATGTATGTGCATAAATATAATAATACTAATAATAATAATAGAGAATATATATATAAATAATATATACATAATAATACATGATAATATAATAAGTAATATCAATAAGTGGAATAATATTAAAATTAAAATGAAATAATGAATAAAAGTAAAAGGGACGAAATAAAAAACGGAAGCAAATATTCGGGCCAGATTTTAAAAAGAAATAAAGGAAAATAGGACCGATTTGGACACGCGAAAGACAAGGGGGGATTAAAATTGCAATTTACCCGCCTTTGAAGAACGCTGCGTAGCGAGTTGGCTCAAATTGAAAATAAACAGAAACTTTAGGGCCTATTTGCAAGAAATAAAAACTCGATTGCAAAACACCTAAAAAGCGGAGGGACCGGGGTGGCAAATTGCCCACGTGACGTCACAGCACGCGGGTCTGACGGTAAGGCGGGTCGGATCGGGTCAACCTCCCCAAAACGACATCGTTTTTGCACCTGGGGAGGTTGACCAAAACGGCGCCGTATCCATTTGCCTATAAAACCCAAAAATTTTTTTTGAAGCAGCTCATTTCATCTGCTAGAGAGAAAGAAAAGAGAGGCACGAGGGAGGATTCTCTGGGGCGCGATTTCCGGCCCTAGCTCCGGCCAACTCTCCGGCGACGCGCCGCCGTGGGTGCCGGCACCGGCCACCGCATGCGGTGGCCGGAAATGTAAGAAATTTTATATATTTTTTTGCTATATATTTTTTACTCTTTTATAATATGATATATATATATATATACGTGCTTATTTATATTTTTTGCTTACGGATAGGAAAAAAAATAAATAGATAAATAAATTCGAAATGAAACAAAGACCTTTGCTTCTGGCTTTTGTTCTTGCTTTCAGATTTTTTGATCCTGGATTCGTGTTTTTTCTGCTTCGTATAAGGGTTTCGTTTATATGGATGTTTATTATTTCTAAAAAAGACTTTCGTATTGATGCCAATCTCCCTCTTTTACAAATGATTCAAATCGGCTTATATAGCCTAGAAAATTTACAAGTTGTTTCTTTCTTTTGCTTTCTGTCTTTTCTCTTTATGGCATTGCAGGTATCGTGGCGGTGAAGGGCGGTGGATTTGACTGTGGGCGGTGCTTGCAGTTGCTGAGTCAGAAGGTGGGCAGAGGCGGCTGCAGCAGATGCAAGCGGGAGCTGAAAATAGGGTTAGGTTGCTAGGGTTTCGGGATTGGGCTTGTAACGGGTCTAGGTTAGGTCGGTTTGGGTCTGGTAAATAGGCTCTGGGTTTTAGGGTGTAATTGGGTAATGTAATGGGTACTGTATTTGGGTTAAATGGTTTGAATTTATAAGTGGGTCTAAAGGTTTAGGTTAATGTTTATAGGTTATGGGGCTAAATTGATGGGACCCGGGTTTGTAATGGGTTTGGGGTTAAAATGCACTGGACTTATTCATTTTGGTTTCTGTTTTGTGTTTGTTTTTTGTTTATTTGTTTGGTTTGCAAAATTGGCCTACAACAGCTGCCCCTCTTTGCTCATTGTCGTGCAACGGGAATAGAGCAAAGACATGAAGAAAGGCCAATTTTGCCTAGTCTTGCCAGCTCCTGACTTGCTCTGGGGCTTCTTTTCTTAAGTAACCCTATTCCAACCCACCGCCTTTCGTATCTTTAGGTTCAATCCATCGCGACTTCTGAGATCTGCCTTGTAGCCTCGATCTATCTTCTCTTCGTCGTGATCTGTCTTCTGCAACTTCAGAGATGAGATCTTAACATCCTCAAATTGTTCTGCTACAACTTTAAGAAGATGAAATTTGTGACTTCAATCTGCGCCTCTGCGACTTCACTGGGGATGGAAGGTCTACATCTTTAATTAGCTCCCTTGTAACTTCAAAGAGGCACAATTTGTATCTTCAATTGGCTCTCTTGCAACTTTATCCTTTATTGAGACGAAATCAAAAATTGCTCGACCTGCGCATTCTCATAATATGGGTTAATTTTTGAAACATAAATTGCAAGTACCTCAGTGTGCAAACTGAGGCTCAACTCACTTCTCGCGATATGAGTTAATCTTTAAAAAACAGAGATTAAGACAGAAATTGAAAAGCTCAACTCATCTCTGTAACATGAATCGATTTTTGAAAAACAGAAAATAAAAACAGAAATTGAAAATGCTCAACTCATCTCTCGCAATATGAGCTGATTTTTGAAACATGAATTAAAGACTAAAATTGAAAGAGCTCAACTCACTTCTCGCAATATGAGCTGGTCCTTTCGAAAACAGAAATTGAAAAGCAGGAATTGAAAAAGATCAACTCACCTCTCGCAATATGAGTTGAATAAACAGAAATTGAAAAGCAGGAATTGAAAAAGATCAATTCACCTCTCGCAATATGAGTTGAATAAATAGAAATTGAAAAGCAGGAATTGAAAAAGATCAACTCACCTCTCGCAATATGAGTTGAATAAACAGGAATTGAAAAGCAGGAATTGAAAAAGATCAACTCACCTCTCGCAATATGAGTTGAATAAACAGAAATTAAAAAGCAGGAATTGAAAAAGATCAACTCACCTCTCGCAATATGAGTTGAATAAACAGAAATTAAAAAGCAGAAATTGAAAAAGATCAACTCACCTCTCGCAATATGAGTTGAACGAATAGAAATTAAAAAGCAGAAATTGAAAAAGATCAACTCACCTCTCGCAATATGAGTTGAATAAACAGAAATTAAAAAGCAGAAATTGAAAAAGATCAACTCACCTCTCGCAATATGAGTTGAACAAATTGAAATTAAAAAGCAGAAATTGAAAAAGATCAACTCACCTCTCGCAATATGAGTTGAATGAACAGAAATTAAAAAGCAGAAATTGAAAAAGATCAACTCACCTCTCGCAATATGAGTTGAATGAACAGAAATTAAAAAGCAGAAATTGAAAAAGATCAACTCACCTCTCGCAATATGAGTTGAACAAACAGAAATTGAAAAGCAGAAATTGAAAAAGATCAACTCACCTCTCGCAATATGAGTTGAACAAACAGAAATTAAAAAGCAGAAATTGAAAAAGATCAACTCACCTCTCGCAATATGAGTTGAATGAACAGAAATTAAAAAGTAGAAATTGAAAAAGATCAACTCACCTCTCGCAATATGAGTTGAACAAACAGAAATTAAAAAGCAGAAATTGAAAAAGATCAACTCACCTCTCGCAATATGAGTTGAATAAACAGAAATTAAAAAGCAGGAATTGAAAAAGATCAACTCACCTCTCGCAATATGAGTTGAATAAACAGAAATTAAAAAGCAGAAATTGAAAAAGATCAACTCACCTCTCGCAATATGAGTTGAACGAACAGAAATTAAAAAGCAGAAATTGAAAAAGATCAACTCACCTCTCGCAATATGAGTTGAATAAACAGAAATTAAAAAGCAGAAATTGAAAAAGATCAACTCACCTCTCGCAATATGAGTTGAACAAATTGAAATTAAAAAGCAGAAATTGAAAAAGATCAACTCACCTCTCGCAATATGAGTTGAACAAACAGAAATTAAAAAGCAGAAATTGAAAAAGATCAACTCACCTCTCGCAATATGAGTTGAATGAACAGAAATTAAAAAGCAGAAATTGAAAAAGATCAACTCACCTCTCGCAATATGAGTTGAATGAACAGAAATTAAAAAGAAGAAATTGAAAAAGATCAACTCACCTCTCGCAATATGAGTTGAACAAACAGAAATTGAAAAGCAGAAATTGAAAAAGATCAACTCACCTCTCGCAATATGAGTTGAATGAATAGAAATTAAAAAGCAGAAATTGAAAAAGATCAACTCACCTCTCGCAATATTAGTTGAACAAACAGAAATTGAAAAGCAGAAATTGAAAAAGATCAACTTACCTCTCGCAATATGAGTTGAACAAACAGAAATTAAAAAGCAGAAATTGAAAAAGATCAACTCACCTCTCGCAATATGAGTTGAATGAACAGAAATTAAAAAGCAGAAATTGAAAAAGATCAACTCACCTCTCGCAATATGAGTTGAACAAACAGAAATTAAAAAGCAGAAATTGAAAAAGATCAACTCACCTCTCGCAATATGAGTTGAATAAACAGAAATTAAAAAGCAGAAATTGAAAAAGATCAACTCACCTCTCGTAATATGGGTTGAATGAACAGAAATTAAAAAGCAGAAATTGAAAAAGATCAACTCACCTCTCGCAATATGAGTTGAACAAACAGAAATTAAAAAGCAGAAATTGAAAAAGATCAACTCACCTCTCGCAATATGAGTTGAATGAACAGAAATTAAAAAGCAGAAATTGAAAAAGATCAACTCACCTCTCGCAATATGAGTTGAATGAACAGAAATTAAAAAGTAGAAATTGAAAAAGATCAACTCACCTCTCGCAATATGAGTTGGCTTTTGAAAAACAGGAATTGAAAATACCTCAGCGTGTCCTGAGGCTCAACTCACCTCTCGCAATACGAGTTGATTTTTTTGAAACATAAATTAAAAACTGAAATTGAAAATACCTCAACGTGTCTTGAGGCTCAACTCACCTCTTTAATATGAGTTGATTTTTGAAAAACAGGAATTGAAAATACCTCAGCGTGTCCTGAGGCTCAACTCACCTCTCGCAATATGAGTGGATTTTTTTGAAACATAAATTAAAAACTGAAATTGAAAATACCTCAGCGTGTCCTGAGGCTCAACTCACCTCTCGCAATATGAGTTGATTTTTGAAAAACAGGAATTGAAAATACATTAGCGTGTCCTGAGGCTCAACTCACCTCTCGCAATATGAGTTGATTTTTTTTGAAACATAAATTAAAAACTGAAATTGAAAATACCTCAGTGTGTCCTGAGGCTCAACTCACCTCTCGCAATATGAGTTGATTTTTGAAAACAGGAGATGAAAGATAGAATATTGAAACATCTGGTAGAATTCGGGTGTCTTTTCTTGATCCAGTATCACTATCATCACAACTTCTTGCTCTGCTAGAGTACCTGTATATGTCATGCATGATGTTATCATGATATGCACATGTTTGTCTTAAATGCCTATATGCCTACATGATTATACTATGCGCCTTAGGCATGTTTGTCATATGTTCCCTTTCGTCACGATTTTTTAAGACTTGTGTTCGTTGTTTCGACTCCTGGTTCTCTTCAGGGCTTGTACCCGTCCTCAAGCCGTATAAGCAACTTGCGTTTTTCTGATATCACTCTTTTGCCCCTGGTTAAACGTTTGTCTTTGCTTTGAGGCTCTTGTACTTGTCGAATTCTCATCCAGGTGATGCTCAACATTTCTTTTGTTTGGAGTATGTCATCTCAAAATGCCCTAAATCTTCAACGCATGAACTCTTCCACTTTTCATAATCAAGAATCTTTTCGAGCTTGACTTCTCGCGTAGAAGGTTTCGAACTGCTGAAAATGCTACAAACGCTTGCTGTTTGACTCACTGCTCAAATCGTCTTACTCTTTGGGCCTAGATCTGCTTCATTAGGACGCCCTTTCGGGTTTTTATCCTAATCTTTTTGTTTACCAAGATGCCTTTTTCAGGCTTTCGTCTTGATCTTCTTCTCCTTTTTCATCTTGGGACGCCCTATTGCTTGGCTGGTATTTCGACCCAAAACTCGAGGAAATGTTTTGCTCAACCAGCTTGCCCCACTGCGACTTGAGGGTCCCTTCCATTGTATCTCAAAGGTATAGGATCTGTATTCCATCAATTGACCCCTCTTCGGGTGACCCGATCAGATGTTTATGGGTGCAGAGTATCATTTTCCCGAGAATGATTCTCTTTTATGCTTAGGTTGACATTGCTTGTTTTCATCGAGATTATCACCAACGCGATATCTTGTTTTCGTTCAACTAACATCTTTGACCAAATAATCCGAAGAGATAAACTCATTTTAAGTTCAAGTTTCCCAATCTTTATACTTGTGAGCCTTTAAACAACAGTCCTGTTTCAGGTTCCCGTACTATTCGAAAGCTTTTCAGAGTAATACGCGAAACTCCTTTTATGAAAATATTATTAGTCCACTAATCGTTATTTCAATATGATATGCTTGAAAAAGATCATACCTAATGGACAAAAGGAAATTGATTGGAAGTATAACTCGAAACAAACAGGGATCAAGAATGACACTTTTTTGTTATTATTCTTTTTTTTTGAAACGAATAAGATAAACAAAAGAAACAGATTCAAAATGGGTAGGATGGAAACTAGATGCCCCAGATATCGTAGCCTGAACTTCTCTGTTCAAACTTCTTGAGGACCATTTTGAGCTCAATAGGTGTTTAAGGGATCCGAATTACTTCGTTGATGCCCCAAGACGTAGCATACTTCTCCACTGTCAATTCAAGCATGGCAAGACTACTGTATGCCCCACTTTTAATCAAAATTTGAGCCGCCCTTTTCGGGTTTTCAACTCAAATGCCCTTTGGTCTCAAAGCGCCCTTTGAGGGTTTTCGCCTTGGCCTCTCCTTTTCCTTTTTTCTTTTCTGATTGATTTTCTTCTTCTTTTTTTTTTAATTTTTTTGATTTTTGGTCTCAAGGCGCCCTTTTTCCTCTAAAGCTCCTTTTGAAGGATCACCTTCAATATCAGCTCTCATAATGAAAATATCTTAAGCGAACATTTTCGTTGTAAACTTGCATTATCTGATCGTGACAGATTGCTATTAGCTTTTCTCCTTCAATTTTATTGATCATATCGGGATTGAATCGATTCCGCTTCATCAAGATTCAGCTCTGATAAGACTCGGAAGAAAGCATCTCAATTTCAATGGGCGAGACCAGTGAGAAATGTGTTGCCCCAACGAAGGTTCTGGCCGACGTTTGGCAAGTACAGAGGGTAAATGGTAACTTCTCCACACCAACCATTACAAGTCTCAGTCATCTTTCCAAAATCCTTTTGGATGGCTTTGGGTTGCCTTTGTTGCACTGATTTTGTGTCTGATCTTTGAATAGACCGTAAATTGCCATTTTTAGATTCAGATTTGAATTTGGATTTCAGATTTGAACTTGGATTTGGATTTGAATTTGGATTTGGATCTGGATCTGTATTCGAATTTGAATTTAGATTTGTCTTTAAATTTGAATTTGATGACTGTGTAACTTGTAACTTTGGCATATGAAGTGACCCTACCCCCTTAATAACGATCTGATGTCGGCGACCTTGCCCCTATAACAATCATGCCTCTTACAGAGAGTCCGTGAAGAAATAAATGAGGCATATACGTCTTGCCTTATTCCAGTGACGAGCTAGGTTCTGATCTCTTTCGCAAGCTCGCAATGTCGACTAACCCCTTGTAAGCTAGGATGTGTCTTTTCATCTCGTTTTACTATCCTTAACAAATCGGAAGCTAAGTACAATCTCTGTCATCTTTAAAGTCTTGAGATCCCTCTGAACACATATCTTACTAAAAAGGGAGTTAGTAACAGTGTTGCTCGTAACATTGATATCTGGGCACCTATTGTAGGTACAAAAGCGAGTTTTGAAGGATAAATGATTCTAAGAAGATTATTTACATGGTATGATGTCAATATGAAAGGATAAATGAATGAAAGTCCAAGAACAAGGGAACCTACACATAAACAGAATAAAAGGAATATTTGTTCAAAAGATGCATTTCATTGAAATAAAGATTCTGGACAGATGCCTATTTCACAAAAGGGCCCTTATTGCCCCTAGGCCTGAGACAATAAGCATGTTCTGAGCATTACTCTAAAAAAGTTCTAAAATATAGGTCTCTTCCACAGTCTCGTCATTCAAAATACTCCCAAGTATGTAAGGCCAAATGCTTGGAAAAGTTTCATTCCTCCGTTACTGCGTTCACATTCCCTTCAGCATGATCAGGGAATGGATTCTCGGTCGCATTGCTAGCGTTATCAAATCGCAGAATGCCCGTATCAATAAGTCCTTGGACCTGCTTTTTAAAGGCGAGGCAATTTTCCGTGGAATGCCTTTGATTCCCAGCATGGTATACACAGCTAGCGTTTGGGTCGTACCACTTCGGGTACGGGGGTTTCAAGGATGCCATATAGTGCGGAGATATCAACTGTTTCTCGAGAAGTTTTGGGTATAGTTCCCCGTATGACACAGGGATAGGGGTAAATTGTGGTTTCTCGGGGTTGGATCTTGTAGGCCTTTGCTCATTTTGGGGTTGGCCCTGGACGGGTGCGGTATTCTGTGGGAATGTGGTGACCGGCCTTTGATGACTTACGGCGCAGATGGGATAGGAATGGTAAGGATATGGTGTTTGGTAGTAAGGGGTCTGAAGTGGGTAATAGAAATCTGGAGGTGGGTAATTCCGAGGCCGGGATTGGTTTGGATACGAGCTAGGGGTATAACGGTTGCCAGTTCCCACCATGTAGGCTTCTGGCTCTTTCCTCCTCATGGGTACTGCCCTCTTTGGACTTTCTGGACCTTCCATCTTTCCACTCTTAATGGCATTTTCAATAAGCTCGCCGGATATGACAATATCTGCAAAGTCTTTTGTGGCACTTCCCACTAGTTTGTCATAAAATGGTGTCTTTAAGGTGTTGATAAAAAGGACGGCTATCTCGGTTTTTGTTAGTGGAGGCTCCACTTGTGCCGAGACGTCTCTCCATCTCTGCGCATACTGTCTAAAAGATTCGATCGGCTTTTTCTCCATTATCTGCAATGTCATACGATCGGGCACCATGTCTGACACGTGCTTATACTGCCCGCAAAATGCTGACGCTAAGTCTTTCCATGTTCGGATCTTCTCTCTGCTAAGCTGATTGTACCAACGAAGAGCTGATCCAACAAGGCTGTCTTGAAAACAGTGTATAAGTAGTTTATCTTCATTTACATGGCCGGTCATTTTTCGGCAAAACATGACCAAGTGTGCCTTCGGACATCTTATCCCATCATACTTCTCAAAATCAGGCGCTTTAAATTTTGGCGGTAGAACTAGATCAGGTACTAAACTAAGTTCCTTAGCACTTAGTGCAGAGAAGACCTCAGTGCCTTCTATCGCTTTAAGTCTTTCCTCTAAGCTCCTGTACTTTTCTTGGGCTTCGTGATCCTCTATCCTCAACCTAGCGATTTCTGCAGGATCGTCTAGATCTGGGACAGGTGGATCCACTGGAGCAGTTCCTAGGTTTGCCACAAATACTCCCTGTCCTACAGGAGGAGGTGTTACAGGCCGTTGTTCTAGGCCCGCGGGTTCCCCTTGCGTGTATCCTCTATGCGTCACGTGTGGCGGAGTAAACCCTAGAGGATAAGGTGGTTCCTGATCAAGATTCACAACTTCAGGGTTTTGTAGAGGTCCTTTTCCTTTGACTAGGGCCGACATCATCTCCATCATCCTAGTCATTTGATCTTTCTGTTCAATAGATTCTTCCCGAGACCTTATCATCAACTCTCTCGTCTCCTGTTGCGACCTGGCTAACTGTTCCTGTAATTCTTTCTGAATTCTCTCCATCTTTTCAATTCTTTCGTTAAACTCAGCCTCCATTGCTCTGGCTTGTCGACGTATTCTATACGTATGGTGTGATTCCAGGTTTACAACGTCACAGCTGCGTAATATATGATTCTACCTTTTAGCAAATGATCGTGGGATATGCAGTGAATGAATGAATGAATGAATGTCAAATGTTAGTTATGAATGCATATGCAAAATCGGTGTTGATTCCAGACAGCCCCTATTTAGGCATTTCATTAATCAAAAGAGTCTATTTACAAAACGTTTTTTCATCATTTGATTCAGCTTTCATACAAACTTCCTCGCTACATTGCCATAATTTTTCACTCGTTCCAAGAATTCTGATATGCTCGATCTCTGTCTAGGCGGGAACTGGCAACTAAGACTCTCGGCTTGGGCTCTTTGACATATATTTGTAGGGTTGCATGTTTTCAACACGCAGCAGAGCAGCATACTCCTCTATCGTAGGGGTCATGTCTTCTTGGTTGAATGTGAAACACTGGTAACCCGGATCCCAAAATCTGATCATAGCTTGAATTAATCTTTCATCTACTTTGACAGCAATCAGATGGGCTATGTCCCCGTACCTTTCGGTGAAAATGCCCCGAGTATCTGAATCCCACTGATTCCAGATCCAAACCAAGTCCTCAAGATTGTTTTGACGGACATTCACAGTTACCCGCTCGGGTAGATTGACAATGCATCCTTCTACCAGGCTGTCTTTCTTTTCTTTTTGAGTCTTCAGAGACCAATCCCGAACCGCGATGTTTGTCTCGGTTGTTTGTACAATTGACTCCTCCATTTGAAACCCGTTTTTGGCAACTAATCTTTAGTCAACACCGTCCTATTATGATGCCTATGATGCATGATGAGGAATAAAACAAAGACAATCAAACACGGTTAGTGATCAGATATAAACGAAAATAAATTAAAATAATTTTAAGCTACCCGATCCAACTTGCCGGATAGATCCCATCCCCTTATATACAAAGCGAAAGTACAAAAGGTAAGAGGCGTCTCTCCCATGTGCCTATTTTGGTATTTACTAAACGAACAGAGGTTCGACATAGCTCTAGTTGGGTGGCTCGTACAGTTAATTATATGCGGTTTTAGGTTCTAGAAAGGTACCCGAATTGTCTGTACTGTCATCTACTAAGATTAGTACAGAACCTCGGTCATGGCCCATCATAGGCTTACGAGATCAATTCGGGGGATTACATTTACTTATGCCTATGCGGAGGGACGAGTTATCTCACGAAAGCATAAGTCATATATAACCCGAAAGTATTCACTAGCCTGTGCGGAGGGACGAGTTAACTCACGAAGGCGTAGCGTTTACTTTCACTTAAAAGGGACGGAGCCCGAGTATAGAGCTCATGTTATGCAACGATGCACGTGAACGGTGTGTGGGGAGAAACTCACAAACCTTTCGTTTTATTTTAAAAACTAGACTTAGAGAACCGAGGCTTAGAAATTTAGAGCTTCAAAACAAGTAAACAAGAAGTTAGAAAATATTTACAATGAGATGCAAGTACATGACTTATTGTAAAATTTTGAGGATCACGACTAAATATTAATTTGAAAAAGACATCTCGAAAATTTCAACAACGCATTTGATTTGATTCGACTCTCGAAAGCTGGTCCCCAATGGAGTCGCCGACTGTAGCGACGAAAATTTTTTAGCTTAGGTCGCTAATTGTGGCGATTTAAAATCTTGAAAACGAATTTTGATTTTATTAAAACAAAGGAGTCGCCACCGATCCTTTTTCTAAGGTGTGATCGGACACCTAATAAAACCTCTTTCCGACAGAAAAATTCGTTTTTGTGTAAAAGGAAGGCTCAGTTTAGGTCTACGTTGAAATTCAGAGAAAAAGAGGGTTCGGGAGTCGGTTACGCGCAGGGAAGGTATTAGCACCCCCGCGACGCCCAAAATTGGTATCTTTCAAATATACGTTGTCTTAATTTTTCAAAAATACAAGTTCAACTTAAAATTTAGTTGTGATCCGATCAAAATACGAGCATTTTAAGGTTTTTATTTCTGAGAAGGATATCCCGCTTTTAACACGAGCCATCCGTGATTCACCCAACATAGCGATGAAATCACCGGCTTAATGTTAAAATCGGTATATTGCCTTGTTTATTAAATCATGAAAATATTATAAATGAGTAATATCGATGAAGAAATCAAAATGTGAATTAATATGCTATATTAAAAACTCATAACGAATAAGGTGAAAATAAACGAGATGAATAATATAATAACAATGCATACATGATAGTAACAGTAATAATGCAAATAAAAAGAAGCAGTAAACATGTATAAAACATATACGAAATATATATAATAGTATTCAGACACATGCACGTAATATATATTAGGAATAACGGAATATGAGATAACGACAATATACGAATAATGTGATGTTATGAGTATACACGCAATGTATAAGTATAATATATAAAATGCATGTTTTGGATAAAAATATATATATATATATATATATAAATATATGGGTAAATAATAATAATAAATACTAATAGTGAAAACCACAAATGCGACATATTATTAGGATCTATACATAATATATATGAATATGGCATTAAAATATAAATACATAATACATATTAAAATATTGAACACAACTATTAACACACTAATATTTACATAGAATATATTAATATTTAAAGACATACATAAACTTATACATGATGGTATTAAAGAAAACATAAAATATATGTACAAATATTAAGCAAAAATAGATAATACAAATACTAATAATAATAAAACATTAGTGAACAATAAATTCAATGACAATAATGAACATAATAAAATATAATAGTAATGACATAAAATAACAAAAACAATAGTAAGTATAATAATACAATATCGGGAATAATACTAAATATAATATAATAATAATAAATACAAAGTAAATAAAACTTAAAACAAATACAAATAATACTATGTAAAATACTATACTACATGTATGTGCATAAATATAATAATACTAATAATAATAATAGAGAATATATATATAAATAATATATACATAATAATACATGATAATATAATAAGTAATATCAATAAGTGGAATAATATTAAAATTAAAATGAAATAATGAATAAAAGTAAAAGGGACGAAATCAAAAAAGGAAGCAAATATTCGGGCCAGATTTTAAAAAGAAATAAAGGAAAATAGGACCGATTTGGACACGCGAAAGACAAGGGGGGATTAAAATTGCAATTTACCCGCCTTTGAAGAACGCTGCGTAGCGAGTTGGCTCAAATTGAAAATAAACAGAAACTTTATGGCCTATTTGCAAGAAATAAAAACTCGATTGCAGAACACCTAAAAAGCGGAGGGACCGGGGTGGCAAATTGCCCACGTGACGTCACAGCACGCGGGTCTGACGGTAAGGCGGGTCGGATCGGGTCAACCTCCCCAAAACGACGTCGTTTTTGCACCTGGGGAGGTTGACCAAAACGGCGCCGTATCCATTTGCCTATAAAACCCAAAATTTTTTTTTGAAGCAGCTCATTTCAGCTGCTAGAGAGAAAGAAAAGAGAGGCACGAGGGAGGGTTCTCTGGGGCGCGATTTCTGGCCCTAGCTCTGGCCAACTCTCCGGCGACGCGCCGCCGTGGGTGCCGGCACCGGCCACAGCATGCGGTGGCCGGAAAGGTAAGAAATTTTATATTTTTTTTTGCTATATATTTTTTACTCTTTTATAATATGATATATATATATATATATATATACGTGCTTATTTATATTTTTTGCTTACGGATAGGAAAAAAAATAAATAGATAAATAAATTCGAAATGAAACAAAGACCTTTGCTTCTGGCTTTTGTTCTTGCTTTCGGATTTTTTGATCCTGGATTCGTGTTTTCTCTGCTTCGTATAAGGGTTTCATTTATATGGATGTTTATTATTTCTAAAAAAGACTTTCGTATTGATGCCAATCTCCCTCTTTTACAAATGATTCAAATCGGCTTATATAGCCTAGAAAATTTACAAGTTGTTTCTTTCTTTTGCTTTCTGTCTTTTCTCTTTATGGCATTGCAGGTATCGTGGCGGTGAAGGGCGGTGGATTTGACTGTGGGCGGTGCTTGCAGTTGCTGAGTCAGAAGGTGGGCAGAGGCGGCTGCAGCAGATGCAAGCGGGAGCTGAAAATAGGGTTAGGTTGCTAGGGTTTCGGGATTGGGCTTGTAACGGGTCTAGGTTAGGTCGGTTTGGGTCTGGTAAATAGGCTCTGGGTTTTAGGGTGTAATTGGGTAATGTAATGGGTACTGTATTTGGGTTAAATGGTTTGAATTTATAAGTGGGTCTAAAGGTTTGGGTTAATGTTTATAGGTTATGGGGCTAAATTGATGGGCCCCGGGTTTGTAATGGGTTTGGGGTTAAAATGAACTGGACTTATTCATTTTGGTTTCTGTTTTGTGTTTGTTTTTTGTTTATTTGTTTGGTTTGCAAAATTGGCCTACAACACCTTCAACCTCATGAAAGTTCAGATATCCATTTATATATAAAGATTGAGTAGTAACTCAATTAGCATAAACATAGTTATTAATATAACAAATATGGGTTTAAATACATTGAAGCGTATTATTCTTCTATTAATAAATTGAAAAGTGCTATAAGTAGTTTTAGCCATTATATGATCAGATCCTTGAAAAAATATTATTATAAAAAATATTTTATATATTATTAAATTTGTAATTATTAGAAGAAGAAACATCAACTTATTTATTGAATTGAGATAAAATCTCAAAATATTGACCAGAAATATCTCAAAATAAATTATTAAATAATTTATTTAATAATAATTTTTAAATATTTAAATTATTCATTATTTTTTTGGCAAAAAAATTATTCATTAATTTACTCACATTTTTTTGAGTTTTTTTTACATGAATTATTACTTTTTTACAATATTAGGAGTGAGACTTGAGAGTAACACAATTAGAATCCATGCCAAATTGATGTCTGACAAGAATTTTAAACACCATTTTATTTAAGTCAAGACTGGACAATCCATTTCTTTTATCGCTATTGTTTCAAATCATTTTATTAAATTTCTTGTCACAAGTAGAAAATTATTAACTCAATGAGATAACACCAAACATAAAAACACAAGAATATTTATAACATTTTAAATTTTTACCCGTTTTTGATATCACGTGGATTGCATATGAATTTACACATTTATATTTTTACTAGTTTCCATTGTTACATATATAATTTTACATATTTATTTTTTTAATTTTATTAAATAATAATATTTTTATAATTCATTAAATAATATAGTTTTTTAATCTCAAAAAATATTTTTGGGTAAACTATACCATTAGTCACTAAAATATGAGTAAATTTTTATTTTGATTACTTAACTAAAAAGAGTTACAATTTGACTACTAAAGTTTTCAAAACAAAATTGTCATTGTAGCGACGTAAAAATTTTAGCTTTAGTAGCTTTGGGTCACTAATTGTGGCGATTTGTTGAAAATTTTGAAAAATCAAATTTCGGTTTTATTTAAAAGGGGAGTCGCCACCGATCTTTTTATTTCTAGGTGTGATCGGACACCTATAAAATTTATACTTTAAAGAAAGAAAACCGGGCTTAGGTCTACGTTTAAAATCCAGAGAAAAATAGGGCTCGGGAGTCTGTTACGCGCGGGGAAGGTATTAGCACCCCCGCGACGCCCAAAATTGGTATCTTATTGGACACGTGTTGTCTTAATTTTCAAAAATACGAGTTTGATTTAATACTTGATCGTGATCCGTTTAAAATGCGAGAATTTCAATACCCTTTTTTATTTTTCGGAAGGATATCCCGTTTTAACATGAGCTGACGTGATTCATCCAACGTGGCGATGAAATCACAGACTTGATGCCAAAATCAGTACATTGCCTTATTTTTTTGAAATTAGTTTAAGAAACATGGAACAAATATGCTGAAAATGATAAACAAAAGCTAAGAATGCAAATATTATCGCAATTAATGAAAAATACAAGAGCATTAGAATAATAGAACTTATTTACAATGAAAAAAGGTAAAAATATACAATAACATGATTGGAAAATAATAACAACACGTGCCTTCAAAAATCTTTATATAATAATGTAAAGCATAATAGGGTAATGAAAGTATTTATAGGTACAAATATAACGTTGAAAGTATAGCATTAAAAATATATAACATAATATTAAAATACTTGCATAATATAGTATTGAAAAATGTATAGTAAAATATTAGACACAATAATGATATTTAAAAACAACTATTAAAAATTAATCACAAATGTATACATATAAAAACAAATATATAATAGTGTTAAAAGTTTGTATAAAATATATATATAAGAAATATAAAAAAGAGTATATACATAAGATAATATGCCAAAACACACAGATATAAATAGTATTTGAAAATGTATACATAATAATATTGAAAATAAATGTATATTATAATATTAACAATATGTACATCCTATAGTATTGTAAAAATGCATAAGATAATACACATATAAGAATACATATAAATAACATAATAAAAAACATAATATATAAAAAGATACACTTGATAGCATTAAGAATTCGTACACAATAAGCAAGACATACACATAATGTAAAATATTTATAACTATAATAGTAAAAAAATATGTACAAAATAATGTGATAACAAAATAATATATTTATAACAGCAATGTAAAAGTAACAACATGTAAAAATAAAAATATAAATGTACGTACAATATATGTAGAAATATATACATAATAATAGCATTTAAATAGCATTATAGAAAAGAAAACACATAGATAAAAACATAAATACTAATAATAATAGCAAGAAATAATAAATATAATAATAAGCAGCAATAAAAAAATAAAAGCAATAAGTAAAACAATCGACTTAAACCAGAAAAGGACCAAAATCGAAGCAAATGCGAATATTTGGGGCGAATTCAGAATAAAAACGAAGAACAATGGTTTATTTAAACACGCGTGAAAACCCTGGGGACCTAAATGGGAAATAATCCCTTGTCCTCAAAACGCACAGCGACGATAGGGACTCGAATGAAAACGAAATCAAATTCTGGGGCCAAATTTAAAAGACAAGTAAGACTTAATTGATGGGCCTTGCACATAGGAGGGACCAATTGTGCAAATTTCCCCTCAGAGGGAAAACACGCGGATCTGGCCCTTGGGTCGGGTCAACACGCGGATCTCTCCTACCCTAAACGGCACCGTTTCACTCTTAATAAATAACACCCAACATTTTGATAAAAACCATTCTTTACACTAAACTAAAAAAAAACCTGCAGCTTCTCTCTCTCTCGCCTCAAACCCTCCCTCCATGCGGTCTAGAGGTCCGATGGCCCTCCGTTCGCCCGTCGCCGGTTGCCGGCAAAGGTAATAATAGTGATTTTTTTGTATTTTTTTTTGTTTCTCAATATAATATGTGTGTATATATTTATAAAAAACAAAGAAAGAAAGAAAATAAAAAATGGGTCCGAAACTAGCAAAGAAAAAGAAGATCACCACCGTATTCGATACTGACTTTTTGATTTTTGATTCTGATGTTCCACTGTCTTGGGGTTTTGATCTACTGTTGGTATTTGAAAAATATTGCTTGTGTTTGGAATATTTTCTTCTATTGATCAAAAGAAATGGCCAAAAAAAACCCGTTTTCAGATCTGTTTGTTGTTTTTTCTTTTTGTTTTTCTATTTCTAAAAATGTGTGTACATGAATGGGGATCCCCTTTTACAAATATTTTTGGCTTCTGTTTCTAGCCGAGAGAGCTAGAAATTTCGAATCCCCCCCTTTTACAAATTGGTTGAATCGGCTTATGTAGCCTTTACAACATGATTTTTTATTAATTCATGTCATGTCTTCTTTATTGCCTGTAGGTGCTGTTGTTGACAGCGACAGTGGCGGTGGAAAAGAGGTCAGCGGTGGGTGCGTGGGCAGCAGGCTAGGTCGACAGCAGCTAGGTTAGGGCAACTAAGGTGGCTAGGGTTAGGTCTTTTTCTGAGGTTGGGTTAGTATAATTGGGTCACGGGTTTGGGCTTTAATTGGTTTGGGTCTGATTGGTTTTGGATTTTATGGGCTGTTCTAATTGGGCTGATAGGTTTTTGGTTTGTGGTTAATTTGGGTTGGTTTGTTGGGTCATGGGTAGTTTAGGTTTTAATGTATTGGGTTTCAATTGTATGGGCTAATTTAACAGGCCAAAATTGGCCTATGACAGTCATGGTTAAATGACACTTTTTTAGTTGGTTTAATAGCAATTTTAGTCCTCAACTTTTATACTTTCTATCAATTTAACCCCAATTCCATATAAAATGATAAAAGTTGAAATTCTTTTTAAAATTTAGAAAATTCAAAAAATTAAAAATCATATAAAAGTAGATAAAAATTTCAAAAATAAATAAAGTGAGAGAAAATGAGGGAAAATTGTTTTTAGACCCTCCAATTTTTTCTCTCTATTATCTATATAGAAGTATCCACTACCATTCTTTAAAGTAACATAGAAAAAAAATATAAAAACATCAAGTAAAATTATTGGTTCTCTGTTTTTTCACCTTTTTGTTTCTTGACATAACTTTTTCATTATAAGAAAAAAATAAAATTTAATTTATTTTTATAGTTTGAGTTCTAAAAAATAATTTAAATGCATTGAAAATTTGAATTGGGTCTGAAAAAGAAAATTTTGTGGTATATTTTATTTTATTTTTTTACTAAAGAAATGGCATCAGAGTTGATTTTGCAAGTCTATGTAATATTAGTTCTCGATGTTCTTCAAGGTTAGAGAACTTGACTTAAAGATATTACTAATTTGGTTTCGAGAAAAACTGAGGAAGCATGTAATGATTTGATTTTTTTTTTTTTTGTTTTGATTTTGTTTTATTTTTATTTTGTTATTAGATTTTGTTGAATGATGATTTTCTTTATTTCTTATGCATATTATTCTTCAACAACAGCATATTCAAGATTTTATTTTTCTAGAATTTTTTATTTTTAAATAATTTTGATTTTTTTATAATTTTTTATATAGAATCAAAGTCAAATTTACAATATATATATATATAAATTAAGGACTAAAATTATTATTATACCAATTATAAAGTGTCATTTAATAGTCGGGTGACCATAAAAATAATTTTCAAAACTTTAGTGATCAAATTGTAACATTTTGTAGTTAAGTTACCAAAACAAAAACTTACTCATAGTTAATGACTAATAGTGTAGTTTACCTAATATTTTTTACTAATTAAATGAGGATTTATTTAATTTTTTAAAATAATTTAGAAAAGATACCATTTTAAAAGTAAAGAAAATAGTAAAATAGTAAGTAATTAGATATTTAACTAAAAAAATTAGTTAAACATTGAATTAATATACATCTATAAAAATAATATACAATTTTGAAACTATACTAACTATGTATTGTATGTGCTTTTACGTATTTAATATTTAATTAATTTTTCAAATATTGTATTTTTATTACAATAACTAATATAAAATAATATTTCTTATTTAAATAATTGAATATAGATATATTAACTTTTCATTTCAAATATTATAATAGAAAATTTTTAAATAAAAATTTCTAAGTTATTAACATTTTTAACATGCAATATAGTTTCACTTTATGTAATTAATTCAAAGTAACATTATTCAAATAATTAACTCTAATATTAATTAAGTAATAATTAAGATTTTTAGAATTTTATTCAAGTAATAACTCTATTTTACGTTAAAAAAATTAGCACAACTTTTGTTCATCTTAAAATTTTTTAAACTAATAATTATAAGTTATAATTATAATCATCAGAGTCTTTTTTATAATTTATGTTTAAAGTTCTATTCAAATAATAATGTTATTTTAAAAATTAGCATAACTTTTTTTAACAAATAATTATAATTTAAATTCTAATTGTCTTTAAATGTATAATTATCACAATTTCTATTATATTATAATTATTTTTAAAAGTTAATTTAATAATATGATGGAAAATAAAGGATATTATTGGTGTCCAAAATTTTTTTCCAAAATTCATGCTTTTAGATATATTAAAATAAAGTAAATTATAATATTAAATTGAAAAAAATGAAAAATAAATTAATAAAGCATAATTCATGCCAAATGTGAAGATATTTACACTAAATTAATAATGATTAAAAATTAATGGTTAATTTTTTTTTATCCAACGTACTTACTTCCCCAAACATAAAAACAAGTTAAAAAGACAGCATTCTAAAATTACTAAGTGAGAATAAATAATGATCCTCATCCGAGTGGACCTTTGTGAAAGCCTACGTATATGATAATTCTACAAAACTAGCAGCCATTCCATTGCATATCCCAGAGCTCTACAAAGAAAACTGGAACTGCACCTAAACCAGTTGCTGCAGCCATTGCTAATGTCAAAACTGCAACTGTGGACAGAGACACTCTACTGTCATCCTTAAAACTGATGGCTTTCTCCGTACCAGTGCATCTATAACGTTATTGGGAGGAGATCTTATCCTTTTCGAAATTCCAAGTAACACAAAGATGAAGAGAGTCTAAATAATATTGCTTTAATTTTTCCCACAAATCTATCATCAATAATGAATGTTATTAATCAAATAGAATTCCCTCCTGGTGAAGCCAATCCTGCAGTATGTTTGGAAATGCACCTGCCCAACATTAAATTGCAAAATTTACATCAAGGGATTGGCTGTGGAAGCAGGGGTGGTGCGGAGGGAAAAATGGGTAATGGAAAAAGATGATGAGCAGTGGCAGAGGGTAAAAAAATGATGACATGGCATGCACAATCAGAAGGATTTAACACTTCGGTGATTAAAATGAAAACTTTCTCGAACAATGATGATCAAATTACAAGTATTTTTATTTGACTGATTAAAATGAAAGTGCCCAAAAAGTTAAGTGACCCAATTAGGCAATTTACCCTAAAAATTATAAAACTAGCAGTAATTTTTTTTTTTTTTTGTAACATTTACTAAGTTTTATATAATTTTTTATAATTTTCAAAAACTTTTATAATGTTTTAGTAATTTCTAATCATTTTTAAATTTTTTTAATAAAAATTACTTTTTATTTTTGTTTTCTCACACGTGTTGCTCTACATCATACCGTAAACACCCTTATCATCGTCCATCAATCACCTCTCATCAACTAAAACTAATTACTATCACTCACTTTAAACCATCGAACACCAAACTCAATATCTCTGAGCTCGACACCTTATCCAAATCTAATTACAATCACATTTCGAATTTCTTATAAAATTTTAATCTTAACTTTCAAAAACAAAAAATATATATATATATAATTTTCTTATATGTATAATTTTTACAACTTTTTATACTTTTAATAATTTTTTATAGATTTTTTCATCATTTTAATTATTATATAATTTTTTATAATTTTTAAAGTTTTATAATATTTTTTTAATATTTTATTTTTTTTGAAGTTTTTATAATTTTTAAATTTTATGATATTTAATAATTTTTTATACATTTTCTATAATTTTCAAAAAATATATTATATTTTAATAATATTTAGGCTAAAATTTTATAATAATTTTAATATTTTAATATTTCATTTTAATTCATTTTATATATTTTTCTATTATTTCTAAAATATTTTAATATTTAATATTTTTAATAATTTTTTGAGAATTTTATATCCCTAAAAATCAATTAATTCCTCCTAAATTAATTAAAAAGTAATTAAGTCCTTGTAAATTAATAAAAAAATCAATTAAGCCCTCCACATCAACATTTTTCCACGCTAGCCATCGTGGCAACTGTCATGCCATAAAAAATTTCACATCAATCACCATGTCACTTTTCATGTCAATATTTAACGATTCATTAGAAACCTTAACAGAAATCACAAGGTCCAATTAAATTTTGAATTACTTTCGAAGGGATTTTTTTTAATACTTTAGCCAAAATTTATATAAAAAAACTAATAAGGCTTTTGCTTAAAGGGCAAAATTAAGACTTTGGTAACATTAATGTTTTAGTTTAAAGTACCATAATGTGTGTGGTTTTTAGATTTGTTTTAGGTTTAACTTTTTTTATATAAATTTTATATCAAAATAAACAATGGGTTTTAAAATTTTTTTAACTTCATTAGTTCCTAATTGACTCGTGGCACTTACTTAATCAGTAAATAGTATAAATAACATTACAATTCTCCAACTTAAACTTAAACCTAAACATTAAACTTTAACCCCTAAATCCTAAGTCATTTCAATTGTAACATTTTATAAACATCTACCAAATTATCTTCCTCCATTATTATTGTAATATTCTGGAATTTGGGGTTAAAAGTTTTGAGGTTTGTGGTTAGGGTCAGTGAGTGGGTTAAACATTTGGGTTCAGTTTCGCGTTTCAATGTTAAAATGAGTTTATTGGTTTAGTGGTTGTGAGCGTGTTAACTTATCTTTGGGTCTTGTGTTCAAATTCTTGTGAATGTTTTTTATATTTATTTAAAAAAAAAAAACAAAACAAAGTTTCACATTCTTCTTCATTTTTCTTTTTCTTCCCCATTGTTCTTTTTTTTTCTGTTCTTTCCAAATTTCAATTTTGTTTGTTTCTTGCTTTTTCTATTTTACGCACTTGTTATCTATTGTTCCGTCAAAGGTGATTGCTCTTGTGTGTTTCGTGTAATCAGATGTGAGTCAAAATAATATTGTGAAGGCAAAGCGGGTTAATCCTTATTGTTTGCAATTTCGATTTAAGGTGTGTCTCTGAAATTGTTTATTTTAAGTGTTGAGTTATTGATGGATTGTATGATATTTTGCATATTTTGGTATATTTCTGGGCTACCAAAGGATGGAGATCATTTCAATGTAAAAAACATGAACTTTAGTCTGTTTCGGTGCGATTTCGTGACCACACGGGTGCCCACACGGACGTGTTCCGCACACGAGCGGTCCACACGGCCATGTGCAATTGGGAAATTAGGGTTTTTGATGGTTTTTGGTTCTGCACGGCCTGACCCCATGGGCATGTGAGATTTCGACACAACCGTGTCTCCTCTGCTTTTTATTTTGGCACTTTTGTACAGTGAGTTACACGGGCCACTCACACGGCCATGTGACTTGGTCACACGGGTGTGTGTCTTATCCACATGGCTGTGTAGGCCTCCATACGGCCTAGACACCCCTATTTTGCAAAATTTTTGTTTTGAGTCATAAACTATCTGTTTTATGTTTCTGTGTAATCTGTTCATCCATCAAGCCTCAGTAAGTGTGTTTGGGACTCGATTTAGTTTGGTTTGTGTATATATATGTGTGTTTATGGGCTCTAATTTTATTACTTATTTATGTGATGAATAAGTATGAGTTTATTATTATTGTCATAACTGAATATTAGAATACAAGTGTAATCAAATCTGAATCTATTCAACTGGAAATGTTAATGTCCGTTTCTGTATGTTGTCTACATAATGTGTGCATTGTTGCATAGCATGAAAATTTTGGGATCTGGTTATGAAGAGAAGGAAGACAGAATTAGCAGTTTTAACTGCGATACTTTTGTATAGCAGTTTACCGCACTATCCTATACGTATATCAGCTCAGCTATATATAGTTACTCAAGTGGCATAGTTCCACGTTGTGGTGTGTAGGGTGGATGGACCTATTATGGTTCTATATAGTGTGCATGGTGGACAGGCCTACCATAGCCCTTATGTAGTGTGCTGGATGGATGAAGTGGTGTTTGGTTGGTGGGTGAGATTTTGACTTGTACATCTATTCGCATTTGAATATACGTCTGTTTGTCAAAACGTTTTGTCTGTTTGTGTGAACTTTTGGTTATTGACAATATAATTAATATCATGTAATATGTTATGATTATTGCGTATGATTGGAACATCATTTTTGTGGTTTGATATTGTATTTGACATACCAATTGAGACTTTCGTAAGTGATATTTTTATATATATGCTTGTCTGAAGTATTTACTGTGTCACTCCGTCTTTTGCCATCTGTTTATGTTTCGGACTCACACTGAGCTCGCGTAGCTCATCTCTGTAGTGTTTTTCCTTTCAGGTATATTTCGTGTTTTGGAGATGGACTTGGCATACCTGAGGTCTCAGAAAGATATGGTTTGATTCGGTTTAAGTAAAATCTAGTAAGTTTTATACTATTAATTTTAAGTCGGTTTGTAAAACGATTATATAAACTATGGTATAAGCTTTTATGCTGGACTTTCGTAAGGTGTTATTTGGGCTGAATTTTAGAAACTGTGGATTTTATTTCCAAATGTTTGACGTCGGTTTAATATTGTTTCAAACATAATGAATAAAAAGTTTTTCTTGATTTGAATTAAAGTTTTTGTTTCTGCCATTTTTTATGGCTAATATAACTTCCGAGATCCGGTCTAAACTTCTAGGCTGAGTTTTAGGATGTTACAATTATCAAGTTTCAAATGCTTATCATATCGAGGATTTTGATCCAACTTTAGATTTAACCACAATTGACTTGCGCATGCACGTGTGTTTTCATGATTATCATAGATGATTAGATTCATTTTCAAGTTTGATCTTCTACAAGTTGTTTAAGCATTATTTAGATACACAAATACCTAGTAGAATAGCCCTAAATATGTATGGATTTATCCTAAATATGCTTTAAGGTTTACAATAAGCCTTATTTATGGTTAATTTAGAATATTTTTCCTTTATCAAAAAATGCTTAAACACATGTAGAAGATGATGCTCACAAAATGTATCTCAAACAAAAGAGTTAATATCAACTTTGATTAACAATGGAGTTGAGTCAAAATTCTCGACTCGATAAGACAAGAGATTATAACTTGAATATGTTGCAATAAAATAATTTGAAAGGTAGTTATAAGATGTTTCAATGCAAGATTCAAAGCTTAAGAAATGAGTTAGGATTAAGGATTATGAAGCTAAGCGTTTAGAGAAAAGGTTCAGATAATATTATGGGTGAGTTTAGATGGGCAGTGAGATACGTTTAACTTACTTTTTGTCTTACGCTATAATATCGCTACAGTATCTAATCTCACCGCTACCGTTATTTTTACATTGACCACAGATAAACGCACCGTCCACCTAAATCCACTTTCTATCTTCAAATCTAAATAATGAAAATAAATCTCCATAAAAAAATAATAACCTCACACGTATATTGAATTTAAAAAAAAAAAGTTACATTTAACATCAGCACTCATAAATATTAAATCTCGTTTAATATTAAAAAATAATATTTAATACAATCAATGAATAAAAATATGAAACATCAAGTTAAAAAAGAAATATTAAACCAATAAAAAACAAAAAGAAACAAGAAAAGGGGCAGGGCAGAAGAAATTGGCGACCAACATTGCATCGAAAGGAAAAAAAATAAAATTTGTTTTATAATAAGTGGGAAATTTTCTTATTTTCTATCGTTGTCTGTCTTATCTGAATTTTCTTCTTCTCACAGCCACAGCCTCTTCTTTTCCCTGTTTCTTTCCCTCCTTGTGTTTACAGGAATTTATAAAATAAAATAAAGAACCCTTCGATTCCAATTTTTTTAAAGCTTAACTAAATTAAATCAAATCAAATCAAATAAGCCTGATACCACCGTTCTCAGAGATGCACCAGCCAATTCGAATCCGATGTAAATTTTGTTGCTTAGAATCGAATTCTAGCTGAGGCTTTTTTTCTTCTTCTTTGGAATTATTAGGGAGATTGAATTTGGGTATAGTTCACAGCTCTATTTATTTTTCATTTTAGGTATGAAGTTATCCCCACTTTTTTGTTTTTGACATTTCATATTGCTGGGATTCAATGTTTCTCCTTTAATTTATATTATAATATTCATTCCAATTGAATTGTTCTTTAATTTTTAACTTATATAAATCTTAAATTTACTCGATGGATTCATATTTTATAAAAATATTTGGAAATACGTTTTTAAATTTTTTTTTTTAATCTCGGCTTATGATTTATGGTGAGGATTTTTCCTTACTAGTGCCTGCTTGTAATGGAAATTGTATTGTTCTGAGGCTTAGTATTAACAATAAGCCTTTTTGGTGAAATTTCAGGAAGGATGAAAGGTATTCGAGACTGGGTTTTCACCCAAGTACTATCCAATTCATTGGCATCCTCTAGACCACTGTCCGGCAGTGGCGGCGGTTTCTTTCCTGAGGCTCCTTCGTCTCAAGAGTTTGAATCAGAAGATCAAGGTATGATTTAATATCTGTATGATGTTCCGATTTGATAGCTCTATAAGTTTAATTCATCCCTAGAAAATGTAAGACTCTTAGTTTTTCTTGTCCCTCTCATAACCTAATTCCATTGGATATTCTTAACTACATGGTTAAATGCTCGACCTTGGTACTTGGTGGAATGATCTTAGGTGGTCAGAAACTTGCTTATTGATGGCTGTCATTGATACTGACATGTTTGTTGTAAACAAAAAACTAGTAAATTAACTGACGAATCATAGTCAAGCAAATTAAACCTTGAGAAAGGGGAAGCTTGGATATCTTCACCGAATTTGGCAAACTGCAACGATCATGAACGTGATATTATATACTTTGGAGCTGCCTATTTCACAGATTACTTGGCAGATTAATAGATACGAGTTTCACTACTTAGAATCAAATCTTTTTTGTAACTTTATTTATAATGCTTTGAGTAATCTTTGAACTGGAAATTGATAATACTTTTATGACTGCAAATGTATTCTGAATCTCTCATTAAGTTCCTCTTTTAACCTGTTCTTATATTAAAGCAGTGGATTTTGATGCAGAATAAAAAAAATGTTCTAGGTAGATTATATAACTTTCATAACCAACTGGGCAAATTGTCTTCTATTTTATTAGGTTCATCTCACACCACCAGTTCGGTAGCATTGTCAGTGCCTCCTGATATATCCTCCCCTTCTGGTAGCATTCATGATAATGACTCTTTTACTTCACAGCAGCAAATCCTAGTTGAAGGTTCTAATATATCGCATAGTAGTCCTAATAGAAAAAAGATGGATCCATTGGCTAAGATTGAGGATCTCCAGATTACATTCTTGCGGCTTCTCCTACGTTTGGGGCAATCTCAAGACAATCTTCTGGTGGCTAAAGTTTTATATAGGATGCACCTAGCAACTTTGATACGAGCAGGGGAATCAGATTTGAAGAGAGTAAACTTAAGAAACGAGAGAGCCAAAACAATAGCAAGGGAACAGGAGGCATCTGGGCTCCAAGGATTAGATTTCTCTATTAAAATACTTGTCCTTGGCAAAACAGGAGTTGGCAAGAGTGCAACCATAAATTCTATGTTTGATCAACCTAAAACCGAGACAAATGCATTTCAGCCTGCCACCGATTGCATTCAAGAGATCACAGGAACTGTTCATGGGGTTAAAGTAACATTCATCGATACCCCTGGTTTTCTACCTTCATCTTCTAGTACCATGAGAAGGAATAGGAAGATTATGCTATCTGTGAAGAGATTCATTAGAAGATCCCCTCCAGACGTTGTTTTATATTTTGAGCGGCTTGACCTCTTGAACATGGGTTATAGTGATTTCCCACTTTTGAAGCTTATGACTGAAGTTTTTGGTAATGCAATTTGGTTTAACACTATCCTTGTCATGACACATTCTTCTTCAGCACTTCCTGAAGGACCTAATGGGTACCCTGTCAGTTATGAATCTTATGTGAACCATTGCACTGATTTAGTGCAGCAAGATATTCACCAGGCAGTGTCTGACTCAAGGCTTGAAAACCTGGTACTTTTAGTGGAGAATGACCCTCGGTGCAAAAGAAATTTCTTGGGGGAAAATATACTTCCAAATGGGCAGGTTTGGAAATCTCAGTTCTTGTTATTATGCATATTTACCAAGGTTCTTGGTGATGCCAACAAGCTCTTTGAGTTTCAAGACAGCATTGAATTAGGACAAGTAAGTAACAATCAGTTGCCTTCTCTGCCTCATCTTCTCTCATCTTTTTTACGTCATCGGTCAGTATCAAATTCAGCTGAGCCAGAAATTGGAATTGATGATATTCTGCTCTCAGAGGAAGCAGAAGAGGAGTATGATCAATTGCCTTCAATTCAAATCCTGACAAAGTCTCAATTTAAAAAATTGACTAAATCACAGAAAAAAGCCTATCTTGATGAGCTGGAATACAGGGAGACTCTTTATTTGAAGAAACAGTTGAAGGAAGAGTGCCTCAGACGGAAGGAGAGCAAGCTCTCCAAAGAGAAAAGCTTTGAAGGTAATGATGGTGATGATGCTGATAACAATGTGGCTCCAGAGGCTATCCCATTACCGGATATGGCAGTCCCTCCAAGTTTTGACTCAGATTGCCCAGTACACAGATACCGCTGCCTGGTCACAAATGACTTGTTGCTTACAAGACCTGTTCTTGATCCACATGGATGGGATCATGATGTTGGATTTGATGGAATAAACTTGGAGACAGCTTTGGAAGTGAAAAACAATGTTTTTGCTTCAATTGCAGGGCAGATGAGTAAGGACAAGCGTGATTTCAGTATTCAATCTGAATGTGCAGTGGCATATGTAGATCCTGTGGGGCCTACTTATTCTTTAGGACTTGATCTTCAGTCTACTGGTAAAGATCTTATGTATAATGTCCACAGCAATGCAAAGCTGAGGAGCCTCAAGCACAATTTTACTGATTGTGGAATCTCTCTGACATCATTCCGAAACAAGTATTATGTTGGTGCTAAGTTTGAGGATACGATATTGGTGGGGAAGAGAGTGAAGTTTGTTATGAATACTGGGCTAATGGAGGGTTCTGGACAACTGGCATATGGTGGGAGTTTTGAAGCTTGTTTTAGAGGGAGGGACTACCCTGTGAGAAATGATAATCTCAGCCTGACTATGACAGCTCTCTCATTTAGAAAAGAGACAGTCCTTGGCGGAGGTTTTGAGTCAGAGTTCAGGCCATTACGAGGTATGAGGCTTTCTATTAATGGCAATATAAATAGCCAGAAAATGGGGCAAGTCCGTGTGAAGATGAGTAGCTCTGATCATGTGGAGATTGCATTGGTTGCTGTCTTTTCAATTTTCAAGGCCCTTTTGCGTCGAAAGGCCACTGGAAATAGAGACCTTGAAGCATTGGAGGGTGTTTGAGCGCCAGAAATTTCTTGTTAGGACTTGCAAGAGAGTGGTCATGAAAGTGGTCTATATCTCGAATACAAGTTTCATCCAAACACATGCTATAGTATGCAGGATTTTTTGAGGCCATTCTGGATAGAGTCTCGGTTTATTGGACATTTTAGTTCAAATATGTAGGAACAAAGACAAGGTATTGGATGTTTGTCCCATTGCTATATCTGCTATCCTGAGGGGGCGATGGCATTTGAGTATCCAGGAGAGCTTCCAGCCATGTCTGCTGAGGTTAGTATCAAATCAAGGCAAGTAGTTGTATAGGAATTTATGGGAAATGAGTTTTTTTTCATGGAATAATGCTAAATAGTCTATAGTTGTAAAAGATTGACCGTAATTCCCTTTTTTATTTAAAATTTTGATCTAATAAGTTCAATGTTGTTAGTTACATTCTTGTTGAGTTGAATGGCAGTATATAAAATTTTCTGAGTGATGACTTTTAACTAATTAACCTTTTCATGTTTGATTTACATGCTGAACTGTGATCTGCTACTTAGCTGATATAGTAGATTGTTGAGCTTTTAAAAGACTATCTAAAAACTAGATTCGATTGTCCCATCTTTCTCCCTCCCACCCAAATATAAAACAACATTTTTATCGGTCCAAACTAAGTCGAAGGTGTTTAATAATAACAAACAAATATTTATCATGAGAATTTGGAGGTTTAGTGAGTGCCAACAATCTTATGTTGTGAATAATTTAAAAGACACTTTATATCATTCTTTATATATGGTAAATTTTGGTACAATTTTGTGAGTATATTTGTGATATAGAAATCGAAAGGATCCGATTCAAACTATTTTCAAATCAAAAAAAAAAAAAATTGGAATTGGTAAAACTTTTTTAATCAAAAGTGTATCATACAGGAATTAATCGTTCATATGATTCTTTGATTTAAAAAAAAAAAAGGAGAATCGAGTCACATTTATAAATTAAATGTGTAGACTAGGGTGATATGTTGGGGGCAAAGCTAAACCCAACACATCCTTATTTAACAAGGCTAAGATACTAATAGATGTGCAATGAAAAGTAACCGGCTCGAGTCATGTTAATTGTTGTAAGCTTATTAGAAAGACACATCCTTATTTAACAAGGCTAAGATACTAATAGATGTGCAATGAAAAGTAACTGATTTGTGTCATGTTAATTGTTGTAAGCTTGTTAGGAAGATTTAATTCTTCTTTATCATGTCGACATTAGAAATGATATTACACATGTATTTAAATATTTTAGAGGAGTCATTTGTATAGGTTATTTTATTTAAGTGATTAAAGATTTCTATTAGTTGACTATATTGATGTTGGATATTTAAGATTGTTAACCTAACATATCTAGAAGATATGTGATTCTTTTTATAGGAAAAAATGTCAACTATCTTATACGAAGATAATGTAACATGTATAACTCAATTGAATAGTGGTCTCATTAAAGGTGATAGGTGAAACATATTTCACTAAAATTATTTTTCACTCATGATTTCGAGAAGAAAGACAACATAGAAGTTAAACAAATTCATTCTAGTGATAATTTACAAATATTTTTACCAAGGCATTGTCAACCACAACATTTGATAGACTAGCATACAAAATTGGAGTGCATTGACTTAAAATGCAATGTGATGTTGCCATTAAGAGAGTCTAAAACATGTTATACTTTTTCCCTTTAATCAATATGTCACCAAAATTGTTCTTTACTCATGATTTTGAGAAAAAAGACGATATAGAAGTTCAACAAATTTATTCTAGTGATAATTTGACAAATCCTTTTTTACCAAGGCATTGCCAACCATAATATTTGAAAGACTAGTATACAAAATCGAAATGCATTGACTTAAAGATGTAATGTGATGTTGAGTGCATGATTGATCTTTGCAAGAACTTGGGCAATAATCTTTGTTGGCTCAAAGGCTTCTTCATGGCTTGTTCTTGCTTGGTTTTCCTAGTCCTTTGCAGCATCAATTGTAACGCCCCTTGCCCTCGTCCGACCCGATTGTTGGTCCAAGCTATAGGATGCCACATCAGTTGCCGGAGCAACTACAATCAAATCCACAATAAGTAATCATTCACGCACGCAATTACGTGCCGATTACATTCAAACTATGATAAACAATCAATTTCAAGTCTTAATCGACCTTACAAAAGCTCTTTTATCAACCCGAGCATGAAATAGGATCAAATTGTAAAGTTTTAGAAATGTATGGATCGACGTCGTTCTAGTTCTCATCACAACATGACCATCATAGTATGTCACGTTGCGATGACAAGTCTTAGCTTGTCATGACGTCACTTACTGTAATGGCAACATTGCAACGTCCAAAATCTAGTGTCACCATGTGGCCCCTATGTTTGGCAAAAAGCATGTTTTTGGTATCTATTTCCAACCAAACCTTACTATATATACATCAAGTACCAATTTCAAATGGCTTAAAACATACCTAAAACATACAAATTAAGTTCAAATATTCAAGTTCAACATCTTAACAAAACAATCAACATAACCATCAATTGTACCTAACATTTCAATGTCATTAGGTATACTAATCAAAACATCTAAACACTTATATTTACCTAGTCCTTACCACAATGAAACAAATCAATTCACTTCAATTTCATGCACATAAGTGCACACTTGACATTAATAGCTTTTAGGCCTAAAACATCAACCTGTTTAACCATTCAGTATTTCATAATTCAAGCATATCATTCAAACATACCAATTCAATGCATACTCAACTTAACCATATCTAACCACTCCAAATGTCATTCATACTTCAAGCACATTAATCAAAATATACCATTCCAATTAGGCATTACCATAAGCATCATATTATACCAAGCTTTTCAATTCACCACAACTTATATACATCAAAATAACTTCAAGACACCTTATTTATACATGCTACAACCCTGGACTCAAAATGACCACAAAACTATCAATTCGATAATAGGATAGTGTGAGCTTCGATACGACTCGACTTAATGTGTTCCGCAAGGTGACAATCTACAAGGAAAAGGGAAAACAAACAAGGTAAGCATATAAAATGCTTAGTAAGTTCATAGGCATTAAACAAAAGCTTACCTTAGCTTTCACTTAAGCACAATAAGCAACTTAGCTTGACATAGCTTGTCTAGACATGACAAATCACAACAATAACAATATGAGTTTTAACATGTACCCTCGCATCGCCTTCACGAATGATGAGAGGAAATCAACAATTAAAGACAACAAACAAATAATTAGAATATACTAACGTGCGGTGTCTACAAGTGTGAAAGGTTAGTTGTAATATAATTGTACAATAGGGTACAAAGTACTCCGAGGATAGACCTAAGAGAGCCGACGATTGAGCAAATTATAATTACAAGCATGAAAAATAAAGAGTCTAACTAACTAACCGCTAAACACTATAGTATGACAAGTCATGAAATCAAGAATAATTACACTAATTTATCAACTAATTAACACAATGACTAAATTGTAAAATATACAAGTTATTAAATCAACCAATGAATAAAAAACGGTGGTTGATTGATTTAGATGTGGTTCACTAATTTTTGAATTAGGGATCTAAATTGTTTAAACTCATAAAGTGGTTCTGTTTTACCTCTCGATCTCAACTTTACCAAATTAGATAAATTAGTCCAATTTATCTCTCGATCTCATCAGCTAACCTGGGGCTAACGAATTGGTGCTCAATAAGATTACCTTTCAATCTCACTGGCCTAAATAATCCTTTAGGGGCATTAATCCTAATTTTTTAGGTTTATTCAGTTTAGTCTAATTTATTTGTAACTTGGTCCCTCAAGAAAAAATCAATTTACCGACATCTCCATCAATTAACCCTTTAGAGTTTATTTATCCATGCTAAAAACTAAGCTAACAATCATGCAAGAAAAGGAAATGGAAACCATTAATATAAAGCTTGAGAAAAACATGAAAGTTCAGATTTTTAATCTATAAAACTTAAAAGAAAAGTGTAGATGAACATTTAACAGTAGAATGAAATACAAGAAACATAAAAGCTGGAGTTTTTAATAGATTAAACTAAAAGAAACTGAAATATATTAAACTAAAGGCTGAAATGTCAATACAAGCAAAGGAAATGGACTAAAAGTGCAAATAAACCCTAGCTACAGTGATAACTAACTTAACTAACAAAAAAAAGAAAAAGAATAAAAGTTGTAGAAAAATAACTCTACAGCTAAGGAAGATGAGAACTAAGAAACCCTAAAAATGAAGAACAAAACCTAAGAGAACTAAAGAAAAAACAAAGTTAACTAAGACTAATGTGTGTATCCTTCTCTCCTCAGCCAAAATTGGTTGTTTTAGCAACAATTTTTTACCCAATTTTATCTACCAATATGCCCTTGAATGGGTCTCATCTGATTGGTGCTTCAGTTGGACAAAATTATACCTAGCATCATTTTTTGTCCCCTTCACGATGTGGATGTCGTAATATCGCAATTAATCTTAAAATGGGGTCTCTCTTGGAAGGTGGATATCGCAATATCACTGTAGGTAGCCTTTATTCAGGGCCTATTTGAGGTATTGCAATTCCCATGCTCTGATGTCATAATACCCTTTTTTTAGTGATGCTTTTGCGCTATTTTAGGCTACCGTCGAGTACCTACAACACTCAATTAAACATTAGTGCCCCAAATGGAAAAATCAACCAATTTAGGTTTCAAAATGAGTAAAAAAGATATATTTACACTTATTAAATTGGAAATCTAAAATCTACATTAAACTACGAAAAATATGTTAATTTGCTAAAAAATAAGCTCCTTAAGTATAATGGGGACTCCTAATTTGACATATCAAATTACAGTAGAGCAATAACATCTCAATTTCTTATCATACCAGTTAAGTCATTATGTACAACAAATTTTCAATCCCATTCAATCAATGGAAAATGTGATCACATATATGTTCATAGCATTGCTTCAATTCAATATTTAAGTTCAAGTCAACATTTCTATATATAAACATCAAGATCGTTGTATCTCATCTCAATTTCTCATTTCATATGAATTGCATCGCCCGATGAACTCTAGTAAGCAGGCTTGGATATGCAGATATCTCTGTTACACTAGTTACTCATTCAAGTTAAATATATTCATGTTAGGTTACTCGTTCAGGCTAAACCTTTATAACAAGACATATGATTGCTTGTCCAAGTTGAATATATACATGTTAGGTTACTCATCCGGGCTAAACCTTTAAAACGACATTAGGTTACTCGTCCGAGGTAAACCTGTGTCACATGTATTTGAGTATCCGCAACAAATGTTAGACCTCGGCAAGCCTCTATAATTAATCCAGTACAAGCGTGCACAAAACTATATTGGCATGCCAATAATATCCTAACATTTACTAAGTTCAAACGGGTGTTTATTACACAAATTAGCATTAGTTTACAATTTAGTCCAAATCTCACCTTTTGAACTAATTCACAACCAAACACATATAATTAAAAACCAAGTACACATCAATCTATATAAATAAATACCATATGAACTTACATAGTCAAAAAAGAAAACAAGTTGAATCTTCAGGGACTAATCGATAATTTTGGCTTTTCCCCAATTATCTCTGGTTTGATCCAATTCTCGATCTATACAATTATTTTAGACAATTTATCTATACCAAACATTTTCATGTTATGACATGATATGTATGAACCTATAAAGTTTTATTTTTATGCCCCTAAAGTTTTACATTTTATTCAATTTAGTCTTTAAAACCGAAATAACCATAACTTTAAATTTTGAGCTTCAGTTTGAAAATTGACCTCAATTACATTCATTATAGACCCTCTACTATAAGTTATTACTGAAATTTTACCTCAATTTCACAATTTATTCACTTTAGTCCTCATGTATAAAACTAACAATTTAAACATTACAATCTAGTCACTTTTCACATCTAAGCTTAAAATCTATCAATTTAACATCAATTTCTTCAAGAAACCTATAATGGGAACTTTTAAAAGAATTTAATAATTTTGCAAATTGGTACATGGGCTAGCTAAATCAAGCTCTCATGACCTCAAAAACATAAAAATTACAAGAAAAAGACTTAATTGAACTCACCAAATTAAGGACCGACTATTTGGAAGCTTCAAGGGTTTTATTTCTTTTCCTTAATGCAAGAAAAAAAGATGAAGAGAAATGGTCTCTTTTTTTTTTCTTTAATTTAACTTATATACTTGTATTAAACCTTAATTAACCTTAATTAATTAATTAAACTTTAATCATAATTAACTAAAATTAGTGGATGATAACATCATTTTCCACTATTGGAGGACACAAATGATTTATTTACCATTTGGAACCTTTAGCTATTAAAAAATGTATAGCAATAAAAAATTTAAAAATTTAATCCTTATACCTTAATTAAGCAACTAATAGGCAAAATTAAAGGATTAAACTTTAATATCCCTTTATACGAACTCTGTAAATATTCTAATTTAATATCTACAGACTCTATTTACGAAAATGGGATTCTAAAATAGCGTTTTTTCGGTACCACTAAAAATCAGGTTGTTACATCAATGGCCTCCTCTTGGACCTCCACAGATGGTTCATCAACCCCTAGTCTAGTCTTGGGAGGAGATGAAATCTATGCAACATCATCAGGAAAAACTGTTCTTGAGATAGTGCTCATAATTTGTGGCTTTATTTGAAAACCTTCAAATATTTCAAGAGCAGAAACTTCAAGTTTAGTAGTGGATCTTTTTAAACTTTTAAATTATTGTACTAGTGTTTCTTCAAGTAGGGGAGAGCATTTCTCAATATTGGCCATGATAGTTTTTTGGTAGGGTTCTTCAAACACGAAAAGGTGATGAGAGCAAGAAAATCAGAAAGGCAAGAATTTCTTTAGGGCTTGGTGAATTCAGAGAATAAATATAAGTATTTTCCTCTAACATGATCTGTATTTATAGGCTTCAATTTGATTTTGGCACAACACCCATCAAACTTTTCCCTCCATGAATTTGGAAAGAAATCTTTTCCCAAATATTTGCCTCCAAAAGTAGGGAAAAGACCACCAAAATTAAATGCTAAAATTTTTCATCAAATCAGTTTTAATTGGCAACACGAATATGCATTTTGGTTGCCTTCCTAACATAATTACCATGTGCAAAATACGACAAGCCCCAATTGAATTTATCATCCCTTCAAACCTTAAAGCATCTAGGGTTTGGTGAATAAGTCAGCCAATTGATTCTCTGTTTTCACATATTTTAGCTCTACATTTTGTTCTTCAACGAGCTCTTTGATAAACTAGTGATGTATGTCAATATGTTAATTGCACTCGTGTTGTTAGAGAAAACAATAGCCATAGAAGTTTCCATACTATAATCTACAAGCATTTTCTTCATCTAGAGAAGTTATGCACAACAGCTCCTAGCTACTATATACTCTGCCTCAATTATGGAGAGTAAGATAGAGTTTTACTTCTTTCTATACCAAGAAACAAAGTTTGAACCAAAATAAAAAGAACCACCAGATGTACTATTTCGACCATCCACATTTCCTGCCCAATTTGCATCACTGTAGCCTACTAAGAACATAACACTATCTTTAGATAACCATATGCCATAGTCTAGAGTGCTACTAACATACTTGATTACCCTCTTAACAACTCTGACATGGAATTCCTTTGGATTGGGTTAGAACCAAGCACACACATTCACAACAAAACTAATGTCAAGCCTGCTTGTTATAAAATACAATAAGCTTCCAATCATATTTCGAAATGTGCTCACTTCTGTAGGCACTCCTTCAGCATCTAAATTCAGTTTCACACTAGTTGACATATGTGTTATGACAGCCTTTGCAGAGTCTAAACCAAAACTTTTGTTAAGGTTGGCAAGGTTCTTTGCATACTTTTCTTGAAATAGAAACTTACCATCATCAAGTTGTTTAGTCTAAAAACCAAGAAAATATGTCATTTTCTTAACAAGGCTCATCTTAAACTCACTTTTCATCATCTTCACAAATTCATCATTTACATTGACAGAAGTTGAACCAAATATTATGTCAGTGAGATAGACCTGTGCAATGACAATATGACCTTTATATTTTTTGATAAACAAGGTTTTATTCACTGATCCCCTTTGATAACCTTGTCTTAGAAGAAATTGTGTTAACCTCTTGTACCAAGGCCTAGGTGCCTATTTTTGGCTGTAGAGCCTTCCTCAACCTGTAAACATAATCTGGATGTACTAAGTCTTCAAATCCATTTGGTTGAGTTAGACAAACTTCTTCCTTTAGGTAGTTATTTAAAAAGTCACTCTTTATGTCTGTTTGATTCAATTTGGTATTCAAATATATGACCAAAGTTAGAAGTAACCTTATAGCCTCCATTCTAGTAATAGAGGCAAAGGTTTCATTAAAATCTATAACTTCAACCTGTATACCCTTGAGTTACCAACCTTATCTTATTCATTATGATGCAACCATTCTCATCTATTTTATCCATAAATATCCATTTTATACTAATCATATTACTACGAACTAGCTTGGGAACCAACTCTCAAACTTGATTTCTCTCAAATTATTGAAGTTCTTCTTGCATTGCATGGATCCAATCAACACCTTTTAAGGCTCTTTAACCTTCTTAGGCTCAAACTGAGAAGTATAGTAAGTTAATCTAATCGTATCTCTATAGTTAGGCCTTGATTTCCCTCTAGTTCGAGCACCACTTTAAAGATCTCCTATAATAACATCCATGGAATGATTCTTTCTAACTCTTGCAGAAGGTTAAACAACTTTATTGGCATCAATAGAATCACTAATATAATCAACATCTATGACTTCATGGATTTCTAGATCAGGTTGTTCGATCATATTTTTCGTGTTAGAAGCAAATGGCACAGTTTTAAGCACTATTTGTGTCACACATTCCTCTTCACCATCAACAACCTTTTGAGTTGTTTCATCTTGTACCACAACATTAATTGACTCCATGATCTTCTTAAGACGATTATTATAAGTTTTACTTTTGTTTAAGTACCCATGGAAGACCCCTTTATCACTCTTTGCATCACTTTCCTTGGTATTCCTTGTCTTTGAGAATATAACACACACTGCCAAATATATGGAAATATTTAATATTAGGTTTCTTACCACGCCATAAATCATATGAAATTGAGTAGGTCTTTGGGCTTAAGTGGACTCTATTGATGACATAGGTAGTAGTATGAAATACTTTAGCCTAAAATCCATAAGCTATTCTCTTGTTGTTCAACACTACTCAAGCCATCTCCTGAATGGTTTTAATTTTCCTTTCTACCACTCCAATCTACTAAGATGTCTGGGTAGTAGAGAATTCATGGGAAACATCTTCCTCATCACAAAACTCAACAAACTCTCGATTTTCAAACTTCTTGCCATGATCACTTCTAATCCTAACAATGGTTCCAATGGTCTTCTATTTCTTAACCATAAGCCTTTTTTTTAGAGTTTCTTAAATTCACTGAAGGTGTTTGACCTTTTTTTTCAAACTCCTTGCCATGATCACTTCTAATCCAAAACTCTAAATCAAATATTTTTTCCTTGTTGCATCTAGGAAAAAGACTTTATAGTAGTTGTCAAAAGTTATGACACCTTGCTATGATTCCCTTTGCCACATATCATTCCCTTTTTCTTGTTGCCAAAAATAACATTGCCCTCATAAATTTCAACAAATTTCTTAAGCGTGGGAGGTTATTAGCCATATGGCATGAACAACCATTGCAAAGTACCATACATCATCGATTGAAGCTTTAAGTGATTGGTGTGCAATAAACAAACATTGTTGATATTTTTGTCTCTATACAAGTTTTTCTTTCCTTCGAACAATGCCAGAAGCAGTGGGCACAATTTGTGACATTGTTTTATTCTACTAAAAATTTTTGAGCATCTTGAATAAACGGGGCTCGATATAGCCTAAAGCACCAAAATAGTGACAAATGATCCTTCTTCTAGTAGATGGAGTTGATTTCTTCTAGAGTTTAGGCTTCTCTTGAACTTTTACCTATTTAGAGTATTCTCTAAGATAGTGGTTACTCCCTACTTGGATAAACACTCTAGGATTTTCTACAATAACTTTCCCTTTATCTATAAATCCTAGGCCTCCTCTCTTCTGATCTTATGTTGAATTAATTGATGAATTAGGGGTTGAATTGATAGAAATTCAAGTTAGAATTGGGTAAAGGATTAAATTGAAGAATAAGTTAAAAGTTTTGTGTAATAGGGACTAAATTGTAAACTTGTGAAATTCAAAGAAAAATTTTAAATTTTTTGAAATATAAGTGTTGTAAATGATATATGGAAATTTTGGCTATGCTTAGAACAAGGATTAGATTGCATGAATTTCATTTTTTTAGCCTAGGGACGAAATTGGAATTAATGAAAAATTTAGGGGCAAAATAGTAATTTTTCCTAGAGTGTAAATTGAGTCCAAATGAATATGAAATGTATTAAATTGATGATTAAACTTATTTATTTAGATCCATAAAACTCAAAAACGAAGCTAGTTCGAGGAAATGAAAACATCCCAAATTAGTAGACTTTTGTATACGAACAAGTATCGAGGTAAGTTCGTGTAACCTGATTGTGAATATTGAAATATTTGAATTACATGATATTATGATATTTGTTATGAATGTTATGCATAAATGTCAAATGTATAAATATGTAATAATATGTTTGATATTACTTGAGAAAAGAAATAAGTCTCGGTTGAATAAAGGAAATTCGATAGATTAGTGTAAAGGTGATTATGTATATGTTGCAGACAGGGTTTAGCTTAGACGAGTAATCCTGATAAGTCTCTCGAGCATTATAAGGTCCAAGCATAGTAATTGGTAGTCGCATATGTTGTGAACTACCGTAGCTCTTTGTAAGCATCGAGGTATAAATATAATGATTGGTAGTAATACCGCATAAGTTGCGGACTACTGTAGCTCAATGTGAGCATCAAGGATTGGTAGTATTCCGCATAAGTTGTGGACTACCATAGCTCTATGTGAGCATCAAAGTATACGAATTGCCCAAATGATTTGAAAATGTAGCTCGAAAGTTTTGTACACTTTAAATGTACTACATGAGAATATACATCAATATTCCGATAAATTCAACGGGAAAAAATTAGAAATGGTTGATAGAATTGGGATGAAATTATCTTGAAAAGGTATATGTGATCTAGAAATGATAAGCATGTGGATATCATGTTGTGATGAGCTCATCTATGTGATAATATTATGTGTAATTACTTGACTAACTTTGAGTGATGAAGTTGTGTATGATAGGATAATGATTTATTTGCTTGAATGCATGCATGTTTGACTAAATTTAATGGAAACACTTGGTAAGTCAGTTTCTTGTTAAATGAACTTACTAAGTATTAAATTCTTACTAGGTTTTATTTTTCATGTTTTATAGTGCTTCGAAGCTCGGGAAGGTTGAAGATAAGTTAGAGCATCATCACACTATCAACCTATTCATTTTGGTATATAAAGTTGTTTTATTTTGGTATAATGGCATGTATAGCTACTTGTACCAATGTTAATGATAAATTGGATGAATGTAATCTAGCTATTGGAATGGCTAGTAATGTTTTGATTGTGGTATGCTTATATAGTAAATTATGGTTATACATGTATACTTGGTACATTTTGGGTTAATTAGATTTAAACATGTATGTTATGGAAATGTAAGATATGAGTTAAGATTATAAGCATACATATCATGCTAAATGTTTGAAATTGGTTTGAAAGTCATGCTTGAATTGGTTGGTTGGTAGTGGGAATGTTTTGTACAAGTTTTGGATGAAATGGGTGAGAAATAGGGCTTGGAAAATAGCCTTATTTTGTTCACATGGGCATGTGACTCCTACAAGTGAGAAAAATTTTGAAAGTTTGTGAAAAATTCCCCGAGATCCCGATTTAGTCACGAATCGATTCTAATGCATGTTTTGGGCCTTGAGGGTCTATTTAAGGGACATTAGGACTAAATTCAAAAAGTGAATAGTATTAAACTCGGTTTATCTAAAATTGTCCTATAAAAATCTGGTAATGCCTCGTAACCTTATTTCGGCGACGGATACGGGTTAGGGGTGTTACACTTTTAATCATTCAAACTCAATTACGTGGCATGTATATAAGAGTTGAATTGTATATATGTTTTGTTGGAAGTTAAATGTTGAATGGTGATGTATAAAAGTGTGTATGCATGTTGGCAAGTTGGTATGTTAACTTCAAGTTTTGAGTGGCAACTTTTGAATGTGGTTGATCAAACTTATATATGGATATTGATGTGGTTGCTTAGTATGAAAATGTGATGGAACAATGTAATTTAATGGTATGTTTTAATGTGACATGCTATGTTCAAACAGGTGAAGTCTTCAAGATAAACAAGGCATTGTAATTTGGTGTTTAATTTGGATGATATAGGCATGATACATGAAAGGTTTTGGTGCATAAATTGTAATATAAAATTGAGCAATATTGAAAAGATGAATGGAATAAGAGATTGAATGTAACGTCCCTATCCCGTAACCGTTGCCGGAATAGGTAAGGGGCGTTACTGGATATTCAGAACAGATCAGAATAGCATCTTCATAGCTTTCCAAATTCAAACAATATTATACATCAATAACCATAACACTATCACATGCTATAAAAGATCATATTAAGCTTCATTCATTAATCAGGGACTAAACTGAAACATACTAAAATATAAAGAATCATCCAAAAATTTTAAATTAGGGCCACACGGCCATGTGCCTAGGCCGTGTACCTCACACGGTCATGCCCTAAACTTAACCCTGGCCGTGGATGACACTGCCAATCACAGCACGGTCACCAGACACGCCCGTATGTCCAACCCGTGGCCAACACTGCCAAATACCAGACGGTCACCAGACACGTCCGTGTGTCTAACCCGTGTGCAACACTGACCAAAGTATTTCAATAAGCAGGGGTCACACGGTCGAGTCACACGCCCGTGTGCTCTAACTATGTTGCATAATGCAAGCTTGGTTTAAGCCATACATTACACCCAATAAGGGTCAAACCTACAAGCCAAACTCATGTCACAATAATGCCACAATATCGACTCAATTCAATGCCTTAAAACATACCTCAACATGATCAAACCATTCCTATTCAAATCTCACATACATGTCTTTATCACTAACAAAGTTCATGACCAAACACATAGTACATATCTATTTCATACCACAACCAAATCTTACCATTTCTTCACCTTGATATGTTTCAAGATGACCAAAGCAAAATAGATCATAAGACCATCATGAACTTACATAATTTGGCATCACAAACCATAGATCAAAATCAAACACAAACATACCATTTGCTATCCAATTCACATGGCATTACAAATCAATATATTCAAGCTTTATACATAAACACTCTAGCTTATACATGCCATACTAAAACTTTGTACATTCAAAAGGTACCAAAATTAAGCTTGATAGTGTGGTGAAGATCCTTGACTATCCCCAAACCTTTAGTAGCTACGATATCTGTAAAACAGTTGAAAGAATAAACAGAGTAAGCTACAATGAGCTTAGTAAGTCAAATACAAAATTTTTGCAATCCATAATCATGATACGATAACCATTTCCTACAGATATTTCACCATTCAGATTTATTCATTTTACTCAGATTTCTAGTTCACATGTATACCTTTCATACTCGGAAATTTAGTACAAAACAGACGTACCTGAGTCAGACACATGAGGTATGCATTTATTCATGTATCAGAATTTCTCCTCAAATCATTCAGAAAAGTTACAGAATTCAGATAGGCTTTTAACAATACCGACGTCCCTGACGTGGTCTTACATGTTATTCAATATCGATGCCACTGTCCCAAATAGGGTCTTACACGAAACAGATATGATGCCAGTGTCCCAGACCTAGTCTTACACATAATTCTCAAATCAATGCCTACATCCCAGACGAGGCCTTACATGATATTCATTTTGCTATTACTCAATCAAAGATGACTCGGAATTACTATATCAGGCTCTCATGGCCGTCCAATACGATTTATAATTCAAGCATTTATATCGAAGATTAATATAACGCATATTTGTATATTGACTTACCTCGTACAGATTTAAACGGATTCGAGTCGACTATTCAACGACTCTGGACTTCCCTTGATCTAAGTCTGTTTTTCTTTGTTCTTGATCTAAATCAATCAAAAATTCAGCCATTCAATATTCCATTTCATTCAATTCAATCCATAAACACTCATTTTGGGCATTTTACATTTTAGCCCTCACATTTTCACATTTTGACACTTTGGTCCCTAATTCACAAAAAAATCAAGTATGCACAATTTCATTACAAAATGGCCTAGCCGAATCTTCGTGGCTCTCATATATGCCCATATACACATTTATTTCACAATTTAATCCTCCCAAAAAGTCATTTTCACAAATTAGCCCTTATGGCTCAAATTTATCAAAATCTCATGGCAAAACATGTTTATTCAACACCTATTCATCATAATTCATTTAGTTTCACTACAAAGCTTCAATTATCAACAATGGCACGATTTATAAAATTTATCAAAAATAGAAATTGAGACATGAGCATGGAAGAATGCGAAGCAACGATCACAAAAACGTAGAATTATCAAAAACGGATCAAAAACACATACCAAACTAGCCACAGCAATTGCCGAACGCTAGCTTGCTTTTATCCTTTTCTTTTTGTTTGATTTTCGGTGGAAGAGAACATAAAATGATCCATTTTCATGCATTTGTTGTATTATTATTAACATATAATCTAAATGACAATTTTGCCCTTTTATTAAACCGTTATAAATTCACATATAATAAGACTATGAATGTCCATTACTCATGTAATTGGCATAATAACCACATAAGGACCTTTCAAATATAAAGCCAAATCAAACAAGTAGTTTTAATAACTAACACACAGCTTTTACCTTTTACACACTTAGGTCCTTTTTCATAATTAAGCACAGAAACAGACAAATTAATTCACAGAAATTTCACAGATGCAGATTCATATAACACAGGCATAGAAAATAATATCAAAACATTTTTCAGACTCGGATTTGTGGTTCCGAAACCACTTTCCGACTAGGGTCCAAATCGGGCTGTTACATTAAATGGCTTGAGTTTATTCATGATATGTTGATTGATTTAGGTGTCATTTGAGGCATATTGGTATAATAATTGAATGTGGTTAAAAATATGGTAAATTAGCATGTTTCGATTGAGTTTGTACAGGTTTTAAATAGGTTCAATTATGCTTTTGGACTTAAAATTATGCTTTGGAGATAGTTTGGTATGAAGTAGGCACTAAAATGACATATTTTGTGTCACACAGTTTGGTCACACAGTCATGTGTCACACATGAGCTTGTGACATGACCGTGTGCCACTGGAAAATAGAGTGCATTAAAATCACACGGTTTCCAATTATCACATGGGCTAACCACATGCCCATGTGACTACTGTAGATATTGATCATTTAGTTTTCACACGGCTTCAGTTTGCTACACGACCTAATCACACGATCATGTGACTTTTGTTAAATATTTACAATTTGACCTACACAGTTACAGTGAGTTACATGGCCTGGATATACAGCCGTGTGACTCCAATCTTACATGGTTATAGCTTGTTATGCAGCCTGGGCACATAGCCATGTGACCTCTGTTTTGCACAATTGTCATTCTTTTTGTAAAAGTTTCAAAATAGTAATTTTGATTCCAAGTCAATTCTAAAGCTTTCGTAAGCTCAATTTAAACCCAATTTTGTTTTCAAAGCATGATTTGTGTAAATGTATGTAGTTATTCGATATTTAATTGAACTTTTGATTTCAGATTTGCTTATTACTATTTCGTTAATAGTTGTAGCATCCTATAGCTTGGTTTCGGTGATCAGACCGGGTGAGGGGTGTTACAATCCTTCCATTTTAAGTAAGTATATCAACCAAGATAATCACTATTTATGTTAAGTGAGAGGCTCTAATACCAGTTGTAGAAGCGAAATTGTTAGTTGCTTTGCAAACAAAAACTGTAGTTGTAATAATGCTTAGAATTGTGCCCATAGTTTCAACCATGAAACCAAAAGTGCTAAAACAATAAAGATGAACATGGAGATTGTTTACGTAATTTGACCTCAATCTACATTTTCATCGCCTTACCCAGAGCAATGATCCACGATATTTCTCACAATACAACCAATGATTTAAGTCCTAACACTAGTCTAACACTTACCATTTTAGCGACTTCACTATTGTACAAATACTAAATCACTCTCTTTTTAAGCTTCCCCCTTAAAAGCTTAGTTTTTCAACCCAAGAGACTCTCTTGATTGCTTATAAAAATAATGTACACATAAACAGTTCCTTACTTGAACAAATTTGTGCTCTATCAAGCTCTTAATCACTTGGTTACTCTCAATATGATCACATTAACCTAGACAAAACATAAGTTTATATATTACTTAAGTTTTGTTTATATAAGAGTTAGAATTTAATCACTTTTCTCTAAAGTGAGACTAAAAATCAGCATGAGATGATATTTCCATAAGAGTCCTCATGAAATCCAATGTCTTCAACTGTAGAAATTGGCTTTACTTGACCTGCAAGTAACCAAACTTAATCCACAAGAAACTAATCTTTAAGTCTTCAATTTCATCTTAATTGGTCTTCGTGTTATGGGCTTTACACATCTAAATATCTTCAAAATAGAAAACCCAATACTTTTGTTCTAAAATTTGCCAACTCTACAAATAGGCAAGTAAAACAATGATACAATGCCTGAAGTTGTGACCATTATTTCAACCACAAAATTAACTTTGCCTTCAAATGTGTCAACACGTTTCATTTTTTATTATATATTATTTTTTAAACACAAATCTGTTTTTAAATTTGTGGTTTCCACACACATAGCTTATGATAGGATATCTAGTATTAATAATGGTGTTAATTGAATTGGTGTCACAAGTCAAGTTGACACTTGTAACATACCGAAATAGGGCCTAATCGGAATAGTGGTTTCGTAACCACAAATCCGAGATAGAAATAATTATTTTATAAATATTTTGAAGTTTATATTATGATTGCATGATAGTGTGAAAATTTCGTGAAGAAATTCTACGCGTAAAGTGCTTAACTTGGAGTTAGGGACTAAATCGAATAAATTGCAAAACTTGCATTCTAGAAGTTTTTATTATGAAATTGCTTTGGAATATTAATTAGGAGGGTTTAAATAGTAATTTGACCAATTTCTTAGCTCATGGACAAAATAGGACATGGGTGGAATTTTTGAAAGTTTAGTAAGGAGGGGCATTTTGGTCATTTGGTTATTAACATGAATAAAAAGGGAAAAGATGACAAAAAAATCATCATCTTCTTCATTACCACGAAATTTCAAGGGTTCTCCATAGCTAGGGTTTGTTTCAAGCTTCCAAGCTCCATAGTAAGTGATTCCAAGCCCCGTTTTTAATGATTTTTACGTTTTTGAGATCCCGGTAGCTCGATAAAGCTTATGTTAGCAATATTTTAAGTTAGGGTTCATATTTGGAAAAATACCCATAGGTGAAATTTGTGTATTTTGATGTTTTATGATAGAATATGAGGTTTTAAATTATGTTAGACAACTTGAGCTACTCGGTTTTAGGTAAAAACGAGTAAAATGGCTTAATTGGTAAAAATACCTATTGTACATAAGTGTATGTTATAGTAGGAATTTGAAGATGATGTTGGTAAATAAATGATCAGCATGTCTTAAAATACAAGAATTTGTGATAAGTTTTGATTTCCGAGCCTTGGGGCAAAAGTGTAAATATGCAAAAGTTTAGGGGCAAAAATGTAATTTTGCCAAAATTTGAAAAAGGGCTGTTTTGATAAATGTGAGTATTAAATAAGCTAAATTTGCTATTATAGATCAAGAAGAACGGAATTCAAGAGTAGATCGGGGAAAAGAAAAAGTAAAGGACTAAATTGTAAAGTTTAGTCACAATTTGTATCGAGGTAAGTTTACAGTAAATAAATGCAATATTTCATTGTTTTACATTGATATTGTCAATTTCCAGCATTCATATATTTATTTTATGGAAATATTCAAAGTCGAATTTAAAGAGAAGTGACAGAGAAGAAGCATTAGAAAGCCCCGTTTGAGCCTTAGGAATGCTAGGATATTTGGGTTAACAGACAGACAGTAATGAGCCATGTAAGTCCATATTAAACATATGGCTTTGGAGACAGGACAGTATTGCGCCATGTAAGCCCATATCGTGTATATGGCCTTGGAGACAGGACAGTATTGAGCCATGTAAGTCCATATCGTATATATGGCTTTGGAGACAGGAATATTTCATGTAAGACCATGTCAAGGACATGGCATTGGCAGTATTTTATCAGACAGGAATAACCTGAGTATCCTTAGTATTCCGAGTGGTTCAACGGGTCATTGTACAAGTTAAATTCAGTGAACTATTAGCAAAGGGAAGTTAGATTATGTTTATGAATAACGAAAGGTCAGGTAAGAAAGAAGGTAGTAAGTGAGAAGTAAAGAAAGTTTATGATGCTAGACGATATTATGTATAATTGCTCAATATGTTAAATGTTGCAATTTATTTGCTTGTAACCTTACTAAGCCTAGTGCTTACCCCTTTATTTTCTTTCTTATTATAGTTCTTGCCAAGCTTACTCGGGGATCGAAGGAAACGTCGGAGTTCAGATCACACTATCAAAGGAATCATTTTGGTATAACTAGACGTTTCATTTTGTGTATGGCATGTATAGGGACTTAGTCTTTTATGGAATGATATGTTCAATATATGGTGTATAAATGCTTGGAAGTGAGTAGCTAATGAAATGGCTAACCATGCATGTGTTTAATGGTATGTGTGCTTAAATGGTAACTATCACATGAAAACTATGAAAAGTATAAAAGTTGCTTGAAAACAGATGCAAACAGCAGCAGTGACGTGAATTTGAAAAATCACTAAAAATAGTAGGAATGGAATTAAAAGGTGAATAAGGTATGAAATTAAAACTTAATGGGTCTATTTTCATGTGGAAGAAACAGAGTAGGAAAAAGAGTTGTATATTATGAGAAATTTTCAGTTGAGTGAGACTGACTCTGTGATCCCCTGTTCTGACTTCAAAAATTCACTATAAATTGCACATAAATAATTAGGTATTATAGTTTATATGCCTAGATTCCTTATTGAGTCTAGTTTCTAATGAAACAGATGGCATGCCTATTTGAATTTTGTACAGGGAGAAAATTAGTTCGTAGTGAACAGAGGTCAGAGCAGTTGAGCGGTGTAACAGGGGAGACTTTAACTAATAAACTGTACTAATTGGCCGAGCCAAAAATTCTAGAAAAAAATTAGTAGATAGCCATATGAGTCTAGTTTCAGGGAAAATTTACTGATCTTGATTTCGAGTTTCGTAACTTGAGATATGAATTTTTGAGCGACCATGATGCAGAAAACAGTTTATTCCGAAAATGAAAATAGATTTTGTAAAGTTGTTTAAATGATAAATTATGTTCGGTAAAACCTCAGGCTCGACTCCGGCGACGGTCTCAGGCGTGGGGGTGTTACAACACTAACTCACAATTGATGACAAAATCATGATAAATAATTTTAGTACATTTAGTATTATTTGTCTGATGTATTTAAATTTTGTTTTACCTATAATTTAATCTAATTTTTTATTTTAATATTGTACATATTTCATGTGTTATTATAATTAATTAATTTTAAACCATATATTTTATTGTTTATTGTATATTATTTTCAAACACACACCTATGTTTAAAAATCGGGATTTCCACACACATACACATGTGATAGGATTTATAATATAAATTAAAATCCTTGAAATTATATATAAAATATATTTTATTGAATTCGAGATAGACTTGATCATGGGTCGAGCCACCCGGCCCGGCCAGAAGGCCCGCCCAAAATGTGGTAGGGTTTTGGTAAAAATATAGGCCCAAAAAAAGGCTTGGACAAAAAAATAAGGCACGTTTAAAAAATGGGTCAGGCCTCGGGTAAGGCATTTTTGGCCCGGGCCCGGCCTGAATTCACTAAAGGACAAAAAAAATCTGCTGTTATTTTCTTGTTGTTTTCTCCCTATTTTGCTAACATTTTACTATTATGTTGCTACTATTTTGTTGCTATTGTTTAGATATTGTATAAATCTTATTTTATTGTTAATTTGTTATTATTTTAAAGATATTTGTTAATTTTGTTATTATTTTAGAAGCATTTGCGTGTTAAATTATATTTATGTTAGTGTTATTTAAATCTACATATTTTTTAAATTTTATTTTTAATTTGTTGGAAAATATTTATTTTGATGTTTTTAGTATTTTTAATTATTATATATATTTAAAAATTATATAAAAATAATATAAAAAATTAATACAGGCAGGTCGAGCTGGGTCAGGCCCAAATTTTAGCATTTTTATCCGGGTCAAGCTTGAGCAAAATTTTAAATATATTTTTTTGGGCCGAGCTGAGCCCGGACCTAGTAAATAAACCTAAATTTTTAGTTATGCCTGGTCCAAACCTAACCTTGCTCATGAGCACTTCTAATTCGGAATATATACCATAAAATAAAAATGGGGAATAAAAAAATATAATTTAAATAGTTAAAAGCGAAATGAAAACAATCATTTTTACTCCCGACAACACAGTCACCATCCACTCCCATGTTGCCACGTGTAAAGTCAAATACAATGAAGAACGATACTCCTTAAGACCACGCACGCTATGGTGAATATACGAGAAAACGGTTCTCTAACGTACGCCACCTCAGCCCGTACTATCTCCACTATTGTACGCCTCCACGTTCGGCCTATCCTCACCTCACCCAAACACCAATTATTAAGACAAAGACAACAAATTTCCCATCATTAGCTCTTCGTTCAACTGTGTTTTTTTTTAAGGTTCTTTCTTTTCTTATCTCTCTCTTTTTGTTAATCTGATGTTGGTTCTGTAATTCTTTCTTGCTTCTAATCTAAATTTGTTGTATTGGCGATCTTTTCTGATTTGGGATTGTTGTAAAAAAGGTGTTTTTCTTCAGTCCAAACAGGTGAGCATAATCTTGGGTTTTTTTTTTTTTATTGCATTCATGTGATATTGTGATTCAAGTTGATAGATATATTATAATTTCTAACATTAATTAATGAAATTTCTTCTTGATTTTCGTTTCTCAATGATGTAATGAATAACACCGTTTCAGTAATTATATCTTTCTGTATGTTGGGATGGTTTGCTTTTTTATTATGTTTTAAAGTGAGGACATGATGGTATTTCAAAAGGGTATTTAGCTGATTTTTTGTAAAATATTATTGGGTTATATGTTAAATGAAGGTTGGTTTGATGTAATCCAATCAAGGTAGTTGTTTCTAGTGGATTTTAGCTTCTTCTGCATATTATATTGGCCACGGTGAGGACTGTGTATTTAGCAGATGCTTTGAATTCTGACTCCATTTTTGTGCCTCCTACAACGCCTACTAAACTTGATGGTTTGAACTTTGAACGATATCAGTCATTTGTTATTGGATCTTCCCTAACAAGCAAAATTGAACAGATGTAAAAATTTCAACAAACTTTTTCCCCTCTTTTGATGGTCTTTAAGCATATCTCCTCATTTGATGCATTTCATATATTGAACAACTTTAAAAAGCAAAAAAAGAAGTATCTTTTTTGTTTTACAAATCTGTGTTGAAGTACATGCAGGGTGATTTGTTCTTAATGTATTGTGCATCCTTAAAGCTTCTTGATTACTTTTTTTTTAATTGATTGGTGTTTAATCCTGAATGCAGTAAATCACATGGTTTTTGGTTGATTTATCAAGAGTCGTAGCAGGGGTCACCAAGATGAAGTCTTTGCTTTTTCAACTTATATTGGCATCTTTTGTTCTCTCGAACTTTGACAATAATGTGAATGCTGGTCACACAAGTGTCTTTGTTCGGAAGGAATGGCCATCGGAAGACATCCCTCTTGATCATGAAGTATTTGCTGTTCCCACAGGTCATAATGCACCACAACAAGTATGACTTCCTTTTATTAACTTCAATTTTTTCAGCTAGCTACGTAAAGGCTATCAATATTTGTATTTGTTAGTCCTATTTCTGTTCTCAATGATCATTACCAGAGCTTGAATAAGAATTATATTATGCAACAATGAAGACAATTTCTTTTTTAAATGGGGACTGAAGATTATTTCTCCTTTCTTATTTGATACCTTGCTACTTACAGCACTAAATATATCATTTGCTGTCTCTGACTGTAATCTTTCTTGGTATACTAGGGAACCACCATATAAGAAAAAATCAGAGTACAAATTTCTGGATCTTGTAAAGCTTGATACTAATCTATGCATTATATCTGTCAAATTGTTGTTGTTCACTGAAAATGGCTCGATTAAATTTGTCCTCATGAAGTATGCTTTCCAGTTGCAGAGCTTCTCACCATATATTCCTTGTTGGCTTCTATTCCAAACCTTTTCCAACCTGTATGTAACATTCATGTTATTGAAACTGTAGGTGCATATAACACAAGGAGATTATGATGGGAAAGCTGTAATTATCTCATGGGTCACCCCTGATGAACCTGGGTCCAGCAAAGTACAGTATGGAACATTAAAGGGAAGATATGAATTTACTGCAGAGGGGAAGATGACAAACTACACCTTTTATAAATACAATTCTGGCTATATTCATCATGTTCTTGTTGATGGTCTTGAGGTAACAATATTTACTTGGGAAGTAATACTTGCACAAATGGCTTAACTTCTTCAACATGGAGAGAGTTGCCTTTTTTTATTAGAAGCTTATTCTACATGCCCTTAGCATGGATTTTTTTATATGGAGGGATTACATCTTTTAGCTCTTCCATTACAAACTTACAAGAATGGACTTTGAGTTCAGTTTGCCTTTGAAATTGTAATTTACCTTGTCATCTGAACCATGATAAGAACAAATTGGTTGCTTAATCATTTTATTTGTTGTTCTCAGTATGATACCAAGTTCTATTACAAGATTGGAACTGGTGATTCTGCACGAGAATTTTGGTTTCAAACACCTCCTAAGATCGGTCCAGATGTTCCTTACAAATTTGGAATCATTGGTGAGTGTTTTCTTCTGTAATCTAAAGCAATGTTGGAATGTTTTCAGTCATGTTAATCAAAGCAGTTCCGATGCTGGACAAGTTTCTGATTTCAATCAAATGCCTGAGTTTAATCCTTTTGCATATTAGAATCATTAATTTCTTTTAAAAAGGGCAGTCAACTACATCTGAACTCTTATTGCTGCTTGAGTGCCTGTAAGCCTTCTGCTTCTTAGTAGCCTATTGGCCATTAAAATCATTGGTGATGTAATACTGGGAACAAGGAAAATGTTGGTGTATTTATTGAAGACTACCTAAACTTGATCTTTCGTGCTGGAAATATGTAAACGAGTACATTGTGGACAGAAGAAAATGGAAATCAGCTATTTGAAGCCTAAAATCCCAACTAGCTGGATTTTGATCAGAAATTGTTGTTTGCCATTTAACCAAGTTCATCTCTGTTATCAATCATATTTTATAACTTTTCTAGTGTCTCTCTCATGCATTGCAGAATGTTCAACTCAATTCACATTAACCAGATCAGGCTCATTTCGCACTTTTTTGATGCCATGTCTTTTCATTAACTCATATTGATGTGTTTCCCCTATATCCTTTTTTTTCCCTTTCAATCTCGAATTTTTGTTGATTGAATTGTCTTTAATATGTTGCAGGTGATTTGGGTCAGACATATAATTCACTGTCCACCCTAGAGCATTACATGCAGAGTGGAGCACAAACTGTCTTGTTTGTAGGAGATCTTTCTTATGCTGATAGATATCAGTATAATGATGTTGGTATAAGATGGGATTCATGGGGTCGCTTTGTTGAGAAAAGTACTGCATATCATCCTTGGATCTGGTCTGCTGGGAATCATGAAATAGAGTACATGCCTTACATGGTAAAGCGTTGAACGAGCATTCCTACACATTATTGCTAAAAATCATTAGTTACTTTTGGATCCTATGAACTTCACTCAACCATGCATGGTGCTTCTAGTTATGCATTATGTAATGCATAATAATATTTGCTTAACACCCTCAAGCATTTTTCTCAGCTACTGTACAGGCCATTCCTTTTTAGTGTTCATTGTTCTCAACCTAAAAGACTTGGATTTTCCTGAAGATTCAATCATTTATTCTTTCATTTCCCAAGATCAATATTTGGTTTTATTGCTAGATCTTGGTCTGGTTTAAGGAGAAAACAGAAGATCTTTTCTCCTGAAACCACAACAGCTCACATCCCAATTATCTTTCAAATGTATGATATCTGATTCTAGGTTCTAGCTAACTGGAAGAAGAGATTTAAGTTCACTTTCTTGTTTCTTTTTTCTTCTTTTCCTGCTTGGGTTGCGTTCACTTGGATGTAAAAGGTAGGTCCAATTATGAATTTCATCCCTCTACTTTACAAAAAATTAAGAGATTAGTCCCTCTAATTTGTAAGAATTTGGTCTTTATACTTCATAAAAATTGAAAGGTCACATAAACTTGAAATATTAATTTTTACTAATTTGTTGCATATAAATTGTTGAATTTCCGATTTTTGCTAATTATTTACATATAAATCATTGAACTGTTAATTTCTATGTCAACTTTTTAACAGTAAGGTTTAGCAATATTCTTTAATTGGACATTTCCGTAAAGTATAAGGATCTAATTTTGACAAATTAAAGTATAGGGGCTAACATATTAGTTTTTGTAAAGTAGAGGGATGGAATTCATAATTAAACCGAAAAAAGGTAATGGCATAACTGACACCATATATAATATGTTTCTGATGTTTACTAAAGTTATGGAAGTTTATAAACTCACTCTTTTCAGCAGAACATTTATAATCATCTTGTTTAGTACTTGACTTTCAGAACACTTGGAACGTGTGCAGGATGAAGTTGTCCCTTTTAAGTCCTATCTCCAACGGTACCCTACACCTCATTTGTCTTGTAAAAGCAGCAGCCCAATGTGGTATGCTATTAGACGTGCATCTGCTCATATCATTGTGCTATCGAGCTACTCTCCATTTGGTACCATTTTTTCTTCTCTTCAGCTGTTATATTCATCCTAATTAGCTATTGCCTTGAGCATCCTGCCCTTTCTGGTCCTCTTAAAACTAATTGTCATAGCAATTAATTTACTTGGTTTGACTTCTATCTATTACTTTTCTGTCCATTCTTTATAAGTACACTCGTCACCACCATTCATGAGTAGAACTAAACCATGAATCGTAAACTCATACTTGTGAATGGTGACTGAACAGTAATGGATGGAGTCTGGATTCTTACCCCCAGTACCTATTGTTTTCTCCTCAAAGATGGCAGAAATTATTTTTTTTTTCTTCTCTTTTATACATCTGACATCAAATTTAACTTCACGTTTAATAGTGAAATACACACCTCAATATGAGTGGCTTAGTGAAGAATTAAAGAAGGTTGACCGGGAGAAGACTCCTTGGCTTATTGTCCTTATGCATATGCCAATCTACAATAGCAATGAAGCACATTTCATGGAGGGTGAAAGTATGCGAGCAGTCTTTGAAGAATGGTTCGTCCACCACAAAGTTGATGTAATCTTTGCTGGTCATGTCCATGCTTATGAAAGATCTGTATGATTCTATCCTTATAATTTCACTTCCCTTTTCTTCTTATTCTTCTTAGCACTTCTTTTATTTTGCATCATCTGAAGAAGTTTTTATGCAGGCTTTTTAAATGATTAATTTGATGTTTTATCTGAAGAAAAATTTCTAAGCTAAAGTTGTAAAATCAAGTTAATTTTAGAGAAATTTTATTTTATTTATAATTAGAGAGATCACTTTTCATTTGGAAATATGGAGCTTCCAAGCACAATTCCCAGTATATATCTATAAGAAAAAATGTAGAAGGGCTTTTAGTTCATCAGAGGTATCCATACTCTCAAATAGCAACATAAAACCCTCTTTATACTGAACTCTTTCATGCATAATTTGTTATCCATTGTATGGGTCTATTTCAGTACAACCATTGGTCTATTTTATGAAAGGAAGGCTCATGCTTCTTTCCTCTGAATTTTCAGTATCGAATCTCAAATATAAGGTACAATGTATCAAGTGGCGAACGTTACCCTGTACCAGACAAATCAGCTCCAGTTTACATCACTGTCGGAGATGGTGGAAATCAAGAAGGTCTAGCTGGAAGGTTAGTTTGATGGCATGTTGCAATAAAGACAACAATGATATTTAGCTACTTGTTTACAGTTAATCTGTTACAAACTACATTCCTCGCTAAATTAAGCAAATGGTTTTTTGATTCTGCAGATTTTTAGATCCCCAACCAGAGTATTCTGCATTCCGAGAAGCTAGTTATGGTCATTCGACACTGGAGATCCAAAATAGGACACATGCATTCTACCATTGGAACCGCAATGATGATGGGAAAAGAGTGGCAACTGACTCGTTTGTATTACACAATCAGTACTGGTGAGTACAATCAACCTTAATCTGCATAAGGCTGTATGTTAGATGAGGAAGCATCAAAGTCTGCAGTGAAACAACTAATGGTCATTTCCAATAATTTTGCTGAAACTACCCCAGTGCATGAAGCATTTTTAGAGTGTTTGCATGATATTATTAGCAAACTTTTAGAGCAAAATATGCAGTGAGTGGTATATGTTGTAGGAGAATTGATTCACTTGAAGACATGGTTGTGTTTTGTTGCAGGTCAAGCAATCTGAGACGAAGAAAACTGAAGAAGCATCATTTGAGTAGCGTGCTTAAGCGGATTGCTTCTTATTGAGAAGATGAACTTTCGACTAAAGTATTTCATCTCTGGTACAGATTTGGTTGATTAATTTTCAGTAAGAAGATGAAAATGCTAAGGAGTTTTGGCATTTTCATCTTTTTCTTCAAAATCATGCTTGAAAATGAACTCTTTAAATGGCTCATAAATTGTATGCTGTAGCTAGAATTATCACTGTTCATGAATTAGGTGGATTTACTTCGATTCTAAATCTCTCTTTCCTTTTTTGGCTACACCCACAGTTCGGGTGAAAATAAACAGTCTGTGAAAAGCTTGCTGTTTGATAATGTTTGAATCTTCAATTGAGAACTTCGTAAATTGCCCATGCCGCTAAAATGAGTTCTGAACAAAGATGTTGTAGGATATCCTGTAAAAAATTTTAATGTGCATGAGATTTTCTTGTGGAGCTTATATGAATCTAAATCATCCACCGAGTGAAAAAGTGGAAGGAGGGAGTGAAAAAGTTAAAAGAAAATAAATTTTGGGGAAAAAAGAAGAGATTATCAATTTTCATCTTAATGCAAAAAAACCAATTCTGTATGTTTTCTTTTTCCAATCATTTTTAAACTAAGCCAATCTATCCCAATTTATACGAAGCATTTCTATTTTTCAATAATTTTCCTTTTCAATTTTATTTGGGGATACCCATAAACATCTCCCTTGTCTCTCGGGTGATGGCTCAAATATTGAGCGTTCATGCAGCTGCTGGACACTATACCTGCAAAGAGTAAATGACTTTTATATGCCTGATTGCAAGTAGGCATATTCAGAAGGCCTGTTCAATATTTGGAAGCATTTGAAAAATCAAATATCGTCTATCACAAGAAAGCATTCAGTTGATTTACTGTACCCAGTGTTACTATGGCAATGATTTTGATCGTATAGTATATTCCCAATTCGATCTTTACACAAAGCATACAGCCGGTAAATTTTTTTATATATATACAGCTTTGAGTATTAAGTCCTACAAATATATACCTGGGTACAAGAACTTTTCTGAGATATATGGCTCACCGTATCCAAGATACTGAACATGGCCAACCCCATGAACTGGAATAAAGTCGCAGCTTTGGCATACTTGAGTCGCGAACCCAAATTTGCAGGCCCTGGCTCCCTCCCTCTAGTTAGAACTCAGAACCTGAATCACGTAAAATCGGCTGTGGCATCCATTTAAGGTGCAGATTCAATTTCCCTGATTTAGCTCCCTCTACCTGGAGAGTATCTTTGTATTCTCCTTCCAATATAACTCTAGTCAATGTCAAAATGCACCTCCCCATGTAGTCCTGCAACATTGAAATAAACAAAACTATCCAGTAAGGAGAGTTCAAGGGTCAACAATGAAGCTGGATACTGACACCCTAACCTTCAATTCTGTGTAACTTAAGGAAGTACTTATAAAACTTACTACTGCATTGTCTGATTTAGAAACCAAACAAAATTTATATGACCCAAAAACAAGAATGATTTAACGGTTCCATAAGAAAAGGAGTTTACCTTCCCAAAAGTGTCATGGTCCCAGACTTCAAGGATTAGCATATCATGTAATCCGTCCTCAACAACAAAGTCGAAAGTTTGATTCCAAACTGGATTCAAGCTGTCATTCACAACCTGACAAAGAGAACAACTTTAAGGACCAAAGATTCTTTATTCCCCCACTCTTGAAGGATAAAAACCATATATCTCTCTAAGATTCTAGGGTCCTTTAGGATGGTTCACTAAACTAGAAATTAGCTATAATACCATGCATTAGGAAATACAAAAGGCAAGCTCTCTGTGAGGAAATCATAACTAAGAGTCAAAGATGCAAGAAGTGGCTAAATGGTACTGACTCCTTCAAGCCCCAACTAGACAATAAACAAAATAAATAGAGACGGGAACAACACCATTCGGCAATCAAAATCTTACCCTAGTTTTGTGTTTTGCCTCTGACTTCTTCATCGTGAGCACAACATAGGGATCAGCCTTTCCCATTAAATCTACAATAGGCAAATCTTCTGCAGATATCACTGTGACTGATAGTACTCCTCTAATAATAACTTCCTTTTTCTTCTGTGTGACTGCTTTCTCATTTTCAATTGCATCTATTCCATTTGCTCCACTTTTAATAACCTTCTCCAAGGAGGTCATTGAAAAGTTGGAGGAAAAGGGGTTTGTAAAACCATTCTCCATGCCAAAGGGACAGTACAAAAGCTCCAAGTGCACCTAAAAACCAACATAACAATTACAAGCAAAACATAAGTATCACCATTTCATACAAATATGATACGGAAATACTTCAGAGTGAATAAATGAATGAATAAACTTGAGGCCAACAAATGCTGGCATAATCTGGTTTGGAATCAGGTCTCTCCCTAAGCACAGGTTCATTTGTTGGCTTTTTCTTTTGGATAGGTAAATAGACTTCCTCATATTAAGAATTGGGGCTATAGTCTTTCTAACTACATGCTATTTTTATGATGAGCGGGAAGAGACTGAAGATCATATCATCTTGACCCACAGATCTTCAAAGGAGGTTTGGAGGACAATTTGGAGAAGATTCTTACAGTAAAGAAGAATGGTCACTAGCATATTGAGTAGGATTGAATCGTAGTGCATACCAAGGGTAAGACTTTTAAGGTTATCTTGCTGAGAGGGGCTCCAACTGCATAACTTTACTCATTTGCAGAGACATGAACTAAGGAAATTTGGATTTAATGTTGATAGGGGTTCCATTAAATTTATGCATAAACTATGCCGAATGCCATTATTAATATAGTTGAATCCAAGCATCAGAATTCCAGGAATTAGCACATATTTGTATAAATTATAAGAAAGGATATTTATATTATTGTAGTTACCCTTGCATATACAACCCTTTAAACCTACTCGGCATGCATCACCATTTGAAAGAATAAAAAGCCACTCTAGGAAATGTCCAAGTTGCTGAAAACATATATACAAGCCAACAATAAATCAGAAGTTATACTACTAAAGGAAGGTAATCAATGTCCTCACCTGCCCCCTGTACTTTGTATCTCTCTGGATCTCCAAGTCTTTAACCAGATTCAACCAGACATCCTTCACTTTACCAGGTTCAAGATCCCTTAAGAGTACTTGAGCACATCCGATGAGCTCAGATGCCTGAACCCCCTCATCATCATAGATTCTTACCACCAGGTGCTGAGTTGTAGCATCCTCAATGACAAATTCATAGTGTTCATTCCATATAGGATTCAGCTCATTGTTCTGGAGATAAAACACAAATTTCTTCAGAAACTACTGGAAATTTTTTGAAACAGTTCCTTTTCTATGGAAAGAACAAAGAGGAAGCAGAGGGGGAAGGACAACTTACAATTGTTTTACTTTTTTTTGTTTTGTCAGGTAAAGGGCGCACATATAATACAGCATAGGGATCCGATTTCCCAATAATATCTTTGTTTGTTAAGTCCCGAGCCTGGACAAGCTTCACCTCTAGTATTCCAACTGGCTTTAACTCTAAATCACTGAAAATAGAAAGACATCAACTTCTTTTACCATCAGATGTTTCGCTAATTAGATGCTGAGAGAGAGTAAGAGAGAGAACGACACACAGCCTAAATAAATCAACCAATTCATAGGTGCTCACAGAGAGAATGACACCACAGCCTAAATAAATCAACCAATTCATAGGTGCTTGCATCCTCTCTGTGGGATACACACAGTATCTATATTCAAGTGAAAATACATTTATATTATCAAGTGACCTCTCTACAAACAACAGTTTCAGATAAAATTCAGCTTCCTTCTTTTCTATATTGCATTATATTATCATCTATTGAGAAAAAGGAAAAATAAAGGCATACCTATAATCACCAGGCAAAATCGGTATAATTTTTCTTACAGGCCACATGATATTATCTTCTATAGCATCCCGTATTGTGGTCTGCAGGGGAAACAATATAATAATAGGTTAATCTCCTTAACATATTAGTAACACTTTCCATCTCCCAAAGTTCAATAATGGCTACTTACCCCAGCGTATCACCATGTGAATCATGGACACCACAGAAATCAATTATAACTTGTATGCAAGGCATATGCCAATTTAAAGTTTAACAGAAGCTGGATTAATCATCTCAGTGCTCAAAAAATGTTGCAAAACTAGCAAGTGAAATGCTGAATCCTAAGTTAACATACGCACTTTGGACTGTCTATTTGTTATCCTTAACTAGAAATACAAATTGTTTTAGGAATAAAACCATAGTCATGAACAAATAAAAGGCAGGGGCAACCTTGTTTTAGGAATAAAACCATAGTCATGAACAAATAAAAGGCAGGGGCAACCAAATTCCGATCTCCTATAAGCTGGATGCAAGTTATTACTTTTATTTGGTTTTATAATACACGAACAGATTTGACCAATACGGAAATTTTGTTAAATCTAGAAGACTTGCAAACAAACAATCTTGATATGATGTTTCAGGTTCATCATTTAAAGAAACTCTAACAGTAACTTAAATAATAAAGTCATCCCTAGTAATAAAATCCTTATGCATGCAAAGGGTTGGCTATCATCAAGGAAATTCTCAATAATTCACCACTCCTTCTCTGTCCAAATCCAAGATGATAACAAGTTACACCATACCGTGATAAACTGCAAGAACAACTGGCATAACAGAATGAACAATAAAACAACCATCTGATATTTTGGTAGGTCCACACATTGAGACTAGGCATGTCCAAGGGCCGGGCTTGGACAAGGATTTTTGCACTTCGGGCCAGCCTGACCCGGCCCAAATTCAATTTAAAGAATAAAAAGGTATTTTAAAATTAAAATTTAATTATAAAATATATAAATAGCAACTAAAAAAATATTTTTTAATATTTTATTAATTTTTGAATAGTAAAATGAGCTTTTTGGGTGGCCTGGCCCTAAAACAGGCCTGGGCTTGAAAATATTTTGGAACAAGACCTCGGCCCGGACCGTGGACACCTCTAATTGAGACCTAATGGTCATGGCACTGATTTTTTTCCTTTATGCACCAACAAAGCCAAGACCATATAACTCATGTTTTATATCACTTTCATATAACTATATCCTAAAAACTTCCCACTACCGTTTGTAATCTCTCTTGTTGGACTATAAATAATGATCCAAAGGCTTCATTCGGGGATCTTGAGTCAATCTGACGAATTTAAACTCTCAAAATCCTCAGCAACTCTATGAACTTATTTCAGCCACCATACTTCTAGCCCTCCTGAGCAGTCTTCTTGCTTCACCACCAGTACCTCCCACAACACTTGTTCTATATGGTCTACTCTAGTCTTCCTCTCTGCCCTCTCTCATAACATATTGAAGTCTACTCCAGTCTTCCTCTCTGCCCTCTCTCATAACATATTGAAAAAATTTACAAACGAAATGTCCAAGACATACTGTTATCTTGAGCAGACAAAAACAAAATGCGGATATCTCAAACTAAAATTTAAAGCAAAAGTTCTGTTTGTGGAACAATGATGCAAAAATAAAGACAATAAGAAGAATTGGCAAAGTTGATTGATACAGTACAAAAGAACAAACTGAAGTAGTAAGGATAATCCAACGTCAAAAGTCACACAAACCTCAATAGCATCAGAAAGTCCTGGAATAGTTGATATGTCACCACCAATGACTTTCAGGGTGAAATCCAACTTTTTCTGCAAGCCAAAAAAGCGCATTAACCTAACTATATCAACTACTTCCATATGTCAGGTGCCTCTCTGTGATGTGCGTGTCATGAACCCAAGTGATCAGTAGCCTAGATCAAAATCACTTAATTGGGATATCAGGGATATTATGTTCAACTGAAGCCACGGGTGTGCACCAGTTTTTATTGAGATTGTACACACAAAAACCTTATGATTCCTATTTAGCAACCAGATCAAGCAACAAAAGAAGAGACACTAGAAACAAGAGTGAAATGTATCAATTATAAGTGTCAAAAGGGAGCCAACACAACAAACACATGCTTACATCTGAGCAAGTACAATCGAATTGCTATGTGCTAACACCTTAACTAATAACTTCAACAAATAGCAAACTAGAAGTCATATGGGCATCAGAATCCATTTTTTTCTTTGGGTACCAAAAAAATACATTCATGTAAATATTATATGCTTTGACAAATACCTCCCAGGAACACTGTAATTAAATGCATTTAAGTATGCTTGCTTCTCAATCTCATTTCTTTCTATGTCTACAATTAAAGCTCTTCTCCATGGGTAAACCGGTGTGCTCACTATGCACTAATTTGCATTACTGGAAACAAATAACACACCTTTTTTCTCAGAGAAAAACAAACAGCTCCAAAGCAAGGAAACTCATTCACCAGGGGCTTAAATATCAACCTGAAAACTCCAGTAAATCCAATATCTTTCACCTAAGCCAAAGGAAAAAGGAATTAAACATCAATAACTGTCATTCTGGAGAAAAAGCTTAACAACTTGAGAGCCATGATGTTGCTCTATAAGATTAAATCCATTGCAAAAGGGCATGTAAAGCCTCAACAAGAAAGAGCAAGCAGGCCAGGAATTTGGTAGAAGAGCACGCAGACCAATTTCTAAAATAAGGATGAACAACATTATAGCTCTAGATTCAAGAAGCAAGAATACATGAACTAAACAGGGCACTTAATGGGGCATTCAAGCAAGAACCGTAGCAAATAAGCAAACAAACTAGGATGGACGTTACCTGCACAGGTAGTGATACACCAAGATAAGTCTTGATATCAAGTATTATACTTGAATTTGCATCCCACTGCATTTCCAACTCCATTGTAACGCTATCAGCTTCATCTTCAATAATACTTACTCCTAAAGAATAGCATTGCTCACAAGGTTATCAAAAATTCCAAAGATTCAACCAAATTTTATAATCTTTCACTCGAAACTCACCCATAAAAGCATCATAATATATATGTATACATTTCGTTCATACCCAAGATGGATACATTGAGGCTCCATTTGGTTTTATGCAAGTCTAGTTTGTCAAAACAAAAATAACAAAAAGTGTACTTGATTTTTTTTAAAGGGGACCAGTATTTAAAAGAAAAAGATGCATTATTTTTCTGTTACATATAACAATTATGTTTGGTTAATGGCCATCCATTTACTTCAAATGGCAAAAACAAAAATCAATTAAAAAATAACAAATCAAAACCGAATAAATAAATAAAATAATGGTAACTCAATAATAAATTTAAAATCAAAATCAAAGTTTTCGAAAAAGTGAGAATTATATTTCAGTAAACTAACCAGTAAACTGAGGTGCAACAGTGCCAAGAGTAAACCTAGAAAACTTCAAAGAAGACAATATAATCGGCCTATATTGTTCAAGCACCGGCTCCACCGAAGTCTTTATCAGATCAGATGCTGCCTATAACACCAATTTCAAACAAATTTTCTCAAAAAAAAAAAAAGAGTAAAAATCTCAACTTTGGCTCCTCTGTCCATTCATTAAACAAAGTTTTTTTACCTCATCAACGTAAGGCCATATCTTAGTCAGGTGCTGATTAAGCCAAGTCAACTTCTGGCGCTGCGAGAAGACAACCCAAGATGGGTAGAAATCTGCAGGCAAGATCTTTCTCGAATCTTCCACTGTCATTCTCGCAAAAGCAGCGACCGTCGTTGCCTATGGCCAAAAAAAGAAAATTCATAAAAAAATTCGAAACAAATGGAAGGAAGGAGAAGAAAGAAAAAGAACTAACGAGATCATTTCGAAGCTTGGATCGAGTGTTCTCGTTCCGAACAAAGAGAACTATGATAGCAAGGCCGACGACAAACCCGATCACCACTCCGGCGACGAATCCCATTTCCCGAAACAGAGGGAAAAATTACTGTAGGATATGATCGGGATTTGAAAAAGAAAGGGAAAAAAAAAAAAGAGTACAGTAATAATAAGAAAAGGCGTAAAAAGGTTAATAAAAGGAAATTAAATAAGTACAGTTTGAATAAGATGTAATAAAAGGGTGCGTGGCGGAGAAATCGGGTGAGAAATGATGAAAGAAAGGTCGTTGCCGACAGACACAAAGTTGGACAGTTTTTTGGTGATTTGGGTAGTGTTTGGCTTATTGGAACATATTTACCAATCATATTCCGACACCTTGGATTTGGGTTTTTGTATGGTGGGGTCTCCCAGGTTCCAAAGATTTGCTTCGAATTCGCCACGTTTCGGTAAATCCAACTACATTCTGCTTTGTACTAATTTTATTATTGTACGGGTTTTGAATATTATACTAATAAATAAATCATAAGTCTAAAGATAAATTGATTTTTCTTTTTCCTTTCCTGATTTAGTACTATATATCAAAAAGTTCCATTAAAGTATTGTTAAAATAATGGGAATTACTTATGTTAACATAATCTTAAATATTTAGTTTTTAAGTACTAATAAAATTCTATGTATATTTCACATTACCATCTTTAGTTAGGTAATTAAATGTTGATGCTTTCATGTTTCGCCACATATTAATTCTTATCTTTTAACTGTTTGAATTTTTTTATTTAAATCCTATTGTTTGTATATTTTATCAATAAGTATTTGATGTAATAGTAAGATACAATATATTTTCAATGAGAGATTCAAGTTCAAATATTAGAAATGACATTGTGAGAAAAACAGTCACGAATCTCAAAAATAAATTGTCAAAATTGATATGAAAAATACAAAAAAAAAAGCTAGTACACTAACCTAAGTAATAAATAGCCTAATGTTTGGTAGATATATTAAAAGCCATGTGATAGCATATTTTACTTTGTTTGGCTATGTTTGGTAGATAAATTAAAAGGAAGATTTTACTTCATTTGGCTATGGTTTGTTTTAAAGGATTTGTGGACAAATAAATCTTACTTATTATTTTATAAAATATTAATTTTTTCCTTAATGAATGAAAAAAAATCAAATAAATTAAATCTTTTTTTAAAATATCATCACATTTAGATAGTGCTAGAAATCTAAAGAAGAATAAGAGAACTACAAGATATATTTCATTCCTAATTATGGCTATACAAACTTCAGGTATTTATACACTTATAGTTGCTTAACAGATACTCTAACAGACTCGGTAACTGATTATGAAATCAGTTGTATTCTAACTGATATTAGCTGCTTCTCCTGATATTCCCCCTGCAGATTTCTGCTGAAAAATACTTAATGCAGCAACATTCAACCTATCACGACATCGCGAGAAGGATTGCTCAGACAAAGGCTTAGTAAGCACATCTGCAACTTGATCTTGAGCAGGAACATAATTCACCTGCAACTGACCACCAAGAACCTTATCACGAACAAAATGAAGATCCAATTCCACATGTTTGACACGAGCATGAAGTACAGGGTTCACAGCTAATGATACAGAGCTAGTATTATCACACCAAATCACCGGAATACCATGAAGAGACACACCAATTTCTTCTAGCAATGACTGAAACCAGGTAAGTTCAGAAGTAGCATTTGCTAAGCTTCGATATTCTGCTTCTGAGGTAGAGCGAGATACCACGCTCTGCTTTTTAGAAGACCAGCCAATAAGATTATTGCCGAGATAAACACAAAAACCTGAAGTAGACTTTCGATCTTCTAAAGAGCTAGCCTAATCAGCATCAGAAAACCCTGTAAGAGTAATTTGAGAAGGCTAAAAAACTAATCCATGATCAGACGTACCACGAATATATCGCAAAATTCGCTTCACAGCAGTCTAGTGAACATCATGCGGTTTATGCATATACTGACTAACTTTATTAACTGCAAACGCAATATCAGGCCTTGTTAGGCACAAGTATTGAAGACCCCTGACCACATGTCTATACTTGGTGCCATCATCAAGTGGTACACCAACCAGAGAAGTAAGTGTAGGTGAACTGACCATTGGTGTATTGACAGGTTTTGCATCTGCCATATTAGCACTTTCTAATAAATCTCGAACATACTTTTGCTGAGAAACATGAATAGAATCTCCATTTCGTGTGATTTCTAAACCAAGAAAGTACTCAAGCTCCCTCAAATCTTTTAAGGAGAAATGTTGATGGAGACAATAAACTACCGCATCAAGTGCAAAACAAGAATCACCAGTTATTAGAATGTCATCAACGTAGACCAGAAAAAAAACACTTCCAACAGAAGTCTTTTTAAAAAACAAGGATGGGTCAGCATAAGACGATCGAAATTGAAGCTGCTGAAGAAGACAGTTTCTCAACTTCTTAAACCAAGCTCTTGGAGCCTGCTTTAGTCTATAAAGTGCTTTATTCAATTTGCAAGCCAGTAAATTTCCATGGACATCACAGACTTCAAACCCAGGTGGTTGTTTCATATAAACATCTTCAGCTAAATCACCATTCAAAAACGCGTTATTAATATCTACTTGTCTTATCTTCCATTTTTGTGACACAGCCAAGGCAAGTATTATTCTGACCGTATTTGCTTTGACCACGGGACTAAATGTCTCATGATAATCCATCCCAGCAGACTGAAAGAATCCCTGAGCCACCAAACGAGCTTTATGGCGAGAAACTGACCCATCAGTATTCTTTTTAACTTTGAATATCCATTTACAACCCACAAGAGCACGATCTAGAGGCGGCATGACTAACTCCCATGTATTGTTCTTTACTAACGCTGTCAACTCATCATAGACAGCATCTCTCCATGTAGGAATGTTCATGGCTTCATGAATGTCATTTGGCTCAGTGATACTTACTACAGCAGTATAACTTTTTGGCTTATAAACACCAGCCTTACTCCTGGTCATCATGGGATGAGAATTACTAGTAGAATGTGCCAAAATTAAAGATGTATCTTGGCAATCAGAACCAACTATCTGATCATCAAAAACACCAGGTTGGCCAGAAGAACTTGAGTTTGCACCAACATCAGAAAAAGATGCAACAGGAGACATGGAGACAGAAGGAACACTCAGCTCACTAGAATGTTGAGTAGCAGCAGAAGGCAAGAAAACTGGAAGAGTAGTTACTGAACTCGAATTCTCCTTTTTTCTCATAGGAAGAGGAAGACGGCACTCTTGCAAAGGGAAAAACCATTTCATCAAACTTCACATGTCTTGAAATAAAAATACGGCCACCTTGATCAAGACATTTATACCCTTTATAATTTAGGGCATACCCAAGAAACGTACAGGGAGTAGATCGAAATTGCAACTTGTGTTGATTGTAGGGCCGAGTTAGAGGATAGCATAAACAGCCAAATACTCTAAGCCATTGATAATCAGGTTGATGCCCAAACAAACATTTTACTGGAGAACTCCCATTTAACCCCTTAGTAGGAAGCAAATTCATAAGGTGTACTGCAAAGTAGAATACATCAGAACAAAACGAGAGAGGAAGCGATGCTTGTGCAAGTAACACCAAACCTATTTCCACAATCTGTCGATGATGTCTTTCCACTAGACCATTTTGTTCAGACGTGTGTGGACATTACAGCCGATGATCAATACCAAACTTCTGAAGATAAGGAACAAAACTCCGAAACTCACCTCCACCATCAGTCTGTAACTTTTTAAGAGAAACTCCTAACTGCAACTCAACATGAGTTTTGAATGTGATAAACGCTTGTAAAGTATCAGATTTATTTTTAAGAAAATAAATCTATGTGTGCCTGGAGAAAGCATCCACAAAAGAAATATAATATCGAAAACCAGAGGAGAAACAGGGAGCAGGACCCCATAAGTCAGTAATCACAAGTCCAAGAGGAGTAGAATACACAGATGAAGAAGCAGAAAAAGGTAGTCTATGTCCTTTACCAAGCTCACAAACATTACAAAGAGTAAATGATTTGTTTTTAGGAATACTAATATTGCAAGAATTTAAAACTTGACAAACAACATCACATGATGGATGTCCAAGTCGCTGATGCCATTGACTAAACAAATCACCCATTCGATCTAAATCAGCAGCACTCATTGTTGTAGAGTTGACTGAAAAATCAGAAGTATCAGGAAGAAAACGATACAATCCATCGGATTCAACACCTTGTAGTATCACCCTATGCGTGGCCAGATCCTTCACATAACAACAAGTGTGATAAAATTCAAAATACACATTGTTATCCTGTGTAAATCTTAAAACAGATAAGAGATTCTTGTTGATATCCGGTACATATAAAAGATCTTTAAGCAGAAATTCAGCAGAACCATTTGATAAAACAGAATTACCAATATGTGAAATAGGTAGCCGATGACCATTACCTACAACCACAGTACCTGCTCCTGAGTACGAATGACAATCAGTAAATGCTCCTGGATTACTGGTTATATGTACAGATGCTCCACTATCTGGATACCAGGCCGGGTCAGACACTACAGCAGGATTGGCCGAAACTGACGCTAGACTTGCATTAACATCAGAAATACGAACACACCGAGGTTAGGAATTAGGGATTTCATGACCAAGTGCAGATGACCCAATTTGAGAAGGGCCAGACAAATTATAATGAACACAACAAATATGGGCTGAAGTTGGACTTCTAAAACCTGACGCAGACAACCCATCGGAGCCCACCTGAACACCAGGACGTGTATCTGTATCATCATAGGTGGAGTCATACCTATAATAACACCGACGAGCAAGATGACCAATTTTACCACAAATTTGACATTGCGGACGAGAACGACCTCTACCCCGACCACGAAAAGAACCAGAACCTCGAGTTGACCGAAAAGATTACGGTGGTGGATGACCAGCATATTCACGAAGAGCCGAAGAAGTAGAGGAAACCTTATTTGTTTCAACAACATTAGTAGAAAAACTAACCTGCGAAAGATGAACCTGTTGTCTTGCTTCGGCATCAAGCAAAGCAGTTGCAATTCCTTGCAAGTCAAAAGGTACTCGACTTGTGGTGATAATGGAAACTACATGATCAAACTCAGGAGGAAGACCATTGAGAATGGCCGACTGTTGCTCTTCAATTGACACAAGTTGACCACATCCAGCCAAGGAATCACAAAGATGTTTAATTTCTGCTAGATATGCCGAAATGGAAAGATCATTCTTCTTGAAATGATGAAGAAGAGACCGATATCGCATAGCCTTGGTTGCTGATTGAGTGCCAAATATTCTTGACAAAGCTTCCCATAGAACATATGCAGAGGAAGAACTTCCAATTAACTGATTGTGAAGCGAGGCACTTACTGTAGAGAGAAGCCATGCCGAAAGAGCAGCATCTTATTGTTCATATTGAATATATGTTGGATTGTCGAGTGAAACACCATCATTATCAACGATTACGCGCAGTGGCACAGTAACCGTTCCATCAATAAAAGACTGAAGTCGATGAGTCTTGATTACAAGAAAAACATGCTGCTTCCAGGCCAGAAAATTACTATCATCAACTAAAATGGCTACTTTCTGAGACGCGAGAGCAAAAGGATTTGGAAACTCTGACACCATGCTAGAAATCTAAAGAAGAATAAGAGAACTACAAGATATATTTCATTCCTAATTATGGCTATACAAACTACAGGTATTTATACACTTATAGTTGCTTAACAGATACTCTAACAGACTTGGTAACTGATTATGAAATCAGTTGTATTCTAACTGATATTAGCTGCTTCTCCTGATAGATAGATTTGTCCAAATATAAAATTATTAAATAATTTTTTTCATTTTTTAATATAATTGTATTGTAATGATTTGATTATGCTAAATTTGTAAAGTTTCAAAAAAAGTTTAGTTTCAATATTCAAATTGATATTTATATTTTATTTTGCTCAAATTAATACTTGAATTTGACTCTCGTCGTAAATTTTAGTACATTATATCCCTATTAAAATTGAATGACGTAGACCAATCAAGTAATCAAGTGATGACATGACATGTGTACCACATGTGCAAACTTGATTGGTTTATATCATCCAATTTTAACTGAATTACAAAATAATAGACCAAAATGTGTGATGAAAGTCAAATTCAAATACCAACTTAAAAAAATATATAAGTATTAATTTAAAATATTAAAACTAAACTCAAATAATAAAAGATATTCTTACCCTTTAAAAATATTCATTTATTTATTGTGATTCATGAAAAATATACAAACACTTTTAAGTTTATTAACTAATTTTTAAATTAAAAGATGGATTTACTTTTTATTCATTACTTATTATTTTATTTATTTTTTATCTCTATTCTTTTTTACTAATAATTTTCAATTTAAATATATTAGATATTTAATTATTTTAAATTAACTAAGAGATAAAAAAATTTATATTATCATTAATTAAATCAATTAAATAAAAATAAGGAACATTATTCTATCTCTAATTAAAATAAATTAATATAAGATAAATAACAAAGAGTGGATTTTAATCATTTAACACATTTACAAGTTAAAAAATGGTCACCATAAAATAAGTCACTTTCAAATCATTTAACACATTTACAAGTTAAAAAATGTATATTTCAAAAATTCTGTAATAATTCTAAATGAATTTAAAAGCTCTGTAATTCTGAAAGAAATTCTAAAAAAAAAAACTTTCTAATTTTAATTCCGGGAGATCAAATCTTGTTTCAAGGTATAATTTTAAAACTTGTGACATCGAACTTAATAGGGATTTGACAGAAATATGGACCTTAAAAATGGAGAGAAGGATGGATTTTATTACTCAATCAATTAAGAGAGTACAAGAAAAACAAAAAAAAGTGCAGTAAATTAACCAAGAATAATGGTCTATTTAAACTAAAAAGTCTCCTAAAATATCTCAACTAACTCACGTACTTTTTATTTGCACAAATCAAGGAACTAACTTTTGACTCCTAAAATAAAGGACTTGACTAACAGTAAATTGCACTAACTTGTAACAGCCTCCTTTAGTGCAAGCTCCTTGTCAATAACACCAAGATCTCCAAGGAAAACTTCAAACTTAGTCTTTGCGAGCGCCTTAGTAAAGATGTCTGCAACTTGTTCATCAATCCGAATTTTTTGCAACTCAATATCCTAAGATAATACTTTCTCTCGAACATAATGATAATGAGTTTCAATATGTTTCGAACAAGCATGGAACACAGGATTTCCAGCAAGCTTTATAGCACTCTCATTATCACAATAAATCTTAATCGAATAATTGAAAATAATTGCCATTTCTTGAATGAGTCACCTTAGCCACAAACATTCTTGAGTAGCCATTGTAGCTGCTACATATTCTGCTTCGCAACTTGAAAGAGCCACTGTAGTTGTTTCACAATGGACACCAGTCCATTATTTTTTCTTTTCTTTTGACCAAGCTAAATTTTAATTTCAATTTTTCTACTTTTGGTTAAATTTTAAGTTCATCCTTATATTTCACTTAAATTTTAGAGTTAATCTATATATTTTAGTTTTTACATAATTTGGTATCTCAATAAATTAGTCTAAATATTTTATTTTAATTAAAATAACAATGTGAATTTTTAAGAATTCTTAATACCGTTAAATTTTTCTATTAAATTCAAGTATGCTACAATGTTAACTTTTTGTTACATGGATACTCAAAGAGTTTTTTTTTCTAAAATTTCACATTAGCAAATTAACAAAAAAAACCGTATTAATAATTAAATCTGAATTTTTTATTCAAAAAATAAAAGAATTAAATTCCTAAAAATAAAAATATAAAAATTAAATTGAATATAAAAATTTTAAATAAACTATAATCTTAAATTTTTATTCTATAATTTAATTAATTAATTAATAATTAACCTAAAGAATTTTTGTGATTACTTTTTCGGATCCAATTGCAATTGAATTTTAAAAAGGGGTTTGTTTTGATTATTTAAAGACAATTTGTCAGAATTATCTAATTTGAGTGGTTTACCCGAATCTATAAATAAAGGGGCGGCTCCACCCACAAGGATCCATAGCTACAACCGACTAATTTTGAGGATTTTTTAAGAATTCTCGCTTTAAAAAATTATGAAAATGTATTAAGAGAATGACTTGATTTTTATAATAGTATTGGGTGTTGCTACTTTTTCAGATGGCATCACCAAAGTCCCCAATAATACTTTAATTATTATAAAAAAAAAAATTTGGTGTTTGCTTAATAAATTGGTAGCATCCGACTAAAGTGTGTAGGGGTAAAACATTCAGAGACCTGATGAAGTAATTATCTTTTTTAGTTTAACTGAAAAAAGAGTATCTGTATGAGAGTATGATGACACCAAATTAAACTCTTGGACATGTTACGTCTGTACTATTTTAAAATTAAACTTAAATAGTTCTTAAAATATATAAGAATAATAAAAATAAATCTTTCTTATTTCTTTTATTTTTTAAAAACCCTAAACTTAAAAAACTAAATAAAATCCTTATTTAAATTATCCAATACATCTCTCAAAAAAATTCTCAATCTAAATTCAAATATATTAGGGAATGAATTGAAAATGTTTAAATTTAGATAAATTTGAGAAAATTTTTTGAGGAATATATTTGGATAATTTAAATAATAATTATATAAATTTTTAATTTTGTTGTTTAAAAAGATAAAAATATGAGAAGGGTTTATTTTTGTTATTCTTATATCTTTTAGGGATTATTTAAATTTAATTTCAAAAGGGGACTGACTTAACATGCAAATAGACCAAAAGTTTAATTTGGTGCCGCTATTACTATACATTCATGGGACACTTTTTTTTAGTCAATCTAAAAAGAATAATTACTTCATCGGGTCCCTGAATATTTTTCCCTTGCACGCTTCAATTTGGTGTCGCCAATTTGTTAAGTGTCACTATGTTTTTTTTTTTTGTAATTATTAAAGCATGACTGAGAAGATTTTTAGAATAATACCATCTGAGAAAGTAACGATATCCAAGTCTACTATAAAAATTAAATTATTCTCATAATTAATTTTAAAATTAAATCATTTTCATAATTTTTTAAATTTATAAAATCATATTCCTGAAAAACCTAATTTTGAATAAGTATAAACCCGGCATGCATATCAAATATATGTGGAAGTGATTATTTTAATTTTAAGGTCTTTAAACATCAAAAACAAAAAAGCAATTACATTTTAAAGATAAGGATTTATATACCATCTATTGAAATTTTTGAGTGCATAGAAAATTTTAGTGATTTTCAGTTTTTTGTACAATTTAATTCGACGTCCTCATCGATGGTTTGATGTGCTCGACATTTACATCACAACATTTTGATTTTAACATTTGGTTCAAGCAATGGCCGAAAATATTTATGTTTGATATTTTCTGCAACTTTATATTGTAAACCGTTTTTGTGCTAACACCCAACACTTATCAAATTTAAAGAAGAAATCTTAATTAATTCATATGTTATTAGTCTCTATACTTTTATAAAATTAGAGATATAAGTCTATATTTTAATTTTAAAACTCATTCCTCTAATTTTTTAATTTAAAAATTTCAGTCTAATCATTATTATTGTTGATGATTTTTATTAAAAAAATTTAACTTTAACATATTATTTTTTACCACCTGAAATAAAAATAATCAAATCAAAATTTAATAAAAAATAGTTATGATTTCAATAATTAAATTAAAATTTTCAAATAAAAATTAAGAAATAGATATTAAATTTTGTCTTTATTAAAACATTGTAACATGAGATCAGCTGGTAGAATTTTATTATTTATTATGACAGTGACAGGTTTGGGGTTTTCATGATTGCCAAATTAGGATGCTTAAGTAGTTCACATTATTGTAATTTTTCAGGGTTAATGCGATGTGACCATTGCCCTAATTTTAAACTTTATCCTCTTATCTCTTTTTTCCGGTAAAGGGCAGAAACGTGTTCCATCAAAATGTGTCCTTATTCTAATATCTTTTCATAAAATAAAAGAATAAATTTCTAACTCTTTGTAATTTAATAAAATAATCATTTATCCTATGGACGGAGTTCTAATTTAATTGATATCGATATTATTATATATATATAAGAAGATATAGATATGAATGTATTGAAGTGCATTTATTTTCCTATTTAAAGATCTGGAAAGGACTATAAATAGTTCTAAGTATTTATATTAGAAAAATGTTCAATAATAATATATTTGATAAGCTAAAAAATTTAAGTATGGGAAAATTAAGTATCGAATTTCTACTACTAGATTTTATAAGTTTTGAATTTATATTAGAGAACAGTTTGGTAAATTCATAAATATAAGCACGGAATATAATTATATTGTTTGATGAAAGTAAATATTGGTTTTTAATTTTAATCTTATTAATATAATATTTTATATCATTTTAGATAGATTTGAATGAAAGATAAATATAATTATTTGAGTATATCATTTTTTAAGGTATAGTTTATTTTAATTTATTAATAAAATAAAATAACTTAAATTTTTTTTTTACGTTAAGTGATAAGTAACTACTATCTACTTATCTTATTCACTTTTTTTTTTTGTTGAAATTTTTAAAAAATTAAAATAATTATCAAACACATTTAAAATATTAAATATTAAAAAAATTATTTTTCAATGAAATAGAAATTTTCTATGATTTATCAAAACAACTTAAGGTAAAAAAAAAAACATTAACCTCAGACTTTATTTATTAAAGAAGTAAAAAAAGCATAATAACTTATTTGATCCTCCAACTTTATAAAAAGAATCATTTTATTTTTCCATTTAATTTTTTGTTTTCTTTTTAACTTTTGAACTTGTATTGTTTGTTAACTCACCCAAAAATGAATAAAAAAACATTAAAATATGGTAACTCTGCTAATGAGACTTCTACATGACAATTTACGTGTATGCCATGTTAGCAATTAATTAATTTTTTAAAAAATTTAAAAAATATATTTTTTTAATTTTTAAACAATTGTAATACTTTTAAAATTTAAAAAGTTAATTAATTAATGATGTGGTATTCATCTGATAATTAATGTGTATGCCACATTAAAAAGTTTAATAAAAATTAAAATTTTTTATTAATTTTATGATGATTTGATAAAGGCTCAACGTTAAATAATTATTTTTATTTAATTGAAGAACTAAAACGAATGGGATGGAAGAGGTATTTGTTACGCAAAAGGTGAAGGGGGTAAGTGGTTGAAATTAAGAAAGGGCAAGTTTCCAATTCCGGAGGTTGGGTGCAGTGCCACAAACGGAATTTTCTCTTTCCTCTGCTCTGCCCCATTTGCACACCACCCACTAGAACCAATTATTCATTCCACCATTTTCTATGTCATTAATTTTAATTTTTTCTATATATTTTTATTTTTAAAAATTATATTTTTAATTTTTAAATTTAAAATGTACCTCCGATTATTAATATTTTTAATTTTTTATTAAATTTATTGTTTATCATATTTTGAAATAAAAAACTTCTTGATATTATGATTATTATAACAAATTTAAATTTAGTAAAATAATTTTAATACCATTAATAACTAAACTTAAATTTTAAATATAAAAAATTAAAATTAAATTAAATTCTTAAAAATAAAATATAGAAATTCAATTTTTCAATCTTTTTATAAATATATAATTTTATCAATTTATACCTAATATTATGGAAGGTCTCAGCCTAAGTTGTTTTAGTTGAATGAATACCCTATTAATGCTTTCATAAATACTACAGTTCAACTCTCACCATTAATATCATTTAATAAAAATACTTTTTTTAAGTAGTTTATATTAACAATTTCAATCCAAATTCATTATTACAAATATATACTAAATTAAATAACTTAACTATAACATAGATTAACTAATTAACTGCGTTAATGTATATTTTTATAATTGGATTGGTGGTTGGATTGATTAAACTATTAATTTTTAGTTCGTTCAATTGGTCCGATTTAAAGAAATAAATTATTAAATATTCATAAAAATAATAATATATATTAAAAATAAAAAAATAATTTAATTATCTTGAACCAACCAATTCAATTTCTTTCCTATATCATTGTATTTGTGAATTTTCGGTACAATTCTAGCAACATTAATTTATACTCAACTCAGTATAATTTTGATAATACAACCTCCAAGGGACTTAGTGGTCATGGTAGAAAATGGAAGTGACCATTTTGATGCTGCCTAATGTTGTCGTATAGAAGAGGTTGGGATTTAATGCTGCAAAATCTTTACAATGCAATAACTCCAAGGTGGAGGATTGGTCTGAGTTTAGCAACATTATTTGTGAATGTAAGGAGTTGCTTTAGAGTTGGAAATGATATTAAAGTTAGATGGGATATGTGCTCTATCAAACTAGTAGAGATAATGTGTTGGTGTTGGATTGAATCGAGTCAAATTGAGTCAAAATTTTTTGAGTTAATCGAGTTGTTGAGTTCTATTTTATCATTTTAACTCGATTTGAAAATTTTTTGAATCGAGTTGAGTCAAGTGAAATAAATTTCATGTCGAGTTGAATTAAGTGAAATTGTTCGAGTTAAATGAAATTATTTTTAGTTTTTCTTTTTTGAGTTTTTCATTCCATTGTTGGTGGCACTGATAAGCGGAAAAGACACCCATTAAAAATTATTATATTTCTTCATGAATATTTGTATTTTTCATAGTAATTCAAAAAATACATACCAATGTTGCCTACTATAGTGATGACAAAAAAATACTTTTTTTTTTTAAATATGATGATTGGGTGATGATTAAGAGAAAAAGGGGTGGTGCCAACGGTGTTTCAAATGACACCGGCAAATAGGTTGAAAACAATCTATTTTCATAAATATTTTCTTCTTAATCCATTTTCGTAATTAATTAATTTTTTATATTATTTTTATCAAAAAGCTATTAAACTATGGGTAAGTTCTTATTTTGGTCACTTAACTAAAATAAGTTACAATTTGGTCATTGAACTATTCAAAAGTTTTCATTTAAGTCATTGGACTATTAAAATCAATGTTATATGGTTTTCTCAGTTCACATTGTCTGCACCAATTGAAAGCTCTCTTTCCCCTTTTATTCTACAATTCAACATTTCATGAAACAACATTAGATATCACGAATTAGTGAACCAAAATTCAAATAGTTTTTTTCTCCTCTTTTCAACATTGATTCTCAGATCGACTTGGATATAAGGTATGTATTTTTACTCGTCGACGAGTACTGATTCAACGTACTGATCATCGAATTGTCACTTAGAGCTTGCTAGTGGAACTATGAAAAAAAACTTAATGGCCTAGTGACTTAAACAAAAACTTTTGAATAATTTTGTGACTTAAATAGAAACTTTTGAATAGTTGAGTGATCAAATTGTAATTTTTTCAAATTAAGGACCAAAATGAAAACTTACCAATAACTTAGTGACTAATGATGCAATTTACTTTCTATTTTTATATATAAAATTTTCTAGAGTTATATTCATAATTTAAGACTCTCACACAAACTCTTATCTCTCTATTTTCTTTTTTATAGGAAAAATATTTGGTACAAAATTCTGCCTTTGAACCAAAAAAAAAAAAAAAAACAGAAATTCAACCTTTGACTTCTCTGTCTATCTCTACTGGTCTTCGCCTCCACACAAGGTCTACCACCAGACCAGCCACCCCAAAATCCCGCCCCACTTGAGGCCATGTCAGAGGATGCGCCACCGTTCCAAACCCAAGATCATGACTCTCTCACCATTCCTTTACTCTCTCACCAGCAGCGATCCATTAATTCCACCTCTCAGGTCGCCATCGTTGGCGCCAACGTCTGCCCCATCGAAAGCCTCGATTATGAGTAAGCTACCATTTTACATAACTTCCTTTCTTTCTATTTTTGTTTTTTTTAATTGGTTCAGTGTCGTTCTTTTTGAAGGATTGCGGAGAATGATTTCTTCAAACAAGATTGGAGGGCACGTGGAAAGGTCCAGATTTTTCAATATATTTTCATGAAATGGCTTCTCTGTTTTTTGATTGGCGGTTTCGTCAGTCTCGTTGGTTTCTTCAATAATCTCGCCGTTGAGAATATCGCCGGCGTTAAGTTTGTCATCACTTCTAACATGATGCTTGCTCAAAGGTCCCTTTATTTTGTTCTTCTTTTTTATAATTACTGATGAATTTCATATATTACTATTTTTCCTCTTTTTTTAACTGGAAATAATTTGCACCAAATATTTTCAGAACTTTAGCAGCAAGAGATTCATATACTCCACTATTGTGATTGTCTCACTGTTTAAAAAATAACAAATTTGAAGAAATTTTTATTTTTATTTATTTGTGTAGTTACTGGATGGCATTTCTAGTGTTTTCTCTATCGAATTTGGCTCTAACTCTCTTTGCCGCCATCATTACGGCGTTTATTTCTCCCGCCGCTGCCGGTTCCGGTATACCGGAAGTGAAGGCTTACTTGAACGGCGTAGATGCTCCAGGAATACTTTCAATACGAACTTTAATAGTTAAGGTAGTTACTTGCTTAATCTTGTTTTTAATGGTTTCTAAATTTTGTTACAAACAATGAATTATTAGTGTATAGAAGATACTTTGTGATGTTCAACTTGATGCAGTAAGAAGTAGGAACTGCCTTTTGTTACCTAAATTTTATGTTCCAGTTTGTTTGTTAACTCTAATTGTATTAAATCACTAATAAATTGGGTTAATATCTAATTAGTTATCGAGTTACAGGATTTTGTACTTTCAAAGTTCAATATTTACACTAGAATTGATTCTTTCTTTTTTTTAACTTTTTGTGAATTGAGGAGGAACGGTTCGTATTCTTTCTTTTGATATTCATAATCATGCGAAATGGTGCAGATTGTGGGAAGCATTGCTGCAGTGTCTTCTTCTCTGCTGGTCGGAAAGGCAGGGCCCATGGTGCATACTGGTTCATGCATTGCAGCATTGTTTGGACAAGGTGGGTCGAGAAGATATGGTTTAACATGGAAGTGGCTTCGTTTCTTTAAAAATGACAGAGACCGACGAGATCTTGTAACATGTGGATCGGCAGCTGGAATTGCTGCTGCTTTCCGTGCCCCGGTCGGAGGTGTGCTGTTTGCTCTTGAAGAAATGGCATCTTGGTACATAAACTGATACATCCATTTGCAGCACCATTTTGATATATTATTAACTATCCTTTCATCAGTGTACTGAGTGTTACTGCATACTGTTCTTAGTTGGTATTTTGAAGGTTTTACACTTGTCTCATTTTCTTTTTCCCTTTCTATTGTTTGACCAAAAGCGGAATTGTATTAGGCAATAGTATAGGTCAGCCTTCTGATTTTAGTTCAGTCTTCAAATTCTCATATCCATATTTGTTGTTTCATAAATAATTTATTCTCCTTTCTGCACTGATGGTTGATTAAATTGTCTTAATTAATGTTGTTTATTTCTAAGATGGCAGGCAGAACAGATATAGGGCCATTATAGTCCATAATATGCCGAGTAATATAGCTCTTTACTATCCATCTATAGCTAGTTCATTCAAAATTGCCAAGGTAGAAAGACCAATTGTGATTCTTCTATGCCGTTGATATAACATAATTTACTTTGAGAATCACCTTCCTTCCTTTAATTCATCATGCACATGGTGTTCATGGTCTCTTTCAGACAAGATCAAATTTCCAAAACTTGACATCTTATGATAATATCCTTGTGTTTTCTGCAGGTGGAGAAGTGCCCTTCTTTGGAGAGCTTTCTTTACGACTGCTGTGGTTGCAATCATACTTCGAGCCCTAATTGATGTTTGTTTAAGTGGCAAGTGTGGGCTATTTGGTAAAGGGGGTTTGATAATGTTTGACGTCTATTCAGCAAATGTTTCGTATCACCTAGCCGATGTGCCTCCTGTTCTTGCTCTTGGAGTTATTGGGGGCATATTGGGAAGTTTCTATAATTTCCTTTTAGTTAAGGTTCTCAAAGTTTACAACCTCGTTAACGAGTAAGTTCTATTTTTAGATTTGTGTTTTTTGCACCAATTACCATTTCCAGTATTCGGCATGATATACTTTACTGGGTCGTTCTCTATGCTTATTCCTTTCGTTTTCTCCTCTCAGGAAAGGCACTTTTTATAAAATTTTTATTGCTTGCACGATCTCCATTTTTACATCGTGTCTGCTTTTTGGATTACCATGGCTTGTATCTTGCCAATCATGCCCCTCAGATGCATCTGAAGACTGTCCCACGATAGGCCGATCTGGTAACTATAAGAAATTTCAGTGCCCCCCTGGTCACTACAATGATCTTGCAAGCCTCATTTTCAACACAAATGATGATGCTATCAGGAATCTTTTTAGCAAGAATACTGACTCTGAGTTTCAGCTCTCAACAATGCTCATTTTTTTTGTCACCTGCTTCACTCTAAGTATTTTTAGCTACGGGATTGTTGCTCCAGCAGGACTGTTTGTACCTGTGATAGTAACTGGAGCATCTTATGGGCGTTTCATCGGAATGTTAATTGGTTCTTCGGGAAATCTTAGTCATGGTCTTTATGCCGTACTTGGTGCGGCTTCATTTCTTGGTGGATCTATGAGGATGACAGTCTCCTTGTGTGTTATAATTCTGGAATTGACCAATAATCTATTACTGTTGCCATTAATAATGGTGGTTCTCCTTGTTTCCAAGACTGTAGCAGATGCATTTAATGGCAATGTTTATGACCTTATTATGAAAGGAAAAGGTTTTCCATACCTAGAAACTCATGCTGAACCTTATATGAGACAGCTAACCGTTGCTGATGTTGTCTCTGGCCCGCTTCAGCTCTGTCATGGAATTGAGAAGGTCGGTAATATCGTACACATCCTCAAAACCACAATGCATCACGGGTTTCCAGTAATTGATGAGTCTCCAGATTCTGAATCCCCAGTTTTGTATGGTTTGATCCTCCGTGCTCATCTTATTGCACTGCTGAAGAAGAAAGCGTTCTTGTGCACCCCTGTGCTGTTAGGTGCTGATGCTTTTAGACATTTCTCATCAGATGATTTTGCAAAGAAGGGCTTAGGTAATGTTGACAAGATAGAAGACATAGAATTGACAGATGAGGAGATGGAGATGTTCCTGGATTTACACCCTTTTACCAACGCTTCACCGTACACAGTTGTGGAGACGATGTCACTAGCTAAGGCTCTCATACTTTTCCGTGAAGTTGGTCTGCGACACCTACTTGTCATACCCAAGATCTCCAGCGTAAGAAACTATCATATTCATTTGCCTTAAACTTGATTCCTCATTCTCTGTCTTAAAATTTGACTGCATTTCTTCCTCGTTCTTTTTTATCATGTACACTGTTTTCATTTTAGATATTATTTTCACTGTTGCTAACTAATCATATTATTCAAATGCCTGATGCTGTGACTGCAGAGAGCACCAGTGGTGGGGATATTGACAAGGCATGATTTCATGCCGGAACACATATTAGGTTTGCATCCATCGTTGGTAAGGAGCAGGTGGAAAAGATTGAGGTTTCAATTCCCCCGTTTACTGAAAATATTCTAGGTGGGGGATCTCATTCAGATGTTGCAAATGGGGCTTACTCTTGGAATTAAATTTGTATATAGTCTTGTACTCTTAAACTGCACCGAGTTGTACGATGATTCTCTCCCTTTATGATTCAGCACCCTCATTTAGCTCGCAGGCGAAGACTAACCCAGAGAGGAATCACATTGAACCCTTCCGAAATTTGTATTTTTCATTTACTGCAGGAGTTGAGGCAAGTCAGAATCTTCCAACCTTGACAAATTTTGCTTTTGGTTAAATCTCTTTGTATGCATTAATAAACTAGTTACGGCTTTCCGAAAGAGCTTTCTTGAAGGGTTTTTGACCAGATATGGTAATGTTTTCTAGGCATTGCATTCATTTGTACTCATTTATTGCTATTCATTTGCCCAAACAAAATTTGACATTGTTAACCTATCAAGGGGCATCTTATTATTAAGCCAATAAAAATGAAAGATAAGCAATACTCTTTCATATTTCCATTTGACACAGTCAAAGAGGCTATTATAAAAAGGATCGAACAGCGCATCATAGCTTTTGGTTAACACCAAATTTGGATATTACACGGTATGCTCCAAAAGAAAGAACAACAGCAAACACTAACAGTAAAAGAAAGAAAAAGAAAACCAATATTTGAGCCAAATGCAGAGGTGAGTTGAGAACTAGTTTTAGATAATGTAGAGTTACCCTCGGCTTGAGGTCTTAACATAGTCAGCCCTAATTGCCCATAACTGTTCTCCCACAGATTTCATCTCCGGACGGTCATTTCTAACAGGTGCAGCGCATTGAAATGCCAATGCAAACATCTTTGTTAGTATCTCTGCATCTACTACTTCCATCCTTGGATCCACCAATTCCACTACATGTCCTTCGTTATACTTGTTGAATGCCTGTATATACACATTCAAACCATGAATGAATTCCTAGGTGTAAAAGGAACTAGAAGCAAACACTGTGTTAGTGTTTTTGCAGACACAATATCATGGGTCTTGGTAGCCAACTTCACTACCTTGCTTATTTACCCATCACTTTTTTTTTTTTTTTTTTTCATTTCTCTTTTACTCACACCTTCAAAACAAAAAGGCTATGAGAATCTTATTTAGTAAACATAAGGCGAAAAGCCTGTTAACTTGGGATTTAGTTCATATGGTCAACCTCAAGTGGTGGCTTCCAATAGGTGCAGGATTAGCCTGACTCTACTTTAGGTCTACTTCTTTTTCATTAAGATATGAGAGTCGTAATGAAAGTAAAGTATCTGACCAAGAAAAAAGATTGATAAATTAGATATTGGTTGCCCATGCCGAAGTAATGACAATAGCAATGGAGTCAAAAGCTTAACAAGAGAAGGAAGAACAAGCTTACCCATCTAGGTGTCACACGCTCTTCAACTGGCCTCCTTAGCTCCACGGGACGGCGGCCAGTGAGAATTTCAATAAGTAAAATCCCGAAAGAGTACACATCACTCTTGGTTGTGAGTTGATAGGTTTTCATGTACTCAGGATCAAGGTAACCAACTGTTCCTTTCACTTTGGTTGAAATATGTGTTCGGTCTGAGTCCATTGGGCCAACTCTTGCAAATCCGAAATCAGCCACTTTAGCTCTCATGCTTTCTGTCAGAAGAATGTTGGATGACTTCACGTCTCGGTGAATGATTTGCTTCTCTGGTTCATGATAAATAAAAGTATTATGAGAAGGCACAGGCTGAAATATATGAGTATGTGAGGCCATGACAGAAAGACAATATACGAGTCTGGGTTGGGTGGTGTTTGCTTACCTGCATAAACATGGAGGTATGTAAGGCCATGAGCAACGTCAATAGCAATTTCAAGACGCTGATTGAAATCCAGGATTTTGCCGTGCTGACCTGCCAGGAATGGCAACATAATATTATATTTTAAGCCTTTAACAATATTGTCGTTGACCCAAAACTTTGGTAGTTATCATGGGCAGATAACTTACCATCCAAATGTTCTCTTAAAGTACCATTTGGTACATATTCTGTAATGATAAGCCGTTCATTCCCTTTATCAACATAACCAAGTAGCTTCACAAGGTTCCTATGATCGATCTTGGCTAGAAGTTCAACTTCACTGCTGAACTCAGTTTGCAGATTCTCAAAATGTTCCTAGACAATATTCTTTTATCAGTCAACCAAATAGCAGACCCGAAGAATAGGATGGCTTAAACTTTAAATCATGTAGCAGGCACTAAAAAAATATCTTAAATATTTAAGCCAGTTCCAAGTCTGTCAATAATAAAGCCAGCATACAGCCAATAGCCAAGAGATTTACCAAGTCAATATCTAAGAATCCTTTTTAAATAATAAAAGAAAAGAATGAATGTGAGAAAATTTCAACCTTGTTACAAGCATAAAACTTTAGGACATTTTGTCCAATGTGCACATTTTACATTCTTTAGCGTTCATAGCCACCAGTCCTAACTGTTAGCATACTCTACAAGTTGACAAAGGAATAAGTGATCGAACTGGCAGTTCTTCTACAACTTATGTTGTATTCCTAGTGTCAGCCTTACAATGTTAGTGTTCTTGTAGGTCAACTGATTCACTGTTATCTTCCCTACAAATTATTAGACTATGAAATCTAAGATGCTTCCGCAATTGTCTTAAACTAACATGCTAAAGAATGCATGTCAAAAGAGAGCAAGTCATAGGAATCTGAAAATAAACATATTTTATCCCCATCTACTTTTATATGTGGCACTCTTATGTAGGAACACATCCAATAGGAGAATCCTGTGGATCTCTAATATGCAGACAGTTAATATCTGTTAACAATCCGAACATTCTGTTTTGTAAATTTAATGATTCTGACTTCAGTGCAATGATTTACTCTTGTCATCCAACATATAACCCAAATTTTGCTAATAAAGCAGAAAACGATTGGGAGAAATGTTGTAGAAATAAATATAGGTAAGCATATTTACTTACCTTTTTTGCTCGTTTAATGGCAACCATCTGGCCAGAATCTAGCTGGGCCTTATAAACAGTTCCAAACCCTCCTTCGCCTATCTTTAGAGCGGAAGAGAAATTACGGGTAGCTCTGGCTACCTGGGTCATATTGAGATGCACTGACCTGATTCTATTGAGTTGTGGAGACATTGAGAATCTTGAAGGACTAGGTGGTATTCTAAGTGGGCTGGCCGGAACCTTATCAGGAAGAGAATGAATACTCATTTCTAAAGGGACAGCTGAATCAACTGCAGAAACAGAACCATCATTCACAACACTGCTATGTTGTTTATAAATTGTAATATAAGTAAAGACTCACTCGAATTTGAATCCTTTGAAAGAACAGTGTGGTCAGTTGCTCTCTTTTTCCTGTAAAGGCAGGGGCAAATAAAAACACAGGTTAACAACACGCCAGCTGCTGCTCCTAACCCTACTTTTGTTGAGGCCGGATATTTTCCATTATTCTTCCCCTTCAGGTCATCATCAGGTTGCTCATCTTTTTTTTTCGGCTCTTGCAATAATTTTCGGCCTCCTCCTACTGATAAATCAACTGGCAAAACCAAAATTCACTGATAAAGATTCTAAGAAATTTATTTCTATTATGTAATAAACTTCAAAAGTACAAAATCAGAAACCTAAAACAATGCGTGTTACCTAATGAAACGTCCAAACCACAATTGGCTCCACTATAGCCTTCCAACTCACAATGATCTGCATAGTGCAACTGTAGGACCTTGCAGAACAAAACTTTATCTACTTGATTGCCGTTCAAATAAAACAATTCAGTACCATACAAATTCGAGTACGCTATGTGATCCGCACCACAAATCTTCGACTTTACTTCGATCCCAGAGGCAAAGAATGTTGATAATTGCATAAACAAGAGTAGACCAAACATAGAGGCAGCCATTCTCAATGAGTTAACTCTCAAACACCATAAAAATCTAAGCTACAAAAGAAGCATCACTTATTCTGCTAGTTGCATCCAAGTAATATCAAAGGAGAGAAACATAGCAAAATCAACTCCTGGAACCTTAATTACTTCATTCAATGTTGCCCATACTCAATACATCGTATTAATGATGCACAGTAACCAAGGTAAAACCCCAATAAACAAAATCTAATATCAACAATCACAAAAAAGAAAAAAACTCAAACTGGGTTTCTCTTTTCATCTCCAAATTAACAAAGGAGACGACTTCAAGAGATTTTTCTAATCGTTCAATTCTCTTTCTTAAAAGGCCACTGCAAATTTTGACCTAAGTCTTCACGGTTGAGTTGACTGAATCAACAATGATCCCTGAAACCCTGATAAGATATCAAAGCTGACCCTTTCATTTAAAGCCTCCCAAAAGTGTTTTAAACAGTTAACTCCAACATAATAGCAAACCCTGCAAAATTCAATCAAAGCTTCAAACTTCGTGATCAAATTCGAAGTCACTTCCAGTTGACGAAGTACACACACACACACACACACACACATATATGAAAAAGAACAAAAGAAAAAAAGAATCAAAGTTGGAAAAAGTACTAGGAGAGAAATTGAAAACCCCAGAAAACCATAACCAATAAAATGAAGTGAAACGACTCAATTCACCAAATCATGAAAGGAAAAGAACCCAACAGCAAAAACATCTAAAAAAAAAACCTCAAAAAAAAAGAAGGGATCGAAAAAGAAAGAAGTAGACAGGAAAGACCAAACCTGAAAAGTGACAGATAAGGGCGGCTAGTTAAGGAAGAAGGGAAAGAACATGAAGATCATTGCTGTTGTTGGAGTTGGGAGTTGTTTGTGCTTAGCGTGCGAAATAACAAGGAAAAGACCTGACCGGCCCTTTTGTTTGAAACAAAGGAATAAGGTGTGCTGTTTTGAGTTTTGACGTAACCCATGGCTGTATCCATGTACTTTTTTACTCCCGATTTATTTTGGTTAAACTACATCATTAGTTGTTAAAGTATGAGTAAGTTTTTATTTTAATCTATTTAAAAATTTTTATTTAAATTGTTCAACTATTCGAAAGGTTTTTTAAAATTATTGAGTTATTAATTTTTTTTAAAAAGTTTTACAAGTGAGTTTTGAGTGACGATTCGACAGTCGATACAATGGATCATACCCATCGATGAGTAATAGAACTTACCTTAAACCCAAGTCGATCTAATTGTTAGTTTCGGAGATAAAAAAAAACTGTTTGAAATTTGATTCGCAGATTTGTGACATCTAAAAATTGTTTCATGACAAAAACTAAACTATAAAAAAAAAAGCTTTCGATTGATGCAAACAATACAAACAAATAAAGCCATATAACATTGATTTTAACAATCTAGTGACTTAAATGAAAATCTTTGAATAATTTAGTGATCAAATTGTTACTTTATTTAGTTAAGTGACCAAAATGAAAATTTACCCATAGTTTAATAACTAATTGTGAAATTCAACCTATTTGTTCATCAATACACCAAAATATAATAATAAGGGAGAAAATAATATAAAAAAAATAGTTGGACAACTTTGACCTTTTAGTGATCAACGGCTTTATTTGAAAATATTAAAATTCTTGCTATAAAAAAAAAAAAAGGGAAAATTGATTTTGTGATAGATATATTAATAATTGTAAATACCAAACAGTGAGGAAGTCGTAATAATGTGAAGATTTGTAAAGGGAAATTGTGAGCTGGGAATATTCTTTCATTAGATATACCATACCTAAATATTTAACAATAAATGAACCTGCTTCATTTATTATGCTAATTTTGTAATTAAATGAAACAAACTATACTCTTCATTATTTAGTTTTATTGGCTATGGAGAATATTTGTTAATATCCCAACATTTATTGCCTTTTATTTTTCTAAGATTTTTAAAGTTTTTTATGAAGTTTTCGCCTAATATTATTATATTTAATTTCAAAATAAATTTATTATAGATTTTTATCATATTTTCTTTTTGAGATAATGCTTAAAACTATTCATAATCCCTCCCTAATCTATAAATAGGAGGATAATGTGTTTCAGCGCACTTGAATTCATGTCCTCTTGCCGCTAGATCTCAATCGACTTTGACCTGATAGTTTTACATTCTCAATAATGATATTAAGATTACGTAAGATTTTAAGATAATCTCAAGGTTGTTTGAAACAAATCGAATTAGTCGGTCAGATCAATTGGATTAAGAAATAGTTGAGATATCCACTCAAAGAATGGCATTGAACTAGTTGACTTAGGAATTGGTACAGATTGGTTGAATTGGGCAAAAAAATCGATTGAACCAAATTTTTAATATTTTTATTTTTTTATAAATTTTAATGATTTATTTAATCAAATCAAACTGATCAATCAGACCGACAAACAAATTCAACTACTAATCCGATTTTAAAAACCTTGGGTAATCCTTATTTTATAACCATTTTACCCTTTTCTTTTATAATTTTGATGATTTTTTCTATCTTTTAACTCAAACAAAGAAAATTTTGTATTTTTGTGATAATAGTAATTTATTTTATTTATCTACAATAATGGTAATTAATATATTATTTATAATAGTACCATGTTAAACGTATGATTTAAGAACACCATGAGGAACATGCAAAGCATCTTTTATCTACAGCCCTAAAGCCTGCACACAGTAACTAAAATAGAAAAAAATTTGATTTGTACAACTTTAAAATTTATAAAAATTTAAATAAATAAAGGTAAAATTGTATTTTGATTTTTTTAAAATAATAAAAATTAATTTAATCTTTTAAAAATTATAAAGATATAGATATTAAAGTTGTGAGATTACATTTTTACTATTGTAAAAATATACAATTTAATTCCAGCTCCCTTAAAAAAATTTCCTGGTTTCACCTTTATTTACACGCACAAAAAAAAGATTTTAGTATATTTTGCTAAATAATTTGGACTAAATCCATTTTTTTAAAAATTTTATTTTTATTTCATATATAGCAAAAAAAAAAATCAAACCTAAAAACTTGAAATTAAATATAAAAAATATTTCAAACACTATTAAAATATAATAAAAATATATAAAAAAAAAATACACGATACAAATAATAACGTTAAAGAATAATATTAATAGCTAATTGGGGAAAATTTTACCATTAATCAATTTTACGGTGAGGCCTTTGATTATACAAATTTTATCTTTTTTTCTCATTAAATTAAACAAATATTGGAATAATGTTTTTCTAGAGAGAAAAAAAATTGTATACATGTTTAAATTAGATTGGGTTAGTTGTTCTAATTGATTAGATTGAGAATCGATTTGATTGGATAGATTAGATTGGTTTATATGTGAACTAATTAAATTTATGGTTAAATTATTATTTTTATATAATTTTTAATAGTTTATTTAATTAAATCTGATAATCGGTGTAATTATAAAATATATAGTTGATTTTTGATGAATGTGATTGGATTAAATAACATCAAAATAATTAAAAATATGAATATTAAAGAGAAATGAGGTATAAATTGTAAAGTTCCCATGTAATGATGTAACGTTTATTTCTTTTATATTTCACCTAATTTTGGATTTAGTGGACCGATTATCTCTCTCTGTCTTTTTTTTTTTATAAACTGTAAATAAAGAAATAGGACTGGACCGACTAGTAATGTACTAGGGTAGGCCAGTCTTCAGAAGAAGCCCGAGTTTGCTAGGAACCTTTTCATGGGTTCACTTTATCCTTTAGTTCATACAAATAAGCCCACAATTTTTAGTACCTAAGTTGTGATCCAAAATCATTTAATCATGCCTTGGTTTATATTAACATTTATTATGGGTAAAAGATTTGTGCGGAGGTTTTGGGTTATGAGTATTTAACTTCGAGATTTATAATACGTAGCTTTATTATGTGTGAAAAGTTTAGTCCAATTAATCCCAATTTGAATTGTATCAATTCTTAATCTGTTTGTATTATAATGATTTTATTTTTTTTCGAACACTATGTTATAATAAGTTAATATTTATAATTATTTGGACTTACATTTGTAATTGTATTATGCTGATTCCATTTAATTTTTTTAATTAACGCCAATTTCAGATTCTATCTGTTTTTTCCTATTCTTTAATGATTTAATTAAAGTGGCTTTATTTATTACATTCAAGAATGGGTCACATTTAGAAAGTAGTGGGTGGAAAACCCGACAACCACACTAGAGGCACTAACTGGGAATGGCATTATTGTATGGGAGAAGACATGGCATGGCCTCAAGGGTAAAAGCATATGAGAACCCAACTACCAATGCGGTGGTGGCGAAGGTAGCCAATGCGCTGCATACAACGGAGGTGTTATAAGAATAACTATATGGGTAGGGTTTGTCGTCTGGAATTCATCTACGTAATGTTTCAAAAATTGAATTTGATTGTAAACTATAGGAGATTGCTACTTTTCCCTTAAGCCAGGTTCAATTATGCATCAATGTCACCAAGTCTTCTCAAAGCTTATAACAGGATTTAGATTAATGTATGATAATACAAAATGTTTAACCTAAACTTAAGTTAATATAAAAATATTGAGCAAAGCAAATAACCTTTTCATCTAATAATAAAAGTAGTTGTAAGCATGTGGGTTTGATTTCGATTTCAAATAATTTTATTATCCTTCAATTATTAAAAAAAAAAAAAGTAAAAAGTACATTTTCTCTCTATTTTCTTTTCAATTTTTTTTTAGAATATTTTTGTTTGCTTTTTTGAAATTTTTAACAAATGAAGGCTTGTGGGATTTATATTAAATACCACATATGAAGAACCCAATTGATACTTGTTAGAGATTGTGTGACTCAAATCCCAATATTTATTGAAGAAAAAAATACAATGAAAAATTAAGAGAATCTGTACGGACCATACCGCACAAGTTAAGTCCGTATAGAACTCTATTTTTTCTATTTGACTTTGAATAGAATATGGTTTTATCACTTTTAAATAGATGTAGCCGAAACTATGATTCGTTTTTTAACATTAATGAATTTCTTTTCCTCTACCTATAGTTTTTCCTCAAAAAAATTTCCGCATAAAATTCGTGTATTCTTTTTTTTTTCTTATTACTTTAGTGTTTATTATAACAATAATCAAAATATTCTCTACTAAACCCAGTTGTTTGATAATTATTATTGAAAAAGGTTAAGTATATAATTATTTTTTATGGGTAACAATCCCTTTTCAGGCTTAGTTAGAAATTTGTGGGGGAGATAATTGGTTAGTTAGTTACTTGAATTATAAAATTATCTTATTAATGACAATTTAAAATATAAATGCAACATAAAAATGCAAACTTATCAAGAGAATTAAATTACATGAAAATATTAAAGTGCATTTAGTAGTATTATTGTGCAAGCTAAAACGGCACTTCAACAAACTATCAAATTTAACACTTAAATATCCCTCACATCTATACGAGTTAATTTAGAAAAATAAATTAATGGCTTACTTCAAAGTCTAGTGCCCATCTGAAAATTCTATTTTCTTATTTATATTAATATTCTTAAATATTTTTTTTCTAAATTATTTTATTTTTAAGTATAATTAAAAATAATATATGTTTGAATAACTATAACTATAATCAAATTTGTATAATTAAAACCGGAACTTAGATCAGAATAAATAAAGATAAGGCTTACATATAATGAGAATTAAATTAAAAATAAATTTATAACAGAACCAACACGTGATATTTATACATAGTGAGACTCAAATCTAGGATATTAGAACTTTTATGACCTCAATCTTGCCATTTTCCTTATTTTGTTTTGGTAAGAAAAAGAATTTACGATTCATGTTTAGGATTTGTAATTGCTTCTCTTAATAAAAGTTGTTAACATCTCAACTATTTTATTAATCTAATTCAATTCAAGCTTGCATCTTTTTATTTGTGACTTGTTGTTCAATGTTTTTGTGTTTCGTTTTAGTCCAAAAAATATTGAAGAATTGGTTAAATTGAGAATTTATGAAATTAATTACATTAAATTCCAAAATTTCTCTCTTAAAAAGGAATATAGTAATAGATGATTAAATATTTTACCTGAATTGAGTCTGAAGCTAAATGGTTTTTATGAACAAAACTTGAAGATATGAACTTCAATTCAATTCATTCCTTATTACAGTTTCAAGCAGCATTTATTAGGAGATTTGAATTTTAATATTTGTAACTGTGTCACTAACTCCAAACTATGACTTCATTTGTACCAAAAACAAGTTTGAACATAAATTGTCCGGGATTCCAATTGTAACTTGTAATTTTTTTTATGAGGTTTCATTTATCATCTTTATAGTTATTGTTTTAAATAAGAAAACTAGAAAAAAAGAGAGTAAAAAACATGGTTTTTTTTCCTAGGTTCAAAAAATGGAGTTTGAGGAGTCCATAAGTATTCATAGTAGCACACAAATTACTCGACAAGCTATCCATTACATCAAAGGTTAGACATCCAAGTAACTACAAAATGTTGGAGTCGCTATACCCTCGCATTTTAGGGGGAGCCGTAAACTTCGCTAAGCCACTTAGAAACCATAGAGTCGGCTTTTTTACTCTTGCAAAATCCCTAACACCTAACTCAAGGTTAGAAACCATGGAAGTTTCCCTCCACCTCAAAAATACAGATTTAAGAAGCTCTAGTTCTTTATCCTTGAGGAGTTTACACAACATGCCCCCACTTCTTTTTCTTGGACATCCAAGGTTCACCTCTCTTGGAACTATGAGAACCACTATCCCTTCCACCAAGGAGTTTAAGGAGTACACAAACCTCTTTGAGGTTCTTTTCCTGTAACAGCCCGTTTTTTAGTGGTACCGAAAACGATAGTTTTGGAATCTCGTTTTCTGATGATCGAGTTAGTAAATATTATTTATTAATATTTACGAGTCATTTATAGTGTTATAGTGATTTTTGGTCTGGTAATTTTATTGATCGGTTAGTAATTAAAGTACAAGGACTAAATTGTAAAAATTAATCGTTATTGAAATTTTTATAGCAAAAAAGGCTTAAGCAAATGTGCAAGGGTTTATGTGGTAAAAAGACCATAGTGAAATATTATGGACGGTTAACGCATTTTTTTTATTGGACAATATGTAAGATAAGGTTAAATAAATTGTTTAAATAATTGAAAAAAGGTTTCATCTTCTCCATTTCTCCTTCTTCCACCCGATTCCACCATTTTTAGGGAGATTTAAGTTCAGTCAAACTCTATTTGCATGTAAGTGATTTCAATTCCCATTTTTCATAGATTTTATGTTTTTAAGACAGTTGTAGCTTAATCTAGCTAACCCAGGTACTAAATTGTAAAAATGTCAAATATTTTAAAAATTTTAATTGTTGATTTTGAAGCTTTGTGGATGTTAAATGGTAGAATTGATAGCTTAGATATGAAATAGGACTATTTTGTAAAAAGAAATTTGTTAATTTTGAGTACAGTGACTAAAGTGTAATCATTTCAAAATTAACATGCAATTTCTATAAATATAGGTGCTTGAGAGCTATATAGGGATGTAATTGAAACTGAATTATAAAACACGGCTTAAATGTGAGAGATATGGTGGTTTCGATTTTAGGGACTAAATTGAATAAAATGTGAAACTTTAGAGAAATTATGAAAATGATAATAGGATATCATATGCATTAAATAAACTGTTACAAGGTAATTAGCATTGATATTTTGGAATGAATTATTGTATAGATCAATAATCGAATCAACTAGTAGATTAATCGAGGAAAAGAGAAAATTGCAAATTTGTCCTTGACATTGCAATTGTTTCTAATCTTACCTAGTAAGTTCATATGGAAGGTTAATATGTATAAATGTATTGTGTTTGTTTGAATCATGAATTATGAATTGTGGATTGTGTGATTATATTATTAATAGAACAATTTGGTATACTAAGGTGAGGAAATGACTGAATTGTAAAATGTGGTAATGTTATGTTAAATTGTGCTCAGATGAACACATGATAGGATACAATTGGCATGCCAATATGATTAGTTGCGTGCTTGTAAGGGATGCATTTCGGTGCCACTGACTTGCACTATGATACCTATTGTTCAGCACTTCGGTGCCTATTGTCCAACACTTTGGTCCTATTGCTTAGCACTTTGGTGCCTATTGTTTAAGCACTTTAGTGCCTACTGGTGTGGTGTAGTTACCCGTGTATCCTTATATATTGATTTGGTTCATTGGGCTAATTGTTTTAAATGAAATGTATCAACTGATTTTATGTGATAAATAGAACTGGATGTGTTTATTCGAATATGGTTGTATTATACTACTGGATTAAGTAAATGAAGTATAGGCTCGATAGTTATAGTGAAATGATATTGAATTGAATTGTACTGAAAAAATGGATAGTTATACTGGTGTATACAAGATGCTCACCTTGTTAATATGAAATGTTGTGATAGAAATTTAGTTAAATTAGTTGTTCAGTTTGATTAATTATGAAATGAGGTAAGTTTATTGTTTGAATACATATGAGCTTACTGAGAATGTAAATGTTTACTCTGTTTCGTTTCCTATTTCTGTAGTTGACGTTTTGTGGAACTTGTTAGATCGAATCACCCCAGAGCTCACACTACTTAGCTTCAGTCTCGGTAGATCTCAAATTATTGTAATTTTGGTTATGTGGCATGTATTTAGGTTTTCGGGTGTGATATATGTTGAATTTGGAAAATGATGTAAATGTCCATATAGTAGGCCTATTTTGAATGTGTTTATGGTAAGTGATGTATGGAGCATTTTGAATGGCCAATTTGAATGTGGTTTTTTTGGTATGGAATGGTAAGACATGCTAATTGGTATATTTGAATTGAATGCATGGTATGGAATAGTACCAATTTAGTCGAATGGCTTCTAATGTTGTTATAACTTTGTTTTTTGGTTTTGATGCCAATTTGGTTTGGCGGACTCTTCCGTTAAGTGTACGCCACCCATATGCTTTGGCGAACTCGCTTGGTTTACTGTTGAATGAACTTGTTTATTATTAAATAAGGAAATTTAGTTAGTTAAATTGAGACTTGATTTGGATGGAACTAAGCTATTGTAGATAAAAAGACTTAATTTTTGATAAGCGCACTTAATCACGAGAATCAAGAGTGTTAGTAGAATTATCTAATTTTTCTATGACCTTATTTCCTTGCGTAAGTATATACTGACAGCAGTACCTTCACCGAAAATTTTTACGTTCTATTTGTGTTCACCTTCCTTCTTAATCTTCTTTGCATTTTCTGAAAACCAAAGTCGAGAAAACCTGTTTGAAGTTGGTTCACTGTAGTCAACCAACTTATACGTTTGGCGTAGCTCTCTGGTAATTATAGATGAACCCTAGGTTATTTTTAAGGCTATTTATGTGTTTACAATTTTGCATGTATGCATAAGTGTCAGACTGGTGTGTAAGGAAGGAAACTTCCTAGTTCTTGGTTAAGTGTTAATGTTCCGTGCATGCATGTTTAGATTCGATTTTAGCTCAAGAAACTATTGAAGGCCCAAGTGACAAAAGCAAAGGACTTGCTATTTAGACTTTATTATTTTTTCTAGTGAGTTCCTTCTTACTTCTATGTGTTATCTTTATTGGTGATTATCTTTACTTTATAATATTGTAAGGTAAGTATTCTTACTCTATAAAGTATGTGAGTGTGAATAATGGTTGTTTGTCCAGAGTCATTAGTCTAAGCTTTGTATGTCTAGGATAAGAAGTATGGGTCATTTTCATGTTAAGCAATTACCACTTGCTTTTGAAAAAAATGATATGATATGAATTGATCTATGAAAATGGAGTTAAAGGAAATATGTTGTGTAGCCTCTGGTAGGGCAGATATATATTGCAAACCGAATTAGCATAACACAATTAAACCTGCTACTGAATGATTCTGAAATGGGAGCTATAATGAGAGAATGTATATGAATGAAACAGAAACATCTGATATGGATCTGACTTTGAACTCTGGATATGTGAGTGGCATGAAAATGGAATGTCTGAGTTATGTTGTGTTGGCGTATAGTATTCGCCCATGTGAGACGCCATTGGCGTGCGTTTGTTTGAGTTTTGCATACACCATTGGGTGTACTCTGTAATGTTGAGTGATTCCTTTGAAAGATTAGATTGTGTTATTAGTATTCTTCTTAAGATCTCTATGGAGCTCACTAAATTCTTTTGAACTTACCCCGTTACCCTTTTCTTTCTCAGACCTACTGTTGAAGGAAAACTTTCTGAAGGACTACGTCAGAGGATATTTGTTACTGTGAGACATCTATTTGTTTGTACTATGCATGACACATGGGGTGATGTCTAGTTGTATCTTGAGATAGAAGTATAATTGAAACTTATGATTGTTAAACAATGTTTTAATGAAATTATCTTATTGATGTTTATACGTCAGTTGGCTTATACTTTTTTTTAATATTTTATAAAAAGGTTTAATTCAAACACCGCAAGTTATAAAAAGTTTTCGCCAGAAACAATTTTAAAGATAGATGATTTCTAAATAGTGACACACCATACTTGGATCTTTCTAAGGAATCAGCTTTGACGTGTTACAAAATGATTGCAAATTACCTCTGATTGAATATAATAAAAATGAGTTGCTTAGAATATCGAATATGTTGTTAATTCCTAGTGGGAATGATTATTTTTTCAACAGATTGTTGATTATATACATATTCGGATTTGGAAGCAAATTGCAATATTCCTTCATTTCTAAAGGATTGAGTTATATTATCGCCTACTAACCAAGTGGTTGCTAAACTACATGACTACATTCTGAGAAAGATTTTGGGGGCAGTGGCGATAAAATCTCATTGGCTTCAAGTAATGTCGAAGAATGGTGAATTCTTGAATTCACTGAAGTTGATTGGTGTATCTAATCATGATATTTTAATTATTCTTTCTATATTTTTGTAGGCGAAATGGGGAGAGAAAATTTTGTTATTGAGATATGAAAGCTAGAGGTTGAATTACTAGGATTTGAGATGTCAATTAATGTGACAAACGGTGGGAATTTTATTGGATTAGGCTTGTTGTCAGCTATTAATTTAATTTTATGTTATATATATATTTTTTAAAATGTTATCTTTTTTATTACAATAAATGTTATCTTTTTGAAATACATAATGGTGATATTCATGCAATTTGCATGGTATATTTCACCTTTTAATTTTATTAAAAAAATTATTTTAGTCTTTATTAATTATTTTTTGTTTTTTTAATGTATGAATTTATATATATATATATTTTTTTCAAATCATCCTAAAATGAATAAAAAAGTTAATGTTTTTTAACTTTGCTTACGTTGTCTACACGTGAATGGCAACAATCTACATATATGGCTATATCAGCAAAGTTAATAAATATTAATTTTTCTATCCATTTTAAGGTGATTTGATAAAAAATAAAGTTTAAGAATTAAAAAAGATGAAAAATTAAATAAATGACTAAAATAACATGGAACAATTAGTGCATATTTTATATAAAATGTTAACATTTTAATTATTATACATAATCGACCCTTGAAGACAAAAACTAAAATATATGATAAAAGTTTATTAAAGAAAAGAAATTGGTCCTATACAGGGGCCAAGTAAGAATAACATTTTAGGGGCTGAATAGAATTTTAATTTTTATAGTTTATATCTTTATAATTTTAAAGGATTAAATTAAATTTTTATAATTTTAAAAAGGACTAAAATATAATTTTATATTTATTAATTTAAAATTTCTTAAAAAAATTTTAAAACTTAAATAGTAATTTTACGTTTTAGACTAGCGGAGCCTGGCAGCCGGTAGATTGGCAACTGGTCACATAACCATATAGCAGACCATTAATCAGTAAGTAGTAAAGCAAAGGTTATGATTAGCTTAACAAGTTATTACACAGACAAGAAACGTTTTGTTATTTTGGCAGGGCAAACGAGAAAAAAGAACAAAAGAAATCAACGGTCTATGGTAGGCCACCTGTCTACCTGATGATTAAAAGGAAAAAAAACGGTTGCCTAATTTTCTAGCTAATCGTTGTTTAAATTTAAATAAAGATGGCTCAATAAATAAAGTAGAAGAAGAAAAAAGGAAAAAGAAAAAAAGAAGGGATTAAATATGGTGAACTACTTCACTTGTGTAACTTGGATTTTTTTTAATATAAATCTTTTAAAAATTTATATTATATATATTTAAAAATTTTAATTATAAATAAGATAAATATAAATTATTTTTTTTAAAAAAATATTAAAATGAGATAAATCCCAAAAGTATACATGAACAATAGTTTAATGTGCAATTATATACATGAACTTTAATTTGATCCAGTTCTTTTAAATTATTAATACAATTATTGATATAATATCATTTTATATTTATATATTGCATACATAAATATTTATGTTTATTCAATATAAAAATAAATTGATGTATTTTTTTTAAATGTGTATGATTAAATTAAAATTAAAGTTTCAAGTATACATTTAAACTAAAATTAGAATTTAATATCTACAATTACACATTAAATCAAAATTCATATATAATTCTGAGATGTATCTCTATCAAAATTTAGGTGTATACATATAATTAAATGCGATTTATATAAAAATCTAAACAACTAATGTGGACCATACTTAAAAGAATAATATTGAAAAAAGAAAGAAAAAAGAAATCATCTCAACAATACTAGACCATGCCATACCCATCTATCAATATAATTCCTAAAAGAGTTGATCATGGTAAATTTTAACTCTTAATATTTATATATATATTTTTATCATTTTGATCCTTATTTTTTTAAACTAAATTTGACCTTCCACTTTTTAGAAAATGTTAAATCTCATTTTTAATAGAAATATAACTACAAAATTAATTTTTTTAATAATATTGACGTGAAAACCGACAAGATAATCCATATGATATGATACTATTTGTTTTATATGTCAATTTAAAAATTATAAAAATCTTCAAAAAAATTTTAAAATAAAAATTTTAATATTTTAGTCCATATTTCTGTTAAAAAGTTCAACATTCAAAATTTTAAAAAAAAAAATTCCAAAAAATTTAGCGTGAATTACATGTGAATTGTCATATGGGTTGACATACTTAAAATTTTAATGTTTTAGTCAATATTTTTATTAAGAAAACAACAATTTGACTCTTTTTAAAATGTTGATAGTCAAATTCGATTCTTTTAAAAAATAAAAAGATCAAGTTTAACTAAAAATAAGAATAATGGATAAACTTAAGAGTATACTTGAATTTAACTCATGTAAAGAAGCTGTTATCAGCTTGAAATTAGGAAAAAAATTGAAAATATAAAGCATGAAAAATAAATTTAGATTAGAAATATAAAAATATAAGCAGTAAAACTTGAATTTCAATATCTAAGATTTAAATACATTAAGACCAGATTACAACATATATTATAATTAAATATGGAAAAGTATGTTACATACCAAGGGATAATATGAATTTTAAATTGTGTCATCTTTCTTCTCCTTCTCTCAATATTATAATGATAAAGAAAATAAATAAATAAATATATATATATATATATTTAATTAACACAAAAAATGTACTTAATTATTTAAGAAAGCGATAATGTAATTTTTAGCCTTGAACTTGACAGGTAAATTTATATTGGCCTCTAAACTTTTTTTTTATCTACTTTGACCTTTGAATTTGAAAATAGAATTCTTTAAGCCCAGTCTGTTAATGATCATGAAAAAAAAGAGGATAATGTAACTTTTGGTTCTTGAACTTGATAATTAGGTTCATTTTGGTACTTATACTTTGTTTTTGGTTCACTTTGGCATTTAAACTTGACAACGAAGCCATTTTGATCCCTAAACTTGAAAATTCTAAAAGTTCGATGATGTGCCACTCCGATTTTGAAAAATAAATTTTTTTTATGATAATGTGGTACAATATCTGAGTTTCATATTCAGTGTTTTAATAACCGAACCCATGATTGAACAAGTTAGACCACCAATTCTCAAAGTGCCACATCATCAAAATTTTAGATTTTTCAAGTTCAGGGATCATAATGGACATAAAAAAAGAACTCAATATTAAATTGAACATCAAAGTCAAATTTAAGTACCAAATAGTATATTAACCTTTATACTTAATCCACCCACATAGTGTTGTTGGAGTTAGACCAAACCATTTGGATCGAAAATTGATTGGGATATTAGTTTGGACAAAGGAATTGAATCGACCTCTAAACAAACTATTCGAAACTGGCAAAAAATAGAAATTGAGACAAAAATCAACTGTTAAATCAATTTATAAATTTTTAATATTTATTAATTTTATGAACTTTTTAATTTTTTTATTTAATTATAGTTAAACTAGAGTCGAATCGATTAAAACAAAAATGATAATCTCACTGATTTGACCGCAAATCTAATTTTTATAACAATTGGCCGTAATGTATGTCTCTTGAAACACTTTTAATTTAGGCATAATGATTTATTTAGCCCTTCAATTTTACAAAAAAAATTATTTTAGTAATTTATTTAAATGTTCACCTTTTTAGCCTTTAAATTTTCGTTGTTTGTCAAATTACTCTAAAATGCATAAAAAATTAATAGCTGTTAACTTTGCTGATGTGACACTTGTGTGACAATCTATGTGTATACGACGTTAGCAATTAATTTGTTTTTTAAAAAATTAAAAAATAAAATTTTTTTAATATATTTTAAAAATTTTTATGTTTAAAAATAATTTTAATAATTTTAAATTAATTAATTATTGATGTGATAGAAATTATAACAAAACCGTAAGTTAAAAAATTAAATTGAAAAAGAAAGGAAATAAAAAGTTAAAATAACTTCTTTTATAAAATTAGGGTAAATAAATGATGATTAACTTTATGAAAAGATAAAAACTTTTTTAAGTAAATGAGTTCCTTCCCAATATTAATGGGGGTCCCACAAAACCCACAATATTTGTTGATTACCTACCAACAACCTTGTTTTCCTTTCCCCACTCTTTGGTTTGGTTTTGCATTTTTGCATGCAAAAAGCAACCCCCATACCCTCAGTGTTTTGATTTTCTCTCCCCCCTTTTAAATGTTGCAGTTGGTGTAGTTAGCTATCTATCTCCCATCTTCTATAGCTAACCCCCCCCCCCCCCATTTTCCCATCATCAATTCTTTCTTCTTTATATAAATCTTCCTTTAATAGTTCTCTACTTTTATTGAAAATCAAGCGTTTGTTTTGGAGATGGATCCAACCCTCGATTCCAAGCTTATTTCGAATGAAGCTGTTGATATGAAAATCATGAAGAAATTAGGTGATGATGATCGGCGGCAAGGCTTGACCAAGGCGAAAAAGCGGTCGTATGCTTTGGTGTCGTACAAGGAGTTGCCGGACTATATGAAGGACAATGAGTTTATATTGAATTATTATAGGGCTAATTGGTCTCTCAAGGAAGCTCTTTTTAGCGTCTTTCGTTGGCATAATGAAACACTTAATGTTTGGACGTATGTTTGAAACACAAAGTTCCATGGTTTCTTTTTCTTTCTTTTTTTTTTCTTACTTTAATTTTGTGTTTTTGTGTTGGACTGTGTAGGCATTTACTTGGGTTTCTTCTATTTTTGGGATTAACCATGGCGAACTTGTTGGAACTCCCACAAGTTGCGGATCTCATTACATTCTTAACCAGGTTCGTTTTAAGGTGTTTGAAACCCCCTTCATTTTTTCAATTTAGTGAAATGTTTCTAAATTCTTTTTGTGTTTCCTTCACTTTAAAAGCAATAAAAAGGACATGATTATACTAAACAGGTTCTACTAATTGATTAATTGTCACGAAATGTAAATGAGGGTTCAAAATTTTCCTAATGCATTACAAGTTGGAAGGTAGTTTAGAAATGTTGGATATGAACATGAAGAAATTGCTACATAAATTTTCTCTCTCAAACAATAAAATATTAATTGATCACTGACTCCAAAGAAAGGGTTCTTCCTTATTTTATGAATGGTTCAATCTAGAAAGAGTTCGAGTGCGAGTTTAAATGCTGGGGTTTTAATCTATATTTAGCCTCTTAAGGATGATCCTATGAACCACCGAAGTTAAGCCTTGGGTTAAATTTAGAAAGGATGCACGCAGTGGGGTTTGAGTCTGAGGCAAGTATTTGATGGTTCAACCAAACGTAATGAATGCAATTAATTCAAACTTGGCTCAGTACACAGAAGAATCAAATTGGCTGTCAATGGCATTGGTCAATGGTCACTTTCTTATGATGTATGCCAGCTTGTTAGTTTTAGTGTTTTAAAGTTGGTGATTGAAATCTGAGAATTCCATTAAAAATTTGCTAAAGACTTCAATCAGGATCTTAAATCAAGAGTTTATGTTATGTAATTGATGCAGGTCTTTTCTCATTAATGGCCACACCAATGTTTCTTATGATTCTGAAGACCTTTTCCTGGTGAGTGTGCCCCATGGCATTTACTGTTTTACCTGCTTTTCTTTTCATTTTCTAAATTTAATTATGGAAAATTGCAGGGAATAGCAAATCTCGTCAATTTGAGGCAAATAACGACCCCGGAATCAGACGTTACACTTCCGGTGACGCCCGTTACACGGTGGCCGTTTTACGTATTCTTAGGCGGCTCCTTGTTCTGCCTCCTATCGAGCAGCGTTTGCCATCTCTTTTCTTGTCATTCACACCATCTAAACCTTACATTGCTGCGACTCGACTATGCCGGAATCACCACCATGATCATCACATCGTTTTTTCCTCCAATTTACTACATTTTTCTATGTGATCCACGATGGCACTTTGTCTACCTTGGTGGAATCACAGCTCTGGGCTTGTTCACCATCCTAACACTGCTATCACCGACCTTATCAACCAGCAAATTCCGTGCATTCCGAGCTCTGCTCTTCACTTCCATGGGGCTCTTTGGCGTTGTCCCCGGAATCCATGCTTCGATCGTCAACTGGTCGAATCCACGCCGCAATGTGACCTTGGCCTATGAGTCAGCCATGGCCGTTTTCTATTTAACAGGGACCATGTTCTATGTTACTCGAATTCCGGAGAGGCTGAAGCCTGGATGGTTTGATATAGCGGGGCATAGTCATCAAATATTTCACATACTAGTGGTGATGGGTGCATTGGCTCACTATGGTGCTTCTCTTGTATTCTTGGAATGGCGTGACCGTAATGGCTGTTAAAAAGCTCTTCTTCTTCTTCAAAACCTGAATTTATGTTTGTTCAATTAAGTCATGTAACTGTGAGGAATATTCATTTGTTTTATTTTATATATATACAGAAATATGTATTTGTATCCTTTTGAGGGGTTAGGGGTCTTGGGATTTATATTTTATCAAGTTCAAGTATTTTTCTTCAATCTTCATTCATGCCAAAGCAGCAATATACAAAGAATCATACTTGCAATCTATCTACTGTCTCTCCATTTTTCATGTTTTTACGCAGGGGTATCTAAATGGTATAATAGCAATTCTAGTCTCTTTTAATTATAAAATAATTAGTTTAAACTTTTTTAAGTAATTTTCCAAAATTTTTTTAATATAATTATATTTATCATATATATAAATTTTTAAATCGATTCGAAATTTAACATGCATGAACTATACCAATCAAATATGATTAACAGATTCTTAATGAATCTCTCCCTATCTAACTAATAATTCATTTTATGAATTATTTAATTTCCAATTATAAACCTATTAATGCTTCTTTTATTGATATTTTTATTAATCATTTATTATTTTTAATCCCAAAATCATTCATTGTGTAAATATGTTCATTTTAAACATACAATATAAATTAATTAAATATTTGTTGAGTTAAAATATGTCATAAATCTTTACACTTTTCATAAATTTGGATTTTAGTTTCTATAATCTTATTTCTTGTAATTCAATCCATCTACTTTTCTGATTTTAAAATTCATGACCAATCGTTAATACTATAAATTTTGTTGTTAATTTTTTTGTGCGACATTTTGAAAATACTCCTTCAGTAGTCTTGTAACTAAAAAAATGACGTTGTGATAAACTTAATTTAACATGGTTAACAATTAAACTTGAATTTTGAAATCTAAAAAATAAAAGTACTAAATTCTTAAAAATAAAAATACATGAACTAAATTCCAAATTTTCATAAATTATAAAGATTTATGACCTACATTAATAATTTTCTACATACAATAAAACCCGTACATTGTAAGTGTATGAAAACTAATTTATTATTTATATAAATATTGATGTAATGGCAGTGATGACATATTATTTAATTTTTTAAAAATATAAATACACTAATTGTATCTCATAATCTAATTTATTGATATTGATAATATTAATGTAACATATATAATATATAATATATAATAAAATAGGATAAGAGGATGCACACTTCCTAGACGAAAAGTATTGATATTCACCATTTTTATTTAATTAACACGTAAGAGAATAGATATAATCAATTTTATGAGAGTAATAAGAAAACTATGGTACAGTTTAAAACACTGATATTTTAGAAAAATTAAAATATTGATAATATATTATTCTTCCAACATTTTAAATGAAAGATAAAAAATTAATTTTTAATTTTAAAAGCTCATTAATTATAAAATTGTAATCAATTATAAATATAAAACTCTTTAAATTCTAAATTTAATATAATAAATTATCAAAATTTATAATTTTATTTTTGTTTTTATTTATTTTTTTAAATATCTATTTTATTTTGTTAATTACAAATCAATTTATAAAATCATAAATTGTTCAAAAAACTTACTTGAGCGCTATTAAGATTCACTTTTAAAATTTCAAATTGGTAACAAGTTGGAGTCATTTGGGTTTGGTTTGTTTCAAGTTTGATTATTTTGGGTAGTTTGCACTGTTAATAGGTTTTTCGAGGGAGACCATTTGAGTTTAGATAATTTCAAGTTAGTTATTAGAGTTGTTTGTTTCAAGTGTTGTTTTTAAAATCAGATCAAAGTTGTTAGTTGGATCAATTGGATCGAGAATCAATTGAAGTTCCAAATTGAAATAAGGGGTTGGACCAATTGAATCGATAATTGAACTAGACTAAAAAATTAGTTAAACAATTGGATTGGTTTTTTCTATTTTAGATATATATTTTTAAATCTTATGATTTTTAATAAATTATTCAATTGAATTAAACAAATCGATTTAATCGATTGAATAAACTAAATTAAGAATCGATGATCTGATTAGTTTGTATAACGATTCAATTTTAAAAATCTTAATTTTTTTATTCTAAATTCGAGTAATTTGTGGTTAAGTTAAATAGCTTTAGATTGCTGACTTCCTAGAATTAAGATGAAACAATTGCCTGCCTAATAAAAGTGAGTGGAAAGGAAACCACTTGTGTACTCTCCTCTATAACTCTGCCTTCATTAGCTTCAGTCTGGGCAAAATCTAATAAAAGTCGTGTTGGTTTAGTGCAGCACCGAACTCTGTCTATGCCAACTTCACAGCCTTTCCGACCTCTATAAGCCATCACTACTCTTCTTCAAATCTCCTACTCTAATACACAAGTGTTTTTCAAGTTAAATTAAATAAGGGCGCAAAATTCGATTCGATTTAATTTAAAAAAATTAAAAAAAATTTTTCAACTTTGAGTTAATCAAATAGAGTTGTTCAAATTATTCGAGTCAGCTTGAATAAATAATTCGAGTTTCGAGTTTGAGTCAAGTTAAATTTTACAATTTTAAGAATTTGAATAATTCAAATAATATATTGTTATAAATACCCTTTAGTTCCTGTTAATTTTGAAAATGAGCAAATTTATCTTAATTTCAACAAAAATTACAAAAAAAATTCAAAATATTTATAAAAATTCTAAAATTCATATTTTGAAAAAATTATAATTTTTTAATCTAAAGAATATATAAAAAAATTTAAAAATTTTCTAAAATAATAATTTTGGGACCTATAAGTTAATAGTTATTCAAATTTATCATACTAAAATATTATTATTATTGTTTTACTTTTAAAAAGTTTTCAAATATATATGGTTTCAAATTTTTATGCTTTAACATGGAATTAGTTATACTATAATAAGATTTTAATTTAACATGTTTAATTTTTTAATTTAACTTCAACGATTTCACTCAATTCAGAATTCATTTCACTTGATTCGATTCGATTCGAAAAAATTTCAAATCAAGTTAAAATGATAAAATAAGATTCGTCAACTTGATTAACTCGAAATTTTTTCACTCAATCCGATCGAACACTCACCTCTATTCAAACTAAAAATATTGATAAACAGAGTATTTTAAGTGGAACTAGTTTTTTCAAATTGACTTTTTAAGACAAACCAAAAAACTAAAAATTCTAATTTTTGTCTTTCTAAAGTTCAATTTGGATGACAAATTATAAACTTATCCTTCAATTATATTAACTATAAAAGGTAAATATCATTTATATTTTTAAATTAAAATTTAAAAATAATTTTATTAATTATTAAAAACACATTTAAAAAAGTATATTTCATTTATTACAATATTAACAATGAGTTAACATATATATATTTATATATTTGTAGTATGATCTAAATTGAATATTTTTTAATATAAAAATAATTATAATAATAATTTTACATTGTGGTAATAATAATATATGGAAATAAATATACTTTCAAGCGTCCTGGTCCCCTAAAATGGAAAATTACAATTTTAGTTCTTTATAAATGATTCAATTATAAATTAATATAAGGTAAAGTTTATGCTTCACCCTAAAAAAAAAGAAAAAAAAATTGTTTAATCTTTTCAAGAAATAATGAAATCATTAATTAATACATGATAAATTTTATATTTTGACATTTTAAAAATTTATAATTCAAATTTAGTCCCTAAAAGAATTTCTAAATTCACCCTTAAATACTTTAGATTTAAATCAATAATAATAATATTAGTATTATTATTGTATGATGAAATGAAAATTTGACAAAACAAAAATTTGATATTTCACGATAAATTTTAATTCGTCATTAAAAATTATTTAACTATGAGATTGATATATGTCACACGAAGAAAACCAAAAAAATATGTGACATAATTAATGCATCATGGGTCCAAAATTTTAGTTATCTATTATAAATTGCTACGATTTGACATTAACAGGAAAATTATGTCAGCTTTTTATATTCACATTGTAGGACCAAATTTTTACTCAACACAAACTAACCCAAATTAAGCCCCAAGACCCATTTTAAACCCAAAATACATCACCTAGCCCAAACCCTAAGCTAAAACCCAATTCCCAAATAGCCCAAAAGACCCAAGCATCAGCAAATTCCAACAGCAACGTGGGAGGCGTCGCAAGCCAGTTTCCAGGAGCCGCACGTCGCGCGTCCCTCCGCGTTGTGCGCAAGCCCACCTCGTCCACCTTCGAGATACTCGGGATTACGCCTACAACAAGAAAAGAAACAACAATAGGACTCTATTTTTGATTTCTAGGCTATAAAAGCCATTGTAAATATTGTATGAGGGGACACAAAAAAAATCAGAGAAAAATATACGAAATCAGAGAGCAAAAAAAACAAGTGTTGAGTGGAATCTTTCACACATTCGAATAAAATCAGGTAGTTATAATCTTTTTTAGTCTTTTTTCCCTTTTGAGTTTACAATGGATATCTGTTATTTTTGAAAAACAAAGTTTCAAAAAAATAAAAAGAATCGGAAGGACTTACTTGCTCTCCGACCGCCATCGCCATGCGCGCATAGGGAGAGAAGCTGCGAGGATGGGCGTACCATGCCCTAGCAGATGAACAAAAGGGAAAATCCCTTTGTTCTGTTTGGTTTCGACAGAAATGGGGTGGGGGGAAAATTTTTTTGGTTTTGTTTATTCTGGTGGGCAGCCACTGTTTTGCTTTTAATGACAAGGGAAGTTGTGCCATTTCTTTTTTTGGTCTTATTGCGCATAGGGTCCTTACTTGTTTTGTTGCTTTTTAATTGGGTCAATTTCATTAATTCTTTTTTTTTAATTTATCCTTGGAATTTTACGCGATTACACATTGGCCCATGCTTAAACTACGCCGTTTTGGGACAAGGGAATATTTTCCCAGTGAGTCCCTTTAGATTCGCGCGTGTTTCAATTTAGCCCCTTTAAGTTTCGTTATTTACAAATTAGGCCTGAATTTTCAAATTTGTCGCGATTCGGCCCCGTTTTAAGCGCAGTATATTTGAGGGTGGGGAGATTTGCGCTCCAGGCCCTTCCCCTTTCGCGGGCATGTTCAATTCGGTCCCCCCAACTCCTTTTTAATTGCGTTTTCACCCCAAAATTTCTTTTTAATTCAATTTAACCCCTTTTATTATCTTTATCGTTTTATTTAATTAATTCGAGTTACGTTTTACATATTTGTTATATGCTTACCATATATATGTATATATATTTATTTTTTTAACTAATTATTTCATGTATAAATTTTTATTATATTTATTTATGTATTATATTTTTTTTCCTACTATTTTTGTTTTATTAATAATTATTTTTACTTCATTTTAAATTATTATATTATTATTAATTCTTTATATATATATATATATATATATATATATATATCTTTTGGTTAAAAATTAATCACTTTAAATATAGTTTTCATACTTATTACATTTTCGTTTTTACTATCACTTTACTATATATATAGACATTTACTAAAGCTTGTTTATTTTATTATACCCTTTTTTTTATTTAATTATTTTCAACATAGTTTTTTCATATTCATTATGTATATATATTTTTTTACCATTTATTACTATTATTTTATTATTCTTATTTATAATTTGTAATACGTATATATTTTTCATTAAAATTTTTTTATATAACTATGAATAACTTTATTATTTTTTATACCATGGTTTTTATTAGTTATTATTTTTATCTAAATTATCCTTATTAATTATTTTTTGCTATTATTAATTCACCATTGTTATTATTCTAGTTTTACTTTTATTACAGTTTTTGATACCATCAATGACATATTATTTTCATTTCCATTATGTATTTTTATATCGTTATCGTCATTCTTGCTATGTTTATATGTTGTTATATTTATTACTATTATTATAATTATTATCTTTTTTAGGTTTGCTATATTTTAGGTGTTGATATATATACTGTCAAGTTATTATTATATTGTTATTTTATTTCGCATACTATCATTTTTCTCAAATTTCTAAGTTTCCCAAATTCGTTTATTCAGCGGTTTATTCTCGATTGTTTTCTAAAATAAAGGCAATGTTCGGTATTTAAAAAATTCAAAGGATCGCGCCCTAACGTACTGGGTGTCGCTTTCTTTGTTTACTTTGAATATCTGAATATCCTTTTATCGGTTTGCTCTCAAGATTTTTAAAGTAAAGGCAATGTCCGGTATTCATGGAACTCAAAGGATCGTGCCCTAACGTACTGGGTTTCGCTTTCTTTGTTCGTTTGAATATTCGAATATCCTCTTAAAATTAAAGCACGTTTTAAAAGTCAACAAAAGGAGGATTGTATTTTGAACTTTGTCCAAATCTTTAATTTTCGACATTTAAGATACCAATTAATCAATTAAGTACCGATTTTAGGCGTGTCGAGGGTGCTAATCCTTCCTCGTACGTAACTGACTCCCGAGCCCGTTTTCTTAAAATTTGTGGACCAAAATATTTTATAAGGTGGCCCAATTACACCTCAAAAAAGATTGGTGGCGACTCCCAACTTGCGTTTTCAAAAGTCGATTCCCGTTTTCAAAATAAAAATGGTTTCGACACACATAATATAAACAAAAAAAATAGTTAATTGATTTAATAATTGTCGTTTGTATTAAGATTGAAATTTTAAAATTATAGAAATTAAATATTGCAACACACGATACCTATCCTTATGATTGTTATGAGTATGAGATGTTACTAAGATAGATGCAAGATAAATATAACTTAATATCTCAAGACATCATTATTTAGGACAAGTAAATAAATTCAACAAATCAAGGTTAAGAGAAATTTAAAACTTAGGAACATTTTTAAATTTCACTTTGAATCATCCCATAAATGTTTGAACAAGTTCGAGCATAAATCTTTCAGAATTTAAAATAATTGAAAACACAATCTTTATAAGAATGATAGGTAAGAAAATAGTCTAGTCGATGGTTGTGCTCTACCGACTAGATGGCAAGTTTGCAATCATAAAGATTCCATAGAGTTTGCACCCCATCTAGATTGCTATGCGGTTAAACCTGTTCAAGAGTTGGAATTGAATGATAATTTTTGTCTCTCAAATTGAGAAATTCAATTTAAATAATAAAATTTAAATTTAAATTTAATTATAAAATATAAATTTAATATTTTATTATTTTTTGAACAATAAGATAGGTTTTTTGGTTGGACTGAGTCAGCCCGAAAATAAGGTTGAACATGAATTTTTTTAAAATCAAGCTTGGACTCAGTCCATGAACAACTCTACCCACCACTATTAACCTAAACATCATCATTAACCTAATAACAAGTTCCAAATTAATCATTTTAGATATTATCATAACTTTTCCCAAGCAAAGAAATGGTGTTATATATATATATATATATATATATATATATACACATACTTGACTAGAATTCCAAACATAATATAGATAAATACAACCAATAGAGCCTGCAACATAACAACTCAATAGCAAGCACATTTATACATGTTGACACCAGAACTTGTGGGTACACAAGTAAAAAAATGTATTAAGTACATATTCTTAATGATGATGCTTTTGAATCAATTTAGACTTCAAGAATTTAAAAATGAGAATCTATACATAAAAACAACCGTACATAAATATAAAATTCTTAATAAATTCAATTGAAAAGTCACTATACTTACGTGGTTTATGATGAGTATTTCCATTCATATAACTTAACAAGTTTAGCTTACATATTAGCCTAGCAACATAACAAGACACATAGTTCGCAAGGCTCCATGGTTGCACATTAATATTAGCACATTGACATGACCAGGTTAAGGCAAGAAAGTTCTAGCAGTAACATGACAAGCAACATTCACAACTTATATACACCAATTTAAATTATTTTTCGTGAATTATTCTCTTGTTTTTTATTATCAATTACATATCAAAATTTTAGATTAATGTTCATTGTAATTTCGATAAAATAGGATTTGAATATTGCAGGAAATTTATATATTCTAAAAAGCATCGAAGTGGTATGCTTAAAAACAACAGAATTCAAATATTATATAAATATCCGAAGAGGTAACTTAAGCCCAATAATCTGCAACAAATGCTCAACCAAAGAGTCATATAAACAAAACTTTAGGAACATAACACATAACTCCGATATATGTGAAGAAGTGATTAAAATTAGAGGCTTTCTCCATTGGAGCGAACTTTTGGTCTACTGGAGAGTGCACAAATTTGAGAAATTTCACATAAAAATTAGAGGAAACTCCGCTGGAGCAAACTTTTGGCCTACTACAACGTGCACAAAATCGAAAATATTCACATAAAATAGCAAAAAGTTCACCGGAGCGTACATCACCACTAACCAATCATGGATATAATCATCTTTCTTTTTGCCTGTTGCACAAGCTCTATCATCTTCTTCTCCAAGAAAAAAGTTTGCCTCCGCTTAGCTCATTATCACGCCACTTACTTCCAAATGAGGACGACATTTCAGCTGATGACGAGGGGAGTTCTCTTTTATTTTATAACCATCAAAACTCATAAAATGATCTACCAGGATGACAAAACTCATAAACTTATAACCACCAAAATGAAAAATATCTATACTATAATTAAAGAATTGATTGAGTTGATGTCACACCTTAATAGCGTCTCAACTCAATTGAGCAATTGCTGAAAGTTTCTTTCATTTAGAGTCAATTTAGTATTGTTTCTAAGAAACACTTTTGAGATAAAAAGATTCCTAAATAAGCTACATTTTGAGAGAAAAAGTATTTTCTCAAGCCAAAAATTAATGCTTTTTTTTAAGGTATTTATATTTTTTTGTATTTTAATAGATTTAGAAAAAGAAAACACATATAAAAAATAAGATATTTGAACAAAAACATTAAACTCCTCGTTAACACAATTTTACCATTTCAATCAAAGTCAAACACTTGCAATGCGGCAAGGTTTATAATATTAGCTGAAATGGTAGGAAAAATAATCAAACTTTTACTTTGAAGCTAAAAATTTTGTGCTCCAAATTCAAGATGTGAACATAGTTCATGTAGATGAGAAGTCAGGAAAGATAGAGGAAGAAGATAATTCATTGAATAAGCTTAATGGTCGTTGTGATAATTCCGAGATTGGTAATGATTGTGCTAGAAATCCAATTTCCAATTCCATGTTTGAACCCCAAAAACGAGGTAAAGAATCTAATTCTAGAAAAATCGTATACGATGGATCAAGACTTTGGAAAAGATACATGTGCAGTGGATAATACGGTGAACGACCTGCTTGGAATTTAAGAAGTGCAATAGTCTTTAGAAAAACCCAATTCTTGGTCTATTGAGGAACATGTGAGTGAATCTTCTGTTAGAAATGGAACAGAGAATCATGAAAGAATTGACCTTAGTTAATGGCTGCTGTTAAGGCTTGGACAATGGAGTGAATCAAGGAACTACGGGGGTGTTTGAGCTGTTGGCAGTAATTGCACTGGATTCTTTCTTAACACTCTCTTCCTTAATGTTCTCAACCATTATTCTGACATGGAGGGTGTTCTTTCAATCATTTCTTCTTCTCAAAACCCATCCACCCCTCAACCTTAAGAGCCTGTTTCGGTATATATGAACAACCCCAATTTCTTTTCTATGATCTTCTAACTTTTAATGGCTTTAAGATATGTACCAAAATATAAATAAATGCTGAAAACAGGTTCACAGCTTAATAGCCTGTTTTGGTATATATGTTTTCTTAAAGTTTAACTCCATTCTTTCGGTTACCTTTTTTGTTTCACTAGAAACAGTCAATCTGGAATGCAAGTCAATTACAGCCCTTGATAAATTTCCATAAAAGAACTTGTTTTCATGTATACATTTCTTCTGCTATTGTCTATTTCTTTCAAATCTCTCTTTTTGAGAGACAATGGCAGAAGTTGGCTGCCATAATATTAATCGTCTGCTACTGTCAGCTTCACTTTCTTTCTGTCTTCTTGTCTTGTATTTATCATCTCCATTGAAGTACCAAAGCAAACTCACCATCTTATTCTCCACTTTCCCACCCAATTCCCACATCAAAACCAGTCAAGAAACCGCTCCATCATCACCTCCATTGCCACCACCATCAGCTGCTTCACCGGCTCTATTGACATCCCTTAATGCAACAACTGGTGGGGACGCCATTACAAGGCCTAATAAAGTGCGGAACATTGAGCAGTATCATAAACTGATTTTTGTTTTATCTCTTTAATTTATGTTAATGCTGATTGGGTGATTTCATCGTTGTTTGATTTGGTAATTTGGGTAGAGAAAGAGCAGTTTGGAGAAAGTAGAAGAGGGTTTGGCCAAAGCACGAGCGGCTATACATGAAGCAATTCTTGTACGAAACTATACATCATACAAGAAAGAGACCTTCGTTCCCAGAGGAATCATTTACAGAAATCCATACGCTTTTCATCAGTTAAGTTTTATTATCCATTTTCATGTCATCATATATGCTAATTTACTTTTTATTTTAAATGGTTCTGTTATTAATTACAATTTTTTAACCCTTAAACCCAAATTTTGGTGAACTAATCATGTCTAAAATTTGGAATTGAGAAAGATTGGAATCCTAATATTTATAGCACTATTTTTAGAATCAGATTAGATCGACTAGCTCAATTGTTTGAATTGAGAATTATCCTGAATATTAGTTTGGAATAAGAGATTGAATTAAATGACACTGAATCAATACAAATTAATTAAATCAAACAAAAAAAATTATTGAATTGATTTTCTTTATTTTTTAATTTTTTTATAATTTTTAAATAATTTATTCAATTAAATCAACCAAATTAATTAAACTAGTCCAACACATCAAACTAAAAACCAATATTTTAACCGAATATAATTCAATTTTAAAATCACCAATCTAGTCACTTTCCTTTTTAATCCGTTTTATGCCCATAAATTAAGGTTTTATTTGCAAAAAGAAAAAAATTGAAATCCAACCCCTTTTTTCCTGTTAATTTGTAGTTGTTTAAATGATGAAAACCTTGAATTGTAATCTCTTCCATAGATTAAGGATTTTCCTTTTTTTCTGAGCCCAGAGCTAAAAGATATAATCCCTGTATTTATAATAATAATGCTTAAATGACTAAATTTAGAAGGTAAATATTGAGGGAAGAGACTGTGTTTAATGTCTAGATATGCATTAACCAATAAGGAGCACATATCTATATATTGCATTGTTAATGGAATAATTCTCTATCCTTCGGACAATTTTTTTTAAGGATAAAGCAACCTTTAGTTACTTACGGCAATTTTTTTTTTTCATTTTTTATATTAATTTTTAAATTTGATAATTAATTATTTTTTTAATAATAATTTCATTATAGGTTCTATTATCATTTTTTTAATACAATGTTTAGAATTACTCATAGTTATCCTCAACCCTTAAATAGGAGAATAATGTGTTTCAGTTCACTCGAATTTACGTTCTCCTACACTGACAACAATACCCATATCATGCCACTTCACATCATCACATGGATAAACAAAAGTTTAATGATTAATATAGATTAAAAAATGTTCAAAAGTCTAGAAAGTAAATATCCTCTTTTTATCTCCTTTTTTTAATATATTAATTTTACCATTTTAATTAAACTCTTATTTATTTTTAACATTATTTTTTATAAATATATTTATTATATAAATTTTTATTCACATAATAAATGTGTCATAATTTAGTATATATTATTTTTTAAGATTTTAATGGGGTTAGTATTAACCATCAATTAAGTCTCAACTCAATTGTGAAATTACTAAAAACTTTTTATTTTTACAAAATAACAAATATTATTTTCATGAAATTTGTTTCTTTTTATATTTTTATATAAAATCTAGAAAAATACATATATTTTAAACAAAACATTATAATCTTCATAATTGTCATTTTAATTAAAATCATATTTAAATTTCATATATATATTTTAATAAATATATTGAATAGAGGCACCAATAATTATAGCTTTTTGTTATTTTACTTGCGCATCTATTTTACATTAGTACAAAACTGGTATGACAGGAGTCACATTGAAATGGAGAAGAGATTCAAGGTTTGGGTGTATAGAGAAGGAGAGCCACCCTTAGTTCATGGGGGGCCGGTGAGCAACATCTACGGCATCGAGGGGCAGTTCATCGACGAAATGGAGAGTGGGAAGAGCCGGTTTTTGGCTCGCCATCCCGAGGAGGCACATGCATTTTTCATCCCCATTAGTGTAGCCAATATTGTCAAAGTCCTCTACCGACCTCTAGTCACCTACTCTCGCGATCAGCTACACCGAGTCGTCGCTGATTATGTTGGCGTCGTAGCTCAGAAGTACCCTTATTGGAATCGAAGCAATGGAGCTGATCATTTCTTGATTTCTTGCCATGATTGGGTATGTATGGTATGCATGCAGGCACGCATGTAATATAAAAAAATGTTAATGTTAGTATCATTAACTTTGTATTACTTCCGAAATGCAGGCACCGGATATTGGAGATTCCAATCCAGCACTGTTCAATAACTTCATCAGAGTCCTCTGCAACGCTAACACATCAGAAAAGTACAACCCTCGAAGAGATGTCTCCATGCCCGAAATCAACATTCCCAAAGCTCAGCTTGGTCCGCCGCACCTCGACCTTCCCCCGGCTAACCGTTCGATCCTCGCGTTCTTCGCCGGTGGAGCCCATGGTTACATAAGAAAGCTCTTGCTGGAGCATTGGAAAGACAAGGACGAAGAAGTTCAAGTCCACGAATATCTTTCAAAGGAGAAAGATTACTTCAAGTTGATGGGGTCAACAAAGTTTTGCTTATGCCCAAGCGGCTACGAAGTGGCAAGTCCGAGGGTGGCCACAGCAATCTCCGTGGGGTGTGTTCCGGTTATAATCTCCGATAACTATGCGCTACCGTTTAGCGATGTGCTTGATTGGAGCGAGTTTTCGGTTCATATTCCGTCAGAGAGGATACCGGAAATCAAGAGGATATTGAAAGGGATATCGGAGAAGAAGTATTTGAAGTTGCAAAAGAGAGTGAGGCAAGTCCGAAGGCATTTTGTTTTGAACCGACCAGCAAAGCCATTTGATGTGATTTACATGTTGCTTCACTCCGTGTGGTTAAGGAGACTGAATTTTAGGGTACCAACACCTTCATAATATCACCATTGTTGATAGCAAAAGCATCCATTCCTTGTAATTTTTAAAAAAAAAAGTCTCTAAGTTTGTATCTCAAATTAAAATTATCATTTGCTTTTAGTTTATTGTCAGGATATCTTGAAGGTCTCTTTTGATAAAATTCTTAATTTGAATGAATAATCTTTCGGGGAAATTTTGTATCTTTCTAGGATAATTGTAACAACCCGATATAATTGTATTTTTTGACACCACTAAGTTTCACGTTGTTACAATAATAAACCTTTCAGGAATTTTCATATAAATTTCACTATCCAGTGAGTCATATAAATAGGTTGTAACAACATCTATTAGACGCATATCATGTTTTTTATGTACAGCCATAATTATAAGATATCTAAACGTGATTGCATCTACCACAGGAGAATATGTCTCTTAATAATCGATGTCAAGCCTTTGCAAAAATCATTGTGCTACAAGTCATACTTTATATCTAACGATTTCATTTTTCTCATTTTATTTTCTCACAAATACCCATTTGTACCCCATTAGCTTTACATTTTTAGGTGTTTGGACTATAGGTCCAAAAACCTCACGTTTAGTAATTTAATTCTAATTGTATTGCATATTCAAATTTGGTCAATCTTTTCTATTTCTACATTCCTTAGCAAATGTAGGTTCAAGATCCTCATTTTCTATTACTATTTTAGTAGCAATATTATAAGAAAAATGTTGTTGACAACTATATCTTTTTGGTTTCATCCTTTTCCCGTAGTGATATAACTTATCGAGATTTTTTCATTATCACTATTTTTAGGTACTTAAACCTCTTTTGGGATTTTTTAGTCAATTATGTCTTTAGCAGCTTCTTGGGCACTCACTTCTATAATATGATTGTAGCGACGTAAAATTTCTTAGCTTTGTCACTAATTGGGGTGTTTGATTGAAAGTTTTAAAAACCGAGGTTTGATTTTAAAAAGGGAGCCGCCACCGATCTTTTTTCTAGGTGTGATCGGACACCTAATAAAACCTCTTTTTAACGGAAAAAATTTATTTTTGGGTAAAAAGAAGGTCGGGTTTAGGTCTACGTCAAAATTCAGAGAAAAGTAGGGTTCGAGAGTCGGTTACGCACAAGGAAGGTATTAGCACCCTTGTGACGCCCAAGATTGGTATCTTATTAAATACGTGTTATCTTGATTTCCAAAAATACGAGCTCGATGTAAATTTTAATCGTGATCCGATTGAAAGAAATGAGAAGTTTCGAGTTTTCATTTTTTAGAAGGACATCCCGTTTTAACACGAGCCGTCGACTTTTATCCAACATAGCGATGATATCAACAACTTAGTGTTAAATCGTTACGTTACCTTATACATTGAAATTAATTTAAAACAGGAATAGGATTTTTGTTATAATGACAAGCAAATCGACATGAAATAAATAAAAGGGAGATTTAGAAATAAATTGAGGCGAATAAAAAATATGGCAAGCAAATAATGAATATGACAATAATATTAAATACAAAAGCGATGTATGCGATATTAAACATGATAATAATGTTAAACATGAAGTAGCAAAATAATGAAAATATATGAACGTATGATGATAGTAATTAAGATGATGAAAACATGATATTAGAAAAAACTAATAATGCTATATATAAAAGCACATGATAATGGCATCAAGACTAAATATATACTATATTAGAAAAAACTAATAATGCTATATATAAAAACACATGATAATGGCATCAAGACTAAATATATACTATATAAACATATAATATTAAAATATATATGATATGGTATTAAAAACATGTACATAATATAGTATTTAAATATATATATAAGGTAAACTGTATATAAATAGTATAGTAAAAATATATATACGTAATATATAAAACATATACTTTATTTAATATTAAAAATGTATATAATACATACATGATATGGCCATTAAAATATATACATGATATCTATACATTAAAAATAGGAATAATGTCAAAATATTATTAATAATATTATGTAAATATATGTATAATAGCACTAGTAATAATGATAAATTACAAAGAGGTAAATATGATATGATAATGATATTAGATATGTGCAATAGTTGGTAAAATAGTAAGATAATGAGGTAAGTAAATACAAAAGGATAATGTACGTATAAATTATAAAATGGTAATATGATAGTGATTAAAAAAACATAATTTTATAACGATATTTTAAAAGAAAAGGAAAGAAAAGGGACGAAATTAAAAACTGAGTAAAATTCTTGGGATAAATTCGGAATAGAAACAAAATAAAAGACCCATTTGAATGTATGCGCACAGAACGGGGATTTAAAGGGTAATTACCCCCATCCGTTCAAAATGCACCGTTTGCGTTTAGGGCATTCAGCAGCACAGGATTAAATTGAAACAGAGGTAAAAGAACAAGACTTAATTAAAAATAAGGCACAGGACTCTAATGAAACGCGCCTCAAAACGGAGGGATTCATTGCGCAAACATCCCCTCTCCCCAGAAACTCGTGGATCCTAGGGGTTCCGGGTCGGGTCATCGGATGTATATGTCCAAACGGCGCCGTTTCGCAATAAAGTAAACAAAAATAAAAGAAAACAAAAGCTAAACTTGAATGTTTGGCCATTTCCAGATAGAGGAACAAAACGACGCTCTCCTTCCCCCGATTTCGATCGACCATGTGTTTCATCGGTGTCTACGCCTCCACCCTCGCCATATTCCATGGCTCAAGTCACGGAAATGAAAGAAAGGAGACAAGTATACCTCTTTGGTTCGATGTCTAAACTGGAGAACAGTTTCCAACAGTCGACCGTAGGTAAGGGTCCCCTAAAACCTTTTCTTTTCCTTAGCAGTAAAAAGATAGCGATTCGAATACAAGATCAATCGACAAATATTGATGAAAAATCACCTTTTTAATCTGTTTCCTTTTCTTTTTCAATTGTTCTCTGTGTATTCGAAGCGTAAGTAAAAAAATACAATCCTTCTCTGGCTCTTTTTATAGCCGATTGTCTTAAAAAAAATCCATTTGTTTCTATATTGCTGCTATTATTCTCTCTGTTCTTGCGTGTTGGTGCCTGTTTATTTCTTGTTTCGGTTCTTTTGCAGGTAATGAAGGAAATCAACGAGTGAGGGCCTCCCTTTTGGTGCAAGGGCCTGCAAAGCCACCCTCGAGCGTTGAGCTCACTACGGAAGCACGTGGAAAGGCAGAGGGAGGTACGGCGCTTAGGATTGCTAGGGTTTCGGCTTAGCCGAAACTAGTTTGGGCCTTGGGCACGTTGGGCCAATGAGGACTGGTCTGGTTTAGCTTTTTGGGCCAGAGGGTAGTGGGTATAGGTGTGGGTGGTTTGGGTTTGGTTCAATGTATTGGGTTAGGGTTTAAAATCTAGTAATGGGTTTAAAATTGGGCTCTGGGCTTAATGTGGGTTTTTATTGGGTTTTTATTTGTAAATGAACTATTTTGTAATTTGGATTTTTTTAATTTCGGTTTCTACTTTTGGTTTGTTGTTTTTTAGTTTATTTGGTTTAAAACTGTTTTAAAAATGGGCCGGGCTAAAATTGGGCTCTACAGCTGCCCCTCTTTGCTCATTGTCGTGTAACGGGAATAAGGCAAAGACTTTTGAGGAAGACAAAATTTACCCGGTCCTGCTGAGTCTTGACTTGCTCTGGTGTTCTTCTTTTTCAAGTAGCCTCGTTCTGGTCCATTACATCTTGTTGCTTTGAACATTCGCTTCAGTAAGATAAGGCTTGTGATCTTTCCTTCTGCAACTTCGAAATGATAAGACTTGCAACTTCGACCCATTCCAATGCACCCTATGAGAGGCAAAGCCTTCCTCTTCGATCAACTCTAATCTTCATTCTTTAATCTCAGCATGTGACCTGAGGCTCAACTCACTTCTCGCAATATGAGTTAAATTTTGAAAAACCTAAATTGAAAATACCTCAGCGTGTATTAAGGCTCAACTCGCTTCTCGCAATATGAGCTGATTTTTGAAAAGCATGAATTGAAAATACAGAAATTGAAAGTATCTCAGCGTGTGACCTGAGGCTCAACTCACTTCTCGCAGTATGAGTTGATTTTTGAAAACATAAATTGAAAATACCTCAGCGTGTGACCTGAGGCTCAACTCACTTCTCGCAATATGAGTTGAATTTTGAAAAACCTAAATTGAAAATACCTTAGCGTGTCTTGAGGCTCAACTTGTTTCTCGCAATACGAGTTGATTTTTGAAAAGTATGAATTGAAAATACAGAAATTGAAAGTACCTCAGCGTGTGACCTGAGGCTCAACTCACTTCTCGCAATATGAATTAATTTTTAAAAACATAAATTAAAAATACCTCAGCGTGTGACCTGAGGCTCAACTCACTTCTCGCAATATGAGCTGATTTTTGAAAAACATGAATTTAAAGTGCCTCAGCATGTGACCTGAGGCTCAACTCGCTTCTCGCAGTACGAGCTGATTTTTGAGACACAGATTAAAAAACAGAATACCAAAACACGCCAACTGGTAGAATTCAAGCGTTTTCTTCCTTGATTTAATAACGCCTCCTTTTGCTTTGCTGGAGTACCTGTATGTGTCATGCATGATGTTATCGTGATATGCATATGTTTGTCTTAAATGTCTTTATGCCTATGTGATTATGCTATGTGCCTTCAACTTATTTGTCATATATCCCTCTTTATCATGATTCTTGTGGTGATCTACGTTCATTGCTTCGCTTTTTGACTCTCTCTTCAGGCTTTGCACCTATTCTCAAGCTTTACGAGTAATCTGTGTTTCTCAGATATCTCCCCTTTTGCCCTCTATTGAACTTTGTCTTTGCTTTGGAGACTTTTGTACTTACCAAATTCTCATCCGGGTAATACTCAACATTACTTTTGTTTAGAGTATGTCATTTTATTATTTATCGTCCAAATAAACCACACAAAGATATGCATGAAAATGGTCAAAATAGGTACAAAAAGAGATGCCCCACATTTATATTCACTTTAAAGGTAACAAACAAAGAAAGTTGATAAAAAAGTCAAGAGAGTCATAAAGCAAGAAAAAGGGAATTGCATTTAGTGGATACAACGATTATGGATATTCAACGCACGAACTCTTCCACATTTCTTAATCAAGAATCTTTTCAAGCATGGCTTCTTGCGTAGAAGATTTCAAGTTGCTAAAAAGCTTCAAATACTGTAGTCTTGCTGTTTGACTCACTACTTGAATCGTTTTACTCCTTGGCCTCAAATCTGCTCTATTAGGATGCCTTTTTGGGTTTTCATCCTAATCTTTTGGTTTGTCAAGATGCCCTTTTCGGGTTTTCATCTTGATCTCTCTCTCTTTTTTTTTTTGTTTTAGGCATAGTACTTCTTCACAGCATCAGAGTTTATTGGATTTGATAACTTCTTCCCATCCATCTCAGTGAGAATTAGAGCTCCACCCAAGAAGGCTTTCTTTACAACGTATGGTCCTTCCCAATTTGGTGCCCATTTTCCTCGTAGGTCTTTTACAATTGGGAGAATCTTTCTGAGTACGAGTTCTCCTTCATGGAATTCTCTTGGCTGTACCTTCTTATCGTGGGCCACGGTCATTCTCTTCTGGTACATCTGCCCTTGACAGATTGCCTTCAAGCGTTTTTCTTCGATGAGATTTAGCTGGTCATATCGAGCTTGAACCCATTCTGCTTCCTTTAACTTCGACTCCATTAAGACTCGTAGGGAGGGAATCTCAACTTTGATAGGTAGCACAGCTTCCATTCCATAGACTAGCGAGAAAGGAGTTGCCCCTGTAGATGTCTGCACAGATGTGTGATATGCAAACAAAGCAAATGGTAGCTTCTCGTGCCAGTCTTTGTATGTCTCGGTCATTTTTCTAATAATCTTCTTAATATTCTTGTTAGCTGCTTCAATAGCTCCATTCATCTTCGGGCCGTATGGCGAGAAATTATGATGCTTTATTTGAAATTGCTCACATACCTTCTTCATCATCTTGTTGTTCAAATTTAAAGCATTATCCGAAATGATTCTTTCAGGCAAATCATATCGACAAATGATTTTCTTCTTCAAGAATCTACAGACTGTAGTCTTTGTCACATTAGCGAATGAAGCGGCTTCTATCCATTTTGTGAAGTAGTCTATGGCCACAAAAATGAATCGGTGTCCATTAGAAGCTTTTGGAGAAATTGGTCTGATAACATCCATGCCCCATATAGAAAAAGGCCACGGAGAAGTCATTACGTGAAGGGGCGAAGGGGCCACATAAATCTTATTACCGTAAATTTGACATTTGTGGCATTTTCTGGGATAACTAATGCAATTGCTTTCCATCGTCGACCAGTAATAATCGAGTCTCATAATCTTCTTAACCATAGTGAAACCATTGGCATGCGTTGCACAGATTCCTTCATGGACATCTTCGAGTATTTTCTTGGCTTCAATAGCATCCACGCATCTCAACAGCACTTGATCTTTTCCTCTTTTGTACAAGATGTCCCCATCAAGAACAAATTCCGCTGACATTCTTGTGATCGTTCTTTTGTCGTTCTTATTTACTTGTTTGGGATACTTTCGATTCTTGACATATTCTAAGATATCATGGAACCATGGTCGTCCATCTGCCTCTTTCTCAATGCTACAACAGTGTGCCGGACTCTCACATATACTCATTTTTAGAGGCATTATTTCTGCTTCTCTACTTGCTTTGAACATTGAAGCCAAAGTGGCCAGGGCATCTGACAATTTGTTTTTTTCTCGTGAGAAGTAATGAAAAGTTATTTCTTTGAATTCTTTAATCAATTCAGCCATTAGATCACTATACTTAATCAATTTTGGATCGCTCACTTCCCAATCTCCGCGGATTTGGTAAACCACTAGGGCTGAGTCCTCGTACACCTATAGGGTTTCGATATTTTGCTCAATGGCTGCACGAAGTCCTATGATACAGGCCTCATATTCGGCTATGTTATTGGTACAGAAGAAGTTTAGTCTTGCAGTGGACGGATAATGATTCCCTTCTGGTGATACTAGGATCGCTCCAATTCCATGCCCCAAGGCATTTGACGCACCATCAAAACTCATCTTCCACGGCTTTTCTTTTGATGATTCAGATTCCTTTTCCATCATGCACATTAAGTCTTCGTTGGGAAATCAAATCCCAAAGGCTCATATTCCTCCGTTGTCTAAGTTGCCAAGAAGTCAGCTATTGCACTTCCTTTTATTGACTTTTGACTCACATAGGCGATGTCGTACTTCGATAGTAGGATCTGCCATTGTGCCATTCTTCCTGAGAGTACGGGTGATTCTATCATGTACTTTATTGGGTCCAGCTTCGAGATTAACCACGTCGTGTGATACAACATATATTGCCTGAGCCTCCGTACTACCCAAAGCAAAGTGCAACAGAATTTTTCGATCGACGGATACTTTGTCTCACATTTTGTGAACTTTTTGCTGAGGTAGTAAATTGCCTTTTTTTTTTCTTTCCTGACTCATCATGTTGCCCCAGTACGCAACCCATTGAATTTTCAAACATAGTCAGATACAAAATTAAAGGCCTTCCTAGAGTTGGCAGTACTAGCACCGGAGGACTAGACAAATACTGTTTTATCTTATCAAAGGCCACCTGGCATTCCTCATCCCATTCTCCCGGGTTATATTTTCGAAGGAGTCAAAAAATCGGTTCGCATTGATTGGTAAGTTGAGCAATGAACCGGGCGATATAGTTTAACCTTCCCAAGAATCCTCTGACTTCTTTCTGCGTGCGCGGAGGTGGTAATTCTTGTATGGCCTTTATTTTATCTGGATCAACCTCGATACCTCTTTCACTGACAATGAAGCCTAGAAACTTTCCCGAGGTAGCCCCAAATGTACATTTGGCTGGATTAAGCTTTAGCTAAAACTTTCTCAGTCTTTCAAATAACTTTTTGAGGTTCACAACATACTCTTCTTCTCCTTGGGACTTAGCAATCATATCGTCGACATAGACCTCTATTTCCTTATGCATCATGTCATGGAACAACGTCACCATAGCCCTCTGATATGTTGCCCCAGCATTCTTTAACCTGAATGGCATCACCTTGTAGCAGAATGTTCCCTACATCGTTGTGAAGGTGGTTTTCTCCATATCTTCAAGAGCCATCTTGATTTGATTATACCCCAAGAATCCATCTATGAAGGAAAATAAAGAATGCTTTGCTGTGTTATCCACCAGTGTATCAATGTGCGGTAAAGAAAAATTATCTTTGGGACTCGCTCGATTCAGGTCACGATAATCCACACACATTCGTACTTTGCTGTCTTTTTTCGGTACCGGGACTATGTTAGCCACCCATTCTGGATACTTTGAGGCTTGTAGGAATCCTACGTCAAACTGCTTCTTGACTTTTTCTTTTATCTTCAGCAGCATTTTAGGTCTCATCCGTCTTAGTTTCTACTAGATGGGTTTGCACTCTGGTTTCAGTGGGAGCTTATGAACCACTATATCCTCATCCAATCCTGGCATGTCCTGATACGACCATGCAAATACGTCTTTATACTCGCGAAGCAAAGCAATCAAATTACGCTTGGTGTCCTCTGAAATGGAGGTTCCAATTTTCATTTCTTGCCTCTTTTCCTCAGTTTCCAAGTTTATCATTTCAACAGATTCTTGATGAGGTAGGATCTGTTTATCCTCTTGTTCCACCATTCTTAGCAAGTCAGGAGATAAGACATAGTCTTCGGCATTTTCCTCAACCTCAAATTCTCCTAAGCAAATAGCCTTCTCAAAATCGATTTCAAGACTCGTAACGGGTTCGTTCATGTCATTGATATCTGAGCACCTGAAAGTTGAATGAAAAAGGAAGCTATAGAGGGGCATCCAAGTATTGGAAACAACAAGTAAAATATTATGACATGGTATAAGGTAAATGTAGGGACAGGCTATGAAACGGGGGAATAATCATGAAATTAGTGAGAATGCAAAAGATCATGACAAAATACATCTTCATTGATATTCATTTGAACGATAAAGAGCGAACGCAAGCTCTTACAAAAGAATCCCATTATATTTAGGGACACAAAAGAGTTAACATCAATCATTACTCTGAGGAAAACTTAGAAACTACGAGAAGGTCTTCAGCAGTCCAATTGTTCAATTCGAGGCCAAGAGGGCAAGGGCGTATCATCGAGACATCTTTACTCGCATCAGCTCCTTCGTCAATGGCATTTATGCTGATATTCTGAAAACCCCTTTCGATTAATACCAGGGTACTTCGAGAATTATCTTCCCCGAGGTATATCATTCCTGCCGATGTAAACGTTCTTGACAAAGGAGGGTACTCTATGGGCTCCCATTCTGGTTCTCGACCCAAGGTTCTTGCAATCCTTCTTTCTTGGTCTTTCTTTCACTGTTTCCTTATTTGACACGCATTTGGCTAGAACCCTAAATCGTATCGAGCCCTATGGGGTACTGGTTTTAGAGCCCTGACTATCCCTTGATGATATCTTCCCAAACCTTTTCTCGCTCGAGCTCCCCTTCCCACGGTCAACTTAATTCCCATTTTGGTATTCCTTGACAGCTTAGGTACGGGAATTCTGTTTCCCTCCGCAGCAAATGTGGCATTGACGAACTCAAGGGATCGAAAGGAACATTCCACTGTATCTTTACTTACTTCAACGTAGGGTGCCTCGGCAGAGATTGACGCGACGATATCTTCTTCGCCCTCAACAGTGACCAAACATCTGTCCATGATAAATTTCATCTTTTGATGGAGAGATGATGGAACTGCTCTAGCAGAATGGATCTAAGGTCTTCCTAAAAGACAGTTATACGAGGGCGTAATGTCTATGACTTGGAACTAGACATCGTATATATAAGGGCCCACTTCCAGAGGGATCTCAATCTTTCCCATGACTTCTCGTCTTGTCCCATCGAATGCCCTTACTGTGGAGTGACAAGGCCTTAGATAGGATAGATCCATAGGAATCTTGGAGAGCATGGCCAAAGGCATGACGTTAAGTGTCAACCCGTTATCGATGAGCACGTTCGGTATTATGTAACCCTTGCAGTGGGTTGTAATGTGCAATACTTTCACGATACCCCTACCATTGGGCGGTATTTCATCATCACTAAAAGAGATGAAATTATCCGCATTCAGATTATTTACCCACCTATCAAGCTTCTCAACTGATATATTGTTTGCCACGTAAGCTTGATTTAACACCTTTAACAAAGTGTTCCGGTGTGGCTCCAAATTCAAAAGCAGAGATAATACCGAGATTCATGCTGGCTGCTTGTTCAATTGTTCTACCATATTGTATTCGCTGTGCTTGATGAACTTTAAGAACTCTTGTGCTTGCTTCTCATCCACAGGCTTTTTAGCTTCTTGTTGTTCGAGTGAATTTTCATGCTCATTTTTGGCCTCGTGAATTGGCTCCTTTCCTTTTTGTTTCAAATCGCTGGTTTTCTTCATTGGTTCTACCTCTTTGGAATAGTACCTCCCGCTACGGGTGAAATGACCTACTTCTCCAACACTTTCGATCACGGCTTCGGACTTTTCACCTTCAAGTGTAACGATGTTAACATCGTACTTCTATGGTATTGCCTTATCGTCCTTGTAAGGGAAAGGAGACGGCACTTCGATTATCATTTTCAGTTTCACTGGCTCCTTCTTTGCGCCGTAGTAGATTATCAGCGGTCGGTCGGCGCTATACGGGAAACCCGACGATTGATTATCAGAAGCGCATACTTCTCTTTCATCGGCCTCTTCACCCTTGTTGAAGATCTCAACCTCTTTACTATCCATCATGTCTTGAAGTACTTTTCTAAATTCCTCACAAGATTGGATATTATGTCTTTCTGTACCATGGAAATCACAAAAACTTTGCCCCTTTACATTTCCTTCTTCCAATACTCCGTCAGGATGATAGAGCAACCCCTTTTTAACTAGTACCTCCCAAATTCTCTGCAGAGGTGTCCTTATCTCAGAAACACATCTTTTGGCTTGCTGTTTGTCCTCCCCTCCTACCGCGCTTACATTCCCTTCAGTGTGGTTTGGGAATGGGTTCCCGGTCATACCGCCAGTACTATCGAATCACAGAATGCCCGCATCGATGAGTCCTTGAACTCTCCTTTTGAAAGCGAGACAGTTTTCCGTAGAGTACCCTTGATTCCCCGCATGGTACACGTAACTAGCGTTTGGATCGTACCATTTCGGGTATGGCGGCTTTAGGGGTGCCATATAATGCGGGAATATCAACTGTTTCTCCAAAAGCTTTGGGTACAGTTCCCCATACGACACCGGAATAGGGGTAAATTGTGGCCTCTCGGAATTGGGTCTTGCCGGTCTTGGCTCATTTTTGGGTTGGCCTTGGACGAGCATTGTATTCTGTGGGAATGTGGCTGTTGGTCTCGGGTTACTTGTGGCGTAAACGGGGTAAGAAGGGTAGGGAGGTGGTGCTTGGTAGTATGGGGTTTGAGGAGGATAATAGAAATTTGGAGGTGGGTAATTTCGAGGTCGGGGTTGGTTCGAATACGGATTAGGGGCATAACGGCTTCCCGTTCCCACCATGTGGGCTTCTGGTTCTTTCTTCTTTATAGGCGCTGCCCTTTTTAAACTTTCCTGCCCTTCCATTCTACCGCTCTTGACGGCATTCTCAATAAGCTCGCTGGATATGACAATATCCACAAAGTCTTTCGTGGCACTTCCCACCAGTTTGTCATAAAATGGCGCTTTTAAGGTGTTAATAAAGAGGACTGTTATCTCAGTCTTAATTAGTGAGGGTTCCACTTGGGCTGAGACGTCCCTCCATTTCTGCGCATATTGTCTAAAAGTTTCTGACGGCTTTTTCTCTATCATTTGCAAAGTCATCTAGTCGGGCACTATATCAGACACATGCTTATACTGTTTACAGAATGCTGACGCCAGGTCCTTCCATAATCGGATCCTTTCTCTATTCAGCTGATTATACCATTTAAGAGCTGATCCAACCAGGCTATCTTGAAAGCAGTGTATGAGCAACTTGTCTTTGTTCACATAACCGGTGACAAGATGCGCTTTTGGACATCTCATCCCATCGTATTTTTCAAAATCAGGTGCCTTAAATTTTGGAGGTAGGACCAAATCGGGCACCAAGCTAAGTTCTTTAGCGCTTAATGCAGAGAAGACCTCAGTGCCTTCTATCGCTTTAAGTCTTTCCTCTAAGCTCCTATATTTCTCTTGAGCCTTGTGATCATCCATCCTTAACCTGGCGATTTCTGCTGGATCATCTAAATCTGGAACGGGTGGATTAATAAGAGTGGTTCCAGGATTTGACACAAATATTCCCTGCCCTAGATGAGCATGTGGCACAGGTCGTTACTCCAAGCTAGTGGGTTCTCCTTGAGTGTTCCCCCTTTGTGTTGCATGGGGCGGAGTAAATCCTGGGGGATAGAGTGGATCTTGATCGAGATTAACAACCTCAGGGTTCTGCATGGGTCCTTTCCCTTTTACCAGAGTTGACATCATTTCCATCATCTTAGCCATTTGGTCCTTTTGTTCCAGAGATTCCTCTCGAGATCTCACCATTAGATCCTTCGTTTCTTGCTGTGATTTAGCCAATTACTCTTGTAATTCCCTTTGGACTCTCTCCATCCTTTCGATCCTTTCATTAAATTCAGCCTCCATTACTATAGCTTGCCGGCGCGTCCTATACGAATGATGTGATTCCAACATTGTATTGTCGCAACTGCGAATTGTACGATTCTAACCTTAGTGAATGATTATGGGATATGTATATGCAATGAATGAACGAATAAATGTCAAATGAATGTCAGTCATGAATGAATATGCAAGAAATTGGTATTGATTTCAAGATAGCCTCTATTTAGGCATTTCATTCATCAAAAGAGTTCATTACAAAACATTTCGCCATTTTTGATTCGGCCATTACACGAACTTCCTAGCTATATCGCTATATTTCTTTACTCGCTCTAAGAATTCCGATATGCTCGATCGTTGGCTCGGCGGGAATTGGCAACTGAGATCCTCTGCTTCATCTAATAGCTGTACCATGTGCATGGCTACCTTACGAATTACGTTGATCAAAAAGCCAAGTTGCATTTCTTTTTCTTGGAGGTCTGTTTTATAGGCGTGAGTGTCTCTATCATACTGACTATTCTTTTCTTCCAAGGCTTTTAAGAGAGTATCTAGCTGTCGCTGTCGAGCTTGCAGCGCATCTTCTAAATATTGTATTCTCTCTCTTAACTCTTGTCGACTAGTCATTAATTCGGTAGACACGGTCTCGTACTCGACGCTCTTCTTTCTCAATTCTATCATAACTCGGGCAGTATTTTCCTCTTCTTTCTTCGCTTTCCCTTTCCAAAATTCCATTCTGCCTTTTGCGTTGCTTAACTCTTCCTTCCACTTCGTTGACGACTTGCCCAATCCGCTATTCTTGATAGTGACTCTTAACCTTTTATTTTCCAGATGGAGATCTCTTAAGTCGTTTCTCACGACTTCAACTTCTTTTTGTACTTTCTCGGTTTTGGACTTTTCAGTCTGGACGTCGATCTTTAACTGGTAGTTTTCTTCTTGAAGAGTACCAAGGTCTCGCAACATCTTGGACTTTTCGCGTTCAAATTCCTGTCTTGCCATTTCTAGCTCGGATGGCATTTCTTCCGAGAAAGGATTCTGGAAGGTATAATTCATCGACGAGACTTGCTGACTATTCACCCGTTGCTTTCTCCATACGTCGTAATCTTGGGTGAGAGTATCGGCGTATAGAGCCAACTCCATCAAATGAATTTTCTTTAAAGACTTGGCAGTGTCTCGGACCCTCTTCATATAACCCTCACCCGCGAAAGAAAACTCGGATTGTGCTAATCCTCCGGTGGCGGGTATGAATTACCGTGAAGAAAATTGCCTTTGGACCATTAGTGGGGCATATCCAACTCCTCCCCATAACCCGAGTAGTGGCACCCAATCCTGGCTTCCAACCTTGTATAACAGAACTGACGGGCGTATCCACGGTGCTCTCCAAGTTACATCTTCAGCACCGAGGTGTTGAAAAACTGAAACCCAATGTTGCTCGGTAACCTCCTTTGGCCATTCTTTCTTAAGATAAGCTTCTAACGGGGCAAATGTTTTTGAAAACATATGGAACGGCGTGCGCTCAACTTTCCAGAAATGGCTCAAGATCCAGACATTGAGTAACTGCGCGCATCCGATAAAACGTCCTTCTCCCTTTCTCCTACAACTACTTAGGGATCTGAAGGTCTCGGCCAAAATAGTCGAGACAGGGTTAATTCCTTGTTTTAACCTTTCAAAGAATCCACTATTGCCACTTCTATATGTCCGAGAACTTTCGAAAAGACAATCAATCCGTAAATGGCCAAGGCGAACAAATTCACTCTCTTTAACATATCGGGATGGTTTAGGACCAAATCTCGTAGGGAAAACCATGGGACATAAATGACTTCATTGTTCTTCTTTATCTATTTTTTGGCCCATGTATCAGTCATGTCTGTCAATCTCACTAGCTTCTTTTTGAAGGTCATTGGCTTAGGCTCATTCACATATATCTTATAAGACTGTACATTATCGATACGAAGTAAAGCCGCGTACTCTTCTATAGTCGGAGTCATATCCTCTTCATTGAAGGTAAAACATTGATAAGCCAGATCCCAGAATCTGATCATGGCTTGAATCAATCGCTCGTCTACGTTGACAGCGACTAGGTTGGCTATATCCCCATAAATTTCAATGAAGATTCCCCTAGTGTCCGAGTCCAACTGATTCCAGATCCGAACCAAGTCTTAAAGGTTGTTCTGACAAACATTCATAGTTACGTGCTCGGGCAGATCAGTAACACATTCTTCCATTAGACTATCCCCTTTCTCTTTCTGAATTTTTAGAGACCAATCCCGAACTATGGCATTCTTCTCGGTTGTTTGTATAATCGACTCTTCTATTAGAAACCCTTTTTTTGGCAACCGATCTCTAGTCAACACCCCCTAATATGATGCGTATAATACACGATGAAAAATAAAACAGCGACAAACAATCCTCGGTTAGTAATCAAATATAGGTAAAAACACAGAAAATTTAACAAATTAAGCTATCCGACCTAGTTTATTAAATAGACCCGATCTCTTACATAAAAAGTGAAGATGCAAAAGGTTGGAGGCGTTTCTCCCGTGTACTTATTTCGGTAACTACTAGATGGACGGAAGTTCGGTATGGCTCTAGTTAGGTGGCTCGTATGGTTCACTATATGCGGTTTTGGTTCTAGATAGGTACTCAAATTGTTCGTACTATCGTCTACTAAGACTAGTACAAAGCCTCGGTCATGGCCCATCATAGGCTTACGAGTCCAATTCAAGGGATTTCATTTACTTATGCCTATGCGGAGGGACAAGTTAACTCACGAAAGCATAAGTCGTATGTAACCCGAAAGTATTCACTAGCCTATGCAAAGGGACGAGTTAACTCACGAAGGCATAGCGTTTACTTTCACTTAAACGGACGGAGCCCGGATACAGAGCTCATGTTATGCAAGAATGCATGTGCACGGTGTGTGGGGAGAAACTCACAAACCTTTCGTTTTATTTAAAAACTATAAAACTAAAATCGTACAAACTTAGAGCTTAAAAACAAAATGATAAAGAAAATTAGCAAAATATTTACAACAGATGCAAATGCATGATTTTTTTTTTTAAAATGAAATTTTTGGACCACGACTAAATGTTTATTTGAATAAGAAATTTTAAAAATTCGACAACACGTATCTAATTTTGACTTGACTCTCAAAAAGGGTGTCTCCAGTGGAGTTGCCAGCTGTAGCAACGTAAAATTTCTTAGCTTTGTCGCTAATTGGGGTGTTTGATTGAAAGTTTTAAAAACCGAGGTTTGATTTTAAAAAGGGAGCCGCCACTGATCTTTTTTCTAGGTGTGATCGGACACTTAATAAAACCTCTTTTTAACGGAAAAAATTTATTTTTAGGTAAAAAGAAGGCCGGGTTTAGGTCTACCTCAAAATTCAGAGAAAAGTAGGGTTCGAGAGTCGGTTACGCACAAGGAAGGTATTAGCACCCTTGTGACGCCCAAGATTGGTATCTTATTAAACACATGTTATCTTGATTTCCAAAAATACGAGCTCGATGTAAATTTTAATCGTGATCCGACTGAAAGAAATGAGAAGTTTCGAGTTTTCATTTTTTTAGAAGGACATCCCGTTTTAACACGAGCGTCGACTTTCATCCAACATAGCGATGATATCAAAAACTTAGTGTTAAATCGTTACGTTACCTTATATATTGAAATTAATTTAAAACGGGAATAGGATTTTTGTTATAATGACAAGCAAATCGACATGAAATAAATAAAAGGGAGATTTAGAAATAAATTGAGGCGAATAAAAAATATGGCAAGCAAATAATGAATATGACAATAATATTAAATACAAAAGCGATGTATGCGATATTAAACATGATAATAATGTTAAACATGAAGTAGCAAAATAATGAAAATATATGAACGTATGATAATAGTAATTAAGATGACGAAAACATGATATTAGAAAAAACTAATAATGCTATATATAAAAGCACATGATAATGGCATCAAGACTAAATATATACTATATAAACATATAATATTAAAATATATACGATATGATATTAAAAACATGTACATAATATAGTATTTAAAAATATATATAAGGTAAAATGTATATAAATAGTATAATAAAAAAATATATACGTAATATATAAAACATATACTTTATTTAATATTAAAAATATATATAATACATACATGATATGGTCATTAAAATATATACATGATATCTATACGTTAAAAATAGGAATAATGTCAAAATATTATTAATAATATTATGTAAATATATGTATAATAGCACTAGTAATAATGATAAAATACAAAGAGGTAAATATGATATGATAATGATATTAGATATGTGCAATAGTTGGTAAAATAGTAAGATAATGAGGTAAGTAAATACAAAAGGATAATGTACGTATAAAATATAAAATGGTAATATGATAGTGATTAAAAAAACATAATTTTATAACGATATTTTAAAAGAAAAAGAAAGAAAAGGGACGAAATTAAAAACTGAGTAAAATTCTTGGGATAAATTCGGAATAGAAACAAAATAAAAGACCCATTTGAATGTACGCGCACAGAACGAGGATTTAAAGGGTAATTACCCCCATCCGTTCAAAACGCACCGTTTGCGTTTAGGGCCTTCAGCAACACGAGATTAAATTGAAACAGGGGCAAAAGAACAAGACTTAATTAAAAATAAGGCACAGGACTCTAATCAAACGCGCCTCAAAACGGAGGGATTCATTGCGCAAACATCCCCTCTCCGCAGAAACGTGCGGATCCTAGGGGTTCCAAGTCGGGTCATCGGATGTATATGTCCAAACAGCGCCGTTTCGCAATAAACAAAACAAAAATAAAAGAAAACAAAAGCTAAACTTGAATGTTTGGCCATTTCCAGATAGAGGAACAGAACGGCGCTCCCCTTCCCTCGATCTCGATCGACCATGGGTTTCATCAGCGTCTACGCCTCCACCCTCGTCATATTCCATGGCTCAAGTCACGAAAATGAAAGAAAGGAGACAAGTACACCTCTTTGGTCCGATGTCTAAACCGGAGAACGATTTCCAACAGTCGACCGTAGGTAAGTGTCCCCCAAAACCTTTTCTTTTCCTTAGCAGTAAAAAGATAGCGATTCGAATGCAAGATCAATCGACAAATATTGATGAAAAATCACCTTTTTAATCTGTTTCCTTTTCTTTTTCAATTGTTCTCTATGTATTCGAAGCGTAAGTAAAAAAATACAATCCTTCTCTGGCTCTTTTTATAGCCGATTGTCTTAAAAAAAAATCCATTTGTTTCTATATTGGTGTTATTATTCTCTCTGTTCTTGCGTGTTGGTTCCTGTTTATTTCTTGTTTCGGTTCTTTTGCAGGTAATGAAGGAAGTCAACGAGTGAGGGCCTCCCTTTTGGTGCAAGGGCCGTGCAGAGCCACCCTCGAGCGTTGAGCTCGCTACAGAAGCACGTGGGAAGGCAGAGGGATGTACGGCGCTTAGGATTGCTAGGGTTTCAGCTTAGCCGAAACTAGTTTGGGCCTTGGGCACGTTGGGCCAATGGGGACTGGTCTGGTTTAGCGTTTTGGGCCAGAGGGTAGTGGGTATAGGTGTGGGTGGTTTGGGTTTGGTTCAATGTATTGTGTTGGGGTTTGAAATCTGGTAATGGGTTTAAAATTGGGCTCCGGGCTTAATGTGGGTTTTTATTGGGTTTTTATTTGTAAATGGACTATTTTGTAATTTGGACTTTTTTAATTTCGGTTTCTGCTTTTGGTTTGTTGTTTTTTAGTTTATTTGGTTTAAAACGGTTTTAAAAATGGGTCGGGCTAAAATTAGGCTCTACAATGATCATCTAGAGTATTTACTCTTTTCTTTTTACGAGAATTCTTATCTATGGAACCAATTGGTCTGCCATGCTTCAGGTGGGGCATATTTTCATTTACACTAGCATATTGTCCTATAATAACATCAATTCTTATTGGAGCATTTCAATTGATATATCAAATTTAGTAACCCTTTTTAGGTCAATAAGTACATCTGCCAGCTGAATTGCAATATTTTACAAATGTATTATCTTTTAAACTTCTCGTTCAAATTGATTTGTTCGAGGATCTAATTGAGATGATAATGATACATCCCATGTAATTTCCTTTACCATTGTTTTTTTTTCTCCTTCTAAAGTTAGGGATACTATTACTTCAAAATGACAATTGACAAACCGTGTCGTAAATAGATTTGTTGTCATTGATTCAAGATACTTAATTATAGAAGGAGATTCATACCCAACGTATATTCCCAACCTCCTTTGAGGGTTTATCTTTATGCGTTGTGGTGGAGTAATTGGAACATATACCGCACATTTAAAAATTTTAATATAGGAAATATTTGACTCCTGAACAAAAGCCAATTATAATGAGGGAATTTATGATAACTTGTTGGTTTAATGCATGCAAGTGCTGCAACATGTAAAATAGCATATCCCCATGTTGAAACTAAATTGCCTAATTTGGTAAAATGGTGACCAAGAGGTAAAATTGAGCCAATTAAAAGTTTAAGCCTTTTAGATCCCTAATCTAAAGGTTAATTAGCAATATGCAAGTTAACCAGCTGCTGTTTGTTATTTAATTGTTATTTGCCTAAGTTTTTTCTATTTTATGATTTAGTCCTTTTTACTGTTAGTTAGCAAATTAATATAATTAACCTTGATATAAATTTGTCATAATATAAAACTTAATGAGTAGTTAGATAGATTCATTATTTGCATGTTAGTTCTTAGGAATCACTTTGTCCCTGACTCTCTTGAGTATGATCCTTGAAATACTCGGATGTTCCATTATAACACTGTAAATATTACAATTGACCTGTCACACTTACAGTAAAGCTGCTAGATATTTAAGTATAATAGTGTTGATTCTTAGCCTCAGTGTATGCATATCGAGGTGCGATCAATTTAATGTTGACATTTTCATTGCTTGCAATTAAATGAAAAAAACATTTTCTATCTTTAAGTATACTACGTATTGCAGCATTGTTTGCAAGATGTGTGTCCTCATTCTTGATCTTGATTACAACCAAAAGATTCATATTCTTCATTGAAACAAAACACATCATAAGAGATATTCTAAGCACTCAAAAAATATATCAAAGCAGACTAAAGTCACACAAACATGAATAACAAGAAATATAAAATCATCAAAGAAATATAAAATATTATTATATATTTTACATTCTTGATTTCTAGCCTCAAAGAAATCATCTAAATCAAGATGGATCATATCAGCACAGTTTTTTAAAACCATTATCGTCGTGAGCAAAATTAGGCTTTACATTATCATTTCAATAGGTCAAATTTGTTTCAATATTCTTTCCTTTCCTTTGGATGGAGGCTTGATAAAGCTTTACAAGATGTCCAAGCGTACGATGGATACTTCATCAATACCCACTCATACCATATCGGTGGCACAAATTCATAGTGCCTTTTGAAGGACTGCTTGGGCCATGATCTTCTCTTTCTTTTCTCTTTTATTTTTCTTTTGGTGGTAATAATAATTGTTAGCACACTGAAAACGATAATTATAGTTTCCTCAACCATGTTCATGGCCACAACCACAAGCACGACCACAACCATGATTTCTTTCATTTCTATAATTATCGTGTATTAATGCATTCACTTCTAGAAATGGAGAAGAACCAGTAGGACGACTTTCATGATTTTTCATTAATAGCTCGTTATTTTGATCAGCCACCAAAAGGCATGAGATTAATTCAGAGTATTTCTTAAAATCCCTTTCACAATATTGCTGTTGCAGGAGCACATTATATGTGTGAAAAGTTGACAAAGTTTTTTCCAATAAATCCTAATAAGTTATTTTCTTTCCACGTAATTTTAATTGAGAACTTATCTTAAATACTGCAGAATTATATTTACTTATTGTTTTATAATCTTGCAACCTCAAATGCATCCAATCATAACAAACTTTTCGTAAAATTATTATTTTCTGATGGTCATATCTTTTTTTTAACTATTCCACAATTCAACTAGATCTTTTATAATTAAATATTTTGTTTTCAATCCTTCATAAAGATGATGGTAGAGAAAAATCATAGCTTGGGATTTATCTTCTTGAAATGCCTCATTACCTTAAGTAGACCTTTAGCGTCTAAGTGTATTTTAACATCTAACACTCATGACAATTAGTTCTTGCTTGATATATTAAGAGCCAAAACTTCGAATTTTACAAGATCTGACTTTATGCAAGCTAATATAAAAAATAATAATTAGAATATAAAACATCACATAATTAATACAACCGAATATAAAATGATTGAGTAAAATTAATTACATGAACATTTAAAAAATTATGTCATATTAAAAATATTAGTGTCAGTAGATGTTTAGCGAGTGAATTTTTATAATTCACAATAAAACATATATATATAAATTTCATGAATAATCACAAAGAGGAGAAATTAAAAGAGGCAAATGCATTATTCTTGTAAAGCATTTACATTTAAAAACATAACCCTAATAGTAATAATTAATGAGATGACTAAATATTATAACAAGTCTAGGATAAAACAAAAACAAAAAGTATAAGAGATTAGAGTGAGAAGTGATACCTAGAAATTTAATCAACTTTGTTATTTTTCTATCGTATAATACTAAAAACCTAATGGTGGTTTATAAGTCTTAATGGTTAAAAAAGGACAAATTCCAAATTTGTTAGTAATTGTACGTAGGATCAAACTTTATTATAAAAAAATAAAAAAAATAAAATAATAGTAACAAGAAAAAGTAGATGAAAAGTATAAGAGAATTTTCATATTAAACTTTCACTTACAAGATGCTTTTTTTTTAAACTCTTTTGCATTTAGTTAAATACATGTAATTGAAGTTTTTTTAATTGCTTCAATGAAATATCTCATGGTTATAAATGAATTAGAGAATTTTATTTCATCGCTTGATTAAGGGTTTAAAGAGATTATATATATATATATATATATATTTACAACCATTAAAACATAATTAAAAAGAAAAATTATTAATCATGTGATAGAATAAAAAGAATAGACTTGTGAGTGTATCAAATACTAACTCAATTAAAAATTAATTATAATTATGATTTAGGGAAATGCATACTCCTTCAAGAAGCACCATTTTGATAGCTGTATCATCACCACCGCCGCCGCTAACGAATCAACGGCTGAGAACGGTGATAAGAGTGCAATTATAGAAGGCAACATAGATGGGAGTAATAGTAGGATATTGTTGAGTCGTCTCCGTCAAGCATGGCCCTTGAGGATGTGAATCATAGTTAAGTCGATGAGTATGTTTTATATCAATATTCTTAATTGCTTATTATATGAATATCGTTCTTGTATTTGACTCCCTATGAGGAAGGAAAAATGGTATTTTCAACTCAACATTTTTTTCTGATCCAAGAATCATCCAAATTCAAAACTAGTTCATATTGTCAAAGATGGCCAAGACTAATCTTTATATTTTTCATTCAGAATTTGAAAATGTAAACCCCGGTGTCTTACCGCCCCAACGGCCCCCTCCTGAGTGCTTCCTGCTATTCTTCTCTCTCTTAAGCAAATTGCATTAGAAAAAGAAAAAGGTTGTGAATAAGCTGGTGATGGTCAATAATTAGTGATGTGATGTGATCAACTCACCCCTTCATATGAATATTGTATCCTTGTCGGCTGATCGCTACCATGTTAATTCCATCACGTTGCATATAAAAATATGGCTTCTATTTTTTAAAAAAAAATATTATTTTAGTTTTTTATCTATTTTTTTTTTGTCTTTTTTAACTTTTAAATTTGAGTTGTTTGTTAAATTAACTTAAAATTAATAGAAAATTTAATATTTATTAACTTTACTGACGTGTTATACACGTAGATGTCACATTAACAATTAATTGATTGTCAAATGTAGCAAAAATATATCCATGGTTGTTTGAATTAAATGAGAATATGCGGTCGAACTAATAACCAATTGGAATATTCGAAAAGAAACATCAAATTGATTGACTTGTAAACCGATACAAACCAATTGAATCGGGCTAAAAAATATATTAAATAGACAGTTGGATTTTTTTTAAAATATTTTATAATAAATTATATAATCAAATCATACGAATTGATTAAACTTTGATCAACAAACCAATAACCTAATTGAGTTGACCACTAATCTAATTTTAAAAACTTTAAACACATCTAGACATCTAATGTAATATTACTTGGGCTTCTCCCTGTATAATTTTAAAAAAAAAAAAGCTAAAAAGTTCAAACTCAAAAGAATTGATTATTTTGAGAAAAAAATAAATTAAAGATAAAAAGATTTTGTTAGTGGGGTTCACTTTTTCTTTGTGTTTTTGGTTTAATTTCATTCTATTACTTTTTCATCTATTAATATTCTATACATGTTTAATCACTATTTATAAATTCTTACACATTTGAATAGTGATGATCATTGTAATAGATGGAAAGCTAGTAGATAATTATTAATAAATTTACACTCTGGTCACTCTATTATAAATATTAACAATTTTATCCCTCAACTTTTTGATATTGATCATTTAAGTCACCCTTTTGTTAACTTGTTAACGGACGTCAACGCAAGCCATTAAGTCACTCTTTCTCAAATACGTCTTTAGTCACTCAATTATTAGTAAGTTTTCGCTTTGGTCACCTAATTATAAAAAAAATCACAAAATGATACAAATCTTATCAATTTGTAACTTTTTTATCATCCGTCCATTAACTCTGTAAAGGATTGATGTATGGCACATTAATAATAGGCTTAATAGTTAATTTGGTCCCTAAACTATGACCAAAATATCAATTTGATGATATTTTTATATTTTCTAACAATAACCTCAAAAAAATTTAAAATATCAAAAACGTCTTACAAAACATGAAAATCAATGATGTATTTTTTTTGAAATTATAAAAATATCTTTTAAAATTCTTGAAATTTTAAAATGTTCATAAAGTTCTAAAAGAAATAAAAATTTACTTAAAAGTTCTAAAAAAAATCTAAAAGTATCGATATTTTTCTATTAACTACTATAGATTACTTCACAAATTATGAGAATAATTAGCAAATATCAAATCACAATCTGAAGCATTGAGATCATTGTTTCTCCTTCTTTTTAATGTGGCTTTGCATTATTAATTTACCAAAAGCATATATTTGTTGTTTTACTATAAATTTATATATGATAAACGAATCATATGAAATCATTTCATTAATAAACAAAATAAATTTTTAAAAATAATTAGAAATAAATAAAGACCATCAAATTAGGCATATATAGCATAAATTTATTTTTTTTCCTTTTTTTCTTTCTTTCTTGTAATACTTATGAAGATGGCAAGTCTTTGAGTTAATTGGTCAAAATTATGAAGAATCTTTTTTAGAATTTTATTGGGATTTACTGTTAAAATTTTTTAAAAGTACTAAATTGATATTTTAGCAATAGTTTAGGGGCCAAATTAGCTTAACTCTATGAGTTAATGTGCTATTCTATTAGTTTGTTGGGTGATCATTTTGTAACTTTTCATAATTTAATGATAAAAACGAAAAGTTATTAATAAATAGACGACTAATTGTGCAACTTAAAGAAATGGATTTGAGGAATAATGACTTAATAGCCCATGTTGATGTCTATTATCGGAAAGTTACTAATTTTTTTGTAAAAATTGACATGTATTCTTTTTTTTTAGTTAAATTTGACCTTCAATCTTTTTAAAAAAGAGTTAAAATTGACTATTAACCTTTCAAAGAGAGTTGAGTTAGTATTTTCTAATGAAAATACTAACTAAAACATTAAATTTCTAAACATGACAACTTGCATGGCAATCCTTGTGCACTTCATGCTTTTTCTTTTTGAATTTTTATGAAATTTTTTACAGTTTTAAAATTTTTTGTTAGTGTGATATATAAGACAAATAGTGTGAAGTTAGCATGAAGTATATGTGGGCTATCACGAGGGTTGCTACGGTAACATCATTAAAAAAACTAATACTAAAAATAGTTATTTGACTCTTTTTTAAAGATTAATAGCTAAATTTGGTTTAAAAAAGAATAAGGGCTAAATTAGTTAAAGATATAAAAATTATGGACTAAATTTGTGAATCATGGCAATTTTTCTAAAAGACAAACAAACCCGAAAAAATCCAATTTAAAAGTAATCCCCATCCAAAGTCCCGATCCGTCCATTTGCCAGCTCATCCCTATCTTCTGGTTCTATTTATTCCTTTGCTTTCTTCTTGTTTTAAATGTAGAGGGTACAATCGTCATTTTATTCATATTTTGTCCAGGAATTTTTCACGTGGCACCTACTTGTAAGTTGTAACTTGTCTGTCTAAAAAAAAAAAAAAAAAAACCTTGGATCTGCCATATATCCGTGTTTCCAGCTTCGCTCGAGACACCTAATAATAATTACTTTTAAAAAATTCTCTACTTTTTTCGGTGGAATTCAAAAATTTTACACAATTTAAGTGCAATTATCTAAATTTCTATAAAAAAATAATATATCTATACAATTTTTCTTTGGCACAACATTAATTCTCAACTCTAAAAATACATTAATTATTATCAAAACATCAATCCTAAAAATAATGATAAATCAAAGATAATTCCCATAATCTCATTTAAGACCATTTTTCCCAAAATCAATTATCACAAAATACAAACGAACTTATAAACTTTATGTATTATAAATCAACCTTTCAAATTCTTTGGCAAAAACACAATAAACAAGCATACCAAGTCTAAAAAACACCAAACAAATAACCCGGATAAACTAATAGGAGAAAACTATAGTATCCTTACATTAAAAAGATGGAGGTGCAGGTAAACCATCCTTGTCCAAAACAAAGACCAAGGAAGATGGTTGTTGATTCCAACAACCAGAAATGTACATCTCTTGTTTAGCAACCCTATTGGCTTCTCGTTTAATAACGTTAACTTTCACAGAAAACAGTTGCATGACTGCTTATCAAAAACCTGAAGGATAGGCCTTAATCTCCATCTTTGATCTTAACTCTTCTTCTTAATATGTAAAGCAATAATTTGGGAGTCATTCTCCATTATCACATTGCTCCATTTGTTCTTCATATCTAATTTAATCCCCGCAACTATAGCTTTAGCCTCGGGAACCTTTGATGGATCCACTATAATCCTTTTACCAATCCTATCCAGCATCTTCCCACTTGCATTTCTGCCTATTACTACGATATTGAGGTGTCAAATGCCCCATCACAATTAACTTTAACTCAACCTTTTGCTGGTTTCTCCCAAACATCAATACAAGTTGTCAACTTCCCGGTTCAATCAGAGTCACCTTGAGCAAATAAAAATTCATCCACCAAGCAACTAATCCGTCGAATAATTCTCTCCAAATCAAGTTTTTCACCTCCTATTGTAACCTCACATCTAGCTTTCTAGATGTGCTAGCAAGTGAAAACAATTTTAACTGTAACATTCTCCCTCGTACAAGGCATTTGTAACAACTTTGAGAAATATCTATTAAATGATTGAATTCAATTTGTAGCAGCTCTATTTTCCACAAACCAGAAACGATAGTTTCAGAATTTTTTTTGAAGATCGATTCGGTAAATATTATTTATTAATATTTATGCGGTTATTACAATATTATACTGAATTCTGGTCTAATAATTTGGTTATGTGAAAAATTAGTCAAGGTACAAGTGTATCAATTCAAAAGTTAGTGGTTTTGGAAATTGATGTATCGAGACCTCGTTTTTATAAACCGAGACTTTAAATATTTTTATTAAATATTTACGAATTTATTGTATAGGTGAATTGAATTTTAAATTAGTAATTTTGTCAAAATAGCAATTAACTAAGATACAAGAACTAAACCATGAAAATGGTAAAAGTTATTTGTTATTAATTTTTACTTAAGAAATAATTAATTTAATGATTAAACTAAGGATTAAAGTTGCAAATAATCCACTTTAGATTTAGTGGACGGTTAGGTGATGGTTTTTCATTAAATAAAAGTAAAGTTTTATAATTAAATGATTACAAGTTTAATATATAAAAAGAAAAAAGTGGTCATCTTTTATGTCTTCTTTCTTCATTAGAAAACCTTAGGAGCATCCATTTTTGAAGCTCCATTATTGCATGGTAATGATTTTAAAACTCGTTTCTCGTAAATTTTATGTTTTTATAATCGTTGTAGCTTGATTAAGTTAACTTAGATATTAAATTATAAAACTTTTAAAGTTTATAAAAGTTGTCATTGATGATTTGTGAATTTTTTAGTGTTTAAATGTTAGCCTTTAAGCTCAGGTGTGATAAAGGACTAAATTATAAAGTAAAATTCGTTAGTTTTGAGTTTAGGGATTAAAATGTAAATATTTTGAAATTGACATGAAATTTCTATAATTATTGAATTTAGACGTTTGTAGTGGGATTAAATTGAAATCAGAATGAAAAATAGGGCTTAAATGTGAAAATTATGATAGTTTCTGTTTTAGGGATTAAATTGAATAAAGTGTGAAACTTTAGGGAACTTTTATAAAATGAAATAGAATTGATATATTGTTGTAATAAGTTGTTAAAAGATGTTTAGAATTGATAAATTGAACTGAATTATTATAGATGAGGATTTGGATCAATTGGATGATAATCCAAAAATATGAGAAATTGCATATTAGTCATCAACTTCTTGTTGGTTGTTATTTTTCACAGGTAAGTTCTTATGGACTTGCCTTATGAATTTTTGGTATGTTTGTATTATTTTGTTTTTCTGTTAGTTAGAAATATTATATATATAAAGTTTTTGGCATTAGATGGATTAAACCATACAATATGAAATATATGATAAATAGGAATAGATATGTGATATTGAATGAATGTGAAATTGTTATATGATTGTATTATGTGCATTTGATGATATCATACAGTTTAAAATGTGTTTGGATTGCTTTCTGAAGCATGAAAAATATGAATACGGCTGCAATGATTGAGTTGCTATGAATAGGATATTAATACTATGCGAATATGAAACGTTTATATGATATGATGATTTGTATGGAATGATGTTACAGTGATTAAAATGTTATTAATACAATGTTAAGACCCACGTGAACTTAGTAAACGATTAGGATACAAATGACATGTCATTAGGGTTTTAAATGCAGCAAGTACTCTGTAACACCCTTAGCCCGTATCCGTCACCAGAATAGAGTTTCGAGGCATTACCGGAGTTTTATATAACATTTCCAGATAAATCAAGTTAAACACTATTCATTTCCTGAGATTTATCCCAACGTCCCTTGAATGGAACCTTGAGGCGCAAAACATGTATTAGAATCAATTCGGGACTAAATCGGGATCTTAAGGAATTTTTCGTAAAATTCTAAATTTTTTTCACATATAAGAGTCATACGCTCGTGTGGTAAGGGACATGCCCATGTGGTTAGGCCATGTGGGTTTAAACGCTCGTGCCCCTAACTCATCCAACTCTCTGACTTGCAACCTATGAAGAAATTTGGATCACACAGCCAAGGCATACGCCCGTGTTGCTAGGCCATGTGGTTAATTTAATTTCGAAAAAGGTTTCACACGGCCAAGAGACATGCCTGTGTTCTAGGCTGTATACCTCACACGGCTGACACACACGCCCGTGTCTTTACCCGTGTACTCAATTTTGGACATTCTATTTTTCAATTTTTAGGATGCAAGGGACACACGGCCAGACTACATGCCCATGTAACAGGCCGTGTGTTACACACGGCTTAGACATGCCCGTATGGACAAAATAAGGCTATTTCTCAAGCCCTATTTCTCACCCATTTTCATCCACCACCTGCACCAAACTTTGCCAATAACAGCCAACCAATTCAAGCAAGGTTTACAAGTCAATTTAACCATTCAATATACTACATTATTATATACACAGTTATTTCTAATTTTACCTTCTTTAACATGCATGTTTATCCTAATCAATTCAAACTATACCAAGCATCCATGTGAAACTATAATTTACTTTAGAAGCATAACAAAAATCAAGTCATCACTAGCCATCCTAATGGCTAGGTTACATTCATCCATTTCAACACCAATATAGGTCTTAGTAGCTTATACATGCCATTATACCAAAATAAAGTATCTTTATATACCAAAATGTGCTGGTAGATAGTGTGATGATTCTCCGACTGTTCTTCAACCTTTCTGAGCTTTCGAGCACTATAAAACAGAGAAATAAAAAATGCTTAGTAAGTTCAGGTAACAAGGATTAAACTTACCAATCATACTTATTTAAATAACGCAACAATGTCATGCTTTCCAACCCAATTGGCAAGTTTACCTAACACATACACTTACATAAATAGATTAGTCACGTGTTCCTCATATATAATGATTAAACATAGATGAGCTCATCATGAAACAGTATCAGTATACATACACTTTTACAGGTATACATATTTCTATATCAAATCATCTCATTTTCTATTTAACTCATGTTAATACTTTTCCCTTTGAATTTGTTTGAAATGCCAATGGATACTTCGGTAGTACACTTGAAGTGTACAAAGCTATAATCCGTCAATTCGTATTTGGGGGTACCTGTTTAGGGCACTAAATCTGGAGGCACACTCTCAAGCCTTATAACGAGAAGCTCCCACAGAGCCATTTCGAGAAGCTCATAAAGAGTGTATTAGGAAACTTATCCGGGCTAAATAACAGGAAGCTCCTAAGAGCCTTAAATCAGGAAGTTCACAAAGAACTATATCGAGAAGCTCACAAAGAGCTATGTAACAGGAAGCTCCAAATAGCCAAATATCGGGAAGTTCAAGCGAGCACAATCGAGAAGCTCACATAGAGCCAATTTAATGGAAAGCTCACAAAGAGCCTAAAATCGGGATGCTCGTAAGAGCTATAACAAAAAGCTCACTGAACCATTTAACAGAGAGCTCGTGAGGGCCATATATCAGGAAGCTCATTTTGAGCTATAGTGTGTCTGCAATATATGCAATACCACAACCAATACGGGAAATTTGTATCCATCACATTTTGTTATTCAATCGAGATTTATTAATTATCAAACAATATCGGATATGTGATAAATTTCATACATTAAACATTTATGAATTCACACAAATTCAACATGCAACTCAAACATATACATTTTCATAATTAGGTTACACGAACTTACCTCGATACTTGTTCGTTTATTAAATCTACTAATCCGATACTTTTTCCTTCCCTTGATCCAATTTCATATTTGGTCTTTCCTGATCTACATAAATAAATTTAATCATCAATTTATTACCTTTCACATTCATTTAGCTTCAATTTACATTCTAGGCAAAATTAGTATTTTGCCCCTAAACTTTTCATTAATTCTAATTTCATCCCTAGGCTCGGAAAATGAAATTCATGCAATCTAATCCTTGTTCTAAGCCTAGTCGAAATTTTGATGTATTATTTACAGCACTTATGTTTCATAAAATTCAGAATTTTTCTTTGAATTTCATAAGTTTACAATTTAGTCCCTAAATCATGTTTTCATCAAAATTCACTCTGTAAAAGTTGTTTATCTATCAACAACCTTTCATTTTCTACTATAAATTTTCAATTTCCAGCATATTCATCCATGGCACAAACTTTATACTTTGATAACTTTACAAATTGATCCTTAATTTAGATAGATTTCACTATTACGATCTCAAAAATATAAAAATTACTAAAAACGGGACAAGAATTCATACCTATTTATGCCAAGAAAGTTTTCTTCCTCTCTCCTAGGATTTCCATAGAAAATTTGGGGATGAAGATGAATAATAAGATGATATTTTCCATGTAATTTATTATGATATTTTATTTTTCCATAATTCTAATTTAGTCCTTTTCTTTGTCTCAATTTCCATGGATGATTCATCCATAAATATCCACTAACTTTTAATGAATGGTCAAATTACCATCTAAGGACCTCAAGTTTTGAATTCCATAACCAATTAATCCTTCTAGCTTCGAGAATTCAACTTCCACATTTTATGCAATTTGGTCCTTTTTCTAATTAATCACTTAATCGGTAAAATTTTCCTATCAGTATTTTCATACTACTTTCCTATCATAATGTAAACCATACAATAATATTAAAATAAATTTTCTTTTTAGCTCGGATTTGTGGTCACGAAACTACTGTTCCGATATCACTGAAATTAGGCCGTTACATACTCAAAATCGATGTTTATATTGTATCAAGCACTATGTACTAATGTTGGATATCTTACCGATAGCTGAGATCCTGCATGTGTTGCAAATTCTCTATAGCTTGTGTGAGTAGCATTGAATAAAGGTTAATGTCCGAATTTATAGCTCGTGTGAGCAATTTCAGTCCCATGTATCCGAAGTTAATTTGTTATAGTTTTTTGGACGGAAAAAAGTAAGTAAATGAATTTGAAATGAATAGAGAGATTAAATGTGAAATTGGTTATTACACATATGAATTGAGTGTGATTAAAAAAATTGAACAAATTAAATTATTATGTTGCAAAACGAGCATGATTTGAACGTGATATGAAAGAGAACTTAAATATTTGTGTTAATTAAATTGAGTATGAATTGGATATGATATGTTTTACTATATTAAATTGTTGCGTGGATATATGTGATTTGCATTAGTAGTTCTCGACGTATAAGTAAACTAACCTAATGGTTTTTTTTGTGGAAATGTATACAAAAGTACAAGGAAGACAAGGATGCCATATTAATTATCAAATTGGTTTAACAGTTTAATTTAGATTAAGATCAATGTATGTTGTGTTAATTTCATATGAGTTTACTAAGCATCCGTATGGTTATCTTGTTTGCTTTCCTGTCTCTGTATAGGTTATTTTACGGAAGGTGTCGATCAGATCCATCTAGAGCTCACACTATCCAAACCCTAATTCAGTAGTCTTTTAATTGTTCTAGACTCGGTTATGTGACATGTAATTAGGATTGGTTTTGTACTTATATTGTCTTGAATAATTATAAGTTTGGTCATAACTTGGTAAGTTGTGCAAAAGTGTGTGGAAATTAACTGTAACACCCCTTACTCGGTTTAGTTGTAACACCCCTAACCCTTGTCTGTCGCCGGAACAGGGTTACAGAGCATTATCGAACTTTTCAGATCAAGTATGAACATTTCATATGATTTAACATACATACTAGAAAATAATCATAAATCACTCATATTGTCCCTTGTATGAGCCCTTTAATCCCAGAAATACACATTAGAAACAAATCGGGACTAAACCGAAAACTCAGAGAATTTTTCACAATTTTTTTTTAAATTTTTCCTATGTGCAGGGGACACACGGCCAAACCACACCGAGTACTAGGCTGTGTAAAAATACCTGAGCATTCTGTTTCTAAATTTTAAAGATGAAGAGGAGACATGGCCAAAGCACACCGAGTGTCACACACGGCTGAGACACACGCTCGTGTCTTTGCCCGTGTGGACGAAAATTGGCCATTTTAAAGCCACATTTCTCACCTATTTTGATATCAACCTAAACACAACATTTTAACACATCAATATATCCTAACAAACAATCAAAACAAGTCAAAATCATGTTTTAAACATAATATAACATCATTTATATATACCCAAATACCTAAACTTACCTATTTAACCTATCTAACTAGTCTACTAAAGTTAACCATAAATTGAATACAATAAACCTATATCATTCACATCATCATCACTAATATGTCTCATTTTCAACCTAACATATATATAAGTAAAATTATAATTATTAACATTTACACAAGACAAACTTTGATTAAATTCACACAAACCCTATACATGCCATATAAACTATATTGAACGTTTCAAAAACTACAGGAATAAACTGGATAATGTGACTTGATGTGCTGATCTGATCTTCTAATCTCTTGAAAATCAGCAAAGACATTAAACAACTCGAGTAAGCTTAATGAATCTTAGTAAGTTCGATGGGTTAAACATAAATCTTACCGAACCTATAATAACACATCAATTAAATAAATTCATTCAATGTAAACTCCCTGCCAATCAGAACTTCAATCGATGAATACACTTATTTTAGATCAATACTAATAAAAAACAATATGTTTTTCAATTTCAATTACATATTCACTTACCAAGTCTTCCCAAATCGATGAACGACTTATGGATAAGAGTACATCGTTTTTAGAAGCCTAAAGGCTGAATAGAAGCTTATGAGAGCTAAAAAAAACCCATAACGGTTGAACGGAAGCTCGTAAGAGCTGAACAGAAACCCATAAGGGTTAAACAAAAACTCAAAAGAGCTGAAAGTAAACACGAAATTTCGCAACAAATGCTGAACCTCGATTTACTTGGGTAATTTGCCATATTTTCCTCCAATGTCGTCAATTCACTGAGTGCCGAATGTACTCAAATCCTGCGTTCCAATCGTTTCGAATATTTAATTTAAATTCATAACTTTAACAAAATTTCACTTTCAACAATAGATATGAATAAATACATAATACTATTCATCAATTGAATATATATATATATATATATATATATATATATTTATATTAAAATTTAACTCTACGAACTTACCTGGATTGAATTATAATATTTACAGAAGTTCAAGGACTATTCCGCTAATTTTCTTTTTTCACGAGTATCAACGGGTTCTTGATCTAAAATATAAAATTACTCATACATTAGCATATATTTCAGTTCTAATTCAATTCATAATTAATACCCTTTAATTTTTCAAATTTACACAATTATCCCAAAATTTTACAACTTTTGCAGTTTAATCCCTTAACTAGTTAATCTATCAAATGAACTAGTTTTTCTTAATTAATAAATTGTTTAAATATTCTAGGCTATTATACAGCCCTTGATAAAAATAAATTTAATACCAAACCCTAATATTTAACCTTTTCACAATTTGGTCCTAAAATCAATATCTAACAAAAATCACTTTATAAAATCATCATACAACAAAATCAAAGCTTTAAATCCATGTTATTTTATCAAAAAAATCCAGTATTCATCAATGGTAATTTTCAAAATTCTCAATAAAATAAAAAACTAAGGTAATAACTAGTTGGACCTAATTGTAAAAGTCTCAAAAACATAAAAATTATAAGAAAAGGGCAAGGATTAAACTGACTTGAAGTAAAAATATAAAAACCAGCTTAAGGAGCTCTGCTATGGTTGTTTTTGGTTGAGAATTGAAGAAGAATTTGTCTAGAAACCTTTAAAATTTCAATTTATAGTTTTAATTTTACTTTATTTACTATTTTGCCATTAAATGGCTATTTTTTTTTATTATTTTCCCTACTTATGCCGCCTTAGCCATTTCATTTTGGCTTATTTACTCTTTAAGTCCTCCCTATTTACCATTTAATCCATTAATCACTATTTCTTTTAATTAGCAAGTTTTTCACCTTTTTCAATTTAGTCTTTTTTAATTAATTAACTGTCAAAACATTAAAATTTTCTAACGAAACTTTAATTTTTCCTTAACGACACTCTATAAATATTTATAAAAATAATTATGGCTCGGTTTATAGAATCGAGGTCTCCATACCTCATTTTCTGAACCACTTTGTAACAGCCCAAATTTCAGTGGTGTCGGAACAGTGATTCGAGATCACTAAATCTGACAAATTAGTATAAAATATTATTAATTTAATGAGTATAAGTTAAATGTGAAGTTAGGGAAATAATTGAAATAGTGAATAGTGTTTTAGAAATAAATATTAAATAATTGAGAAGTGAAAACGAGGTATCGAGACCTCGGGATATTAAAACGAGCCGAAAATATTTTTATAAATATTTATAGAGTGTTAGTAATGTGGTGTTAAAATCTCGTTAGAAAATTTTATTGTTTGGGTGGTTGATTAAATGAAAAGGACTAAATTGTAACAAATGCAAAATTTGCTAGAAGGATTAAATAGCTTAAGTGTTAAAAGAAAGAGGATTTAAAGGGCAATTAAGCCTAAAAGTGACTAGGTTGGACGGCAAGGGCAAGGAAATCAGCAGAAAAATAAGGGAAATAAGGGCAAAATTGGAAATTTTATGATTTTAACATATAAAATAAAGACAAAATTGAGAAATCTAGAGATCTCTTCATATTTTCTCAGCAAAAACGCCATAGGAGGTCTGGAGAAGGCTGGTTATTCATATTTTTACATCATACCAAGAAATCGAAGCAAGTCGAGGAAAGGAGAAAATAACCGAATAATTCCCGAATTTCTACAACTTTTGTGAATTAGCCAGATTAACGTGAGTTCGGAGGATCGGATCATCACGAGGAATCACACTATCCTGGTTTATTCTGGTAGTTTTTGGGTTATTATCTTTTGGTTTATATGGCATGTACAGCAATATACTTACTTTGTGTAAACAACTTTGTGATATGGTTGTGGATTGGTTAAGAAAAATACTTGGTAATGGTTAGTCATTGGAATGGCTAGCCTAGATAATGTTGGATGCTATGGGAGACCAATATGTTATGTAGTACATGAGAATTTAGAAAAGGATGAAACTTGCCATAAAACAGAACACTACAGCAACAATGAGGTGAGTTTGAAAAATCACCAAAAATAGTGGAAAACGAATTAGGTGAAGAATTACCTATGAAATTGAAGCTTGTTGTGTCTACTTTCATATGAAAGAAGCAAAACAGGTAAAGAAGCTATATGTTGTGAGATATTTGAGTTTTGGTGAAACAGGGCCAGAGCGATCTTTGGATCCCCTGTTCCAACTTTGAAAATTCACCATAAATTGTACAAAAATAATTAGGAGATGTAATTTATATGTTTAGAATCCTTGTTGAGTCTAGTTTTAATAGAAAGAAGCATCATATTCATGTGAATTTGTTACAGAGAGAAAGGTGGTTCGTAGTAAGTAGAGGTCAGTCCAGTCGAGATCTGAAACAGGGGTAAGTTTAACTAATAAACTGTACTAATTGGCCCAGCCAAAAATTCTATAAAAAAATTAGTAGATAGATATATGAGTCTAGTTTCAAGGAAAATTTACGGATCTTGATTTCGAGTTTCGTAACTCGAGATATGATTTTTAAAGCGACCATGACGCAGAAAACAGCCTATTCCGAAAATGAAAACAAATTTTGTAAAGTTGTCTAAAATGGTAAATTATGTTTAGTAACACCTCAAGCTCGACTCCGGTGACGGTTTCGGGCGTGGGGGTGTTACACACTTGACCTAATAAATCCTTATAAAACACAAATTACTAATTAAAAATCTTTTTAAAACCACATTTGACTCATAAATACTAAATATTAAAATTTATGATCTTACTCATCGAATTTGGTGGTCTCGAACCACTCTTTCTGACACTACTAAAAATTAGGCTGTTATATCAGTCATTGAACCCGGGTATTTGAATGCTACAGACAAATACAAATCATTTACATGCAATTTATAATTTAAAATTTAAATTAAATATCAATACATCACATAAAATCAAGTATAACAAGCATTACAACCAAATTCGGGTTTATATCGAGCTTACGAAAGTGTAAAATAAACTCGATATCGAACAGTGATCAATTTGAAACAAAAACAAAAAAATAAGAAAAATTTTGCAACAGAGGTCACACGGTTGTGTCCCCTGACCGTGTGGAAGGCTAATGTCGTGTAGGGATGGGACACACAATCGTGTGGGCAATCTGTGTAACAACCTGATGCCGTGTGGGGTTGGAGTCACACGCTCATGGGAACAAACCGTGTAACTCACTGATGTCATGTGGGTCAAAAGTGCAATTATTCAAAATATTTCACACAGTAGTATCACTGGGCCGTATAACAGAATGTAGTCGTGTGCACAAAATATCACCAAAAAACATACAGACCACACAACTGTGAAAAATGCCCATGTATGGCACATGTTCATGCATCAGCCTGTGTATTAGGCGATGTATACCTGAAGAAACATTTCTAAACAAGCTTTCTAAACATAGTTCACTTATGCTACAAGTAAATATTATATCATATCTCAACCAATTCAAAATCATCAAAGTTATGCCAAAAACATCACTTATAACAATAATCTTCAGTGCCTAATCAATATGCCACAATTGACACATCAATTTAACAATTCAAAATCCATCAAAACAACATATACATACCATTCCAATATGCCTTCAAAGACACCTCAATATAATCAACAAATTTACATCTATTTAGCTATTCAAGCAACATTAATTTAACGTTATAAGGATGCACTTTTCATACATATTGTATAGCATATTATTTAGCCAACTTAGAAACATGAATACCAAATCATTCAACAAGATAACTTTTTCATCACACACATATAAATACATGATTCCTAAAAGGCCTAAAAGAAATCCAAAGTGGAATATTTATGTACAAATGACACCTTACATGCCATGACCAAAATAAAAACATCACCATCACTTGAGTATGGTTGTAACAGTCTAATTTTCTATGGTGCCGAAAATAGTGATTCGACATTACTAAATCCAACGAGTGAGTTTGAAAATTTAATAGATTAATAATTATGAGTCAAGTGTGATTTTAGAAATATTTTTGAATTAGTGAATTTTATGATTTAAAAGAATTAATTAAGTAAATGAGGTATCGAGACCTCAATTTCATAAACTGAGTCGTAAATATTTTTATAAATATTTACAGAGTGCTAGTGAGTTAGTAGTAAAGTTTCGTTAGAAAATTTTAATGTTTTGATAGTTAATTAATTAAAAGGACTAAATTGAAAAAGATGTAAAACTTATTAAAATGATTAAATAGCTCAAGTGTTAAATGAGGGAGGACTTAAAGAAAAATTCTCCCAAATGGGATGGTTGAGGCGGCATTGGCAAGAAAAAAATCTAAAAATTTGGTGAAATAGGGGTAAAATTGGAAATTTAACAAAATAAAGTAAATAAAATAACAAATTAAAAGAAATCTAGACATTTTTTCACCATTCCTTAGCCAAAAATGCCATTGAATTGTCCTAAGAAGCTGGTTTTTCATTTTTTTTCATCATGTGAGTTCAATTCTTGCTCTTTTCTTGTAATTTTTGTATTTTTAAAACTTTTATAATTAGGTCCAATTATCTAATTCATTAGTTTTTGATTTTATGGGTAATTTTGAAAGTTACCATTGATGATTTCTAAATATTTATGATGAATTAACATGGATTTGAAGCTTTAATTTTATTATATGATGATTTTATCAAGTAATTTTAATAGAAACTGATTTTAGGACCTAATTGTGAAAAAGTTAAGAATTAGGGTTTGGTGTTGAAATTTTGAATATAAAAGGCTGTATAATAGCCTAAAATAATTATATAAAGTGTTAATTGAGAAAAAAATTAGCTCAATTGATGGGTTAATTGATCAAGGACTAAATGGTAAAAACTGTAAAATTTAGGGTAAATGTGTAATTTAAAAAATTTAAAGGTATAAATTATAAAGTGAATTAGAATTGAATTAGATGCTAATGAATGAGTAATTTTATATTATAGATTAAGAATCCGAAGACAAACGTGAAAAAGACAAATTAGCCGAATAGTCTCTAAATTACTACAATTTCCACAATCTACCCCAGGTAAGTTCGTATGGTTGAACCTTGATATTTATATTGAATTTATGGATGGTATTATGTATTTATTTATATTATTTGTTAAAAACATGGAATATTATTATATACTGAAATTAAAATGAATGTTCGGGTTAAATGGAACACGGAAATTGAGTACCATTGTTTTTGGCAAAGGATGAATTGACAGATAAGACCATGGTTGGACCATGGCAATGTTTAAATGTAAGACCATAGCTGAGCTATGACATTTTAATGAAAAGACCATAACTGGGTTATGGCACAAAGAAAACGATGTACTTATATCTGTAAGTCATTATCTGATTTGGAAAGACTTGGTTAGTGACATGGAAAATTTATGTATATGGAACTTGTCTGATAATTACGCATATTCATGATTATGAATTGTTATCGAAATAAATATCCACGAAATTCATGAAAATAATGGTACATGGAATATTGATTGTTATTAAATTGAATGTATGTGGAATTATGATATTTGAATAGTTGTGGCAATCTAAAAGTGAATTGAAACCCTATTAACTGTATCGGGCTGAGTCGAATATAGTTGGCATGCCATAGGATTGGAAGAGTTCAGGGATACTTCGACTTTGAGTCGATGAGACACTGGGTGTCAAATTGTTACTTCGGATAAATTCGATGAGATACTGGGTACCAATTTACTTTGGCATGGTCGATAAGACACTGGGTGTCAAATTTTTACTTCGAATTATCCAATAAGGCACTGGGTGCCAAACTGTGTGTTTTGGTTGGATCTGTATATCCGTCAAAGTCCGAGTCGTGTTAATTGGGGAAATTAAATAAAATAATATTATGAATGGTATTTGATAATACCACATGTGAAATGAAAATGAGATATATGATTTGTGTATTAAATTGTGAAAAGCTATTTGAGATAGCAAATTGACAAGAATTAAATGTGCTATGAATGATCTATATATATGTAATTAATATTGAAACGTGACAAGAAAATGATATTTACTTGATATATTGAAACGTGATATGGAAATGATATTTATTTGATATATTGAAAAGTGACATGTAAATGTGTGATTATCTTTGATATGTTGATACAAGGAAATTATGTATATGATGATGAGTAATAAACCCAAGCGTGACATGTCGAGAAAGTAAGTTTATTAATATTGAATTTATATGTAAAATGTACAAGAACGCTAACTATTGTTGTTGCTTGATGTTTAAGAAAGTGCTAAGCTATTGGCTAAATACTAATTTGTTTATTTATTTGATGCATTGAAATGGTAAGTATTTAAGTGAAAATAAGTTAATGCTCATGAAAGAATGGTAATGTTTAAATTATGCAATTTCTTATGGAACGATTTATTATGTGTTCAATTAGAATAAGGCTTTGGTTAAATGCATTAATTTGTGACTGTGGCTGAATAATATGCATATGACTTGTATGACATACATGTGGAATAAGTGTGGAAGAGTTAAAGTTATATAATAGTCTACTAAGATTGGGGGTAATAAGTATATGTGTGATACTATGGATTAGTTCACCTTGTGAATTAATGAGTTTAGTTTATGAGTATGACGGTAACAATATTGGAATATTTTTGATACGTAAAATTTTATATTTGAGATGAATTAATATGATTAAAGATTATATGAGCTTACTAAGCATTCATTGCTTATGTACTTTTTTTTATTTACCTTACAGATTATCGGAAGCTCGAACGGGTTGGAAGCTTATCGGAGCTATATCACACTATCCATTGGTTATATTGGTAATTTGATGATTTGGTTTTGGTTATAATGGCATGTATAAGTTAATTTGGCCAATGTTGGTTTATTAATGTTTTGTTACATCTAGCCATAGGGATGGCTTGTGATGATTATGTTTTGGTGTGATATAAGAGGCTATATCAGGTTAGATGTGAGTGTTTGGTATAGTTGAACGATGATAATTGTAATGCCCCAATTTTTATTTTTCTGACTTTTGTGAATTCTTGACACAAATATTTGTCTGCTTTAACGGTTAAGTGTTCTGGGTGTGTTAGAAAGGTACCAAGTTCAAGCCATGTCTTGGCAAAATTTTGAAATTTTTTTTTCTAAGTAAAGCCTCACTCTTGTTAAGTAGGCTTTTATTTAATTGTTTGTAAGCTTATATCAGGATGGGCCTACTGGCCTGGTGGTTAAGTGGAGTGTTAAGCTTCTAGAGTTCTTGTGTTCAAATCCTCGCACAAGCGAGGGAGTAATCCTTTTTGCTCTGGGCGTGTGGTGTGTAGTGGTGTTTGATTAAAATTGAAATTCTGAAGCGGTTGTGGATTAGTGGGATAGTGGGAGGAAAGATAGGAGGTTATCAGTTCTCTGATTAGTTTTTTTTCTTTCATTTTCCCAAAAAAAAGATTCCCTCCTGACGTTTTTCCTCTTTTTCCCTATCTTTCATTTTCAGTTTTGCCCATTCTTTTAGGGTTGCTGCTATTTGTTCATTTGATTTTTGCTGTTGCGGTCTTCGTTTCATTAATCGAATCGGTAAGTGAGGTTGAGTTGTGGGTATCGAATGTTGTATATTTTGGCATTTGGGGTAAATCTTAGTATTAACAAGTGTTGGTGTTAATCGCTAATATTTTATGACATTGGAGAAGGTGGTGGGTCTGTGCAAGACACTTCAACGGTTTAAGATATTTTGTGTGTAACACCCCAAATCTGGTCTAGAAGTCTACATTGATTACCGAAGTGATCATGGAAAAGTTTTATAAAACAAGGTAGTAGATCTATCCGAATATTCAATTGCTTAAAAATCATTTATTAAAATTTAAGATAAGTTTAACAAATAGTCGGAATCAAATAAATGAGTAAAAATTTAAAACAGAAACTGTACCATAATATTATAATTCTTTACAATTTTAGAACTGTGTAATCTAAATATAAATCAAAAAATGAAATCGAAATAAACTGTCGCAACCGTGACTGTCCGAGGCCTCTGCTTACTAGGTCCAGCAATAAAATCCAGGAAAGTACTTGAAAAGGGAAACAGAAGAGGGGGTGAGCTACTCGAGCTCAGTGTGAGATTAAAACCAACTAATTACAGTAACAGAAGCAGAAAGCTAGAAAGCAGTTTAGAACCGGAACATACGTACAATGCTATATAGAAACAGTTGGTTTATTTTTAACAGAAGTACCAGTAGACCGTAATATTTAGAGCATATTAAGAATCGTACTTAGTCGCACAATCGCAAATACTAATTAGTCACGAAAATAATAACTTTCATTAATCACTAGTTTCGATTCAGTCAATCAGTTGCAGTTAGAGTCTACAGCATTCACATAGGCACATGTACCTTTCATTTGAACAGTACAGTCAAACAGTCGCAATCACAGAATAGTCAATAAGATGCATATGAATGTAGTTGAGTTAAAGAAAAGCTTACCCATCTAGCCAACACACCTCTTCATCCAACCCTACACTTACTGTGGGGATTAAATCACCCACCCATCCCTACACTTACAAGTAGCACCGAATGCAGCACATCTCTGTCCATCCCTACACTTACTGTGGGGTTTAAAACATCCACCCATCTCCACACTTACAAGCTGTACTGAATACGACACATATCAATGTAATGCAGCTGGGCTGCTAGTCAATAGGCTTAATAGCCTTTTAGTAAGTCTGCAACCCTTAGGGTATTGGGACTACTCACGAACCTCTGGGTATTGGAGCTATCAATAAGTAGATAAATTGCCAAATCAGTCGATAATAATACGCAGCAGTGCTGACGTATAAGCTGTACAGTGCCATACGGTAACCCACAGTACCGTCGCGCAGTATGAACTGCCAGATCAAATATGGTTACGTAGCATAGCTAACGTACATACGATACAGTGCGATGCGGTAAACTGCTATACCAGTAAATTGCAACTGAGCTGCTAGATCAGTCAATGGTACGTTGCGTAGCTAATGTACATGTTGTACGGTGCAGTGTGATAGTCCATTGTATAGTCTAGCTGCAGTAAAACTGCTAGTTCAGTTCAGTATCAGTCTTCCTTCTCTTCAAAACCCCACCCAAAAATACTTTATACATATGTATGTATGAGAGCTGGTAAACAAATAGAAACAATTTACTAATTTCAGACAGTCATTTACATCTAGTCAGTCAGTTACAGAATTACTCGCACAGTCATAATTGCACACATCACACGATCAACCACAAATCAATCACAGTTCAAGCACACACGGATTACATAGATACAATTACATAGGTCTAGTCACCTTCACCAAAGCCTAGCTATGGGTTGGAACACATCGAGTCACAATTGCATTTAAATTTGACCTAGAACCATTATTTGGCGAGATAGGGCCACACCCCCGTGTGCTCCTTTAATACCCTTTAACCCTAAACTGTCGCCGAAACAAGATTACGAGGCATTACTGGACATATCAGACAATTTACAAATAATTCTTAAATAAATAACAAACATATTATAATATAATCATAAATTCATATAATTTTTTGCTAATTGAATTCATTCATTTTCAAAAAAAAATTCAATATAACCCCTTTATAAATATTTAACCTTCCCTGCAAATTTCAAATCGCAGCCAAACCAATTCCAGTATTTCAACCAATGCATTTATATACTCAAATATACTTAAATCATACTTGACATATTGACTTAACAACTTAATTAATGAAAACCCTATTATCATTTCTAATTAGCTCATAAAACTATTCAAACCATTTCAATTCAATACCAATGCCATAAACAATTTCTACCATTTCACTAATTTAATCACTCAGAACACCAAATACCTTTCTTGACAACAAAATTATATAACATACCAAAATAACCATTATAATCCCTATGTACATGCCACTTTCACTTAAAGGAAGAAAACATCACCAAAATCTTTATGCTGGAGTTGAGATTGTTCAGATGCTGGACCGGGACACTGGACTCCTATCAACCTGCACACAAAAAACAACTGTACGCTGAGTATTCCATTCTCAATGGTATTATCATAGTTCAAATTATAATAGCAATAAAGAATTATAATTACCAAGCATGTAACTATCCAATTTCTCAAATATCAATTCATTCTTAATCTTTCATTAATTAACAATAACAATACAATTTTTGGCTATTCTTTAATTTCAATCACATATCACATGTAACAATTTCAATCACTACATGAACATTAAGTTCATGCCTTTCATTTTCAATCTCAATTTCAATCCACAATTTTAAATTTTCTCATATTCAATACTACAATCGATCAAATTCATTTGATTTTCTCATTTCAATTATTCACCCTATTAACAATCCAGACTTTGACGAATACACAGATTCCAACCCAAACACACCAGTACAGCACATTATGCCTAAAATGGTACAGAGTACCTGACCAGTAAACGACATATAAGTGCTTGAAACAACATACGAGGTGCTTGATACGACACACGAGGTGCCTGGTACGACACACGAGGTGCCTGATATACGACACATAAAGTGCCTGATCGGCAAAGCCGATAAATCCCGTACTCTTCCAAATCTTATAACATGCCAATTATATCCTACTCAGCCCGACTAGTTAATAGGGTATTCCATATTACTTTTCAATTTCAATTTCATTCTCAATTTAATTACAACTCAATTCAATATACTTTTCCATTTCAATCCACATACAATTCAATTTCAATACATATTCATCATTCAACTCAATTTTCATTCAATTCAACAAAAACACTTACCTTATAATTTACTTACCTTATAATTTACTTACCATATATATAAATTAATTTAACACTTAATGAATAAATAAATAATTTGAATTATAGTAATACAAACCCGAATTTCGCAGGTACTCCTCGACGACCTTCTCCTTTCCTTTTTGTGCCAATACCTCGAATTCTTTATTAGCTACGAAAATTAAATAATTATACTATTAATTACAACACTAATTTTACAATAATAATTGAATTTCTATTCAATTTCTTCCTTATTCTCAATTTGATCCCAACTAAGTTCACTTACTTTTCTAACTCAATTCATACTTTATTTCTATTCAAATTTTGACCAAACTCAAATTTAACTATTAAATTTTCAGCATAAATACCTAATTTCGAATTTTTCACAATTTAGTCCTTACAACACAAAACTTATAGTTTCTTTTACAATTTAATCCGTTTATGAATTCTAACTTAAAAGTCATTCAATTAAATCCCTAATTCAACAACTTGTCCAACATGAACCATGCTTAAAAACCTATAAACTTCCAAAACCTCAACTTATTTTCAACAAAACCTTGTTTTAAAGCTTCTAAATCATCAAAATTAAATAAAAAAGGCTTAATTGACTTACCAATCAAAGCTTTAAACCTTAAACCCTTAGTTTTTCCTTTTTCTTTTCTTTCTTTCTTTTTCCTGCTCTGATTCGAGTGCCTCTTTTTCTTTCTTCTTTGTTTTGCTTTTGCTTTTATTTCTTTTTAGTTTATTTACTTTATGTTATAATAATATAATCTATAATAATTATTTAACAATTATTTAATAACAAATATCTTTTAGCTTAAATTATAAGTAATTATATATTTATTTTACATTTGTGCTAATAATTTTATTACAATTGTCATTATTTAATTTGTTTATCAAACAAAAATCTTATAATTTAATTATTTAATTAATAAATATCTTTAACTTGATAATAATAATTAATAAATATCTATTTTCCAATTTAAATATAAATATTACAAATGTATATATCATACAGTTGTCTTTATTTTATTTATTTCCTATAATATAATATCTTAACTTTAATTAATATAATTTATAATATTTTAATTAAATAATATTTTTATAATATAAATCAAGAAAAATCTAAGATTTTTCTATGTATTGCCGCCTCATCTTAACCCATTGGCTTATTTAGCTATTTAGTCCCTCTTATTTTCTTTTATTTTATAATTAAACTTTTACACCTTATTCAATTTAGTCCTTTTCAGTAATTACTCTAAATTAAGCTAAATTCACCTAATTTAAACATAATCAAACACATCACTAGACTCATAAATATTTCTAATAATTATTTTTGAACTCGATTTACTAAGACAGAGGCCCGATATTGTACTTTTCCGATGCCCATAAATTTTGGGTCATTACATTTCTCCCCCTTAATAAATTTCATCCTTGAAATTTACCTGAGAAAAGATGAGGATACTTTACTCTCATCGTTTCTTCCGGTTTCCAAGTCGCTTATTTTATATTATGATTTCTCTATAAAACTTTCATTAGAGGAGCCCTTTTATTTCTTCATTCTTTTATTTCTCGTGCTAATATCTGAACCGACTCTTCTTCATAAGCCAAATCAGATCGAATCTCAATGTCTTTAGTGGGAATAACATGAGAAGAATCTGATCTATATCTCCGAATCATTGAAACATGAAAAACATCATGAATCTTCTATAATTCTGGAGGTAAAGCTAGTCGATAGGCAACTGGCCTAATTCATTCTACACTTTCATACGGCCCAATAAAACGTGGACTCAATTTTCCCTTCCGACCAAATCTCAAAACTTTCTTCCACGGAGAAACCTTAAGAAATACCTTGTCCCCGACTGAATATTCAATGTCTTGACGTTTTAAATCGGCATAAGACTTTTTTCTGTCAAAAGTTACCTTCAATCTATCTTTAATCTTTTTAACTGTTTTATCTGTCTCTTGAATTAATTCTTTCCCAATTACTTTTCTTTCATTCAATTCTGTTCAACATACCGGTGATCGACACTTTAGACCATATAATGCTTCATATAGAGCCATCTGAATACTAGATTGGAAACTATTGTTATAAACAAATTCTGCTAGTGGCAAATATCGTTCCCAACCTGATTTAAAATCGATGATACAAGCCCAAAGCATATCTTTCAGAATTTGAATTACCCGCTCCGATTGTCCATCAGTTTACAGATGAAAAGTCGTACTAAAATTGAGCCGAGTTCCTACAGAATCATGTAGCTGCCTCTAAAATCTTAAGGTAAAGCATGGATCCCAATATGAAATTATCAATGTAGGAATACCATGTAGTCTTACAATTTCCTGAATGTAAATCTCAGCAAGCTTCTGTAATGACCAATCGGTACTGATTGCTATGAAATGAGCTGACTTTGTAAGCCGATCAACAATTACCCAGATAGCATTCTTTTTGCTTGCCGATATCGGTCACCCTATAACAAAATCTATAGTGATACAATCCCAGTTCCATTTAGGGATACTAATAGGCTGAAGGAGACTTGTCGGTACCTAATGTTCTGCTTTTACCCGCTAACATGTCAAACACTTACCGACAAATTCAACTATATCTTTCTTTATTCCTGGCCACCAATATAATTCTCATAAATCACGATACATCTTCGTTCCACCAGGGTGCAAAGCGAAAACACCATCATGTGCTTCTCAGAGAATCAACTCTTTAAGCTCAGAAATAGTTGGGATACAAATCCGATTTCAAAACCTCAAACAATCATGCTCGTCAATACTAAAATTTTCCATCGTACCACGCTGTATCATCTCTCTTTTCTTCATTAACTTCTTATCTTCCATTTGAGCTACTCTAATCTGATCAAACATCACTGGCTTAACCCTTAATTCAGCTAGCAAGCTTCCATCATCATTAATACTGAGTCAAGCAAACATTGCCCTTAATTCACTCGCTGCTTTTTTACTCAATGCATCTGCTACCACATTTGCCTTTCCTGGATGGTAATCTATGACACAATCATAATCTTTCAGAAGTTCGATCCATCGTGTTTGTCTCAAGTTTAACTCTTTGGAGGAAGTGTACTAAAAGGCTTTAAGCCTATTGACTGGCAGCAGAACTGCAATATATATACTGAAAGGCTCTTAAGCCTATTGATTGGCAGTTCAACTGCAATATACTGTTATGTGCCGCATTCGCTGCAGCTCGGAGTGTAGAGTTGGGTGGGTGTTTTAAACCCCACAAGAAGTGTAATGGACGGAGATGGTATATTAGAGGCTGGTGGGTAGGATTCTATTTTCTGATCATTGCATGCATGACTGTTACAGTGATAGGCTAAGGCCCTAATACATATCTGATATTGAAACAAAAATGGGCTTAAGCCCAAACTGTGTTTGACTATTTATTATGATTTACTGATTGTTTACTTTCTATGGGGATTTCACATTAAGTTTATGTAAACTCACCCCCTTTTGTCTTATTTATACCGGTAATATCCTGACTTTGATGGATTGGTGCGGCAGAGGACTCAGTAGTGACCACGGTTATTAGCATTTTTTAGTATGATTTATGATTTATGAGTATATTTTTATTATCTGTTAATTTCAATGTAATTTGGGACTTTTCAAACTTTTTCCTTAAATTGTGAGTTTTTATTGGTTTTATGGATTTTATAACTGCGCAACTTAGCAAACAAACGAATTTTGCTAAAATAAAGGGGTTTTTCTAAAATGATCGGATTTACTTAATTACATCAGTTTTTTTAAAACAAATTATTTCGAAAGCTTCCGCTACGAATTACATTTTCACAGATCGACTTAACTGGTAAATGGTTTTTAGAGATATTAAGAGTTAACTAAAAATAGATATATCAGAAATGTTTTGACATGATGACTTAGTTTTCAAACACCCTATCATGTGACATCGCTAGATTTGGCCATAACGTTTAGGGCGGGTTTGGGTTGTTACAATAATCTTATAGGTATGATAATAGTTAGTACAAGTATGCGTATATGTGAATTAGGTCAATTTGATAAGTTTGAATACTAGAGTATATGTGATGACAAGTTAGTATAATACTTGATATTATTTGAATTGAAGGTCTTATTGTGTTATGTAAGTATGTAAATGATTGTGTCTAGGTTGATACCAAGATTGAGTGAGAAAAGTGGCATTAAAATTTCCTACTGTTATTCACACGGGTAGAGAAAGGGGCGTGTGTCTCAGCCGTATGAGACACACGGCCTAGCACACGGGTATATGTGCTGGCCATGTGAAACCTGTACCTAATTTTTGAAAAATAAATGGACCACACGACCTAGCACACGGACGTGTGGTTGGCCATGTGACCTAAGTCAGAGAGTTACACGGGGTTAGGCACGGCCTAAAAAAGGGCATGTCCCTTGGTCACACGGGCGTGTCCCTTAGCCACAAGAGCGTGTGTCCTATGTTTCTAAGAAAATTTTGAAATTTCACGAAAAAATTCATGAGTGTCTGGTTTAGTTCCAATTCACTTTTAATGTGTATTTTGCTCATAAAAGAGACAATATGATTTAATTATAATGTGTATGCAAAATATTTATTTAATGTTTATACTAAATCTTTATGTAATATTCGTATTTGATCTGAAATGTCTGGTAATGCTTTATAACCCTGTTCTGGCGACGATTAAGGGTTAGGGGGTGTTACAATGGTATTGCTGTCGAATGCTGAATTAACAATTGAATCGAAAAAGTACCTAGCCTGTGCACAAAAAACAAAACCATACGCTGAGTATAACTCAATGGTATTTTTATAATCTGAACATTAAAGTATAACATAAATCATTTTAAATGCATAAGTTAAAAATTAATAATGATATGTAATTAACATGCCATTTATACCATTTCTCACATTCTTTGATCAAATCTAATACATTTTACTAATATTAAAGCATGACAAAACCGCTTCACATATCATTTGATATTTCAATCATAAAGTGGCACATTCCATTACAATTTCCATATTCATGTAGTCAATCAATATATTTATCAATATTTTAACACATTTCACAAATGCTTATTCCTTTCACATATCACTTTCATTTCTTATCCATTTGCCATCTCAATATCAAATTTCATATCTCTTATATATTTTTAAATCACTTGAATTTTGAAGGCTCATTCAACATCATCTTTTCAATAATAAACAATTTCTTTTTTATCCTTTGTCTTCCTATTAACATGACTTGAACTCAGATGGATACACGAATTTAACCAACACACTAGTTTGGCACCTAATGCATCATCGGGTAAATCCGAAATAAATAGTTGTGCCCAGGCTCATTAATAAGTTTGGCACTCAGTGTCTCTTCGATATAACTGAAGTAATTTGGCACTTAGTGCCTCATTGACTTGTATTTGAAGTAACCCTGAACTCTTCTTATCCTATGACATTCCAACTATATCTGACTTTACCTGAACAGTTAATATGGTATTCATTACATATCTCATTATCAACCAATACCTCAATTCACGTGAATTTTCTTTATGAATTCATTTATCTAAACATATGTAAGCATAAATCATTTCAATATTTACTCAATTTCTGTAACACCCCAAGTTTTTAATTTTTGTTCTTATGTATGTGTGACATAATTGTTTGTTTGCTTCAGTGGTTAAGTGTTCTGGGTATGTGTGAGAGGTCCCAAGTTCAAGCTATAACTTGGGTAAAATTTTATGAATAAGCCCCATCTTTGGTCAGTAGGCTTTTAATTAAAAGTTTACAAGTAAATAATAGAATGGGCATACTGGTCTGGTGGTTAAGTGGAGTGTCAATATGAGGGAAGTCTTGTGTTCGAATCCTTGTGTGAGCGAGGGAGTAATCCTTTTTACATATGGCATGTGGGTGGGTGAGTTTGATTGGAATTGAAATTCTACGTAGTTGTGTGATAGTGGGGAGAGATTTGAGGAGACTTGGAGGGAAGTTATCAGAATATTGCCTAATCTTCTTATTTTTTCTCAATTTCTGGCTCTCTCTCCCCCTTTTCCTAAATTTCTAACGGCAATCTTCTTGTTTTCTTGTATCAATTTTTTCGTGAATTCTCTCATGTTCTTTCGTTACTAGTATTCTTCTGCTCTTCCCTTTGCATCGTTGATCATGCGCAAGTGGTAAGTGTATGTCAGTTGTCATTATTGTTAGATGTTGTTTGTATTCTCGTTAGTCTGATTTTGGGGTTTTGGTAGCAGTGTTTCATGGGGAACGAGGCTCTCATCATACTATTTCATAAATGAATCAATCTGAAGTGTTGGGGATAAGTTTTCATCGCTCAAAGAAAGAGTATTTTGTTTTGGGTTTAGTTAGTTCGATTGTTTAAATGATTAATGGAGTGAAATATTGATCAATCATAGGTACTAGAGTGCTCGAGAGTGTTTAGGCATCAAAAATGATACAGGTATGTACCCGAAATGTAGAAAATGGGGTTAAGCAAAAAGCTAAAAAACCCCACTGTTGACGCCACACGGGCGTGTGGTCGCCCATGTGGTAGGCCGTGTGATAGGCTGTGTGCCACGACACTAGCGTGTGAATTATGAGGCCAGGCCATGCGCGAATGACATAGCCATGTGATGATCAGGCAGGCCGTGTGCAGGACATGAGCTAAACTTTTTTGGGCCGTATGGGCTACACGGGCATGTGAGCCCACACGGGCAGGCCACAAGGGCGTGTGAGCCCATTTTTACTGAATCAATTACTAGGGTTGCACGGGTCGCCCAAGTCGACTGTGAACCTATTGTAGGGTCTGTAATCTCTATTTAGACCATTAATTTTGTGAACTAAATAATTGATGAGTGGACTGAACATGACAAACTGTATGCCTATATACCTAATTACTATTATATATATGTTTACTGATAGTTGCATAAAAGCATGACATCTATTGTATGTTTGCATTGCATTGGGTTGGGTTGGTTATATTTGGAGGAAGTGTACTGGAAGGCTCTTAAGCCTAATATCTGGTACTCAGTTGCAGATTATTGTTTATGTGCCGTATTTGGTACCACTTGGAGTGTAGGAATGGGTGGGTGATTTAATCCCCACATGGAATGTAGGGTTGGATGGAGATAGTGTGTAGAGGTTGGTTGGATAGGTGATAAACCATAAATTATACATATTTTTACCTCATACTTAGCCTAAATTCTGGATGAATTATCATTGAATTTATGGAAATTGGTACTCCTAATCCTTTTATTTCTTGTTTTATACTTAAGAGAGCATAAGGAAGAGAAAAGAGCAAGAAACGGGCTGAAAACGGGCAAATTAGGCCCAATTCAGTAATCAACATGGCCTAGAGTTTCGCCACACGACCATGCCACTTTAAGAGGCTCGAGCATGGCCTGGTCGTTGATCCACACGGGCGTGGCACACGGGCGTGTCCCTGTCGTGAGGAAGTTTAATTTCACTTGGAAAAGGCTACTTAGGGGGCTAAGAAAGGCATTCCAAAACTCTATATAAAGACCCTAGGAGGCAACTACAAGGGTGTGCTTTATTCCTATTAAGACGGGGAGTTAAAGGCAAGAAATTACTCGAAGGGAAGCCGATTGATCCCTCTCAGAAGCCAGGATCTACATCAAGACAGAGGATCTCCCTTCAATCCTTTCGGGAGTTTTGGGTTTTCTTATGTTTTGTTATTTTATTTCTTCTGAGATGTTTTCTTTTATAATTATGAACTAAAACCCCAAATATCTAAGGGGGATGAAACCTAAGACAGATCTTGTTATTGTTGTCTGAGCTGTGTGATAAATATTTGATTTGTTCTTAATTGTGTTTTTAATTCTTAAATTGATATGTCTGGGATATTGATTTAAGTCGAATATGCCTATGTAGAGGAGCAAAAGTCCCTGCATAGGAGTAGATCCAACACAATTAAGTGGAGTTGATCGCAATCCTAGACATAGGACGACGAAAATCTACCGGATTAGAGTCAAATCTAATATAGGAGCCATAGATCGAGTTAATGTAAGACTATAGGTTTTAACTAGAAAGAGATTTCAGTTAATCAACCTAGGATTAGTTGTTCTTATCCTCGACGGAGGTATTAACATAATTTAGGGATCTCTACGGATCAAATCAAATGAAGAAATTATCTGGTTCAGAGTTAGATAACAAGTGAAGTCTAGGTGGATTCTTCCTTAGGTATTGCCTTGATCAATCAGTTTTCCCAAAAGCAATCTCTCTCTTTACTCCTTGCCATTTCTTTTCAGTTTAGTTTAGATTAGTTAATTTAGAAACAAAACCCCCTTTTATTTTTAGGCTAGATAATAGGAAGAAAGTCATTACTAGTACTCATAGTTCCTTGGATTCAATATTCCGGTTTTGCCATTGACTATACTAGTATTCGATAGGTGTACTTGCCTTTTTATCGTGATATTAGTTAGTTTCCCGGTACGATCAGATTTTATTACTTTATCATCATCACTCGAGATCACGATCAAGTTTTTGGCACCATTGCCGGGGAACTAAGATATTAAGAACACTCAATTTCTATTACTTTAGCCATTATTACTTTTATTTATTTTCAATTTTTATTTTTGCTTTTATTTTTATTTACTAAAATTTTCTTTCCTTCCAGTTATCTCTAGTTTATGACTAGAAGAAACCCAGGAGGACCACTGCTTTTTGACGACGATTTAGAAGCTACAGTTCGCAGAAATCGCTGAGAGATAATAAAAAGCTTGCAACAACCAGAACAAAGACAAGAAGAAGAGCCAGAACCTACCGAAGAGATGGAAGCCAATTAGGATAACCAGCTACCTCCTATAGTAGCCGCAAATCCTGTTGATCAAAATCCTGCTCTGCGTACTATGTATGATTATGCTAGACCTAATTTAGCAGGCACTGAATCTAGTATTGTTAGGCCTACTATTGCTGCAAGTAATTTTGAACTGAAACCTAACACTATTCAAATGATACAGCAATTTGTTCAGTTTGATGGTTTGCAGGATGAGGATCCTAACTCGCATCTAGTCAACTTTTTGGAATTATGCGACACATTCAAAATAAATGGCGTTTCTGATGATGCCATTCGCCTTAGGCTATTCCCATTCTCCTTGAGAAACAAAGCTAAACAGTGGTTAAATTCTCTACCATGAGGGTCTATCACTACATGGGAACAAATGACAGAAAAGTTTTTACTCAAATATTTTTCGCAGGCTAAAATGGCTAAATTAAGGAATGATATCTCTTCTTTTGTGCAGATGGATTTAGAAACACTTTACGTTGCTTGGGAAAGATACAAAGATCTATTGCGAAGGTGCCCTCATCATGGGTTATTGCTATGGTTACAAGTTCAGACCTTTCACAACAGTTTGAATCCTTCAACAAGACAAATGATCGACGCAGCTGCCGGTGGAACAATCAACAATAAAACACCAGAAGTAGCTTACGAGTTTATAGAAGAGATGTCACTAAATAACTATCAGTGGCAAGTCATGAGAACAAAGCCACAGAAAGCTGCAGGAGTTTTTAATATTGATGCAGTCACTATGCTTTCTAATCAAGTAGAACTTCTTAATAAAAAGATTGACAACTTTGTTGGTTCTCCGCAGTTACACCCAGTGATGCAGTGTGACTCAATTCAGGGAAGCATGTATAATCCCGATTACTCCTCCTATGGACATGGCATGGAAACCGAGCAAGCCAACTATATGGGTAACAATTTTAGATCTCAAAATAACCCTTATAGTAACACTTACAATGCAGGATGGCGGAACCACCCCAATTTTTCATGGGGAGGACAAGGAAATCAAAGACAACCACCTCCTCTGAGATTTCAACAGCCACTATTCCAACAAGAGAAAAAATTGAACCTTGAAGAGATGCTTACAAAATTTATTGCCGTGTCAGAAACCCGTTTTCAGAACACCGAAATAGCACTGAAGAACCAGCAAGCATCCATTCAAGGACTCGAAACTCAAATAGGCCAGCTCGCCAAGCTAATTTCTAGAAGACCGCAAAGTGGGTTACTGAGCAACACTGAGCCTAATCCTAAGGAGCAACTTAATGCCGTGGATACAATAGATGAGGAAGGGTTAACCAAAACCAACCCAAAGCAATGCAAGGAGACTGTGGTAAGTAAAGGTAAGGATGAGGTAAGTTCCAAAGTTGTAATTGTCAAAGAGTATAAACCTCGTATCCCATACCCAAATGCACTAAGGAAAGACTGCACAGATGAGCAATTCGGTAAGTTTCTTAAACTTTTAAAGAAACTACATATTAACTTACCGTTTATTGAAGCGCTATCGCAGATGCCAAACGCCGTTAAGTTTTTAAGAGAGCTACTGACGAATAAACGGAAGCTTGATGAGAAGTCTCATGTGAAACTGAATGCAGTGTGCTCAGCTATTCTACAGAATAAGCTGCCCAACAAACTAAAAGATCCAGAGAGTTTTACAATTCCTTGTTTACTTGGTAGCTTAGACGTCAAAAATGCTTTAGCTGATTTAGGGGCTAGTATTAATGTAATGCCTTATAAATTGTTTAAACAACTAGGTCTTGAAAAACTTAAACAAACTTAGATGAGCATCCAATTGGCTGATAAGACCATTAGATTTCCAAAGGGAATAATTGAAGATGTGCTTGTCAAAATTGATAAATTTATATTCCCAGTTGACTTTGTTGTTTTAGAGATTGATGAGGATAGCAACGTACCCTTAATCCTAGGGCGTCCCTTTTTAGCAACTACTAGAACAATAATTGATGTAGGAACAGACGAGCTTACACTACATGTAGGTGATGACAAAGTTACTTTACAAGCCTAAAACCCGATTAAAATTGTTGATGATAAAAATATTGTTTCGAATTCTAATGAAACGAATGATTTCACCACCCAACCTTCTGTGCAGGATACACTCCACATAAAGACAACCTAACGACAGACAAGTCCATCCAAGGAAAATACACATGAAAAGCGAATGCTTCAATTGAGGAACTAGATGAGCAGCTGAACTATCAAGAAAAACCCAATATATGCCACATTAACCAAGAGCATCACCAAGACAACCCTCAGGTAAAAACGAATCAAATTAAGGTAGGGGATAAGGTAATCTACCGGATTAGAGTCAAATCTAATATGGGGAGCCATAGATCGAGTTAATGCAAGACTAGGGGTTTTAACTAGAAAGAGATTTCAGTTAATCAACCTAGGATTAGTTGTTCTTATCCTCAACGGAGGTATTAACATAATCTAGGGATCCCTACGGATCAAATCAAAAGAAGAAATCATCTAGTTCAGAGTTAGATAACAAGTGAAGTCTAGGTGGATTCTTCCTTAGGTATTACCTTGATCAATCAGTTTTCCCAAAAGTAATCTCTCTCTTTACTCATTGCCGTTTCTTTTTAGTTTAGTTTAGATTAGTTAATTTAGAAACAAAACCCCCTTTTATTTTTAGGCTAGATAATAGGAAGAAAGTCATTACTAGTACTTATAGTTCCTTAGATTCGATATTCCGGTCTTGCCATTGACTATACTACTATTCGATAGGTGCACTTGCATTTTTATCGTGATATTAGTTAGTTTCCAGGTATAATCAGATTTTATTACTTTATCATCATCACTCGAGATCACGATCAATAGGACTTTACTACTGGATATTGTATATCTGTTACTAATATTGTGATGGGCTAAGGCCCTTGTGCATACTGATATTGATACTCTGATGGGCTAAGGCCCTTGTGCATACTAATACTGATATTGAATTGGGCTAAGGTCAAGATTGTTTGACTGTGCACTGTGTCTACTGCTGTATGTTTTTATGGGATTACACACTAAGTTTGCGTAGACTCACGTGCACAAGTAATCCGCAAACCTAGACGGATTGGTGCGGCGGAGGACTGACGGTGGCCACAGTTTTAGACTTTTACGGTTTTTAATTTATGGTTTATGGTTTATTTTTGGTTTATTGGGATGTAATTTGAGGACTCTTTAGGACTTTTTCTTAAATTTGGTTTTCATTTATTTTTGTGGAATTATAACTACTAGTCGTAGGAAGTTCGGTTTTTAAAAAGCTAAAGTATTTTCTAAACTCACGATCACTTAAATTGCTTTGTTTTAAAAGCTTCTGCAACGAGAAATGTTTGAAGGCAAATGTTCTAAATAAATAAAGTGATTTTTTTAAAACTAAATGGAGATAAGGAAATGTAATAACATGGAAATGATTTTATTGTAATAACTTAGTTTTTAATCACTTTATCATGTGACATCGCCAGATTCGGCCATAACGTCTAGGCCGAGTTTGGGTTGTTACATTTAATGGTATTAGAGCCAGGTTACAAAACTCAGCTGTGGATCATGGGTTTTGAAAACTTGATTTTTTAAAAAACTGAATTTCAATGACTTGGAATGTTTTTATTAAGCATGTGGTACACCGAGTCTCCCGCGTCGATCCTGTAAGTATTCTAAAACTTGTATATGTTTAAATTGTAAATTCTATGATATTTTGAAACTACTATAGATAGTATATTGTGAAAATACTCTAGTTAGTATAAACTGGAAACGGTAGTCAATTGGAACTATAGTAAACTGCTAGAGACTGTAACATACGAGAACAAACTCTGAATTACTGAAACCATTTACAAAAAAAATTTGTTAATAAAATATTAAACTGTAACTTATTCATAAAATTCTTAATACAGATAAAACCGATTAGATATGAGAGCACAAGGTATCCGCGGATGGGGTACTAGAGGCTGTGGTAGAAGCCATAGAGGGGCTCGAGCTGAGTCATCATCATCTAGTAACATACCGGATTTGGATACGAGTGAGATGCCAATGTTGCCTACTACTGACACTAGATCTTGGGGTTGAGGGTTGGTTATAGAACGACTCCGGTCCAGTGGTGCTAAGCCCTTCAGGGGTGTCACTGAAGTCACCCCTAATGTGGCAGAGTATTGAATTGAGGCCACGAAAAGGATCATAGATGATCTAGATTGCTTCCCCGAGTAGAAAATAAAGGGTGCAGTCTCACTGCTACAAGATGAGGCTTATCAGTGGTGGTTGACTGTTAAGGAGGGTACTCAGCCCCAACGTCTGACTTAGGAGTTCTTTAAGACCACCTTTCAGGGAAAATATGTGGGAGCTAGTTATGTGGACGTCTATAGGAGGGAGTTTTTGAATCGGACACAGGGAGATAGATCAGTCACTGACTATGAGGCCAAGTTTCTAAGACTAAGCCATTATGCGCAAGGTATGGTGGCATCTGAGTACGAGCGATGTGTCCACTTTAAGGATAGCCTCAAAGATAACTTGCGAGTTTTGATAGCTCCGCAGAGAGAGCGGAATTTTTGTGCACTAGTTAAGAAGGCGAAGATCGACGAGGAGGTTAAGCGCTCTAAACGCCAAAACCTTGATAGAGATAGGTCGGAATAAGAGGGATTCGGAGTCCTCGAGTTTGGTACAGAGGCTTAAGAAAAAGGCCAGATGTAATACCCCTTAACCCTAAACTGTCACCGGAACAGGGTTACAAGGCATTACCAGACAAATCGGACAATTTACAGTCTTAATAAATAATAAATAAGAAAATTATATAAAAATCTTAGATTTTTGTTTCCTCTATGTCGCCTAACTTATGCCAAATAGCCTAATTGCCATTTTGGCCCCTTATAAATTCTTCTAATCTATAATTCAACATTTATCTTTTATTCGGTTTAGTTATTTTTCCTAATTACTATTAATTAAGTTAAATTCGCATATTTAAAACTTAATTAAGCTCACTACTAGACTCATAAATATTCCTAATAATTATTTACGAACTCGATTTACTAAGACGGAGGCACGATAATGTACTTTTCTGGCGCCCGTGAATTTTGGGTCATTACACCAGAGCTGATGTGCTAGTTAGAACTAGGACCCCTACTGCTCCTACTGGGATGTTGCCTTGTGCAGATTGTGGTAGACGCCATCAAGGGTACATTTTTTATTCATGATATACTTTACATTGCATTGATAGATATAGGATCTACCCACTCCTATATAGCCTGTACAGTGTCTGAAAACTTAGAGATTTTAGTTGAGAGCACTAAGAGTGAGGTTACAATACTGAGTTCATTGGGGCAATCTATAAGGGTTAACAAGTTGTTTAGAGACGTCCCTTTAGAGGTTCAATGGGCAATCTTTCTGGCTTATCTGATGGAGCTTTCATTTGGGGAGTTTGATTTAATTCTGGGGATAGATTGATTGGTCAAGCACCTTGTCTGCTTAGACTGTGCGACTAAGAGGGTCATTTTAAGAACTAAAGAGGATAATGAGGTAGTCATGATTGGAGAGCGTTAAAATTTTTTGTCTAATGTGATTTCTGCATTGGTGGCAGAAAAGTTAGTTTGTAAGGATGTGAGGTATTTCTAGCCTATGTAAGTGTTTCTGATTCGAGGGATTCTACAATTAAGGACATTAGAACGATAAAATATTTTCGGACGTCTTTCTTAAGGAGCTATTGAGTTTACCTCCGAATCGTGAATTGGAGTTTGAGATTGAGCTCCTTCCTGGTACAACTTCAATGTCCATCGTCCACTATTGAATTGCATTGAAAGAGCTTGTAGAGCAAGCTCAAATTAAGGAGTTATTGGATCGTGGGTTCATCTACCCTAGTGTGTCTCCGTAGAGAGCACCGATATTGTTTGTAAAGAAGAAGGATGGATACATGCGGATGTATATTGACTACCGGTAACTGAACAAGTTGACCATTAAGGACAAGTACCCACTACCGAGTATTGATAACTTGTTTGACCAGTTTCGATGAGCTTCGATATTCTCTAAGATTGACCTCCGATCTGGGTACCATCAGTTAAGGGTTAAGGAGGTTGACGTACATAAGATGGCGTTTAGGACTCATTATGGTCATTACGAGTTCATAGTGATATGATTTGGACTAACTAATGCACCAGAAGCTTTCATGGATTTGATGAACTTAGTATTTCAGCCCTGTCTAGATCGGTTTGTGGTGGTGTTCATCGATGACATACTGGTTTTCTCGAGGCTGAGGATGAGCATGACGAGCACCTTAGAGTTATTTTTCAGACTTTGAGGGAAAAGCAACTCTATGCTAAATTTAGCAAGTGTGAGTTCTGGTTACGTGAGGTGACAAGTCTAGGACATGTGGTTTCTGCTAAGGGGATTCGAGTTGATCCTCGAATGATTGAGGTTGTTTGGAGTGTTAGTAGCCTAGGAATATGTCTGAGATCTGCAGTTTTCTAGGATTGGTGGGTTATTATCTGTGATTTGTGGAGGGTTTTTCATTGATTGCAACCTCCTAAACTAAGCTTCTACGTAAGTGTGTGCCGTTTGATTAGACTAATACGCAGCAAGAGAGCTCTGAGAAGCTCAAGACTATACTGACTGAGGCTACTGTTTTGATATAAGCAGAACTTGGAAAGGAGTTCACAGTTTATAGTGATGCATCACATGTCAGTTTAGGATGTGTGTTAATGCGGGATGGTAAAGTGATAGCTCATACGTCTCGTCAACTTAAAACTCTTGAAGCTCTAGGTTCAAGGTTGGACTTTAGTACTGCGTTCCATCCTCAGACCGATGGTCAATCTGAGAGGGTGATTCAGATATTGGAGGATATGTTGAGGAGCTGTGTTATTGATTTCTGTGGCAGTTGGGAGGATTATTTGCTATTAGTGGAGTTCGCCTATAATAATAGCTTCCAATCTAGCATTCAGATGGGATCTTATGAGGCTTTGTATAGTCGTAAGTTTCGCACTCCTTTATGTTGGACTGAGTTGGTCGAGCGACGTGTTCTGGGTCTTCAGTTGGTTTTTGAGACAGAGGATAAGTTTAGACTGATTTGGGATCATCTGAAAGCGGTTTCTGACAGGTAAAAGTCTTATGCGGTTCTGAAGAGGTGCGAGATTGAGTATTCTTTGGGAGACTTTGTTTTTCTTAAGGTCTCACCATGAAAGAAGGTACTAAGGTTTGGTCGTAATGGCAAGTTGAGCCTAAGGTTTATTGGACCTTACCGAATTCTTAAGCGAATAGGATTAGTTACTTTTTAGTTGGAGTTACCTATGGAGTTGGATCATATTCATAACGTGTTTTACGTCTCGATGTTGAGGCGCTACCACTCTGATCCTTCTCATATTGTTGCTGTTGAGGAGATAGAGGTTAAGCCAGACTTGACCTTTGAGGAGGAGCCGGTTCAGATTTTGGATCACGACGTAAGGGTTCTAAGGAGGAAATATATTCCATTAATGAATGTGCTCTGGTAGAATCATAACATTGAGGAGGCTACATGGGAGCCTGAGGATACGATGCGTCAGTAGTATCCTCATCTGTTCTGATCTGGTAAATTTTGAGGATGAAATTTTCTTTTAGGGGGTAGAATTGTAATGCCCCAAGTTTTTAATTTTTGTTCATGTGTATGTGTGACATAACTATCTGTAGGCTTCAATGGTTAAGTGTTCTGGGTATGTGTGAGAGGTCCCAAGATCAAGCCATGACTTATGTGAATTTTCATTATTTTATGAATAAGCCACATATTTGGTCAGTAGGCTTTTAATTAAAAGTTTGCAAGTAATTAACAGAATGGACATACTAGTTTGGTGGTTAAGTGAAGTGTCAATATGCGGGAGGTGTTGTGTTCGAATCCTTGTGCGAGCGAGGGAGTAATCCTTTTTGCATGTGGCGTGTGAGTGGATGAGATTGATTGGAATTGAAATTTTGTGTAGTTGTGTGATAGTGGGGAGAGATTTAAGGAGACTTAAAGGGAAGTTATCAGAATGTTGCCTAATCTGCTTATATTTTTTTCTCAATTTTCGACTCTCTCTCTCTCTTTTCCCAAATTTCTGACTGCAATCCTCTTTTTTTCTCTATCAATTTCTTTTCGTGAATTCTCTAATGTTGTTTCGTTACTAGTATTCTTCTGTTCTTCCTTTTGTATTGTTGATCACACACGAGTGGTAAGTGTATGTCGGTTGTCATCGTTCTTAGATGTTGTTTGTATTTTCGTTAGTCTGCTTTCTGGGTTCTAGCAGCAGTGTTTTGTGGGGATTTAGGCTCTCATCGTACTATTTCATAAATGAATCAATCCGAAGTGGTGGGGGTAAGTTTTCATCGCTCAAGAGAAGAGTACTTTGTTTTGAGTTTAGTTAGTTTGATTGTTTAAAGGATTAATGGAGTGAAATATTAGTCAATCATAGGTATTGGAGTGCTCGGGAGTGTTTAGGCATAAAAAACGATACAGGTGTGTACCCGAAACATAAAAAATAGGGTTTTACGAAAAGCCAAAAAACCCCACTCTCAACACCACATGGGCGTGTGGTCGCCTATGTGGTAGGCCGTGTCATAGGCTGTACGCCACAACATAAGCGTGTGTATGATGAGGCCAGGCCGTGTGTGAAGGACGCGGCCGTGTGATGGCCAGGAAAGTCGTGTGTGAGACACGGGCTAGACTATTTTAGGCCGTGTGGGCCACATGGGCATGTGAGCGCACACGGGTAGTCCACACGGCCGTGTGGGATTTTGGTGCAGGCCATGTTATCCGCACTGCCAAGGCTAATTTGGGCCGTGTTTGCCCACACAAGCAGGCCACATGGGCGTGTGAGCCTATTTTTTATTAAATCGATTACTAAGGTTGTACGGGTCGTCCAAGTCGACTGCGAATCTACTGTAGGGTCAGTATGCTCTATTTAGACCCTTAATTGTGTGAACTGAATAATTGATAAGTGGACTGAACATGATAAACTGTCTGCCTATATGCTTGATTAATGTTATATATATGTTTACTGATAGTTGCATAAAAGCATGTCATCTATTTATGTTTGCATTGCATTGGGTTGGGTTGATTATATTTGGAGGAAGTGTACTAAAAAGCTTTTAAGCCTAATATTTGGCAGCTCAGCCGCAAATTACTGTTTATGTGCCGTATTCGATACCACTTGGAGTGTAGGAATGGGTGGGTGATTTAATCCCTACATGGAGTGTAGTGTTGGACAGAGATAGAGTGTAAAGACTGGTTGGGTAGGACTTTACTACTGGGTATTGTATATCTGTTACTGATACTGTGATGGGCTAAGGCCCTTGTGCATACTGATACTAATACTGCATTGGGCTAAGGCCAAGACTGTTTGACTATGCATTGTGTTTACTGTTGTATGTTTTTGCGGGATTAGATACTGAGTTTACATAAACTCACCTCTCTTTGTTTAATGTGCACAAGTAATCCCCAGACCTAGACAGATTGGTGTGGCGGAGGACTCGACGGTGGCCGCAGTTTTGGACTTTTACGATTTTTAATTTATGATTTATGGTTTATTTTTGGTTTATTGAGATGTAATTTGAGGACTCTTTAGGACTTTTGCTTAAATTTGGTTTTCATTTATTTTTGTGGAATTATAACTGCTAGTCGTAAAATGTTCGGTTTTCAAAAAGCTAAAGTATTTTCTAAACTCACGATCACTTAAACTGCTTTGTTTTAAAAGCTTCCACAACGAGAAATGTTTTAAGGAAAATGTTTTAAATAAGTAAAGCGATTTCTTTTAAAGCTAAAAGGAGATAAGGAAATGTAATAACATGGAACTGATTTTATTGTAATAACTTAGTTTTCAATCACTCTATCATGTGACATCGTCAGATTTGACCATAACATCTAGGCCGGGTTTGGGGTGTTAGAATTTCACATTTATATAAACATATACATTTTTCACAAATATTCAATTTAGTCCTCATAAACATCAATCAATTTAAATCAAACCAATACATCTCCTTTTAACAAAGTATTTCACCTTATGTTCTTACAATGTACAAACAAGTCAATATGCAACAATTACAAGACTGTTTAGATTATAGAAACCCAAACTATAAACTCCGGGCTATTTGGCGATGACCCTGTCTTGTCCTTTCTTTTTCGAGGAATTTGGGTTGACATTAGCTAAAGATTAAGACAAACATATAAAATTATTAATACACAACCATTTCCACATTCATTTTCAAATTTATATAACTTTTTCATTTTATTTAATTTAGTTCTTGAAATTAGAAATAACTCTTCAAATTTAGCCTCCAATTTTTCTGTTGATTTCACTCTAGGCCTAATTGAACTTCCTATTTCTCATTTCTACCACAAATTTAGAATTTTTTCATTTTAGTCCCTGTTAAAAAAAGCTATCAATTGACTTTACAATTTAGTCCTTTGTCAACTCTAAACTTAAAATCTATCAAATTGGAACCTAAAACTTCATCTATTCGACAATGGTAACATTGTCAATCTTTAACAGTATTGGAAAATACTATATAGGTCAGCTAGCTTAAGCTCCCGAGATTCCAAAAAAATAAAAATTACGAGAAAAAGACTAAATTGCACTAACCAATTTTGGATTTGAAATTCAAACCGTTAAAGCCGAATATTCCTCTCTTCTTTCTCCCTTGGTTCAATTTGCATGAAGAAAATATGGAAATATTTCTGTTTTTTGCCACCTATTCCCATTATCACTTATGTTTTATTTAATTAAAATTTCATTTTATAATTATAATTACTAATGTTTTATAATATAACATACATACTTACTTCATTAACCGACCATATATATATTTTAGTTATCATTACTATTAATCCTTTTACATTAAGTTCTAATTTTAAATCCTTAAGCAAATTACACTTTTATCACTTATGCAATTTAACCCCTAAACCTTAATCAAACACTAATATGAAAAAATTACTCGATCAAAATTCAATTCACTTTTAATATAACTCCATAAATATTTGATAAAAATATTTACGATTTCGGTTTACAGAAATAGGGTTTTAAAACCACACTTTAAGACACCACTGACTTTTAAGTCGTTACATTAACATTCTAGTAAGCCATGTTTGAGACAAGAAAATGGTTAAGTTCTAATGTTCCATGTAACACCCCAAACCTGACCTAGATGTTATGGCCAATTCTGGTGATGTCACATTGAAGTGCTTTTCAATTTCAAAGAGTATGTTGCCATTCCAAAACCCTCTTTCTTATATTTCTTTAAAAATAATTTAATTACGTGAGTTCACATTCAAAATGTGCCTTATTATCAAAAGCCATTTACTTTTAAAACGTTACAAATTTTCAAAATATCATTTTATTGTGGAAGCTTTTTAAAACAGTTACATACTTGTGAGTATTTTGATAAAACATTTGATTCATTTTGAAAACCTTGATTACCTCTACTACTAGCAATTATAAATCAAATAATAAAACCCCAAATTAAAATCTGAAAAAAATTAAAAAGGCCATTATTACAACAAAACCCCAATAATAAAATCATAATTAAAGTACTAAGGTAAATTAACTAGACAGTGTGGCCATCGCTGAGTCTTCCGTTGCACTGATCTGCCTAAGTCTAGGGATTACCTGTACAGTTAAAATAGAAGGGTGAGTTTATGAAAATTCAGTGTGTAATCCCATATAAGTAACAGACAATAATAAACACAATCTGGGCCTAAGCCCTTTTTAGTATTAGTGACAATATTAGTTTGGGCTTTAGCTCATCTCAGTATAGAACAGTCATGTGCTTGGGCCTTGGCCTATTACAGTATCATTAATCAGTGCAATAACAGATTAATAGTATTCAGATCCTCCTCATCCAGCCTCTACACTCCATCTCCATCCAACTCTACACTCCATGTGGGGATACACTCAACCCACCCATCCCTACACTTTAGAGAGTACCGAGTGCGGCACTATACAGTAATATACAGCTGGGCTCCCAGTAATTTAGGCTCGAAGCCTTTCATTACATTTCCTCCAATCAATATAAAACCCACCCCCATGCAATGCATCATGCAATCATGTTATGTCATATCAGAATATCATACATGTATTCAGTATAATTAAAATAGCATGCTAAAGTGTAGTATACATGCACATATGTATATATACACCACACAGGGGCAAAACAGTCATTCAGTCAATTAGGGGTCTAGGTAAGCTTACCGACCCAACAGTAGGTCCATAGTCGTCTCGGGTGACCCGTGCAACCTTAATAGTCAAATAGTAAAAATGGGCCCATGGCTTATATTGCGGGCCCATGTGGGCTCACACGGCCGTGTGGCCCACACGGCCTAAAATGGCCTTAGCCGTGTGGATCACACGGCCTGGTCCAATATTTTTGCATGTCCGTGGGGATTCTCCTTGTGGGGCCCAAATGCCTGTAGGGTCCACACGGCCCAATTTGGCCCAGCCAATGAAATTGCAAATGCCTGGCCTCGTCGATCGCACACCCACGTTAAGTCACATAGACTACCACATGAGCGAGCGCACACCTGTGTAGCATCGACATTCCCTTATTCTGGCTTTTGTCGATTTCTGTAGTCGGGATTATGTTACACACCTGACACAATTTTTTGCGCGCAAACACTACTGATGTAAACAACATCTAAAAACGACAATCCCATGCCAAAATCAATCACGACTTAACTATTACCATTAAGCCATAACAAACGATCTCTAAACACATTGCTTACCCCAACCGGTCCGAATGATGAAAACTACTATCCCACAGAAAAACCCCGTTCGTTGAGATTTGTTGCAGCCAAAACAAAATTTGACAATATGGAGAGTTAGGAACCTCTCAAAAATAAATAATAATAAAAAGAAAATGAAAACTTCTCCAAATCAAGTGAGGCATAGCTCTCTTGCCAAAAGACTTACCCACCAACGCAGCCAACATTAAATAGAAAGAAGACTACTTAGGGAAGAAATTGACAGAAAAGAGAGAATGAGTGAGAGTCTCGGTAGAAACAAGGAGAAGCAATCACCAACAAAGTAGAGAAGGGATTTTGACAGTAACACAGGGAGATTGAAGACAAAAGAACCGAAAAAGAGGTGGGGAAAAAGACGAAATTTGGCTATAAAGTAGAGAAGAAGAAAAGAAAAAAAAGAAAGATGGTAGAGGAGGAAGAGAGTAACGTCAGAATTATTGGAGGAATTTTGGGAAAAAGATGAAACCGAATTTGGGAAAAGAATTAATTAAAATTGGATATTCCCTCAATCCTATATTTTTCTCCTAAGATCACTCCCTCACTTCCATAACCATCCACTAGCATCAGGCTTTTACTAACACACAAACACCTACACGGCATAAAGCAAAAATATATCCCCCTTACTAGCGCAGGGACTTGAACTCCAAACCTCCCACATGCCAACTCACGCCTTAGCCACCAGACCAACAGGCCCATTCTGACATATTTTATCAACATTTATTTATAAACCTACTGGCTAGAGATAGGAGTTTATTCAATTTAAAACAAAATTTTGCCCAAGCTAAGGCTTGAACCCAAGACTTCTCAGACACTCCCAGAGCACATAACCACTGAAGCAAATAGTTATTTATGTCACAACATACGAAAATAAAATTAAGAATTATTGGGGCGTTACATTCCATAGGTTGATATGTTTTTTTTGGATTGATAGGTTTGTTTGGCTTTGAATGTGACTAAGTAGCATAAGTTTTGGTATATGAAAAATGATATTAAAATGGTGTCAAATGGTAAGATTATGTATACAGGCCTTAATGTGGATAAATGTTGATTTTGGAAAATGATGAAAAGATTCTATATATGAAATGTTTATTTTGCGAAGTGTATGTGATATGTAAATAAGTGTATATGGTTATTGGAATGCGAAAGATGAAAACATATGAATTGGTTTCTTTAATATGAATATAAGTGTAATGTGTATGAGTAATAATGTTATTTTGGTTGGTTTGAATCATAAAGATGCATATATGTCTTAGGTAAGTTTGTATGCTCTCTTTGATGAGTTTTAGCACCTTGAAATGATGTTGGTTTGGTGACTATATAGGCATTCCTATTGTGGTATGTTTAAAAGTGAATGACTTGAATTAGATGTTATGTTGTGGTGCCAACTGTGGCATATTGGTTTGGTATTTAGAGAGGAATTATAAGTCAAATTGTTGGCATGAAAAGTGTATGTTTGAATAGGTTTTGGTGTTGGCTAAATGTGTGCATTTTAGGTCTTTTTGAATGGTTGATTAGAGCTTTGTAGTTAGTGATTTATTTTTGACATCACACGGTTTGACAACATGGGCTAATGACATGGTCGTGTGCTCTATAGAAATTCTAAAGAATGTGCTCATACGTTTCCCCAATGTTACACGAGCTGGGCACGCACCGTGTAAGCATTGTTGAATTGGTCACCTAATTTTCACACGGTTTCAATAGGATACACAATCCAGCTACATGGCCGTGAAATTTTCTAGTGAATTTATACTTTAGGCCCATACGACTTTAGTGAGTTACACGACCTGGATATACAGTTGTATGACTGCTTTTTCACACGGTTGTAGTTTATCACACGGACATGTGACCCCTTTTTGCTAAAATTTTCAAACTTTTTGTTAAGTTTTCAATTAAGTCATTATTTGTTCTCGGGTTAGTTTAATTGTTTTTGTAAGCTTGATCAAGACAAGAATGTAATTGTATATTGTAATATTTGAATATTAATGATATGATTGATTATTTGAAGAATTTATTTATGATATAATTGATTTGTAATTTTGGAAATATTGCAAATTAGTCCTAGTTAAATTCTAGGTTTATACTAGAGCATACGTAAGCTCATATAAAGCCCAAAAAAAAAAATCTGGTGATTACGTATTGAAATGATTATGATTGTACGATTTATTTTTAATTTGAATGTTAATTGTGTAGTTATGAAACAATTCCATGTTTATTTGAAATAATTGATGTGAATTGAATGCGTTCCGTTTTGGCTTTGACCATAGCATTCTGTAGCTTGGGTCTAGTGAACGGAACGGGTAAGGGGCGTTACACAATCCCTTAGCACTCGAAAACCAAAACAAGACCCATACCATATTTGTAACGCCCCAAAGTTTTATTTATGTTCTGCTTAAATATGACATAATTATTTGTCGCTTCAGAGGTTAAGTGTTCTGGGTGTGTGTGTGAGGTCCAAAGTTCAAGCCTTAGCTTGGCTAAAATTTTGATATTTTTGTGAAAAAAGCCCTATCTTTAGTCAATAGGCTTTTAATTAAATGTTGGTAGAATTATATCAGAATGGGTGTGTTGGTCGGGTGGTTAACTGGAGTGTCAGTTGGCTGATGGTCTTGAGTTCGAATCGCTGTGCGTGCAAGGAATTAAATTTTGCTGCCAGTGGCATGTAAGAGTTTGAAGGGAAGTGAAATACTGATAGTGGAGTGGTGGAGGGAGAAAATTAAAGAGAGTGGGATAGGGAAGTTATCAGAATCTGATTACTACTTCCTTTTTCGAAAAAAAGAGTCGGTTTTCTCTCCATTCTTCTAACATTTTGTTTCTTCTATCTCTGCCAAAATTCTGCTTCTTTTCTCCTTTTGATTTTTTCTCTGTTTTCTTCCTCACATTCCTTGCTGTCGTTTTCCTTCGTTTCTCTCATTGTTTCCCCTTTCGACTTCACTCTATTTATTTCTTTATCCAGTACCAACGATTATTTTCGCATTTTCGGTAAGCTAAGGTGTTTTTTTTCATTTGATTAATTAATCGAGGGGTTACTAAGGATTTACTTTATGATTAGAGGCCAATCAAGAATCAGTGGACTGCTGATTGGCACTTAGACAGTGAAGAATCACCGACTTTTCGTCAACGGTAAGGATGTGTTGGTTGTAAGTCTTTGGGCTTACCATAATTTCGATTAGTTATCATTAGTATTACTGATTTTAAACTTAGGATTGTCGATTTTTGATTTTAGAGTACTCGTGGTGGAATTAGAAACAAAATCGAACTAGGTGTGTACTCGATTGCATTGAAACGGGGTTTTAACGAAAGCCAAAAACCTTACTGTCAATGCCACACATGCGTGTGGTTGCCCGTGTTATAGGTCGTGTGATGGAACATGGGCGTGTGATCAACGAGTCCAGGCCATACGTGCAGGACACGATCGTGTAATGGCCAGGTAAGCCGTGTATAATACACAAGCTCGACCAATTGGGCTGTGTGGGCTACGAGCGTGTGGGCCTACACGGGCAGGCCACATGGGCGTGTGAGCCCATTTTCTAAAAATTTTGTAAGGTTGCACGAGTCGCCCAAGACAACTGAGGACCTACTGTAGGGTGGGTAAGCATTACTTAGACCCTTAAGCATGTGATCTATTTGTATGATATCTGTACTAAGCCTGACAATACTGAGTATGTAAACTAAACTGATTGTATGTATTGATTGTAGCATATTAGCATGCCATTCATTGTATGTTGCATTGCATCGGGTGTGGGTTGATGATATATGGAGGAAGTGTTCTGAAAGGCTTACAAGCCTGATATCTGGCAGCTCAGCTGCACTATTCTATTTATGTGCCGCATTTCGGTGCAACATGGTGTGTAGGGATAGGTGGGTTGATTTAATCCTTACATGGTGTGTTGGGTTAGACAGAGATGGTGTGTAGAAGCTGATGGGTAGGACTCTGTTTTTCTGCTCTGTATTCTATATCTGATATGGGCCAAGGTCTAATGTATTTTTGAGATTGTATCTGGTATGGGCCAAAGCCTAGTGTATTTCTAAGATCGTACTTGAACAGGCTATGGCCCAAACTGATTCTGCGCTGGGCTTAGGCCCCAAACTATAATCGATTACTCTCTAGTGTGTATCCGTATGTATGTTTTTTATGGGGATTACACACTGAGTTTCAGAAAACTTACCCTTTTCTGTTAATCAGTACAGGTAATCCCCAGACTTGACGGCTCTATGCAACGGAGGGCTCGACGGTGACCACACGACTTCTTTTATACTGACAATTACTTGTTTATGGTTTTAATTTTCATTTGGGGAGAATTTGATGTAATTATGGCCTCTACGGATTTTTACTTAAATTTTGGTTTTATACTGTTTTATGGTTTATATCTGCTAGTAGTAGGAAAACTTAGGTTTTCAAAAGAAATGGATGTTTTTACAAAAATACTCTCGACTACGGGAATTGTTTTAAAAGCTTCTGCATTGAATAACTTTTTGAAAATGATTGACTAAATAAATGACACGATTTTAAAATTAATAAAAGGTAAATGAAATGTTTTAACCGGAGAAAGGCTTTTAGCGACGATACAGTTTTAAAAGCACTACCATGTGACATCGCCAGATTTAGCCATAACGTCTAGGCTGGGTTTGGGTTGTTACAATATTCCCCTAACCTAATTACAGCTAAGAATAATATGTTCAATAGTCCTATCTTCAATATCACATAAACAACAAACTGGGTTTGGATTACACTTTCTTTTCCACTGATTAAAACGAGATGGAATAGCATTACAACACAACTTCCACAAGAAAATTTTAATTTTTTTGGTACCTGTAAGCTCCAATTAGCTCTCCAAGTGCTCTTATAAATTGAGTGAGAGCTGAAAGGTTGTAAAGAAGAACAATTTCCATAATGCTTTCTTAGCTCTTATACCTTGACTTCACCAAATATTGACCAACAACTGTAAACAACTACACCAATCTATTTTGTTCATCTATTTTATGAAGAGGAACTTTCAAATATTATGCAATTTCAGTATCTTCTAAACACATCAAGATAAAAGATAAGTCTTATTAAGTTCTTCTGAACAAATGATCTTAGCAACTCATGTTGGTAAAAATCCTTTAATATTTCCAAGATGCTTTAGTTTCCCATCTTTAACTCCCAACAGGCATCTATCTTCCCAAATGTGAATGCTTTCACCATTTAACACTTGCTAAATCAAAGTCTCATTTAAAAAATCCTCCCCTTCAGGAATGCTACTCCACACCCATGACGACCTAAATGCCTTTTTACCTTTAAGGAAATTAGAATTCGAGAAATAAAGTCCTTTTAATATCCTAGTCCAAAGAGCACTAGGATCCTAGATTAACTGCTAAGGCTGTTGTACAAGTAGAGAAAGGTTAAATAATTCAATTTCTTTAAAACTAGAGGTGAGTGTTTGATCGAATCGAGTCAAATAGAGTGATAAAATTTTGAGTTAATCAAGTTGATGAATCCTATTTTATCATCCTAACTCGATTTGAATTTTTTCGAATCGAGCTGAGTGAAATGAAATTTGAGTTGAGTAGAATCGAATGAAATTGTTCGTGATAAATTAAAATTTTAAACATGTAAAATTAAAATATTGTTAGAATATAACTAATTCCATGTTAGGACACATAAATTTGAAAGCGTGGATATTTGAAAATATTTTCAAAGCAAATAGTAAAAACAATATATTTTAGTATGATAAACCTGAATTATTAATTAACTTATTTAGGTCTCAAAATTATTGCTTTAGAAATTTTTAAAATTTTAAATTTATTTATATATTTTTAGATTTTTTAAAAAATTATAATTTTTTTAAAAATATAATTTTTAGAATTTTTATAAATATTTTGAATTTTTAAAATTATTTTGAATTTTTGAAAATTATTTTGAATTCTTTTTTGTAATTTTTGTTGAGAGAGACCAATTTACTCATTTTCAAAATTGGCAGGGATAAAACGTGTATTTACACCAATTTGTTATTCGAATTATTCGAGTTATTCAAATTGTAAAATTCAACTCGACTCGAACTCAAAACTCGAATTAATTGAATAACTCGAAATCCTTGATTCAATTAATTTAAAAATTAATTTTTTTTAAACTTTTTAAATGAATTGAGTTTTGCTAACACTTATTTAAAACTCGTGCCCCCTACCTTTTCCTTTAGCCTCCACAAAAAAACCAGCCAAAGTTGAATTCATTTCCACGCATAATATTTTTGGAAATTCGAAATAATTCATCGTATACATTGGTACAGCGTGTGCAACCACTTTAATAAGAACCTCTTTCCCCCTAAAATTAATGTTTGCTGCTTCCAACCCTTAAGTTTAGTAAGGATGTTATCTTTGATATCCCACTACAAAATCCCCTACAGAGAAGGGACACTGTAACACCTCGAATTTTAGGGCTTAGAAGTTTTGAGGTTGTAGTTAGGGTCAGTGATGAGGTAGCACATATGTGTTTAGTTGTGCATGTTAGTGACAGAATAGGCTTGCTAGTCTAGTGTTTGAGTGAGTGCTAGTCTGTCCCTGGGATCTGGGTTTGAATCTTCGTGTGTGCGTTTTGTAGAGCTATTTTTAATTTTGTTAATTGGTAACCTTGTTTAAGTTTTTAATTAATGAATAGTTTTATTTATTTTATTTTATTTTATTTAGTTTTAATTTTTATTTTTTTATTTCTTATAATTATTGGCCTGGACATTCTTTTCTTCTCTTCTGCCTATTCTTTTCTTTTTGGATTTTCTTTTACCTTTTCTTTTTGTTTCTCAAACGGTTTTGTTGGCTGGGTTCGGAAATTTCGCTCTTTCATCGTTGAAACAGGTGTAGGATTCGGACCTTAACTACTTTTTCTTTCATTTTATTTTGAATTATTGATTTGGCTTCTTGTAAGTATGCGCTAACCCATTGATTATGGGTTCTAGATGCTGATAGAGAGGGGTTTCTCCCTCTTCTGTTGAATTTTTGATATTACTAAGGTTGGGGACTGTTCTGGTGGATTAAACGGTGATTTCGGGGATATTCTAGAGTGGTTTCGTGACCATCTTGACGGCCACACGGGCGTATATTGATTTACATGGTTGTGTGATTTTGAGAATTAGGGTTTTCGGGCCAACTTGAGAGCCGCACGATAGTATGGTCGATTTGGGGATTTTGTCGATATTCACACGGCCGTGTCCTCTGGACACACAGGTGTGTGTATTTGGGAATTAGGGATTCAAGGATTTGGTTCAATAGGGTCTGGCCATACGGCCGTGTGGTTGATTAGGGAATTTAGGGATCCCACACGGGCGTGTGTCTTAGACACATAGCCGTGGTGGGCACACGGACGTGTAAGACCCTCATATGACCGTGTCTTCCCTGCACTTTATTTTACCTAATTTGGATAGTGAGTTATACGGCCTGTTCGCAAGGTCGTGTCCCTGAATCACACGGGCGTGTGCCTCTGCCACACGGCCTGTGTCACCCTCCACACGAACGTTTTGTCCCGTACACGGCCCAGGTTATCCCACATGGCCAGAGTACATAGGTGTGTAGTCCTATCTCACCGAACTTTGTTCTAGGTTAAATTAAATCTTAATCTGGACTTTGTGTGTTGCAACCTTTGGCTAAGCTTTAATGGGGGTAGTTAAGACTCTGATAGGGTGTAATAGCCTATTTTAGACCCTAACCGGAACGAGTGGTTTCGAGACCACTTAACCGGGATGAAATATTATTTTTATTACTTTAATATGTTTTACAGCATGATAGATGTATTGTGTGAAAGTTTCATCTAGAAATTTTATTGTTTAAATAGTTAATTCGGTAAAAAGGATTAAATTGCATAAAGCGATAAATAGGAGTTCTATTGCATAAAGGGCTAAAATGACATTGGCTTTATTTAGAAGTCCTTAAAATGAAATTTACCCTTATTATAATGCATGGACTGTAGTGGCCTTGATAAACGATAAATTATACATATTTTTACCTCATGCTTAGCATATATTTTGGATGAATTATCACTAAATTTGTGAGAATTGGTGCTCTTAATCCTTTTATTTCATGTCTTATACTCAGGAGAGCATAGGGAAAAGAAAAGAAAGAGAAATAGGCCAAAAAAGGAGAAAATAGGCCAAAATAAGAAAATGACACGGCCCACGGATTCACCACACGGCCGTAGCACACAGCCGTGCCACATAAAGTCCAACACGGCCCAACCCTGACAAGCACGGCCAGACCACACGGCCGTGCCAGCATCAACAGGCCCGCACACGGCCTCTTATCGATCCGCACGGGCGTGGCACACGGGCATGTCCCTATCGTAAGGAAGTTCAATTCTACTTGAAAAAAGATACTTAGGGGCTAAGAAAGCCATTCTAAAACTCTATATAAAGGGGTGCTTATTTTCCCGTTAAGGGGGTACTCTTTTTTCCAAAAAGGAGCACCATATTTCTACCAACACAAGGAGTGAAAGCAAGGAATTACTCCAAGGGAAGCCGATTGATTCATCCCAGAAGCCAGAATTCTATATCAAGACAAAGGATCTCCCTAAATTCCTTCAGGGGTTTTTGGGTTCTTTATGTTTTGTTATCTTATTTCTTCTAAGATGTTTTCTTTATTAATTATGAACTAAACCTCTCAAATACTTGAGGGGGATGAAACCTAAGACAGATCTTGTTATTATTTATTCTTGAATTATATGATAAATACTTGAATTGTTCTTAATTATGTGTTCTTCATTCTTGATTTAATAGTCCTAGGTATTACTTCAAGAAACTGATGTGCTTAAGCAGAGGAGCAAAAGTCCCTATTTTAAGAGTAGATCTACCATAATTAAGCGGAGTTGCATGCAACCCTAGACATAGGCCGACATAAATCTGCCGGATTAGGGTCAAACCTAATAGGGGGATCCATAGATCGAATTAATGTAACCTAGGGGTGTTAATTAATAAAGAAACTTTAGTTAACCGCCTAGGATTAGTTGTTCTTATCCTCGACGGAGGTATGAACATAGGTTAGGGATCTCTACGGATCAAGTCAAGTGAAGAAATCGTCTAATTCAAGAAGTTGATAACAAGTGAAGTCTAGGTGGATTCTCTCTTGAGTATTGCTTATATCAATCAGCTTTTCCCAAAGAGTCCTTCCCCAATTTACTTTTTGTGCACTTTTAGTTTAGTTTTAGAATTAGTTTCAAACAACCCTCTTTTATTTTTAGGTTAGATAATAGAAAGGAAGTAAGTACTAGTACTTTTGGTTCCCTTGGGTACGACAACTCGGTCTTGCCGCTAAACTATACTATTGTTCGATAGGTGCGCTTGCCTTAAAATCGTGATATTAGTTAGTTTTTGGTGTGATCAGTGTTTATAAATTTTATTACTTAATATCGTGAGTATCAGGCCTTTAAATGCATGGTTTTTAAATAGTTTTATTAAGGTTATAAAAGGTATTTTATAATTATATGTTATAATGGTTTAATAAAACATAAAATTTGCTTCATTTCATTACTCTTCTTTCACCGATTGTAAACAAAACAAAAAGGGGTTTGGAGCTATTCATTCGGCCAAAGCATTTTGTTCAATTAAGGTATGGTTTTGTCTTGGTTTTTGATGATTTTTATGTTTTTGAGATCGTTGCTTTGTATACTAGCTGACCCGTACTCAATTTCTGAATTTGTTCATGTTTTTGAAAAATGTCATTGATGAATCCATGTTGTTTTAATAGTTTTTGGTGAATTATTGATAGATGTCTTGAAATATACAAGTTTTATAAAGTAATTTTTGATGAAAATGAGTTTCAAGGATTTATTTGTAAAGAAATAGAAATTTTGTGGTTAGAGATGTGAATAAATGAAAGTTATGTGCCTATAATGACTATATGAATATTTAGTTTTGATAAATTGAGGGTTTTGATGTGTAATTTGCTATTTTGTGAATTTAGGACTAAAGTGTTAAAGTATGAAAAGTTAAGGGCTAATTTGTAAATAGGGCAAATACATGTTATTGGACTAAATTGAATGTGTTGGTGATTAAATAGCTAAATTTGTATTAATATAGATAAAGATAATCAAATCCCGGAACTTGATCGGGGAAAACGAAAGGTTGACGAGTAGATATCGAGAAATCGAGGTAAGTTCGTATAATTAGAATCGAACTTGTTAAAGTTTATAATTGTAGTTTTATTACTATATGAATGCATAATGAATTATTGACTCAAGTTTTCCTATTTGGTATATGTTGAATCTTATATGGCGTATATGTGAAATAATGAATAGATATGCAAACTGGTTATATGTCCAAATGATTACCGAGTCCCGTTCGAACCGTAGAAAGTCGTAGGATACAAGTGACATGTCACTAGGGCTACAGGGTGGTTTGAGCTCCAGCATTTGTTGCGGACTCACCACAGCTCATGAGCCATATGTTCATCATTCGGGATTATATGTTCAGTCTTCGGACTTACCGTTCAGCCCACGGGCTTACCGTTCATCCTTCGGGATCATATGTTCAGCCTCCGAGCTTACCGTTTCAGGCTCAAAAGAGCATACATGATGCATTGACGGATTACAAGTTATACGTATATACACTATGTTTGTATCACCCGAGTATCCCTCAATGTTCTCAAAGGTTCAACGGGCAGTTACCAATACATGTGACATGAAGTTCTAAAGATATATGTATTACATGTTATATGAGATTTACATGGATTATATGAATTGATTTACATGAATTACATGTTATAAGTATTGAAGTTATGCTTATGATACATGAATGTTGTATCTTATACATGAATGGTTATGAAATTACATGGACTAACAATTGTATGCTTGTGAAATAGGCAACATGAGTATATGAATTGAATTGGCATTGTTTATGTGTCTATCTAATCTATTCGGTAAGTTTAATTTCTATGTTATACGAGCTTACTAAGCTTTTAAAGCTTACTCCGTTTACTTTTCCCTCGTTTTATAGATTCAGAAGTTAGCTCGATTTTCGGACGAGTCGAAGACTTGCTATCACACTATCCATCAAGCTGTTGGTACTTTTGAATCTTTGTAAACGAAAATGGTCATGGCATGTATAGGCTAGTTGTTAAGTGAATGTATATGGCTATTTTGATGATGAATTTGTTATGTTTTGGTACCTATTCAAGCTATGAGATGTGGCTTGTTTTGTATGTGCTTAAATCATTTTGAATGCCTAATATGATGTGTTCTATATGGCAATGTTTGAGATGAATGATGTTGGTAGAATTGGTAAATGTCATGTTTGAATTGGTTAGCTAAGAAAATGATGCATACTTGGTACATGTTTAGATGATGAATAATGTTTGGTAATTGTGTTTGAAATGGTTCATTATATGTTTATATGGTGTTGAATGGTTGTCAATTATGCATGAAATGTTGTGGTTATATGGCTATGTTTTGCTTGTAGGGATTGACCCATTTTGGGTGGCAAGAATGGCTTTAACCAAGCCTACCTTGTGCCACATGGGCAGAGCATACGGGCGTGTGACTTAGCCGTGTAACCCCTACATCTTAAATGTTTTAGGTAATTTTGCAGACAGCCTAGACACGGGCATGTCCGGTAGCCGTGTGGTAATTGACAGTGTTGGCCACGGCCTGGACACACGGGCGTGTCTAGTAACCGTGTGGGATTTGGTAGTGTTGGCCACTGTCTGAGTGAATTGGGCATGTCTGGTGGAGCACGACCGTGTTGGTATGCACGGGCTAGGGACACGGCCGTGTGTCCCTATCTTGAAAATTTTCTCAAATGTTCTCCCTATCTTTCACATGTTTCAATCTAATCCTAAATGAATGTGTGTATCGTTATATGAGCTTTAAAGCATGATTGGATATATGATTATAGAACTGTATTGTGTTTTGAAAAGTTTAAAATTTTTACTGATTTTGATCTGAGTTACAAGTCCGGTAATGCCCCTTACCTATTCCGGCGATAGTTACGGGACAGGGGTGTTACATAAGGGCTTCGATTCATGTGTTATTTGTGATTGGTTGTGTGACATGTCTGATTCTGAACCCGTTTAACTGGGTGTGTGAGTGCAAATTAGTTCTATCTAACTGTCTATAATACGTCACTGTTCTATGAGATCGAATGCATTCTGTAACTGATTGACTGGATGTGAGTTTTTGTGTCTAAATGACTGTCTGAAACTAGTATTCTGATTCTATTTGTCTATCTGCATACATACATATGCATAAAAGATTTTTAGGTAGGATTTCGAAAAGAAAAGAGACTGAGTCTGAACTGATTTGGCAATTTTACTACAACTGGTCCGGACAGCGGATTACTGCACTGCACCATACGGCATATACGTCAGCTTTCCTGCATACTACAATCTGATTTGGCAATTTAACTGCAACATGACTGTACAGCAGATTACCGCACTGCATCGTACAACATATACGTCAGCTTCGCTGCGTATGACTATCTGATTTGGTAGCTCAGCTGCAACTTACCGGTATAGCGATTTACCACATCACACTGTACCGTATATATGTTAGCTATGCTACGTACCCTTATTTGGTCTAGCAGTTCAACTGCGCGTCTGTACTGCAGTTTACCACATTGTACAGTACAACTTATACGACAGCCTTGCTTCGTAATAAATCTGAGAGGCTCAGTCCACGTATATGGTATGTAGGGTTGGATAGGCCTTCGAGGTCCTATATGGTGTATTTGGTTGGATGAGCTAACAGCTCTTATGTGGTGTGATCGGGGGACGGAGAGGTATGTGGGCTGGATGAGTGGGTTATTTTCGTACCATACTGCATACATGCGTGTCTAATTTGGGGTGTTCTGCGTGCGAAATTACTTGACTGTTTTTGTTTGACTGACTGACAATTGCATATTTGTCTGCTATTGTGTGACAGCACCTGTATGCGACTTAGTGGGCTTGTATTGTTACTCATCTGTGGGGGTGTCAGTCTTCCTTCTTGTATTTGTTTGTCCTTGAAAGGACGTATTGTCATTGAACTGCTATCCAGCATCCTGTTTTGTAGTTAGATTGGTTTTGAACTCACATTGAGCTCGTGTAGCTCACCCCCTTCTATTTTCCTCTTTCAGGTACATTTATGAATCCTTATGTTGGACTCGACGTGCGGAGGTCTCAGACAGTAACGATTACTAAAAATCATTTAGGTTCTACTTTCTGATTTATATTTCAATTATACTATTTTGAGCTGTAAGTTTTTATAAGGCTGTGGTGGAAGTTCTGTTTTGAAATTTTTACTTGGTTATTAGATTTCGGTTATTTATCAAGCTTAACTGTAATTTTACCGACGGAATTTTAAGTGATTAAATGTTTTAGTTCGTAAAAATTTAAATGGTTTTGGAAATGGAATTAAGATCAACTTATTTGTAAAATTTTCCTACTGTCACTTTAGTGATCAATGTAGCATTCGAAATTTGGTTTGAACTTCTAGGCCGGGTTTCGGGTGTTACAGATACCCAAGTAGACACTCGGATTATTTGCCACCACTATATTAGTCTCTACCTAAATCAACCTTTAAGATCTTTGGGAGTATTCGCATTCAAAATCATGCTTGATTTATCATAATTGACCCCTTTTTTTCCAGAAGTTGCACAATATTCTTGAATCAAGTTAATCATTCTCCTGCAATTTAATTAACTAGCTTCTAAAAAGAATAAAGAATCATCTTCGAATAACAAATGTGATAGACTAGACAGTGACTACTAAGTCTAATCTCATAAATAAAACTAGACTCGACTCTATTAATAATTATACGAGATAGGAGATCCACAATAAAAAGAAAAAGGTAAAGTGATAGAGGGTTACATTGCCTTAAACCTCTAAACGAGTAGATTTTTCTACTAAATTTACCCATGTAAAGTGTAAAGAAATACTCCTCACACACTCCATTATCCAATCAATCCATGTTAAAACAAATCTTATTTTTCTTAAAAAAACTTCTAAAAAACACCACTTCATCTTGCCATATGTTTTATTCATGTCGAGCTTTCAAGAAGCCTCACACTTCTTACCCCTCTTTTTCAATTTCAAATGATGGAAAACCTCTTCGGCAATTATGATGTTATCATGTATTTGTCTACTTGTCATAAAGCACTTTGATTATTCATAATCACTCCCTCTAGAATTCCTTTCAATCTATTCACCATGATCTTCAATATGATTTTACAGGTAAAATTACAAAGACTAATTGGCCTAAATTGAGTCATTAATTCAAGACATTTAATTTTTAGAATTCAGACTATCTCTATCTCATTTAAACCCATCGATAATTTCTCTTCCCTAAAAAACTTTTAATAGCTTTCAAAACTTCCATTTAATAATTTTCCAATAACTATGATAGAACATCTTGCTAAAACCATTCGGTCCTGGAGATTTAAAAACTCCCAGTTGAAAAAAGCTTCTGTGATTTCCTCATCCAAGAAATCTTCAATTAACCTGACATTCATTTTTTCAAAGATAATAACAGGAACATTTACCATAATATTTTTAAACCTTCAACAGCACTACTTTGAAAGAGTTTTTCATAAAACACACAGAATTTGTCCAATATGATATCCTCTTTATCGATTTAGACACCATCCTCATATATTTTCAAAATATTGTTCCCCTGTCTTCTTTGCAAAGCAGCATGATGAAATATCTTGTGCTTTTATCCTCCATAGCCAACCAATTTTTCCTTACATGATGATACCAATTATAACAACCTTTTTTTCAGTAATATTGGAAATAATGGTTTTCAGGAACACAATTTTGACATGAGAGTTAGTAAATTTTATTTATTTAATATTTATAAAGTAATATGTGTGTCATATTAAAGTTTGGTCCAGTAATTTTGTCGTTTGGCTAGTTAATTAAGGAAAAGGGACTAAATCGAAAATTATGTAAAACTTTATCTCCATTGAGTTGTTTGAGGTTTTAAATGGTAATTATACCATACTTAAGTATGTTGGACGATAAGTGGGATTTCACTAGTTAAAATGTGATATAATTTATATTATAAAATATTATTATATGTTATAATAGTTAATAGGATAAAGAAACAAAGGTAAAACATTATATTTTGCTTGGTTCATCACCTTCTTTCACGAACAAAAGAGGGAAGCTAGGTTTGGTTATTAAAGCTTTCGATTTTTAATTGAGTAAGTTATTTTTGTCCGTTTCTTGTAATTTTTATGTTTTTAGAATCCCAAGAGCTTGATTTAGCTAGCTCAGGGGCTATTTCACGAAATTTTTAATGCTTTTTAAAGTTTTCATTGATGTTTCCTTGAAGCTTTTGTGGTTATTTGGTTAGTTTTGAAGCTTAAATATGTTGACAGACTAGTTTGTAAGGTAAAAGTTGTTAGTTTTGAACTTAGGGACTAAAATGCAATAAGTTCAAAATGTGTGTGAATATTCTGTATATTTGTGTTCTATTGGACTGTTGGAGGATTTAATTAAGTCTGATTTTGAAATCGAAGCTCAAATATGAAAGTTATATTAGTTTCGATTTTAATGACTAAATTGTGACAAATGCAAAATTTAGAGATTTGTTGTATAATAAAAAAATTGAACTATTATATGATGTTCATATGATGTTATATGCTATTCAGATTGTTTACTTAAATCAAATTATACTTTAGATCAAGAATTTCAACGACCGAAGGACGTACAAGGAAAAGGAAAAATTGTCTACTAGTCATTGTTAGTTAAATCGCTACAGTTTCAACAAGTAAGTTCGTGCAGTATTATTTAAATTTTTTACGTTGATGTGTTATATTAGATTTTTAATATCGATTGTTGGTGAATTGGAATCTTGTTATAACATGAGATAAATCCCGATAAAATTAGAAAAAATCTTGTATACTAAGTAATGAGTTTTGCCCATGTTCCAAGTTCCTGCAACGTTGTAGACTCGAGAATATAGGAATAGGTTCTGAGCTCCAACATATATTGTGAACTCGAGAATATGGGAACAAGTTCTGAGGTCCTGTTTATGTTGCGGACTCGATAATACAAATTTAGGTTTCGAGCTCATGCATATATTGCGGACTCGAGAATATAGGAATATTAAGCCTTGGCCAGGCTATTCATCGTGTAGGTTGAACCCAAATGGGTAACCCGACACTATTACCTTAACCTATATACGGAGTTCTTTTATAAAGCTTCATTGAGAAATATTGAGAATATAAAGCAATAATAGATCGTTGAAGGTTGGTTAAGTAATGTATATATTTTGGGGTACAAGCATAAGTTGGCTTGAAGTGAAAATATGAATAATTTTTTGTTATATTTTTGTTGCCTCATAACCTTACATGTTTAATAATGTTGTTGAACATTGATAAGTATAATTGTTCAAAATGATATTGTATGTAATAAGGATTTGAGCTAAGAAATTGTTATAATATATGAGTTTACAAAGTATTTTTGTAACAGCCCGATTTAGGGGCTAGTCAGAATGGTGATTTCGAAATTACTTCTCGAGGTTTGAGAAAATTATTTTTGTGTTAATTTATGTGTTGTGGTAATATTATAAGTATCCATAAAAATTTTGGTGAATTAATTTACTCGAATGGGGGCTTAATCGCGAAAAAGGACTAAATCGGATAAAGGCCAAAAGTTGTATTTTATTAGTCAAAGGTGTTAAATAGATTGAGAATCAAATTTTGGAGGTTTCAAAGGGCAGTTAAGCCCTTAAAATTGATGATGGCCGGTCATAGAGAAGAATAGGCATGGAAAAGTCAAAAGGGTAGGTGGTTTAGGTGACTAATGGATAAAATAATAGCCTAATTGCGTAGCTATCATTTTCCAATTTTTCTCCTCCACATTAGCCAATTTTTCTCAGCCATCTTTGGGGATTTTAGAAGCTTAAAATTTCAGCAACTTTGTACACTCACAAGTAAGTGATTCTTAAGGTTTTTCTTGAATATTTTTGCATATTTGAGACCCTTGTAGCATGAGCTACATTTTGAGGGGTATATTATGCAAAATGGTTGAAAGTTAAGAGCTTTGCCATTGTTGAATAAGTGATGTTTTCTGGAAATTTTGGGAAGGAAAATGAATGTAGGTTGTCCATTGAACCTCTTTTGTGTAAGAGGCTGTATGAAAACACTCAAATTAGACTTAGTTGTAGAAGTTGTAAAATAAGGAGGAATTGTGTGAAATAATGAGAAATTGGGGTAATATTGAGGATAAAAAGAGTTGTTTAGGCTTGGTTGATAAGGAATTTCGATAAAAATCGATTTTCGAGCTTAGGGGCAAAATGGTCATTTTGCCAAGAGACTAGGGGCAAAATGGTCATTTTGCCAAAATTTGAATTTTGGATTGTTTTAATAAATTTAATGATTAAATGGATGAATTTGTATCCATATAGATCAAGGAGAGCATGAAGTCAACCTTGACCGAGGTAAGGGAAAAGCTTTAGAGTAAATTCCACATTTCTCGTATTTTATATACCGAGGTAAGTTTATATGTAAACGATACATCTTTTATTAATATTTTTGCTTATGAATGTTTTATATGATGTTTGGTTAAATGTTATGGCCATGTAATGAAATCGTGAAAAGTAAGAGTATGACTAAATTTCCATAAATCATGAATAAAAGTGGGCTATGTGCAAACCACTAGGGAATTGTTGAGATTAGCGAGTTAAGAAAAAATCACTTGGTTGGTGATTACTATCGATGGGCTAAGTGTGAAACCATCGGAAACAAATTAATAAAAGTGGGCTAAGTGCGATACCACCGTATTTTAATTAACAAAGGTGGGCTAAGTGCGATACCACCGTAATTTTTATTAATGACGATGGGCTAAGTGTGGAGTCATCTTAGTATTGCTATTGTCACTATGGATGACCATGTATGAATCTATCATGTATGGACAAGTTGGTTGTGAAAAATTACTCGAATGAAATTTTATGTGTGTTGTGATGATGAATAAGTGCAGGAATTGTGTGTACTAAGCAATATGAGCCTTGTGCGTAAAAAAATTGTGTTGAGAATGTTAGGTAAACTACGTGAAGAGTAGGTGAACTTATGGTAAGAGGTATCGGTATGGTTGATGCAATATTTAAATTCTCTAATGCATGGCTATGATTTTAAATGTTAGCATATAGACTTACTAAGCTTTATGCTTACCTCTCTCTTTTCCATTTTCTTATAGTGCCACCTAAGTAATTCAAGGATCCAAAGAAATCGGAGACATCGCTCACACTATCAAGTGAAGCACTCGGTATAGTTGCATTTTGTATTTGAGTAATGGCATGTATAGTCTAGATAGTCATTTTGGTGTAAGTTCTATCAGTGAGCCAATTGTGTTGGCCATTTATGTTACTAAGTTCATTTTGTAAATGGCCTTTGGAATTGGCCTAAAACCATTCAAGTTTCTTAACGAAATGAGATGAATTTATATAGGATTTGTGCAAAATTGCTTAGTAGTTTATGCATGCATTTTGGACATGAGTTGGTTGATGTATGAATTCCTATTTAGGGGCATGTAGATGAATATTGGTGTTATGTTATGATCTATTTAGATTGGGGTTTTGTTTGTATGTGTTTCAAGGTGGCTAAGGGCTTGGTAAATAGCCCTATATTGCCCACACAGGTAGACACACGGGCGTGTGTCTAGGCCATGTGAGACACACGGGTTGTACATGGGCGTGTGGCTCGACCGTGTGTCTCCTGCAGCTTGCATGGATAGCATTAAATGCCATCAGGTTCTCCCACGGGCATGCGACACAGCCATGTGTCTCAACCGTATAGAGGACACAACCCAGACACGGTCGTGTGTCACGGTCGTCTGAATGATTATGTCAGAAATAGAATGTCCAGGTTTTTACACACGGGCCGCGACATAGTCGTGTCATGGCCGTGTGAAGGACACGGGCATGCGCCAGGCCGTGTGAAAACCCTTGTAGGTTTATGTTGGAAAATAAATCAGCACAAATGAGGGGCACGGGCGTGTCCCTCGATGGTTCAGGCCATGTGAAGTACATGGGCTATCAACACGGCCATGTCTAGAGGTCACACGGGCGTGTCGCCCTTCCACACGTGCATGTGCCCTAATTATAGTGGATTTTCTTAAAAGATTTCTAAGTGTCCGATATGGCTCCGAAGTGTTTCTAAGCCATGAGTTAGACCTCGTAGACCCTTATTGAGGCCTATAGGTCATTGTTCGAAAAAGTTTCAAATTAGGACGTATTTCAGTTGTTTAATATTGATTGTTTTGCATGAGTTTTAGTTAGGTAATACCTTGTACTCCATTCCGACGTCGGATATGGGTAAGGGGTGTTACAATTTTATATACTTACTCATGTTTTTACTCCCTTATAGATTTTGGACATCTAGATTGTGTCAATCGGATTAGCGAGAATGTAACAGCCCAATATTGAGTCTGATCAGAACGTGTGATTTTGGGACCACTTAACCAAGTCAAATATTATTTTTATTATTTTATTTATGTTTACAGTATAATAGAATTACCGTACAAAAATTTCATAAAAAAATTTTATCGTTTGAATAGTTAATTTGGTAAAAAAAGACTAAATCGCATAAAGCGAAAAATATGAGTTTTATTATTAAAGTGACCTATGTGACTTTGTCTTTATAAATGGGAGCCCTTGTATGGTAAATATACCATTACTAATTGGTATGGACGGTAATGGGTTGATTAAATGGCTTTAATTGTTAACTTATTAAAGGTTAATTTTGGTATTTTGTAAATATGTGTTAATTAAATAAAATAAAACAAATTAAAGCTTCATTCTTATCTTCATGCACCGAATATGGAGAATAAAAAAACCATGGAAGATAGCTTGTTAAGGTTTGGCTATATTGATGCTAAATTAAAGGTTCGTTTTTGTTTCGTTTTTGATAATTCTTATATTTTTGTGATCGTTGCTTAGTAATCTATCATGCCCATACCTCAATTTCTTGAATTTTTTATGTTTCTGGAAGATGCCATTGTTGAATATATATATTTTTGGATGTTTCTTGATAGATTATTGATGGTTGTTTGTAAATATACAATTTTTATAAAGTGATTTTTGACAAAAATGTCAAAAAGGGGTTAAATTGCAAAATGTTAAAATGTGGTGGTTAGAAATGTGAATAAAATGGAAATAGGGGCTGTCACATAGATATATCAAATTCGGCCATAATGGGTTTTGGCCTAATTGTGCAAAATTTCCGTTTTGTGCAAAAATGATTAAATTGCAAAATAGTTAAAAGTATAGGGGCAAATGTGAAATTTGCTAAATATATGTGAATTGGATTAAATTGAATTGTATAGTTACTAAAAGTATTAAATTTGTTATATATTTAGATCAAGAGAAATAATTATTGGAATTAGATCGAGGAAAACGGAAAGTAGACGAATAGTCGATGGATATACGAGGTAAGTTCGTATAGTTAAAAATCGAACTATTGGCTACTGTAATTATTTTAATTGAAGGTATTTATGCATAATGAATAATTTATTAGGATTATCGGCTCTATTAATATGTTGCTGTCATAGAATTATATGTTATAATATGAAAAGTATTATAAGTTATATAGTATGTGGTTGTAAATAAGATGGTTATGTATTATAAGTAGAGGTGCTCATGGGTCGGCCCGGGCCGGTCTCAACTAAAAATTTAAGCCCATTCATCGGGTTCGGGTCGGGCTAAGCCCAAAAAATGGGCCTAAAATTTTGACCATATAAAAATGCTAAAACCCAAGCCCAGCTCGGCCCGCCCTTATTAATTTTTTATATTATTTTATATAATTTTTAAATATATATAATACATCAAAAATACTAAAAAAATAAAATAAATATTAACAATATTAACAAATGCCTTTAAAATAATAACAAAATTAACAATAAAATAAGTTTTATACAATATCCAAACAATAACAACAAAATAGTAGCAACATAATAGTAATATGGTAGCAAAATAGGGAGAAAACAACAAGAAAATAACATTCAAAAACAAAAAAAAAAAAAGCAGATTTTTTTGTCTTTTAGTGAATTCGGCCGGGCCTGGGCCAAAAATACCTTACTTACCTTACTCGAATCCCGGCCCATTTTTTAAACGGGCCTTATTTTTTGTCCAAGCCCATTTTTCAGGCCTATATTTTTTCCCAAACCCTTCCACATTTAGGTCAGGCCTTCAAGCCGGGCAGGGCCACCCGGCCAATGCACACCTCTAATTATAAGGTTGATATGTTACAAAAGGTATATGAATTATATAGTATATAAATCTACGTGTTATAAAAGAAAATGCTACATGAAATGTATGATGTGTATATAGGAAATGGTACATGGCTTATGCAGGGACGAAGCTAGAAAAATTTTTTAGGGGGGCGGATGAAATTTTAATTTTTTATAATTTATATCTTTATAATTTGTAAAGGATTAAATTGAATTTTTATAATTTTAGGGGGGCCAAAGTACAATTTTACCTTTACTAATTTAAAATTTTTTAAAAATTTTAAGGGCCTTAAAAGCAATTTTACATTGGCCCATGCCAGCCCCCCTGGCTTCGCCCCTGGGCTTATGTGAATTATTTGAGTAATTGGTGACATGATTCATATGAATTATATAATGAGATATGGTTTTGAATTGCTTATTGATTAAATGTTTCGGCTAAATATCGAGTCCCATTTGAACCGTAGAAAGTCGTAGAATACAGGTGACATGTCACTAGGGCTACAGGTTGGTTGAGCTCTTGCATTTGTTGTGGACTCACCACAGCTCATGAGCTTACATGTTCAGCCTTCGGGCTTACATGCTCAGCCTTCGGGCTTACCGTTACATGCTCAGGAGGAGCATACCGTACATGGCTCGAAAGAGCATACATGATGAATTGACGGATTACCAATTATACACTGTGTGTGTATCACCCGAGTATCCCTCGATGCTTCTAAAAGTTGAACGGGCATTATACCGATATGAAAAATAAGGAATACATGTTATAAAGATTCAAGATGTGCATGGTATATATATGTTATATGAATTACATAGATTACATGAATTACAAGAATGATTTGTTACAAGTATATGATTACATGATAAATGTTACATGGTTTATATGAATTACATGTTACAAGCATATGTTTACTTGACATATGTTACATAAATTACATGTTATTTGGGATGTATGATATGTATAAATAAATGGTTACATGGTTGCATGAATTATATGCTATACGAGATGTTTGACTTGTATAAATGAAAGGTTACATGATATATATATATATATATATGTGAATCTTGTAAATGAATGATGATATGTGATATAATATATGTAAAAGATAGATGAAATGATATGTGTATTGAAATGTTGCATGAGATCAATGATTCATATAGATGAATTGATACATGGTTTGAATGAAATATAGTTATGAAATGTAGCATGATTTATATAGAAGGTATAATTGAAATGAGAAATAAATTGAATGTTATATAGACATTACATATTGGTTTCATCCTATTAAATGGATGAATATATTGTTGTTAAGTGACTAAGTTGAAAATGAATTACTGTGTTACTGATGAGTTAATGTTTATATAGGCGTAATTCTGCTATTGGTTGGATGAATACATTACAGGTCATACGTATTGAAACAAATTGACACAAGTGCTATGTAAACTATATGATATTGATGTTATATAGGTGATATGAGATATAAATGGTTTAATCACATATATGACACTTAGTGTGCAAGATACCGAGTATTCGATGTTGATTTCAATGGTTCAATGGAAAAGATGATGTTACGAGAATAGAAATGATGATATGAATCAGTACAGGTATACGTGGTACGCTTGACAAGTAAGAGATATTGAATTTGGTAGAGTTGGTATATATGTATTTAAGTTTATTTAAATGGTGAAATATTTGTTAAACCATATATAGTGTTGTTAATTATACGAGCTTACTAAGCTTATTAGCTTACTCAGTTTATTCTCTGTATTTTACAGTGATTTGAATGCTTGTTCGGGTTGGAAGTCATCGAAGATTTCATCACACTATCCAGGAAATGATTGGTAATATTAAGCTCTTTTGAAATGTGTAAATATGGCATGTATAGGCTAGTTTATAAGTTGAATATTTTGGTCACATATGCTAGTGCATATGGTATGACTTTTGGTTTATGTCCAAGCTATATGATATGGCTTGGTTTGAAAATGGTTAATTTGGTATGAAAGTTTCATTTGATAAGTTCATTTTGTGATGGATGAAGTTTGAGCTTTGACTTGAATTAGCTTGAATGATGTTAAGTAGAAATGGTAAGTTTCCTAATTGAATTAGTAGGATAATGCCAAGTTTGAGTTGAATAGAAATGAGTTATAAATGATAGATATTTGGCTTGAAATGGATATGAGATAGTTGGTACATGTTTGTGATATATATATCATTGAATTGGTTGATTATGAAATGGTCCATTTGATGGCTTGTGTTGGCTGATTGGGTTGTTCAATTATGCTAGTATAAGGTTGTGCAAATGGTGCTTATAGATACTTGATCATTTGTGGTGTGAAAATGGCTTAAATCAAGCCTATTTCGTGCCACACGGCCAGAGCACACGGGCGTGTATCTCGACCGTGTGACCCTATTTTTGGATAGTTAAGTCAGTGTAGTACACGGGCTGGACACATGGGCGTGTCTGATACCCGTGTAGCCGAGTCAGGATGGCACACGGTCTAGACACACAGGCGTGTCTGGTAACCGTGTGGTAAAGTCAATATGTATGCCCTATTTTCACAAGGTCTGGACACATGGGAGTGTCTGGTGCCTGTGTGAAGCACACAGCTTGGGCACATGGTCGTGTGATTCTAATTGGAAAAATTTTCTTGAGTTTTCTTACAACTTTTATATGATATCAAACTAGTCTCTATGATATGATTAGAGTTTTATAAGTCTATTTATAGTATGATTTGATTATGAATGATTGAAAAGCTATTAGATTTCGATGTTATATGTTAAATGTTTGATATTACACTGTTCTAATCTGAATGCCCCTTACCTATTTCAGCGACGGTTACGGGATAGGGGTGTTACATAGAAGCTTATACCTACCGTGTCTCATTTTGGTAGACTTTTTATGTTTTGAGTTGGTTACTTGTGGCATGCATATAGGATGGATAGTCTTTGCAAATAGTGACCATGTTTTGGCATTTTAGTTGTGTATAAACTTATATATGTAACATTATGATGATAATGGAAAAGGACTTTGGTCGTGTTAGGTAAATGTTGTATTTGGTATGATTGAATTGTAATTTGAAATGGTTAAAAGCATTTGGTAAAAATGGTATGTTTTGCTTGATGAAATAGATACTTATGTTTTAGGCCATTTGATGAACTTTTGCTATTGATATTTTAGTTATAGAATTGATGGTTGCACATGTATGTTTAGGAACAAATAACTTGGCATGATTGGTAAGGAATGGTTGTTGTTCCATGATTGAATTATGATGTCAATGTGGCATATTGGTTAGGCACTTAGGGTGATTGCTAAAGTGATGTTTTTGGCATGTTGGATATGAATAAGTATGCAATTAGTTGATAATTTTCATGTATGTTATTGTATTTAAGTTATACCATTTAAGTTCAAGTGAATTTTGGCATGAAATAAGCATTTTAAAGATAGGATTTTACCATTTCCAAGCTTAAGTATTGATGTTTTGGCATTTGGTATCTATACTTGACCATATGAATAGTTTTTAAAACAAAAAGATTGTCAAAATGATATCGATTTTTATGTGAGTATTAATAGTTTTCTTAAAATATCGGTACTAGAAAATAAATATTGATACCTTTTTTTTTTGCATAACAAATAGAATCGTGATTTGGTACTATTATTTGAATATGGTATCGATACAATATTAATACCTAGCAATTAAATATCAATAACAACTTTAAAACTCTAAAACTTTGAAATTTTACAAATCAATCCTATTTCATGCCTGAATTTCATAATTTAGTCCTTGTAGTCTTCAAATTATTACATTGCAATCTATATGTGAATGACATTTATATAAATTGTATGCAATTGTCTTGATTTTAAGTAGCATCTTGTAGCTCAGGTCTGACGACTAGACTGGGTATGGGGTGTTACACCAATACATCTCCTCATTTACCCATAGTTGTTTCAATTTCTCCTTTAAATCTCTAACATGTCACAAGTCATCACAAGTAGTAGAATTTTCCATTAACAAATCGATTTCGTTTTTTAATTCATCAATTTGAACTTAACTACTCTAAGCATTTTTCTTGCGCTACTCATTTAAAGACTTCTTACATCTTTCCAACTTCTTCAGTGGAGCAGGTTGAGATCGAAGAATATGATCTTTACTATTGAATTTCAAACACTCCTCACTTCCCACTTTAGAGTCTTCAAACCCATCGATGTTTACCTCATTTTTCTCGTCCTCTTGATCAACCTTCTCACTATTTCCTCATCCCCATCTTGATAACCCTTCTGTTTTAGTCCCACACTCCCCATTTGACTAAATTCAATAGTATCATTCACCCATTTAACGCTCATTCAATCATTAGAACCCAAAAAAGTTATGTTCTCAACCAACTCTTTTCCAAACCTACTACCAACATCGGTACCTTTATCTATTTCTATTCCTCTTCTCATCACCTAGGCCCTCATATAATCCCCAAATTTTGTTTTAGCTGATTCGTCCTTACCTATCAAAATCTCATTTGTATATTGTCTAAAAGTATGTCTAATACATCCGTAATTATAGCAAAAATAAAAAAGTTTTTCATATCTAATTTGTGCCTAAATTCCATCTTTATTAAATATAGGAACCCGAAATTCTACAAGCAATGGATTATCCACGTTCAATTCAATTCTTAAACGTAGAAAGGTTCTACCAATTCCATTTTACATGAAGAAATCATCAACAACAATCAACATACCCAATTTGGCTCTAATGATCTCAATGTTTTTCCTCAATAACTAATGCAAAGAAAGATGGTGGATTTGAACCCAAATTTGCATGGTAGAGAACTCTAACTCTGAAATTGCTATATCCATATTCTATTACTGAAATTAAATAGGGAATCCCATCACCAACTATGGACTATCTATCATAGCTCGATTCATCCTTCTCTCCGTAGCGAAAGAAACAACAAATATGTTGATACCAACCTTCCTAGACAACACCTTAGATCCTTTGAAGAATACTTAAAACCCCTTGTGATTGAGTACCCTATCAGACTTAATCTTCCCCACCACCATAAATCTTATCAAAGCAAGACTCTAATCATTACCTTCCTCTAAAAAAATCTCTAAATCATCCATACTAGAACAACCCAACCCAGAAAACTAAGATTTTCTTCAACAGAAATTCAAAGTTAATGTCGAATAAGGGATTTCTTACCTTTTGCAAATAAATGGAAATCAATCAAGAAATATGAATCAAAATGTAACACCCCAAACCTGGCCTAGATGTTTTGGCCGAATCTAGCGATATCACATGGATTGGATTTTAAAAAACCTCGCAGTTTGAGTAAAACATTAATTTGTTATTAAAACGTTCATTACTTATCCTTTGGTTTCAGAAGCGTTAGAAATTAATTGATTGTTAAAACATAAGTTATTGCGAAAGCTTTAGAAACCATTGTATCTAAGAAAAACCATTCATGATTTTAGAAAAACTTTTACTTTTGGTGAAACCGTGTTTTTGTGAGTTTTGCAGTAATAAATCCATAAATGCAGTTAAACCCCAAATTTAAGCAAACAGTCCGAAAGTCCAAATTTTACATCAAAATACCTAATAATGAAATAAAACCATAAAATCAAAGTGAAGCAATTTAATAAACGTGGTCACCGTCGAGTCCTCTACTACACTGACCCATCTAAGTTTAGGGATTACCTGTATAGATTAAACAAAAAGGAGTGAGTTTACGTAAACTTAGTGTGTAACCACACAGAATTAAACATGCACACATACAGAATAACAAATATCAGTCAAATATAGTCTTGGGCCTAAGCCCATCACAGATTCAAATGCAGACTTGGGCCTTAGCCTATCTCAGATACAAATACAGATATATAGTCAGAAACAGAAATCAGAATCCTACCCCCAGCCTCTACACATCATCTCTGACCATCCATACACACCATGTGGGGTTTAAAACACCCACACATCCCCTACACGCCATGCTGTACCGAATGCGGCACATATCAGATATATTGCAGCTGAGCTGCCAGATAATAGGCGTAATCGCCTTTCAGAACACTTCCTCTAATATATATATATATATATCATCCTAACGCCAATTACAGATACAAAAAATATAGAATCAGACGTACAGATTAATCATGCTTACATGCTCAATTAAAGTTATGTAAATTATAATGCGAGTAGACATGCATCAGAGTCCAATACAAATCAGTACATATACTTCAGTTAGATCATACAATTCAAGGTTTATATAGCCCTTACCGACCCTATAGTAGGCCCACAATCGTTTGGGACGACCTGTACAACCCTAGGGAAAATTTTAAATAAATGGGCCCACATACCCGTATGGGCCCACACGCCCAGATCAGCCCTGGGCCGTGTGGATCACACGACTTGGATCAGAAACCCACACACTCGTATGGACAATCCGTGTTGCCCACACACCCGTATAGACTGTTCGTGTGGCCCACACGGCCCAATTTGGTTTAGCCCGTGTGTCTCACACGGCCACGCTCGGCCACTACACTACCATGTCTAGTGCACGGTCTGGCCTTTGTCAATCACACGGTCGTGTCATCGCATACGGCCTACCATACGGGCGACTATACGCTTGTATCTCATCAACAGAAAGGTTTTTGACTTTTTTGAAACCTCATTTTTTTATTTCCGGGTGCACACCTAGTATCGATTCATCGTAGAAATACACCCAAGCCTTCTAGAACCTAAAAATCAATATATAAAACCCCAAAATCAGTTTTAACACCAAGGTTAATCCGAAAACACCACACCAACAACAATCCAAAATGTCCACTTAGTGCTTACCTCGAAACCCTAGACAATTTCAACTACAATTTGGCATTAGGACAGCCTTTTACACCCGATTCTCTACTGTTAAAACATATTACACAAACCTATGATCAGAAACTTAAAAATTGAAACTACAGTACACAGATTTCTTACCAACTAACGACGAAAAGTAGAAAATGAATTCCAGAAGAGCAAAAATGAACAAACAACAAGGGAAAGAGTAATGATTGAGATAAAAAAGCAACAAGGGAAAGGGAGAGGAAAGTTGCCGTCAGAAATTTTGGAGAAAGAGAGAGGGAGCTGAAAATTTGAAAAAACAAAAATCAGGATATAAAACATTCTGAGAACTTCCCTATTATCTCTTCAAAACTCTCACCACTCTCCCACCATCAACCCACTACTCAGAATCCCCTTTTAGTACAACTTTAGTCGAAACTTGGAGAAAAATACTGCCCCTTTCCATCGTAAAGAATTGAACACAGGTGCTCCAACACACCAACACTCAACTTAACCACCAAACCAACAAGCCTATTCTGTTATATACTTACAAACAATTAAATAAAAGCCTACTGACCAGAGATAGGGTTTGATTCCAAAAATAGCAAACATTGCCACAAGTGATATTTGAACTTAGGACTTCTCACACACACCCAGAACATATAACCACTAAAGCATACAGATACTTGTGTCAAATTTACATAAGTCGAAATTAACAATTTTGGGGCGTTACACAAAACTTGGGTAACAAAAGTAGACTCACAAAATTCAAGACTCAGTATACTAGAAACTCAAAAGAAAATAAAACACCCAAATCAAGAATACCTAAAGAGGCGAAATGAAAAATCAAAACAAGAAAAAGTAATCTGAGATTAGACTCAGTCAACTCATTCAGCAAGAGAAGAATGACTCTTATTTTGAGACAAAAATATTATTTCAAGAAACAATAAATATAACCATGCCTATGAAAACGCCCTTCTTAACATCCTTTTAATTAACCATAATAAAATATAGTATTGGGTTGTTTGTTAATTATATTTTAAGTTGCAATTTAAGAGAAATGAAACTAAAAAGTAATAATGGTGCATGCAAGAATTAGTTAAGTTCAAAAATTTTTGCTATGTTTGGGGGGCCTTATTCAAAGAGTGATTAACTATGAATCAATAGTACAATATATTATTCAAGTTCAACACATCTAGTAACTTGAAACCCAATCCTATACATTTAACTAGATCCACTCTTCCATTAAATCTTCCCTATTGAAATCTTAGTTACAAATTGAATAAAAGCAATTTAACTAACTATGAAAGTTCTTTCTAGAATTTTGGATATTGATGCCAGCCATGGAGCTATCAATTTTCATCCAAAGTGTAGAAGAGTGAATCTTACTCACTTGTCTTTTGTAGATGACCTTCTAATTTTTGTGAAAGGGTCTACAGATTCAGTCTTGGGTGTTTGGTGAATTCTTGATGAATTCTATGCTCTGTCAAGCCTCTAACTCAATGCTTCCAAAATTGAAGTCTTTATGGAAAGGGTTCCAATTGCTGAAGTTGCTTACATGTTGCAGGTTAAAGCTAGGCAGCCTCAAATTCGCTATTTAAGAGTTCCCTTGGTTCCTAAGTAACTCTCTATTATTGACTGCAAGCTCATTATTGAGAAAATTTCTAATAAACTTCATCAATGGTCTGCTCGACATCTAAGTTTTGCAAGTAGAATTCAATTGATCAAGGCTGTTTTATTTAGAATCCAAGCATTTTAGAGTAGGCAGTTTCTGTTCCCCGGTTTTTGTTAAAGTAGGTTAATCAATTGTGTGCTATGTTCTTCTAGAAAGGTAGCAGCATCAAAGCTATTGGTGCAAGGTTTAGTTGGAGAGATATCTGCTTACCCAAGTCTGAAGGAAGATTGAGATTGAAATGACTCAAGAAATGGAACCAATCTTGTATATTGCAACTAGTTTGTTCTTTGCTTACTTAGAAGTGTCTCTTTAGGTTGTTTGGGTTCAGAATTATGTTTTAGGAGGGAGTTATTTTTGGTTAGCTAAGCCAAATTCAGCCAACAGCTAGAATTGGAAAAGAATTTAAAGTCTTAAAGAGCTTGCAATAGCTTCTATTAGAAGTCTCCTTATAAAGATTATTGTGTCTTTTAGGATGATTTGAGAGGAAGGAAGAAGGTAACTAAGGTTCCATGGCACAGATTGTTGTGGTTCCCCTCTATGTGCCAAAACATTCAATTATTTCATGGATGGCTATTCTAAATAGATTGCCAACATGGGATAGACTTTTCTTTCATGAGGTTATTTTTAAAAGAAATTGCTTATTGTGCTCTTCTAGTCTTGAATCTTGGAACCATATTTTCTTTAAATGTGAATATTCTTGCAGGCGTTGGCAATTAATTCTGGAATTGTGTGGCATTGGAAGAATGGTTGGTTTGTGGGATCAAGAACTATGTTAAGGAGTAACTCATCTTAAGGGTAAGTCCCTTATCCCCTATCTTATTAAGTTAGCTTGGAATGTTAATATACATTCCATCTTGTGCAAAAGAAATGGTAGATTATTTGGTAGACCTACAACTTCTGTGAATCATCTGTTAGTAAAAATTTGGGAAGTGATCTGATGTCGTCTTACTAGAAGACTTATTAATTCTTTGGATCATTACAATGTAGCATTGTTTGAACTGAAATTTGCTGAATTGATTTTTGTTTTTCTTTGATTCTTTGATTTGTTGTATAGAACATTGTTGTTCTTAGTTTTTTGTAGCAAGTTTATTACTTCTTGGATAAAATAAAAATACTAATCCAAAAAAAATTGTAGCCCATACAAGTTCCTATAATTAAGAAATAAGGGATCTCTTAATTCATACATAAAGCAATACACAAGTCTTCAATATATAAGTACAATTATACTTGTGAATCTCTGGCTAGTATGATGATCAATGCTCCTTAAATTTTAGCAGATAAAGTGCTTTCTCTAAAAGGCATAGAATAAAGAAAGATATTCTTTATTTAAACTTCTTTAAAACTAGCATCTTTCTAAATATGGTAAGTAGATCACATAGTACTCTTCAAAAAATATCATTGATTGAAAATTTTCACCAATCTTATTCTTTAATATTGCTAATCCAAATATTCAAAAAATGTAAGTGAATAATCAATAATAGTTAGGTCAAAACTTACCAACAAATAACGCTAATTACACAATGTCTAAATATAAAATGAGTTGCAGCTAACAATATATGTTAACATAAATTTTATCTAATTTATCAATAAAGTGACTTGCAACTAACAATATATATTAACATTAGTGGTTTTGATTCCTTTAAATAATTTTGGCCAAAAAAAATTTAACTTGGTTTATAATTCAACTAATTATATTTAAAAAATATTTATAATTATAATTTACATTTATTTTTAATTATATATTTAATATAATATACTAATATTAATAGTAACATATGTACAAAAAAAATACTATTAGTTATTAAAAGGGGAAAAAATGATTATTTCTGTTACAACATAAAATATAAGGTGGCTTATTATGGCAATTCACACAGCAAAAGTGTGGAAAGTTACCAAGACGGGGGTAGTTCACATCGTATAAGGAGCAAAAAGTCACCATACATAAGAATTTTAAAGAGGTTATTGGGAGAAGTTTTGGTAGATAATAAGGTTGTTTGTGTTCTTATCCTCATTTACCCTAGCCTTCGAGCATAAGTGTTGTGATAAGGAGGTAGATATTAACTTATAGCATTGTTGGAGTTGACTTGAAAGGACTACATAAGGGGCTTATCAGATATGATAGATTGATGGATTTTGTTAGGGGTTCTTCCCAATATATCTTTTATAGATTGTTTGGGCCCACTAAGTATGATGTTTAAGCGAAGTTGTGAAGCTGAGTTCCTCTGTTAAAGTAATAGCAATGTTGTGTTGCTAGGTCCTTAGAGTGGTTGATTGTTTTGGCAAGGAGGTTTAAGGTAGAGGTATAACTAGGGGTAAGCGTTCGATCGAATCAAATGAAAAAATTTCGAGTTAATCGAGTTGACGAATCATATTTTATCATCCTAATACGATTTGAAATTTTCTCGAATCGAGTCGAGTGAAATGAAATTTGAATCGAATCGAATCGAATTGAATCGAATATATTTGTTCGAGTTAAATTTTAAAAAATAATTTTGGGTCCTTGTAACCATTGTCACCCACTGTAATATAATTTGTCCATTGTAATCAAATTTTTTATTAACTTTCATCATCTTATAATTTATTTATTAATCTTTTATATACGGGTTAGCTTTTTTACTTACTTAGTTGTTTCAATTATCTTCAGATTCTTGCCACTATGTATTTTGGAATTAAAAAATATATTAAATGTAAAAATGTGATTTTTTAATAAAAATTATTTTAAAGATAAAATGTGAAATTGATACTAACATAAAATTTTAATAAGAATGTTTTATGGCATCATTAATAATTCAATTTTAATATAAATATTCAATATGACTAAACAATTCAATAATATAGATAATATAAAATGTGAAATTTAATTTAATAATATAAATAGTAGATATAAATAAAATTATTACTATTTATGTTTGAGGGTTTTTTTGGATAATTTTGATTTTTTATTTGGGAGTAAATGATGAGAAGTAAAAGTTTAGGGGAAAAATAAAAAGTTTTGAGGAGCAAGTTTGAGGAAAAGTAAATAGGGGGAGTAAAAATTTAGAGGGAAAATATTAAAAAAAATTAGGGGGAGGGATGGGTTTGGGGTAGATGGGAATGGAGTAAAAGTTTTAAGGGGAAAGTGGGAGCGAGTAAAAATTTTGGGGGAAAATTAAAAGTTTTGAGGGTTTTGGGGAGTAAAATTTTGAGAAAAAATAAATAGAAAAGTAAAATTTTGGTGGGAAATAGATTTTGGGTAGATTAGGGGGTTGGGATGGGAGGAGAGTAAAAGTTTTGGGAGGAAAGTGGGAAGGAGTAAAAGTTTTGAGGGAAAAGTAAAAAGGTTTGGGTGTTTGGGTTAAAAATGTAAAATATCATAGTTTGATATTCGATTTATTCGAATTATTCGAGTTATTCGAATTTGAAAACTCAACTCGATTCGAACTCGAAATTTGAAAAAATCGAGTTGACTCGAATAACTCGATTCGTTTAACTCGAAATTCGAATTTTTTTCAATATTTTTGAGTCGAATCGAATTTTGCTCACCCCTAGGTATAACAATTTCTAACTAGATTATCAAATTTTATATAACAACTAGGAGGATATAGGTTCAAGTATACTTAAACACGTATTTTTTTTTTTGATTTAAAAGTTTAGAGAGGAGGCATTGAATAAAACAAGAATTGGTTAAAATATGCTCCAAGTTCATGTACTAATTGTATATTTAGATTTTAAACCTCTACTTTTGTTTCAAGGAATTTACTTTTTTTTTTAAATTTAAAATTGCAAGTACAATTACAATTTTTTTTTGTTAAATTTTTTGTTAAATTCAATTTCATTACAAATATTACTTTTTATTATGCAGCCATTAAGTGAGTAATTTTTTATTTTAAAATATTAGACAAAAAAATTTAAGAAAAGAATTTTAATAGAACTAACAATTAGACTTGATTTTTGAGATTTGGAAAATAAAAGGGCTAAACTCTTAAAAATAAAAAGAAATGGAGTAAATTGTAAAAGTATATATATATATATATATATATATAAGCAAAATCGAAAGAAAATTGATAAAACAAATACAAAATCATCTTCCAAGTTCCAACCTTAAAATAATGCAAAAAAGAAGGAAATAAAAATGGTAAAATAAGATCTAAAAAAAAAAAAAAAAAGCCGGTGCGTTGTCGTTCAACTAGGCTTAGCTGGCAGCATTAGATTTTCTTGTTTCTAAGCGACTTCTTGTTGTAAAAGACAATTATGGTTCACCTCACTCTTCTATTAACTTTAAAAAAGAAAAGCTTCCAAATTTCAAAACCAATGCTTTCAAAAACTAATTTAGAACAAAAATATCAAAATCAAGAGAAAAAGATATCCACTACATTCCCAAAACATACTGTCCTCAACCTTAGGCATTAAGAATCTTAATAAATTCTAAATTTTACTTATTTTTAAATACAAATAAAATATTTGTTAATATTGCTTCTTCTTCTTCTTCTTCTTTTTAATGGATTCTACAATTATTGAAACCATCATACATCTATATTTACAATTAGTACAGGTGTTCACACTTTGGTTAAAATAGAATTAATTGATCGATAGTTAAATTTAGTTTAGTTAGAGGTCAGTTAATGATTTTTTTGAAATTTTAATTATTGGATAATTCAGTTCAAAACCGAATTAACTAATTAATTAAAATAAATAATATATGTTATATATAATATAATGTTTGGTTGTTAACTTTCAAGGCTTCTATAGTGTTTTTAATGCATTTTTTATTGTTTTCACATCCATTTAAACTTTCCAGAACTATTAAAAAGAATAAACATTACCAATATATTTTTTATATGTTTTATACTTATTTTAGCCAAGAGACAAAAACATATAAATTTTAGTTAATTCGGTAATTTTTCTATACATGATAAAAGTGTTCAAATGGTCAATTCGATTAATATCTGAACTGATTTACCATCAACTGAATTGTTTGACATGTAAAATTTTTTTACTATTAATCAAACTTTTTTTTCAAATATACTAACAGAACCAAAATATTTTCGATTAATTTGTTCTCCTATTCTCCTAATGTTGATTTTATTATGTTTTGATTATGATGTAAATGAAATTAGTGTTTCTTGTATTTGATTGTTTATTCTTATTGATATGTTGTTTTATACTCTTTGTCATAAAAAATATCTATAATATTTAAGAATAAAACAAATAATAAAATTTAAAATAATATTATAGTAAGTAATATGTTAATAAATATTTTATGTAACCAACGGTCGGAAGAAAAAGAAGTAGAAATGAATTTCTTTCCAAACATTTAGACTAAGTCTGAATTATAAATATCACCCCGACGTGAATAATATTATACTCAGAATATGAGCAGATGGGGATTAACAAAAAAATTAAATATTTTATATAATTTTATTTAATTATTCTAGCATTACATATTTAATCTCTAACATTAAACATATAATCATTATTATCATAAGTTCTCCCTAATTATTTAAACAGATTAATAAAATAACATATAATTAGTTATATTTTAAAAAATCATACATACTTAATTCCTCTAATACTTTGACCACATAAGCCTTTTGATATTTTTCATATTAATTTTTTTACATTATAAAAATACATCAATTAAACTTATTTCATATATATTATAAAATTTATAAAAATAGAATAAAATTAAAATTAAAGCATATATATATATATATATTTTTAAACAAATATATTGTGGGCATATAAAACACGTATATAAATTTTTTTAAAAATAAATTTAACTCGAATGATAAAAAATAATAATCTCAGATGATAAAATTTTTAAATATGTGAGAGTCATGATTAAACTGGATATTAATTTAATTGATAATTAATTTAATTTTTTTATAACATAATAAATATTATGATGATATTTATCGTTTTATATTTTTAAAATAAAATTTATAAAATTTATTGCAACTCATAAAAACACCAATACTTAATGAAATTTAAAATTTAAATATAATTTTTGCATGAAAAATTTTCACCAATGTACCACAATTTAATAATTAAAAATAAATGGTAAACTATCAAAATAGTCACTTTTGTTTGTCTCAGGATACATTTAAGTCACTTATGTTTGAAATATCACGTTTTAGTCACTTACATTATCGTGTTGTAACATTTTAGTCACTGAGCGTTAATTGTTATTAATGGTGTAACGGTAAGCTGACATAGTACGTTAAATAATCATTTCAAACGAAAATTTTTGGTCAAATCATACAATTAGTCTATTTTTTTTCATTTTGAGCAATTTAATTTTTTTCTTTTATGTTCTTTGAACTTTCCTCTCTTTTTTTTTTTTTCATTTTCTTCTCATTTTCTTTTTAACGTAGTTTTTCTATGTTTTCTATTTATTAAAACTAGTTCCTATACTTTTATTTTTTTGAACAATTTAATTTTTCATTTTTATTTCTTTATTTTCCTTTCTTATTCCCTTTATTTTTCTCTTTTCTCATATTTTTCACTGCAGAAACATTATCTTTGCCCATCAAATAAACCAAGTCCTTGTTTTTTTCTCATGATTCCTATATTAAATTTCACTCAAAACCGAATATCAATAATTCTTAATCAAATCTTGATTTAAATAAAACTTAATTTTGAAACTAAAATTGGATCTAATTAATCGATAAAAAAAACCATATCCTTAATCAAATCTAAACATAAATTGAATTATTTATGTTCAAAATAATTTTTTATTTCCAAACTTTTACAAAATCATGTAGATTAATCATTTCTTTTTCTTTTATTTTCTAATGAATAAAATCAAGCAAATGATAAAATTAATCTAAACCTTATTAGATATTCCCAAGCAAAGCTTGATTGGAAGCCTAGTATGGATAAACAAAGAGAGAAAGAGAACATGAAACCAAACTAGTTTGGGTAAAGTTGAAGGTCAATTTTGTATTTTTGTTGTTTTAGTCATTGAGAGTGTAGAGCTTGTTTGAAGAATCCGGAAAACAATGTAGTTCCGAGAGGGCGAGAATGTTGTAAGTAAAATAGATAAGGTGGTCGTGGGGGTTGGTTAGGAGGTTAAGGGAACGAGCTCAGGAAACTTTGTTGAGGGTGAATTGTCATAAGTTACAATTGACGAGGTTTTCGAATGAGGCAAACTTGTGGACTTGGTTATTGAGAGATCCAAATTAGTTTGTTAAAGCGATAATGAACGATGAAGGTTTATAATTATGGGGTGAGAATATGCAAAGCAATTTTTATTTTGGTTTTTGCTTTCGCATTTCCTTTTTTCATAAACATAAAAAATCTTTAACAAATAGAAAATATAAAAAAATTATATTAAAAAAAATGAGGAATGGAGGAAAACAGAGGAGAAGCAGAAGGAAAAAAAAGAAAGTTAAAAAAATAAAAGAAAAAAATTAAATTACTCCAAATGAAAAATATGGGGATCAATTGTATAATTTAATCTAAATTTTTATTTGAAATGATTATTTAACGTGCCATGTCAGCTTATCATTACACTATTAACGACAATTAACAGTTCAATGACTAAAATGTTACAACATATTAACATAAATGACTAAAATATAATATTTTAAACATAAATGAGTAAAATGTAATCTAAAATAAGTAAAAGTGAATATTTTAATTTTTTATACTAAAATTAATTAAATCCAACAATACATTTTCAATCGCAAGGAAAAGAAACTTGGGAAGTGGGCGCAGCACATGGTAATAGGAGCGAATGTAGAGTAAGAAAACCCCACATAATATTTACTAACCAATTCGGCAGTACAATTTCTTACAATGCCGTATTTTCTGACAGATCATAGAAAAAAACCAAAAAGCTAGAAAAAAAAAGAAAAAAAATATTAAATATTAACAAATTCCAAAATTTAAAAGAAAATAAAAAAGAATAAAAAAAAGCGACGCCGACGACCCAACCAAATACAGCAGAAACTCAGCTCATTATTTGTTCGACTTTTCTTCGCTGTCTCTAGAAGACCAAAATTCCACCCACCAATTTTTCTCTCTGTTTCAGCATCTGGTAAAACTTTTTATTAAGCTCCTTGATCTCTTTTTTTCTTCAATATATTCTGTTTAGTTTATGATAACTCTAGACTTGTTGATCGGTTGTCTTCTCTCTTTTTCTTTTTCATTTCTTTTGGTTAGATTTTTTTTTTTTGGTAGTAAGTCAAAGGTGGGTACTTTTCGTTTGATTGAATTTTGAAGCTTTTCAGCTTCATTTTCGTTTTGATGTATTTTTTTTCTTCTTTTGCTTTCTGGGTTTCGTTTTGATTGGTTGTTTTTTTTTATTGTGTGGTATAGTTCTTTTTATGGCATCAGAAGTGAACTGTTGCTGGGGATTTGTCTGAATTTCTTAATTTCCATATTTGAGTGTATGCTTTTGTTTGTGATGGGGATTTCTCAAATTGTGCTTATTGGTATGATTAGATCTTAATTGGTGTTTTGCAAATGTCAAGAGTTGAGGATAAAGTCTATGTTTTTAATGATCTAGGAAGTAATATTTATATTTGATGTTCTAAGATGAACTTTATTGCATGGTTCAATTAAAATTTATGTTCTATGAAGGGGAGTAATGTTGTTTAAATATATATATTTTTTATTAGAATTTTTTGATTGAGAGGAAGATAGAATGTCTGGCGGAGGCACACAAAATAGCTTGAGGAAAGCACTCGGAGCCATCAAAGATACCACCACCGTTTCATTGGCTAAAGTCAATAGTGATTATAAGGTGGATTTTAGTAACAATAACCATCAAGATGGTTATTTCAACCATGGGTGATCCTTTGATTATGGATTTTTGCATTTTGCAGGAATTGGATATTGCTATAGTAAAGGCCACAAATCATTATGAACGCCCAGCAAGGGAGAAAAACATTAGAGGTGTGTACTGGTTTTTGTTTTGTATTTTTTATCCTTTCTAAGGTGGATGGTGATGACATTATTTAATTCAAGTTTTGATATGCTCATAGAAAGAGCACTTTATAGATGACTTATATATATAAGATTTGCTCTTTTCCCTTTCCGCAGCAATTTTTGCCGCCATTTCAGCTACTAGGCCTCGGGCTGATGTTGCCTATTGCATCCATGCTCTTGCAAGGCGGTTATCAAGGACACATAATTGGGCGGTATGTTTATATTGCCAAAATGAGTTATAACATGAGTTACTGCAAAAATAAAATTCTGGCTATACCGTTAGAGAGGAAGTATTAATTAACTACTAAGATATCTGTTATGTGTGTGTGTGTGTGTGTGCGCCCAAACGTGTATATTAATGCTTTCTATAAGCTTTAAAAAGTATTTAAAGTTATCTACGACCATCAGTATTGAACTTGTAATATGTACCAAGAGACCGTCTTATTCATCAACAATCCCATCTCATCCATCATGTTACATTTCGGGATGTTTCTTGTACTGAAAAGAAACTGAAGACAAGCAAAGGTTTCAGTTCTGAAGAAGCTGAGCATCAATTTTGTGCTTGATAGAAATATATGATCTGCTGCATTTTCCTAGCACTTAGACTAAAGAGCCTAATTATGATAGAATCTATATTAAGGTAAATTTAACTTTGAATGGTTCATAGTCTTTGATGCGATTTTATATAATTTTCATGCTCTATGCCTTCATTGTTTTAAAGAAGAAAATTCTGACTAGTAAAATTTTGGTTGCATCATATGCCGGAAAGTTGCTGGAATTGCAAGTTTCACTTACACCTTTTATCAAGGGAGTTGTACATTCAAAACTTGGGTCTTAGGTTACCACTTTGAATATGAAAACATAAGAGAGATGATCTATTTATGGATTCTTTGTTAACTTAATGGTGATTGGAATATGAAGAATAGTGTTGAGCTTCAATGAACTTTGGTTAGTTTGATCGGGAACCCGATCTCTGCAATCATTAACGATTATATTTTAATTCATGTGTGTTGGTGAAATTTGGTTGACTGAATTTATTTGGCATTTAGGTTGCATTGAAAACTCTAATAGTCATTCATCGTGCTTTGAGGGAGGTGGATCCCACATTTCATGAAGAACTCATTAATTATGGCAGAAGTAGAAACCATATGCTTAACATGTCTCATTTCAAGGATGATTCCAGCCCAAACGGTACCTTAACTTCTCTTCTGAGAATCCATGCTATTAATTTTAATAAATTTGTAGTTCCTTGTTTATGAAATCCTTAACCATCTGCTGCACAGCTTGGGATTACTCTGCCTGGGTTCGCACTTATGCCTTATTCTTGGAGGAGAGGCTGGAATGTTTCCGTGTCTTGAAGTATGATATTGAGATGGACCGCCCAGTAAGAAGCTTATGCATAATCTTTGTTCTTTATTCTACTTCCTTCCAATTTTATCTCTTACAATTTTCATTTGAGAGGCATTTTGTTACCATCTTTGTAATGGTTTTCTGCAACATCATAGGTAGTATGTGGTATGGCACTTCTACTTTTTTCATGCTTCATTCCATGACACCACGTATGGTTTTTTAACCTATCATATAAAAAACTGCATTAAGTTTCAAAACTTCCGTCCTGCATCCCTTTTTAATATCCTCTAGCTTTTAGTGCCAAAAAGCTCGATTGCACATCTGTAACTGGGCTTCAAGTTTGACTAACTGAAACTACCCTGTGAACACCTTATTTTTGTCATTATCTTGTTAGAATTGTAACTATGTATCTGGTAGGCTCTTTAATTTTATAGAAACTGAACTGTATGGCATATTCATAGATTAAATCTTCTTGCAGAGAACCAAAGATTTAGACACTGCTGAGTTGCTTGAGCAGCTGCCAGCTTTGCAACAACTTCTTTTTCGTGTTCTTGGCTGTCTGGTGAGTATTTAATGCCTCTTGTATACATGGATATGGCTTGGGAAATGGTGTCTTCTTGTGTTAATTGCATATCTCATTGTACCTCCTATTTTTTGTTCGCTTTATTTAGTGGGAGTATTAACTGAATTTTTATGCAGCCACAAGGTGCAGCTGTTCATAATTTTGTTATCCGGTTGGCACTTTCAATGGTATGTTACTTTTTAAACATACTACCACTCCATATTTGTAGAGTGAATTTGGAGATGACATTTTCTTCTTTTTGTCCTTTTGTCATTTCAAACAGGTTGCTTCCGAAAGTATCAAAATTTATCAAGCTATAAGTGATGGTACAGTCAATCTTGTAGACAAGGTAAACTGTTGTCTTAATCTAAATAAGCTGATTTTCTATTTAGTAAACCATGTGTATTTGATGATCTGAACAATGACAGTTCTTTGAGATGCAACGTCCTGATGCTTTGAAGGCTTTGGACATATACCGGAGATCTGGGCAACAGGTAAATTGCTGTGCCAGTATTTGCTAAAGTCATCTCCTTTTGTGAATGAGGTGGATTTCAACTCTGGAGGAATTTAACACTTCTGATTTCAGGCAGAGAGGCTTTCAGAATTTTACGAAGTATGTAAAAGTCTGGATGTAGGGCGTGGAGAAAGGTTTATTAAGATAGAGCAGGTTAGGATCCTCCACCTTTGGTGCCTTCTGAAACTGATTTGCTTGTCCTTGAATTCTAGTCACATGTCATCATAAAACTGATTTTCTTTTGGTGTCTATGCTGAAGCCTCCTGCATCATTTCTACAAGCCATGGAAGAGTATGTAAGAGAAGCTCCACGGTCTTCAGCAGTTCGCAAAGATCAGGTCTTGAAATTCTGTGGAATTGGTTTTTGTTTGAACAAGAAGATAATTTATTTTATTTTATTTCATTTTATATATTTCTATGCCTTTGTGATTTAAGATATGTATGTATTTGTAAACATCATCCTGAATAGCTTATGAATTTATAAAAATAGTTTTATTTGATTGATTTGTGGAAAGTAAAGCAATCTGATTTTTAGTTTGTTATGAAAAGTAAGCCAAGAGAATGATGTTGCCCATTTCCTTAAATGAATGATGATTCACCCATTTGTGCATATCTAGACAATTACATTTTTTTAAAAAAAATTAAAATATGAGGATCAACCAATGTTCATTCTTCCATCCATTGAGTTATTTCTCAAAGATAGTAGTCTATTACCATCTCTATGATATACGTTGTGATTATTTACATAAAAGTCCTGTTTGAAGTTTTACTACTTTCTGTTTGTTTTACTAAAGTTTGCAAGTATTGCTGTTAATACTTTTTATTTTTGAGCTAGCAGGCTGACAAACCCAAGGAAGTGTTGGCCATTGAGTACAAGAAAACCCCAGAGGAGCAGGAGAAACGTTCACCATCACCTCCTCCTCCTCCTCCTGAACCAGAAAAAGTGGAGAAAGTGGAAGAGCCTATTGTTGAACCTCCTGATTTGTTGGTAACTTCCAGTCTTTTTTCTTTTCTTGTTACCGACTATATTGTTATATGAGAACTTGGCACATCATTTTTTCTAGTTTAATGATGAACTTTGTAGTCTCTTTTTGTTCTTGCTACCTACTATTTTATAAGAGAAATTGGCAGTTCATATGCTTTTTTTTCTAACCAGTTTCATTTGGGTGCTCTTGGTTTTTTGGCTAGGGTTTAAATGATCCTGTCCCAGTTGCTTCAGAATTAGACGAGAAGAATGCCTTGGCATTGGCTATTGTTCCTGTTGGTAAGTGTCAATTCTTTCGTTTTTGATAATTCAATTACAGACAGCATAAAACTTTAACAACTTGCTTTTCTACTGGTTTTAACCACATAACACTAATATGAATGGTTTCAAATTTTTATTACATCTTTGAATTTATAAGCTCCCAAACGATTCTCTTATATTGTTTTAAGTTGAATCAATTGTGCTTCAATGGTTTATTTCTTGTTGGGAAATGTGCTTATGTTTCCCATGGTATTCCAGCCGAGCAAACAACTGCTGCTGCCGCTCCTATTCCAGCAAATGGTACTACAGGCTGGGAATTAGCACTTGTCACTGCTCCAAGCTCAAATGAAAACGCCACTGCCACTAGCAAACTGGTACTTTGATTATCTACTCAAATGAACCTCTCAAATTGTGTGCTATATTAGAAGGCTATCACATAATGTTTCGTCCAGGATTATAAACATGTCTGCTTCATTCATTGGTAACAATGCATAACATGGTATGCATGCACATCTCACTGACACTATTTTAATTGTATTAATTAAAAGGCTGGAGGACTCGATAAGCTTACACTGGACAGCCTATACGATGATGCGATCAGAAGAAGCAACCAGAATGTTAGCTATAATCCATGGGAACCAGCTCCCATGTCTGGTGCTATGATGCAACAACCAATGCATGACCCCTTTTATGCCTCCAACATGGTTGCTGCTCCACATTCAGTCCAGATGGCAGCAATGGCCAATCAGCAGCAGGCTTTTATGTTCCAGCAGCAGCAACAGCAGCAGCAGATGATGATGGCGGCCACCCCACAACAGCAGCCTTCAAATCCATTCGGCAATTACGGAGCCCCTGTACACCCTTACAGCTCAGGTATGCCGGTTCAAACGTACAATCCATATACAGGAGGCCTTATGTAGATGTGTTGCACGAAGAACACGTTTTATATCTTGAAGCAAAGGAAAAAAAAGAACTGTGAAACTTTGTCAGTTGTGAATTTTGAGCTTGGGAAATGCTTGAAGAAAAGGAAATTGTGTACCATATGTTGTGAATGTGTCGTAGTTAGCTAGATTAAGATTCTTTGTTAAATAATTAGTGAGAGAGAGAGAGGGAGGGAGCATTTTGTTATTGATTGTTTTCATTGATCAAGGTTGGTAATAATGCTTATAGACTTGGTAACTTTTTTATCATTATTATTTTTTGTTTCTCTAAAACCTATCAATTGTTGATGCTGAATCTGGAGCTTTAACCTGTTTGTTTCCTTCAGAATTGTCCCCTTTTGGTTCTTTTAAGGTTGTAGATGATAGAAATGATTTATAACATTTTGAACTTTGCATGATGAGGAGGCATGCATGAGTATTGGAACTGAAAATCATCATCATCATTACTACTATTATTATTTAAAAAGAAAATGAGAGGAAATATGAAAGGGACCAGAAGGCAGAGCATGTAACTTAACATGCAAGAAAAAGATTGAAGTTTGATTGAAAGGAACAGAGGCTTATTACAATAATTATGGTAATTTACATCAGGATACTAATCATTGATGAAATAATTTAAACATATGCATCATTCACTTTTGAACACAAATATCTTAAAAGTTTTAACAAGTTGATACTGTATTTAAATATATGTTGGACAGTAAATTTTAAATAATTTTAAGAAATATGGCATAGGTAAATTTCTGGTTGTTGTAACTTATGAGGCAAGGAAACTGACAAATCTAGCGTAATATATACGTATAGAAGTGAATGTGTAAGAAAAAGAAAATTTGATGGAAAGGAACGGAGGCTTATTATATTATTATTGTTAGGCTACTAATCATTGTAGAAATGAAATGGACATTCCATCAACAATTACATGTTTGTTTGCAATTATTTATTCAATTTTTATTGCAATCCTTTTCTTCTCCAATATTCATTTGTGTACACATCAAGGAATTTTATCACCCTCTTCTTAATTGATTCGCGTTAAATACACATATTCAATTTATTCGAATTATTTAAGTCAATTCGAATAAAATATTGGTGTAAATATCTTTTTGGTTCCTATTAAGTTTGAAAATGAGCAAATTAGTTTCTCTCTCAACACAAATTACAAAAAAAATTTAAAATAATTTTTAAAATTCAAAATTTATATTTTTTTAAAATTATAAAATTTCAAAAAAAATTCTAAAAAATATATAAAAAGTTAAATAAAATAAAAATTTTCTAGAATAATAATTTTGGGAGCTAAATAAGTTAATTAATTATTCAAGTTTATGTATTTTATTATTATTATTTTGTTTTGAAAAAGTTTTCAAATATATATGATTTCAAAAGTATGTTATCTATCGTGGAATTAGTTATACTATAATAAGATTTTAATTTAACATGTTTAATTTTTAATTTCACTCGATTTGATTTGACTCAAATTTCAATAATATGATTAGTCAACTTAATTAACTCAAATTTTTTTACTCAATTCAATTAAACGCACACACCTCATAAAAACTTTTGCTGATAAATCTTACATTAACAAGTGACAATGTCTATGAGAACAGAGCGAAAAATCATGTCTCTACACCTAAGAATGATATCTTCCAAAACCTAGAATACACTCGAGGGCAATATTAGACAACTTTGTTCCCCCAATAGTAGAGCCCTAGTGGTTGGAATGGCCAAGGTTGTCTTGATTATGATGAACTATGCAATCCATGTTTTTCTCAATTAGTTCACCAAAGTTGTAGATATATGATCCTTTACAAGTTCTGGAAAATCACCCATAGGAGTATTATCGCCAAAATCCCTTGGTGGAAATTCTCTTTATACCTACTGTTTGATAATAGTAGGAGCTGCAAGCCTATAATGAATGACTTTAAGCCCACTTGCATCCTCAGCATGAAGAATACCAATCCACGACCATCTCATCAAGGCAATTTAGACATGCTTGAGATGAAAAGCCATGGAGTTAAGAATAACAATGACCATCTTACACGAAGATCAAAATTTTATGCCCAAAATGGTTTGGATTCGAGGGGTCGACAATATTGTAGATCCCTCCACCAAGGAAACTGACCCAAAAACTTGAAAAGAGATCTTTGATTCCATCTTTAGCTACATCCCACTCAACACATCACTAAAACAAATCTTACGAGAAATTAAAAAGGAAGGGATCCTACGCTACCAAATCTATGGAAATGGGAGACTAAGGCGAAGAGCCTATTTCACAAAGATAAAGAGCAAGGCACGAAAAATGCTTTCATCTAAAAATGCTATCGAAATGGTCATTTGAAAAAGGACACTAGAGAAGTTTCATAAAGCAACCCACTAGTCACCAGGAAGACAATGGCATGAAGACCATTGGATAAAAACCTAAAGGGTTTGAAGTATTGAATTATTGATGCACGACAACGAATCCCTTAAGAAGCATTTCATGGACACTTAAGTAAAGTTAAATGTTCCATTTAGGAGAGAAGATGCGATTCATATAGAGATCATCCTCAAGAATAGCGAGCTAACATATTCCTCCACATCGTTATGGCTGATGACCTCTCAAATAAAGTGAAAAAACTATCCGAGTGAGAAATAGGGAAGTCTAATAAAGGATGAAAAGCCAAAGGCAGAAAAGGAAAATAGCGAGCTAACATATTCCTCCACATCGTTATGGCTGATGGCCTCTCAAATAAAGTGAAAAAACTATCCTAATGAGAAATAGGGAAGTCTAATAAAGGATGAAAAGCCAAAGGCAGAAAAGAAAAATGATCTCTTCGATCTTGCTCAACTCCATTAGTTCTCCCTATTAGGTTCCCTCACCTTTTTTTATCACTCACCTTTTTTTATCACGTGAAAGCATTTGCACCAGGTAAATTTGTCATAAGTCGAAGAGCAAACAACCAATAGCAATCTCTTCAGTTCCCTCAACTAGAAGAAGATTTCTATTTAGTTCTTCCCATTAGACATCAAAACTCGAAAACCTTGTGATCTTCATTTACATTCCTACTTTGCCAAAATGAAATGTCTCAACGAGAAAGAACTTATTGAATCTTTAAAAATCCATTAAGAAGGCTAATACTAGTCCCTCCATCACTTTTCGATGGCAACTCTAAAAAACAAAACTCTGATGTTAATGGTCACATCAATTTAATTTGAACACTCTTTTAATCTTATCAACCACCACCCTATCAATAGGACTTAAGTGATAGGGCATTTGCTCAATAAAACCCACAATAAGCCTCAAATTCTCTCCTTTCCACCAGAGAAGGCCAATGTTTTATTATTATCAAGAACTCTAAGTGTACCTTACCAAGTACATGAAAATCTCTTAACAGCTCTCATTACTACAGTGTGAATCACATTTAAACTTTTTTGAAGGGCTTCTAAATAAGTTTTACTTAAGTACTCATACCTACAACATAATACTTTTACCATTAAGACAAAAGTTTATTGAGGAATTATATATTTAAAAATGGAAAGGAATGCATTAAAAAAGTAAATACCTATTTTACTAAAAGAAAGTACCATGTATACAGTATACCAATACGATTTTGATTAACTTGATGGGAGAAGAGCTAAAACGGCAAGAAACAGTGACGTGTGGAGATATGGTAATGTTATGTTAAATCCAATAAATATAAAAGAAAATAGGGAAAGCGATCAAGGGAAAATTAAGTAGAAGAGTGTCCAGAAAAAGGCAAAAACTAACAAACAAAGCAATGGATAGATAAATTAAAGCCTGTCCTCTGCGCCAACTAACGCTAAAACACCGCTACCGCCACCGCCACCGCCTCCGCCACCGCCACTCACTTCTTCAACTTCAACTCTTTTTCTTTTTTTAATTCAATTCTATTTATTATAAACAAAAGAAAAAATAAATTTCTAGAAAGAGGGAGCAAAGCTGAACTTTATGCTCTTTTTCTCTCTCAAATTTCAGCTAACTGTAAAAAAGTAATAATTATAATACTAATATTCCATAATGTCTTGGCTGTTGAAGTCTCTCCAATCCGAAGTTCCTTGTTCGCCCACATCTTCACCAGATCACAGTCCCACCAACCCAAACGGCGGCGTCAAGGACGATCTTTCTCTCATCGGGGAGACTATAGGCCGCCAACTACGTGGAGTCGCTGCGTTCTTAGCGCCGCCTCCTTCGCCGCCTTCCGTCACCGTTTCCGAGCGAGGGCTAGAACAGGAACAAGTACAAGAGCCGCAGTCAGATAAGCTCCTTGGGATCCGCAACGATTTTGCGGAGATCGGTGGCAGCTTCAAGAGCGGGCTTTCGTTATTATCAAGTAACAGAGCGGTGACGGAGATCTCTAGATTCGCTTCGAGTTTATTACAGTTCCCGGATCAAGATGATCATGGTGGTCATGATGAGGATGATGACGATGAAGATTACGATGACGGAGTGCCGGGAATTACCGATGAGGTGATTAAATTTGTTAAAGAAATTTCCAACCGACCAGAGCTCTGGACTGATTTTCCTATCTCTTTACCTAACGGTATTGTCTTTTAAAACCTTTTAATCTCTTCAAAACTAAATTTTCTGTATATTGCATTTGTTTTACTTAATTATTGTTTACACCTAGTTAGGTTTTAAGCTAGGGATTTTAATTAGCTTTCCAAAGTATTAAGTTTTCAAAATCACATCTATAATCTGTTGTAGTAGCAAGGAAGGTCAAATGCGGAATAGACTAGGCTTATTTGTTTTGTTATTTGAGGCGGCTTCGTCCATTATTTGCAGTACTTGACCTTTTCTACAATTGTGGAATATTAGATTAGTTATTTTCATTATTAGAAGGGGTTTCATATGCAATGTTTCTGGTGTTGCTTAATTCGCCATTAGAGTAAAATGTGCTTAAGGCCAGCGTGACTTATGCATTGAATGCAATATTATCAAGGGGAAGTTTTAGTGTTGTTTGGTCGAATTGGCTTGCTTATGGCTGGCATTCAAGTGGGAAGTTCTGAATTGTGCGCTGTGATGAGATTAAGGCTCCACTACTTTGGACCATAGTCTTAGCGTCATAGGAGCATATTATATAATATTATATAAGGGTATTTGAGGAGAACTTACCCTTTAGCTTCTTTTCTCTTTTCCAGTTCTTCCACAAAAGCTAATGGAAATTTATGGGTAACAAGGTATTGGCTTATTACTGCAGATTTCAAAATGTCTGAGGATCAGATAGAACATGCTGAAAATATTGAACACCTAGTCCCGAGTTTTGAAGCTCTTAGAGTTGGCCTTCAGCATAACTTGGGAGATGAAAGGTTTTGGATGATATATTTCATATTGTTGCTTCCAAGACTGAATGAGCATGATTTTGAGGTTCTATCTAGCCCTGAGGTAAGAGATCTAATATATTTATATTGTTTTGTTCAATTGTACTTGTTTTCCATTTATCTTCCTTTCTGCCACAAAACACACGCCTCTGATATGGGAGATGTAGGACTAATATAGACGCATGTTATATTGTCGGTGCATGAACACTGCAGTCGTTGTGTAGTAATTATGCTCAATTTGTATTTATGTAAATAATGTCTATGGTATACATATACTTGCTACTACTTTGAAAGTTTTGTGGTCATCTTCGCAACTACTGGAGTGCCCTGCTGAAAACTCCATGAAATGGGCCCACTATCTTCTGAATCCATGATCTGCAACTTATGGAGCAAAAAGATCACACCCTCCTCAACTTCATTCTATTCTTCATTTCTCTAAGAAATGCTTCTCCTTTATGTTGCTCTCTATTTTGGAGTGGAAAATTTATAATATTTGAGGCATCAGCTATTGGAGCTGATTTTGGATTTGGTTGAAAGATTGCAAACAAAGGAATAAGCATTCTTGGCTGGACCTTAGTGGTGAAACAAGCCATGGTCTAGACATACTGAATATTTTCAAATGGGGGAGAGCATTGAGGTTAGGATTTTAAATTTTGTATGGAGTTCCCTTCTTTTCTGGTATAGAAATGTTGTGAATCCCAAGAACATGTTTACTATATTTAATCTGCAAAGTAATGACTAAGTTGGTCTTCACCAAGTTGGTAGAGACTTATCAGTAGCAAATCCACCAAAACCTAGAGAAAGGAATTTAATCAAATCCACTATGGGCGTTTGGAAAATATATAATTAACATTTTCTCCTTCAGTATATTCTCTTTTATCTCCAATGATATGCGTGTGTTTTTTCTTGTGCACTACATTTTAACTACTTTATGTGGATGTTTTAAGCAATCAAAACCATTTTAATGAAGGTTGTACTTACGTTGCAGGTTATTGAAACTAGAGACGCACTTTTGCAGAAGTTGCAAAAAAATAAGTATGTACGGGTTGAAAACAGTAGTCCTGATGCATCTCAACGGAGTGGCAATTTTAGTGAGACAAAACGAGAAACTTTTGTATCTGAGGAAAAGGTCAGTGAAATCGTAAATGCAGCAGAAGGATTAGAGATTACCTCCAGCGAGGACAACACTGAGCAATGGTTAGAAGAAGCAGAATTTTCCAGTGGAAGTTCCCTGAGTATCAAGAAAAACCTGGAACATGAAGAAGATGTTTCATTCAGTGATCTGGAAGACGATGATACCGATACTTCTAATAGAGCATCAGTGCATAAGTCAACACAGCATGACAAAGCTCCTTCATCCAGTGGATCCAATGACTGGGTTCAGCTGAACAAGAGACCAGAAACTCGTGTTGCTTTGCAGAAAGCAGCCCAAACGAGTTGTCAAGATAAAGATTCTGAAGGTGAGGAGTCAAATGACTGGCTCACTGATGATGATTTCGTGGATGTGGTAAGAGGGAAATGAATTTCTGATTCACTGTAAAGTTTCACAAACCCTTTTCTACCTGTAGAACAACTGTACTTGTGGGAATCAGACCATCACATAAATGTGTTTTAATAAAGTAAAAGCGGTCAACTTTAATCTTGTTACTGGTAAAATTTGTACATGATATTTGATACATTGGTTTGTAAATTGCAGCTGCCAACTCATTGCGTTGGTTGGTTTATTTATTGGTCCATATTGTTTTTCCCTCATTGTGATGGTTGATTATGTATAATTTTCTTAGAAGTGATTGTTTCAGTTATAGCTTTACATTTGGAAGACAGGTGTACATGACTGAGTAATCTCATTGCGGTTTCATCACAAGAAGTTTCTCCGAAGTTGTTGGGTAGCTTGGAATATTCTTAGGCAATTTTCATGGATGTTTAGCAGTGCTTGCAGTTGCTCCATTGGCAGATTTTCCTGGACAAATCCCATGAGGCTGGTAATTTTTTGCCTTTCTTCATGCAGTGAATTCTCAAGGGATTGGATCTTCCCCTGCACAAAATTTTTAGACCCCAATTTTTAGGATTTGATCTCCATATAAAGAAATTTAAAATATAGCAAGGCATACAACTCAATCACCATGTTGGAGAGGTTAGTCTGTTACTTCCCAATGTACACTTAAATCATCATTAAATTTAAGCATGGAACCTAATCAAGAATTTGTGGGTCCTAAAGCACGTGTACTGGAATGTAATAGCAAAAACAAGTGATGGACCGGACACAGGCAAATGTAGGGCAAGAAAACCAAGTGCGAATGTCGTAGAGGAAGAGACATCGCATCACATTGTCATGAATTTGGTACCATTGTAATCTTTGATTGGTAGATACGGATGTATCTAACACGAGTACACGCGGATTATATACCTCTAACCATGCCCAGGAATGTGTTAAAACATAGGTTTCGGGGATAGGTGCTTCAAAAAAATAAAAGGTCGGAGCAACATAGGTTGTGATTGGGGTAGAAGGAAGGGCTGAGAAACCAGTTTACATATAGATTATACAAACCAGAAAGGTTTCATGAAGAGAAAGTAAGAAGAAACAAACCATCGTTGTATCCAACTGCTGTTTCAGCTCATAATTATGGGTCTTGTAGTATTCAATTTCTTCTTCCTTTTTTTTCTCCTGTCTCAACCGACGGACTTCATCTAAAAGTGGCCGTCGTGCTGCTTCTTTAGCTTCATTCTGTGAAGTCAATCTTCTCGATTCTTCGGCCAAGTTTTTCTTCTCATCTTCTGCAGTCCTCAGCTTTTCAGCGAGATCATTCTTCTCTTGAGCTACTGCCTGCATCATTTAAGTTTTCATCTCAGTAAGATGACTCCTCAAAGGCAAAGGGCACTTGGAAACATTTTACAGCCAATAGAGGCTTTTGTCCTTCTGCGAAGATACTCTAGCAAGGACAACCAGGTCAGATGCAAAACAAAATTGAACTGAATGTGAAGCTTTAGATTTATGGTAGAAAGAACCATTATCATAACTAAGACCCAGAGAAAGTAAGAAGAAACAAACCTGCAAACTATTCAACTTCACTTCCAGCTCATCATTATAGTTCTTACAGCGTCCAATTTCGTCTTCCTTCTCCTGTTTCTCTCTTTTGATTTGCCTAAGTTCTTGCTTCAACGTCTGGACTTCATTTGAAAGTGACTGTTGTTCTGCTTTTTGAGCTTCAACTTCTGTTCTCAATTCTTCAACGATTCTGTTCTTATCAGCTTCAGTCTTCCTCAGCTTTTTAGCAAGATCATTCTTCTCTTGAGCTACTGCCTGCATCATTTAAGTTTTCACCTCTGTAAGATGACTCCTCAAAGGCAAAGGGCACTTGGAAACATTTTACAGCCAATAGAGGCTTTTGTCCTTCTGCGAGGATCATCTAGCAAGGACAACCAGGTCAGATGCAAAACACAATTGAACTGAAAGTGAACTTTTAGATTTACGGTAGAAAGAACCATTAACATAACTAGGACCCAGAGAAAGTAAGAAGAAATGAACCTGCAAACTATTCAACTTCACTTCCAGCTCATCATTATAGTTCTTACAGCGTCCAATTTCGTCTTCCTTCTCCTGTTTCTCTCTTTTGATCTGCCTAAGTTCTTGCTTCAACATCTGGACTTCATTTGAAAGTGACTGTTGTTCTGCTTTTTGAGCTTCAACTTCTGTTCTCAATTCTTCAACGAGGCTGTCCTTATCAGCTTCGGTGCTCCTCAGCTTTTTAGCAAGATCATTCTTCTCTTGAACTACTTCCTCCATCATTTAAGTTTTACCTCAGTACGATAAACAAAGGGCTAATGCAAACATTTTTACAGAAATTAGAGGCTTTTTTCAAAAAACCTTTTTCTCATTGGAAAGCTTCACTAACTTATCTTTCTGTTTAGACAAAGTATCTTGAATTACTTGAAGCTTTTCAGAAAGTTTCTTGTTTTTCAGAGTAGATCTATCCATTTCAAGGCTCATTTCAGTCTGTCGTCAAAGAAAAAAATAGTTAAAAACCAAGTTTGTTTTTCACCATTCGAATTGGTAAGAAATTATATTTAAGTACCATATGGTGAAGAGAAGTAACTTCAGCCTCACGAAGACATTGTAACAAAATTAATTCCTCTATCTTCCTTCTTTCAAGGTCAGTGTTGAGGTCTTCCTCAACACGCCTATATTCATCATTGTTAATATCTAACTTGCTCTGAAGGGTAGAGAGATCAAAATTAGCTAGTTGAAAATCATCTCTGGCCATGCTTAAAACTAGTTCAGCAACTTTACATTCCTTGTGAACCAAGAAAACCAACATATCCAGACTAGTTTCGGAGCAATTATTAGCAGCACTCATTGCATGGTCAACCAATTTTCTCAGCATCTTCTTCTGATAATTCTCATCATTAAACAGTTGAAACAATATTGAATAGAACTTTCTCAGAAACTCAAGCACTGGAGGACGTCTAGATTGAAGCAACTTATCAGCAATACCAAAAACAAAAATAAAAGCTCTTTCAGTATATGAAGAACCCCACTTTTCTATCTCCGCCAAATGATGTGTGATGAATCCATTGGCAATACCTTTCTCAAAAGCCCGCATAGTTTGATTAGCAATAGAGGGTATGGCCAGCATCTTTAACAACATAAAGATATCAGAAAAATGGTGACCTCCTGCATGCAAACTCTCGGTTGTCAGCCCATGTTCACCAGATGACAGGCGTTCTTGGTCAACTGAAAAGACGGAATCAATTTTTTGTAACATGGTTACTGCAAGGTCATCAGAACTATTCAAAGTTTTTGCAAGACGATCCAGCACACAAGGTGAAACATCAGCTCCTAAACGCTGTAACTTTTGACGGACAATACTTACCTACAAAGAAAGAAAAGGTAAACACATTCATGAGGGGTTTCTAGGGGAAATGTTGAAGTTTTGGCCTGCATTGCAACAAAAGAACCAACAGCAAAATTGAAAGTAAGTTGCACGTGAAGCAGAACTGATGGCAGCAGCAAGCTTGGTTCATTTTGGATATTTTGTTGTTATGTAACTTATTTTAGTTTGATTGTAATTTGTCCATATAGCTAGATGGACATGTTTTTAATTTGATTTGATTTTGATGTAATAGCTAGCTCAAGGGTCTTTTTAGTAGGCATAGGTAAATTATTATGCTATGGTCTTTTGACCTTTGAAACTTGTAATTTGTATCTCTATATATTTTCTTTTGTTTAATCAAAAATATGAATGCTGCTGATTTATCCCATCCGTTTAGTGCAAAAGTTCTCTGTTTTTTTTCTTTCCTCTCTTGGTTTTCATTTGGTTCTTAAGCTTGCTGTTATTACTGAAGTGTGGCATGCTGATTACCCATATAGGTAATCACCTTTGTTTTCCATCATCGGTAATCACCCTTGTTTCCACCATCGGTAATAGCCTTCTTGTTACAACAAAACTGATTACCATCATAGGTAATCCCCTTTTTGTTCCAACAAATGGTATCAAGAGCCTAAATCTTTGAGGACCTGTTGTTGGTGTTCTTTGTTTGTGGAAAGAAAGCTTAAGAAAGAAAGAATTTTTTTTTTGTTGGTCTGTTTGTTTGCTGCAAAAATGAGCTTTACACCACCACCACCACCCGTGTTTGCTGGAGAAAACTACCACATTTGGGTAGTCAAGATGAAGACATACCTCCAAGCACATGATTTGTGAAGTGTAGTCGAAAATGATGCTGAACCAGCTCCATTGAGAGCTAACCCAACCATTGCACAGATGAGGCAACACAGTGAAGAGTGTGCCAAGAAGCATAAAGCAATGGCCTGCTTGCAAAATGGGGTATCCGATGTGATTTTCACTAGGATAATGGCTTGTAGCACACCCAAGGAAGCATGGGAAAGGTTGAAGGAGGAGTTTATGGGGTCAGCAAAGACAAAGCAGCAGCAACTTATCAACCTTAGGAGAGACTTTGAGAACTTGAAGATGAGGGAGTCAGAGACCATCAAGCAGTACTCTGATAGGATAATGGCTACTGTCAACAACATTAGGCTCCTTGGAGAAGACTTCAGTGAGAGCAGAGTTGTTGAAAAGGTTATCACCACTCTCCCTGAGAGATTTGAGTCTAAAATCTCATCACTTGAGGATTCAAGAGATTTGTCAGCCATTTCATTATCTGAGTTGATAAACTCCTTGCATGCACTTGAGCAAAGGAGGGCCAACAGACAAGAGGAGCACCAGGAGGGTGCATTACAAGCCAATGCCAAGCCTGCCACGAGCTCATTTACCTACAAAGGTAAAAAGGCCTGGAAAAACAGACCCGAGTCTGATGCTACAAGAAAAGGAGACCAACCTTGCAGGCATTGTAAGAGATCAGGACATCCTGAAAATAGATGCTGGTTTAGGCCAGATATCCAATGTAGGAAATGTCAGCAGTTCGGCCATATTGAAAAGGTGTGTAAAAGCAAAGAGAAGGCACAAGCTCAGCAGCAAATGCAAGCTCTGGCTATTGAGGATTTTCAAGCTCAGGAGGAGCATATCTTTACTGCCTCATGCTTTGCAGCCTCAAACAAAGTCAAAAAGGATTGGCTAGTGGATAGTGGCTGCACACATCATATGGCAGCTGATGAAAAGTTGTTCAAGGATCTAGATAGAAGCTTTGTCTCAAAAATCAGATTAGGCAATGGTGATCTGATCGAAGCCAAAGGCAGAGGCAGTGTCCTGATCAATACCAGCACAGGTAATAAAGTCATTTCTGATGTTCTTTTTGTGCCTGACATAGACCAAAACCTGCTTAGTGTTGGTCAGTTAATTGAAAAGGGTTATTCACTTGTTTTTAAAAATAACTCTTGCATTATTGAAGATTCACTTGGTCAAGAATTAGTCACAGTGGCTATGACTGAAAGAAGTTTTGTGTTGAACATGAATCAGTTGGAAAAGAAAGCCTGTACTAGTGCTACTGACATAGTTAATTTATGGCACAAGGAGTTAGGACCTATTGTGGAAGGTCAGGATGTAAAGAAACAAAAGATTTATGATGGAGTGGATGGAATAGCTGAAAAGCTCTCCACATCGACCACCGATGAGCTAAGTTCCAATTTCGGTCTGTTGAATAAAAGAAAAGATGTGTATGAAATCAACAAGTTTGAGACTGAAGCTAAGGGGTTCTTGGCATTTGTTTGGGAAACTCTTCAGGATATAACTCTTATGATCCTTGGTGTGTATACTTTGGTATCATTGATAGTTGGGATAATAATGGAAGGATGGCCAAAAGAAACTCATGATGGACTTTGGATTGTCACAAGTATCTTGTTGGTCATGATTGTCACAGCAACTTGTGATTATCGCCAATCAATGAAATTCAAGAATTTGGATAAAAAGAAAAGAAGGAAGAAACGAAGCAGAGGTGACAAGAGAAAGCATGAGAAGAAATTCGCTGAAGAGTCTCATGAGATCGGTGAGTCAAGCTTGACAGAGAAGAATGAGCCAGTCTTGGTAAATGTTGACAATTTTTTTATGTTATCTGGTACTAAGCATAAAAATGGATCATGTAAAATGATGGTTACATATGTTGGGATAAGAAAACAATGGGGTAAATTAATGGCAACAGTTAGTAAATGGGGAGATAATGAAACCCCATTGCAGGTGATATTAAATGGAATAGCAAGTATTATTTGGAAGGTAGGCATGTTTTTTGCTGTAATGAAGTTTGCTGTAATAGTACAAGAACTATTTACAAGTAAACTTTGAGAAGAAGGGTTTGAAGCTTTGAGAAGCAAGACTGGTGTTTGTTGCATACAGTCCAAGGAGGAGTGTTGAAGTTTTGGCCTGCATTGCAACAAAAGAACCAACAGCAAAATTGAAAGTAAGCTGCACGTGAAGCAGAACTGATGGCAGCAGCAAGCTTGGTTCATTTTGGATATTTTGTTGTTGTGTAACTTATTTTAGTTTGATTGTAATTTGTCCATATAGCTAGATGGACATGTTTTTAATTTGATTTGATTTTGATGTAATAGCTAGCTCAAGGGTCTTTTTAGTAGGCATAGGTAAATTATTATGCTATGGTCTTTTGACCTTTGAAACTTGTAATTTGTATCTCTATATATTTTCTTTTGTTTAATCAAAAATATGAATGCTGCTGATTTATCCCATCCGTTTAGTGCAAAAGTTCTCTGTTTTTTTTCTTTCCTCTCTTGGTTTTCATTTGGTTCTTAAGCTTGCTGTTATTACTGAAGTGTGGCATGCTGATTACCCATATAGGTAATCACCTTTGTTTTCCATCATCGGTAATCACCCTTGTTTCCACCATCGGTAATAGCCTTCTTGTTACAACAAAACTGATTACCATCATAGGTAATCCCCTTTTTGTTCCAACAGGAAATAAATAAAAACTATGTTCTAATGCTCACTGCTAGGGGGATATCCTGACACTGAGATGCAGCTTTAAATAATAAGGCGATTGCAACTCCAAGTGCTTCACCGTTTAGATCATCCACAACATTAGAGGCTTGAAGAAATACACTTTTCCAAACATCAATAGCCAACTTCAATTGACACATGGCCTCAAGAACCTGAAAAACAAAATGTTTGATTCTAAACTCCGGCAAACTAAGTATTATAAGATCATCAGGTGAAAACAGATGAAGAGGTCTCACAAGTAGTCGCATTGAAGAGTCTGCATCTGTCTCTTTTAGCTGACATAAAATAGCAGAACCAACAACATTATGATCAAACTGACATCCTAACTTTGGCAATAAAGAAACGAGATCTGGTAGCAGATGCTTGGGAGCTACTCGTAGTACTGCTAAAACCTTCTGCACAAAGTGACACTCTTGGCTTTGCTCTAAGGTAGCTTGTGTAACTTCATCATTTAGAGCCTTCAATGACTTTACAATAAGCCTTAAGGTCTCCTCAAATGACTCAGAAGTAGAATCATGCTGTCCAAGAATAGCTTCCCCCCAAGAATTACTACAATTGTCCATACACTTTCCTGTACCAAAGAATGTCTCACGTATTAATGATCGAACAATATTTGCTAAACTACTTTGCCTATTTAATTTAGTTTGAGAGCTAACTTCATTGGTATCTTGACATGATTCTGCATTTGTATCAGGTGCATCCTCACCGGATGTTCCTTGTAATCGCTGGCAACAGTCAACCATCACATTTAAAAGTGCATTCTCAATTTGCTGATGTAGGGACTCAACACCGGTGGTTGAAGCAACTAACTTGGACATGAATTCATCTGGAACATCTATCTGCCCTGTATCAATGCATCCAAATATTCTGCGAAAAATAGTATTTGGTTTTACAGGGTTGTGGTAAAGCCGCATTCCAATCAAAATTCCAGCCATTATGAAAAAATCGTTTCTAAATTCTTTTTTCAGAATAATAAAGTGATCTCCTTCCATTGCAAGAAGCTTCCCAGTGTTGTCCTCATTACCTCCATTTTCTTGAAGCTCATGTGATTTAACATCACTTGGAACCTGCATGAAACATTCAGCTATAATTGGACAAACATAGCATCAAATAACAGGTAAAAGTTACAGAACGAAGATCCAAACAAACTCAAATCAAAAGCATGCTAACCCTTACTTTTGAAAGATCCAACAACGGACAGTAATCAAGGATCTCGCAAACAAAAGTAGCCATCTCACCGGTAATAAGCCCAGCACTGGCTTTCAGCATATCAGATAGTTCCATGAACAGCTGTCGCCCATGACTATCACTAGTGTCTGTACGTAGGCAGGACCCCTTGGAGATACTTTTGGCAGGGTGCTTTTTATTAACCACAGTCATCTTGTATCTAACACAAAAATCCTCAACCAAATCTGATGGATCACACGCCAGGTATGCCCATAGGTTGTCAGATAATACACATACCCCTGCACATTATAATATTAGAAAATTACCAAACTATCTACTGGCAAAAGGAACAGAAAAACAACAAAAAGTTAGATACTGTCTTACCGATTCGGAGCTTTAGTTTATCAACCTGGAAATATTTGCTGCATATATCGTTGATCATTGATGATGTTTGCTGGAAGGCTACGAAATTTTTCATTTCCCAAGTGATTGTGCACCTTCCCTTTTCTCCATCTTTATTGCTCGACTCTAGGACATCCTGAATTTCTAAACTCTCCTTCAATATAAGAATATCTGCATTAAACATAACAGTATCCTCAACCAAATACCCTGAACCCTTTTTAAAGAGAGTTGCAAGAGTCAAAAATTGAGGCCACCCCCATCTTTTTGTAGCTTCTGAGAAACGCCCGTGTTTCCTTAAAAATAGAATCGTCTTTATTCTTCTTATTCACAACGGATAGCCGACAACGGGCAAAACAACTCCAATCCTGGGTGGCATCTTTAGGACCCAAAGCTTCAATAATCATCGAAAGGTAGATCAGTTTTTGATATTGCCCTGGTGTCAAACAATTCTATCAGTTCTGTCCTTCATTCTCCAACAGGTGTAAGTTTGAATAGTACAACTGTACATGTATATGGATTAAGAGTTGTTTAGCTACTTTCTCGTTCAGTCTTCAAACTTGCATGACCATCATCTTTTTCTATTAACAACTCAGAAAGCAAAAATGTAGACATGAATGTAAGAAAGAAAACTTCAAAGTAATGCTTCACATTGGTTACCTCTGGGAAAAACAATCGAAATTCGTGATCCTCAATCTGAAACTTACTGCTCTCAACATACACTCCTATCATCTTTTCATTCTTCAGAATATCCTTCAACCTTGTAAAATTTTCAATCTTCCAGGTACAACAGCCACTTTTGTTGAAGGCACCAAATTTTTTAAAACCAGATGTAAGGACAGCAGCAGAATCTTTGATTGCTTTGAAAGATACCGTGAACTCCACCGTATTGTTCATAAGAAATCCATTATTGGGTCCAATCAAATCGGATATCTTCATATAATCAGTCCAACCTAGGGATGGAGTTGTTTTATTTAATCTCCCATACAAGTCCTTATGCATATGCCTCCGCCATGCCTTTTGACTCAAAACAGATATACGAAACAAGCACCAAGAAGGCTTATTATGACCCATGCATTTAGGACATGTGTGCATCTGATTAGCTTCCAAAAACAAAGACAGACACTCAACTCCATTAACCTTCGTTGTAGAGGCACTAATATGAGCAAAACCTCGCCCAAGGAGAAAAACAGCGCTACTTATCTGCTGGCGGGTCTCGATCATTTCCTTAAAGAAACTAAAATTTTTAATCTTCCATTTAAATTTCCCGCCCAAAACAATAGTGTCACAACCTAAAGAATGCGCTGAATAGTCGACCATCTCAGTGTCATTGTTACCGTCCCTTGAAAATGAAAATGAAAATGACTCATCCAAACTGGAAATTTCAAGAGAGCAGTGCAAAGAACCGTTCTTGAAAAACCCTGATCTTGGACCAAAAACAGAACTAGCAAGTTGTAAGCTACCGCCGGTAGGAATATTTGTATTCCTGGTAAACAATGTAAGCTTAAACGCTTTGGTCAAAGACTTTGACTCATCTTCATGGTTCAAAATGCTTAGTTTATAAGACGCCAAGGGACCGAATCTGAAAGAGTAACGTGGAGAGTTGGTTTTAACTTGGAGAGAAAGGAAAGCGTCAGGGCCAAGGGCAAGGGCATCGCTTCCTGGGACTATCACGGAGCGGAATTCAAAATCACCCACTTTAAACCAAGGACTGCAAATCATTTTCTTGGGCTGAAGTTCTGGGTTGTAAGGGACTGTCCATTTGGCAAGACATGAATGTTTAACGCGGTGCTCTAGGGTGATCCCAGGTTCCGCCATCGATGGGTTGAAGAAGATGATGACGTGGTGGGTTCTTGTTCCTTCGTTTTGGGTTTTGGCGGGGTTTTACGTTGACATATTTAAGTTAACATTTGTAGAAGCACTGTTTCTTGGGATATGTAAAGAAAAATGAAGCTTTAACTTGACAAGAAAATGGGGTTCATGCAGGGTTTTTCTTTTTGGGGTTCTTTTAATTGGTTGTAGCTATCCATTTCCTTTCAGAATCTGTTTGTTTGGTGAGAAAATAGGAGGGAAAGCTTCGGTTTTAAATCTAATCTTATAATTTATATTTGAAATTTATTTAGTATATTAAATGCTTTTTAAAATAGTTAGAAATTCAAAATAATACATCCTGATTTCAATTAGAAGTACAGTGCGTCTATCGGTATAGTTTTAACTCTTTTATTTTTTACTTAAATTGATATATCTCTTAATTTAATTCTTAAAATATTCTTTTATTATCTATTTTACGCTAAAATATTATATTAGTTTAAAAAATTCCAGCTAATAGTAGACAATTATGTCATATAAAACCTTTTTTTAATTATATTTCTTTTTTTCTTTTTCTTTATAAGGTTTGACAATGCTATTAATATTTAAAATTCTCCATTCCTCTCGAGATTCAGATGCTACTGATTAATTATATTTCTAAACTTTATCGTTTGCTTATTCGACCAACAAGATAAAAAAAAATTTCTTTCATCAATTAAAACTAGTTCTTTTACAATTGGATAGGTCGGTCAAGTCGGTTGGATCGAAAACTAAACGGGATATCAGTCCAAAGATAGTTGTTGATACAGGCCGAATGATCTGAGCTACAAAAGATTGTTGAATTGATTCTCTATTTTTAAATATATATTTTTTTTTATTTTTATGAATTTTTTAACAATTTATTTGATAAAAAAAGAACAAATTGGTCAAACCAAAAACTAATCATATAATCGATTTGACTATTAGTCCAATTCTAAAAACCTTGATTAAGTAAAAAATATATAGAAAATAAGATTTTTTTTTGTCTTTTTTTTTACACATGACAATTTTTAATTGGCTATTATTTTTTAAATAAATTTAACGGTATGACTAACAATTGAATTAAAACAATAATTTAGGTACTACTTGTGGTAAAAAAAAATGTTTGTACTAAAATAGGAAAAATAGCATACTTTAGATACTAATTTGTGAGTTAAACTTTTTTTATAAAAAAAATAGACTTAACAGTTTGATTAATGGTTAAACTAGCATATGTACTAATTTAAAAAAAATACAATTTAGGTACTACTTTTGACAAAAAAAATTCCAAAATGGAAAAAAATAATTTAGGCCATGAGTTAAACCTACATTCTTAAATATTTTACTTATTTAAAATTTTAAAATACAAGATTTTATATTGAAAAATCATAGGAAATTTTGTTTTTATTTTAAAAAATTTCAAATGTAAAGTAAATAATGAAAGATGTACACAAATATCAATTTACATCAATTTCAAAATCTCATACATATATTAAAGCTAAAACCACTAACAAAAAAGTATAAATTTTTTTTGTCCTAAACATAATTTGCTATGTATTTAATTATTTTTACTTGGATTTTAAAATTTTTGAATATCTTGTATAATAAATTATATTTGTTTTTGACATTTTTAATTGACTTCCCTTACATGTATAAATTGAGTAAAGTATTCTGTATTTTTTTTCATTTAATTATAAAAAATTATAAAATAATTATCTAAATAACTCTATTTTTTGTCCAATTCTATCATTAACCTTGCAATAGATGAGGTTGCAATGCAAAAATTGGCATTGGTATAATAATAAATTTAACCCTCAATATTTATATATTGTGTCAATTTAGTCATGATTTAAAAAAAAAAAACCCTCAACATTTATAAATTATCTGATTTAATTCTGATTTTAAAAAATAAAAAAATACATAGAATTTTTCAAAAAGTTTATAAATATTTTCAGTGAGGCAAATTATTTTGAATCTTCTCCTCAAACCAATTGTTAATTTCGGTGAAAAGTTTAAAGGTAAATCACCTAATTTTCAAATTTTTACTTTGGTCACCGAAAATAAAAAAAATATGCATTATGCCATTGTTATTATATATTTTTATCATTTTAGTAACCTTCGTTTTATAATTTTATTATTTTAGTAACTTTTGTTTCATAATTTTATTATTTTAGTTATCCGTCATTAGTTTGCTATTACGTATGCTCATTTTAGACACCCAATTTTAATAATTTTTTTTTGGCCACTCATTTTTTTTAAAAAAATATTTTTATTTTTATTTTTATTTTTTAAAAAATTGAATTTTTACGACTGCTACTAGAGCTGTACATGGGCCGGGCGGCCCGGCCCGACCCGTAGGCCCGCCCGAAATGTGAGAGGGTTTGGGCAAAAATATAGGCCCGAAAAATGGGCTTGGACAAAAAATTAAGGCCCATTTAAAAAATAGGCCGGGCTCAAGTAAGAAATTTTTGACACGAGCCCGGCCCAGCCGGCCCGAATTCACTAAAGGACAAAAAATTTTATTTTTTTAAATATTGTTTTCTTATTGTTTTTCTCCCTAATTTGCTACCATTTTACTATTATGTTGCTATTATTTTGTTGTTATTGTTTAGATATTGTATAAAACTTATTTTATTGTTAATTTTGTTATTATTTTAAAGACATTTGTTAATTTTGTTATTATTTTAGAGGCATTTGCTTGTTAAGTTACATCTATTTTAGTGTTATTTAAGTCTACATATTTTTTAAAATTTATTTTCAATTTGTTGAAAAATATTTATTTTAATTTTTTAGTATTTTTGATGTATTATATATATTTAAAATTTATATAAAATAATATAAAAAATTAATACGGGTGGGCCGGGCCGGGCCCGGGTTTTAGCATTTTTATATGGGCCAAGCTTGGACAAAATTTTAGACCTCTTTTTTGGGCCTGGCCTAGCCCGAGCCCAATGAACGGGCCTAAATTTTTACTTGGACCCGATCCAAACCCGACCCGGCCCGGCCCATGTACACCTCTAACTGCTACGACAGAATTGAAGTTTTTTATCTGTAACTCAATTCCATGTAAAAACTCATATCTTCCCTATAAAAACTTAGGTTTTTCTAAAGCTAAAATTGACTCTAAAAAAAAAGAAAAAGATAAATTAGTTTTTCTTTTAAAAACTCAAGTTTGTAATTCTTTATAGAACCCAAAATTTCCCTCTTCTTTACTGAGAAAAACTGAAATTGATTCTAATAAATAAATAAATAAATGAAATAAATAGATAAAATGGTTTTTCCAACCCGATTTTTTCTTTGCAAAAACTCAAGTTTCCTTTTATTGAAGAAAAACCTAAAATTAATTCTTAAAAAAACTTAAAGGAAACTAAAAATATAAAATAAGTGATCAAAATGAAAACTTATTAAAATTGGGTGATCATGTATGTAATGACAAATTAATGACGAGTGGCTAAAATGATAAAAGTATGTAAAAGTTAAATAACCATTTGTATAGTTTACCCGAAGTTTAAAGAGATCTATTCTATAATGATAACAAATGAGAGCAAATCTATGGAAGTTGATCCCTATCTATTTTGATTGATGGTAATGCGAAAGAATAATCATGTAGCAGTGGTCGATGTAAAATTTCCTGTTCTTCACAATGTTATCAATGGTACCTACAATGTTAAATGGAGTAATTAGCTTGCCTTAAAGCTTCATACCTGTGTCCTTCACAATGCTATCAATGGTCTTGGTACCTTCGTTGGTCTTTGTCAGTCCTCCCAAAGTCAAGGACTTCATATGCAGATGTTTGAGACATTTTATGCCTTGCAAATCTCGTCTTCTTGAGAAAGGTATTACTTTAATTCCCAACTCCGCGAGATATGGGCAAATACAGGATTTGGTGTCAGTTCGCTCAAGCAACATGGAGCTATGTGGTACGTACAGAGTACGCAGGTTTCGGTCCTACTGATCCTTCTGTTTGGATCAAGCCTCTCGCGAGTCGGGTTGGCTCAAGTGTAATGTGGATGCTGCCCAATTCCTTAAGGAGAATGTTACAAGTTATGCTGTTGTGGTTCAAGACAAAAATGGTCAATCAGATTAATGTTCGTCAAGGCACTTCATTTCTTGTTTGGAACCCCATCTTAGTAATTTCGATGAAGTTTTGTCTTGGCTCAAAGGTTTGAGTGTATCTTCGGGTCAGATTATTAATGCTCTGGTTTCTTCTCCGGATCTTTCAGGATTTGGTCTTTCGATTTAGGATTGTTTACATTTAAAGGATCACTTTTAACATGTGGTCTTCCATTGGACTCACGAATGCAGCTCATACTCCCACTAGGGCGGTTTTATTTTATGCAGACCATCACATTTGGGAGCTTTGAACTAATCGTCTTACCTCTATTTTATTATCAGATAGCTCTAATAACGTGACCAATGAACGGAATGTATAGGATAAGCCTATTAGCTTGAATATGGTTGTGCTTCACTCCTATTCGTTCCTTTGTTTTCTCATCTCTTTCGATTAATGAATATTTGACTTTATCTTTAAGAAAAGAGAAAAGCTTATGCGAGAATATGAAATAGTCAAGTAGATAAGACAGGCTTATGATTTTGGAGAATTAAACCCTTGATAGCTGCTACTCTTCTGGCCTAAAAAAAATATTAGAAAAAAAAAAAAAACATTAGCATAAAGTAAATTTCAGCATCTTATAAAGGGTCAAAGTGTCACCTTAGACAGTTCTACCATAGATTAGGGAGGTCTTTACTTCAACTGAAGAGAGATTTATGATAAAAATATTGAAAAACCACATTTAAATCTAATGGAGAAAACCTGACAAACAGAAGTTGGAAAACTGTGCTGTCTAGTGAAGCCCCATTAACCAAATAGTTTATTTCCAAATCCATAGTACTCTTTACCTTATAGCTTCTTTGAAGTCATCATCCATCCCCCTTTGGAGCAAGCTCTATACGGTGCTTTAACTATCTCACATATTTTAACGGTTTGCTGGTTTCATCTCCCCTTGCCCTTCCATTGAGGAGGGTGGATAGGTGGCCGCAAAAGATGGCTGGAATTGGACCCCATCAAAGAACTTGGAGCCCTTTGTAGGTATCTATCAGTTTGTCTTGGTTGTGGTGGTTCTGCAGAGGCAGTCATTGGAGACTGATTTGCATAAATGGATCTTTGGAGAGGAGGCAATTGACAAGCTGAAGAAGGGAATGTGGGACTTGGCTGACCTGGAAATGAACATACTAACTTTGAGTTTGATAAAGTAGGATGGATAGAAGTTCTTGCTACCGTTGCTGATTCAAGAAATGTGTGCTTTACATTCGGCGGACACCATTCAGGCATGTCATCATCATCATCATCGAAAATATTCTTTTGTGGTGCAACGATACTAGTGATAACAGGTGTGAAGACTGAACTGCTTTTGACGGTATGTTTTGCTTGTAGAACTGTATCAAGTTTACAAGCTTTATTTCCTGGAAGCAAGTTGAGACTACTGTTGAATGCAAACTGAGGAGAAAGGATATCTTCTGCTCGCCTTTTGCATCGATCAGGTCGTGACTGTATAGTTGGTGAAGTCAATGGCACTGACGCAAAAACTTTCTTTAATCCTTCAACCACAACATTCTTGTCAAACACTGCTGTATCGAAAACCTTGCTTCTTGGAGTTTTAGATATGCCACACTCAGCCCCAAAATCAAATTCTGGAAGATCATCATCATCAATAGCAGGAAGCTCTTTTATAATAACTGATGGCAGAGATATTACAGGATTTTGATGTCCCAAAACAGATTTAGGTTCCTCCGGTCCTGAGGTATCTACATGAGGCATTTCATTTAGAGAAGACTGCCCCTTGGGCCTTAAGGAAGGGACAGAATCAGAATAGGATGATGTTTGAAGTCCTAGTGAAATACCTGATAAGAGGCTCAATGCTGAAGTCTTAAGAGGGAGATCAGCACTGGCAGGAGAAGTATGCAGTTTCAGTTGGCTGTCACTACTCCCCGCATTGTCACCTTCATTTCTATTAATTACAGCACTCTCAATGCCTGTGCATGTTATTCGGGGTGATTCTTTATCAGATTGAGTGCAAGGTAAGTCCTTTGCGGAAACCTTTTCATCAGATTGGGAACTCAGGGGCTGCTCTGTCGAAGAAGAATGCTTTTTTTCAAGCTTCTTTGTGACAGAGCTTGAAAGTCCATGATTTCTTCTCCAAACAACACAACCAATTAATGAATTTTTTTTGTCTTCAACAGCAGCCATGCCCTTGAAGAATCCATGTTTTGCAAGTATGGTGATTATGGCATCACTGCGAGGACATATGTAAAGATCAATACCAGGTGAGAGTTGAGCAAACCCCACTCTTTCCCCTTTTTTGTACCCTTTGGCAATCTGTTAAGATTACAAGAAAGTATGAATTAATATTTACACCAGAAATCCTCAAGATGCATCCCAGCCACTATATGACCATCTTCATGTTCCTTTTCAACCAACCTACCTCATTCAAACCTACCAGTCCTGATCTAGAAGACCCTTCTTTCCAGCAGAGTGATACTACCTGAATATGAAGTGCATTGATCCATCAGAAATTTGAAATGAAAAATCTATTTCTAATTAGCAAGGTGCAAATTCTAAGCTAAAAGACTAATAAGTAGCTTGTAAACCATTACAGTTTTCATTTTTATGCAAGAAGAATTGATAATGGCCAGTGAATTTGTTTCCATCACCATGGTCACATTATTCATTAGAAAGCTATATACTTGAGTGTTGAGACCTGAGATTATAAACATGCAAAGAAGAATCTGTAGGGGCTACCTCCAGTCATTAATTTCTCTTTCTCCTAAGGAACTCAAGTATTTACTTGTTAACCAAATTCAAACCTTGGTTATGTAAGGCAAGGTAAATCACACACTACATAATACGAATTGATGACAGTAACTCATGAAACCATATCTTACCATCAACCCTCTATTGCGTGAGCGAGCAAGCTCTTGAATATATTTCTCAAAAGCCTCTAATCTAACTTTTCCTTTGACTTCTACAAGTTCAGACCACTTGATATCAGGCATCTTCTCACCACTACACAACAAAATCATCATAGATAAGGTTACCCGGGGAAAATTTACTACTCAAATCTTTATGTCATAAACCTAGTCAGATATTTATCATACCAAAACAGTGAATGATGTATTAAGTGAAACAACAATCTTACTATGCCAAGAGACTGTAAACCAGGTGCCCGACTAGGACACCACATTAAATTTGGAAGCGAATATTACACCTGAAATAGTCAAAAAAGGAAAAGAAAAAAGGATTGCGTATTTGAATTTACTAACTATAGGCATCACGGTAAAACTGTCAATGCAACAAAAATAAACTGTAAACTTTGAAAGACTTGAGATTATAGATATGCAAAAGCTACATGATGTATGAAAGAATTGAGGAATATAAGGTTACTAATATGAAGAAACTAAAAAATTCCGAGCATTGCAGAAAGCCAGAAGGTATAGGAATAAGTACAGTCAATCAGAATGGCTAGGAACAAGGCTCCCACAAGGACTATCAGCTAACTCTCTCTTTACAGAAGGTAGTTGCAGGAGATGGGGAGGCGTTGATCAGTCACACATTCCAAGGTTTAGACCACAATTCCTGGGTCACTTAATTTAATGTATGTCAGTTAATTTGCTCATTCAAGTTTTCAATATGCACTGAATAGAGTTGATCATCGTCTATTGCCGCCTTTAAACAACGGTCTATGTTGGTTATTGGACCAATATCCATTTCAGTTTCATGTCCATATCTAGGTGAGCAGTAATGATGTGAGATTGCCAATGAAAATTCTACTGAAATTGTTAAATGGTCTCATTCCCCTGTCCAAATTTAGCATTGCAAGCATCAATATATCTCTTATTAATTTGATTAATTGTTGTTCCGTTTTTACTTTAGGTAGTCAATCAGAAATTCTTGAAACAAAGTTCTCTTTAACTACTGTACTATAAGCCATTTTATACAAAGAGAAATCAGTAGGTGATACACCAATTATTTGGTCCCAAGTTGCCATTTTTCTTGAGCTGACTTGTTCTATCAGTGACATATTTGATTTCTTACACCCTAATAAAATATGATAAAGTTTTTAGTTGATGGCTTTGCAAATATAAAATTCAAATTATCTTTTCCAAATAATTCTTGAACCAGAACTTTTAACTATTTAAAAGCAATTACATGCAAAACAAAACCCATATAATTTCGTCTTCATTGAATGAAAAATCATGAACAAACGTACTGAATATCTCTGATACTAAAACAGAATTGTTCTCGGAAGAGAAAAATGACAAGTATAAAAAAGAAATAGCTGAATAACCTTTTGAAGAAGGCAACGACCGACACAGTTACAGAAGAATTAAGCTTAAGGGAGCCATCCCAGAATTTCTCAGCAACTGTAGGCCGAGACAACTTCAAATTTCCAGAACCAGATCCTTCCTTTTCCCCCATTTCTACTGTTACGAAGATAACATCTACTGTCCAAAACAAAATTCAAGTCGACTGACTGGTTGGTTTCAAACCGGGAACTTATGACTGCAATTGCACTTGATTTTCCATACTTCTCGAAGCCCGTTGAGCCGATTTATCCCCTAATCCATAATTTGGAGTGATTCCCAGATTTCCAATATTCACACACTGTTTCTGTTCAGTGACAACAAATTCAAACAAGAGAAAGAAACGGATTTTATCCAAACAAATGACCGAGAAAATGAAAGAGGATAGTTCAATTTTTCAATAAAAAAGGAACTGAGGAACATGTGAAGTTGAACAGTGCGCTTAGTGTGTTTTGAATTGGATTTGATCAATGATTTTTTATCCCTACAGATTAGGGTTTGAAAAAGGAATGTTAAGGTTACCGCAATGCTCACCAAATGTCTAAGCGCAGTAACGTAACGCAAACACGTATGATAAATTATTACAATGGGCAAACTACACAAATAATCACCCAATTATTAACTTGTTTCTGTTTTGGTCACTCAGATCCAAAATTTTTTATTTCAGTTACCCCTGAGTTAAATCATTAACCAATGCTTTTTTTATTGGAATAAATAATAAATTTTGTCCTTCAAAATTTACAGATTCTATCAATTTGATATTACTTTTAAAAATTTAACAAATTTAACTCTTAACTTCACACATTTTGTCAATGTAATATTGATTATAAAAATTCAAAATTCAAAATTTAAAATTATAACCTTAAAAAATTTTAAATATATATATAAATCTTCATTTTTTTTAAAAAATACAATATTTTATAAAATTACGTGAAAAATTATAAAAAAATTATACAAATACATACAAATTATAAAAAAATATTTATAAATAAATGAATACCCATTTCTAGGGTAAACTATCGAATTAGTCACCCAACTATTAGCATGTTTCTATTTTGGCCACCTAATTATAAAATTTTACAATTTAGTCACTAACGTTTCAAGTCATTTCTATTTTGGTCACTCTTTTTTTTAATTGGTATAATAACACATTTAGTCTTCAATGCTTACACATTCTATCAATTTGATCATCAAACGCATATAATTAAGTATAAATAATATTATACATATTTATATTTAATTATAATTATAATTATAAGGCACTAATATGAATTTAGCCCTCGAACTTGACACCTTCTCCCAAGTTGGGACTTATGATTTTTTTGGTCTCAAGTTGGTACCCAAATTTTCTTTCCATCAAGGGTTTTGATAGTTTTTTTATAACGGTGTTAAATATAGGACACCTGATAATCTTAAGTTGTGACATGTGGCACTGATGATGTCATAATCTATTTTTTAAAATATTTAAAAATTTTGAAAGAGATTATATAAAAATAATATAATTTTTTAAATATAAAAATTATAAAAATATGTCTCTACAAAATTAAAAATATTACAAAAATAAAAAAGAAATCTAAAATTCAAGTTAGAAAAATTGAAAGCACAAAAAATTCACATCTTACTCTAAATAGATTGCAAACAAATTAGATGAAGATAAATTTTAGGCTTAGAGGTGAGTGCATATTGTTACACGATTCTTCAAATTGACAAGAATGCAAAAGATGATGATTTGAAAAAGGTTTATAGGAAGTTTTTTTGTTTTTTTTTTTATTTGTTAATTATTGGTTAGGCTATATAGGAAAATTTGAGTTCTTTTGTTGAGAATACCATTAGTACGATCATGAATGAAGTTTATAAAAGTCACAAATTTATTGAGTTTTTAGGCTTGTCAAAGTCATTAATTTACATATAAGTTTATTAGGATTTAATCATATGTGCTTAAATATAATTATAATTATATTTAATTATGTGTGTTTGAGGATCGAATTGATTTGGCATTGACGTGACAGCTCATGTGATATTTTACGTATACTTCATTGCTAATATGAATAAATTTTCCACAAGTTTTTATAAACTTTTTTAAAATTTGTTAATTTTTAAAATATTTTTATTAATTTTTTTAATTATTATGAATTATATGTGGACTGCCACGTTAGTGACCATATAAATGTCATTAAAAGTTTTATAGTTTAGTCAATTTTTTTGTCAAAAAGCAAGCAATTTGACTAAATTTTGAAGGTTGAGGGTCAAAATAACAAAAAAAAGGAGCAAAATGACAAAATGAGTGAACGTTAGGGCTAAATTTATCTTTATGCATTATTTTAATTTACTTATTAATTTTAATTTTATTATGTACACTCTATTACTTTCATCAATTGATAATTATTTGTTATTTTTAAATATATCTATTTTCTAAATTTGTGATTTTCATAGGCATATGCATGTGATAGGGTTTTTAGTATATATAATTATAAAGATTTCTATAAAAAAAGAATAAGCTATTGGATTCTCGTACATTCTCTTTTAAATATTTATCTATAGTCAACCTTTTTTTTAGTGGTACTAGAAATTGTGGTTTCGAAATCTCGTATTCCAATGATTAAGTCAATAATATTATTTTATTATATTTACAACTTTATTATAGAGTTATATTAAGTTCTGCTTCAGTGATTTTAGTAATTGAATAATTAATTAATGTATAAGGACTAGATCGTAAAAAATATAAAAGTTAATCACTAATAGTTTTAATAGCTAAAATGCTTAGTTAGTAAATGATTAAGGTGTAAAATGGGAATAATACCATATATTCTATATTAGTGGGACGGTGGATGTATATTTTGCTATATTTTTTATGTTATTTTAATTTTAAATAATAATAATAGTAAAACATAAGCTTGGTCATCTTCTTCTCATTCAATTGTCTCCACCGAATACTAAAAAATAAAAATAAAAACACAAAACAAAGAAGAAACCATTGTTTTTACTTAGAAGCTTTCGGGCCTCTTGTAAGTAAGTGCTCTTAATTCCGTTTTTGATAAATTTTTATATATTTGAGATCATTGTAGCTTAATTTAGCTAACTCAGGGACTGTTTCGTAAAATTGTTAAAGGTTTTAAAAACTAACATTAATGATTTTTAGATATTCTTGATAGTAAATGGTAAATTTGTAAGCTTAGAAATGTCTAAGGATTATTTTGTAAAGTGATTTTTTGTTAATTTTGTACTTGGGGATTAAAACAAAAAGTTGATGAAACTATCACGAATTTTTGTTAAATATGAGTAGCAGAAGGCTATAGAAGGGTGTATTTGAAATCAGATCATAAAACAGGGCTTAAATGTGAAAGTTATAATAGTTTTGGTTTTAGGGATTAAATTGAACAAAATGTAAAAGTTCAAGGAAATTTTGTAAAATGAAAATAATATGTCATATGCATGTAATTTAGTGATATAAGATATTTGAAATTGATAAATTGAACTTAATTATTATATAGATTAAGCATTGAACCATACAGAAGAAAATTAGGGAAAAGAAAAAATTACAGAATAGCCCTTACGATCAGATACGCTAGCTGGTTGTATTAGGTAAGTTTATAGAGTATAAAAATGTATTTATTTGTGTTGATTATGATTGGGTTGTGATTATACATATAAATATTTGTGTACATTGTTGGATGGAAACTTTAAAATGATATTATTTAATACTAAGGTGAGAAAGAATCAAATTGAAAGTCTTGAATACTTGTCAAGCAAGATTCATATGGACACTGAATGAACGTGACTTGCTTATGACATGTGTACTGAAAACATGGAAGTGCCCATGTATTATAAATGTTACGAATCTTGTATAAATGCCCGTTTGAACATAGTAAATGATTAGGAAACGATTGGCATGCCAATATGGTTAGAATGCGCGCTTGTACAGGTTTGCAATTTTAGTGTCTATATTTTTGCACTTCGGTGCCCTTGCTTACATTTCGGTGCCCTTGATTGGACTTCGGTGCCCCTGTTTGCACTTCGGTGCCCCTTTTAGCACTACGATGCTCCGTGGTGTGGTGTAGTTATCCGAGTATTCAAGATGCTTTTTCTATTGTTCATCGGGCTATCCAAATCTGTGAATAAATAAAATAATGATGTTTTGATATTTGATGATGCTTTGTGATCGAAATAGTTTGAATGTCATGAAAGATATTGAATTACTCAATGAAATTGTATACCACGAACTCACATGTTTTCTTGTGAATTAATATGTTAGGTTTTAGTATCTTGTTATTTAATTTATTGTATACATGGGAGTTAAAGTAAGTTATAAGTAAATTTTAATCACATGAACTTACTAAGATATTAAAAGTCTACACTGTTTCATTTCTTGTTTATTGTAGTTGACATTTTGTGAAAAAAGGTCATCGGATCAACTTCAAGACTCACACTATCTAGCTTCAATGTATATAGATCTTGATATTGTTTTTAGTTCGATTATGTGACATGTATATAGGTTGTTTTAGAATCATGTGATCGAGCTTAAAGGTTGATGTTGTAATGTGATTATAATAGCTTATATATAATGTTGCTTTTAAAGGTTATATGGTATGTTTGATGGAATAAATGGAATATATGTATGTTTAGTTGATGCATTATTAGTTTTGGAATCATGAATGAGTTTGGTGATAAGTGATGATTGAATGAAATGTTAAGGCATGTATGATAAATAATATTTTTTCGGTTTGAGACCTATTTGGTCATGATTGATAAGTGCTAAAAGGTGAATTTTAACATGATTAAGGGTGAGCATTGGCATGTTGAATGGGGTTTAATGTGATAGGGATGTACAATTGTATTGTAAGTTTATAAGCATGATTGAATTATATAAATAGAGCATCTTGGTATCAATTTAGTTAGATGTTTTAGTAATGTAGTTAACTTGTTTGTGATTGTGCCAATGTGACATATTGGTTAGGTATTAATAGGATGTTATGTAACATGTTTTGATTTAATTTTGAAGTGTTTTGAGTAAGGTTTTATGTTGTTTAGGTATTTAAAAGTTACTTAAATGTTTGGCTCGATGCAATTACTTAAAATGGTATATTGTGGTACACATGGTTAGTCACATGGCTGTGTATCACACACAAGAGTGTGACATGATCATGTTCTGTGGGAAATAGGTTGCATTTAGGTCACACGGTTCTCGATTGTCACACAAGCTAGCCATACACCCGTGTGAGTATTGTAAATTTGGTAAGTCAGGTTGTCACACGGTCATAGTTATTTACACAGTCTAGACATACGACCGTATGACTTTTGTTGGATTTTTACACATTGACCCACACGGCTTCAGTGAGTTACACGGCCTAGATATACAGCCGTGCGACACAATAATACACGATCTCAATAAGTTACATGGTCTAAATACACGGTCGTGTGAATTAGCATTACACGACCTTAGCCTGTCCCTGTTTTGTATTTTTACCTCTATTTTGTGTAAAGCTTTATATTAATCCCTATTTGTTTTTGAATTGATTTTAAAGCTTTCGTAAACTCAATATAAGCTCGAAATTGTATGCAAGATATGTTTTGTCTGAAAGAATGATGATTTAAGATTACTTTAATAAATACTTGAATTAAATTGAATGTTCTGATCCTATTATTTACTATAACATCCTGTAACTTGATTTTGGTGGTAAGAAATGTTACAAATATATTGAAAGAAATTGAAAAAGAATTTAAAGGCCGAGTCCCGCCAGCCAATTACAAGTCTACTATTATTCAAACCAGTCATTTTAGGTTTTTTTACATCTTTTGAGAAAAAAACTCATGTCTATAAACTTCAAAATCTATTATTTTCTTATATCTTGTATTCTGAAGCACGAACTTCAAATATCTGTTGACTTTTGTCAAATAGAAATGAATATCATCAATTATTGAGTCAAGATTCTTTGGAACCATCTCTTCGTCTTTGTGAATAGCAAATTACAAAATGGGGAGAAAGCTTTATGATGAAGCTGTTCAAGGCAATAAGGTTTCGTTGCTCAATTTGCTACTGGAGGATGCATTGCTTCTCGACAGATTCATTTCGAGTTGTTACCCTGGAATACCTTTGCAAGTAGCTATCATGCTTGTCATTTCTACTTCGTTGATGAAGTTCTCATTGAAAAGCCAAAGAACTCGATTCTCGAAAGTCATCAACACTTGTATAAACTATAAAAAATTAAAATTTTATCCGCCCCTAAAAAATTTTTCTGGCTTCGCCCCTGAAGTTAACCTTGATATGTGTCTTGTTTGTGACCTAGATGGAGGGTTGTGCCTTGTTTGTGACCTAGATGGAAGGAACCCTCTTCACATTGCAGCCATGAAAGAATTGATTCATGCCAGACCCTGGGTGGCACAGTTGCTGATGCGCAAGGTTTAACCAGTAGGAGGCAATGAAGTTTTTGGTGGAAAAATCTCAAATCATAAGTTTGTAAATTGTTAGAACTATGACCCTAACAACATCTTCCATATCGCAATAGCTGCTAAGCAAATAGAGGTGTGTTCAGATCCTCGTGCAGTTCTACACTCTAGCTCAGGAATCTTTTTTCATTGTTGAAGATTGAATCTTAAAAGTAATAAATTAATGGAAATGATATTGATAAAAACATATATGCGGGCCATAAACTTTCTAATTTCTAGCTCAACTGGGACGTGAGTTGTGAGAAGGAAGATGGCTTTACAGCAGTTTATCTTTTATCGCAAATCCAAAGAGATGTTAAGGAGGAGATTGTGGAGTCATTTGGAAGGATGGGAGCTACACATGCCAAGGATAAGTCATTTGGAAGGATGGGAGCTACACATGCCAAGGATAAGCCTTTGTCAAATGGTCAACTCAAGGCAATAAGGACCAAGATCTTATTATCCACATGTGATCAATCAAATTCAATACCGAAACCTAAGAAAAGAAAAGATGGCAAGAGGTTGGTTAAAAGCAATGCTGATTGGCTAGAAAGAAAATGCGACACCCTAATGTCAGTGGCTTCCCTGCTAGCTGCCATGGCATACCAGTGGGGCGTCAATCCTCCTAGTGTAGTTTGGCAATACAATTCGACTGATAATAAGATCGATTAATTATATTCAAAAATTAGTGATAAGATTGACAAATGCCAGTGCTAGAGCTTAGTCCCTGCAATTTACTCGCTCATTCCAGAAGGCAAGTTGGCAAAAATTACAACTTCAACTAGCTTTGGTTATAAAATCCAAGCTTAAGCCTTAAAGGCAGGGCTAATGAATGGAAAAGTTGTGTATACTCCTTTTTTTTCAACTCAAATGACATAAATGTAAAGGACACTCTTTTTCTATCATCTTGTAATATTCTTTGAATTTCAGCTTATGCGTACATTTCTAAACTTGAATTGTATCATTACAGGCATTTAGGGATTACAGCTAACAGCTACTCTAAAACATGTGAGGAACCACGGAAGCCATTATCATATGATTGAAGCAGGACGATAAAAAGAGGCCATTACAAACAAATGCGAGCGAAACATAAACGATGGTCAGCAAAAACAACAGCATCAATGTCGCCCTGCAAGACAGCATCATCATCATCGTCATCAACAGCTCATTCTTGAAATTACATGAACTGAAACGGAATCAATCCACCACCCACCTCCAGTAATCTTTCACGTTCGATTCAGTTAAGAATAGAATATTTTTAGCATACTTACGTGAACTTACAATCTCTCCACCACATAGCATTTTTGTAACTACGAGCTTTCCTTTTGAGCGCAACTGTACTATTATTCCCCTGCATAGGCTGCTGCATTTTTATAGCCTTTTCAACAAGAAGCGCCAAGCGGTCGCCTCTCTCCAAGGCTTTCTCAATATTGTCAATCAATACACTCTGTACCTATATATTTACAAATTTATGGAATTGGAATTTATCAATCTTGAATCCTGAAACTTCAAGGATCAACAAAATGAACACAAATAAATTTGAAAATGAACCTGATTCATCTCCCCTTTTAAAAGGTTTAATCTATCAACATTCGGGTTTCTTGAGAAATGATCTATTTGTTGACATAGAACCCTGGAGAATTCATCATTCATAGCATAAGCTGAAGCTGAATGAACAGCACGACCAAATGTCTTTACAAATTTTTTATGGATATCTTCAAGGAAAGCGAAAGGGATTATCCCTACAGATATTATCAAAAACCTTAATTTGTATGTAAAGGACAATAAACGGAGAACTAGGTAAGAATTTTGTAAGCAATAGACTTACTTCCGGAGGCATCATCGGCCATGCAAAGAACGGTGAGACCATCGGTTCCCTTGACATGAAAAATATAAGGATGATGTGAAAACGATGAAATACTATTATTCTTCACTTCTTTCATCTTCTCCAGTATCAGCCTGGCTACAACGCTGGCATTAGTCTGAGTTGCGCTGAACTCGGCCAACACCACCTGCCCCCTCGCTACCATCCCGTACAATATCCCCATTACTCTGCTCTGGATTGTGTAAATATATTGGGGAATTCAGACCTGAAGTAATGGAGTTGGAGTTGGGGAAGTTGAGGATGATTTTGATTAAAACAGTGCGGGGAAAAAAAGGGTAAAGCGCTTGAAATTTGAATTCGAAAAATAATTTTGTCCGAGTTTGGCGGAGAAAACGACATGTGCACTCACTTACTTACTGGGGACATGGTTTGAAGTTAGAGGAATAATGAACAAAAGAGAAAGGGTGGGAAACCAGCTGTAACACGCCTTCTTGTCATTAATTCACTCATTTAACATTTGAGTTCTTATCATTTAAGGAAAATTAAACATAACATTAATATTTTCCCCTCAATTTAATTGATATAATACACAGTTTCTCTATTTTATATTATAATTTTTTAAGTTAATAACGTTGAGGGAAAAAATATTAATTATCTTTATGGGTTGTTTGGTACGGCTTGATGTGGTCTCACACAGCCATGCAATTTTTAGGATGAAGGCTGTGGTGGTGAATCCATGTTCTGTTTTGCTAATTTAGGTGGTCTCTTTTGTCTTCAATTCCTATTGTAGGTGTCCTTTGTTATCATTGAGGTGTATTTGGATATACAAATCATGGGGGGATAAATGAAAAATGAAACATTAGTTGATAAATATAAATTTCAATGGGCATGAATGAAAATGAATTATTGTTAATAAGTCAAGAATGATCACCGACTTTTACTAAATTTCTGCTACATATATATTTATTTTTTTTTGAGGCCATTCACATCATCATTATTTTAATAATGTTTAGTGGTTGGTTTTGCATCGTTTTCAGCAGTATCTATTGGTTGTATCGGTTTAATGTTAACACGGAATAAATAATATATTTTTTTCCTATGTTGATGAAAATTTTAATTCGTATCGATTATACCAACTCATTTCAATCAATTCTAGTTGCATCAGTTGGAATATGATGCTTTAATCGACGCATAAATAATATTAACAAATATAATTTTTTTAACTATTTATTGTTATGTTAATGACTTAATTGGAATGTATTCACCAATAAAAAAATATATTACATTGAAAAGTAAAGTTTAATATTTTAAATTTTTTATAATACACTTTCACATTTAAAATATAAAAATTAAAATATAATAAAAAATCCACTCACACGATTATCAAAGAAAAAAATCCTCACTCGTCTTTCATTTTCTTTTATTAAAAAATTCTCTCACCCTTCGGCTTTTTGTTCTTGTTAATTTTGAACTTATTGAATGATAAATTTATATTTGTAGAGTTTATTAATGAGTATTTTATATAATTCATGGATATTTCATATTTAAAATTCATTTAGTATCATTTATTTGATATTTGTAAATATTTTTATATGCACGATTAAATTTTTTTTAAAAATCGATAGATCTGAAATAGTACATTGAAACATACTGGTACTAGTGCGTACCAGTTCTAGTAAAAAAATGATACATTCACCAGTACAGTACTAACTAACTTAATTGTGAGACACAAACTTCAAATATCTATCTACTTTTCTCAAAATATAAACCAATTGCATCAATTATTGTATCAAGTTTATTTGGAATCAATTTTAGTAATGTTAGCGGACGAAGCTTTGTTTATTGGTTAACGTAGAGATTTTGAGTTTTGAATACTTAAATTTGAGTCTTATCACATGTAATTATAATTCGTAAATCTTCATCCCATTACTTGTGAATTTTGTATGGATTTTGCACTTGATGTATTTTACATTAATTTAATTTTATATTACAATTAATTGGGGGTTTGTAAATGTATTACATTTGTAATAGTCAAACTTTAAAATAATAATAACTTATTGATGAAAAGAAAAAAACTTCAATAGTAACTATATTTTTTTCTATAAATCTTATATTGTAAGGCGCACAGGATTCACATATTTATCAACTATTTTCAAATATAAACTAATATTATCAATTATTAATTCAAGTTTCTTTAAGATTATCTTTTCCATTTAGTGAATAGAAAATTAAAAAAATGGAGAGAAATATGTTGTAGCGATAAAAGGTAATAAGATTTTGTTGCTTAATTTGGTTCAAGAGAAGAGGGTGCATTGTTTGTTGACAGACTGATCACCGATAGTTGCCCTGAAACACCTTTGTACATTACTTTCCATGCTTGGCCATATACAATTCGTTGATGAAGTTCTCACTCAAAAGTCTGAGGTAGCCAAAGAATTCGATTCCTAAAAGTAATCACCACTTCACTGAGTAACAACAAAAAATGTACCTGGAAATTGTGAAGAGGTTACTGCATGTTGACCCTAATATGTACCTTGTTAGATATGTTTGAATAAGTCTCCTAATTTTACTAGAGTTATATTTCTTTGTTTCTAGTTGGGCAGTTGTTGGAAATCAACAAATAGTTTTGGATTTAGTTTGTTATCTTTTAGATATTTTATTTTGTAAGCTCAACTATATATATTTGGTCAAGCACATGAATAAATTGTGCAGTTATTCCATTAAATAATAAATACTTTAGCAACTGATTTTTTTTCCAGCATTCTAGTATCAGAGCCAAGTTTAGACTTAGGAAAGCATAGCTGCAACTAGTTAAACACTAAGAGAGTGATGGCAACCGAAAATACCTTCGTGCAACTGTCAATTCCTAAGTTTGATGGTCACTATGATCATTAGACAATGTTGATGGAGAATTTTCTACGTTTAAAAGAATATTGAAGTTTAATGGAAACTGAAATTTCTGTTGCACCTGCTAGAATGACACTTATTGAGGCGCAACAACGTCATATTGACGAACAGAAACTTAAGGACTTGAAGATGAAGAATTATTTATTCCAAGATTTGGATCGATCTATTCTTGAGATGATTCTTAATAAGGAAATATCCAATGACATACGGGACTGTGAAGAAAAAATACCAAGGTTCCAATGCGAGTTACACGAGTACAATTACATGCATTGAAGAAGGAGTTTGAGACACTCCACATAAAGGCTAGAGGGACGGTGAATGATTATTTCGCTGGTACATTTACGATTGTGAACAAGATGAATGCTAATGGTGAACACAAAAGTGATAGAGAAGTAGTGGAAAGATATTGTGATCTATGACTTCAAAATTCAATTATGTGGTCTGTTTTATTGATGAGGCAGAAGACACTAGCAACTTGTCCATAGATGAATTGCAAAGCAGTTTGCTAATACATGAGCAAATGATGACTAGCCTAGAAGAGGAACAAGCCTTGAAGGTGACTTATGGGGTATTTTTTAATCGAAGATGAGGTCGTGATGGCTACCAAGGACGAGGTTGAGGACGTGGAAGGGCAAATTTGAAAAATCTACTATTGAGTGGTTCAATTGCCATAGGGAATGTGAGATAAAAAAAACAACTATATAGAGATTCTTAAAGAAATGTTGCTCATGGTTCGGGTTGAAGATGAACAGCTCAAGACTAATGATAAAGCATGATGTGGATGAATGCAGAAGTGAATCGTAAAGTTTGTCAAAGTCGCGAATTTATCTTAGATCTCTAGACAAGCGTAAACTGAAATGAGAAACAATGAAAACATATTAGTTGTCATAAGGAAAAGTCAAATGAAATTAAAACAAAAGAAAGATGAACTGGCTGGTAAAGAGTCCAAAAGAGAATGAATTAGAGTTTCTTAGATGAATAGAAACCATCTTTAGACCTCAAAGAAATGCCCCAACCAAATCTAGAAAATCAAAACACAAACAGATTTGTTAAAAGTGATTTTAAAAAAAAAAACAAACTATTTTGTGCAAGAATGTTTAAAACAACAAGAAAAGATTAAAACTCCTAATTTTGATGTGTTCCTTAATGGAATAAGATAGGAGAATGTTTTTCATGAAGCAACTTTAACCCAGAAAAAAATTAATAAAATCAGCAAGCCAAAATAGCAAGAACTATCTTAAATAAGCAAGAAACGAAAATTTATGGATAGAAAAGAGAAAATGATGTCCTAATAAGCCTTGGAAACAATAAAAATCCACAACTCTTTTCAATGGCTCTAATTTCTCCTCCAAGAAAAAGATATTGGTAAGAAAATGCTTGAAGGTGATTCCTACAACCTGAAAGATTGTTAAAGCAGCTTTTAAAAGAAACTCAAAAGCAATTCTTGAAGAAAAACTCAAAAAGAATTGTTATTAACTCAAAAAAAACATAAATCAATTGTGTGTGTATAAGGGTGAATGTCCATGGTACTTATAGACCCCCAAAATAAGTTTTCCTAACCCTAATGGCATAACTAACATGACAACTCATCAAATAAAAAAAACAAAATAATTCTAAGTGTGGACTTTTAATGGGAATTCATCCAAAGGAATTAAATGGGCTCTTTGGGCTGAATTCTTACATGATGATCCACCTATTAAAATAAAATTGGACCTATAGTTTAAATATTTTACAATTTGGGACACTTTGATAATTTGGCCTGATATTCAATTAAATTACTTTCCAAACTTTAAGATGGGCTTGTAGACATCTTAATGGGCTATTTTTTTAAAAACATGGTCTTGTGATCCGTTTGCTCTCAAAATTGGCTCTTTTAAGCTCGTACATGAAATCTAATGTGCCTTGGCTGCAAGATTCGGTTTCTTGGACCAAGATTTCTAATATTTAAAATCTTGATTTTTTTTTATTCTTGAAATTGTCTGAAATAGCAAAATTGGATCAAGATTCAGTTTCTTGATTTTCTTGAAACCAAGAAAGTAAACCTTAATATTCTTTTTCGGTCATATGCACATCTAGGGCCTTGGAAACGAAGTCTTAGATGGTCTCGTTCAATCTTACTCATGTAATATCCTAAATTAGGGCCTAGTCAGAATAGTGGTTTCGAGGCCACAAATCTGAAGTAAAAATATTTGTTTTATGATTTTTTTGAGGTCCATGACATGTTTGCATGATTGTGTGAAAGTTCCATGAAGAAATTTTATGAATAAGTGCCCAATTTAACTTTTAGGACTAAATTGCAAAAGTTGTGAAATATGAGATTCTAGAAGCAATGGGGTACTTAATTGAAATGCATGTGTAAACTAGAGGTCCTTATTTAGTAATTAGACCATTATATGTCAAGATGGACAAAAATAGACATGAAAGGGTAAAATTTCAATGAAAGGTAAAAGGGGCATTTTAGTCATTTGGTTAATTAAAGAATAAAAGGGGAAAAATCAAGTCAAAATTGTGTCCATCTTATTCCCTTTGTGCCGAAAATTGAATAGAAGACATAACTGGGGTTTTTTCACTTTTCAAGCTCAATAATAAATGCATCCTAGCCCCGTTTTTAATGCTCTTTACAGTTTTGAAACCCTCGTAACCCGATTTACCTATTTCTAGCGATATTTTGAGCTAGGGTTTATATTTAAAAATTCACCCGTGTGTGACATGTATGAATTTTGATGGTTAATGAAGGAATATGAGAGTTTAATATGTGATAAACATCTTTTACTAAGTGATTTTTCATGAAAACCCCTAAAAAAGACCTTTTTGTAAAAGTTATAAAATGAATAGTAAAAGTTTTATTTGAAGGAAAATTTGGGTTGATATGAGCATGTGTTAGGTTCAGCTAGGCTTGGGTAACAAAAAAATGAGTACATTTTTTTTACGAGCATAGGGACTAATTTATAAATATGTGAAAGTTTAGGGGAAAATTATAATTTTGCCAAAGTATGACTTATGGACTGATTTGAACAATGTGATAATTAAATAAGTGAATTTTTCTATTATAGATCAAGAGAAATAGAGTCCGGACCTAAATCGAGGAAAGAACAAAGTTGCGGACTAAATTGAATAATTAGTCATATTTTGTTACCGGGATAAGTTTGTGGGTAAATAATGCAACATTTCTTCATTATGTGTTAAATGCTTTATTATTTCATGATATGTATAATTGTTCCATGAATTTTTATGACTCGATGACGACGTAACGAGGTTTAAAATTTTGAAATCTCGGCTGAACCTTAGGAATAGATAGGATACCAATGTCATGACATTAGGGTTATGTGTGATCCTGTATAAGACCATATCTGGGATATGGCATCAGTATCAATATGTGATCCCATGTAAGACCATGTTTGGGACATGACATTGGCATCCCACGATGTATATGAGATTCCCGAGTATCCTTTAGTATTCTAAGTGGTTTAACGGGTAATCCAAAGGGTATACCAAAAAAAAGACAAGAGGTATGTACATGAAGCTCATAACTATTGAGTTTATGTATCGATGAATCTCGGTAAGAAGTGAATGAATAAATCATGACTGTGAGTTCTATGGTATATTATGAAATGTACATGAGTAAAGGTGTATCCATGATATTTTAATGACATTTGTGATAAGTTATAAATATGTTATGTGTAAGATATTGCATGATTAATGTTGTTATTTATTTACATGTAAACTTACTAAGTTTTATGCTTACTCCCCTTTCTTTTCCATTTTCTTATAGTATTGCGAAGCTAGCTCGGGGATCAAAGGACGTCGGAGCTCGATTCACACTATCAAACTAATCTTTTGGGTATAGTGAATTCTAGCATTTTGAGTATGTCATGTATAGGGACTTGGTCTTTTTGTTATATGTCATATTGGTTAGCCAAATGTGTTGGCTTTGATGGCACTTAATTCATTTTATGTAAGGCCAATTGATATTGGCTAATGTTGATTACAAGTACTATGGCATGTTAATGCATTTCATGAATATGGAAACTTGCATGTTTAAGTTGCTAAGTATGTGATGTATAGGCTTGATGGGTGTAGTATGTGAATGTTGTGTGAATGACTTAGTCTCGAGATATTTGATAACTTAAATATGATATGATATGTGCCTTTGAATTGGTGTAATTGTGTTTGTGTTTCAAGGTGGCAAAAGGCTTGGTAAATAGCCTTATAATTGTCTACAAGAGTAGACACATGGTCGTGTGTCGAGGTCGTGTGTGACACACGGTCAGCCCCATCGGCATATGAACAGGTTGTGTGTCCCTTACACTTGAATTTGTAAGAAACAGAATGCTCAATATGGAGCCTACGGATAGAGACACGGGCATGTGTCTCGGCCGTGTGAAGGCTACGACTTAGAACGCGGGCATGTACTAGGTCATGTGAAAACTATTTTAGCTTCGAAATGAAAAATAATTCAACACGAGTTGAGCGCACAGGCCTATTTCTCAGCCGTGTGGATAGCATAGCCTTGGGCACGGGCGTTTGCGAAGGGCATGTGAAGTCTGCCCCTAATTTACAAGAATTTATTTCGTCACATGGCCTAGCACACGGACGTGTAGCTTAGCCATGTGGAGTCATTTGTTTGATGACATCATAAATAAAAAGTTACACGGGGTATGGACATGGGTGTGTTTGATCACACGGCCTACCCACACGGGCGTGTCCTAAGCCAGGCGAGCGTGTGACCCCTGTCTTGATGAAAAATTTCTAAATTTTCAAAAGTTTCAGGAGATTCTTGGTTTAGTCCCGAACCACTTCCAATGTATGTTTTGGGCCTTGTAGGCTCATGTAAGGGACTTTATACATGTGTATGAACGAATTTTAAATTTAAGTGGAAATTTTATGGCCCGATTTTTACATGTATGTATATGTGTAAGTCCGGTAACGACTCGAACACTGTCTCAACATTGGATACGGGTAAGGGGTGTTACATTTGGTGGTATCAGAGCTATGGTTTAGTCGATTCTCGGACTAACCTAACGTGTGTACAAGTCTAGATATACATGCCATAAATGAATTATGATAGTGTGACGACTCCTAACCTTTTAAATTATGTTTTCATATAGTAATGGATCCCGATCGAGTTATGGTTGATGAAGTCAAAAGTAATGTGCCGACTCCCGCTCAAGGGGCATCGCCATCTGATAGTAGGCCCCTTACAGTTAGTCAAGGAGAATGATGCACAGAAGCCTTTCTCCACATGATGAATGCATGGTATATGGAGTTCGTTCGAATGAACCTAAACCTTCAACCCCTTCCACCCCTACCTATTCCCCAGCCTAACCCTGTAGCTCCCCAAGATATGTACTTCATGAGATTGAATAAACCTTCTGTTGATAAGATCCGGAAACAAAGAGCCGAGGAATTCTAAGTTAATAAAGATGATGACCCAGAAAGAGCAGAATTCTGTCTTGAAAATACCATCCAGGCATTTGATAAGTTGTCCTGCACACCAGAGGAGTGTATGAAATGTGTTATGTCCCTCTTAAGAGACTCGGCTTATCAGTGGTGGAACACCATTGTGTCGGTTGTATCGAGGGAGAGGATAACTTGGGAATTTTTTCAAGAAGAGTTCCGTAAGAAATATATTAGCCAGAGGTTTATAGATCAGAAGAGAAAGGAGTTTCTTAAATTTAAGTAAGGTCGAATGACTGTAACTGAGTACGAGCGTGAATTTGTAAGACTTAGCAAATACGCTCGAGAGTGTGTATCTACTGAGGCCATTATGTGTAAGAGGTTTGAGGATGGGTTAAATGAGGACATCCGATTATTTGTTGGCATTCTTGAACTAAAAGAATTTGTGGTGTTTGTGGAGAGAGCTTGTAAGTCCGAGGAGTTGGATAAAGAGAAAAGAAAGGCTAAATGGGAGTCTCGTGACTTAAAGAAAAGATAGATGGGTAAATCGTTTCAGTCATCATCTAAGAAATTGAAAGAGTTTAAAACCCGATCGAGTGCTTCAGTAAGGTTTTCAAACAAAAACTAGGGGAAATAGTATTTGGGTCATAAGGCTCAGACCACTTCGATAGTGAGTGTGGATAATGCTCGACCTAGTCGACCTGAGTGTCCGTAATGCGGTAGACGTCACCCCGAAAAGTTCCGAGCAAATGATGGAACTTGTTTCAACTGTGGTTCCCAAGACCATTTTATTAGAGAGTGCCCTGAAATGGTTGAAAAAGAGAAATTTCAGAGTGCGAGACCGGTAATACAACCCCCAGAGGGAGACTACAGAGAAATCTGGGAAGTGGAGCAAGTAGCAAGAATGCATCCAGAGATCCAACTGTGAGACTCGAAGGTAGAGCTCCTGCAAGGACATATGCCATTCGCGCTCGCAGAGAGGCTTCGTCTCTTGATGTGATTACAGGTACTTTTTCTCTTTATGATACTTTTGTTGTTGCTTTGATTGATCCGAGATCAACCCATTCGTATGTTTGTATGAAATTTTTATCTAGTATGAGTATGCTCGTTGAGTTTACAGAATTTGTGATAAAAGTGTCAATCCCTCTAGGCAAATATGTGTTAGTTGACAAAGTATGTAAAAATTACCGTTTGATGATTAGAGGTCACTATTTTTCGGCTAATCTCATGCTATTTCTGTTTGATGAATTTGATGTAATTCTTGGTATGGATTGGTTAACTGCTCATGATGTGATAGTAAATTGTGGGAGAAAATTTATTGAACTGAAATGTGAAAATAGGGATATTCTTCGGGTTAAACCAGGTGAATCGGATAACTTGCCTGTTGTGATTTCTTCTATGACTACTCAGAAATGTATAAGAAAGGGTTATGAAGCTTATCTTTCCTTTATGTTGAATACAAAAGAGTTTGAGTTGAAAATTGAATTAGTACCGGTAGTATGTGAGTATCCGGATGTGTTTTCGGAAGAGTTGCCCGGATTGCCTCTTATTAGAGAAATAAAATTTGGTATTAATTTGATTCCTTGTACAACACCTATTTCGATTGCCCCGTATAGGATGGCTCTAACGGAATTAAAGGAACTAAAAGTTCAGTTGCAGGAATTAACGGATAAAGTTTTTGCGAGACCTAGTTTTTCTCCGCGGGGTGCACCAGTATTATTTGTGAAAAAGAAAGACGGCTCTATGAGGCTTTGCATAGATTACCGACAGCTTAATAAGGTAGCCATAAAGAGGAAGTATTCTTTGCCAAGCATCAATGATTTGTTTAATCAATTAAAAGGAGCCACAGTGTTTTCAAAGATAGACTTGAGGTTTGGTTACTACCAGTTGAGTGTTAAAGAATCGGATGTGTCGAAAACTGCATTTTGGATAAGGTATGGTCATTTTGAATTTCTTGTCATACCTTTTTGTTTAACGAATGTTCCTGCTGTATTTATGGGTTTAATGAACCGTATTTTTCGACCGTACTTGGACAAATTTATTATTGTTTTCATAGATGATATTTTAATTTATTCTCGTGATGAGACTGAGCATGCTGAGCACTTGAGAACTATTTTGCAAACTTTGAGAGACAAACAGTTATATGCCAAGTTTAGTAACAGTGGATTTTGGCTTTGAGAAGTCGAATTTTTGGGACACATTCTTTCGGGTGATGGTATTATAGTTGACCCAAGCAATATTTAGGCAATTGTTGAATGGAAACCGCCGAGGAATGTGTCGAAGATTAGAAGCTTCCTAGGCTTAGCTGGTTATTACAAACGGTTTGTTAAGGGATTTTCTATGATTGCTACTCCGGTGACGAGACTATTAAAAAAGGATGTCAAGTTCGAATGGATAGAAACGTGCCAACAGAGTTTTGAGAAACTAAAGGCATTATTGGCTGAAGCTCCAGTTTTAGTAGAACCTAAACTGACAAAAGAATTTGTGGTTTATAGTGATGCATCCTTGAATGGATTGGGTTGTATACATATGCAAGAAGGCAAAGTAATAGCTTATGCCTCGAGACAGCTAAAACCACATGAGAAGAACTATTCGACACATGATTTAGAGCAGGCCACCATTGTGTTTGCATTGAAGATCTGGAGACACTATTCGTATGGTGAGAAATGCCGTGTATTCACAGACCATAAAAGTTTAAAGTACTTGATAACTCAAAAGGATTTGAACCTACGGTAACAGAAGTGGTTAAAGTTGATAAAAGATTATGAGTTGGTGATTGACTATCACCCGGGAAAGGTGAGTGTGATCGTCGATGCATTGAGTAGAAAGTCGTTATTTGCATTAAGGGCATTAAATACGTAGTTAACTGTATCTAATGATTATTCTATTCTAGTAGAGTTGAGAGCTAAGCTGATATTTCTCCAAAAGATTTATGAAGCTCAGAAAAGTGACAGTGATTTGTAAGCCAAGCAAGTTCAGTGTGAGTCGGGATTGAATTAGATTTTCGAATTGATTCCGATGGTTACTTGATGTTCCGAGATAGGACTTGGGTTCCTAAGAATGCTGAGTTGATTCAGGGGATTTTGAATGAGGCACATAGTGGTTGCTTGTCTATTTATCTTGGTAGTACGAAAATGTAAAATGACTTGAAGAAATTGTATTGGTGGTCGAGTATGAAGAGAGATATTTTTGAGTTTGTATCGAGATGTTTAATTTGTCAGCAAGTGAAAGCTGAACATCAAGTACCTTCCGGTTTACTTCAGCCTATTATGGTTATAGAGTGGAAATGGGATCGTATTATTATGTATTTTGTGAACGAACCTGTGACGCCAAGTAAGAAAGATGTTGTATGGGTTGTGGTTGACAGGCTTACGAAGTCGGCTCATTTTATACAGGTACGTACTGACTACTCACTTGATAAGCTAGCCAAATTGTATATTTCAGAAATTGTGAGACTTCACAAAGTACCTTTATCGATCATTTCGGATAGAGATCCAAGGTTTACTTCGAGATTTTGGAAAAAGTTACAAGAGGCTTTAGGTACAAAGCTAAACTTTAGTACCGCTTTCCATCCGCAGACCGGCAGTAAATCGAAGAGAGTAATTCATATACTTGAAGACATGCTCCGATATTATGTATTGGAATTCCAAGGTAGTTGGGAAAAGTATTTGTCGTTGGTAGAATTTGCCTACAACAACAGTTTTCAGTCAAGTTTGAAAATGGCGCCTTATGAGGCATTGTATGGGCACAAGTGCCGGACGCCTCTGTATTGGATTGAACTCAGAGAAAATCATATCCATGGGGTTGACTTAGTCAAGGAAACCGAAGAGAAAGTAAAAGTGATTCGTGATTGTTTAAAAGCTGTTTCGGATAGACAAAAGTCCTACGCAGACTTAAAACGTAAAGAGATTGAGTTTCAAATTGGTGACAAGGTATTCTTGAAAGTATCTCTGTGAAAGAAACTTTTGAGGTTTGGCCGAAAGGGCAAATTGAGTCCACGTTTTATCGGACCTTATGAAGTTACCAATAGGATAAGACCGGTAGCATATCGGTTGGCTTTGTCGTCATAGTTGGAAAGAATTCATGATGTGTTCCATGTTTCTATATTGTGCCGTTACTGGTCAGATCCCTCGCATGTGATTTCACGGATAGATGTTGAAATTTTGTCAGATATGACTTATGGCGAAGAGTCGGTTAAGATTTTAGCTCGAGAGGTCAAATAATTGAGAAACAAGAGTATTTCCCTTGTGAAAGTGTTATGGCAAAAACATGGGGTTGAAGAGGCTGCATGGAACCCCGAGGAGGCCATGAGAGAACAATACCTAAACCTTTTCACCGGTAAGATTTTCGGGGATGAAAATCCCTAAAGAGGGGAGAGTTGTAACATCTCAAATTAGGGCCTAGTTAGAATAGTGGTTTCGAGACCATAAATTCGAAGTAGAAATATTTATTTTATGAATGTTTTGAGGTCCATGACATATTTGCATGATTGTGTGAAAGTTCCATAAAGAAATTTTGTGAATAAGTGCCCAATTTAACTTTTAGGACTAAATTGCAAAAGTTGTAAAATATGAGATTCTAGAAGCAATGGGGTACTTAATTGAAATGCACGTGTAAATAGAGGTCTTTATTTAGTAATTAAACCATTATATGTCAAGATGGACAAAAATGGACATGGAAGGGTAAAATTTCAAAGAAAGGTAAGAGGGACATTTTGGTCATTTGGTTAATTAAAGAATAAAAAGGGAAAAATCAAGTCAAAATTGTGTCCATCTTCTTCCCCTTGTGCCAAAAATTGAATAGAAGACATATCTAGGGTTTCTTCACTTTTCAAGCTCAATAGTAAGTGCATCCTAGCCTCGTTTTTAATGCTCTTTACATTTTTGAAACCCTCTTAACCCGATTTACTTATTTCTAGCGATATTTTGAGCTAGGGTTCATGTTAAAAAATTTACCCATGTGTTACATGCATGTATTTTGATGTTTAATGAAGGAATATGAGAGTTTGATATGTAATAAACATCTTTTACTAAGTGATTTTTCATAAAAACTCCTAAAAAGGACCTTTTTGTAAAAGTTGTAGAATGAGTAGTAAAATTTTGATTTGAAGGAAAATGTAAGTTGATATGAGCATGTGTTAGGTTCGGCTAGGCTTGGGTAACAAAGAAAATGAGTACATTTCATTTTACGAGCATAGGGACTAATTTATAAATATGTGAAAGTTTATGGGCAAGATTGTAATTTTTCAAATTATGATTTATGGACTGATTTGAACAATGTGATAATTAAATAAGTGAATTTTTCTATTATAGATCAAGAGAAATGGAGTCCAGACCTAAACTGAGGAATGAACAAGGTTGCAGACTAAATTAAATAATTAGTCATATTTTGTTACCGGGGTAAGTTTACGGGTAAATAGTGCAACATTTCTTCATTATGTATTAAATGCTTTATTATTTCATGATATGTATAATTTTTCCATGAATTTATATGACTCGATGACGACGTAACGAGGTTTAAAGTTTCGAAATCCCAACTGAACCTTAGGAATAGATAGGATACAAATGTCATGACATTAGGGTTATGTGTGATCCCATATAAGACCATATATGGGATATAGCATCGGTATGGATATGTGATCCCATGTAAGACCATGTCTGGGACATGGCATTGGCATCGATATGTGATCCTATATAAGACCATGTCTGGGACATGGCATTGGTATCGGTACGTGATCCCATGTAAGACCATGTCTTGGACATGGCGTTGGCATCTCACCATGTATATGAGATTCTCGAGTATCCTTTAATATTCTAAGTGGTTCAGCGGGTAATCCAAAGGGTATGCCAAAGAAAAGATAAGAGGTATGTACATGAAGCTCATAACTATTGAGTTTATGTATTGATGAATCTTAGTAAGAAGTGAATGAATAAATCATGACTGTGAGTTCTATGGTATATTATGAAATGTACATGAGTAAAGGTGTATCCATGATATTTTAATGACATTTGTGATAAGTTATAAATATGTTATGTGTAAGATATTGCATGATTAATGTTGTTTTTTATTTACATGTAAACTTACTAAGTTTTATGCTTACTCCCCTTTCTTTTCCATTTCTTATAGTATTGCCAAGCTAGCTAAGGGAACAAAGGACGCCGAAGCTTGATTCACATTATCAAACTAATCTTTTGGGTATAGTGAATTCTAGCATTTTGAGTATGGCATATATAGGGACTTGGTCTTTTTGTTATATGTCATATTGGTTAGCCAAATGTGTTGGCTTTTATGACACTTAATTCATTTTGTGTAAGGCTAATTGATATTGGCTAATGTTGATTACAAGTACTATGGCATGTTAATGCATTTCATGAATGTGGTAACTTGCATGTTTAAGTTGCTAAGTATGTGATGTATAGGCTTGATGGGTGTGGTATGTGAATATTGTGTGAATTACTTAGTCTCGAGATATTTGATAACTTAAATATGATATGATATGTGCCTTTGAATTGGTATAAGTGTGTTTGTGTTTCAGGGTGGCAAAAGGCTTGGTAAATAGCCTTATAATTGTCCACATGGGTAGACACACGGGCATGTGTCTAAGCCGTGTATGACACACAGTCAGCCCCATAGGTGTATGAACAGGCTATGTGTTCCCTGCACCTTAATTTGTAATAAACAGAATGCTCAGTATGGAGCCCACGGGCAGAGACACGGGCGTGTTTCTCAGCCGTGTGAAGGCCACGGCCTAGAACACGAGCGTGTACTAGGCCATGTGAAAACTATTTTAGCTTCGAAATAAAAAATAATTCAACACGGGCTGAGTACACAGGCTTGTTTCTCAACCATGTGAATAGCACAACCTTGGGCACGGGCGTGTGCCAAGGGCGTGTGAAGTCTGCACCTAATTTACGAGAATTTAATTCGTCACACGGCTTAGCACACGGACGTGTGGCTTGGCCGTGTGGAGTCATTTGTTTGATGACGTCATAAACAGAGAGTTATACGAGGTATAGACACTGGCGTGTGTGATCACACGGCCTACCCACACGGGTGTGTCCTAAGCCACACGGACGTGTGGCCCTTGTTCTGATGAAAAATTTTCTAGATTTCTTAAAGTTTCTGGAGATTCTCGGTTTAGTCCCGAATCACTTTCAATGTATGTTTGGGCCTTGTAGGCTTATGTAAGGGACTTTATGCATATGTATGAACGAATTTTAATTTTAAGTTGAAATTTTATGGCATAATTTTGTCATGTATGTATATGTGTAAGTCTGGTAATGCCTCGAGCCCTGTCCCGACGTTGGATACGGGTAAGGGGTGTTACAACTCAGATTTGCTTGGCCTTCAACCTCGTTACTGGGCCTTGAGAAAATTTGAGCCCATCACGTTCATGAGCCTTATTTTAGGCCTTGAGACTCACATCAACTGATGATTGGTTCTTAGGATTTGATTGCAATAATCACATGTGTTATCGGAAAGAATATTTTGTAAACTTCAATAAGTAATTTGCAGATAATGTGAAGCTAAGAAACAATGCAATCTTGGTGGTAAAAAGAAAAAGAAATGTGCGGCTACAGATTAACAATCAAATACAGGTAATAACTAAAGTATTTTATATGCCTGATTTGAAAAAATAAATTGTTAAGTGCTGCATAGCTTCAAGAGAAGGGTCTAGCTGTGCTTATTATACACGACAATTGCAAGATTTATAATCTTGAGAGGGGTGTTATCATGAAATCTATGATTCCTCCAATCGCATGTTCAAATTTGCAGTAGTGTCCCTACCAATTGGTACAACCTACTTCAATACAATAATAAATATTGGTCAATTATGGCATTTTCATTATGGTCATTTGAGTTTCAAGGGATTCAACACCCTGTAGTAGAAGGGGATGGTATTTGGGTTGTTGCAACTAATAAAACCATCAAGAGTGTACAAGGAATGTCTAAATGAGAAGAAACAATGAGATCCTTTACCTAAAAAGAGTTCGTGGAGAGCTAAATGGCCGCTGCAATTGGTTCATTTCGATTTATGTAGCCTTATTCAACCAATTTCCAACAAAAATAATAGATATTTTATGACTTGCATAGATGATTGTACTCAAAAGATATGGATCTATTTTCTACATGAAAAATCATAAGCATTTAAACTTTTCAAGGAATTTGAAGCCAAGGTTGAACGGGAAGTGGGTCTACAAATTAAGTCTTCAAACAGATCGTAAAGATGAATTCACTTTATCAAAATTCTTAAGTTTTTGTGTTGAAAATGGGATAAAAAGACAGCTTACTACTCCGTATTCGCCATAACAATATGGTGTTCCTGAACGAATGAATCGTACTATCATGAATATGGTTCGAAGCATTATGATCGCAAAAGGTATTTCAAAAAATTCCTGGCCAGAAGCTATTAATTAGGCAATACATGTTCTGAATAAAAGCCTGATGCTATCAGTACAGAACAAGACGCCAGAAGAAGCTTGGAATGGGAAATAACCTTCTATTAGATATTTTAGAGTCTTTGGATGTATAGCTCATGTGCGTGTAGAAGTTAACACTCGAATTAAATTAGATCAACCCAAAGTAACTTTTGTCCTATTGGGAGTCAGCAAAGAATCAAAGGCATATTGACTCTATAATCCTATTAATAAAAGGATAATGTTAGTCAGGATGTTGTATTTGAAAAGAAAAATGCTAAAACTGGGGTGAAGAATACACAAGCTTAGTTCAACCAAAATTGGATTGGAATGACAATGAAATTAATGTTAAAGTAAATGATGATCAAAAGGATGAAATAGAAGAATATGTTGATGAAGGTCTTGCACAACAAGATGGCATTGTACAGGAAGAATAATGACGACTTTGAATCACACCTCACTATCAACTAAGGAGATGATCTTGTTTATAACACCCCTCACTCGTCTTCATTGCTGAAATTGGGTTACAGGATGCTGTAGTAATTAACAGAACAGAAACATGCAATTTTAAATAAAAAATTCTTTAAAACATTCATTAAATCTCAATCATTCAAACAAAACATGCTTTGCATATAAGATCGGGCTTAAATTAAGCTTATGAAAGCTCCAAAATCAACTCGGAATCATTCAAGGACTGAATTGAAAATTTTCACAAAAGAGGAGCAAAATTACAAAGTAAAGGCGTGTGACAGGCTAAAACCATGTAGCATTGAGTCACACGGCCATGTAAATTACTGAGGCCATGTGAATTAAAGTGAAAAAACTCAACAAAAGTCACATGGCCATGTGATTAAGTCGTGTAACTAAGTGTGACCGTGTTACAATCTGGCATACTAAGTCTACAGTATTCACATGGACATGTGGCCAGCTTGTGTGATAATTTAAAATCGTGCTATTTTCATGCTTCCTAAATACCAATGGCACACTACCGTGCCATTAACTTATGTATGACACATGGCCATGTAACCAACCATCTGACCCAAACCATGCCTTATATATGCTTAGTTTAGAACCTACCATTCATGGCATCCACAAATATACACATTATCAACTTAAAGTCTTGTTCAAACACCTAAATGCCATAACAAAAACATATCACAAAAGCATTATAATAGTGCCTAACCAATATGCCATTTTGGCACCATCACAAACGAATTGTTATAATACCTAAAATACAATTTCACTTGCCACCAAAACAAATTTGCATAGATTCAACATTTCACAAATCAAACTTAACCATTTAGGCCTTAAACATTACAACTATCTTTTAGCAAATATATCTCAATAATCCATTCAAGCATCATCAAATCTCAACTCTTTCATGATTCAAGACTAAGCATATGCCAAACTACCATATTACCAAGTTACATACCTTTAAGCTTAACATGCATCTACCGAAGTAATATCAATTATTCAAACATTTATCAACATCACTATTACCATTATACTTAAGCATATCATCATTATGGGAATATGCACATACCAAAACAAATATAATAGACATGGATCATTTCCTCAACATTTAAATTAAACATTTGATCACATTTAAACCTAGACACATGCCACATAATCGACTCTAGAATGATTAAAACTATCAAATGGAAGGCTTGATTCTATGAGCTCTGGTATGATCCGGCCGTCACATTCTGCAAAAGACAACTACAAAATAGAAATGTAATCGAGTAAGCATTTTGAATGCTGAGTAAGTCCATATAAACTAAAGCAATAAAATCACATTGAATCACAAATAATTTAATGAATTAGCTAATTATACAACTTTCCTGTCACCACATTTCACAGATACAAGGTGTGTATACTACATTCAATCATAAAATACTTCATTTCAGTTCATACTATACAATTTAGTACCAATCTATCATAACATCCATTTAATTCAATTTAATGTCGTTTGATCAGTATCATCGAATTCTCATCTACTACAGTTACATTATTCACCTTTTATATAACATATCAATCTAATTCATTGTCATTTATTTCTAATCATTGATTATATCTCATTTATATCTTTTCAAAAACATATAACATTTTCAGTCAAACACATATAATCATTCTATCATTCCTCTATTTCATTAAGTAATTAGCCTGATGAACTATAGCAAAAGTAACTCAGATACTTGGGTAAATATATCAGGGAGCACCATAGTGTTAAAAAGGGGCGCCGAAGTTCAAATAGAGGCACCGAAGTGCAACAAATATAAGCACACATCTAATCTTATTAGTACTACAGTGCTCTTGATGGCAAATTTGTGCTCATGTTTACATTCCAATGCCCTATTTCCTCTTCGGTGCTCATGTATGCATTTTTGTGCCCCTGTTAACACTTCGATGCTCCCTGATATTGTAACCTATATATCTGAACCCTTTTACTATTGTTCATTGGGTTTTCTTGATTAAATCAGATAATTGAATAACTTGTTGACTTGAATAAGCATGGAATTCTTGGATTAAATTGATTGAAATGTATTATTGATTCTCCTGTTACATGAATATATGAAAGACTCACCTATTTATTATGAAATGAAATGTCAGGATTGAATATGCCATGAATACTTAGTTATATAATTGTATTTTTGGTAGTTAAGGTAAGTTAATGTATATGTTTTTATATGAACTTACAAAGCTTTTATAAAGCTTACTCGGTTTGTTTCCTATTTCTTGTGGTTGACATTTTACAGAACACGGCTATCGAATCTCTTCAAAGCTCACACTATGTAGCTCTCTTGAAATGTTCTTTATTAGTGATGTGGCATGTATATAGGTTAAATATATAAGTGTTATTTTGGAAGGAAATGATGTGAGACATGTGAACATTTGTTTTATTTTTATGGTTTGTGAATGTTTATATATGTGTGTGCTTTATATGTGTATAAACAACTTTTGGATGAAGAACAATTATTGACCACTTGTGTTAAATGTGATTTTGGAAGTTGGTAAGTTTCATCAAGGTTGATATGAATGTTTTGGAATGTATGCATATTGGTGATGAAATGATTTGATGAAATATGTTATATATATAATATCTTGTTGTAAAAAGGTGCCATTGAGGCATATTGGTTAGAAGACTAGGAAATGTTTATCTATGATATGTTTTAAGATGAACTGAAAATAATATCATGGATGAGTAAGACTTGTTGTTTAAATGTTGATTGTTTAGGTCAATAAGCTTGTTAAAAAGAAAGATTTATGTCTTATGAATGAATGGCCTTAAGAATGGTTAGTTACATGTTTGATATGATGGTTGATTAGTTTTTGTACAAGTTGTGTTTCCATTTATGCATTACATGAATCATAGGCTTGCTTGATATATGTTGAACACTTAAAATGACACATATTTGTCCCATATGGCCTAGCATATGTGTGTGTACCTCACACGGGCTGGCTACACGCCCATATGGATACTGCAGGTTTTGACATATTTGGATCACACAATCATAGTTAGTTACACAACCTGGACACACGGTCGTTTGACATATGCACACACGGACAGGACCTAGCCACACAATCGTGTGACCTCTATTTTTATGTTTGCCATATTTTGTTGCAAAAGTTTTAATTTGGTCCTCATTTAATCCCGAACTTATTTTAAGAGCTTTTGTAAGCTCGATTAGGACTCGAATTAGTTTGTTAATAATGTTTAGCATAGATTATGAAATGATAAATTGATTTTTAAGTCAGAATTGCATGTGATGATCTTTATTTTTTGTGGTAGTATCCCGTAACTCGGGTTTGATGACTGGATCGAGTATGGCGTGTTACATGATTGCCTTACCATGCTTCAAGCGAGACTTACTTTTATTTTCATTAGAATATTGTCCTACAGATATATCAATTCTTATTGGAGTATTTTCAGCTCGTAGTAACTTTTTTAGGTCAGTAAATGCATATGATAGTTGATCTACAGTATTTTGCAAATGTATTATATTTAGAACTTTTAGTTCATATTGATTTGTTTGAGGATCTATACAAGATAATGACGATACATTTCATTTAATTTCATTAATCAGCTTTTTATTTTCTCCCCCTAATGTTGGGAACATTGTTTCATCAAACTGACAATAAAAAAATTGTTTTGTAAATAGATTTCCTGTCATTTGTTCAAGATATTTAATTATAGAAGGGGAATTCATAATCAATAGATATTCCTAATCTTCTTTGAAGGCCCATCTTTATGCGCTGTAGTGGAGCAATTGAGATATTATAACGCACATCCAAATATCCTAAGATGGGAAATGTTCGGCACCTGACAAAAACCAATTGCAATAGGGAGAATGAATGATAACTTGTTGGTCTGATGCATTCAAGTGTTGTAGCATGTAAAACAACATATTCACATGCTGAAACAAAAATTTTTTTCTCATAAGTAATGATTTAACAATTAATTGGAGGCGCTTAATAAATGATTCTGCTAAACCATTTTGTGTATGAACGTGAGCAATAAGACTTTCAATTATTATTCCAATTGAAATACAGTAGCCATAGAAAGCCTGAGATGTAAACTTACCAGCATTATCAAGATGAATTATCTATATTGAACAATTTGGAAATTGTGCTCTTAATTTAATTACTTGCGCAAGTGATCTTGCAAACGTCAGGTTATGAGCTGATAATAAACACACATGTGACCATCTTGTAGATGCATCTATTAAAACCATGAAATATTTAAATGGCTCATATGGTGGGTTAATAGGCCCATATATATCTCCTTGAATGCGTTCTAGAAATGTAGGTGATTCTAACCCAATTTAACCGATGATGGTCTAGTAATTAATTTACCTTGAAAACAACCAACACATGAGAATTCTTTAGGTTGGGGAATCTTTTGGTTTTTCAATGGATGATCATGTCAGTTCTCAATGATTTTTTGTATCATCAATGATTTAGGATGACTTAATCGGTCATGCCAAATAGTAAATGAACTTGGATCTATAAACTTCTGGTTTATTATAACATGTGTTTCAATTGTTCTAATAGTTGTATAGTACAAACCAGAAGACCAGGCATGTAAATTTTCCAATATATATTTCTTTCCAAATACAACTATAATGATTTGCAAATATTTAATATTTTTCTCCCTTGTAGTCTCAATATGATATCCATTTCGTCAAATATTTTTAAAGCTTAATAAATTTCTTTGAGATTTAGATGAAAATAATGCATCATGTATGTAACACCCCAAGCCCAGCGTAGACGTTATGGCTGAATCTGGTGATATCACATGGAATGGAAATCGAAATTGAGGTTAAAACCGTTTCAGTTCATTAGCTTCTATTTAATTCGAAAACGCTTATTCATTAATTTTCCTTAATATGTATCTCCTTCTAGCAGAAGCTTTAGAAACCATTTAATTTAGGAAAACTGTTTATATTTAGGAAAATCTTTAGTTTTTAGAAAAGTTGTAACTTATCGAGTTTTGCAATTTAAAAATCCATAAAACCGTTAAAATCCAAAATAAAAGAAAACAGTCCAAAAAGTCCCAAAATTACATAAAAAACCCCAAAAATAATAGAGCAAAAATAATATAAAATCAAAACTGGAATAGAACAATTTAAAATACTGGTAGTCATCGTCGAGTCCTCCGCTGCACCGATCCGTCTTTGACTAGGGATTACCTGTACAGAATAAACAGAAAGGGTAGCTTTACGTAAACTTAGTGTGTAATCCCCACAGAAAACATGCATACAGTCAGACCAACAGTTATCAGTCAGAGCAGTCTGGGGCCTAAGCCCATTACAGAATCAGATACAATTTGAGCCCTAGCCGATTTACAGTTTCAGTAATAAATGCATATTCGGGCCTTAGCCCATGCCAGAAACAGATACAGTATGCATACAGTAACAGAAATCAGTATCCTACCTACCAGCCTCTACACACCATCTCCAACCATCCCTACACACAATGTGGGGTTTAAAACACCCACCCAGCCCTATACACCAGGTTGTACCGAATGCGGCACATAACAGTATATTGCAGCTGAGCTACCAAATAATAGGCATAAGAGCCTTTCAATACACTTCCTCCAATAATCATCATCCCACCCCAATACAGATGCAACATACAAAATACATGCTTTTGTGCAACTATCAGTCATACATATATAGATTAGTAAGCATACGAATATCAGTCATGCTCAATACATACATCAAATATGCAAATCATACAATTCAGGGTCTAAGTAGCTCTTACCGACCCTACGGTAGGTTTATAGTCAATTTGAACGACCCGTGCAACCCTAGGATTCATTTCATATAAATGGGCCCACGCGTCCATGTGGCTTGCCAGTGTGGACCTACACGCTTGTGTGGCCTACATGCCCAAATTGGCCTTGGCCTGTGTAGATCACATGGCTTGGCCCAGAATTCCACACGTCCATGTGGCCCACACGACCCAAATTGGTCTAGCCTGTGTGTCGCAAACGGCCACACCTGGCCATCACATGGCCGTGTCTAGCGCACGGCCTGGCCTTCGTCAAACACACAGCTGTGCCATTTGCACACGGCCTACCATACGAGCGACCAAACGCCCATGTTACATTGACAGTTTGTAATTTTGGCTTTCGCCGAATCCTAGTTTCTGCGTTTTTGAGTACACACTTGGTTTTGATTGATGCTAAAACAATCCCCAAGCACTCCAGAACCTATAATTGACCAATATTTCACTCAGTCAATCACTTAATAGTCGAACTAAAGCCCAATCTGAAACAAAATACTCATCCAATGAGTGGCTAAACCTTACCTTTAGTTGAACAACAGCAATTCCCACGAAACTAAGTCTCTGTCAGATGATTACACGCCCTCAATTCTTCCCCTAATTACCAAAACGACACGAATTAGAGACGAGTTAAACAAATAGAAACACAATCACTTACCCAAACTTACTGAAATCATGCAATGAAGACGAACTTGTTGAGAAAGGTGGAATAATAGTGGAAAAAGAGAATCAGATATGAAAAAAAGAGACAAAAAAGGGATACGGCAGAAGGCAAAATAGAAGATTATCGTCAGAAATTTTTGGGAGTGGGAAAAACAGAGAAAACGCCAGAAGGAGAGGAAGTCTTTTCAGGAAATTCAAATCTGACAGGATATCCCCTAATCCTCTCCACTACCCCCACTAAGGCACTAACAACCTCTCAGAATTTCGATTTCACTTGAACTCCTCCACAAGCCACACGCCCAGAGTAAAACAAAGAATTACCCCCTCGCTCGCACGGGGATTCAAACGCAAGACCTTTAACAAATTAACACTCCACTTAACCACCAGACCAACAGGCCCATTCTAACATATATTTACAAGCAATTAAATAAAAGCCTATTGAACAAGAGTGAAGCTTTACTTAGAAAATTTTCAAAATTTAGCCAAAGGCATGGCTTGAACTTAGGACCTCACACACACACCTAGAACACTTAACCACTGAAGTAAACAGATATTTGTATTAAATTTACAAAAGCCAAAAATAAAATATTTGGAGCATTACAATGTATAACAAAATTTGTCCCTCAGGGTAATAATATTGTAGCTCTTTTGACACCTTCAATTAGATTTGCACTATTAGATATGATATTAATATTTGCGTCACTTTCTATTAATTGAGAAAAATATTTCCTATTTTTAAGTCTTGTATGTATTGTAGTAGAGTCTGTAAGACATATATCTTCATTTTTTATCTTGGGACCAACCAAAGATATGGGGAAATTCATTTTCTCCATAGAAAATACATCATAAGTGATGTTCAAGAAAAAAAATACTTTATTCAAAAGAAAATATTAAAACGGAATAAAATGAAAATATAATTTTTTTTACTGAAAATAATAAATCAACTGTTCTAGAATTGAATAACATGAAAATATAAATTTTCCTAAAAGAATAATAAATCAAATGTTTAAATAGAAAATAATAATTCAAATGTTCTTTTCATCTCCAACCTTTTCACCGTCATTCTAAAAAAATCTTCACTATCCAAGTGGGTAAAATTGACAAGGCCTTTGAAATCATCATTATTATAAGCATATTTTGCTTTAGTATTATAATCAAGATTATCATTTTTGCGCGTAAAATGGGCCTCTAAATCATCAGTTTAATTTGTCAAACTTGTTTCAATATATTTTCCCTTCTTTTTTTACGGAGGCTTGATATAAATTTATAAGATGTTTACGTGTACAAGAAGTATGCAACCAATGTCCTTTATACTATATCGATAGCACAAAATTTTTGTACTTTTTGAAGGACTGATTAGATCACCTTTTTCTTTCTTTTCAATATTATTCTTTTTTTATGCTCAATATTACCACCATGATAACAATAATTATTATGTCATCGACCACCTCCATAATTATTGCCACAACTGCGACCACGATCATAATTTCTTTCACTTTTAGAATTACTGTGTAATGTCACATTTACTTTTAGGATGGAGCAAAATCAGTTAGATAACTTTCTTGGTTTTTAATTAACAGTTCATTATTTTTCTCAGCCACCTAAAGGCATGAGATTAAGTCAGAGTAATTTTTAAAACCCTTTTTACGATATTACTACTGCAATAGCATATTAGATATGTGAAAGATTGAAAAAGTTTTCTCTAATAAGTGTGCATCAGTAATTTTTTCTCTACACAATTTTAGTTGAGAATTTATCTTAAATAATACAGAATTGTACTCACTGATTTGAAACCTTACAACCTGAGGTGCATCTAATCATAACGAGCTTTAAGAAGAATTACCTTTTTATGGTCAAATATTTTTTCAGATTATTCTGCAATTCAAGCGGATCATTTATGGTCAAATATCCTTCTTTCAACCTTTTACGGAAATAATGACGGAGGAAAATTATAGCTTTGACTTTGTCTTGGTTAAATTCCTTATTGCCTTGCATAATTTTATTTTCAAGACCTTTAACTAGTAGATTGATTTCAACATTAAGTATCCATGATAATTATATCAAGAACCATAAACTCGAGTTTTGCAACATTTGGACATAATTATCACTAACAAAATAAAAATTAAAAGAATCTTAATAAGATAAAAAATGATAGCAATGAACCAATATATTTGATAATAGAAAGTTAAAAGAAACCTCAAAATACGAAAAACTAGTTATATATATATTTTGGCATATTTACTTAAGAACTTTAAGTAGCCAAGTGGTAAGAAGGCAACAAAAGCTAAGAAAACGTGTGGGTTCAAATATTTATTTTGTTGAATTTTTGGCTTTCTTTTCTTCTTCAACAATAATGGGTTTTATAAATTTCCTAAGAGAATTTGAATTATGTTGGACAAATGGCTAAGGTTAGAAACAAAAGATTCTTAGGGTTGTGTAGGTTTAAGACTTGACAAAAGTAAAAAATAAGAGAATTTTTTTCGTGGAAGAACAATCGTGAAAAAAAAGGGGAATAGAATAAGGAGGATTTTTTTTTTTCAGTACTTTGAGAGTTATTTGACTTGAGTTATAAGAATACGAATATTTTTTTTTTCTTTTTGAAAAAAATGGGATTAAATGTCTAATTGATTTATTGGTTTATGAATCTTTTTGACATTTTAGTTCCATGCATAGACATAACTTTTAATTAATAATTCTTTTTTTTGGAGCCATACGAGGAGAAAACTTCTTATACATTTCTAGGGAGTATTATTTAATTACATTTATCCCAATGAGTTGTTTATCGAATCGTTGCAATTGATATTCGATCTTGAAAAGAGGGAAGAGATCTTCAAAAAATTGGTTTACGAAATAAAGAATAAAAAGAGAATAAGTATTTATAGACATAAAAAGTATGAATGAAATAAAACTCTACATTTAATGACTATTAGAGTTCTAAAGTATATTAAACTTGATTTTGATAGACATTCATTTAATGATAAGATATTACATTAATAATTTTTATAATTTCTAAGAATTTTTACAATTTGACACTCGTTCAAATTCATTCCAGATGTACATTTAAAATTTTTTATTATATTTTTTAGATTAATATTTTTTTTTTGTAAAATCTAAAATGTTTTATAGTTTTTCACTCATCTAAAATGAATCTAGACAACCATTTTGTTTTTATCATTTCAAATGTGCATTTTATTTATTTTATTGCCCACATCATCATATTTTTACATGTCATGCCACGTGTAAGCTTCTAGTGAATTTTGTCAACCATGCCAATGGTTGTTAACAGTCAAATCAATCGAAAATAATTTTTATTTACGAAAGAGGTTAATTGAATTTTTTTAATTACCGAGGCTATTTTTTATCCTTTAGGTCTTTTTTCCATTTATTGGTTTCTACACAAAGGTTGAAACTTATAGTATTTTATTTACATGTCTCTCTAATAAACTATTTTATATCTCATTTCTCAAATAAATAAATTGAAATTGGGGAAAAAGAACAACTAGTACTTCTCTTTTAATCAAAGTGATGGGGAAAGAAAGAAGTTTTTTTTTTTTTGTTAAAACATGTTATTTGTTATAGTATAACGGTAAATTTGACCAAAATGATAAGAAGAAAAGAATGGTAAAATTGTTATGAAAGTAATATTCCAAAGATAGATATATAGTAGAAATGTTACTTGAGGAATATATCAAAGAATTTGATAACTTATTTTATTAGTTTTTTATTGGGGATAATGTAACTGTTGGCCCTTGAACTTGGCAAGTAGGTCCACATTGGTCCTTGAACTTTTTTTTGATTCACTTAGACCTCTGAACTTGAAAATTGTTATTTATTTAAGCCTATTCAATTAATGACCGTGAAAAAAAGGGGATAATGTAACTTTTGACCCATGAACTTGACAACTAGATTCACTTTGATACCTATACTTTTTTTGGTCCATTTTGAACTTGACAACTAGGTCTATTTTTATCCTTGAACTTGAAAATTCTAAAAGTTTGATGATATGAAACTCTGAGTTTCAAAAATAATTTTTTTTAAATGATGATGTGGTGCAATCTCAAAGTGTCATATTTAGTGTTTTAATAATTGAACACACGGGTGAACAAGTTAGACAACCAATTCAATTAGTTCGACCTTCAAACCAATAATAAATAAATCAAAATTAAATATAAAACCAATTTTATTTGGTTTTTAAATTTTTATAAGTTTTTAATTATTGTTGGTCTGACGGTCAAACTTGTTGAATCAAGAACTGGCGGTCTAACTTGTTCAAACCCATAGTTTTATTTGGTTTTTAAATTTTTATAAATCTTTAATTATTGTTGGTCTGACGGTCAAACTTGTTGAATCGAGAACTAGTGGTCTAACTTGTTCAACCATGGGTTCGGTTATTAGAACACTAAATATGACACTCTGTGTCACACCTGGATTTCCTTTAAACTTGGAAACTAGGGACAATTTAGGGGTTAAATTAAAAGAAATAGTGAGTTGGCGGCTTCTATTGGAAAATTAGGAAAAGTTAGTAACTGAAATTGGACAAGGTTGAGATCCAAGTCTGATTTGGTTGGATTAGAACCAGTCGGTCCCTTAGTGGGGGACAAAATGATTTCAAATAGAAGGTTTCTAAATAGTTGAAGACCATGCGTGAGGGGCTATATAAGGGTTGAGAGGTGAATCCTCAAGTGGGTTCTTTTTAGTTTTGTTTCATTTTCTCTTTTTTTTTTTCTTCATCATTGGTTTCTTAGAAGAAGAGACGGTTAAGGAAAACTCTGCATGGAGCGGTAATAACGAGGTTTAAATCAGAAAAGTAGAAAATCTAGTAAACTGGTAAGGTTCTTAGTCTCTCTGAAGCAATTAGATAAAGAATTCTAAAAAAAACCTTTTAAGGGATTTTGCATGATTTTGGAAAATCGAGTTTTTAAGTTGTGAATATTGATTTTTATTCATGACCTTAGTTGTCATACTTAGCTGCTAGAAGGATGGAAGCTCCAACGTTTGGAAAAACTAAGCTGATGAGACGAGGAAGTATCAGATGAGTTTCTGTACTCCAACCTTAAAATGCTAAGTATGTTGAAAATCTTCATGGGTCTATGAGTATTCATCATGCTAGTTCAGTAAGCATGAATTAACATGATTTCATGTTAGTTCATCTAAGAAATGCATATATTACATGACTATCATAGCATCACATGAATAAGAAATATTGACGAGTTAGATGAAGTTAGGAATGGGAAAAAAGGTGATTTTGTTAGATGCCACTATACGGAGTTGTTAAGTGCACCTGTAATGAGCGAAGCTCCAGGCCTTGCGGAGGGGAAACTACAATGTTCGATCTTCAAAGTTAAGAACAGTGAAATGGAGGAATGAAAGGAATACAATGGAAGCGGTATATAAGAAAGATCATGGGTAAGTCATGGGTTTGATCAGAGGTTATACGCCAAAATGAGTAAGACCATAACTGAAAGATGTTTAAGATCATGATAAAGATGAGTAAGACCATAGTTGAAAGATGTTATGATATCACGATAGAAGTCAGTAAGACCATAGTTGAAAGACACTATGACATCCTTTGATAGTCCATCGGGATAGTAAACACAAAATAGTCCACTAGGACAGTAAAATAGGATAGCCTGCCGAGACACTAAACACGAGAATCCCAAGGTGTAAGACCATAGTTAGACTATGGCAACCAATGGAGTTTACCAGGACATTAAACATGGGGGGTGTACTATGTAAGACCATCGCTCGATTATGGCAGTATAGAGAGTCTACTAGGACAATAAACATGGGTGGAAAATCAAGACAAAAATTGTGGGAAAATCCCACCACTAAAGAAAAAAGGTTGGAAAAAAGGTAAGTAATGACGACGATAGTGAGCCAACAGACTATTGGGAAATCAGTTGAATAAGGAAATAGAAAAGTAGAAAGGGAAATAGTCTGCTAAAACAGTAGTCATATAAGCTAGAAAGGCATAAGGAAGGTAACCGATGGGAACCAAACATGTGAATTTTTGCGCCTGTAGTGCTTGGTGTATAAGTAAGTAAAAAAAAAAAAGAGTAAATAAGAAATTGCAGTAAGGATTCGCCATTAAGAACCGCTGAGAGATGCTCAGTGAAACTGGTGGGTTAGAGTCAAGATCGTAAGCAACCTGGGTAAATGTGTCATGAAACAAGAGGGCTTGGTTAGAGACCCAAGATAGAAGAGTACTGTAACACTTCGAATTTTGGGCCTAGAAATATTAGGCATTGAGTTTTGGATCCTAGCTTAGTATTTTTATGAGTTTAATTTTGGCCTTCTAGAAGGTTGGAAGTGGCGTGAAGATGGACTCTAAGGGGAGTGTTCAGGAGAGATTTTTAAGGTAGAGATAATGGAGAGAAAATAGGAGATTGAGAGAGAGAGGGAGTTGGTGCCGAATGGGACTGCAAGGGAGGCTTGAATCGGCTTGTGCCTATTTAAAAGAATGCCGAATGTGCATGAGGGTTTTGGTTTATTTTGCTGAATTCATTCTATTACCAACCTCTCTTCTCCTTTTTCATTCTTTTACCAAATTCCATTAAGTTTCTTTGTTTCTCAAAAAGCCAAATATCATCATTGATTTCTTGAAAGCTGAATACTCATATCTCCCTTTCCAATTTCTTTTCCTTCATCACTATTTGTCTTTGATTACCATCCTTAAGTTAGTGTTGAAAAGCCAATTGCTTAAACAGCAGATATCTACGCCGTTAGTTTGAAGGCGAGTTTCGGTAAGTGTCTCATTCTCAATTTCAGTTTCTTAAGGGGGTGGTCGAGTATATGTGTAGCCTATAAGGGTGACTCATGTGGAAGACGAGTCACCTGATGTTGATAAAATATGTGTGTTGATGCAGATCTAAGAATATTCCAGACTATTTGCTAAGGAAAGGCTAGAAAAGCTGAAGGTACACTGTAATGTTACGGTAAGGCTTCGAGATTTGATAAAGTTGTAGTTTAAGGTATAGAATTGATTCGAGAGTGGTTTTGATAGCAGGTCGAGGCTGAGGATAGTGTAGTGCGGGTCGTCAATCAGGTGTGTACATACACTACACACACGGTAAATCGGTAAAAGTCGAAATCCCGAAATCCCTAACGGGCTTGTCGAATTTGTGGGCCCAAATTGGCAAAGTTGTGATATGCAATTTTATGATGGATTAATATGTGTGATTGTATGATTAGATTATGATCGGGCCTAATGGGCTACATAAGCATGTTTGGGGTTTAATGGGTTTTATGTATATGATTGGGCCTAGTGGGCCTTATGGGATTGTAGAAATGCATGCTAGGGTTTTAATGGACTATAGACCTAGTTCTGATTTCTCAAATTTTACATAAGACTTAATTAAATAATTAAACAAACCCGTGAACAAGTCGCTAGACTAAGGTGTGGCAATGGATGTGTGCATGTCTAGGATTGGATCTAGGAAGAGCTTGGTACTTAAGCGATCCGAGTGATCCATCTCCTCTTCTCTTGAATCCTACCTAGTGCATAGTGTCCGTTCATCTTAGTCGCGAGGACTTGTTGATGGGCCAAAATCTATAATTAAAATCTGTATCATTAAGAAATTACGAAAATACCTTTCTAGGATAAAATTATGAAAATACCCTTCTAAGGTAGAATTACTAAAATGCCCTGTAAGGTAGAACAACTTAGACACCTGTGTAGGGTAGGAGTACCGAAATACCCCCTGTAGGGTAGAGTTACGAGAATACCCTTGGGTAGTGAAATGACCAAAATACCCCTAAGTACTTAATGTGTGAAAATGTGTGAAAATGTGTATGATGTATTCATGAATTGTATGTTGCACTTGGGTGGGTTCTGATGATATGGAGGAAGTGTTTTGAGGATCGCATAGTCGTTTGACGACCGTAGATCCACCATAGGCTATTTAAGCCACCGAGTAGCTTTGCTACACCGTATATATATATAGCAACCTTGCTGCAACATGGGTAGTACCGTTATGTATGCTACCATTAGTGTGTAGAGGATGGATGGGTTGATGTAGACATCCTCACAGGTGTGTTGGGCTGGTACGGGTGGTGTGTAGCGGTTGGATTTGGGATGGGAACATTTGCATTCATGAAATTCTGATATGATATGAGGTCAATGTGGGCTAAGGCCCAGACCACCGATATTGATTAGGGCTTAGGCCCAATGTGATATGTGCATACTGAATTGATTTGATTGCCAAGGGTCGTACACACTGAGTTTCGAAACTCACACCCTTATTATTAATATTTCAGGTGATCTACAGTAGACGGCTCGACGCGGGAGAGGACTCGGAGATAGCCACACTACAAGTTACTTAGGAATTTTAAATATAGATTTATTAAGTGTTTTATGATAATTATTTTTTTTCCACTGTGATGTAATAAGGCTATATAACTCCGATTTCACTATTTATTTAAAGATTTATTTAGTTACTGTTATATTTAATAAACATGGTTTTTCCTAAATATTTGTTTAATTAAATTCTTCGATTTTTAACTAAGTAAATTCTTTTCAAGCATATTTTGTTCGGACTAAGTTTTAACTAAACCGTTTTAAAAGTAACTCTTCAATGTGACATTGCCAGATTCTGGCCTAACTTCTAGGCCGGGTTTGGGGTGTTACAAGTACTATGAGGGATAGCACTAGTGACAGGTATGACTGTCAAGACTATTCCTCTTTAAGGGGGAACTGTTAAAAAAGTGACAGCCAAAGGGCTAGTTACACGAGGATGTAGTATGAAAAAGGAATCGTGAAACTAGATGGCCACTTTATGATAGTTGGTTGAGTACAATAGGTCATAACAACTCATAACATGATGGAGTGTTACGTTTCTGGGTAATTCAATACAACTAATCAAAACAAGTTGGAAACTAAGCTGACCTTGATTCGCCAGGGTGGCGAGGGATTACAATAAGTTATCTCGACAATTGGGATGCCAATAAGTCCTTCGAATTAAAGTAAGAGGAATAGTTGCATTGGGCTAAACAGGATTGAAATGGTCGTCAGAAGGATAGACCAAAAAAACAACCTTATAAGAATACGGTGAAAGGAAGAACCACAATAAGAATAAGTAAAAGAAATAATTTAAGTAAAAGAAAGGATAAAGTCCGCAGAGATGACGAAATATTTATAGGATCTATCAAGGCTGATCGAAGGCTAGTAGAATGGTCGGAAGAAAATCACTCAACAATCTATTCGCAAGAGGATAGGATCGGGAATAGTAAAGAGTTCACTAAGACAGTTTAAGAGAAATATCCTAAACGAGCAGGGAGTTGTTGTATTATTATTTAATTGAACCCCAACAAGGTAGTCTACATTTTATGCAATGAAGAAACTCACCTAAGTTCATTTGAACTTACAAGGGTCGACTTGTGATTGCAAGATTTGCTGGATAAGGAACTTAAGAAGGGATCAATCAAGATCGTGTGGAATCAAGGAAGGGGGCACCTTTAGGAACTTCGCCATGGGGACAAATATAATGCAATCAAGTAGTTCCCTTAGAGTTTGAAATTAGAGATAGTAAGTTATATTTTCATTTAAGGCTTCAGTTGTAGGAATAATTATTAATGAGTAATGAAATTTGTTCTCCAAAAAAAGTTAAGTAGGAAATTTGTGGTTAAGACCAGTCCAGTTCAACTGTGACACTCCATACCCGGATTCGGCGATCGAGTCGGGTGAGGGTGTTACTCTCTGAGATTGTATCATATCATTTAAAAAAATTTTATTTTTCAAACTCAGAGTGCTACATCATCAAACTTTTAGATTTTTCAAGTTCAGGATCAAAATGGACCTAGTTGTCAAGTTTAAAATGGACAAAATATATATATATACTAAAGTGAACCTAATTGTCAAGTTCAGGGGCCAATGTGGACTTGCTTGCCAAGTTCAAGGGCCAAAAGTTACATTATCCTCTATTTTTCACGTTCATTAATAGGATGGACTTAAATACGTTATTTTCAAGTTCACATGTCAAAGGGGATAAAAAAATTTCAGAGATCAATGTGGACCTACTTACCAAATTCAGGAATCAAAAATTACATTACCTGTTATCATTATTGTTTCGTTTTAGTTTAAGTAAAATGAAATAACTTCATTAAAAATGGGATAATATTGCCAAAAAAAAAAAACATTACCAAGGAAATGTAACTGTCGAAATAAATAGTATCGAGATTACCCCTATATTCCAAAATCTTGACATAGTTAGCAAGATAAAAGTACCGATTCAAAATAATATTTGTGTTGTGCAAAATCTCACATTGTCTTGTAACCAAACCAACCTTAATTATATTCCCCCTTCATAATAATAAATGGTTACTGCGAAGGATTATAGTTGGAATTTGGAAGATATTTATAAGAGTTGTATCGCAGAACATACGCGTCGAAAGATTGAATTATTTGTCAAGTCCAGAAATTAATCCAACATCGCGAGTGTTTAGACTTGGAAAATGAGTCTTTGAATTCTAAAATGATAACAGGGTATTACGTGTAGGAAGAATTAAGAAAATTGGAAGGCAAAGCAATAACCCGTTCTGAATGAATGACTCAGGATTTCAAATCCAAAATGAACAAAAATCTATGCCGTTTAAATCTCTCTATTCTTCAAATACCAGAGGGGATTAGCCACTAGAACACAATATAAGCCTGAATTGGGCCTGAATTGGAACTACTACATATCTCAAATTCACAGGTGGAAAATCAGCCCCACCACTGAAAAATGAACCCTAGATGTGGAAAAATTAAAAGGGAGAAGAATAAGCCAAAAAATTTATTATCTGAATTTGAACTATATTATATATTATACAAATCCTCTAAAAGGATTGATGATCTATCTGGCTAACTACCGTGTGGTGGTCCACTCCCGGTCGAATTTGCAGCCACCCACACAACAATTAAGAGGATTTATTCAACTGTAGACTGCTGGGAAGGAATCTGACGTGACTACAATGTTTTAACTTGGGCAGAGCTTCTTGTGACTTACCAAGCATGAGATCGACGTAAATTGCAGTCATAGTGGCTTCACTGCTGTTTGGTACCAGGGACAACGCTTGTGTCACAAAATGGTGGGCGCGCTCAAGTTCACCTTGTATTGCAGACACCGCAGCAAGATTAGTGTAAAGCGTTCCACGTGCCTCTTCTGGCTTCAGAAACATGAATTCCTGCAAGCCCTCATGAGAAGGATTCTTGGCAGCTGCTGCTCCTCCAATTGGTTCTTCGCAATCAACAGGTTTTTCTACTCGCCACTGCTCACAGTCCTCTTGACTAAACGGCAATTCAATGTTATTGCCCCCAGACAAATAAATGGCCAAATGCTCCGCAGCTTCCTTAGGTTTGTTCAGTAAGCAAAGAGCCTCTGCCGCATAGACGTGACCAAGAAAGATATAAATTCTTGAACAACCTGGTAGTTCTAACAGCAATAGTGCAGCAGAGAGGGCCTTCAAAGGATTATCTAGTTCTAACTCTACATATGCCAGATTAGCAAGAAGAGCTTGCTTAATCATCTGATTTTCTCTTCTGTGAATATCTTCATAATAGGAGATGGAGTTCTGAACAATCTCCTGATTATTAGCTCCCCCCTTTGACTCTTTCAAATCTCCATTTGAGTTAACTAGACCAACTAACATGGTTGAAGCCCTGGATTCGATGACAGGTAACTTCTTATGGATTAGGTTCTTGGAAGATGCACCATCACTTGATTCACTCTCCTCCACGGATGAATTGGAGGGTAAAACAGATTTAGAATTACTCCACTCAGAACGGTTCAGCAAGTGCAATGCATTATAGAGACACTGCCTAGCAAGGGATAATGAAAGTTTAGGCTGCCCATCACCACCTAAAGCCCAACCATTCTTTTCAACAGAATCTAAATGTCCATTTCTTGAAACCCCATATTCTATTAGAAGTTTCCTCCACCTACCCTTGCCAATAACATTGGCTCTAATTTCTGATTTGTCTGATGGAGTTTGACTTCCTTTTACAAGTCCTTTGTCTACAGCCATTAGACAACATTCAGCAAGCCGAAGCCACAAGTGGGGTCTTTTGTAGAAAATTGAACTTGCCTTCTGGAAACAGCGAGCAGCAAGTATCGGTTTCCCACACGCCAAGTACTGCAACCCACAGTTATATGTTATAAGCAGAGATTTGTCCTGTGAGAATGTTAATAGCTTTAGAGGCTTCTCCTTCCGAAGAGATGAACAAATACTGAGTGCCTTGGAAAAGAAAACTGCAGATGTATGATACTTCCCAAGCTTATAGTAAATGCAGCCTAGGTTGTTGTTGAACGTGCTTGAAGTTGCTGCATCTGTCCGATTACTTGATGCCATCAACAACTTGATGGCTTTTCGATGGTTACCACGAGCATACTCAAGCTGGGCCTTCAAAAGGAGAGCCATAGATGAATCTCTCCCTCGAGCAATGTTCATAGCATGCTTCACTTCGCGTTTTGCTAGCTTTACATTTCTAGTGAGCAGCAAAAACCGAACCTTGTAAAGTTGCAACATCAGCTTTAAATCAACACCAGAGATTGATCTATCAACCGTGATCCGGGCATGATCATTTGCAGATGTAAGATCAGTAGGCCGTGGTAAGTTCTGTCCACCAATATCCAGGGTCGAAAACATTTCATCCAGTCGGTCTTCTGATAAAGTTCTAGATAGAGGATTCTCAGACGCATTTACACTAGCAGCTAAGTCTGAACTAGATGCATCTGAGACGAAAGAGCTGCTAGGAACAGAGGAAGATTTTCCAACTAGATTCGTGGATTGCAGGGTGGTGGTCATGTTACCATTTTCCCCTTGGCTCACATTGCCAACACCAAATGCTTTTTCCAAATAATTTAAAACATCCTGCACATAACTAAAGCTGCTTAGTGTCAAGTGTACAAGATACGAACATTAATTTTAAACAAAACATTAACATGGTAAAACCTCCCATAACATCTAGACCAACAGTGGATGCCGTAAATGATAGTTTTCAAAAGATCAGCAAAGATGCTAGAAATTATCTCCTATTTACATCTTCAAACCAAATATGACCTACAAGATGTTAAACCATCTTGTCACCAATTTATTACAAAGTACTTTCAAACAATAAGCAACATAAGGTGTATTACATAAGAACTGAACTACAAACCGGGTTTATAATAATCTGAACTCTGAACAGAGTTAGATAGCTATGCTGAAATGGAAACCTAAAATATGAAAGAAATCCAACAGCCAATACCATATAATAAAAATTTAGCCCCAAATTATCTAAATAACCAATGAAAAGCAGTTCAGCTATAGAATCCTAAATTCACAACCAGAAAAGACTAAGCATTTTTCATGGGACAAGTAAGTTTAAGATAAATCACTCCATTTCTCTAGGGACGTTTAAGCAGGATTGAGGGAAAGGGAAAGGCTGAGCAGAAATAGTTCTTTGCTAAGATATAAATGTGACAATTGCAAGTGAGGGCTAAGAGTAGCATCAAAAGTATGCAATAAAATAAGAGCATTCTGTAGATTATTAAGACATGCTAATACAAACATAAAAAAAAAATTACAAAAGAAATAATAACAATAATAGCAATAAAGGCTTATCTAATTAATTGTTATTTGTGACAAACTGACAATTCAAGCTAGCCTTATCACAGGACACAGACCACTTTGAAATACCATTAATTACAGAGGCATTTGTGGACAGTGTTGGGTGGTCAGAAAGAAAATGCTGACTTCATATACATAAAATGCAAGATGGAAATAGCAATAAGAACAATGAGCACAAAATAGTAAGGACATGAGACTGAATGAACATTTACTCTAAAACCGTGCTTATCAAATTTGTAAGGCAGACAAACCACAAATCACAGTATGCAAGCTCCTTTTAATCATATTTTTCTTTCCCCAACCTCCAAGCACAAGGCTAGCAATTAGTCATATCCATCTTACCATGATCATTCTTAACAATAAAGCACTTTGATGTCATCTTAAAATGTGCTTATCAAAATTGTAAGTAGACAAATTTGCACATCACTATACACAAGTTAGTTTTTTATCATCTTTTACTTTCCTCAACCCCAAGTACAAGGCTAACAATTAGTCATAGCTATCTTACGGTGGTCTCTAAATTGGTCCAATAGATGTTGGCAACGAATTTTCAATTTGGAAGGAATTCCAAGCAATAACACTACAAATATTTAGAACTTACAGCAGCTTTCGAAGCATCACGGCAAGCTAACACAACATCCAGCAGCAATAAGCAGATATGAAGGGCTGTTGTCTGCATATAAATAAAGAGAGAAGCAATTAAAACAAACCAACAAATGTTTAAACAAAATGACAATAAATAAAAATAAATACCTCATCTATTGGTTCAATGTTTTGATACAGAGGTTCAAGAACTGATAATGCCTTTGAGTATTCATGAAGGTGGAACCAAATGACTGCCTATATTAAATCAATTCACAACAAACAAGTTACTGCAAGCCATTGATGAAAAGATAACTGTTCCTGAGCTCTTGAAAGTACAAAAAGAGGGCATACTATGTTTAGTGCAGTCACAGAGGCATCAGATTCAACTGTGTAAATAACACTGGCGCTATCTGAAGAAGAAAACTGCTGAATAGTTGTACCACTTCCTTTTGAGCCCGAAGCAAATTTATTACCACCATTGCTACCAGACTCCGCCTGTTCCCCAGATGCATGAACAAGCTCCTCACTTCTCTTCTGAATCAGCAGAAATGAGAGAAAGATGTAAAAAACTATTGCAGGAGTAGACTAAATTAAAATAAATCATGGACATAGCAATGCAAATCTCTATCCAACTAGCAATAAATCTCCTACTCAAAACTGTTTTTTCCTATTTAGAGCGACTGGGAGAAATAAAGGGAATTCATCACAAGACTCAACTACAGGAGCCTCAGGCCCAAATCAAATGTGATCAAATACATAAATGTCATAGCAAATCTCCTAGAGTAAATACTAACTAGTGGTGATTTCATAATGGTAATCACAGTTCATATTGCTGAAAGTCTAACCCAATTGTGATAGCAATTGAAAAACAACCTACAAACAACTTTCATTTAAGCAGAGGAGAATTGCTTCACAAAAAATATTTCAATCAAGTAGAAGATGAAAATAAGTTTTTCATATTTGTTTAAAATTTTGCTATGGTATCTGCAGCAGTAGATGTCCACTCACCTTCCATTTCAACTGGGGAAAACATGACTTCAATGTTATTTAATAGACGGGCCAAGACAATCATTCTTTACAGAAGGTACATAACTTGATTAATAATGAGAAAATTCGTGGGAGAGCACAGCCAAGGAAACCAGGAGGTAAAAAGTCATGTGTACCTTGACATTGTTAAGGACTTCAAGCAACTTCTTTGGATCTGAGCAACCATCCCGAAAAAATTCCGCAATTGCAATATTATGAAGAACCTGTTGAACAATCGATTGGATCAAAATACTTTAACGGCACCCACAGAGAGGGCAAACTTATAAAAGAAGTAAAAAGCTACTCAAGTGAAGTTATTGATTAATGTATTCATGCTTACAAATCCTGCTGCAGCTGAGCTTATTCATGCTGACAAATTTGATAAAATAAAAATCCATTCTGATTAAATAAATACTCAATTTTACTACAGAATGTTATAAATACTAGTTAGCACTACAAAAACTATTTCGACATGCTACCAAAAGTTCCATCCCAAATATATTTAGATAATTTCTTCACTACATTGAGTAGTATCTGAAAGTTGTATAACAATAATTTCAGCCTTGAAGCCGTCAAATCTTGAATGATAGAACCACTAGCACTTTTTTTTTTTTGAATCAATTTATTATCCATTCTTTTACTTGGTTCGTTTTTGAATTAAGACACTTTATTGTTTTGGCTTGGATAAAAATTAACATAATCTTTAAAATAGCCTAAAATGGAAAAATAATTTAAAGCTGTTTTAAAATTTTAAAAAAATGCATTTTGAAAATCATTAATTTTTATTTTAATAGTAATATAAATTTTTTTTCTAAATTAATATATAGCCAGCCAGTGTAGCCTAAAAAGTTTTAAAAGAATAAAGCATCTCAATTTAATATAATATACATTCAGCAAAAACTAGTTGCCAGTTAACATTCTCACACTCATTTCATTGAATTTTTTATTTAGTTGACCCAATACGAGTAAATAAACATTGAAATTTATTATATCAACAATTTAGGAGGTCATGAAACATCATTGTACTCAGAAACTACTTAAAAATTAGAGGAACTGTAAATGCTCTTAGTCCTCTCCAGCTCAACATTATTTCTTTTGATGCATTACAAAAAGTATCCGTAACATGCTAGTATTTACTAAAACACTCTGATATCTTGAGAATAAAATTTTAACCATTTCCTTGCTGAAAGAGAGAGCCCATAATATTTTGTAACATATCATAGCACATGACACAAATGTCAGTGTATAGTTCTCCAGCCTAACAATAAAACGATGACAGCACTGTAACCAACTCTGAATTTCATCTTTGATAACCACCCTCTAGTCCAACTTGTCATATATTGACTAGGTTTTACTCAATTAAGCACCACAGGATAAATTGCATTCGAAATTCAATTAAACTAAATCATAACTCAAACATCCATATCATTCATTAGCAGGAGCCTAGGAGGAATTGCAATGTAATTCACTATTTGGTAGTATGTTTAACATAAAAGAATCTACTATCTCCATGATAAAAAAGGACTATTCCGTACCATTGGTGAAGCTAAAATCTCTTCATGGGACACTACTAATCTGCCACATGCTTATTAAGTACACGATTACTATCCTATATGAAAGTTCAAAAACGCCCCAAGCAAGTTAACTGACAGCCATGAATGCCTTTAAGTGTAGATAATAAAATCGACAACGGAATTAATGAGTTAAATATATATATAGTGAAAACACAATACAGCAATAGTAAGAATAGTTATGGGGTTTCTAAAATCCACGGTAACGTATATGATGATAATCATTAACTATACAAAACAGAAGTGAACATTAGAGTATTAAGCTTAATTCGTTTAACAAAATTCAGCAACCGTAATCAGCTGATAATCAAGTTTAAGTGAGTCGGAAAATTACACAACAAAACGGGATAAAATGAAGTTAAAATTCCAACTTAAGGAATAAACAAATAAAAAAAAGATAAGAAATGAATCGGGTCAATCACATCTACTAACAAAACAAATACTTGCATGTGCGAAATAATTTGAAAAAAAAAAGTACCTTTGGATCGCCTTCCTTTTTCACATTTAGCTGATCCAACACATCGACGCACTCGGAGAAATTTCTAGACTGGAAGTGAAGAGCGGCTTCTTTAGCAAGTGCAGCGGTAACGGGAAGGACGCCATCGTCTTCGCCGGCGGAACTATCTCGATTTGGAGCCGGCGACGATGATGAATCTCGCGAATCCATGCCCAGATCAGACCAATCAAACTGGCTAAGAAAATTAAAAATAAAATTAAAAAAAAGAATCTCAGGCGTAGCGAATAAAAAAACCCTAGCTAAGAATGTGGTATAGCATTTTAAAAAAAATCATTTGGGGATTTTTACTAGTAGAGAGTCCTGAAAAGGCTTAGGAGAAATTGCAAAAGAGGACAATGGGCGAGCGTTATTTTGGGATGGGTGTCTCCTGATTTGCAGAAATGAAGAAATGAGGGATAAATGTAAGAGACAGTAAAAACCTACGCCGACCCAATTCGGGGAGAGATACTGATAGACGCCAGAAGGAGGAATGAGAGATTTTGCTTTCGTTTTATTTTTTTTTTCTTTTCTTTTTTCCTTTTTTTTTCTTTGAAGTCCAAAATGAGTTGAACTACTAAACTACGGAAGGGTATGGAATTTTTTATGTTATAAAAGATTCCAACTTAGAGCCATTGCGATTAGTGTAATAATAAAAATAAGGGTAAATTCCACCAACAGTCACTCAACTTTAGGGTAGCTAATAAAATAGTCACCTGAGTTTCATTTCAGTCACCCAACTTTTGGAAAATAACTGTTAGTCAATGACTGTTTTGTCACTTTTTTATAATGTTAGTGACTGTTTTGTTATTTTCCAAAAGTTTGGTGACTGAAATGAAACCTGAGTGACTAAAATGAAACCTAGGTGACTATTTTGTTAGCTACCCTAAAGTTGAGTGACTGTTGGTGTAATTTACCCTAAAAATAAATGGTGAAATTAGAGATAAACCACCATATTGGAGATACACCTCATTCAAAGAGCCTTAAATTTTTTTTTTTAATTTAAAATGAAATTTCGAGATTTACTAATTTTATAAATTATTTAATATTTTAAGAGATAAAAAAAATCTATATTACCCGTAAGAAATTTAATGATTTTATAATATTTCTAATTTACATTGTAAAAATTCTAATAATTTACTTTATTTTATAATAGTGTAAGAAATTCAATAATTTTTTGAGAAATTTAGTGAATTTGTAAAAAAAAAAGAAGTAATCCAGTAAGAAATTCAGTAATTCCGTATGATATTTAGTAAATTACAAAATTGTAAGAATTTAGGTAAACATTATCATCGTAAGAAATTATGTTATTTACTAAAATCATCACAAAGTTGTAAGAAATTCAATAATTTTATAAAAAAAAACTACAAAGTTATATAAAATTGGGTATTTACTTAAATCATTACAAATACCACTGAAAATATTACAAATTGTTAAGAAATCCAATTATTTAATGAATTTTCATTACAAAGTTATATGAAAATTAATAACTTTATAAGAAATTCAGTAATTTTATAAGAAATTTAATAAAATATAAGAGAATCAGTAATTTTGTAAAAAGATTAGTAATTTATAATGTTGTAAGAATATCAATAATTTACAATGTTATAAGAAACTAGGTAAAATAGGGATTGTTTGTCGCATTTGGCATTATAGTGCAACCCGGGCCTATTCAGTTAGAACCGCTTACTGTCTTGCTACTAAGATGTATATGCCTGTTGTAAGCATGATTTGGATGGTTCTTGGACACGCTTATGGAAAATTCATGTACCTTCAATTTCAAAGGTTTAAAAATTTGTTTGGAGATGTTTGAAGGAGTTTATCCCTTGCAAGTCGAGACTGATTGATAAAAGGTATACAGTAGGATTCGTTGTGTGCATGGTGTGGTTTGGTCAAAACCCTGCACTGCTTCATCGTGTTAAAGACCAGTCGGTTTGGCATCTAACCGATCAGAATTTTTCTTCCTCTAGTGTTCTTGATTTGATTAAAGCCCCTCTAAATTCTCATGATACCAGAAATGTTATCAAGTGGTAAAGACTATGTGGAATATTTGGCTCCATAGAAACCGATTTTGTTGGAATAATACTGACGTTTCACCAGCGGTTATTTTGTCTGCATCTATTTCATTTCCGCAAAACTGGAGAGATGCGCAAGGCAATTTTGATAAGAGTGCAGGGTACTAATACTTATGAGGCGGTCTAGTGGTTCTATTTGGATCAAGCCTATTGATAGTCAACTGAAGTGCAATTTAGATGCAGCTTGTGTTGTGGCTGAAGGGTCGACGAATTTTGCAGCTTTAACCAGAAATTTGGATGGCCTTCTCATCATTCTTATTTATGCTTTGGCGCCTAATTTAGCTGAGGCGTTTGCGTTTCATCAAGTTCTTTATTAGCTAAAAGTACTTGGTTGTGACAATATCATAGTTGAATTTGATTGTCTTTAGGTGGTGACTACGGTTACTAATAGTAGTAGAGACTTATCAGATTTTGATTTGTTGATTATGAATTATCGAACTATTATTTCTCATTTTCATAATTTGTTCTTTTATTGGACGAATAGGGACATTAATAATGTGGCCGATAGTCTCGCTAAGATAACCTTATCTTATTTTAACTATCCTGAGTGGGATAGTTCTCCCTTTTTTCTTAATTCTATTTCAACTAACGATGTTTCAAATTCTATAGCTGATGTTAATGGGGGTAAGCATGTTGTTTTGAGTTTAATTTTTGTCCTCTTTTTTGCTTGTATCTTTTTTTCTTAATGAAGTTTATTTCTCAGAAAAAAAGAGGTAAATTTTATTAATTATGTAAACGATTCAATAATTCTTTAAGCTAATCTCGAAGAGATTCAATAATCTTATAAGAAAATCAATCATTTTTAAGAAATTTAATAGTTTTTAATATATTCATTAGTTTTATAATAACTTCAGTAATTTTGTAAAAAATTCGGTAATTTAAAATATTAAAAGAATTAGATAAATATTAAAATGTTGTAAGAGTTTTAGTGACTATGTAAGTGGACTAATAATTTTGTAAGAAAATCAATAGTTATTAAAGAGATTTAGTAATTTTTAAGAAATTTATCATTTTATAAAAGGTTTAATAATTTTGTAAGAGACCCTGTAAATTTATACGAACTTCAATAATTAAAAAATATAGTAATTCACAGTGTTATAAGAAATTAGGTAACATTGCAATATTTTAAAAGATTCAGTAAATTTGTAAGAAATTTAGTAATGTGTCAAAAGTTTTGTAATTTAGTAAAAAATACACTAAAGATTTTAGAAATTTACAGCATTGTAAGAAACTAAGGCTCCGTTTGTTTGCAAGGAGTTGATTTTCCGGAAAACATTTTCCTGCTTTTCCAGTGTTTGGCTACCTGAAATTATTTTCCAAATGGAAAATGTTTTACAAACATGGGTAAAATCGCTTCAGTTTTTTTGGAAAATGTCTTACGGATTTCATTTCTATAAGACATTTTCCATCTCCTTCTTCTTCCGTTCTATATCTCTTCTCAGGCTGCTGTTTCGTTTGCTCTCTTCTTTCTCAGGCAAATCGAGGTTCCTCTTTGCTGGGTCTTTCTCAGGGAAACGAGAAACCCCAAGTTCCATGAGTAGCGAATCCCTCCACCATCACTGTAAATGGAAAAGCCAATCTCTACCCTTCCTCTTTTGTCACGTACAAGAAATCTAAGTCTGTCTGTACAATCCCTCACCACACCATTATTATATCCACTTTGCAAATCTTTTGTTTTATTAGACCAAATAGATCGCAAAGGAGTTAAGAAAATGGGGCTGGGCGAGAAGTAGCAATATCACTTGATGGAGTGAGGGACAAGAACGTGATGCGGCTGAAGAAGCTCAACACCGCTCTCTTCCCTGTTCGTTACAACGATAAGTACTATGCCAATGCTCTCGCTTCTGGCGAATTCACCAAGCTTGGTTTGCTCTGTTTTTTCTAATCTTTTTCTGGGTTTTCATTTTTTTTTCTTTTGAAAGTTGTTGACGACTCTTAGGGTGGTGTCTGCGTTGCCGCCACCTGCGCGTGATCCCACTCCTCTCTCTTTGTTGCCGTTTGGAAGATTGAAGGTTTTGGAACTTAGAGGCTGTGATTTGTCTACTTCAGCAACTAAAGGGTTGCTTGAATTGAGGCATACGTTGGAAAAGATTGTTTGTCATAATTCAACTGTGAGTTTATTTGGGATGTTTTGCATTTATTAAACCAACGAACTAAGAATCAATTACCCTTATTTTAGTTTATAGCATTATGAACTGTAATATACTATTCCTTCTTTTGGTCTCTTAATGACAATTTAGTAATATTAATAGTAGGTGAATTACTGCTAGAATTTCAGAACAATTCATGGGTTATGTTTGTTTTTCAAAATTATGTAGGATGCTCTGCGACATGTGTTTGCTAGTAGAATTGCTGAGATAAAGGGCTCTCCACAGTGGAACCGGTTGTCCTTTGTTTCTTGTGCATGCAATGGCTTGTTACTAATGGATGAATCTTTGCACCTTCTTCCTGCTTTTGAAATGCTTGATTTAAGTCAAAACAAGTTTGCAAAGGTGGATAATCTTCGGAAATGTGTGAAGTTGAAGCACTTGGACCTTGGATTCAATCAACTGCGATCCATCTCATCATTTAGTGAGGTAAGTTACTTGGATTATTTACTAATAAAATTGTGACTTTGGTTTTAACTTGATGCTCAAAAATTGATAAATGGATGTATGTATTTGGTATGGCATTATTAACTGCTTTGACTCTAGGTTTCTTTCACATAGTACTTTTGTTAAATAGACTGCTTTTTGCTGTGTTTTTACTTGTGCAATTGCCCATATGGCATCCATTTTGTCAGAGTTTTATTTTAGTACTTCCTGTTTTGCTTTAATCATTTTTGAAAGATTGTGAGCTATTGACGAAAGAAGCTTGTTAGGTATTATTCATAAAAGAACTCGTTAAGGAAATTACGAGTTCTACTTTAACACCAAATTTAGATTATTGGGAGGGTAGGGAAAGGAAAGGAAAGAAGGGGAAAGTTGGAAACCTACATAAAAAAAAGGGGGCTTTTCAGTTAGCTAAAGTATTATATGTCTGTTTAATATGCTATCTATTGGGAATTTTATTCTTGTTCTCTTTCCCTCTGCGTAGTAGTTAGTATCCTATTATGGAAATTTATTTTGTTGGTTTTGATTTCTGCTTTTGATTTTGGCTTTTTGGTTCTTTGCGTTGGTAGATTGATGGCCTTTTATGGGCTAGTTTAATTTATATTGGCATTTGATTATACATGATTGGAAAATGGTTTAATATGTATACGTTCTCCATGACTAGAAACTTTATCCTTGATGTTTCAAGTTTGATTTATAGAAGCCATAGTTCGTTAAAAATCTTTAATTTATGTAGGTACAAGGCTATTGAACCATGTTCTTCATCTCTGTTCAAAGCAAAACATACTGGAAATCTACTTGCATGTTCAGACAAACAACGAAGATGCCATCAACTTCTATAAGAAATTTGGATTTGAAATCACAGAGACAATCAAGAACTATTACACAAACATTGACCCTCTCGACTGCTTTGTTCTTGCCAAGTTCACCACTCTATCACAAGCGAAGAAATAACAATTCAAAGCTAGTAATGTTATCTAGAGGAATTGGTTATTGTTATCTTAGAGAATTTGATCAATTCCCATACTTCTGGGAATTATTTTGACGATAAGGATGCTGTGATGCATGAATGACATGAGATATGGCGCTAATAATGCCAGTTATGATTGGTTTATAAATGTGTCCTTTTTATCTTTTAAGCTGAAATTTTGTTAGTCTTGTTCAACACTTTCGTTGGTCAATTTGACCATTGTCGGTTAATGTGATTAATGATTTTGTTGCTCCAGCAAAATGCAATCACTACATTTCTCCAGATTTGATACAATTGGTATGGTTTACGTGAATGTTAATTTAGGTATTGGAATATATTCGGTATCTATTTAGTTTTGGCATGTTGAAAACCCTTTAAGGGGTTGATCACTATTTTCAATTTTCACTAATGTACTTGTAGCAAAACATTTATCTAATAATTTGATTTATTTATAAATAAATCATTGCAATATATGTAAAAATAATTTAAAATATGAATTTGTTAATATATATAAATTTATTAATATATGTATAAATATCTTTTCCGGAAAATATTTTCAGGAAATTTACCAAACAACAGAAAATATTTTACACAGATTCATCCAAACACCAGAAAAGTAAATCTTTTTCCAGAAATTATTTTCCAGGAAATCATTTTTCAGAAATCATTTTTCGGAAAATATTTTACCTGTAAACAAATGGAGCCTAAGTAAATACAGACTTAGTAATTTGTAAGAAATTCAGTAATTTACAAAGTTACAGGATAGGTAAAGCTTAGTAATTTTGTAAGAAGTTCAGTAATTCTTTAAAAAAATTCAACGACTTTACAAGAAGTTTAGTAATTTTCGAGAGATTTAGTAATTTTGTGAGAAATTTAATAAGTCTGTAAAAAAAATAAATAATTTACGAAGATATAGAAATTATGTAAACATTACAATATTGTTAGAGATTCAGTAATTTTATAAGAGATTCAAGTATTTTTGTAAAAATTTCAATAATTTATGTTATAAGGAATTCAATAATTGTGTAAGATCTTTTGTAATTTTGTAAGAAATTCAATATTATTATAAAAACATTACAAAGTGCTAAGAAATTCAATTATTTGATTTGTTATGTGCTAAATAGGTTATAGCTCACTATAAAGTAGCCCACATTATAACTCTTGTTATATTGTATCACACTTTCCAAAATTTTTGGTTTGCATAGATTTTTTTTAAACTTAAATTGTTCATAAAGATCGATAATAAACATAATTATTCAAATTGCATTAATTCTAATTCTAATTATAATTATAACATCTTCTTAAAATATATTTAAAAATTATATATTTTATTTTAATAAAATAAATTTTAGAAATAGAAATTTTCAATTTTAATGAGAAATTGGTGAAGAGCTTACTATGTTGTATAGTTCGTTGAAACGTGCCTTGATAATTTGGATGGCTTGGAATCGGTTCATCCTAGAAGCAAAATTATCAACTATTAGTGGATTCTCTAAAGTATTAAAGTGAATATCATGTTGCCTTTTCATCTCTAACACTAGTGTGGATAGGCAACAAAAAAGGTGAGACATAGTAAGGATGATCCCTGCCTGATAAAGGTGTTATGGAAGTGGATCCAATAGAGGGGGACATGTCTCGTTTAAAGACAAGTTATTAAGCACCAGTAAAGGAGTAGGGAGATCTTATGTATTAATGGAAAAAAAAACATGGAAAGATTGATTATTATTAAATTGTTCAACTATGGTCATCCTCTTTCTCAATAACATAGGACAATCTTTATAATGTGGTGGTCTAAATCCAATTATCAAGGTTATTTGGAGCCATGTATAAGAAAAGCATACCTAGAATAATTAGCAGTACCATTAGGAAAGTTATAAAATTTTAATACAATATGGAAAACAGAATGAAGATTTGCAGGGATAAGAACTTTTATTGGCTAGCAATCTCCTTTAATTCGAGTATGAAGCTCTTTCAAATGTATGCTTTGGTTGTTGTAGGTATAATCATATAAAAGAGATTTGTTTGTCAAACCAAACCTCAAAAGAAAACAAATGCCTATGAATCCAAGGTTACCATCAGTACCTAAGATTCACTAACAAACAAAGAATAAGAGTTTTGGCCTTGGATGGAGCATTCTCCAAGGTAACAATTTTGCAAGGAAAGAGAAACCTGATAAAAATAGAGGAATTGATAAGGGTGGCACAAAGTTTGATTTGCTGGTAGATATTCAAGATGACATTGAGATAATTGACACATAATTTAATACACCTAATAACAATCAAATGCCTAAGTTGTAGCTTATTGTAGCTTAGCTTTCAAGAGCCAAAATTGCAACTAGAATGGATAAAAAATTCGAAATGAATTTACAAGGAACAAAAATTATGAACGTAGAAAATAACGACTAACATTACACCATAAAGGCTTGTCTTTAACTTTACCATCAGACTTATTAAAAAAAAGAGAGAGAAGGGAACTAGATGGTAAGATGTTGGAAGACACCAATTTAAGGAGTAATTAAATAAATGGGGAACACTAGCTCTTGAATGGGGAGGTCATAAATATTATTTTTAGATAGGTTTAATAAGAAACTCAACTAGGAAGATGTTGGGATGGGGTGCACAAGGATATGGATGATCTTAAAAGAGTTGTAGCAAGATTGGATGACCTTTCATAGGCCTACTAGTTCGATTAATTTATTGTTCTCCTTTGATATGATTAACACTAAAGCTATAGTTCAGAATTGTTAGAGGTGTGGACAACCCTAGTTTCATAAAATAGTAAAAGAGTATGTTAGGAATTATAATCCTAACTTTTTTTGCATTCTTGGAGATTCAATGCAGACAACAAAATTTTTGGGCCAATTATAAAGCATATGTGTTAAGTTGAAATTATTATGGGTTAAGCTGAAATTACTATGGTGAAACATAATTATTTTATGTAATTAATTTAAATTAATTAGGAGATGAATAATAAAAAAAGTAATATTATCACTGATTAAATTAAATAATTATATGATAATATTAAATTATTGTTTTATCTCTAATGAATTAAATTAATATGAGATATTAACAGCCTGAATTTCAGTGATATCAGAACAGTGATTTCTTAACCAAAAATTCAAGTCAGAGAGAAAATTTATTTTAATAATAATGCATGATTTGTGGTATGATAGGAAAGTCATATAAAAATTTCGATAGGAAAATTTTACCGATTAAGTGGTTAATTAGAGAAAGGACCTAATTGCATAAAATGTAGAAGTTGAATACTAGAAGCTAAAAGGACCAAATAGCTATGAAATTAAAAATTAGAGGTCCTTATATGGTAATTAGACCATCAATCAAAAGATGGGAAAATATCTAGGGTAATTCATCCATGGAATTTGAGAAAAAGAAAAATGACTAAATTGGAATTGTGAAAAAATAAAAGATGATAATTAATTACATGGAGAATATCATCTTATTATTCATCTTCATCCCCAAATTTTCTATGGAAACCCTAGGAGAGAGAGAAGAAACTTCCTTGGCATAAATTGGTAAGTTTTCATGTATCGTTTTTAGTAATTTTTATATTTTTGGAATCGAGATAACTTGTTCTCTCTATTTTGGGGATTAAATTGAAAAGTTAGTAAAGTATGGAAATTATACCATGGATGAATATGCTGGAAATTGAAAGTTTAAGGTAGAAAATGAAAGTTTGTTAGTAAATAAACAACTTTTACCAAGTGATTTTGGATGAAATTGTGAAAAAAGGGACTAAATTGTAAAATGGTAAAATTCAAAGAAAAATTATAATTTTTGTGAAATATATGTGCTGTAAATGTTACATGGGAATTTCGTCTAGGCTTGGATAGAGGATTGAATTGCATGAATTTCATTTTCTGAATTTCATTTTCCGAGCATAGGGACGAAATTGGAATTAATGAAAAATTTTGGGGAAAAATGGTAATTTTGCCTAGAGCATAAATTGAATGAAATAAAATTGATGATTAAATTTATTTATAGAGATCTGGAGAACTCAAATTCAAAGTTAGATCGAGGGAAAGAAAGGATATTGGATTAGTTGATTTTATACACGAACAATCGTCGAGGTAAGTTGTGTAACTTGAATTTGATTTTCCTAAAATGCATGTTTATGTGATATGAATGTACAATAAATGGAAAATGATGAAATGTTTGATATACCTGATGAAAAGAACGAGTAATCCTAAAATAAGCCCTCCTGATGAATATTTTATGGAATGGATTTAACTCGGATGGGTAATCCAAATCAAGCTCTATAGAGTATTTGTTACTGAAAGAATTTAGCCTGGACTGGTAATCTTGACAAAAATCATTGAGCAAATGTTACAGGGGATTTAGCCCGGACTGGTAATCCCGTTGTATGAAATAGAACTTGGAGGTGTGCTCTCTGATAAGGGTAACTATGAATTAACACATTATGGATTTGTACACTATAAGTGTACTACTGAGTATCCTTCGAAATTCCAACAAATTCAATGGGATAAAATCTCATGAAAGTGCAAGTGACATGGAAATGTTGAGTATATGGAAATCATGGAAATTGATGAGCTCATCATTCATCTATGTATTGATAATACATGAAAATTATTAGACTAACTCAAGTGTTGAGATTGTGTATGATAGGGTAATATCCCATTGTTTGGATATATGTATGTTTGAATTGATTGATGGATATATGTGGTAAGTTGAATTCTTGTTACATGAACTTACTAAGCACTAAGTGCTTACTCTGTTTTGTTTTCCCTATTTTATAGTGCTTGGAAGCTCAGAAGGTCGGAGATAGGTTGGAGCCTCGTCACACTATCAACCCACACATTTTGGTATATATAGATGTTCTATTTTGGCATAATGGCACGTATAGGCTACTTATATCAGTGTATATGTTGAAATGGGTGATGTAAGATTATGAGGTAAGTTTTGCACCAAATGGGAATATAAAATGTGGCTTATGGTATGATGAAATTGGTTGGAAATTATACATGCATTGTTTGGTTGGTATTGGAATGGTTTTGTGCAGGTATTGGGTGAAAATGGGTGAGAAATGAGGCTCGGATATAGCCTTGTTTTTGTCCACACGAGTAGACACATGAGAGTGTGTTTAGGCCGTGTGTGACACACGGACTGGTACATGGGCGTGTGTCAAGGTCGTGTGTCCCCTGCACCCTGAAATTTGAGAAACAGAATGCCCTAAATTGAGCACACGGGCTCAACACAGGAGTGTGCCTTGCCCGTGTAAGGTATAAGGCGTGACATCAATTTGTTTATGAGTTGAAAGTCAGGGAGTTACACAGGTAAAGGAAACAGGCGTGTGAAACCACACGGCCAGACCACACGGGCGTGTCCTATATCACACGGGCGTGTGACCCTTTGTATTGAGAAAAAAATGTTGGGATTTTGTGATAAATTTCCTAAGATCCCGATTTGGTCCCAATTTGATCCTAATACATGTTTTGGGCCTCGAGAGCCTATTTAAGGGACGTTACGACAAATTTTTGGGATATGAATAGAAATTGATTCAATTTATGTGAAATGGTTCTGTAAATTCTGATAATGTCTCGTAACCCTATTCTGGCAACGGATACGAGTTGGGGGTGTTACAAATAATAAATAAAAAAGTTTAATATTTGTAGATCAATTTAAATGAAGAGTTCACATGCCATGAAAACTTGATTTTATTTGAATGAATGGCAATATAAAAGGGTGTTACCTCCAAGCCATTCTACAACATTACAAGTTCAAAAATGGGTATGTCAACTTATACCTACTTGGTACTAAACTTTTTTTTTTTGGATCTAAGTGGTACCTAAACTTTGAAATCGTAAGCCAACTTGGTACTTTTTTAAGTTACCTTACTAGCACTGTTAAAATATATTGACATGGCGCTAATAACCAATAATATGATGAAACTTGGTAGGTTCACATTTTGACAAGTGGAAAAAATGAAAAAAATAAAAGAAATTATAAAAAAATTATAATATTTTATTTTTGCATATGTCAAAATGCGAGGTTGCCACGTGTCACCATGCTATTGGTTGTCAATCTCAATTCAATGCCATGTCAACATATTTTAACAGTGTTAGTCAAGTACCTAAAAAAAGTACCAAGTTGGCTTACAGTTTCCAAGTTTAGGTACCAATTAGGTCTAAAAAAAAGTACCAAGTATGTATAAGTTATAGTTTAGATACCTTGGTATATATTAACCTTTAAAAACTCTAGAACTTTAAAACTTGAAGCCAGGGAAGAAGATTTTGAAGACGAGAAGCTCTCTCCAAAAATCTCAAGAAATCTCTGAAGAAATTGAATAAAAAGAAATTCTGAAGAACCTTGCATCAATTTTGAATAAGCTACTATGTGATCCAGTTTAACCGAAAGAAAATAGACTAAATTAGTTCTTCAAGACTAAATTCAAGATTTCTTATTTGAGCAAAATCTATGAGCCTTGGGTTTTGTCATGTTAATGTTTATTTGGAATAAAGGAACTCTCTTTGAAAGACTTGATTGAGCCATTGGTGATGAATAGTGGGATTTAATTATATCAGATATGGTTATTCATCATCTCTACAACAAGTTTGCTCATCGATTATTCATTTGCATGCGAGAGGAGTAAAAGCAAAACACTAATTGACCATTTTGATTCCTCTTAGAGTGGCTTTCACATTTTATGTTTACGGGTCTAGTTAAATTAAATTGGCAAGATTGTTATAATATTATTGACACATTGGATCTTGACCGCGCCACAACATGTGTGCACCTGGAGCTATGAATCCACACAATTATCTTTAAATATCTAGTGGTATACTACAAGTGTGATAGGTTAGTTGTAATATTTATATCTGTTACAATGGAACACATAGAGTATTCCAAGGATCGAACCCAAGGGATTGCCAAATTAGTAAATGTGTTTATCAAGTTAATTACAAGTTAAGCAATTACTAATCTAATCGAGTTGGAAATTATTAGTACAAATTCGAATATAAATTGTTTATAAACTAAATTTAAATTATCAATTTAACAAACTAATCTAATTTTCTTCCTTATTTTTTTAGACAATGTAAATGATAAAACGATGGTCAATTGATCCGTTAATTGCTAATTAAGCTAATAAATCTATATCAATTATATTATTTGTCACTCTTAGCAAATAATCTCCTTTTGGTGTCATCCTAGACTAAAATATACCACCTAGGTTCTTCTCTCGGTCTCAACTAGGCATATAGATCTCTTCTCAGTCTCACTATTTAATACAATTATATTGAACTATCTAATGATAAACTCTCTTTTCAGTTTTGTTTATCTAGATATTCCACTAGAGGTGTTAATTTTAGCATATTAAGTATTTTTGTAACCTCCCTAACCTGACCTAGATATTATGGCCAAATTGAGAAGGCTACATTAGCCATTAGAATAGCTAAGGAGACTATCTAATCACTTTCTCGAAGAAAAACCCTACCTCATCAAATTTTATGAAAATTGTGGTTGTGACCTTGGGTTAGATTAAAACATTCATTTAATGAGCCTTCTATACTTTAGAATTTATTTTATTGTCGATAGTGATATTTTAGAAAACCATTAGTATTGTCGTCCTTTAAACATTATTCACAAAGTTTAAGAAAACTAGTTGAGTTGACGTTTTGTTATTCAAGAAACAAGTCTTTGTAATGCAGCGAAAATTGATGAACAATGTCAAATTTTCTTAAGCCAGATAACATGAAATTACCAGTTATTAAATTTCAAAAGTCCATGCATGAATAAAACCCCAAAAAGAAACCACCAAGCCACAGTCCCAATAAACATGGTTACAGACCAAAACCAAAGGGAAAACTCCTATCAAAATAATAATCTTAAAAAAAATAATCAGATGTCTGAGTTGATGCTCTGTATGTGGGGTTTGGTCCTAGTTATGAGGGTTATCTAAAAAGTTTAGGACAATGGGGTGAGCTTATGAAAGCTCAGTGTGAGACAAACAATTATTTAAACAGACAAACAATTAACTACAATAACGCAAAGAGTCATTAATACAATATCTATAATAAATGTGGCATTTCATCAAGCAGTGCATATAAACGTTAATAGAGAAACACAGAGCCAACATTGCAAGTTCATGTCAATTGTAAGAACACTGGTACACCCTATGGCGCAATGGAAAAAATAAATCCAACGATCACGTCTAGGGATCTATTTGTGAGGAATGAATCGGGGTGAGAAGGGTATGAACGGTTACCTTTAATTATTTAGAAAACCAAATATAGCTGTTGTGAAATTGATTATGCAATTGTATGTCGATTCCAAGCTGATACGAAAAGTTTCGGCCTCTACGTAATCCACCCAGCGTGACAACAAACGACAAGAATTTTCTTAAAACTTTTTCAGAGAGAATTCACTATATAACGACTGCTAGACCTCATTCTTTTTTTTAGGTATATTAGGTTTTCTTAAAACCCTATATTTCCTAATTCAGGAATAGTTGATATTTTAATATGAATCAAAATTCATTATAATAATTAACCAAATATAATAATTATAATTACCATAATTATAATAATGTTTGACCGAAAAATTACAATTACAATAATTATAATAATATTTGATCGTAAATTATAAGTACAATAATTATAACAAGGATTTTGGTAAATTATGTTTAGTTAAATTTTATACGAATCAAATTCATATATATTAATTTAACCATGTTCTCATTATGTGTACAACATACTTGTACATATAGTTCATTCGATATTTAATTGCCCAATTAAATTAATTCTATAATCAATTTAATTCATGTGACAACTAAAAACAATACCAACTATGTTTGGATTCCGTTCGTTTCTACTATAGAGTGTGAACTTGTAGGTTCTTGTAATGTTAGCAGTAATACTAGAACGATTCTAATATTACAAACAATGAGTGGCATCTAGCAATGCATCATTACTACCTAAGTTACAATAAGTCATGATTCGACATAATCTCTCTATGATTAACCCTTCATGCATTAAATCCTTTCGTTCTTTATATCTAGAATGGACACAAGTCATGGAATATTCACACTTGCATAGCCCATCTAATGTTTCTTGATATCCTGAGTAGACTATGATAAACAAATAAGTATGATATCTCATTTCAACTTATTCGAGCATGGCCATGCATTTTTAGTCTCACTCAATTAAGTGGCCTAAGATATTGCTCCTATTATGTAGGAGGGACAAATCTTATATTGATCAACCATATCCCACTACATAGATTGTGGTATATCCAACATCAACCTTTATAGAACAACCAATTATGGTGGACGTTTCACTGTATCAAAATATACAACTCACGATATTGGGATAATGATGATCTCAAGTCTGAAGATCGTATACATAGTAATCACTATGAGTAATGTTGTGGCTATTACATAATAATCTAAGAAATATACTTATAGTGGGTCAGTCCAATATGTTGTTCTCTAACACACATACTCATGTATTGATTTTGACATCCCATGTTAATGACAACAATTTGTCATCAATAAACTACACATTAGTCTTAATGCATTATTGTTGTCCAAGCCCACAATAATACTTGACTAAGGACCTTTTAAGAATAATCATATTATTCTTAGGAGATTGTTATAAAATAATTTATTTATATACACAAAAAAAGAAATTGAAATAATAATGGCAATGCCTTATAGTAATAAACGAGGTAAAATAAATATGTTATTATAATTATCTCATGATTGGTCTTTGGGTATACTCTAACATCGATACATAGCAATTATCGTATGATCTCAAATGGTGTATGAGCACGGGGTGATGCAAATGATGCAATGCAAAGGTTTCTACCCAACTATCTGCTACACACTATGAATTCCCCAGAACCCATCTGCTGAACACCAAACAGTGGAAGCCATAGCTTGATGTGGATAAACCACAAGTACAGTAGTGCGTATAAATTGCCAATATATGCAGCCAAGTTGCTAGTAATGTAATGTAGATAAACTACCAATAGTGTGGACAAGCTACTATTAATGCAGACAAGTTTCCAATAATGTGATAAAATCGCCAATCTCCTTAGTACTCTTGGTGCAGTGTACTAACAACAATATTTCAAACTTTAACTATTGTGGGTACTCCACAAAACTCCTCCGTCATTTATAATAACCCACACCATGCATATGCAATATGTTATACAATCATCGAGTAAATCATGCTTTCAGATCAGTTTCGGTACAATAACATGCAAAACATGCATGTTAGAGTATGCCCAAAGACCAATCATGAGATGGTTGTAATTACATACTCATTTTATGTAACACCCCAAAATTTTCGGCTTTTGTGATTTGTTATGCATGAAAATTTTTGAAAGTTTTTTTTGCAATTATTTGACATAAATAATTGTCTACTTGAGTGATTATGTGTTCTGGGAGTGTTTAGGGAGGTCCCAAGTTCAAACCCCAACTTGGGTTAAATTTTGGTTTTTATTGAATAAAGTCTAACCCTTGGTAATCAGGCTTTTAAGTAAAAGTTGGATAAGTTATGACACAATGGGCCTGCTGGTCTGGTGGTTAAGTGATATGTGAATAAGTGGGAGGTCCTGTGTTCGAAGCGCAGTGTGGATATTATTTTTGTGCCAGTGCCGTGTGGGACTTTGAACTGGAGTGAAACACTTAGTGTTTGAGTTGGTTAGGTTTGATGGAGGGATTTGGGGGATTGGGAGTAACCTAATAATTTCTTTTTGCAAAACTCAGCTCTCTATTCTTTCCAAAAAGCCTTCTGCTGTTTTCCCCAAGATTCCCTACCTATTGCCGAATATTTTATCATTTATTGTTGTCGTTTCTCTTCTTTTTCCCCTTTTCGTCTTAATTTCATTCTTCATTCCAGTAGCAACAATTATTCTACGCCTTCGATAAGAGATACTTTTATTTTGGGTACTATCGTTAAATGGGTAGGATCTTAATGAGGGTTCAATTTACTATTGATTAAGGGTTAATTAGGAAGCGAGTTAGCGAATTCAAGCAGTGGATTAGACGTGTAAAGACTGCGTTTCAATCGAAGGTAAGGATTCTATAGTTTTGGGGATTGATGCGTCATAGCGATTTTGTTCAAACTTCAAATGAATAGCTAATTTTGGGCTTAAATCTATAAATATTAGGTTCAGGAGCACTCGTGGTTCGTTTAGGCTTCAATCGGAACAAGGTGTGTACTCTAAACGCACTAAAAATGAGATTCAGTGAAAGCGAAAAACGAGGCTGTCTATACCACACGGGCGTGTAGATTGCCTGTGTGGAGGTCGTGTGGCTAGACACGGTCGTGTGATCAATGAGCCAGGCCACGTATATGCCACACGGGCACAACAGACATGGGCGTGTGAGGCTGGCTAGGCAGTGGCGAGGCACGGGCTAGGCCAATTGGGTCGTGTGGGCCCACACGGGTGAACTAGACGGATGTGTGGGGTTTTGGGTCAGGCCGTGTGATCCACACGGGCAAGGCCAGGTTGGGTCGTGTAGGCCTACATGAGCTGGCCACATGGGCGTGTGAGCCCATTGATCTGAATTATTCTGAAAGGTTGCACGGGTCGCCCTAGTCGACTGTGACCTGTTAAAGGGTCAGTAAGCGGTTACTTAAGCCCTATTCTGTGATATGATTTTGAGATGTATGCTAGCATGTTATACTTAGCATGTGTATTAATACTATTCTGATCTGTTTTGAGTATGATACGTATGATCTGTTTTCTGCATTTGAGCATGCCATAATATTATGACTGCATCGCATTGGGTTGGGTTTGTTATTATGAAGAGAAGGAAGACTATAAGGCTTTTAGCTGATTATTTAGCAGCTATGTTGTGTTTGCTATTATGTGCCATTCCACGGTACCTCATGGTGTGTAGGGTTGGATGGGTCGATTTTATCCCCATATTCGGTGTGTAGGGTTGAGTGGGTCTATTTTATCCCCACATGGTGTGTAGGGTGGACGGAGATGGTGTGCAGGGTTAGTGGGCATGATCTGTTTCTGATATGATATGCATGCGATATCTGTATGGGCTAAGGCCCAATTATATCTGATTTGATTCTGTGCTGAGTGGGCTATGGTCCACACTGATTCTGTTAAGAGCTTAGGCTCGATTTATGACTCATTGACTGATTTCTGTTTATGCATGCTTTACTGTGGGGATGTACACACTGAGTTTGCGAAAACTCACCCCTTTATTTTATTTGTTTGTCAGGTAATCCCCAGCAGTAGGTGGATCGGTGCAGCGGAGGGCTTGACGATGACCACTGGTTGTTACGCTTTGATTTTTCACGGGTTTATGACTATTTATTTCATTACTGTTTTACTTCGTTTAATTATTTTGGGAAAATCTTATGTAAATTTTGGACTTGGGCAGTTTTGGTGTTATTTTAATGGGTTATAAACTACGACACCATAATGCGCTTTTAGAACTTAATTGTAGCTTTTCATATTAATAAACGGTTTTCAAGATTTCCGCGATAAAGATAATAATCTGAACACGTTTCTGATAATCAAAATTGTTTTCGAAAAACAGTCTCATGTGACGCCACCAGATTCGGGCATAACGTCTAGGCTGGGTTTGGGGTGTTACATTTTACCTCGTTAATAATATAAGATATTGACATTATTATTTCAGTTTCTTTTTCTGTGTATATAAATAAACTGATCAATAATAAAGTCCTAAGAATAATATAATTATTCTTAAAAAGTCCTTAGTCAAGTATTATTGTGGGCTTGGAAAAAAATGCATTGAGACTAATGTGTAGTTGATTGATGACAAGGTGTTTTCAATGACATAGGGATGCCAAAATCAATACATGAGTATGTGTTAGAGAACAACATATTGGACTGACCCGTTATGGGTATGTTTCTTGGATTATTACGAAATAGTCATAAACATTACTCATAGTAATAATTATGTATATGATCCTCAGACTTGAGACCATCGTTGTCTTAACATCGTGAGTCATATATTTTGATACAGTCAAATGTCTACCGTAATAGGTTATACTATAAAAACTGATGTTGGATATACCACAATCCATGTAGTAGGATATGATTGATTAATATAGGATTTATCCCTCCTATATAATGAGAGTAATATCTTGGGCCACTTAATAGAGTGACACTAGAAATGCATGACTATGCTTAAATAAGTTGATGTGAAATATCACACTTATTTGTTTATTATAGTCTACTAATTTGCCACAAATTGACGTGGCAAATTAGGCTTTTCTGATGCACCTAAGGAGCTTTTTCTCAAGCAAAATAGAGTTTTTAATATACTTTTTATTATTTTTGTTATTTTCATATTTTCGAGTAATAAGTGAAAATGTCTTAGTTTTGTCTATTTGTAATGGGCCATTTTTGTCCGGGCCCAAAACAGATTTAAAAAAAAATTAATAGTCCAATTTTACAAAACAAAAGAAGCCTAAAATTACAAGGCCCGACAGGCCCAAAACACTTAAGTGTTTTTAGAGAAACAGAAACCCTAGGGTTTCTATGCACATCACATCCCCTCCCTCCACTCATGCCACGTCAGCGCGCCTCGTCCCAAGGCCTGATGCACGCCTACTGCCTTGCACCAAAACATCAAAGGCGCCTCTTCTCTCCTCCGTTGACTGAGTCCAGCATCTATAAACAAGGCAAAAAAAAGGTAGAAACAATAGTAGAGAAATAGTAGTAGCACAAAAACAAAAGAAAAAAGAAAAATGTTGTAATTGAAAATGATTATAAAGGCTGATTTCTTGTAAAATTCAAAGAAACTTTTTTGAGAAAAAGAAAAAGAGAATCGAACACAAAAAGCAGAGAAAAAACAAGATTTCAAAAAATTTTAAGGTAGTTTTTATATATATTTATTTTTTTTATTTTTGGTTGTTAAAGAGGATAATAAATACAAAAAAGAGGGAGAGGAAAGGTCTCACCGGGGGTTCTGCCTTTCACAGCCGTTGAGGACAACCTCTGGCACTCTAAACGTCCCATAACCCTTTCCTTTGGCGTTTCTTTTTTTTTTTTTATTTCAAGAAACATATTCAATCTAGGTCGGGGTTCTTTTTTTAAAGAAATATTTAAAAAAAAAAAGAAAAAAAGAAGACTTTTGAGTTTTCCGACCGCTACTCGTCGGAGCCAAGGCTAGTTCAAGGTTGGTTAAGAGAGAGGAGAGAATGTTTTAGATTTTTTTTTTTAGAAATAGGCTGAAATGATTTTTGGACAAAAAATTGGTTTAAATAAACTTGCTAAATGACGTCGTTTTAGGGCTGGCTTCAATAGCCCCAAAACGGTGCCATTTTGACCTTCAACCCGAGATCCGCCTCGACCCTTTAATAAGATCCGCACATTTTTAACGAAGGGTCTATTTACCCTTTCAGTCCTTCCTCTTTTGGACTCCTTTTCAATCTGGTCATTATTTTAGCTTTTTTTTCTTTTTTAAATTTATCCGTTTGATTTTGTTATTTTTTTGGGTCCTCTGACCATTTGATCTCTGGGGAATGCTACAAAAGGGAAAAGGGGGATTATTTCTTAATTGGTCCCTATCTTTCCTTCGCACATTTGATTTTAATCCCTTACCCTATTTTATTGTTTAATTTGTTTATTTTATTATGATTTTTACTTTAAAATTTTTTTAGATCTCGATTTAGTCCCTTACTTTCAATCTTTTATATTTTATTTTCCTTTGTATTTATTTATTTATTCATATATTTACTCATTTATCTATTTTTTTAATTTTTGTGTTGTTCCTTTTTCTTACTATTATTTTTATTATTATTTTTATCTATTATTATTATTATTATTATTATTATTATTATTATTTATGTTAATACTATGATGATAAATAATTATTGCTATTATTATTATCATATTGTTTTATTTATTTATTTATTCTATCATTATTATAGTGTACTATCATTATTATAGTGTATTATCATTATTCACTAGCATGGTATTTTCGTTTTATTGTTTTATCCACTCATTATGTCATCTTTTTTACCCGTTATCTCATATTGTGCTAGTATTCATGCCAAGTGTTACATTTAAACATATTTGTTCGTTTTTATACCATACTCGAATAAATTAAATATATACCATTTTAAGTGTTACGTTAATATTGCTCGATGCATAAAAAGAAATTTTAAAAATTAAGATAATGTTTCGTATTTGAAGATCGAAAGGTCGTGTCTTGACTTACGGGGTTCGACTTTCTCTTTGAACCAAGATAACTGAACATTACTCTTAAAATTTAAACATATGAGAATTAAATAGTATTTTAAATAAAGAGTAAGCTTATTTTTCGAGGATTCAAGACGTCATGTCCTAACTTACGGGATGCGACCTTTTGTTACCTCGAGATAAGAGAGCATTTTACATACGTTTTAATCTATTTAAGGGATTTTACTTAAAAAAATACATTAATACAAAGAGGGATCATATTTTAAATTCTTTTTGAATTTTCAAATTTCGATATTCAGACATTAATGAATCAATTAGGTACCAATTTTGGGCGTTATAAGGGTGCTAATCCTTCCTCGTACGTAACTGACTCCCGAACTCATTTCCTGAATTTTGTAAACCAAAATCGTTGTTTTAGTAAATCAAGCCATTTATTAAAATGATCAAATTACGAGGTGATCCGATCACACCTCATAAAAAAGATTGGTGGCGACTCCCATTTCCGTTTTTAAATAAAAAGTCAATTTCGATAAAAAAAAGTTTCGACAGCTTGGCGATTCCACTAGGGAACAAAATAAGAGAGTCAAGTCGCGAGTTGATTACTTCTGGCCTTTTTGTCGAAAATTGATAAATTGGGTTAAATTTACTATCCCTTCATTGCATTTCATCCTTCATTTTTATGGTCCTTAGCATTTTGCTAAACAACGATATGTTTGCTTTATTGGTTTGAGTCTTGGTATATTTTTGTATATTGCATTGCATAATCGCTTTACTTTAAAACTGAACTGCATATAATGACCCTTAAGAGCATACCCTAGGTAGAACCACACCAAACCCCTAGTGGTCACCCGAATAGGTGCTCAATTTATTATTTCTTGCTTGCTTTAAATTCTAGCTTTGGATGAAATGCACTAACTTGTTTTGTTTTGTTTTGGTTATGATTGCAATGCATTTTCATCATAAAAAAGGGGTGTTGATTCACGTTTAGTTGCTAAATAGAGAGCTTGTCATGGAAAAAGGATTTCTTGATAAAATGAAAGACAATGCGGCCGTTTGAATATGGTCCGAGAAAATACGACAAGAGAAGGGGGATAGTTTGATGGAAGGTACGTGTCAGAATTGTGGGATTTCACTCGTATCAGTGTAACTCAAAATAATCTCCAAGAGTTGAAAGAAGTATGAGACCAATGGGATGACGAAACCAAATAGCTATTCTACGATAACTATGATGATTTGTCTTATCTACTCGATGTCAAAGTAGATAAGCACTTGTTTCGAGCTCTGGCCCAATATTGGAATCCTGCATATAACTGCTTTACTTTTGGGAAGCTAGATTTGGTTTCTACCATGGAGGAGTACACAAATTTGCTTCGTTGCCCGAGGATTCAAGCTGAAAGAGCTTATTCTAGAGCCGCCAACGTCTTGACTTTCTTAAAGAAGCTAATGAGTATCACGGGGATGAGTAAGCAATGGGCGCAACCCGGATTAAGCAAAAGGGAGATAGTAAGTGTATCCCTTGGAAAAGTTTGTAGGATTTGATATTGGCACATCCAGATGTGAAGAAAAGGGCCGATGTCTTCGCTTAGAGTATTAGGGCAAGGCTGTATATGTAAAATATTCATTTTGTGTAAAGATATTTGTTTTCTAGTAAAGTTTTTTTAATAGAATTGAATCAAAATCAATGCCTCTTTTTTGCATTCATTTCATGCATCAGTATTACATTTCATCATATGCATTGAATTTCACAAAAAGACCCTAATTAATCGAAATTATGGCAGTTACCCTGGAAGTGTTCTGAACAATTAGACTGCAGAAAAGATTCCTATAATTTTTAGAACTAATTCAGAGTAATGTTCAAAACACACTTATTGCTCTAAGCCTGGGAGCGATAAGAATCCTTCTGTGAAATAGGCACATGTCCAACATCTTTATTTCAATAAAATGCATCTTTGTATCTCATTTTGAGCAAATATTCTTTTATTCTTTCCATTTCATTCATACTTATACCACACCGATAATTATTCTTAGATTCTTTTGTTCTTTGGGTCTTCTTTCATTCCTATAACAGGTCTCCAGATATCAATGATATGAGCGACACTGCTATTGACTCAGAATCTCCTTTTGAGCAAGATATGTGTCTAAAGGAATCGTAAGATTTTGAAGATGATCGAGACTGTAACCTATCTCCTGATTTGTTAAGTATGGTAAAACAAGATGAGAAACAAATCCTACCTTACAAAGAGTTAGTAGAAATTGTGAGCTTAGGAGAAAAGAAAGAGGTAAAGATCAGAGCTTTCATCACCATAGAGACAAAGCGAGACCTCATTGAGTTACTCTAAGAATTCAAGGATGTCTTCACATGGTTGTATCAAGATATGCCTAGGCTAAGTACTGATATCGTGGTACACTAGCTCCCCATAAAAGAAGAGTGCAAGCCAGTTCAACAAAAGCTCCGAAGAATGAGGCCCGACGTTTTGCTAAAAATAAAAGAAGAGGTCAAGAAGCATTTCGATGCTGGTTTCTTACAAGTGGTTAAATACTCAGAATGGGTAGCCAATATTGTCCCCGTCCCTAGGAAAGATGGGAAAGTACGAATCTATGTATACTATAGGGATTTAAAAAAGGCCAACCCAAAAGACAATTTCCCTTTGCCTCACATTGACACCTTAGTGGACAACATGACAGGTTACTCACTGTTCTCCTTCATGGATGGCTTCTCCAATTACAAATAGATAAAGATGCATTATGAAGACATCGAAAAGACGACATTTGTAACCATGTAGGGAACATTTTGCTATAAGGTGATGCCATTTGGACTGAAAAATATGGGAGCGACGTATCAAAGAGCCATGGTAACCCTGTTTCATGATATGATGCATAAAGAAATCGAGGTTTATGTCAACGATATGATTGCAAAATCCCGAACAGAAAATGAAAATGTGCAAGTCCTGAGGAAATTGTTCTTGAGGTTGAGAAAATTCCAACTAAAGCTCAATCCAGCAAAATGTACCTTTGGGCTAGGTCGGGAAAATTACTAGGATTCGTAGTCAGCAAGAAGGGGATTGAGATCGACCCAGACAAAGTTAAGATTATCCTCCGCTGCGCACTTAAAAGGAAGTTCAAGGTTTCCTAGTAAGACTAAACTACATTTCCCTATTCATTTCACAACTAACTGAGAAATGTGACCCCATATTCTATCTACTTAAGAAACACAATCCAGGTGTGTGGGATGAGGAGTGCCAGAAAACTTTTGACAAGGTCAAACATTACTTGTCCAATGCCCTAGTGCTGATGCCACCTTGTCCAGATAAACACTGATACTGTACTTGGTAGTATTTAAGAATTTTATGGGATGCATGCTGGGCCAACATGATGAGTCAAGTAGGAAAGAAAGAGCGATATACTACCTCAGCAAGAAGTTCACTGAATGTGAGACAAGATACTCACCGATTGAAAAGTTGTGTTGTGCTTTAATTTGGACAACCTAAAGACTGAGAAAGTACATGTTTTACCACAAAACTTTGCTCATCTAAAAAATAGACCCTCTAAAGTAAACGATAGAGTCAACTGCTTTGAATAGAAGGGTATCCCGATGGCAAATTCTGCTTTCTGAATTTGATAAAGTCAGTGTGAACCAAGAGGCAGTAAAAGGAAGCACAATAGCAGATTTTTTGGCCAGTAGAGCTCTAGAAGATTACGAGCCTTTGAACTTTGATTTCCTGAATGAAGATTTGATGTATGTTGCAACCACTGAAGAAGATGCTCAAGAATGGCATCTTTGGAAACTAAACTTTGATGGAGTGTCGAACGCTATGGGTAATGGAATCGGGGCAGTCCTGGTGTTCTCAAATAGAGATCATTATCCCTTTACTAGTAAATTGGATTTTGATTGCACAAATAATATGGCAGAATACGAAGCATGCATCATGGGTATCCATGCAACCATAGAAAGTAAGGTCAAAGTACTAGAGGTATATGGGGATTCTGCACTAGTAATCTATCAACTAAAAAGAGAATGGGAGATGAGAGACCCCAAGCTGACTAATTATCAGAGGTTGGTCCTTGAATTAATTAAAGAGTTTGATGACATCACCTTCTGCTACCTCTCGCGAGTTCAAAATCAGATGGCTGACGCCCTAGCTACTTTAGCTTCCATGGTCAAAGTGAATAAACAAGAGGATGTAAAACCTATCCAGATGAGTATTTATGAGGTTCTGGCTCATTGTTACAATATTAGAGGAGAAGAAAATATGATTATCATTAGTACCGTGATATACTACGATATTTTAAGAATCGTGAATATCCTAACCGAGCAATTGAGAATGACAAAAGGATGTTGAGAAGATTGGCCAGTGACTACATCGCAATCCGATATTTGAATCGGTTCCTCATCGAAAGTTAGATTTGGCCTAATCTTAATCTCCTCCATTAGAACAATATACGTTGGATCAGAGCGGTAGCGCCTCAATATAGAGACGTGGAAAACATCATGAATCCACTCCAAATATGGAGGTAGCTCCAACTAGTAGGCAACTAGTCCCACTCGCTTCGGAACATGGTAAGGCCTAATAAACCTAGGGCTCAGCTTGCCCTTGCGACCAAACCTCAGTACTTTCTTCCATGGTGAGACCTTGAGAAATACAGAGTCCCCACAGAATACTCTATCTCTCAATGCTTTAGATTTGCATATGAATTTTGCATATCAAATGTTGCTTTTAGTCGATCCCATATTAATCTGACCTTATCCTCTATCTCAGAAACTAGTTCAGGCCCAAAACATGTCCGTTGCCCAACTCAGTCCAACACAAGGGAGTGTGACACTTACGACCATATAGTGCCTCGTAAGATGCCATCTGTATGCTAGATTGATAACTATTATTGTAAGCGAACTCTATCAACGACAAGTACTCCTCCCAGCTGCCTCGAAAGTTAATCATACAGCTCCTCAACATGTCCTCCAGTATCTGAATCACCCTTTCAAGTTGACCATTAAATTAAGGATGGAACGCACTGCTAAAGTCTAACCTTATACCTAGAGCTTCATGTAGTTTTTTCCAAAATCACGACGTGAAGCAAGGATCCTTATCAGAAATGATCGAAATCAGTACCCCATGCAACCTCACAATCTCTAACACATACAATTTAGCCAGCTTTTGCAGAAAGTAGTCAGTACGAACCGGTATGAAGTGGATGAACTTGGTCAATCGATCTACAATGACCCATATTGAATCCTTATTAGTGGGCGTTAGTGGCAACCCACTAACAAAGTCCATAGTTACGCGCTCTCACTTCCAAAGCCGAATCTTAACTGGTTGCAACAAACCCGAAGGTAATTGGTACTCTGCCTTAACCTGCTGGCATGTTAGAAACTTGGCCACAAATTCGGTAACCTTTCGCTTAAGGCCTGGCCACCAGTATAACTCACGAAGGTCTCGGTACATCTTATTTCTGCCAGGATGCATAGCATAAGGGCTACTATGCGCCTCTCGCAATATAGATTGCCTTAATTCAGCATTATTCGGTATACAGATTCTCCCACGGAAACAGAGTACCCTTTTGCTATTCAGTCAAAAATCTGAAGTGTTACCACTCTCAATCTGTTAGAATCGAAAACCCAGTGACTTATCCCCTAACTGTTTACCCTTAATCTACTCAATCCACATCGGTTTAACTTGAAGTTCGGCCAACAGACTACCATCATCAAATAAACTAAGACGAGTGATAAACCATAAATTATACATATTTTTACGTCATGCTTAACCTAAATTTTGAATGAATTATCATTGAATTCGTGGAAATTGGTACTCCTAATTCTTTTATTTCATGTTTTACACTTAGGTGAGCATAAAGAAGAGAAAAGAGCAAGGAACGGGTCGAAAATGGGCAAATTAGACCCAATTCAGTAATCAACACGGCTTGGAGGTTCATCTCACGGGCATGTCACACGGTCGTGCCATATTAATAGGCTCAAACACGACCTGGAAGTCGACACACACGAGCGTGGTACACGGGCGTGTCCCTATCATGAAGAAGTTCAATTTCACTTGGGAAAGGCTACTTAGGGGCTAAGAAAGATATTCTAAACTCTATAAAAAGACTATAGGAGGCAACTACAAAGGTGTGCTTTATTCCCGTTAAGACAGGGAGTTAAAGGCAGGGAATTACTCGAAGGGAAGCCGATTGATCCATCTCAGAAGCCAGGATCTACATCAAGACAAATAATCTCCCTTCAATCCTTTCAGGCTTATGTTTTGCTATTTTGTTCTTTCTGAGATGTTTGTTTTTACAATTATGAACTAAATCCCCAAATACCCAAGGGGGATGAAACCTAAGACAGATCTTGTTATTGTTATCTGAGCTTGTGATAAATATTTGATTTGTTCTTAATTGTGTTTTTAATTCTTAAATTGATATTTCCGAGATATTGATTTAAGTCGAATGTGCTTATGTAGAGGAGCAAAAGTCTCTGCATAGGAGTAGATCCAACAAATTAAGTAGAGTTGATCATAATCCTAGACATAGGACGATGAAAATCTACCAGATTAGAGTCAAATCTAATATGGGGAGCCATAGATCGAGTTAATGCAAGACTAGGGGTTTTAACTAGAAAGAGATTTCAGTTAATCAACCTAGGATTAGTTGTTTTTGTCCTCGACGAAGGTATTAACATAATTTAGGGATCTCTACGGATCAAATCAAATGAAGAAATCATCTGGTTTAGAGTTAGATAACAAGTGAAGTCTAGGTGGATTCTTCCTTAGTTATTAACTTAATTAATCAGTTTTCCCAAAAGCAATCTCTCTCTTTACTCCTTGCCGTTTCTTTTCAGTTTAGTTTAGATTAGTTAATTTAGAATCAAAACCCCCTTTTATTTTTAGGCTAGATAATAGGAAGAAAGTCATTATTAGTATTCATAGTTACTTGGATTCGATATTCTGGTCTTGCCACTGACTATACTACTATTCGATAGGTGCACTTGCCTTTTTATCGTGATATTAGTTAGTTTCCAGGTACGATCAGATTTTATTAATTCATCACAATCACGAGAGGTCAAGTTTTTGGCGCCGTTGCCGAGGAACTAAGATATTAGGAACACTCGATTTCTATTATTTTAGCCATTACTACTTTTATTTATTTCCAGCCTTTATTTTTATTTTTATTCATTGAAATTTTCTTTCCTTCCAAGTATCTCTAGTTTATGACTAGAAGAAACCCAGGAGGACCACTGCTTTTTAACGATGATTTAGAAGCTACAGTTTGCAGAAATCGCTGAGAGATAAGAAGAAGTCTACAGTATCTAGAACAAGGACAAGAAGAAGTACCTGAACCTATTCTAGAGATGGAAGAAAATCAGGATAATCAGCTACCCCTTGTAGTAGCCGCAAATCCTATCGAGCAAAATCCTCCTCCGCGTACTATGTATGATTATGCTAAACCTAATTTAGCAGGCACTGAATCTAGCATTGTTAGGCCTACTATTGTTGCAAATAATTTTGAACTGAAACCTAACACTATTCAGATGATACAACAGTTTGTTCAGTCCAATGGTTTGCAGGATGATGATCCTAACGCTCATTTAGCAAATTTCTTGGAATTCTGCGATACATTTAAAATAAATGGCGTTTCTAATGATGCCATTTGTCTTCAGTTATTCCCATTCTCCTTGAGAAATAAGGCTAAACAATGGTTGAACTCTCTACCACGAGGGTCTATCACTACATGGGAACAAATGACCAAAAAATTTTTGCTCAAATATTTTACGCTGGCTAAAACGGCTAAATTAAGGAATGATATCTCTTCTTTTGTGCAGATGGATTTAGAAACACTTTACGATGCTTGGGAGAGATACAAGGACTTATTGAGGAGCTACCCTCATCATGGGTTATCACTGTGGCTACAAGTACAAACCTTCCACAACAGGTTGAATCCCTCGACGAGGCAGATGATCGAAGCAGCCGCTGGTGGAACAATCAACAATAAAACACCAGAAGTAGCTTACGAGTTTATAAAAGAAATGTTATTGAATAATTATCAGTGGCAAGTCATGAGAACAAAACCACAGAAAGCTACAAGAATTTTTAATATTGATGCAGTCACGATGCTTTCTAATCAGGTAGAACTTTTAAATAAAAAGATTGATAATTTTGTTAGTTCTACGCAGGTACACCCAGTGATGCAGTGCGAAACAACCATGAATAACGCTGAGCACCCCGCCTATGGATACGGCATGGAAAACGAGCAAGCCAACTATATGGGTAATAATTCTCAATCTCAAAATAACCCTTATAGTAACACCTACAATGCAGGTTGGAGAAATCATCCCAATTTCTCATGGGGAGGACAAGCAAATTAAAGGCAACCACCCCCTCTGGGATTTCAACAACCATCGTTCCAACAAGGGAAAAAGTCAAACCTTGAAGAGATGTTTACAAAATTTATCGCCGTGTCAGAAACCCATTTCCATAACACCGAAATGGAACTGAAGAACCAGAAAGCATCCATCCAAGCACTCGAAACTCAAATAGGCTAGCTTGCTAAGCTACTTTCTGAAAGACCACAAGGTGGGTTACCAAGCAACACTGAGACCAACCCTAAGGAACAACTTAATGCCGTGGATATAATAGATGACGAAGGGTTAGCCAAAACCAACCCAGAGCCATGTAAGGAGACTGTGGTAAGTAAAGGTAAAAATAAGGTAAGTTCCAAAGAAGCAATTGTCAAAGAATATAAGTCTTGTATCCCATACCTAAATGCGCTAAGGAAAGACCGTACAGATGAACAATTTGGTAAATTCCTTAAACTTTTAAAGAAATTACACATTAATTTATCGTTTATTGAAGCTCTGTCGCAGATGCCAAACGCCGTGAAATTCTTAAAAGAGCTACGACGAATAAAGGAAAGCTAGATGAGACATCTCATGTGAAACTGAATGTAGTGTGCTCATCTATTTTACAGAATAAGCTGCCCAACGGACTGAAATATCCAGGGAGTTTTACAATTCCTTGTTTACTTGGTAGTTTAGACGTTAAAAATGCTTTAGCTGATTTAGGGGCTAGTATTAATATAATGCCTTATAAACTATTTAAACAACTAGGTCTTGGAAAACCTAAACAAACTAATATGAGCATCCAATTGGCTAATAAAACCATTAGATTTCCAAAGGGAATAATTGAAGATGTGCTTGTCAAAATTGATAAATTCATATTCCCAGTTGACTTTGTTGTTTTAGACATTGATGAGGATAGCAATGTACCCTTAATTCTAGGGCGACCCTTTTTAGCAACTGCCAGAATCATAATTGATGTAGGAACATACGAGCTTACACTACGTGTAGGTGATGAAAAAGTTGCTTTACAACCTCGAAACTCGATTAAGACTGTTGATGATAAGAATATAATTACAACTCCTTGTAAAAAGACTGATCTCACCACCCAACCTTCTGTGTAGGATACACTCCATATAAATGCGACCCAACCACTGACAAGTCCATCCGAGGGAGACGTATATGAAAAATGAATGCTTAAGATTGAGGAATTAGATGAGTGGCTGAACTATCAAGAAAAGCCCAAAATATGCCACACCAACCCAGAGCATCACCAAGACGACCCTCAAGTAAAAACGAATCAAATCAAGGTAGGGGATAAGGTAATTCTAGGGGAAGACGATCCTCGAATCTTGAATTCAAAAGAACATACAAGTGACACACCTTATCGTACCCAAGGGAACCAAAAGTACTAGTACTAACTTTCTTTATATTATTTAACCTAGAAATAAAAGGGGGATTTTTATGAAACTAAACTAATTCTAAAACTAAACTAAGAATGCACAAAAAGTAAATTGGGGAAAAACTCTTAGGAAAACTGAATGATTTGGATGATACTCAAGGGAGAATTCACCTAGATTTCACTTGTTTTCAACTCTTAAACTAGACGATCTATTCACTTGACTCGATCAATAGAAATCCCTCATTTATGTTAATACCTCCATCAAGGATAAGAACAACTAATCCTAGGCTGATTAACTGAAATCTCTTTCTAGTTAAAACCCTTAGTCTTGCATTAACTCGATCTATGGATTCCCTTATTAGGTTTGACCCTAATCCGGCAGATTTATGTCACCCTATGTCTAGGGTTGCATACAACTTTACTTAATTGTGTTGGATCTACTTCTATGCAGGGACTTTTGCTCCTATATATAAGCACATTCGACTTAAATCAATATCCCGGAAATATCAATTTAAGAGTTAAAAATACAATTAAGAACAAATCAAATATTTATCATATAATTCAAGAGAAAATAATAACAAGATCTGTCTTAGGTTTCATCCCCCTCAAGTATTTGGGGGATTTAGCTCATAATTAATAAAAAAAACATCTCAGAAGAAATAAAACAATAAAACATAAAGAACCCCAAAACCCTATAGGAATTTGAAGGGAGATCCCTAGTCTTGAGGGAGAATTCAACTTCTGAGATGGATCAATCGGCTTCCCTTGGAGTAATTCCTTGCTTCTACTCTCTGTGTTGGCAGAAATAAGGTACTCTTTTGTGGGAGAAAAAGCACCCCTTAGTAGTTGCCCCTAGGGTCTTTATATAGAGCTTTGGAATGCCTTTCTTAGACCGTAAGTAGCTTTTTCCGAGTGAAATTTAACTTCCTCACGACAAGGACACGCCCATGTGCCACGCCCGTATGGATCGAGGCCCAGGCCGTGGTCGGGCCTATTGATGGTGGCACGGCCGTGTGGTTTGGCCGTGCTCGTCGGGGTTGGGCCGTGTTTGGGCTCAAAGTGGCACGGCCATATGGCACGGCGTGTGGTGAATCTCTGGGCCGTGTTGTTTTCATTCTTTGGCTCATTTTCTCCGTTTTTGGCCCGTTTCTTGCTCTTTTCTCTTCCTTAAGCTCACCTGGGCACAAAACATGAAATAGAAGGATTAAGAGCATCAGTTTCCACAAATTCAATGACAATTCATCCAGAAATTAGTCTAAGCATGAGGTAAAAACATGTATGATTTATCGTTTATCAAATACCCCCACACTTAAGCCTTTGCTTGTCCTTAAGTAAAATCTCAACTCACAATTAAGAATTATTCTTCTCAACTTATAACTCTTATTAATAATGTTTCAAACTAATCCACAAGTAATCATACAATGAGAATTCAACCAGAAGAACATTATAGATTCAAACACTCTAACTTGAGAATTTTATCATAGAAACATAGGTTTTCTCCCTTCTCCTAAGTAATTACCTCTTAATCAAAATTAACAAGAATTGACATCCTCACTAAAGATTCACTCTATCCACTCAAAGTGTTTAGGGTTCAAGAATTAAGCACTCTTTAGTCAACCTGAAAAGTTATTACCATAGGTTTGCAAGAAAATCAAATCTCCACCACTATCGATTGATATGACACATTGATCAAGAGGTCTTTCAATGGTTGTAATGAGGCTATGGTTAGGGGTGTTGTCACAGGCTGAAAAAGAGAGGGTTAGAATCGAGATTGAATTGAAAAATCATCTAGCTAGAAAATCTCTATCACTAGAACATATTCCTCGAGCTAAGCCTTATGATTACATCGTTCTGGGTTTGATAGCTTCTAATAGAAATATGTAAAAAATGTTAAACTATAACTAAGATATGGATTACAATTGAATTAACTGTGTATACATTTTTTTAAGAAGAAATCAAATATTTTACTATGAATATTTACAAACTTTACAAACTGGAAAAGAGAATAAAGCTAGATAATAATTCAACTCAAATCTCGACAAAAATAGGTATCAAAATAATTGAATGCAATTCAACAAAAACATGTTATAGGTTGATATTAGAAGTAAGTCAAAAAATGGGTTGTTAGGCTCAATGGGGTTCACTAGGGGTTAATTTATGGAGGTAGGCTTTTTGTGGAGTAAGTGGGTTGAACCTATGTGCCTTTATCATCTTAGTGTATCAAATCAATGATGTGGTCTCGACATGTATAATCGAAGCAAGTTCTAAAATAACAAATCAGTATTGACTCACTCAAAGCAACAATAAAAGTGAGCACGAAAGAATGTATGCTCAAAAGGCTTAAAAATCTCACCAGAATTATGGCTTTTGATGTCAATCCTGCGAATTTCAAATCTCAAGATAAAAATTAAAATTAGGGAAAACAACCTAGAAAAATTTAAATTCTAAAAAATTTTAACTTATCATGCTTGATTCCCTAGTGTTTTAAAGTTTGAATAATCAAAGCATAAACACCTATGTCTTAATTCTCAACACATCAATAAACATCATAAATAAATCAGAATTATTTCCTAATAGGAGATTGAAGATAATGCAGAGAGTGAAAGTGAGAGTTCAAAATTTTGAGAACAATGTAAGATGTTAGTTTTAAAAATTTTTAGTGGTTTTAAAGAAAATGCAATGACTGAAAGTAAGTCCCCCCCACACTTGAGATGTACATTGCCCTCAATATACAAAGATACATTAGTAGCAATAGAAGCATAAGATCATAAGATAGGGAAATGTATGAAACTCCCTGGATTGGATGAATTTGTGAGGTTTTGGCGGTGTCATCTAAGTGAAGTTGTGGCAATGTTCCCTTTAGATTTTGGATTTGAGCTGTAAAGCTCCTTTGAAACTGCGAAAGCATTTATCAGTTTTAGGGAATTTGGATTAACAGAATATATTTGTTAGGGGATAGCCGATATGAATTAATTCAAATAAAGGAATAAAATAAATTAAGTTCTAAAAATACTAAAATTCAAATAATAAAAAAGATAAGAAGAAATAAAAGAAAAATGAAAAGGAAAATAAAAGAGAAGAAAAAAGGATTAGGAAGTTCTAATCCTCAGATAGGTCGCAAGGTGGGGGTGGTGCGGAGATATGAAGGTGCTGGCATATCTGCTGAAGAGTAGCATCTATATGATCGAAGCGTTAGAAGCACTGCTACTCGAATCATGCGAGGTGCTTAAATATGTCAGCGTATGAGCTGTCGCATGAACTGGGCGGTAAGGGGGTGGTGGCTCAGTGCCTCCTTTGGTGGTGGTGGGATATCATCAGTAATGTCCTTTGGATCCTCGGCCTCTCGGAGTAGACGGTACTGTAGAGGGTCGGTCCCAGGTCTGCGCTGGATCATCCTCATGTGTAGCATAATCTGGATGCCCTGTGGGGACATCTGGTTGATCAGAGTGTAGGAGGATGTCTGGGCCGTGGTGTTGAGCAACCCGAAGTGGCCGGCCAACCGTGTGATGTACGAGCTCGTAGATATAACGCCTCTACAATGCTTCTCAGTCTAGTGCTGGATGGCATGGGCGATGAAAAAGGTGAGGTCGATGGTATGCGCGTTTGCCATGCTCCATAAGAAGTAGGCGTCGTGTGTGCTGACGACGCCGGTGCTCTCGCGTCTGCCTGTCAAGGTGTGTACGAGGAGGGTGTGAAGGTACCTCAAGGATGGGGCGAGGACGGTCGCTTTGGAGCGACTAGGGTCATATGTGGGCTACTCAGGGACGATGGCGCGCCAGCAGTTGACTGGAGAGACGTGGATGTGGCGGTGGAGTGTAGAAAGGTCCTATTCCTCTATGAACTACTAGGTGTAGAGGCCGAGAGCTGTACCAAATTTTGGTACACTAAGCTGACGTACGAGGCCTCCTAAATAGAACTGGATCGTCCCTGGATCGTCATGTCTGCTCATCACAGTCTGTAGATGAAACGTGGAGCAGAACTCGAGAGTGAGTTCAAAATAGGTGGGCTCCATGATCTGGAAGAACTACTCCCATGGGTCTATCATCAACAAGGCCCGAACCTCATCTGCTAGGTGGACCTGTTCTAAAGCGGTCCAATCAATGCACCTTCCTGCTCCGAGGGGTCTTGCTCTCAGAATCTGGAATAACTCCTCTTGGGAGTTTTGAGGAAATTGAATAAAAGGATGGCGGGCTTCAGCTATAGGTCTCGATGAGGAACCACCGGGCCCCTTCCGCTTCTTTGAAGTAGGGACGACAGCTTTCTTATCGCGTGATGATGACATGGTTCCTAAAAAATAAAACGATAAGCATTAGTCCTAATAAAGATTGAGCTAAAATTAAATAGATAATATGAATATTATTAAGTTCTTATGCTTAAACAAAACAAAACATATTAAGATTAGTATTGCAATATTGATTCACTAACCTAAGTAAAATATTCTACTTATCCTAAACATGACAACAAATTATGGGGGCATGGGTATCAATTTATACTAAGTGAATAATACTCTAGATAAGAAAAAGTTGCAAGCAAATGAGAGTCTAAATGGCATTATGAAATTCTCTATAGTATTCTAGATTGTTCATGCTAAATCAATAAATTTCATTCTCTAAAATAATGTAAAAACTAAATAAAACATGTTATTAAGATAAAATAGATAAAAACATTAGAAACTAAAGAAGAAAATAAGAAAAAGGAACCGAATAGGTGACTAATGGGGTGGAACATGGTCGAGGTATGGGTGGCACGGTCGTGGAGGAGCTTTGGAGGCCGGTGGTGGCGCTAGGGAGGTTTGATGAGGGTTTTGGGTAGAAGGTTTTAGGGTTTTGAATGGAGAAAAAAGTGAATAGTGGCTTGTTTATATAGGTTTTGGGGTCACACGGGCACGTCACACGCCTGTATGGCTCGGGTTTTGCCCGTGTGGTTCAAAAATTAGGGATTTTGGTGCGCCTAGTTTGAGACACATGCCCGTGTATCTAGGGCGTGTTGATGCACACGGCCGTGTTGCACGACCGTGTCTTTTGATGTTCGCTTCTCCTACGGCCGTGTAGTAGGTCACAGGTCCGTGTCTAAATTGACAGTTTCGACCACGGTCTAAGGGCACGGGCGTGTCGCACGTCTGTGTTTGATTTAACTGTTTCGGCCACTACCACATCGCACGACCGTGTCGATTTGTCAAAGCTTGTGTGGCTCGAAAAATTTTACTCTGCTTGTACACGGCCCAATTGCACGGCCTTGTCTCTACTTGTATTGTCCACATGGCCTTAGGCACGCCCGTGGGCATGGTCGTGTGGCCCAAAAATCCTGTATTCAAAAGGGTTAGTTGATGCATTAGAAAGCTAAAAAAGAATTTACTAAGTCAGTGCTCGGGTTGCCTCACGAGAAGCGCTTATTTAGAGTCTAAGCTCAACTTTGCTTAATGTATCACGATGAGAGTTCGTGGAGCTGAAGCTCCTCCCTATTATTCTTGAAATTCTCACATCTATAATGTTTAAGCCGATGGCCGTTTACCTTGAAAGTGCCGTGATTTGGATGAGTTACCTCAACTGTGCTGTATGGAAAGATAGTTTGAACAGTGAATGGGCATGACCATCTCGATTTAAGTTGTCCAGGGAATAGTTTAAGCCTTGAGTTGTATAATAAGACGAGATCACCGGTTTTGAACTACTGAGGTTGCCTCAAACAATTATCATGGCGTCGCTTTGTTGCTTCTTTATATAATCGTGAGTTTTCGTAGGCATTGCAGCGCCATTCATCTAGCTCATTTAGTTACATTAGACGTTTCTCACCTGCAAGCTTAAAATCAAGATTTAAAAATTTAATAGCCAAAATGCTTTATGTTCTAGTTCAAATGGCAGATGAAACTTTTTTCATAAACAAGTCTATAAGGAGATGTTCCTATGGGAGTTTTAAATACAGTTCTATAAGCCCATAAGGCGTCATCTACTTTCCTTGACCAATCTCTCCTATTTGATTCTACCTTTTTTTATAGAATGCATTTTAATTCTCTATTTGTCACTTCAACTTGACCACTGGTTTGCGGGTGATAGGGGGTAGCTATTCTATGGTGCACTCCATATCTTTTTAAAACTTTATCAAATTGGGCATTGCAAAAATGAGTACCCCTATCACTGATAATTATCCTAGGTGTTCCGAATCGAGAGAAAAGTTTTTTTAAGAAAACGTACTGCCATTCTTGCATCATTAGTAGGTAAGGCTTGGGCTTCCACCCATTTTGACATGTAATCTACTGCTACTAGTATGTACTTATTCCCAAACGAAGTAGGGAAAAGACCCATGAAATCAATACCCCATACATTAAATATTTCACATGAAAGTATATAGTTTTGAGGCATTTCATTATGCTGAGAGATATTACCTGTTCTCTGGCATTTATCACAAGAGGTCACATACCTATTGGGATCCTTGAAAAGGGTGGGCCAGTAAAAACTTGATTCGAATACTTTATGAGCAATTCTAGCTCTATTGTGGTGTCCTCCTGTTGGTCCCGAATGGCAGTGATCTAAAATTTTGTATGCTTCTATCTCTGTAACGAATCTTCGAATGACTTGATTTGCACAAATATGAAAAAGGAAAGGATCTTCCCAAAAGTAATTTTTCACATCAGCTAAGAATTGCTTTTTTTGCTGATGGGTCAACCCTTTTGGGATTATGTTAGCTGCTTAATAATTTGCAAAATCAGCAAACCAAGGAACGGCAGCTTCTGCTATGACTAGTAGTTGTTCTTCAAGAAACAAGTCGTTTATTTTATCGAAGCCCCCGGGGTGTGGATTTTCCAATCTTGAAAGGTGATCTACCACCAAATTTTTAGCTCCTTTCTTATCTTTTATTTCTAAGTCGAATTCCTGTAACAATAGAACCCATCTTATTAATCGAGATTTTGTATCAGTTTTAGTTAAAAGATAACGAAGAGCGGAATGATCAGTATAAACGATGACTTTCGACAATATCAAATATGATCTGAATTTATCAAATGCAAAAATAACGGCTAGTAATTCTTTTTCTGTGGTAGTATAATTTGCTTGTGAGGCTGTCAAAGTTTTGCTAGCATAATAAATCGGTCGAAAGTACTTGTCTCTTTGTTGTCCCAAAACTGCACCTACTGCAAAATCACTTGCATCACATATTAGTTCAAAAGGTAGATTCCAATCAAGTGAAATCAAAATTGGGGTATTAACTAACTTTTCCTTGAGAGTGTTAAAAGACTCGAAACATTCTTGGTCAAAATTGAAAAGCACATCTTTTTCTAGTAATTTTGTTAAAGGCTCAGCTATTTTAGAAAAATCTTTAATAAATCTGTGATAATAACCAGCATGTCCTAAAAAGCTTCTTATAGCCTTAACTGAATTAGGGGGAGGTAATTTTTCGATGGTTTCAATTTTTGTTTTATCTACCTCTATCCCTTTACTAGAAATTTTATGTCCTAATATAATACCTTCTTGAACCATAAAGTGACATTTTTCCCAATTTAGCACTAGATTGGTCTCTTTATACCTTGTCAGAACATGTTTTAAATTATTAAGATAGAGTTGAAAAGAGTTACCGAAAACTGAAAAGTCATCCATAAATACTTCCATGATGTCTTCCATGAGTTCGTCAAAGATAGCTAACATGCATCTCTGAAAAGTAGCAGGAGTGTTACATAAACCAAAAGACATTCTACGATAAGCAAACGTACCGTATGGACATGTGAATATTGTCTTTTCCTGATCTTCTAGAGCTATCGGGATTTGGAAGCAACCAGAGAGGCTATCCAAGAAATAGTAATACATATGTCCTGATAGTCTTTCCAACATCTGATCTATAAAGGGTAAGGGAAAATGGTCTTTTCGAGTTGCATCATTCAGCTTTCTATAATCAATGCAAACTCTCCATCCAGTGACTATTCTTGTAGGTATTGACTCCTTTTTGTCATTCGACACAACAGTCATGCCTCCCTTTTTAGGGACAACCTGCACAGGACTTACCCAAGAATTGTCAGAAATAGGATAAATAATGCCTGCATCTAGAAGTTTAATTACCTCGGCTTTTACAACTTCCTTCATGTTGGGATTCAATTGTCTCTAAGTTTGCACCGATAGCTTATATTCATCTTCCATTAAAATTTTGTGGGTGCAAAAAGAAGGGCTAATTCCTTTAATATCAGAAATCTTCCAAGCTATAGCCTTTTTGTGCTCCCTTAATACTTGAAGTAATTCCTCTTTCTCTTTAGCGCTCAAATCTGATGCGATAATCACTGGTAATGTAGAATCATCTCCCAAAAATGCATATTCTAAGTGGTCAGGCAATTGTTTTAGCTCTAATTTAGGAGGTTCATCAATCGAGGGTTTTTGTCTCAGTTCGTTTTTTAACTTAATACCTTCATAACTTATGTGTCTTGTAACAAGTTCATGAGAGTTCAACTCCTTCATTACTTCTTTTACTTCGGTGGTGGCTTCATCTTCCCTCCCAACTTGAACAAGACACAGTTCCAACGTGTCTTCAAGAGTGATTTCCTGTAAATTGTCTTGAACAAAATAATCAGTAACATCAATGAAATAACAGGAATCATCTTGCTCTCTAGAGAATCGCATAGCATCATAAATTTTAAAGATAACTTCTTCTTCACCAACTCTAAGCACTAGTTTACCATCCCCTACATCAATAATAGCTCTAGCAGTAGCTAAGAATGGGCGTCCTAAAATTAAAGGTACCTCATTATCTTCATCCATGTCAAGCACAACAAAATCAACTGAGAATATGAATTTATCTACTTTTACTAGTACATCTTCAATGATTCCTCTAGGATATTTAACAGATCTATCAGCTAATTGTATACTCATCCTAGTGGGTTTTGTTTCCCCTAGACGTAATTGCTTGAACATTTTGTAGGGCATTAAGTTAATACTAGGACCTAGATCAGCTAAGGCTTTTTCAATGATTAAACTACCAATTAAGCAAGGAATAGTAAAACTCCCTGGATCTTTCAGTTTGGTTGGAAGTTTATTTTGGAGAATAGCTTAGCATTCCTCGTTGAGTTCCACTATGGCTAGTTCTTCCAACTTTCTTTTATTTGTGAGAAGTTCCTTTAGAAATTTTGTGTACTTCAGCATCTGCGAAATTGCTTCAACAAAAGGTAAGTTAATATGTAGCTGTTTAAAAAGTTCAAGAAATTTACCAAATTGAGCATCTGTGCGGTCTTTCTTTAACTTTACCGGATACGGTATGGGTGGTTTATATTCTTTAAGTGCTGGTGGAGTGTTTTCCTTTGGTTCTTCGTCCTCTACCTTGTCCTTTTGAGATTCTTAAACAGGCTTTTTTTCAAGTTCAGTGAGTATTTTCCCATCCCTTAGAGTAATTGCTTTTACATGTTCTCTAGGATTTGGCTCAGTATTACTCGTCAAACTACCTTGTGGTCTATCAGATATCATCTATGCGAGTTGACCAATTTGATTCTCGAGCCCTTGAATGGATACTTGCTGGTTCTTCAGTGCCGTTTCGATGTTTTGAAAACGGGTTTTTGATGCAGCCATAAATTGTGTGAATATCTCTTAAAGGTTCAGTTTTTTCTCTTATTGTGGAGGTGGCTGTTGAAATTCCGGAGGAGGTGGTTGTCTTTGATTTCCTTGTCCTCCCCATGAAAAATTGGGGTGGTTCCGCCAACTTGTATTGTAAGTATTACTGTAAGGATTATTTTGAGATCTAGAATTGTTACCCATATAGTTGGCTTGCTTAGTTTCCATGCTGTGTCCATTGGAGGAGTAATCTAGATTGTACATGTTTCCTTGAATTGCGTCACATTGCATCACTGGTTGTGCCTGCGTAGAACCAACAAAATTATCAATCTTTTTACTTAAAAGTTCTCCCTGATTAGAAAGCATGGTGACGGCATCAATGTTAAAAACTCCTGCAGCTTTTGTCAGCTTTGTCCTCATGACTTGCCACTGATAGTTGTTCAGTGACATCTCTTCTATAAACTCATAGGCTGCTTCGGGTGTTTTGTTGTTGATTGTTCCTCTGATGGCTGCATCAATCATTTGTCGTGTTGAAGGGTTTAAACCGTTGTGAAAGGTTTAAACTTGTAACCGCAAAGGCAACCCATGGTGAGGGCACTTTCTCAAAAGATCTTTGTATCTCTCCCAGGCATCATAAAGTGTTTCTAAATCCATCTACACAAAAGAAGAAATATCATTCCGTAATTTAGCTGTTTTAGCTGGAGAAAAATACTTAAGTAGAAATTTTTCGGTCATCTGTTCCCATGTAGTGATTGAGCCTCGTGGTAGAGAATTTGACCATTGCTTAGCTTTATTCCTTAAGGAAAAAAGAAATAATCGGAGGCGAATGGCATCATCAGAAACACCATTGATTTTAAAAGTATCACAGAATTCCAGAAAATTTGCTAAGTGTGAGTTGGGATCCTCATCCTGTAAACCATCAAGCTGCATAAATTGCTAAATCATCTGAATAGTGTTAGGTTTTAATTCAAAATTATTTGCAGCAATAGCAGGCCTAATAATACTAGATTGAGTCCCAGCTAAATTAGGTTTAGCATAATCATACATAGTACGAGGAGCATCGTTTTGGTTCACCGGTTCTGCGGCTATTGTGGAGGTGGTAGATTGTCTTGATTTACTTCCATCGCTTCAGTAGGTTCTTGTTCTTGCTCTAAATATTATAGGCTTCGTCTGATCTCTCTGCGATTTCTGCAAACTGTGGCTTCTAAATCGTCGTCAAAAAGCAGTGGTCCTACTGGGTTTCTTCTAGTCATAAACTAGAGATACCTAGAAAGAGAAAAAAATCAAAGAAAATTAAAATAAGTAAATAAAAATAAATTTTGAAAATAAATAAAAATAGTAATGGCTAAAGTAATAGAAATCGAGCGTTCTTAATATCTTAGTTCCCCCGCAACGGCGCCAAAAACTTGATATTCGCGATATGAAGTAATAAAATTTATAATATATGATCAAACCAAAAACTAACTATTATCATGATTTTAAAGTAAGCGTACCTATCGAATAGTAGTATAGCTTACTGGCAAGACTGAGATATCATACCTAAGGGAACCAAAAGTACTAGTACTAACTTTCTTTCTATTATTTAACCTAGAAATAAAAAGGGGATTTTTATGAAACTAAACTAATTCTAAAACTAAACTAAGAATGCACAAAAAGTAAATTGGGGAAAAACTCTTAGGAAAACTGAATGATTTGGACAGTACTCAAGGGAGAATCCACCTAGACTTCACTTGTTATCAACTCTTGAACTAGATGATCTATTCACTTGACTTGATCCGTAAAAATCCCTAATTTATGTTAATACCTTCGTCGAGGATAAGAACAACTAATCCTAGGTTGATTAACTGAAATCTCTTTCTAGTTAAAACCCCTAGTCTTGCATTAACTCGATCTATGGATCCCTTATTAGGTTTGACCCTAATCCGGCAGATTTATGTTGTCCTATGTCTAGGGTTGCATGCAACTCTGCTTAATTGTGTTGGATCTACTCCTATGCAGGGACTTTTGCTCCTCTACATAAGTACATTCGACTTAAATCAATATCCCGGAAATATCAATTTAAGATTTTAAAACACAGATAAGAACAAATCAAATATTTATCATATAATTCAAGAGAAAATAATAACAAGATCTGTCTTAGGTTTTATCCCCTCAAGTATTTGGGGGATTTAGCTCATAATTAATAAAGAAAACATCTCAGAAGAAATAAAATAACAAAACATAAAGAACCCAAAAACGCCTGTAGGAATTTGAAGGGAGATCCTTAGTCTTGAGGGAGAATTCAGCTTCTGAGATGGATCAATCGGCTTTCCTTGGAGTAATTCCTTACTTCTACTCTCTGTGTTGGCAGAAATAAGACACTCTTTTGTGGGAGAAAAAGCACCCCTTAGTAGTTGCCCCCTAGGGTCTTTATATAGAACTTTGGAATGTCTTTCTTAGCCTTTAGGTAGCGTTTTCGGAGTGAAATTTAACTTCCTCACGACAGGGACATGCCTGTGTGCCACGCCCGTGTGGATCAAGGCCCAGGCTGTGGTCGGGCCTATTGATGGTAGCACGATCGTGTGGCCTGGCCGTGCTCGTTGAGGTTGGGCTGTGTTTAGGCTCAAAGTGGCACGGTCGTGTGGCACGACCATGTGGTGAATCTCTGGGCCATGTTGTTTTCATTCTTTGGCTCATTTTCTCCGTTTTTGGCCCGCTTCTTGCTCTTTTCTATTCCTTAAGCTCACTTGGGCATACAACATGAAATAGAAGGATTAAGAGCACCAATTTCCACAAATTCAATGATAATTCATCTAGAAATTAGGCTAAACATGAGGTAAAAACATGTACAATTTATCGTTTATCACCTTACTTCACGGTAATGAAAAATTTCCCCTATGGTACAATCGAGATAAAACATGAGTCACTTGGCACATTCAAGGTAAATCATACTCGACTCAAACCTTATGTTGTTGATGAAATTGAAAGCAGGATAGAAGAGTTTCAACTAATCAAACCACCATGACTGAAGAAGCTTAAGAAAAGTCAAGCTTAGACTATAAACAAGTGTTTCTCGGGAGGTAACCCGAGCACTAACATAGTAAATTGTTTTATTTAGGCTCTCTAATATATCAACTAACCCTTTGAATGTAGGTTTTTCGAGCCACACGGCCATGCCCACGGGTCTGCCTAAGGCCGTGTGGACACCATGAGCAAAAACACGACCGTGTGATATGGCCGTGTATGAGCAGGGTAGGATCTCCCTAACACACAGGCTTCAACAACTTGCCACGGCCGTGCAATGTGGCAGTGGCCAAACCTGTTAATTCAACACGGGAGTACGAATGCCCGTGGCATAAGACCGTGGTCGAACCTGCGATTTTATACACGGGCATGTGACCCTCTATACGGTCGTGGGAGAACCAAACATCAAAGGACACGGCCGTGCGATACGGCCATGTGACGCAACACGCTCTAGGAACACGGGCGTGTGCCATGAACAAGGCACGCCAAAACCCTTGAAATTTGAACCATATGGGCTAAAAATGACTCATACAGGCGTGTGACATGCCTGTGTGCCCCAAATCCTATATAAGACCTCTACTATTCATCTTCTTCTTCATCAAAAACCTTAAAAACTCTCTCACCACCGTTCATACCAGCCTTACCTAGCGCCGCCGCTGACCTCAACCACGCCACCACTCCCATGCAACCCTCGCCATGATCGTGCTCCACCCTTATCACTTTTTATTTCCATTCGGTTTCCCTTTCTCACTTTTCTCATAATCTTTAATGCTTTTAATTATTTATCTATTCATGATTTCATTCTTTTAGGTTGTTTACATTATTATTGATAAGGATCTCATTCGTTTAGCATAATTAATCTAGAAACTTCATTATGCCACTTTGAATCATTCCTTAGTTGCCATATTTACCTATCAAATGCAATAGGCTTTAGGCATACATTGATTATAAAAACCCACTAGAACAAGCGATTGCTTTCTTGTTAGAAGTTCTAGGCTAGGATGAATCGAATATGGTATTTAGATTAGAAAAATTGACCCTCGTTTAGTATGTTTTAATTAGCATTAACTTATCATTTTGAACTCTCCTGATTCATTCTTTTTCTCGAGACTAATTTATTCATTTTTTGTTAGGAGTCATGTCATCTTCGAGAGGGAAGAAAGCTGCCATCCCTCCGTTTAAAAAATGAAAGGGGCCCGGAGGTTCCTCCTCTAGACCCACCACTGAAGTTCAACATCCTTCCCTCCAATTCCCGCAGAGTTCCCAAGAGGAACTATTTCAAATTTTAAGGGCGAGACCACTCGGAGTAGGAAGGTGCATCGACTGGGCCGCACTAGAATAGGTCCAGCTAGCTGACGAGGTCTGGGCCTTATTAACAACGGACCCATGGGACCAGTTCTTCCAAATCATGGAACCCACCTATCTCGAGTTCACCCTACAATTCTGCTCCACATTCCATTTCCAAACGGTTATGTCACAGCACAATAATCCAGGGACAGTTTAATTCTACCTAAGAGGCCTGGTCCAGCAACTCAGTGTACCGGAGTTTGGTACAGCACTAGGCCTGTACACCGAGCAATTTTTAGAGGAGGAGGACCTTTCCGAGCTCTATCTACATATCCACTTCTCACCCTCAAAGTGTTGGTAGGCCTTAGTCCCAGTCTCGGCCACATACGATCCTAGTTGCTCCAAGACGATAGCTCTTGCCCCATCTCTTAGGTACCTCCATGCCTTACTAGCGCATACATTGACCAACAGATGAGAGAGCACCGGCATCGTCAACACTCACGACGCCTATTTCTTATAGAGCATGGCACATGCACACGTGCTCAATCTTGCATACTTCATTGCCCATGCCATCCAGCACTAGAAGGAGCGACATCGGAGGGGTGTAATCTCGATGGGCCCATACATCACGCGATTGGCCCGCTACTTTGGCTTACTTAACACCATGGCCTAGACATCTTCTTACACCTTGATCGGCCAGATGTCCCCACAAGGCATCCAAACTATGCTGCACATGAGGATGATTCAGTACCAACGTGGGAGCAACGCTCCTCAGTGCCAGTTAGCCCAATCTGTCGAGTAGGAGAACCCAGTGGACATTACTAATGATGTCCCACCACAGGAGGAGGCACCGACTGAGCCACCACAGACTCGCTGCCCAGTTCATGTGGCAACTTCAGGCTATGTCATTTCTGAACCGTTTGTCCAATTCCAGCAACAATGTTTTCAGCGATTGGATCACATTGATGCTACATTAGCTCAGATTTGTCAGCAACTCCATCTCGCACCACCGCTCCCACCTCGCAGACCATCTGAGGATTAGAACTTTTTATTCCTCTTATCTTCTTTTTTATTTGCTTTCTTGATCTTTATTTTTACCTTCTCTTGAACTTTATGTCTCTTTAGAATCCTTAAATTTTCCTTTATCTTTATTTTGATCTTTATGTTCATTGAATATTATAGTTTAGATTTCAATTTTATTTTCATATCGGTTATTCCCTAACGAGAAAATTATACTTAACTAAAATCCCTAAACACTTATTTATGCTATCACAGTTTCAAAGGAGCTTTACAGCTCAAATCCAAAATCTAATGGGAACCTTAGCCACCTAACACCGACAAACATACTCTCTCAGCATAGCAGCTATGGACGAACAACCGCTACCACCACCGGAGTATTCACCTCCACCCTTCCTTTGTCCCAGACACTCTATAGCCACCTCTACCTCACGAAATCTATCCAATTCAGGGAGTTTCACTTCTCTCCCTATCTTATGATTTTATGCTTCTATTGCTACTAATGTTATCTTTGTACATTGAGGGCAATGTACATCTTAAGTGTTGGGGGGAACTCACTTTCATTCTTTGTATTATCTTTGAAACCCTTGAAAATTTTTACCACTAACTTGTTGCATTGTTCTCAAATTTCGAATTCTCATTTTCACTCTCTGCATTAGTCTCAATCTCCTATTAGGAATTAATTCTAATTGATTTATGATTTTTATTGATATGTTGAGAATTAAGACATAGGTACTTATGCTTTGATTATTCAAACTTTAAGACACTAGGGAATCAAGCATGATAAGTTAAAATTTTTGAGAATTTAAATTTTTTCTAGGTTATTTTCCCTAATTTTAAGTGTTATCTTGAGATTTAAAATTCACAGGATTGACATCAAAAGCCATAGTTCTGGTGAGATTTTTGAGCCTTTTGAGTATACATCATTTCGTGCTCACTTTTATTGTTGCTTTGAGTGAGTCAATATTGATTTGTTATTCTAGAACTTACTTCGATTATACATGTCGAGACCACATCATTGATTTGATATACCGAAATTGTAAAGGCACCTAGGTTCTAACCCACTTACTCTATAAAAGCCTACCTCCATAAATTAACCCCTAGTGAACCCCATTGAGCCTAACAACCCATTCATTGACTTACCCTCAATATTAACCTATAACCCATTTTTGTTGAATCCCCTTCAATTATTTTGATCCCTATTTTTGTCGAGATTTGAGTTGAATAATTATCTAGCTTTATTCTCTTTTTCAGTTTGTAAAGTTTATAAATATTCAATTTATTTGTATTTGATTTGTTCTTAAAAAAAAGTATATATACAATCAATTCAGTTGTAATTCATATTGTAGTTGTAATGTAATATTTTTTCATATTTCTATTATAAGCTTCCGAATCTAAAAACGATGTCATCAAAAAGGCTTCATTCTAGGAATATGTTTTAGTGATAGAGATTTTTCTACCCAGATGATTTTTCAGTTCAATCTCGATTCTAACCCTCTTTTTCAGCTTGTGACAACACCCCTAACCAAAGCCCCATTACAACCATTGAAAGACCTTTTGATCGATGTGTCATATCAATCTATAGTGGTTGAGATTTGATTTTCCTGCAAGCTTATGGTAATAACTTTTCAGGTTGACTAATGAGTGCTTAATTTTTGAACCCTAAACACTTCGAGTGGATAGAGTGAATCTTTAGTGAGGATGTCAACTCTTGTTGATTTTGAATTGAAAGGTAATTATTTAGGAGAAGGGAGAAAACCTATGTTTCTGTGATAAAATTCTCAACTTAGAGTGTTTGAGATTTTAATGTTTTTCTGGTTGAATTTTCATTGTATGATTACTTGTGGATTAGTTTGAAACATTATTGATAAGGATTATAAGTTGAGAAGAATGATTTTTAATTGTGAGTTGAGATTTTGCTTGAGGACAAGCATAGGCTTAAGTGTGGGGGTATTTTATAAACTATAAATTATACATATTTTTACCTCATGCTTAGCCTAAATTTTGGATGAATTATCATTGAATTCGTGGAAATTGGTGCTCCTAATCCTTTTATTTCATGTTTTATACTTAAGTGAGCATAAGGAAGAGAAAAGAGCGAGGAACGGGCCGAAAATGGGCAAATTAGGCCCAATTCAGTAATCAACATGGCCTGGAGGTTCGTCACACGGGTATGTCACACAGCCGTGCCACATTAACAGGCTCGAACACGGCCTGGAAGTCGACTCACACGGTCGTGGCACACGGGTGTGTCCTGGTCGTGAGGAAGTTTAATTTCACTTGGGAAAGGCTACTTAGGGGCTAAGAAAGACATTTTAAACTCTATATAAAGACCCTAGGAGGCAACTACAAAGGTGTGCTTTATTCATGTTAAGATGGGGAGTTAAAGGTAGGGAATTACTCAAAGGGAAGCTGATTGATCCATCTCAGAGGCCAGGATCTACATCAAGACAAATGATCTCCCTTCAATCCTTTAAGGAGTTTTGGGTTTTCTTATGTTTTGCTATTTTATTCTTTCTGAGATGTTTCTTTTTACAATTATGAACTAAATCCCCAAATACCTGAGGGGGATGAACCCAAAGACAGATCTTGTTATTGTTATCTGAGCTGTGTGATAAATATTTGACTTGTTCTTAATTGTGTTTTTAATTCTTAAATTGATATTTTCGGGATATTGATTTAAGTCGAATGTGTTTATGTAGAGGAGCAAAAGTCCCTGCATAGGAGTAGATCCAACACAATTAAGTGGAGTTGATCACAATCCTAGACATAAGACGACGAAAATCTGCCAGATTAGAGTCAAATCTAATATGGAGAGCCATAGATCGAGTTAATGCAAGACTAGGGGTTTTAACTAGAAAGAGATTTCAGTTAATCAACCTAGGATTAGTTGTTCTTATCCTCAGCGGAGGTATTAACATAATTTAGGGATCTCTACGGATCAAATCAAATGAAGAAATCATCTGGTTCAGAGTTAGATAACAAGTGAAGTCTAGGTGGATTCTTCCTTAGTTATTAACTTAATCAATCAGTTTTCCCAAAAGCAATCTCTCTCTTTACTCATTGCCGTTTCTTTTCAGTTTAGTTTAGATTATTTAATTTAGAAACAAAATCCCCTTTTATTTTTAGGCTAGATAATAGGAAGAAAGTCATTACTAGTACTCATGGTTCCTTGGATTCGATATTCCGGTCTTGCCACTGACTATACTACTATTTGATAGGTGCACTTGCCTTTTTATCATGATATTAGTTAGTTTCCAGGTACGATCAGATTTTATTACTTCATCACAATCACGAGAGATCAGCGAGCAAACATCTCCCATCTACTCAGTGCGTTGGCCACTACATTGGCCTTACCAGGGTGGTATTCAATAGTACAATCGTAATCCTTAGGCAGCTCAATCCATCTATGTTGCTTAAGATTCAGCTCCTTCTAAGTGAGGAGATACTTGAGGCTTTTGTGATTAGTGTAAATGATACACTTCTCACCATATAAATAATGCCTCCAGTTTTTCAATGTGAACACCACAGCGGCCAATTCCAAGTCATGCGTTGGATAATTCGCTTAATGAGTCTTAAGTTGACGAGACGCATAGGCTACCACCTTAGCATCCTACATCAACACGTAACCTAAACCGACATGTGGTGTATTGCTGTAAATAGTAAACTCTTTTCCAGACTCTGGCTATATCAAAACAGGGGCCTCAGTCAGTATAGTCTTGAGCTTTTCAAAGCTCTCTTACTGTGCATCAGTCCAGTTAAACGGCACACACTTACATAGTAGCTTAGTTAAGGGTGCTCCAATCAGTGAAAAACCCTCTACAAATCGTCAATAATACCTTGCTAGTCCTAGAAATTTGTCAATCTCAGATACAATCTTAGGCTATTTCTAATCCAACACTGCCTCAATCTTTCGAGGATCGACCTTAATCCCCTCAGCAGAAACCACATGACTCAGAAATGGTACTTCTCATAACCAGAACTCACACTTACTAAACTTGGCGTACAATTGTTTCTCTTACAGAATCTGCAAAACCACTCTAAGGTGTTCATCATGTTCATCCTTTGTCTTCGAATACACTAGTATGTCGTCAATAAATACCATTACGAACCGATGCAGATAAGGCTGAAACACTCGGTTCATCAGATCCATGAAAGTAGCCGGGTATTAGTTAATCCAAATGGTATTACTAAGAACTTGCAGTGACCATAGCGAGTCCTAAACACCGTCTTATGCACATCAGCCTCTTTAACCCACAATTGGTAATACCCTGATCGGAGGTTAATCTTAGAGAAAATTGAAGCTCCTCGAAACTGATCAAACAGATCATCTATCCTTGGTAAGGGGTACTTATTCTTTATAGTCAACTTGTTCAGTTGCCGATAGTCGATACACATATGCATGGATCCATCCTTTTTTTTCACAAACAAAACTAGTGCTCCCCATGGAGACACACTAAGGCGGATGAACCCAAGATCCAATAGCTCTTGAATCTGAGCCTTAAGCTTCGCAAATGCCTTCGGTGCCATTCTACTGGGAGCGATAGACACCGGAGCTGTACTAGGAAAGAGCTCAATCCCAAATTCTACTTCACGACTCGGAGGTAATCCAGGTAGCTCCTCAAGAAAAACGTCTGAAAAGTCCTTCACTGCTCTGATATCTTTAACTGAAGAATCCCCAAAACCTAAAATTCTTTTGCAGGCTAAGAACGCCTCACATCCCTTACGAACCAACTTTTCCACCCTCAATGCAGAGGTCATGTTAGTCAAGTAGTTCCAATGTTCCCCAATTAAGACTACCTCACTATCCTCTATAGTTCTCAGTACAACCCTTTTAGTAGCATAGTCCAATCTGACTCAGTGCTTGACCAACCAGTCCATCCCTAGTATCAGATCAAACTCTCTAAAAGGAAGCTCAATCAGATCTGCCAGAAAGATTGCCCCTCGAACCTTCAAGGGAACATCTCTAAATAGTTTACTAGAACCGATTTCCCTAATGGACTCAAAACGGCCACTTCACTAATAGTGCTCTCAACCATGATACCCAAGTTATCAAACACAGTACATGCGATATAGGAGTGAGTGGATCCTATATCTATCAGCGCAGTATATGGTACATCATACATAAAGAATGTACCCATGCTGACGTCCGGAGTATCTCCATCCTCTCAACGACGTGCAACATAAAATAAAGCCAACTGCCTCGCCTTAGCCTGACCCAAACTTTTGCTTGATGTTCTCTACCCACGGCCCAAACCATTACCACCTCTGGCCTGATCGCGGCTTCTCAATAGTTGCTGAACTACTGTCGATAGCTGAGCAACATTAGTATCCAGAGCTTACATCTGATTGGCCCTCTATCGACAATCCCTAATACGGTGCTCCAAAGAAACGCACCTAAAGCATGCCCTAGTCCTTTTCCAACGTTTGTCCTGATGGCGTCTACCACAATCAGTACATGGCTGCTGTCCAGTCATAGCAACAGGAGCCCCAACTCTAATCGGCCCATCAAGTTTGGCCTTTTTCTTAGGCCTCTGTATGGAACTCGAGGGCTCCAAATCTCTCTTATTCCTACCTCTCTCGCGGTCATGATTTTGGTACTTAGCGCTTCACCTCCTCGGCGATCTTCGTTTTATCAACCAGTGCAGCAAAATCTCACTTCCTCTGCGGAGCTATTAAAACCCTTAGATTATCCCTAAGGTCATCCTCGAAGCGAACACATCACTCAAACTCGGTCGCCACCATACCTCGCGCATAGCAGCTCAGTTGTAGAAATTCGGCCTCATACTCGGCCACTGATCTATCTCCCTGAGTAAGATTTAGGAACTCACGTCTTCTAGTGTCGATATAGCTAGCTCCTACATATTTACTTTGGAATACTATCTTGAGATACTCCCAAGTCAATCGATCGGGTTGGGTGTCCTCCTTAACTGTGAGCCACCACTAGTATGCTTCATCATGAAACAAAGAAATAGCCCATTTCAGTTTCTGCTCAAGGGTAAAATCCAGATTTTCCATGATTCTCTCTATAGCCTCCATCTAATACTCGGCCATGTTAGGGGCAACTTTAGTGACACCCCTAAATAACTCAGCCTTGTTGGACCGGAGTCGTGTCGTAACCGACCCTCGGCCCCTAACTTCAGTACTGGGCCCAGCGATGCTCTCTAAAGTCCGTAACATGGCTTGGGATAGTGCGTCATCCCCAGCCGCACGATCATGAGACCCAGACCCAGACCCAATCTCTGTAATAGATGACATCGGCATCTCCCTAGTGTCCAGATTCGGCATATCGCCCAGTGAAGAGAACTCAGCTCAAGCCCCTTTACGGCCTCTACCAGGGCCTCTTGTACCCCGTCTGCGAGTACCTCTTGTACTCATTATCTAATAGTATTTTATCTGTATTAATAGTTTTATGTATCAATTTACAGTTTCAATAGTTATTAGCAGATATCTTATGTGAATCAGTATCAGAAGTGTAAGGGTTGTTTCCGTACAACTTAGTGTTTACCAGTTTTACTACAGTTTCAGTATACACTATTTTGAGTGTTTTCAGTACAGTTTATCTATAGTAGTCTCAGCATATACTACCTATAGTAGTTTCAGTTTAAAACACATGACAGTTTCACATAACAGTTTCAGAGAACTTACAGGATCGGCACCGGAGACTCGAGGTACCACACACTTAGTAAAAATATTTTCAATTTGAATCATCAAAAATTAGTTTTTAAATACCCAAATTCACAACCGAGTTTTGTAACTTGACTCTGATACCACTAAATGTAACACCCCAAACCCGACCTAGACGTTATGGCCGAATCTGGTGATATCACATGGTAGTGGTTTTGAAATCATGTCGCTGCTAAATCAGTTCCCGTTTAAAACTTTTCTTCTGTTACTTCTAAAATCGTGTCGATCGTTTTTAAAACATTATTTGTTGCGGAAGCTTTTAAAATAATTTTTGTATTCGTGGTTTTTTATTTTAAAATCTTTATCTCTTTTGAAAACTCAAGTTTTACCTATTACTAATAGATATAAATCCTTAAAACAGTGTAAAATCCAAATTTAACCCAAAAATCCGTAGAGCCCATGATTATAGAAAAATACTTCCCACATTAAAATTTAAAATAATAAATAATAAATAGGTTTAAAGAAGTCGTGTAGCCACCACTGATTCCTCCGCCGTACCGATCCGCCTATGTTTGAGGATTACCTGTACAGATTAAATAGAAAGGGTGAGTTTACGTAAACTCAGTATGTAATTCCCCATACAAAAAAATAGACAATAAATAGATAATCACAGTCTGGGCCTAAGCCCTTGTTAGTATTAGTATCAGTTCAATTTGGGCCTTAGCCCATCTTAGTACAGAAACAGTCATGCAGTAGGGCATTAGCCCCTCACAGTATCAGTAGCAGTAACAGATATGCAGGCACAAAATCCTACCCAACCAGCCTCTATACACCATCTCCGTCCAACCCTACACTCCATGTGGGGATATAATCAACCCACCCATCCCTACACTCCAAGTGGTACCGAATGCAGCACTAGACAGTAGTTTGCAGCTGAGCTGCCAATAAATTAGACTTGAAGCCTTTCAATACACTTCCTTCGATCAATATCAACCCATCCTCATGAAATGCATCATATAGTCATGTCATGCCATATCATGGTATCATACATATAATTAGTACAATATTAACAGCATACTCAATATACAGTCATACATGCATATAACAGTCATGTCATGCCATATCATGGTATCATACATATAATCAGTACAATATTAACAGCATACTCAATATACAGTCATACATGCATATAACCATTTCATTCAATTAGAGGTCTAGGTGAGGCTTACCGACTCTACAGTAGGTCCACAATCAGCTCGAGCGACTCGTGTAACCTTAGTAAACAAACCAGTGAAAATGAGCTCACACGCCTATGTGGTCTACCCGTATGGGCCCACACGGCCCAATTAGTCGCACCTGTGTGTTGCGCACGGCCACGCTTGGCCATCACACGTCCATATCCTTCGCGCACGGCTTGGCTCATCAGTCACACGCCTAAGTTTCGCTATACGGTTTACTATACGGCGACCACACGCCAAGTGGCGTCGATAGTAAACTTTTTAGCTTTTTACCGAGTCCCGTTTTCTGTGATTCGGGCACACACCTAGTTTTTTTACTGCCAAAGCACTCCCGAGCACTTCAAGACCTACCAATCGACAAATGAAAGCCCCCAATTCAATAACCTAACCGAGACTTAAACAAAATCATAATGAGGCGTTCATCCAAAACTATCGGAATCCTTACCTTCAAATGAAATGAGAATTCCACATGCCTAACTCGTTAAATGGGAATGATTTACAGTCCCTCGATTGGTTCCTATACAATAGAAACTAACCCCTCTTATAAAGTAACCAGAACATAAAAAAACACAAGAATCAAAGTTTACCGAATACGCACTAAGCGCAAAGACGTGAAGTAACGACGGGGAAAGAGGCAAAAATTGAGTTTGGAGAGCAAGGAAATAGTGTGAAAAACAGTAGCAATGGGGGGAATTTCGGCTGAAAAGAAAAAGAAAAAGAAAAGGTGAGGAGGGAAATTTTGTATAGACTTTCGACAGGTGAGTAAAGACTAATTGGGTAACTCCCAAATCCCTTGATTTACTCCCATTAAACCACATTCGTTTCAACTACTTCAGTATTCCAATCTATCTCAAACACTCACACGGCATTAGTAGCAAATATAATGCCCAAGTACAGACTCGAACACAAGACCTCACTTACTCTAACACTCCTCTTAACTATCAAACTAATAGGCCCATTCTGATATAAACTTACCAGTAATTAAACTTAAGCCTACTAAACAAGAATAAGGCTTTATTTATTAAAATGCTAAAATTTGTTAAAGACTTGGCTTCAACTTAGGACCCCTAGAACATACCCAGAATACATAAACACTGAAGCAGACAGATATTTGTGTCATAAATACACGGAAACAAATACACAAATTTTGAGGCGTTACACAGCCTTAACTTGCTGACATGTCAGACAACAAGCACGAAATTAGTAACCTCAAGCTTCAACCCTGACCACCAATACAACTCTCGAAGATCTCGGTACATCTTATTCCCGCCGGGATGCATAGCATAAGGGTACTATGCGTCTTCCTCAGTATAGATTGTTTCAGATCCCTGTCGTTCGGTACACAAATCTAACCACGAAAATAGAGTACCCTATCACTATTCAATCCAAAATCTGAAGTCCTACTACTCTCAACCTAACGAAATCGTGGACCCAAGGATTTATCTCCTAACTATTTGTTCTGAATCTACTCAATCCAAGTTAGCTTAACTTGTAACTTAGCCAACAAACTCCTATCATCAGATAGACTAAGTTGAGTGAACATTGCTCTCAGATCAGTCATCGCCCTATGATAAACGTTAAATTATACATATTTTTACCCCATGTTTAACCTATATTTTGGATGAATTATGATCAATTTTGTGCGAATCGATGCTATTAATCTTCATTTTTCATATCTTATACTCAGGAGAGCATAGGGAAGAGAAAAGAATGGAAAACAGGCTAAAAACAGTGAAAAATGGGCCAAAATGTGCGAACAACACGGCCCAAGACATGCCACACGGCCGTGCCACACGGGTGTGCCACATGAAGATCACACGGTCAAAGCCCTGATAAGCACGGCCAGGTCACACGGCCGTGCCTCCACCGAGAAAATCACACGGCCTCTGTCGAAGTCACACGGGTGTGGCACACGGGCGTGTTCTAGTCGTGAGGAAGGGGAATTTCACTCAAATTGGGATGCTTCGAGGCTAAGAAAGACCCCCCCAAAAGCTCTATATAAAGACCCCATGAGGCAACAACTGAAAATTTTTAGATACGAATAGAAGTAAGGGATTAATCCAAAGGAGAAAGCCGATTTGATTCATCTTAGAAGTTGGAATTTTCAGCAACATAGAGGATATCCCTAAATTCCTTCAGCGGTTTTTGGTTTCTTTTATGTTTTATTATTTTATATCTTCTGTGATGTTTCTTTTCTTTATCATGAACTAAACCTCTCAAATACTTGAGGGGGATGAAACCTAAGACAGATCTTGTTATTTATTCTTGATTTATTTGATAAATACTTGAATTGTTCTTAATTATGCGTTCTTCATTCTTGATTTAATAATCCTAGGTATTATTTCAAGAATTAGATGTGCTTAGAGTAGAGGAGCAAAAGTCCCTGTGATAAGAGTAGATCTACCATAATTAAGCGGAGTTGCATGTAACCCTAGATATAGGGCGACATAAATCTGCCGGATTAGGGTCAAACCTAATATGGGGAGCCATAGATCGAATTAATGCAACCTAGAGAGTTAATTAATAAGGGAACTTTAATTAACAACTTAGGCCTAGTTGTTCTACACCTCGACGGAGGGTTTAGCATAAGTTAGGGATCTCTACGGATCAAGTCAAGTAAAGAAATCATATTGTTTAAGAAAATAACAACAAGTGAAGTCTAGGTGGATTCTCCCTTGAGTATTGCCCATATCAATCAGCTTTTCCCTAAAAGTTTTCCCAATTCACTCTTTAAACTTTCTTAGTTAGTTTTAGAATTAGTTTAAACAACCCTCTTTTATTTTTTTTTTTTAGGTTAGATAATAGAAAGGAAGTAAGTACTAGTACTTTTGGTTCCCTTGGGTACGATAACTCGGTCTTGCCACTAAGCTATACCACAGTTTGACAGGTGCGCTTGCCTCAACGTCGTGATATTAGTTAGTTTTGGTGTGATCAAGTTCTTTATAAATTTTATTACTTCATATCACGCATATCACCCTACGGCTTAATGCATCAACCACCACATTGGCCTTGCTAGGATGATACTCAATGGTACTGTCATAGTCCTTAAGTAGCTCAATCCATCTATGCTGCCTAAGATTCAACTCCTTCTGAGTAAAGAGGTACTTGAGGGTCTTGTGATCAGTGTAAATGATACACCTCTCACTGTACAAATAGTGTCTCCAAATTTTCAAAGCAAAGACTACAGCGACCAGATCCAAATCATGCGTCAGATAGTTTACCTCGTGTGTCTTAAGCTATCGAGACACATATGCCATAACCTTACCATCCTGCATCAGAACACAACCCAGACCCACATGCGATGCATCACTATAGACTATGAATTCTTTACCAGGCTCAAGCTGTATCAGAATAGGAGCCTAAGTCAGAACAAACTTGAGATTCTCGAAGCTCTCTTGCTGCACATCGGTCCAAACAAATGGAACACCCTTACGTAGCAACTTAGTTAAGGGTGCTGCAATAAATAGAACCCTTCTACAAATATCCGATAATAACTCGCCAGTTCCAGAAAACTACAGATTTGAGTCACATTCTTGGGTTGTTTCCAATCCAGTACTGCCTCAATCTTTCGAGGATCAACCCAAATCCCCTCAACAGAAACCACGTGTCCTAGAAAAGTCACTTCACGTAGCTAAAATTTGCACATACTAAATTTAACATAGAGCTGCCTTTCCCTTAAAGTCTAGATAACCACTCTAAGGTGCTCGTCATGCTCATCTTCAGTCCTAGAATAAACCAATATGTCGTCGATAAAAACCACGATGAATTGATCCAGATATGGTTAGAACACACGGTTCATCAAATTCATAAATGCTACCGGAGCATTGGTTAGACCAAAAGGCATCACTAGGAACTCATAGTGTCCATAACAAGTCCTAAATGTTGTCTTATATACATCAGCTTCCTTAAGCCTCAACTGATGATACCCAGAATGGAGATCTATCTTTGAGAATACAGAAGCCTATCAGAACTGATTGAATAAGTCATCAATCCTCGGAAGTGGATACTTATTCTTAATTGTTAGCTTGTTCAGTTGTCGGTAATCAATACATATTCTTATGAACCCACCATTCTTCTTTACAAACAGTACAGGTGCTCCCTACGGAGACACATAGGGTCGAATGAACCCACGATCCAACAACTCTTAAATTTGAGCCTTAAGCTCTGTAAGCTCCTTCGGTGCCATTCGATAGGGAGAGATAGATGCTGGAGTTGTACCTGAAGGAGCTTAATGCCAAACTCTAGCTCTCGGTTTAGAGGTAATGTCGGTAGCTCCTCAGGAAAGATGTCTAAAAAATTTCTTACAGTTCTGATGTTGGTTACAGTAGAGTCTCCAGAAACGGAAACACTAACATAGGCCAAGTACACCTTACATCCCTTACGAACCAACTTCTCAGCCACCAGTGTGGAGATCACGTTAGCCAAATAATTTTGGTGTTCGCCAATGATGACTACCTCATTATCCTCCTCAGTTCCTAAGATAACCCTCTTAGTCGTACAATCTAGACTGACACGATGCTTGACCAATTAGTCCATACCCAAAATCAAATTGAACTCTACAAACGGAAGCTCCATTAGATTAGCCAGAAAAACTGTCCCTTGAACCTCTAACGAAACATCCTTATACAATTTGCTAACTCGAATCGATTATCCCAACGGACTTAATACTGTGACCTCACTGGAAGTACTCTCAATCAACAACCCCAGATTCCTAGAAACAGAGCAGGCTAAATAGGAGCGAGTGGATCCTATATTTATCAATACAAAGTAAGGTACATCATAAATTAAGAATGTACCAATGATGACATCAAGAGCATCTCCATCCTCTCAGCAACATGCAGCATAAACTAAGGCGGGTTATCTCACCTCAGTTTGACTAGCACCTCTGCCCAATACCCACTGTCCTCGGCCCATACGGTTACCACCCTAGCCTGACCACGACCTCTAGGTGGCTACTAAACCACTTTTTGCTACTATACAGTACCAGAACCCAGAGTTTGCACCTGATCAGCCGTCAACAGACACTCTGAAATTCGGTGCTTCAAGGACCCACATCTCAAACATGCCCTAGTCTTCCTCCAACACTCGTATTGATGGTGTCTACCACAATCTCCACAAGGTAAAATCCTAGTAGGAGCAATAGGAGGCCCAGCTTTAACTGGCCCATCAGATCTCACCCTTTTCTTAGGCTTCTCTATTGAACTCGAGGGCTCCGAATCCCTCTTGTTCTTTCTTTTCTCACGGTCTCTATTTTGGTGCTCAGTGAGCTTGACATCCTCTGCAATCTTCGCCTTCTCAACCAACATAGAGAACTCACACTCCCTCTGCAGAGCTATCAATTCCCTCAAGTTATCTCTCAACCCATCCTCAAATCTGATGCATCTCTCATATTCGGATGCCATCATACCTCGACCATAGCGGCTCAGCCTCAGAAATTCAGCCTCATACTCGGCCACTGATTAGTCACCTTGTATGATATTCAGAAACTCACGTCTGCGAGCATCCACATAACTCACTCCCACATATTTCCCTTGGAAGGCAGACTTAAATAATTCTCAAGTTAGGCGATCGGACTGAGTGCCCTCCTTAACAGTTAGCCACCACTGATACACTTCGTCGTAAAGCAAGGAGACTGCACCCCACCCTTCAGTTTCTACTTAAGCGTGCAATCTAAGTTGTCCATAATTTGCTCGGTGGCCTCCATCAAGTACTCAGCCACATTAGGGGCAACTCTAGCAACACCCTTAAAAGATCAGCTCCATTAGACTGAAGTCGTTCTGTAAGCAACCCTCAGCCCTCAGATCCAGTGTTTGGCCCAATAACCCTCTCCAATATCCTTAACATGGCTTGGGACAGTGCGTCGTCCCCAGCCGCACAGTCTGGAGACCCAGTCTCAGTAGCAGGCGAGGCTAGTATCTCATTAGTATCCAAATTTGGCATACTGCCTAGAAATGAGGAAGACTCGTCGCGAGCCCCTACGACCTCTACCACGGTCTCAAGTACCACATCCATGGATACCTCATGCGCATTGTCTAATACGAATTATCTACATTAAACAGTTTTATAAACCAATTACAGTTTCAATATTTATTAGTAGATATTTTATGTAAACAATTTTCGAAGGTTTTAGTTTCTACCAATTTCACTACAGTTTTAGTTTCAGTGTACACTTAACAAAATTATTTTCAGAAATAAATATCTATGGTAGCATAACAGTTTATCAGAATACAAAATACTTACAAGATTAGCGTCGAAAACTCGGTGAACTACATACTCAGTCAAATTGTTTTAAATCATTTGGAAACCATTTCTTTAAAATAAAAAAATATTGGAACCCAAAATTCACAGTCGAGTTTTGCAGCCTGACTTTGATACCACAAAAATGTAACACCCCAAATCCAGCCTAGACGTTATGGCTGAATTTGGCGGTGTCACATGGATTGGATTTTGAAAACTAAGTCGTCACGAGAAAACATTTCAGTTCATTTACTCTTATTTATCTCTTATTAATTTTGAAAATGCTTACTCGTTTGTTCAATTTGATTAAAAATCATTTTTAATTTAGGAAAAACAATTTATATTTAGGTAAAACCTTTATTTTATGAAAAACCTTATTTTGTTGAGTTTTGCAGTTTAAAAGTCCAAAAAAATAGTATAGAATCCCAATTTAAAACAAACAATCCGCAAGTCCCAATTACATCAAAATACCCAAAAATCATAATAATAAAAATAGTATAACCTAAAAATAGTAGTGAAGCAGTTCAAATAGTAGTGGTCACCGTCGAGTCCTCTGCTACACCAATCCGTCTAACTCTGGGGGATTACCTGTATAGATTACACAGAAGGGGTGAGTTTACGTAAACTCAGTGTGTAATCCTTACAGAAAACATGCACACAATAAGAATTAACAGTCTCAGATTCGAGCCTAAGCCCATCACAGATACAGAATTGGGCCTAAGCCCATTACAGTAACAAATGCAAAAAACAGTCAAATTAGAAATTAGATCCTACCCTCAGCCTCTAAACACCATCTCCATCCATCCCTACACACCATGTGGGGTTTAAAACACCCACCTAACCCTACATACCATGTTGCACTGAATGTGGCACATAACAGATAAATTGTAGCTGTGGTACCAGATAATAAGCATAAATGCCTTTCAGTACACTTCCTCCAATAATCAATCATCCCACCCCAAATGCAAATGCAGATAAATATGCTCAGTATAGACATATTGAATAACATGCTTGCATGCTATTTTACAATTATCAGTCATACATACAGATCAGTAAACATGAGTATAACGATCATGCTCAATACAAACATTAGATATTAAAATCATACAATTTAGGGTCTAGTAGCCCCTACTGACCCTACATTAGGTTTACAGTCGATTGGGACAACCTATGCAACCATAAGAAACATTTCAAATAAATGGGCCCACACGCACATGTGGCTTGCCCATCTAGGCTAACACGCAAAGATTGTTCGTGGCCAGTGTGGATCACACGGCCTGGTGTAGAAACCTAAACGCTCGTGTGTAGTACCCGTGTGGATGCACACGCTCGTGTGGCCCACATGGCTCAATTTGGTCTAGCCTGGGTGTCGTACATAGCCATACCTAGCCATCACACGGCTGTGTCTAGTGCATGGCCTAGCCTTCGTCAAACACACGGCCGTGCCATTGCACACAGCCTACTACACGGGCAACCATCTGCCAGTGTGGCATCGACAGAACAATTTTTTAGCTTTTCATTAAATCTCGTTTTCTGCATTTCGGGTACACACCTGGTTCGTTTTCGCTGCTAGCATAACCACGAGCACTTCAGAAGCTAAAAATTGACATTCCAACACCCAATTTTAGTAACATTAACAAAACTTAAATGGTATTAGAATGAGATGTTTATCCATTAACCACCGAAAACCACACTTTCGATCGGAACGAAAATTCCACACACCTAAATCGTTGATGATCGACCTATAGTCCCTTGATTAACTCTTAAACACCAAACAGAAACCACTCTTAACAGTATTCAGAAAAACGTTTGGACTTAACAAAAACAAAAACTTACCGAGCGCGCGTAGCCTAGTGTTGTACAAATAGAGACGATTTGAAAATAAAACAAAAAGAAGAGAGGGAATGAGAGATGGGATTTTCGGCAGAGAGGGAGAAAGGAGAGCAGAATTTTGCAAAAAAGAAAATCAAATGAGATATTCTGATAACCCCTTATCCCAACTCCCCTTACTTCTCTCCATCGCACTCCCCACTACTCAGAACTCTAACCCAACTGAAGCTCTCAACCACTAAACCGAGCAAAAATAATCTCCCTCGCTCACGTAGGGATTCGAACTCTAGACCTGTAACACACCAACACACAACTTAACCACCAGACCAGTAGATCCATTCTGCTATAGACTGACAAACAATTAATTAAAAGCCTACTGACCAGAGATAAGGCTTAATTCAGAAAAATGCCAAAATTTAGCCAAAGTCATGACTTGAACTTGGGACCTCTCACACACACCCAGAACACATAACCACTGAAGCAGATATAAATATGTGTCAAAATTCACCAAAAGCTGAAATACAAAAATGTGGGGCATTACATCAACAAAGTATTCTGGATCTCCTAAAAACATAACAAGCTCTAAATGGTCCTCAAGAAGTTTGTCTAGGAAAGCTCATGCTACGATATCTAGCTAATAAATGTTAAATTATACATATTTTTACCCCATGTTTAGCCTATATTTTGGATGAATTATGATCAATTTTGTGCGAATCGATGCTCTTAATCTTCTTTTTTCATATCTTATACTCAGGAGAGCATAGGGAAGAGAAAAGAATGGAAAATAGGCTAAAAAGGTGAAAAATGGGCCAAAATGTGCGAACAACACGTCCCAAGACATGCCACACGGCCGTGCCTCTACCGAGAAAATCACACGGCCTCTGTCGAAGTCACATGGGCGTTGCATACGGGCGTGTTCTAGTCGTGAGGAAAGGGAATTTCACTCAAATTGGGATGCTTAGAGGCTAAGAAAGGCCCCCTAAAAGCTCTATATAAAGACCCCATGAGGCAACAACTAAAGGAGACGACTTTTATATACTTTTTAGATACGAATAGAAGCAAGGGATTACTCCAAAGGAGAAAGCCGATTGATTCATCTCAGAAATTGGAATTCTGCAGCAACATGGAGGATCTCCCTAAATTCCTTCAGGAGTTTTTGGTTTCTTTTATGTTTTATTATTATATATCTTCTGTGATGTTTCTTTTCTTTATCATGAACTAAACCTCTTAAATACTTGAGGGGGATGAAACCTAAGACAGATCTTGTTATTTATTCTTGATTTATTTGATAAATACTTGAATTATTCTTAATTATGCGTTCTTCATTCTTGATTTAATAATCCGAGGCATTACTTCAAGAATTAGATGTGCTTAGAGCAGAGGAGCAAAAGTCCCTATGATAAGAGTAGATCTACCATAATTAAGCGGAGTTGCATGCAACCCTAGACATAGGGCGACATAAATCTGTCGGATTAGGGTCAAACCTAATATGGGGAGCCATAGATCGAATTAATGCAACTTAGGGAGTTTGTAACACCCCTTACCTGAGACCGTCACCGGAATCGAGCAGGAGGCGCTACTAAACTTAATCTATCACTTAAGCAACCTTAAATCGTTTATTTAAGCTTCTCGAATTTGCTGCCATTCTGCGTCATAGTCGCTTAAAAATTCATATCTCGAGTTCCGAAACTCAAAATTAAGATCTGTAACTTTTCCCTGAAACTAGATTCATATATCTATCTACTAATTTTTTTTTCTAGAATTTTTGGCTGGGCCAATTAGTATAGTTTATTAGTTAAAGTTACCCCTGTTTTAGAACTTAACTACACTGACCTCTACTTACTACGAACCACTTTTCTCCCTGTACAAAATTCATATGACTATCCCGTTTGTTTCCATTAAAACTAGACTCAATAAGGATTCTGAAGGTATAAAGTGCACCACCTAATTATTTTTTTACAATTTATGGTGAATTTCCAAATTTGGAACAGGGGATCCAAAAATCGCTCTAGCCCTATTTCACTTAAACTCAGATATCTCATAAAATACAATACCTTTACCTGTTTTACTTATTCCATATGAAAATAGACATAATAAGCTTTAATTTCATATATTATTCACCATCAAACCATGTTTCTACTATTTTTAGTGATTTTTCAAAGTCACGTCATTTCTGCTACTTGAATCTGTTTTTAAGCTACTTTCACATTTTCCTTAATTTCCATGTGATACTTACCAGTCAATCATACATACTATTAAACATGTATATCATCAGTCATTCTATTAGCTAATCACTAGCAAGTATTTACACACCATTCATTGAACATATCATACCAAAAGAAGCCAAGTCCCTATACATGCCATGCACGAAACGAAATGTCTAACTATACCAAAGTGATTCATTCGATAGTGTGATCGGATCTCCGACGTTTCCTTCGATCCCCGAGTGGCTTGGCAAGAACTATAAGAAGAAGAAAATAAAGAGAGTAAGCACTAGGCTTGGTAAGTTTACAAGCAAATAAATCACAACATTCATCACAAATGATAATTGCATAATGTTACCTAGCATCATAAACTTTCCTTACTTCTCATTTCCTACCTTCTTCCTTATTCACTTACCTTCTTTCTTACCTGACCTTTTCAGTATTCATGAATACAATCTACCTTTCCCTTGCTGATAATTCTTTGTAATTTAACTTATACAATGGCCCGTTGAACCACTCGGAATACTAAGGATACTAGGGTCTTTCCTGTCTAACAATATCCTGCCAATGCCATGTCCTTGACATGGACTTACATGAATTATTCCTATCTCCAATGCCATATATCTAATATGGGCTTACATGGCTCATTCCTGTCTCCAAAGCCATATATCTGATATGGACTTACATGGCTCATTCCTGTCCTATCTATTCCTGTCAACCCCAAATGTCATGACATTTCGTATCCTAACATTCCTAAGGTTCAAACGGGCTTTCTAATGCTTTTTCTCTGTCACATCGCCTTTAATTCAACTTTGAATATTTTCATAAAATAAATATATAAATGCTGGAAATTGGAAATATTAATGTAAAATAAAGGAATATTGCATTTATTTACCGTAAACTTACCTCGATACAAAATGTGACTAAACTTTACAATTTAGTCCTTTACTTTTTCCTTTCCCCGATCTACTCCTGAATTTCACTCTTCTTGATCTATAATATCAAATTTAACTTATTTAATATTCACATTTATCAAAACAGTCCTTTACTCAAACTTTGGAAAAATTACATTTTTGCCCCTAAACTTTTACATATTTACACTTTTGCCCCAAGGCTCGAAAATCAAAATTTATCACAAATTCTTGTATTTTAAGACATGCTGATCATTTATTTACCAACAACATCTTCAAATTCCTACTGTAACATACACTTATGTATAATAGGTATTTTTACCTATTAAGTCCTTTTACTCGTTTTTACCTAAAACCGAGTAGTACAAGTTGTCTAACATAATCTAAAACCTCATATTCTATCATAAAATATCAAAATAAACACTTTTCACCTATGGGTATTTTTCCAAATATGAACCCTAACTTAAATTATTGCTAGCATAAGCTTTATCGAGCTACCGAGACTCTGAAAATGTAAAGAACATTAAAAACGGGGCTTGGAATCACTTACTACGGAGCTTGGAAGCTTGGAACAAACCCTAGGTATAGAGAACCCTTGAAATTTCGTGCTAATGAAGAAGATGATAGCAATTTTGTCATCTTTTTCCCTTTTTAATCATGTTAATAACCAATTGACCAAAATGCCCTTCCTTACTAAACTTTCAAAAATTCCACCCATGTCCAATTTTTGTCCATAAACTTAGAAATTGGTCAAATTGCTATTTAAAACCTCCTAATTAATATTCCAAAGCAATTTCATACTAAAAACTTCTAGAATGCAAATTTTGCAACTTATTCGATTTAGTCCCTAATTTCAAATTAAGCATTTTATGCATAGAATTTCTTCACGAAATTTTCACACCATCATGCAATCACATCATAAACATCATAATAAAAATAAAATAATTATTTCTATCTTGGATTTATGGTCACGAAACCACTATTCCGATTAGGCCCTATTTCAGGATGTTACATTTCTCCCCCCTTTAGGGATTTTCGTCCCAGAAAATCTTACCTGTGAAGAGATTTGGGTACTGTTTTCACATGGCCTCTTCGGGTTCCCATGTAGCCTCATCCACCCCATGTCTATTCCATAAGACTTTCACAAGAGCAATACTTTTATTCTTTAATTGTTTTACCTCTCGAGCTAAAATCTTTACCGGTTCTTCACCATAAGTCATATATGATTGAATCTCAACCACTGTCGGAGAAACCACATGTGACGGATCTGATCGATAGCGTCGTAACATTGACACATGGAACACATCATGAATCTTCACTAATCCAGTCGGTAAAGCTAATCGGTATGCTAATGGTCCAACACTCTCAATTACTTCAAACGGTCCAATAAAACGAGGACTTAACTTGCCTTTCCTGCCAAATCTGAGAACTTTCTTCCATGGGGATACTTTCAAAATTACCTTGTCGCCAACCTGATACTCAATCTCTTTTCTTTTTAAATCTGCATATGACTTCTGCCTGTCTGAAGCTGCTTTCAAACAATCTCTGATAACTTTCACTTTTTCTTCTGTTTCTTTAACTAGATCAACCCCATAAATCTGGCTTTCTTTAAGCTCTGTCCAATATAAAGGTGTATGACATTTGCGTGCATACAAAGCTTCATAAGGTGCCATCTTCAAACTCGACTAGTAACTATTATTATAGGCGAACTCTACAATGGTAAATATTTTTCCCAACTGCCTTGAAATTCCAATACATAACATCTTAGCATATCTTCAAGTACCTGAATAACTCTCTCTGACTGACCGTCGATTTGGGGATGAAAAGCCGTACTAAAACTCAACTTTGTACCCAAAGCTTCTTGTAACTTTTTCCAAAATCGTGAAGTAAATCTCGGATCTCTGTCTGAAATAATCGATAATGGTACCCCATGTAGTCTAACTATCTCTGAAATGTACAACTCGGCCAACTTATCAAGTGAATAATCCATACGAACTGGGATAAAATGAGCCGACTTAGTTAGCTTATCAATCACAACCCATACTGCATCTTTCTTTTTCGGTGTTAACGGCAATCCTGTCACAAAATCCATAGTAACTCTGTCCCATTTCCACTCCGGAACTAGCACAGGCTGCAATAATCCCGAAGGTACCTGATGTTCGGCCTTTACCTGTTGACAAATCAGGCATCTAGAAACAAACTCTGAAATATCTCTTTTCATTCCTACCCACCAGTACAATTTCTTCAAATCATTATACATCTTTGTGCTACCTGGATGAATAGACAAAGAACTGCTATGTGCTTTCTGTAAAATCTTCCGAATAAGCTCATCATTCTTTGGTACACATATTCTGTCTCTAAACATCAAACAACCATCAGAACCAATCTGGAAATCTGATTCTATGCCTGACTCACATTGAACTCTTTTAGCTTGTAACTCATTATCATCTTTCTACCGGTTTAGCTCTCAATTCAGCTAAAATAGAACCATCATCCGACATGGCCAAATTGGTATTCAAAGCTCGCAATGTAAATAAAAGTTTTCTACTTAAAGCATCAGCAACTACATTTGCCTTACCTGGGTGATAATCAATCACTAACTCATAGTCTTTAAGCAACTCCAACCATCTTCTTTGCCTCAAGTTCAAATCTTTTTGAGTCATCAAGTATTTCAAGCTCTTATGATCGGTGAATACCCGGCACCTTTCACCATACAAATAATGTCTCCAAATCTTCAATGCAAATACAATAGCAGTTAGCTCTAAATCATGTGTCGGATAATTTTTCTCATGTGGCTTCAATTGTCTAGAGGCATAAGCAATCACCTTTCCTTCCTGTATGAGTACGCAACCGAGCCCATTCAAACATGCATCACTATAAATAACGAATTCTTTACTCGGTTCTGGCTGTACTAAGATGGGAGCTTCAGTTAACAATGCCTTTAACTTATCAAAACTCTGCTGGCACTTCTCAGTCCATTCAAACTTAACATCCTTCCGTAGCAATCTCGTCAACGGGGTAGCTATCATAGAGAATCCCTCCACAAATCGTCTATAATAACCAGCTAAGCCAAGAAAACTTCTAACTTCTGAAACATTCCTGGGAGGCTTCCAATCGACAATGGCTGAAATTTTGCTTGGATCAACTCTAATACCTTCACCTAAAACAATATGTCCAAGGAACCCAACTTCTCGGAGCCAAAACTCACTTTTACTGAACTTAGCATATAACTAATTATCTCTCAGAATCTGTAAAACTGTTCTCAAGTGCTCTTCATGTTCAGTCTCATCAGGAGAATAAATCAAGATATCATCAATGAACACAACTACAAACTTGTCTAAATACGGTCTAAATATTCGGTTCATTAAGTCCATAAAAATGGTAGGAGCATTAGTTAAGCCAAACGACATCACAAGAAACTCATAATGACCATACCTAGTTCGGAATGCAGTCTTCGGAACATCTGACTCCTTAACTCGCATCTGATAATATCCGGATCTCAAATCTATCTTGGAAAACACAGTGGCTCCTTTCAACTGATCAAACAAATCATCAATTCTAGGCAATGGATATTTGTTCTTGATAGTTACCTTGTTAAGTTGCCGATAATCTATGCACAATCTCATTGAACCATCTTTCTTTTTCACAAATAACACTGGTGCACCCCATGGCGAACTACTGGGTCTTATAAATCCTTTATTAGTTAATTCCTGCAGCTGAGCTTTCAATTCTTTCAATTCTGATGGGGCCATTCTATAAGGAGTAATAAAAATAGGTGTGGTACCTGGAATTAACTCAATACCAAACTCAACTTCTCTAACAGGAGGCAAACTTGGTAATTCTTTCGGAAATACATCTGGATACTCGCACACTACGGGCACTGATTCAACTTTCAATTCTGAATCTTTAGTATTCAATACAAAAGCAAGATAAGCCTCATACCTCTTTCTCAAATATTTTTTAGCTGTCATAACAGAAATTATGGCAAATGAACTATCTGACTCATCTGAATTAACTCGAAGGATTTCACCATTTTCACATTTCATCTCAATGAATTTCCTTCCACAATTCACTACAACATCATGTGCAGTCAACCAATCCATGCCCAAAATAACATCAAACTCATCAAACGGCAATAACATGAGATCAGCCGGAAAGCAGTGACCTCTAATCATTAAGGGGCAAGTTCTACATACCTTATCTACCAATACACACTTGCCTAGTGGATTCGATACTTTAATCACAAATTCTGTGGATTCTATAGGCATACTCATATTAGGCATCAATTTCATACAAGCATAGGAATGGGTCGAACCCGGATCAATCAAAGTAATGACATTAATATCATGTAGAGAAAATGTACCCGTAATCACATCGGGGGAGGATGCCTCTTCGCTAGCACGAATAGCATAAGTCCTTGTAGGGGCTCTAACATCTAGTCTCATAGCCGAATCTCTAGAGGTACCTCTGTTACTTACTCCTACTCTCGGTTGCCTCGGTGAGCTGCCTCTAATAGGAGCATTTCCGGATCTAGCACTTTGTGTTACCTCTCGGTTAGCCACCTCTGGACATTCTCGCACAAAATGATTTGGAGCACCACATTTATAACAAACATTTTCGCCTGCCCGACAAGGACCATAATGAAGTCTACCACACCGTGGACACTCTAATCTACCCAGTCTAGCATTATCCACACTTACGGTTGAGGTGGTCTGAGCCTTCGGATCCTTAAATCTGCTACCTCTATTCTGACTGGAATGCCCTGTCGAAAAGCTAGATCTGGTAGGAAACTCTTTGGGTCTCTTGGATGTAACTTGAAATGACCTGCTCATCTGTCTTTCCTTCGTATCTCGCGTCTCAATTTCAACTTTGCCTTTTCTTTTTAATAGCTCCTCCGCTTTACAGGCTCTCTCAACTAGAATAACGAACTCTTTTATTTCTAGGACACCCACTGACAGTCGGATATCATCATTTAACCCATCCTCAAACCTTTTACACATGATAGCCTTTGTGGACACACATTCTCGAGCATATTTACTAAATTCAAGCTCATAATCGGTCACTGTCATATTACCTTGTTTCAACTCCAGGAACTCCTTTCTTTTCTGATCAATAAACCTCTGACTGATATACTTTTTACGAAATTCTTCCTGAAAGAAATCCCAAGTGACCCTCTCTTTTGGTACAATTGATACAAGTGTCTTCCACCAGTGGTAGGTTGAGTCTCTAAGAAGTGATACTACACATTTCATACATTCCTCAGGTGTACAAGATAATTCATCAAAGACTCTGATAGTATTTTCTAGCCAAAATTCTGCTCTTTCTGCGTCATCGTCTTTTGTTGCTCGAAACTCTTTTGCCCTATATTTCCTGATTTTATCAACTGGTGGCTTTTCTCTTATCACTGTACCTGCGACTGGGGAAGCTTGAGCTACATGGGTAGCCTAAAAATCATGAGGGGGTGGAGGTCTAACTGTTGGATTCGTACGAATGAACTCGGCAAACCAATCATTCAAAGCTTGGAAGAGAGCTTCTCGAGTCACTCCTCCCTGATCAACTGTTACTGGCCTATTCTCAGATGGCACTGCCCCTTCCGCAGGAGCAGGTGCATTACTTTCCATATCATCATCACCAGCTCGTTCGGGATCCATTACTATAAAACAAAATATTTAAAAATTGTCAGGAGTCATCACACTATCAAAATACAAGTATGGCATGTATAGTTAGACTCTTACTTACACTAACTATTTCGAGAACCAACTAAACCTGCTCTGATACCAATAAATGTAACACCCCTTACCCGAGACCTTCACCGGAATCGAGTAGGAGGCGCTACTAAACTTAATCTATCACTTAAGCAACCTTAAATCGTTTATTTAAGCTTCTCGAATTTGCTGCCATTCTGCATCATAGTCGCTTAAAAATTCATATCTTGAGTTCTGAAACTCAAAATTAAGATCCGTAAATTTTCCCTGAAATTAGATTTATATATCTATCTACTAATTTTTTTCTAGAATTTTTGGCTGAGCCAATTAGTACAGTTTATTAGTTAAAGTTACCCCTGTTTTAGAACTCGATTGCACTAACCTCTACTTACTACGAACCACTTTTCTCCCTGTACAAAATTCATATGACTATGCCGTTTGCTTCTATTAAAACTAGACTCAATAAGGATTTTGAAGATATAAAGTTCACCACCTAATTATTTTTTGTACAATTTATGGTGAATTTCCAAAGTTGGAACAGGGGATCCAGAAATCGCTCTTGCCCTGTTTCACTAAAACTAAGATATCTCATAAAATACAATACCTTTACCTATTTTTCTTATTCCATATGAAAATAGACACAATAAGATTTAATTTCATATATTATTCACCATCAAACCATGTTTCTACTATTTTTAGTGATTTTTCAAAGTCACGCCATTTCTGCTACTTGAATCTGTTTTTAAGCTACTTTCACATTTTCCTTAATTTTCATGTGATACTTACCACTCAATCATACATACTATTAAACATATATATCATCAGCCATTCTATTAGCTAATCACTAGCAAGTATTTACACACCATTCATTGAACATATCATACCAAAAGAAGCCAAGTCCCTATACATGCCATGCACAAAACGAAACGTCTAACTATACCAAAGTGATTCATTCGATAGTATGATCGGATCTCCGACGTTTCCTTCGATCCCCGAGTGGCTTGGCAAGAACTATAAGAAGAAGGAAATAAAGTAAGCACTAGGCTTAGTAAGTTTACAAGCAAATAAATCACAACATTCATCGCAAATGATAATTGCATAATATTACCTAGCATCATAAACTTTCCTTACTTCTCATTTTCTACCTTCTTCCTTATTCACTTACCTTCTTTCTTACCTGACCTTTTCAGTATTCATGAATACAATCCACGTTTCCCTTTCTGATAATTCTTTGTAATTTAACTTATACAATGGCCCATTGAACCACTCGGAATACTAAGGATACTAGGGTCTTTCCTGTCTAACAATATCCTGCCAATGCCATGTCTTTGACATGGACTTACATGAATTATTCCTGTCTCCAATGCCCTATATCTAATATGGGCTTACATGGCTCATTCCTGTCTCCAAAGCCATATATCTGATGTGTACTTACATGGCTCATTCCTGTCCTGTCCTGTCCTGTCCTGTCAATCCCAAATGTCATGACATTTCATATCCTAACATTCCTAAGGTTCAAACGGGGCTTTCTAATGCTTTTTCTCTGTCACATCGCCTTTAATTCAACTTTAAATATTTTCATAAAATAAATATATAAACGCTGGAAATTGGCAATGTTAATGTAAAATAAAGGAATATTGCATTTATTTACCGTAAACTTACCTCGATACAAAATGTGACTAAACTTTACAATTTAGTCATTTACTTTTTTCTTTCCTCGATCTACTCCCGAATTTCGCTCTTCTTGTCTATAATAGAAAATTTAACTTATTTAATATTCACATTTATCAAAACAGTCCTTTACTCAAACTTTGGAAAAATTATATTTTTGCCCCTAAACTTTTGCATATTTACACTTTTGCCCCAAGGCTCGGAAATCAAAATTTATCACAAATTCTTGTATTTTAAGACATGCTGATCATTTATTTACCAACAACATCTTCAAATTCCTACTGTAACATACACTTATGTATAATAGGTATTTTTATCTATTAAGCCCTTTTACTCGTTTTTACCTAAAACCGAGTAGCACAAGTTGTCTAACATAATCTAAAACCTTATATTCTATCATAAAACATCAAAATAAACACTTTTCACCTATGGGTATTTTTCCAAATATGAACCCTAACTTAAATTATTGCTAGCATAAGCTTTATCGAGCTACCGGGACTCTGAAAACGTAAAGAACATTAAAAACGGGGCTTGGAATCACTTACTATGGAGCTTGGAAGCTTGAAACAAACCCTAGGTATGGAGAACCCTTGAAATTTCATGCTAATGAAGAAGATGATAGCAATTTTGTCATCTTTTTCCCTTTTTAATCATGTTAATAACCAATTGACCAAAATGCCCTTCATTACTAAACTTTCAAAAATTCCACCCATGTCCAATTTTTGTCCATAAACTTAGAAATTGGTCAAATTGCTATGTAAAACCTCCTAATTAATATTCCAAAGCAATTTCATACTAAAAACTTCTAGAATGCAAATTTTGCAACTTATTCGATTGAGTCCCTAATTTCAAATTAAGCACTTTATGCATAGAATTTCTTCACGAAATTTTCACACCATCATGCAATCACATAATATACATTATAATAAAAATAAAATAATTATTTCTATCTCGAATTTATGGTCATGAAACCACTATTCCGATTAGGCCCTATTTCAGGATGTTACAGAGTTAATTAATAAGGGAACTTTAATTAACAACTTAGGCCTAGTTGCTCTACGCCTCGACAGAGGGTTTAGCATAAGTTAGGGATCTCTACGGATCAAGTCAAGTAAAGAAATCATACAGTTTAAGAAAATAATAACAAGTGAAGTCTAGGTGGATTCTCCCTTGAGTATTGCCCATATCAATCAGCTTTTCCCTAAAAGTTTTCCCAATTCACTCTTTAAACTTTCTTAGTTAGTTTTAGAATTAGTTTAAACAACCCTCTTTTATTTTTTGGTTAGATAATAGAAAGGAAGTAAGTACTAGTACTTTTGGTTCCCTTGGGTACGATAACTCGGTCTTGCCATTAAGCTATACTACTGTTCGACATGTGTGCTTGCCTCAACGTCGTGATATTAGTTGGTTTTAGTGTGATCAAGTTCTTTATAAATTTTATTACTTCATATCACGCATATCAAGTTTTTGGCACCGTTGCCGGGGAACTAAAATATTACAAAAGCTCAATTTCTATTACTTTAGCCATTATTATATTTATATATTTATTTATTTATTTTTATTTTCTTTTAAATTTTTGAATTTTCTTTGCTTTTCCTTATTAGATATTTTTAGTTTATGACTAGAAACAACCCAACAGGACCGCTACTTTTTGACGAAGATTTAGAAGCAACAGTTCGCAGAACAAGAACCTGAGCAAGAGCCAGAACTCACAGAAGAGATGGAAGCAAATCAAAACGTTCCACCACCTTCAGCACTACCTGCAGAACCAGTAAACCAAGAAGAAGCTCCTCGCACTATGTGTGATTATGCTAAACCTAGTTTGGTTGGTACCCAAACTAGCATTCTTAGACCTACTATTGCTGCGAATAGTTTTGAATTAAAGCCTAACACTATTCAGATGATACAGCAATTGGTGCAATTTGATGGTTTACAGGATGAAGATCCAAATTCACACATAGCCAACTTTTTGGAACTTTGTGATACTTTTAAAATTAATGGCGTTTCTGATGATGCCATTCGTCTAATGCTATTTCCATTCTCTTTGAGAAACAAAGCCAAACAGTGGTTAAATTCCTTACCACGAGGCTCAATCACTACGTGGGAACAAATGACTGAAAAATTCTTACTCAAATATTTTCTTTCAGCTAAAACAGCCAAATTACGAAACGATATTTCTTATTTTGTGCAGATGGATTTAGAAACACTTTACGATGCATGGGAGAGATACAAAAATCTTTTGAGAAGGTGTCCTCATCATGGTCTACCTTTGTGGCTACAAGTTCAAACCTTCCACAACGGGTTAAATCCGTCAACCAGACAAATGATTGATTCAGCCGCAGGAGGAACGATCAATAATAAAACACCTGAAGTAGCTTATGAATTTATTGAAGAGATGTCATTGAATAATTATTAGTGGCAAGTCATGAGGACAAAGCCAACAAAAGCCGCAGGAGTTTATAATATTGATGCTGTCGCCATGCTTACTAACCAAGTAGAACTTTTAAATAAAAAGTTTGATAATTTTGTTAGTTCTACGCGGCACAACCAGTGATGCAATGCGATGCGACTCAAGGAAACATGTTTAATCCAGATTTCGCATCTTATGGACACAGCATGGAAACTGAACAAGCCAACTACATGGGTAACAATTCTAGATCTCAAAATAACCCTTATAGTAATACTTACAATGCAGGTTGGAGAAATCACCCAAAATTTTCATGGGGAGGACAAGGAAATCAAAGACAACAACCTCCCCCAGGATTTCAGCAACCACCACCGCAACATGAGAAGAAGCCGAATCTTGAAGAGATGTTTACCAAATTTATGGCCGCATCAGAAACCCGTTTTCAAAGCACTGAAACGGCACTGAAAAATCAGCAAGCATCAATTCAAGGGCTTGAAAACCAAATTGGTCAACTTGCAAAATTAATTTTAGAAAGACCACAAGGAGGATTACCAAGTAATACTGAGCCAAATCCCAGAGAACATGTCAAAGCAATTACTTTAAGAGATGGAAAGGTCCTAGCCAAACCCGAAAAGAAGACTATTCTAGAACTTTCAGAAGAAAAGATAGAGGAACCCAAGGAAAACACTCCTCCACCACTCAAAGAATACAAGCCACGTATCCCATATCCGGCAAAGTTGAAGAAAGACCAAACAAATGCTCAATTCGGTAAGTTTCTTGAACTCTTCCAACAATTACACATTAACTTACCTTTTGTCGAAGCGATTTTACAGATGCCGAAGTATGCGAAATTCCTTAAAGAACTTCTGACAAATAAAAGGAAGTTGGAAGAATTGGCCACAGTAGAACTCAACAAGGAATGCTCAGCTATTCTCCAAAATAAACTGCCGGCAAAACTGAAAGATCCAGTGAGTTTTACTATCCCTTGTCTGATTGGTAGTTTACTTATTAATAAAGCTTTAGCTAATTTAGGTGCTAGCATTAATCTCATACCTTATAAAATGTTCAAACAACTAGGTCTCAGGGAACCCAAGCCCACTAGGATGAGTATCCAATCAGCCGATAGATCTGTTAAATATCCTAGGGGAATCATTTAAGATGTGCTAGTGAAGGTAGATAAATTTATATTCCCTGTTGATTTTGTTGTGCTTGACATGGATGAGGATATTGAAGTACCTTTAATTTTGGGACGACTATTTTTAGCCACTGCTAGAGCTGTTATTGATGTAAGGGATGGCAAATTAGTACTTAGAGTTGGCGAGGAAGAAGTTGTCTTTAAAATCTATGATGCCATGAAATTTTCTAAAGAACAAGATGATTCTTGTTATTTTGTTGATATGATTGATCACTTTGTTCAAGACAATTTTTAGGAACTTTCTCTCACAGACATGTTGGAACTGTGTCTTGTTCAAGGTGGGGGGAAAGATGAAACCACCCCCGAAATCGATGAAGTAAGGAAAGCATTGGATTCTAATGAAATCGTCGCTAGACACATAAGTTATGAAAATTTAAAGATGAGTGATGAATTGAGACAAAAACCTTTCATTACTGAACCCCCTAAATTAGAACTAAAACAACTGCCAGATCATTTAGAATATGCCTTTTTATGGGAAGAATCAACTTTACCAGTCATTATCGCATCCGATTTAAGCATTGCAGAGAAAGAGGAACTACTCCATGTGTTAAGAGAACACAGACGTGTTATAGCTTGGAAAATTTTAGATATCAAGGGAATTTAATCATTCTTTCTGCACCCATAAAATTTTAATGGAGGATAAATTCAAACCATCGGTGCAAGCCCAAAGACGGTTGAATCCCAACATGAAAGAAGTTGTGAAAGCCGAGGTAATTAAACTTCTAGATGCATGTATTATTTATCCTATTTCTGACAGTTCTTGGGTAAGCCCTGTGCAGGTTGTTCCTAAGAAAGATGGATTGACCGTGGTGACTAATGACAAAGAAGAGTTGATACCTACAAGAACAGTCACAAGATGGAGAGTTTGCATTGATTACAGGAAACTGAATGACGCCACTTGAAAAGACCATTTTCCTTTACCCTTTATTGATCAGATGTTAGAAAGACTATCAGGTCACATGTATTATTACTTCCTAGATGGCCTCTCTGGTTACTTCCAAATCCAGATAGCTCCAGAAGATTAAGAGAAAGCGATGTTCACATGCCCATACGGTACATTTGCTTATCGCAGAATGCCTTTTGGTTTATGTAACGCTCCTGCTACTTTTCAGCGATGCATGCTAACTATCTTCAATGAATTCGTGGAAGACATCATGGATGTATTTATGGATGATTTTTCAGTTTTCGGTAATTCTTTCCAAGTTTGTCTTAATAATCTAGAACGTGTTTTGATCAGATGTGAAAAGACAAATTTAGTGCTAAACTGGGAAAAATGCCACTTTATGGTTCAAGAGGGTATTGTTTTAGGACATAAAATTTCTAATAAAGGGATAGAGGTAGATAAAGTGAAAATTGAAACTACTGTAAAATTACCTCCTTCTAGTTCAGTTAAGGCTATAAGAAGCTTTTTAGGTCATGCCGATTTTTATCGTAGATTCATTAAAGACTTTTCTAAAATAGCTTAGCCTTTAACTAAATTACTAGAAAAAGACATACCCTTCAACTTTGACCAAGAATGCCTAGAATCTTTCAAAACTCTTAAGGAAAAGTTAGTCAACGCCCCGATTATGATCTCACCTGATTGGAATCTACCTTTTGAACTAATGTGCGATGCAAGTGATTTTGCAGTAGGTGCAGTTTTAGGACAGCAAAGAGACAAGCACTTCCAGCCGATCTATTATGCTAGCAGGACCTTGACAGCTGCTCAAGCAAATTACACTACTACAGAGAAAGAATTGCTAGCTGTTATTTTTGCATTTGACAAATTTAGATCTTACTTAATTTTGTCAAAAGTCATTGTTTATACTGATCATTCGGCTCTTCGCTACCTCTTAACCAAAACTGATGCAAAACCTCGATTGATAAGATGGATTCTACTGTTACAGGAATTCGACTTGGAAATAAAAGACAAAAAAGGAGCTGAAAACTTGGCAACAGATCACCTCTCAAGACTAGAGAACACACAGCCCAAGTATCTAGACAAAATAAATGATTTGTTCCCTGAGGAACAACTCCTAGCCTTAACAGATATGATAGCTCCTTGGTTTGCTAATTTTGCAAATTATTTAGCAACTCACATAACCCCAAAAGGGCTAACCCATCAGCAAAAAAAGCGATTCTTTGCTAATGTGAAGAACTACTTTTGGGAAGATCCTTTTCTTTTTCGAATTTGTGTAGATTAGGTTATACGAAGATGCGTTGATGACACAGAAGCATATCAAATTTTGAATCACTGCCACTCAGGACCCATAGAAGGACATCACAGTAGAACTAGAACTGCTCATAAGGTAATCGAATCTGGCTTTTACTGGCCTACACTTTTTAAAGATGCCAACAGGTATGTGACCTCTTGTGATAAATGCCAACGAACAGGTAATATCTCTCAGCATAATGAAATGCCTCAAAACTATATACTTTCATGTGAAATATTTGATGTATGGGGTATCGATTTCATGGGTCTATTCCCTAATTCATTTGGGAATAAATACATATTAGTAGCAGTAGATTACATGTCAAAATGGGTAGAAGCCCAAGCCTTACCTACGATTGATGCTAGAGTGGTAGTACAGTTTTTGAAAAAACTTTTCTCTCGATTTGGAACACCTAGGATAATCATTAGTGATAGGGGCACACATTTTTGCAATACCCAATTTGAAAAGGTCTTGAAAATGTATGGAGTACCTCATAGAATAGCCACCCCTTATCATCCACAAACCAGTGGTCAAGTCGAAGTGACCAATAGGGAGCTAAAACGCATTCTAGAGAAAACCATAGAAACAAATAGGAAAGACTGGTCAAGAAAGTTAGATGATGCATTATGGGCTTAGAGAACTGCTTTTAAAACACCCATAGGAACATCTCCCTATAGACTTGTTTATGGAAAAAACTGCCATCTACCATTTAAACTTGAACATAAAGCAATCTGGGCTATAAAATTTTTAAACCTTCACTTTAAAAGTGCAGGAGAGAAGAGATTAATGCAGTTGAATGAACTTGATGAATGGCGCTACAATGCTTACGAGAACTCATGACTATACAAGGAAGCCATGAAGCGACGTCATGACAAAAGGCTGAAACAACCTAAGCAGTTCAAAACAGGTGATCTCATCTTACTTTACAACTCACGGCTGAAACTATTCCCTGGAAAACTCAAGTCAAGGTGGTCAGGTCCATTCACTGTTCTAAATGTTTTTCCATACGGCACCATTGAGGTAACTCACCCTAACCATGGTACGTTCAAGGTAAATGGCCATCGGCTTAAACATTATAGATGTGAGAATTTTGTGGAAAACAGGGAGCATCTTCGGCTCCACCACACCCCTTCTTGACACATCCAGGTAGAGTCGAGCTTAGACTCTAAATAAGCACTTCTCGGGAGGCAACCCGAGCACTAACTTAGTAACTTTCTTTTCTTTAAAATTTTTTAGTTTTTTTCATACATAAACTAACTTTTTGAATGCAAAAATATAGGACCACACGGCCAGGCACACGGGCTTGCCTCAGGCCGTGCGCACACTTAAAACAGGGACACGGTCGTGCACTTAGACCGTGTACAAATAGAGCAAAATTTCCCCAAAACACGAGCCATCGATAAATCACCACGGCCGTGCGATATGGCCGTGACGACCTTACGAATTCCATATGGGCTATCAATAATGGGCCATGGCCATGCGACATGGCCGTGGCAACCCTGCAGTACCAACAGGGGCTTACACAAATCCCCATGCCCGTGCCCTTAGCTTATGGAAGACACTGTCAAAATTCACACGCCCATGGCACATAATAGATGACCGTGTGAAACACGAACACGATCGCACACGGCCGTGTATACCATCACACGGCCGTGTATACCATAAAATGTATAAATAGGAGGCATTTTTCACTTTCCCTTTTCACTCAAACCCTAACATTTCTCACCCAAACTTCCCCCTAAGCCACCACAAACGCCGCCACAGCCCTCCAAACGCCACCATACACGATTTCATCCTTCCCACGCCCGTGTAACAGCCCCACGATCGTGCAACATCATAATTGGTTCTATTTTCTCATTTTCCTCATTTATTTTTATTTTATTTCATTTTATTTCATTTTACTTTTGTCTAAATTGTTGATTTAAGCATGGAATTAGGAAACATAGGATGAATACTCTAGAACAAAATAGAATCAATTAGGATTGCATGCCGCTTAATTGCATTTTTGCTTGCCATTTAGATTTAATTTTATTCTGCCTCTTGGACACATATTTGTATGCCATCTTTATCATAATTTCACTATATATACACCAGTAGTTCTTAGTTTTCTTACAAGATTTTAACATGATTAGATTCTACTATTTAGGTTAGTCCTCACTTGTTATTTTAAGAACATTGTCATATTATTTTATTACCTATCTAGTTTAAATCCAATTTTATTTTATTTAGGACTAATGCTTTTGTTTTTTTTAGATACTATGTCATCTTCACGTGCCAGAAAAGCTACTGTCCCCGCCTCTAAAAAACGAAAGGGACCCGACAGTTCATCTTCGCGACCCACCTTTGAGGAACGCCACCTGTTCATCACTTTCACCCAAGACTCCCAAGAGGAACGCTATCAACTACTCTGGGCACGCACTATCTCTATGGGCCGGTGTATTGACTGGGAGGCCCTCGCGTAAGTAAACCTGGTGGACGATGTCCGAGCCCTATTAGCGACTGACCCATGGGACCAGTTCTTCAGGATTGTGGAGCCCACTTACCTAGAGCTCACCCTCAAATTCTGCTCCACATTCCACCTCCAGACTGTAATGATCGGATTTGACAATCCAGGGACGGTCCAATTCCGTTTGAGAGGACTCGTACAACACCTCAGCGTGCCAGAGTTTGGCGCAGCACTTGGGCTCTACACTGAGCAGTTCATGATGGAAGAGGACTTCCCTACCCTCGCTCGACGCATCCACATTCGGCCCATCGAATGCTAGAATGAGATAGCCCCAAGACGTCAAACTTATAACCCCAGCGTCAGTAAGGCAACCTCCCTCGTGCCATCTCTGAGGTACATTCATGCTCTTCTTGCTCAAACCCTTACAGGTCGACGAGAGAGCACATGCATTGTCAACACTCATGACGTCTACTTCTTGTGGTGCATGGCAAACGGGCACGTCATTGACTTAGCATACTTTATCGCACTTGCCATACAGCACCAGACTGAGAGGCACCAGAGAGGCGTCATATCCATGGGCTCGTACATCACGAGACTAGGCCGCTACTTCGGCCTATTCAACACCGTAGCCCAGACATCCTCTTATACCCTACTTGGCTAGATGTCCTCCCAAGGCATCCAGAGCATGCTACATATGAGGATGGTAGAGCGATGGCCAGGTGGCGGCCACTTTCACTTTCGCCTTGTCCAGGAAGGCAAGGACCCAAAAGACGTTACTAATGATGTCCCACCGCCACCACCTGAGGAGGATGAGCCCGCCGAGCCACCACGCCCCAGACGAGCCACTTAGACAGCAGCCCCACATACTGACATACACGAGCGCCCAGACCGATTTGAGCAGCGCCTTGATTACATTGACGCCACTTTAGCACACATATGTCAGCACCTCGGAATTTTCCCACCACCACGAGATCCATCAGAGGACTAGATCCTCTTTTATCTTTATTTTTATCTTTATTTTGTTTTACTTTTATTTTATCTTTTATCTTTTATTTTTACTTTATTCTAACTCTTAAACACTAATCCTTATTTTCACATTTTCTTCTAACTTTATTTTTTTTCTTTTTTTAGGTTTATTTTTAATTTTTATTTGAATTTTCATTTTTATTTATTCTATTTATTTTATTTTCTTCGGCCATCTCCTAATGAAGTAATCCCTCTTCATCTTAACCTCCCACGACTAATAAACCCATTTCCAGTTTCAAAGGAGCCTTACAGCTCAAATCTCTACGAAAATGGGAGCTCCCTGCCACAATTGCCAACTCTTCCTCACAAAATTCATCCACAATTCAGGGAGTTTTGATTCTCTCCCTATCTTATGATATTATACTTTTATTGCTATTTTATATCTTTGTACATTGAGGGCAATGTATATCTTAAGGGTGGGGGGGAACATACTTTAATTCAGTATATCTTTCATGAAAATCCCTAAATTTGTACTTCATGCATTGTTCTCTGCATTTTCCTCAGTTTCCTATTAGGAATTAATTCTGATTGATTTATGATTTTTATTAACATGTTGAGAACCAAGAGATAGGCAATTGTACTTTGATTATTCAAACTTTAAAAACATTAGGGAATCAAGCATGATAAGTTGAAATTTTTGAGAACCCTATTTTTTTTTTTTTTTGCATAAATGATCTTCCCTAATTTTAAGTATTATCTTGAGATTTGAATTTCACAGGAATGACATCAAAAGCCGTAATTCTAGTGAGAATTTGAGCCTTTTTGAGCATACATCCTTTCGTGCTCACTTCTATTATTGCTTTGAGTGAGTCAATACTGAATTGTTATTCTAGAACTTGCTTTGATTATACATGTCGAGACCACATCATTGATTTGATATACCGAAATGATAAAGGCACCTAGGATTTAACCCACTTACTCCATAAAAAGCCTACCTCTATCAATTAACCCCTAGAAACCCCCGTTGAGCCTAACAACCCATTCTTTGACTTACCCGCTGATTATTAACCGTTAACCTATTTTTGTTGAATTTCCATTCAATTATTTTTTATCCCTATTTTTGTCGAGATTTGAGTTGAATTTATTATCTAGCTTTATTCTCTTTTCCAGCATGTAAAGTTGTAAATCTTCAAGTTATTATGAATTCTTCTTAATTAAAAAAAAAACCTGTTTATATACAGTAAAATTCAATTGTAATCTATAGTTCAATCAAGTGTTTGCATATTTCTACTTTAAAGCTACCAAGGCAAAGTTGATATTATCATAAGAATTAGCTTAAGAATATGATCCAGTGATAGAGATTTTTCTAGCTAGATAATTTTTTCAATTCAATCTCGATTCTAACCCTCTTTTGCAGCCTGTGACAACACCCCTAACCAAGCCCCATTACAACCATTAAAAGACCTTTTGATCGATGTATCATATCAAATTATAGTGGTGGAGATTTGATTTTCTTGCAAGCTTATGGTAATAATTTTTCAGGTTGACTAGAGAGTGCTTAAATTTGAACCCTAAACACTTTGAGTGGATAGAGTGAACCTTTAGTGAGGATGTCAACTCCTGTTAATCAGGATGGAGAGATAACTACTTAGAAGGAAAGAAGAGACTTATGTTTTCAATGACAAAATTCTCAACTTAGATTGATTGAATCTTTAATGTTCTTCTGATTGAATGTTTCATTGTATGATTACTTGTAGATTAGTTTGAAACATTATTGATAAAAATTGTAGGTTAAGAAGAATAATTCTTTTTAGGGATTGAGATTTTGCTTGAGGACAAGCAAAGGTTTAAGTGTGGGGGTATTTGATAAACGTTAAATTATACATATTTTTACCCCATGTTTAGCCTATATTTTGGATGAATTATGATCAATTTTGTGCGAATCGATGCTCTTAATCTTCCTTTTTCATATCTTATACTCAGGAGAGCATAGGGAAGAGAAATGTAACACCCCTATCCTGTAACCGTCACCGGAATAGGATAAGGCGTTACCGGAAATCAGAAAACAGATCAGACAGTAAAATTGTGAAACATTCTTTTGAATAAAAGATCATTTATTTATATAAATGCAAAACACAACCAAAGGTCGAATTTAAAACTTATAAAAATAAACATCCAAAAGATGTCATATTCACATGACTTATATACAATAATCAAAATATCGTTCTACTTAAGGTCTATCCTATACATGCCACAAGCTAAGTCCAAATCATCAGGTTACCAAAACAGTAGATAGTGTGACGAAATGCTGACGATCCCCGAGCTGGTAGTAAGAGCCAACGATCTATAAAACAAAGGAACATAACATTGAAAGTAAGCTTTCATAAGCTTAGTAAGTCTTAAGCAATTTTAAACAATTGAACTTAAAAACAAACCAAATAATTGCATCACATAACTTTTTCTGAGTATAATACCATTTGTCTGATTATGCACAATCACATATATCATTTTGCTTCAATTATATTCAAACTCATATAGACATAAGCATTTACATGCTTCAAGATTAACTTTAATTCTATCGAATTCAACTAGTATACCATTTCTTACCCACACTTACTTTCAACATTCATAGTTAAATGGCATATCGAATGCTTTCATGTAACTTTGCATAATAACTGAATGCACACATATACAATATACTTATGAATTTATAACATCTTTACATATGCTTCTCATTACACACTCTTAATTCCCGTCAGATTAATCTCACATATAATATATATCACATACCTGGCCAACTTATTGTCTCGAACTTATTTCATTACCAATTTAGCACAAGGTTGTATAATCTCTGACTTTAATTAGTTCACCGGCATTTAGTCCGTTTAACAAACTTTCTTTTTAAGTCGTTCAGAAATGTACAGATTTCAGATAGGCTTTATACAATGTCGACATCCCGGACGCGGTCTTACATGTTATTCAATATTGATGCCACTGTCCCAGATAGGGTTTTACACACTAACATAGATTAATGCCTTCGTCCCAAACGAGGTCTTACATGAAACATAAGTGATGCCAGTGTCCCAGACACGGTCTTACACACTATCTCAAATCAATGCCTTCATCCCAGACGAGGTCTTACATGAAACATAAGTGATGCCAGTGTCCCAGACACGGTCTTACACACTATCTCAAATCAATGCCTTCGTCCCAGACGAGGTCTTACATGAAACATAAGTGATGCCAGTGTCCCAGACACGGTCTTATACACTATCTCAAATCAATGCCTTCGTCCCAGACGATGTCTTACATGATCTCATTTCACACACTTAGTGCCCCAATGTTCGATCTCGCACACACAGTGCCTCTTTTCATTCGCACACATAGTGCCCATGTTCATTCGCACACATAGTGCCCATTTTCATTTGATATTACACATCGAAATGACTTAACCAAGTCTATGAAACATCATACATATACAACATTATCAAAGCATGTACTGCACATCAAATCCATCTTTAATAGATTGCATATATATTTCGCCTATACACATAAAATCATAAATCAAAATATAACATCTCATGCATACACATCATAAATATCCGAATATTCTTTTCCTTATTTTATCTCATAACACATTCGGCGAATCACATTACATATCAATACTCAAAATATATTTCATACTTCTATTCGACTATGTAAACATATATATATACATGTCCACCATTATAATTTATCTTTATACTTCCATTCGAATATAAAACTAACCATCCAAACATTTATTCATTTCAAAATTTTCCATTCGACCTTTACATAAATCGAACCTTTACTTCAAATATTATAAATTGATATTCGGTCATAAAATAATATAGACACTTACATTAAACATCAGTATCATTTGCATGTAGGCTCATTCCAAATACATTATTTTCTCTTCAAAGTTCTCATTCACATATTTAAAACCTAACATCATATATACTATCATTTATAATAGTCATTGGCCTTAACACATATGCCTAATGCCCATCATCTTATTGTTTTATAACTTATCGTTGGGTAATATACTATAATATCCATACCCTTTCAATTACAAGGGCATGACACAAATTACTTTCACTTTCTAATTTGCCATTTGGCCATATAAGCTTAAAGCAAACCCACATTTAAATTTGTTCTTGCTATTCGGCCACATACATATATATAAGTACACACTTCACATTAGCCATTCGGCCTCACCACAAACATACAAGTACACACACTTCACATTATATAGATACTATTCTTGTTCACCATCACATTCAAACTTGTACATATATCTAATATGTATTTTCCCATTCAACATGCGATTATAATTCGGCAAGGCACTTATATAATGCAAAATATTTAGTAATAAGATATATCATGACACTTTCACAATTATTTGCGTTTAAATACTTAAAACTTACCTTGACTATCGTCGAACGATTACAGATATGCTATTCAATCAATTTTGATTTTCCCCTTGTCCGAATTTTGTCCTCTTTGCTCTTGAGCTAGGATGAATAAATTTAATCTTATTACAATTTAATTCTTCAATCGTTAATTCATAATTATATGCATATATTCGGCCCTTACATACAGAATCTCATAGTAAAAGTTATGCACCTTAATAAGCATTATCATCTAAAATGTCATTATTCACTTAAGATGCAAATACTTTGGTACATGACAATATATATATATATATAATGAATATCATTTCAAATCTCCTTTTTATGAGCATCAAGTTTAGGTACTCTTTAATATGAAACACATTCAGCAATTGCCCCAATCCAAATATAAATTTAAACATTATTTCATAACCTCAACTTAAAGTTTTCATAAGTTTAACCTTATTAGCCGAATGCTATGTAATTTTTGAAACCACATCAATCCAACTTACTCATACACCACACACATACTTTCTTTTGCTTAATTATTTACCTATATGCGGCATTTCACACATCATAACATCCCCATGAAACAACAATTTAATTAACTAATGCTTAAATCCACATTCGGCAATTATATCACATACGTAGCATATTTAAAATTCCTATTTGTATCATCTACAGCAAATTCTCATTTTCAATCACCTTAATTCACATTAAAATTAAACCACTCCAATTATATATACACATTCGGCTATATAAGTACCAATTAATACTTATGCCCGAATAACTTTCTTAATATTCAAACATCTTTTATTTAAATTTAACAAAGCTTCACATGAAACCGCATTTAATTAAACATCATGTAATATGTTCAAAGATATACCATTTGTCAAAAATAATCCATACGAAGAGTAATTCCCTTCTAAACACATATATTATGCAATTTCTCACTTTCTAACCTTCTAATACTCCATTTATTAATTTAAGTTCTCATTCGGCAATAAATAAATAAGAAAACAATAATACATTAGCCGATTATTAATAATATCAAAACTACACATATAAATTAATTAACAAGCTCAACCTCATCTTTCCCACATTTCCAACTAAAAATATCAACACTTCATCCATGAAGCACAAAACATCCTTGGCCGAATGCCCTTTAGACATTTAGGCCGCACAAAATTCAAATTCTACAATTTGAGCTCACAAATTTCAATTCACATGAATTTTAACATCGTAGAGTCCATCAACCCTCCATTCATCAATTTCTATCATCAAATACAAATTTTTTACAAATTTTCTATTCATAACCGAATGTGAAATCCTTACAAAATCAAGAAATCAACCCATGGGTCAAGGATAGAATCAAATTAAGAACTCCAAACCAAAAATGTTCAACCAAATTAATAAGATCTTACCTTGAATTTATGACCTCTTCTTATTTTCTTTCTTTAGTTTCGGCCAAACATAAGAACAATGTAATTTGGCTTTGTTTTTATCACCCATCATCATATATTATAATCATATTATATATTATAACATATATTAAGTTTATTTATCATAAAACTATGAAATATTATTTAACTAAAATACAATACACAAAATGCCAAATTTTATCATCATTACCGTCCACTATATGTCAAAAGTGGACTATTTGACATGCAAGTCCCCATTTTGTAAACCATGCATTATTCAGCCCTCTAAATTTAACCTATCACATTTTCAAATTTTCTCACTTGAGTCCTATTTAGTAAAATTCACATTCAAATGACAAAATTAAGACATGATATTTTCACACGTGATACCTCACATATATAGGCATAGAATATAACATTTAATTATCTTCGTGACTCGGTTTTGTGGTCCCAAAACCACTTCCCGACTAGGGTCAAATTAGGGCTGTCATAAGAAAAGAATGGAAAACAGGCTAAAAACGGTGAAAAATGGCGGCCCAAGACATGCCACATGGTCGTGCCACACGGGCGTGCCCCATGAAGATCACACGATCAAAGCCTCGATAAGCACGGCCAGGCCACACGGCCGTGCCTCTACCGAGAATATCACACGGCCTCTGTCGAAGTCACACGGGCGTGTTCTAGTCGTGAGGAAGGGGAATTTCACTCAAATTGGGATGCTTAGAGGCTAAGAAAGGCCCCCCAAAAGCTCTATATAAAGACCCCATGAGGCAACAACTAAAGAAGACGACTTTTATATACTTTTTAGATACGAATAGAAGCAAGGGATTACTCCAAAGGAGAAAGCCGATTGATTCATCTCAGAAGTTGGAATTCCGCAGCAACATAGAGGATCTCCCTAAATTCCTTCAGGGGTTTTTGGTTTCTTTTATGTTTTATTATTTTATATCTTTTGTGATGTTTCTTTTCTTTATCATGAACTAAACCTCTCAAATATTTGAGAGGGATGAAACCTAAGACATATTTTGTTATTTATTCTTGATTTATTTGATAAATACTTGAATTGTTCTTAATTATGCGTTCTTCATTCTTGATTTAATAATCCTAGGCATTACTTCAAGAATTAGATGTGCTTAGAGCAGAGGAGCAAAAGTCCCTGTGATAAGAGTTGATCTACCTAATTAAGCGGAGTTGCATGCAACCCTAGACATAGGGCGACATAAATCTGCCGGATTAGGGTCAAACCTAATATGGGGAGCTATAGATCGAATTAATGCAACTTAGGGAGTTAATTAATAAGGGAACTTTAATTAACAACTTAGGCCTAGTTGCTCTACGCCTCGACAGAGGGTTTAGCATAAGTTAGGGATCTCTACGGATCAAGTCAAGTAAAGAAATCATATAGTTTAAGAAAATAATAACAAGTGAAGTCTAGGTGGATTCTCCCTTGAGTATTGCCCATATCAATCAGCTTTTCCCTAAAAGTTTTCCCAATTCACTCTTTAAACTTTCTTAGTTAGTTTTAGAATTAGTTTAAACAACCCTATTTTATTTTTAGGTTAGCTAATAGAAAGGAAGTAAGTACTAGTACTTTGGGTTCCTTTGGGTACGATAACTCGGTCTTGCCACTAAGCTATACTACTGTTCGACAGGTGCGCTTGCCTCAACGTCGTGATATTAGTTGGTTTTGGTGTGATCAAGTTCTTTATAAATTTTATTACTTCATATCACGTATATCACTAGCGCACCTATTTTTATCTTATTCATTCTGTATTTTAGCAAAATTTTCTATTTTGATTAATTTATTCATTTCGAGCTTTGCTCCTAACAAACTTCAAGCATGTCTATTGTTACAATCTTTTTCAAGCATTTTTTACATTAAAATAACAATTAAGGGACTAATAATATTTAAGTAAAAGGAGTTTTACATATTACTATGAAAGGCTTCTAAATAATACAAGGACCTAAAATAGGATCACTAGTTAGAACTAACCAAATTTTAGGGTTGGAAATATTGGGGAACGAATGGTTAAATTGAGATTAGTTCTTTGAACTTTCTGTCAAAGATACCATATCTGAACAAGAAGGTGATAAACGATAAATTATACATATTTTTACCTCATGTTTAGCCTAATATCTGGATGAATTATTATTAATTTTGTGAGAATTGGTGCTCTTAACCCTTCTATTTCATGTTATATACTCAGGAGAGCATAAGGAAGAGAAAAGAACGAAAAACAGACCAGAAACGAAGAAAATGGGCCAAAGTGTGAAAACGACACGGCCCAAGGAGTCACCACACGGCCGTGGCACACGACCGTGCCACACAAGGTCCAACATGGCCCAGCCCCAATAAGCACGGCCAGGCTACACGGCCGTGCCACCCTCAACAGGCCCACACGGCCTCTTGTCAAAACCACACGGGCATGGCACACGGGCGTGTCCCTGTCATGAGGAAGTTTAATTCTACTCAAAAAAGGATACTTAGGGGCTATAAAAGCCATTCTAAACTCTATATAAAGACCCTAGAAGGCAACTTCAAGGGTGTGCTTATTTCCCGTTAAGGGAGTACTCTTTTCTCCCATGAAGGAGCACCATATTTCTACCAACACAAGGAGTGAAAGCAAGGAATTACTCTAAGGGAAGCCGATTGATTCATCCTAGAAGCCAAAATTCTACATCAAGACAGAGGATCTCCCTAAATTCCTTCAGGGGTTTTTGGGTTCTTTATGTTTTGTTATCTTATTTCTTCTGAGATGTTTTCTTTATTAATTATGAGCTAAACCTCTCAAATACTTGAGGGGGATGAAACCTAAGACAGACCTTGTTATTATTTATTCTTGAATTATATGATAAATACTTGAATTGTTCTTAATTATGTGTTCTTCATTCTTGAATTAATAATCCTAGGTATTAAGTCAAGAAACTGATGTGCTTAGGCAGAAGAGCAAAAGTCCCTGTTTTAAGAGTAGATCTACCATAATTAAGCAGAGTTGCATGCAACCCTAGACATAGGGTGACATAAATCTGCCGGTGTTAATTAATAAAGAAACTTTAGTTAACCACCTAGGATTAGTTGTTCTTATCCTCGACGGAGGTATTAACATAGGTTAGGGATCTCTACAGATCAAGTCAAGTGAAGAAATCGTCTAGTTCAAGAAGCCATTAACGAGTGAAGTCTAGGTGGATTCTCCTTTGAGTATTGCTCATATCAATCAGCTTTTCCCGAAAGTTTTCCCCAATTTACTTTTTGTGCACTTTTAGTTAGTTTTAGAATTAGTTTCAAACAACCTTCTTTTATTTTTAGGCTAGATAATAGAAAGGAAGTAAGTATTAGTACTTTTGGTTCCCTTGGGTACGATAACTCGGTCGTACCGCTAAACTATACTACTGTTCGATAGGTATGCTTGCCTTTAAAATCGTGATATTAGTTAGTTTTTGGTGTGATTAGTTTTTATAAATTTTATTACTTAATATCGCGAGTATCAAGTTTTTGGCACCATTGCCGGGGAAATAAAATATTATGAAAAGTCGATTTCTATTACTTTAGCCATTACTATATATATATATATTTACTTTCTTTTCTTTTTTCTTTTACTAGGTATCGCTAGTTTATGACTAGAAGAAACCACGCAGGACCACTACTTTTTGACGAAGACTTAGAAGCTACAGTCCGCAGAACTCACAGAGAAATCAGAAGAAGCTTACATTATCCAGAGCAAGATCAAAACCAAGAATCAGAACAGGAACAAGAACCTACTGAAGAGATGGACGCAAATCAAGATATTCCACCACCTCCAGCATTACTCGCAAAACCAGATGAAGCGCCTCGTACTATGTACTGATTATGCTAAACCTAGTTTGGCTGGTACTCAAACTAGCATTATTAGACTTGCTATTGCTGCTAATAATTTTGAACTAAAACCTAACTCTATTCAGATGATTCAGCAATTTGTGCAGCTTGATGGTTTACAGGATGAAGATCCAAATTCACACATAGCCAACTTTTTGGAACTTTGTAATACTTTTAAAATTAATGGTGTTTCTGATGATGCCATTTGTCTAAGGCTATTTCCATTCTTTTTGAGAAATAAAGCCAAATAGTGGTTAAATTCTTTACCACGAGGCTCAATCACTACATGGGAATAGATGACAGAAAAATTTTTACTTAAATATTTTCCTCCAGCTAAAATAGCTAAATTACGAAACGATATCTCTTCTTTTGTGTAGATGGATTTAGAAACACTTTACGATGCTTGGGAGAGATACAAATATCTTTTGAGAAGATGCCCTCATCATGGCATACCTTTATGGCTACAAGTTCAAACCTTTCACAATGGTTTGAGCCCATCGACGAGACAGATGATTGATGCAGTCGTAGGAGGAACAATCAACAACAAAACACCAGAAGCAACTTATGAATTTATTGAAGAGATGTCACTGAATAACTATTAGTGGCAGGTCATGAGAACAAAACTGACGAAAGCTGCCGGAGTTTATAATATTTATGCTGTCACCATGCTTACTAACCAAGTAGAACTTTTGAATAAAAAGTTTGATAATTTTGTTATTTCTACGTAGGCATAGCCAGTGATGCAATGTGACACAATTCACAGGAACATGTTCACTCCAGACTACTCATCTTATGACAATGGCATAGAAACCGAGCAAGCCAACTATATGGGTAACAATTCTAGACCTCAGAATAATCCTTATAGTAATACTTACAATGCAGGTTGGCAGAACCACCCTAATTTTTCATGGGAAGGACAAGGAAATCAAAGACAACCACCTCCTTTAGGATTTCAACAGCCACCATTCCAATAAGAGAAAAAACCGAACCTTGAAAAGATGTTCACAAAATTTATGGCCGAGTCAGAAACACGTTTCCAAAACACTGAAACGGCACTAAAGAACCAACAAGCATCTATTTAAGGACTTGAAACTCAAATATGCCAGCTTGCTAAGCTAATCTTTAAAATACTGCAAGGTGGGTTATCAAGCAATACTAAGACTAACCCCAAAGAGCAACTTAATGCCGTAGATACGATAGATAATGAGGGGTTAACCAAAACCAACCCAGAGCCATGCAAGGAGCCTGTGGTAAGTAAAGGAAAGAATGAGGTAAGTTACGAAGATGAAATTATCAAAGAATTTAAACCTCGTATCTCATACCCAACTGCGCTAAAGAAAGACCGCATAGATGAGCAATTCGGTAAGTTTCTTAAACTCTTAAAGAAATTACATATCAACTTACTGTTTGTTGAAGCACTTTCGCAGATGCCGAAGTACGTAAAATTTTTAGAAGAACTTCTCACAAATAAAAGGAAGTTGGAAGAACTGTCCACAGTGGAACTCAACGAGGAATGCTCAGCTATTCTCCAAAATAAACTGCCAACCAAACTGAAAGATCCAGGGAGCTTTACTATTCCTTGTTTATTTGGTAGCCTAGACACCAAAAATGCTTTAGCTGATTTAAGGGCTAGTATAAATGTCATGCCTTATAAACTGTTTAAACAACTAGGTCTTGGAAAACCTAAGCAAACTAAGATGAATATTCAACTGGCTGATAAAAAAATTAGGTCTCCTAAGGGAATAATTAAAGATGTGCTTGTCAAAATTGATAAATTTATATTCTCAGTTGACTTTGTTGTTTTAGACATTGATGAGGATAGCAATGTACCCTTAATTCTAGGGCGACCCTTTTTAGCAACTGCCAGAACAATAATTGATTTAGGAACAAGTGAACTTACACTACATGTAGGTGATGACAAAGTTACTTTACAAGCTCGAAACTTGATTAAGACTGTTGATAATAATATAGTCATGAGTCCTTGTAAAAATACTGAACTCACCACCCAACCTTCTGCGCAGGATACACTCTACATAAAGGCAACCCAATCACATACAAGTCCGTCCAAGGAAGATGCACCTGAAAAGTGAATGCTTCAAATCGAGGAACTGGATGAGTGGCTGAACTATCATGAAAAGCCCAAAATATGCCACACCAACCCAGAGCATCACCAAGACGACCCTCAGGTACAAACGAATCAAATCAAGATAGGAGATAAGGTAATATTAGGGGAAGATGATCCTCAAATCTTGAATTCAAAAGAACATACAAGTGACATACCCTACTTTACGGTAATGAAATTTTTCCATACGATACAGTAGAGATAAAACATGAGTCACTTGGCACTTTCAAGGTAAACCACACTCGACTCAAATTTTACATTGATAATAAAATTTTAAACAGGATAAAAGAGTATTAACTCTTCAAGCCACCATGACCGAACAAACTTGAGAAAAGTCGAGCTTAGACTATAAATAAGCGCTTCTAGGGAGGCAACCCGAGCACTGACTTAGTAAATTATTTTATTTTAGCTTTCTAAATACATCAACTAACCCTTTGAATGCAAGATTTTTCGAGCCACACAACCATGCCCATGGGCGTGCCTCAGGCCGTGTGTATACTTTGAGCAGAGACACGGTCGTGCAACTTGGCCATGTACAAGCAGGGTAAAATTTTCCCTAAGGCACGGGCTATGATAAATAGCCACGGCCGTGTGATATAGCCGTGGCCAACACTATCAATTCCAACATGGGCGTGTGACCCCATACACGACCGTGGAAGAAGTGAACATCAAAGGACATGGCCATGTGTCTCAACACGCCCTCGCAATACAGGTATGTGTCTCGAGCCAGGCGCGCCAAAATCCCTAATATTTTTGTTTTTCCATTTTATTTTATTTTATCTTTTTTTATTTAAATTTTAGTATTCTCAGAACTAGTTTATGTTATTTCAATTATTTTATATCGGTTATTTCCTAACGAGTAATTGTTCTAATCCTGAAATACCTAAAATCCCTTAAGTGCTATCGCAGTTTCAAAACCATGAACTTCAAGTATTCCTTCCTCCAAGACAACTTTCACAATTCAAAGGTTCTATCCAATATTCAGGGAGTTTTACTTCTCTCCCTAACTTATGATCTTGTGCTTTTATTGCTATTAATGTTATCTTTGTACATTGAGGGCAATGTACATCTTAAGTGTGGGGGGAAACTCACTTTCATTCTTTATATTATCTTTGAAATCCCTGAAAATTGCTCTCAAATTTTGAATTCTCTGCATTATCTTCAAATCTCTTATTAGGAATTAATCCTAATTGATTTATGATTTTTATTGATGTGTTGAGAAATAAGATATAGGTGTTTATACTTTGATTATTCAAACTTTAAAACATTAGGGAATCAAGCATGATAAGTTGAAATTTTTGAGAACCCAATTTTTTTTCGTAAGTTATTTTCCTGAATTTTAAGTGTTATCTTGATATTTGAAATTCGCAGGATTGACATCACAAGCCATAATTCTGGTGAGATTTTTGAGCCTTTTTGAGCATACATTCTTTCATGATCACTTTTATTATTGCTTTGAGTGAGTCAATATCGATTTGTTATTCTAGAACTTCCTGCGATTATACATGTCAAGACCACATCATTGATTTGATACAATGAGATGATAAAGGCACTTAGGATTTAACCCACTTACTCCATAAAAAGCCTACCTCCATAAATTAACCCCTAGTAAACCCCATTGAGCCTAACAACCCATTCTTTGACTTGCCTCTAATATTAACCCATAACCCATTTTTGTTGAATTCCATTCAATTATTTTGATCCCCATTTTTGTCGAGATTTGAGTTAAATTATTATCTAGCTTTGTTCTCTTTTTCAGTTGTAAAGTTTGTCAATATTCAAAGTATTGTATTTGAATTGTGCTTAAAAAAAACAAAAAAACAAAAAAAAAGTGTATATACAGTTAATTCAGTTGTAATCTGTAATAGTTCAATAGTTTTTGCATATTTCTACAAACTTCCAAATCCAGAACGATGTCATCATAAGGCTTAGCTTTAGGAATATGTTCCAATGATAGAGATTTCTCTAGCTAGATAATTTTTCAATTCAGTCTCGATTTTAACCCTCTTTTTCAACTTGTGACAACACCCCTAACCAAAGCCCCATTACAACCATTGAAAGACCTTTTGATCGATGTGTCGTATCAATCTATAGTGGTGGAGATTTGATTTTCTTGCAAGCCGGTGGTAATAACTTTTCAGATTGACTAGAGAGTGCTTAATTCTTGAACCCTAAACACTTTGAGTGGATAGAGTGAACCCTTAGTGAGGATGTCAATTCTCGGTGATTTTGATTGAAAGATAATTACTTAGGAGAAGGGAGAAAACTTATGTTTCAATGATAAAATTCTCAACTTAGAGTAATTGAATCCTTAATGTTCTTCTGATTGAATTATCATTGTATGATTAACTATGGATTGGTTTGAAACATTATTAATAACGATTGTAAGTTAAGAGGAATGATTCTTAATTAGGGATTGAGATTTTACTTGAGGACAAGCAAAGGCTTAAGTGTGGGGGTATTTGATAAATGATAAATTATACATATTTTTACCTCATGTTTAGCCTAATTTCTGGATGAATTATTATTAATTTTGTGAGAATTGGTGCTCTTAACCCTTCTATTTCATGTTATATACTTAGGAGAGCATAGTGAAGAGAAAAGAATGAAAAACGGACCAGAAACGAAGAAAATGGGCCAAAGTGTGAAAACGACACGGCCCAAGGAGTCACCACACGGCCGTGGCACACGGCCGTGCCACACAAGGTCTAACACGACCCAGCCCTGACAAGTACAGCTAGGCTACACGGCCGTGCCACCCTCAACAGGCCCACACGGCCTCTTGTCGAAACTACACGGGTGTGGCACACGAGCGTGTCCCTGTCATGAGGAAGTTTAATTCTACTTGAAAAAGGATACTTAGGGGCTAAGAAAGCCATTCTAAACTCTATATAAAGACCCTAGGAGGCAACTTCAAGGGTGTGCTTATTTCCCGCTAAGGGACTACTCTTTTCTCTCAAGAAGGAGCGCCATATTTCTACCAACACAAGGAGTGAAAGTAAGGAATTACTCCAAGGGAAGCCGATTGATTCATCCTAGAAGCCAGAATTCTACATCAAGACAGAGGATCTCCCTAAATTCCTTTAGGGGTTTTTGGGTTCTTTATGTTTTGTTATCTTATTTCTTCTGAGATGTTTTCTTTATTAATTATGAACTAAACCTCTCAAATACTTGAGGGGGATGAAACCTAAGACAGACTTTGTTATTATTTATTCTTGAATTATATGATAAATACTTGAATTGTTCTTAATTATGTGTTCTTCATTCTTGAATTAATAATCCTAGGTATTAAGTCAAGAAACTGATGTGCTTAGGCAGAGGAGCAAAAGTCCCTGTTTTAAGAGTAGATCTACCATAATTAAGCAGAGTTGCATGCAACCCTAGACATAGGGCGACATAAATCTACTGGATTAGGGTCAAACCTAATAGGGGGATCCATAAATAGAATTAATGCAACCTAAGGGTGTTAATTAATAAAGAAACTGTAGTTAACCACCTAGGATTAGTTGTTCTTATCCTCGACGGAGGTATTAACATAGGTTAGGGATCTTTACGGATCAAGTCAAGTGAAGAAATCGTCTAGTTCAAGAAGCCAATAACAAGTGAAGTCTAGGTGGATTCTCCATTGAATATTGCTCATATCAGAAGGCATGACAATACATCAGTGATGGAACCTTGACGAACAATGAGCAATGCCAATCTAAGCATTAAAAGATGAATCATTATCAAAAAAATTACATTCTGCATTCATGCAAACATTATTTATACACATCTAGTTAGGAGCATTTGATTCATTCTGATCATGGCATCCTAATTGCTTAGCACAAATAGGCCCATGAAATGGATTCTACAAGTCATAATCCCAAGAGAATGGTGTAACAGATCAGAGAAACCATAGAACCTATACCCCTAAAGTTGCAGTGGAAAGGATTAGAGTCACAAATTTTAGCTCCCTGAATTTACCGTGGAGCAAATGGAAGATAGCAAATCTTATCTCTCTAAAGTTGTAGCAAAGCAGATTAAAGCTATAAATCTTATCTCCCTGAAGTTGCAGTGGAAAAGATGGAAGATCAAAAATCTTATCTCTCTAAAGTTGCAGAAAAGCATATTAAAGTTACAAGTCTTATCTCCCTGAAGTTACAGTGGAGCAGATCAAAGAGGCGGATTTTATTCCCTGAAGTTGCAGTGGAACAGCTACAAGTTACAAATCTTATCTCCTTAAAGTTGCAGTGGAGCAGATTGAAGCTACAAATCTTATCTCCCTGAAGTTGTAGCAGAGCAGATTAGAGATGTGAATCTTATTTCCTTGAAGTTGCAGTGGAACAAATTAAAGCTACGAGTTACAAATCTTATTTAAGTTGTAGTGGAGAAGATTGAATATATTAGATCTCATTTCCTTGAAGTTGCAGTGGAACAAATTAAAGCTACAAGTTACAATCTTATCTCTCTGAAGTTGTAGTGGAGCAGATTGAAGATACCGAATCTTATTTCCCTAAAGTTGCAGTGGAGCAAGCTAAGGCTACAAGTTACAAATCTTATCTCCCTGAAGTTATAGTGGAGTAGATTAAAGATACGAATCTTATTTCCCTAAAGTTGTAGTGGAACAAATTAAGGCTACAAGTTACAAATCTTATCTCTCTAAAGTTGCAGTGGAGCATATTAAAGAGGTGAATTTTATTTCCCTGAAGTTGTAGTGGAACAAATTGAAGCTACAAGTTTCATATCTTATCTCCATGAAGTTGCAAGTGGAGTAGACTAAAGCTACTAACCTTATCTCCCTGAAGTTGCAGTGGAGCAGATTGAAGTGACCAGTCCTATACCCCTGAAGTTGCAATGGGTTAGAACGAGGCTACTTGAAAAAAAGGAAACGCCAAAGAAGTCGAGATTCGGCAAGACCAAGCAAAATTGGCCTTTTTAGGGTATTTGCTCCATTACACGTCAACGAGCAAAGAGGGGCTGCTATAACGGGCCATTTTTGCCGGGCCCAAACCAGATTAAAAAAAATTAACAGTCCAATTTTACGAAACAAAAGAAGCCCAAAATTAGAAGGCTTGACAGACCCAAAACACTTAAGTGTTTTCAGAAGAACAGAAACCCTAGGGTTTCTATGTGCGCCGTACGCCCTCCCTCTGCTCGTTCCACATTAGCGTGCCTCGTCCCGAGGCCTAACGCATATTTGCTGCCTTGCACCAAAACAGCAAAGACGCCTCTTCTCTCCTCCGTTGACCGAGCCCAACACTCGCAAATAAGGCAAAAAAAGGACAGAAACAATGACAGAGAAACAATAGTAGAGTAAAAAAAGAAAAAAGAAAAATGTTGTAATTGAAAACAGCTATAAAGGTCGATTTCTTGTAAGATTCAAAGAAACCTTTTTGAGGAAAAAATAGAGAATCGAATACAAAAAAACAGAGAAAAAGCAAGATTTCAAAAAATTTAAAGGTAGTTTTTATATATGATTTTTATTTTTTATTTTTGGTTGTTAAAAAGGATAATAAAGGGAGAGGAAGGGTCTCATCGGCCGTTCCGCCTTTCATTGCTATTGAAGACAACCTCTGGCACTCTGAATGTCCCATAATCCCTCCCTTTCGCATTTCTTTTTCTTTTTATTTTTTTTATTTCAAGAAACAAATTCAATCTAGGTTGGGGTTCCTTTTTTAAAAAAATATTTAAAAAAATAAAAAAAGGTGGACTTTTAAGTTTCCTGGCCGCTACTCGTCAGAGCCAAGGCCAGCTAAAGGTTGGTTCAGAGGGAGGAGAGAAGGTTCTAGAATTTTTTTAGAAATAGGCTGAAATGATTTTTTTGAAAAAAATTAGTTTAAATAGACCTGCTAAACGACGTCATTTTAGGGTTGGCTTCAATAGCCCCAAAACAGCGCCGTTTTGACCTTCAACCTGAGATCCGACCCGACCCTTTAATAGGATTCGTGCATTTTTATCGAAGGGTCTATGTACCCTTTTAGTCCTTCTTCTTTTGGACTCTTTTTCAATCTGGTCCTTATTTTAGCTTTTTTTTTTAATTTATCCATTTGATTTTGTTTTTTTTTCGGTCCTCTAACCATTTGATCTCCGGGGAACGCTGTGTTTAAGGGACAAGGGGGATTATTTCCTAATTGGTCCCTGTCTTTCCTTCACGCATTTGATTTTAATCCTTTACCCTATTTTATTGTTTAATTTGTTTATTTTATTATGATTTTTACTTTAAATTTTGTTTAGATCTCGATTTAGTCCCTTATTTTCAATCTTTTATATTTTATTTTCCTTTGTATTTATTTATTTATTTATTCATATATTTACTCATTTATCTATTTATTTCTTTTTTACTTTTGTGTTGTTCCTTTTTCCTACTACTATTATTATTACTTTATCTATTATTATTATTATTATTTATTTTAATACTATGATGATTAATAATTATTACTATTATTATTATCAAATTATTTATTTATTTATTTATTCTATCATTATTATAGTGATTATCATTATTCACTAGCGTGGTATTTTCGTTTTATTGATTTATCCACTCGTTATGTCATCTTTTTTACCCGTTATCTCATATTGTGCTAGTATTCATGCCAAGCATTTAAACATATTTGCTCATTTTTATACCATACTCGAATAAATTAAATATATACCATTTTAAGTGTTACGTTAATTTTTGCTCGATGCATAAAAAGAAATTTTAAAAATTAAGATAACGTTTCATATTTGAAGATTCAAAAGGTCGTGCCCTAACTTACGAGGTTCGACTTTCTCTTTGAACCAAGATAAATGAACATTCCTCTTAAAATTTAAACATATGAGAATTAAATAGTATTTTAAATGAAGAGTAAGCTTATTTTTCAAGGTTTTGAGACGTCGTGTACTAAATTACAAGACGCGACCTTTTGTTACCTCGAGATAAAAGAGCTTTTTACATACGTTTTGATCTATTTAAGGGGTTTTACTTAAAAAAAAATACATTAATACAAAGAGGGATCGTATTTTAAATTCTTTTTGAGTTTTCAAATTTTGACATTAAGACATTAATTAATCAATTAGGTACCAATTTTGGCGTTATAGGGGTGCTAATCCTTCCTCGTACGTAACCAACTCCTGAACTCATTTCTTGAATTTTGTAGACCAAAATCGTTGTTTTAGTAAATCAAGCTATTTATTAAAATGATCAGATTACGAGGTGATCCGATCACACCTCATTAAAAAAGATTGGTGGTGACTCCTATTTCTATTTTTAAATAAAAAGTCGATTTCAATAACAAAAAGGTTTCGACACTATTTTTTTACCTAAATTGGCCACTAGTGCCATTTGGAGCCTAACATGTGGTTGAGTGCTGTAGAGACATGTTGAAGGTCGAAAATGAGCGAAAATGACACTTAGGGCAAGGGTATCGAGATATCCAACCCTTGGGATCACAATACCTCCGACAGTGTAGAAGACCAAGGATTACCTTCACTGGTATCACGATATCCACCTCCCAAAGAAGACCCCAAGTTTCAACATTGCTCAAGATATTGCGATAGCCTCTTCATGGTATCGCAATATCACCTTTGTTAGGGGGACAAACTTGGACAAAAAGGGCAACATTTTCTACCCGAACCACCAATCACACAAGACTTGTGTAGGGGCATTTTTGGCATTGAAAAGTCATCAAAATACACTTCAAAACAACCAAAAATTGCTAAGGAGGAGAGAGACACACATTAGCTTAGTTTTAGGTTTAGTTTTCTCTAGGTTTTCTTTAGTTTTCTCTACACGTTTTCTAGGGTTTTTATTTTTCTCTTCTATTAGAGTTTATTTTTCTGTATTTACTTCTTGTTCTTTATGTTAGATAAGTTAGTTAACACTATAGCTAAGATTTATTTACATTTCTAGCCCTTGTACTTTGCTTTCAAGACTTTTTAAGCTTTAGTTTAATGTATTTCAATTTATTTTTTAAAGTCTGCAAAGCTTGTTCTTTTTATGATTCTGTTAAATGCCTTTGGTTTCACGCTATTTAAGTTTTCTTGCATAAAAATCTCAACTTTTATATTGTCTCAAGCTTTACTTTCATGGTTTCCTTATTTTCCATTGCAATGTTTATTTTCTTTACTTTAAGCATGTGTAGCTAAACCTTCAAGAGGGTTGGTTCTTGGAGATGTGGATAAACTAAAATCTTTGGACGAAGGACTAAATCGTAACAAATTGGACTAATTTAAATAGAACTAAGTACTTAGGTAGTGACACCCCTAAAGGAATATTAAGATAAAGTAAGACCGAAAGGTAATCTTATAGCGCAGCCGTTTGTTAGTCTTGGATTAACTAGCAAGACTGGAAGATAAATCAGACCTAATTCGTCTAAGTCTGTAAAATTGGGATCGAAAGAAAAAATGGAGCCACTTGGTAATTTACATGATTTATGTCCCTAGTCCAAGATTTGGTAAACCACATTAAAGTCAACCAACCCCCATTAGTTATTTACTAGATAGTCTCTCTAGTTTCCATTTCTTGCAATTTAGTCCTTAGAGTAAAATATTTAATTTTCATGCAAACTCATCTTTTCACGAATTTTCATAATATAAAATTGTATTAGTAGCCATTTACACTCTATTGTGTATGCTAGTTATTGCTCAATCATCTCTTCCTTTGGATTCGATCCTTGGAATACTCTGGTGTTCCATTGTAACACTATAAATATTACAACTGACTTGTACACTTGCAGTAAAATTGGGCTTAACAAATACTCTCATAAATTTAGTATTTTAATACGCATGTGCGCAGCTGGTCATCTACTTAAAATATCAAGAAATATGAGATTGGACTATACAAGTGTGACTATAACATGACTTGTGTCCAATTTATATATAAATGATAAAAGGATATAATACATGCAAAGTTTATCAGAGAAAGTTTATGTCAAATCACAACTTCTTGTAACTTAGGTAGCAATGATGCAGTGCTAGATGTCACTAATTGCTTGTAACATTAGACATGTTCTTGTATTACTACCAATGTTACAATAACCGACAAGGTCATACCCTATAGTTAAAGCAAACGGACTTCACGCCAATAGAATGGGCATATACCCTCCTACATACGATTATGGCGCATTCTTATCTTTGGTGGATAAATATTGCCTGGTGGGCATAATACTTTGGCGAACAGTATTGGTTGGTGAATAGTATTGCTTGGCAGACAAAATAACTTGGCGGATAGAATTACCTGGCGGATGATTGACATTGTGAAAAGGAATCCAACCAACAACATTATTCATCATTCTTTAGTTTTAAAAGGTATATCTTCAACCTTATTTCAACCCAATTCATTCCTCGTACATGGATCCTTGGTTGACGATTGCCGAAATAATTTTTTCTGCTGTGCCACTAGGCCTGCCGGTGATTCAACAGTGGTATGAAAGCCACTTGTACAATATAGATTCGGGGTTAAATTTATTGGTTGATGCGATTTGATGAGATACATGATGTCCGATTTGTTTTAATTAATTTGCTTTATATATATATATGATACATGCAAACTGTTTAATAAACCTATAGGATTAGAAGTTCATCCCAATCATTGATTTTGAAGCCTATTGAGTTTTATATAATTTGTTAAGTGTTAATATATCTATCTTGAGGCAAAGGGGTTTATGTTATTTGCAATTAATAGTTAACTTGTTGATAACATTCGAAAATTAGGAACAAAAGTTGTTCCAATAAGAAACCTTAAACATTGAAAATTTGAAAATATTATGTTCATTAATGTTTTTCCCACAGAGATCTAAGTGTAGTTTCTTATTTTTAGTAGCGGTTTATTGTTGACCGACTAGCAACACTGCCGTAAGGGACTCCGACTCTTAACCCCTTTGCGTAGGTGACATTAATTGGTTGGGACAAATTTCATAACTCACATTAACAGACAACTGAATATCATATGTTGTTTGCTATAAGTTGATGTGCACGATGTCTGAAATGCCTCGTTATAGCCCAATATCCCATTTAATTTATAATTTACAAAGGTTGTAATTTCATAAATACGACCTGTGTGTCGTGTAACATCCTATACCCAGCTTGGTCACCAAGCCCGAATATCAATATGCCACACCACCGTCTCATGTCATACTCATAATAAATTGTCACATTATTAAGAAATCATCCTTTTTATCAGTGATCTTATAATTTTTTAGTCAAACATATATAAATCATCATTAGAACATGCCAAACATAATTTAAATAAACTTATAATAATAATTGAACATGCATAAGGATCACTTAGAAACATTTCAAAGACAATCATGTAGGTATCAATACTAGAACATGGGTATCAATATTTTCCTTGCATGATATCGATACCGTATAGAGAATCGGTACCAAATCAGGATTCTATTTCTTGTCCAAAAATCAAAACCTGGAAAATATCGGTACAATTGAAAAAGTATCAATAAAATTACCTTGAGTATTGATACTCGTGGTAAGGTATCGATACCAAATTATGACTCTGACTTCTTGTACATTTGAAAATCACAGAGGTATTGTTTTTACAACATGAATATCGATACCTCTGCTCCAGACCAAAAAAATACAACATACTTGAGCATATAAATTATTCCAACATCCACCAATCCATCATGTTAAAATATCGTTATCAAATAAACATCAAAATAGTCGTAATATTAGTCTCAAACATCAAAAGTAAGTCCGAGCTATAATCAACATAATACGAAACATATCTCATAAACTTAGGAGCATATAGTCTATGGAAGTATCCAAAACATCATGAAAAATATCAATAAAAGCCTACCACATTGCCTTATTCCCAAAACAAAAACAAATAACAATAACACTTACAAAATAAAGGAAAATGACTTGATTGGATCACCCCTTGGAACCACACCGCTTACACCGGCACTTAAATACTTTGCAAGGGTTTTAAGAAAGGAGTGAGTGAGTTTAACAAGCTCAGTGAATGCTCAGAATAACCACAATGCACACACAATATCAAAGGTTAAACAAGTGCATACTACAACATGTTCACAACCATATTATAATCAAGTCAAAATAACATATTCACATTTCACTAAGTCATAAACTAACATATACTCCTACATGCAATTACATTCAACTCGCTTTTATGTAATTCATTTAACAATAATTCATCAAGACTAAACAACAAATACATGCTTTAATGACCCATAAGTCTAGCTGATATATTCACATGCATTCATAAGTTAAATAGAAACGATCCAAACCACAGTTACATACACAATTTACTATAAGAACATACTAACATTTTCATGAAACTTAAATAAACTTATTTAACATATTATTGACATGTTTTTCCATCCATCTCACATTGTATTATTACAACATGTAAGATCACATTTAAATGATATTTTGCAAAATAGCCACATACTCATTTAGGTATACATCACATTACATATATATACATTTTAAGATAATTTGACACTTAAGGCTATGAAACATAAAAGTGGGCTCGACCACCACACATCAGATACACAGATCTCCAATACACCAAATGACTCATAGAATTGAACATATCCCAAAAGTGAAGCATCAAGCTAACACTCTCCAACACACCAAACATGTCTCGTTGAATGGAACTTAGCTCACATTCCCTTATCTCTCCAACATGTCCCAAGGCCTCAACACCTAAATCATAAAACACATATAGGTGAGTACTCAATCCTATGGCATGCCAACAATATCCAACGATCTCATAACGTCACAAGGCCAAAATATCCACAATTACAAAATTTATTTACTGATTTAATTCACATCATCTCTGTTCATATTCATCAATTAACATCACAAACTTGTGCACAATGCATGCTTATTAATTTCACATTTAATTGCACTTAAAGTGCCACAATAATACTCATTGAGCCATCATGTATCCAACCATATATGAGTGCAATAAAATCAGTTTATCACATACATAACATGTTACATTAGCATTATATTCCATAATTTAACACATATGTACTTATTAGTTTTTGCACACTTTCATTGAACATTTATATTGCTAACACAACATCATCACTATTTTTTGGCATATTTAATATGCCCACAACACAATACAATTCACAACAGTCATCACACATGTCTCATATCACAATATCGCATAATAATTAATCTATAAATATTCTCATAATCACATAATTTACCAAAAATAAAATAAGGGAAATAGAAAGCTTACACTCAGAACTTAGGATAGAGGTTTAGGCCATTCCTAAGCTCCCAATTAGCACTATGAATTGTGTCTACTAGCAGTGATTCCAAACACTCACCGATTATGCTTTCGCTGAAAAGTTGAAAGCTTAAAGTAGTTTTTCCTTACCTTTCTCCTTGCTCGAAGAAGGTTCCAACGGTTCTGACGCTTTACACATAATAACCACACAATTACACAATCAATATTCAGCCAAAGACCAGCCAAAAATGCAAGTCTAAGCTATATTCCCTATGAAACTAAAATTTCGACTAACAAACTTGAAACTAAAATATCTTCCACTATACTTAATATTTTCGCCTAAAACCAATTCCGTTCATCTTATAATTCACCTGCAACTAATTCCCAACTTTTAAACTACACAAAACTACTCAATTCATGGTATCAACTTTTTTGACATATCTTTGACTATTTTTTGAAAATTCATTAAAACTTAAGAATTCCTTAATGAAACTTAAAAGTAAGTTTAGAAACCTTCTAACTACATCAAAACTAATTGAAAAACACTTTGAAACTATGTTTTTACCAAAAATCTCGAAATCCACCATTAACGAGCCCATTTTTGGCTTTAATTCAAAACATGCGATTTAATGGCTAAAACCTTGGTTTTAAAGACTAAATAACATTAAAAACTCATAAGGAAGATGAATTGTTACCTTAGTTGATGAAAATCCAAGAGTTTGAGTGAAAGCCTAAAAACCTAAAAGGTTGACAATAGAGAAAACTATGGTGTTTTTGGGTCTTTTTCTTAACTTCTATGGATATTTATAACTTAAGAGATGATAAAAATAAAAAGGAATTACGATTTGGAATTCAAAAACGATTGGGAGAGTTTGGAGAACTATGGACGGCACAAGTATGAGAGGAGAAGAAGACTAATGTGAAAATAAAACTATAAGTGGGGGTTTTTAGGCTGGATTTTAAAGCCGGTCTAATTACCTCTTAAAAACTCTAAATTTTGACTCTCTTACAAACCAATTCTTTTTTCAAAATTAAAGGTATTTAAAACTCATTTTCAGAAATTGATTTAATTTTCTTAAAACCATAAAAAAATATTACCGATAAACCATGTCAAAAAAATTCTGAACACTCTAAGGTCAAAATTCTTAAAATACCCCTAAAACTCCTAAGCACTATTTTGGGGTGTTACATGCCGTGCCTTTCTATGTCTTTCTTGTATTTCTCTTCTCATCCTAGTCCCTCATATGTAAAATGAGTTTTTATAAATTGTAAACTATACAACTACTGTGAGCTAGAAAAGAAGAAGCTTGTGTAGCGAATTACACCCTTAAGATTCCTTTCGGTTCTCCCATTGGCTTAAGAGAGGCCACCTTAGTTTTATGGGCTATGTAACACCCCTAACCCATATCCGTTGCCGGAACAGGATTATGGAGCATTACTAAAATTTACAGATTAAATATAGACATTTCATACCATTTTTAATTCATATAAAAAACTAATCATAATCATTATAATGTCCCTTATAAAAGACCTCAAGGCCCAAAATATGCATTCAAAATAAGTTGAGACTAAACCGGGTACTCAGAGAATTTTTTGCAAAAATTCTGAACATTCTATTTTGAATTTTAAAGATGCAGGGGACACACATCCAAACTACACGCCTATGTGCTATGCTGTGTGTCACACACGACTAACACACACGCCCATGTGGACGAAAATAGGCCATTTCCAATGCCATATTTCTCACCCAACTTGGCATCAACCCATATTAACACTTTAACACATTTACAAGCCAATATAAAACATTCAAATCAATCCAAAACCAAGTTTTATGCATGACATATCATCACCTAGGTTCAAGTATCCAAACTTTCAAAATACCCTTGATAAACGATAAATTATACATATTTTTACCTCATGTTTACCTAATTTCTAGATGAATTATCATTGAATTTGTGGAAATTAGTGCTCTTAACCCTTCAATTTCATGTTTTATACTCAGGAAAGCATAAGGAAGAGAAAAGTACAAAAGAAGGGTCGACAACGAAGAAAACGGGCCAAAGTGTGAAAACGCCACGACCCAAGGATTCAAGACACGGCCGTGGCACACGGCCCCGCCACATAAGGTCCAACACGGCCCAGCCCCGACAAGCATGGCTAGACTACACGGCCGTGCCACCCTCGACAGGCCTACATACGGCCTCTTATCGATCTACACGGGCATGTCCCTGTCATGAGGAAGTGTAATTTCACTCGTATTTGGATACTTAGATGCTAAGAAAGCCATCCCAAAGCTCTATATAAAGACCCTAGGAGGCAATTTTAAGGGTACACTTTTCTCTCCTCAAAAGAGTGCCTTATTTCTGCTAACACAGAGAGTGGAAGCAAGGGGTTACTCCAAGGGAAGCCGATTGATTCATCCCAGAAGCCAAATTCTACATCAAGACAGAGGATCTCCCTAAATCCCTTCAGGGGTTTTTGGGTTCTTTATATTTTGTTATCTTATTTCTTCTGAGATGTTTTCTTTATTAATTATGAACTAAATCCCCCAAATACTTGAGGGGGATGAAACCTAAGACAGATCTTGTTATTATTTTATCTTGAGTTATATGATAAATACTTAAATTGTTCTTAATTATGTGTTCTTAATTCTTGTTTTAATAATCCTAGGTATTAATTCAAGAAACTGATGTGCTTATGCAGAGGAGCAAAAGTCCCTGTTTAAGAGTAGATCTAGCATAATTAAGCGGAGTTGCATGCAACCCTAGACATAGGGTGACATAAATCTACCGGATTAGGGTCAAACCTAATATGGGGATCCATAGATCGAGTTAATGCAAGACTAGGGGTTTTAACTAGAAAGAGATTGCAATTAATCAACCTAGGATTAGTTGTTCTTATCATCGACGGAGGTATTAACATAAGTTAGGGATCTCTACAGATCAAGTTAAGTGAATAAATCGTCTAGCTCAAGAATTGATAACAAGTGAAGTTTAGGTGGATTCTCCCTTGAGTATTGCCCAATCAATCAGTCTTTCCTAAAGAGCTTTTCCCTAATATACTTTTTGTGCGTTCTTAGTTTAGTTTTAGAATTAGTTTAGTTTCATAAAATCCCCTTTTATTTTTAGGTTAAATAATAGAAAGGAAGTTAGTACTAGTACTTTTGGTTCTCTTGGGTACGATATCTTGGTCTTGCCACTAAGCTATACTACTGTTCGATAGGTGCACTTACCTTAAAGTCGTGATAATAGTTAGTTTTTGGTACGATCATTTTTATAAATTTTATTACTTCATATCACGTGATATCAAGTTTTTGGCGCTATTGCTGGGGAACTGAAATATTAAGAACACTCGATTTCTATTACTTTAGCCATATTTATTTTTATTTATTTTTATTTTTATTTTACTGAAATTTTCTTCTCTTCTAAGTATTTCTAGTTTATGACTAGAAACAACCCAGTAGGACCATTGCTTTTTGATGAAGATTTAAAAGCTACAATTTGCAAAAATCGTGGGGAGATCAGAAGAAGCCTACATTATCCAGAACAAGGACAAGAACAAGAGCCAGAACCTACGGAAGAGATGGAAGCAAATCAGGACAATCTACCACCTCCCGCAATAGCCGCACAACCAGTGAACCAATATGATACTCCTCGTACTATGTATGATTATGCTAAACCTAGTTTGGTTGGTGCTCAATCTAGTATTATTAGACCTACTATTGCTGCTATTAATTTTGAATTAAAACCTAACACTATTTAGATGATACAGCAATTTGTGCAGTTTGATGGTTTACAGGATGAAGATCCAAATTCACAAATAGCCAAACTTTTGGAACTTTGTGATACTTTTAAAATTAATGGCGTTTCTGATGATGCCATTCGTCTAAGGCTATTCCTATTCTCTTTGAGAAATAAAGCCAAACAGTGGTTAAATTCTTTACCACGAGGATCAATCACTACATGGGAACAGATGAAAGAAAAATTTTTGCTTAAATATTTTCCTCCAGCTAAAACAGCTAAATTATGAAACGATATCTTTTCTTTTGTGCAGATGGATTTAGAACCACTTTACGATGCCTGGGAGAGATACAAAGATCTGTTGAGAAGGTGCCCTCATCATGGGTTACCTTTGTGGTTACAAGTTCAAACCTTTCACAACGGTTTGAATCCATCAACGAGGCAAATGATTTATGTAGCCGCAGGGGGAACAATCAACAATAAAACACCTGAAGCAGCTTATGAGTTTATTGAAGAGATGTCACTGAATAACTATCAGTGGTAAGTCATTAGGACAAAGCCAACAAAAGCCGCAGGAGTTTTTAATATTGATGCCGTCACCATGCTTTCCACTCAGGTAAAACTTTTAAATAAAAAGTTTGATAATTTTGTTGGTTCTATGCAGGCACAAATAGTGATGCAGTGCGACGCAACTCCAGGAAATATGTTTAATCCAGACTACTCATCTTATGGACACAACATAGAAACTGAGCAAGCTAACTATATGGGTAACAATTTTAGACCTCAAAATAATCCTTATAGTAATACTTACAATGTAGGTTGGCGGAACGACCCCAATTTTTCATGGGGAGGACAAGGAAATCAAAGACAACAGCCTCCTCCGGGATTTCAACAGCCACCACCACAACAGGAGAAAAAGTTTTTAAGAGAGCTATTGACAAACAAGCAGAAGCTAGATGAGAAATTACACATTGGTAATACTTATAGTAATACTTACAATGCATTTGGTAAGTTTCTTAAACTCTTAAAGAAATTACACATTAACTTACCGTTTATTGAAGCTCTGTCATAGATGCCAAATGCTGCTAAGTTTTTAAGAGAGCTCTTGACAAACAAGCAGAAGCTAGATGAGAAATCTCATGAGGAGCTGAATGCAGTATGCTCAGCCATTGTACAGAATAAGCTACCCAACAAACTAAAAGATCCAGGGAGTTTTACTATTCCTTGTTTATTTGGTAGCCTAGACACCAAAAATACTTTAGCTGATTTAGGGGCTAGTATAAATGTCATGCCTTATAAACTATTTAAAAAACTAGGTCTTGAAAAACCTAAGCAAACCAAGATGAGCATTCAACTGGCTAATAAAACTATTAGGTTTCCCAAGGGAATAATTGAAGATGTGCTTGTCAAAATTGATAAATTTATATTCCCAGTTGACTTTGTTGTTTTAGACATTAATGAGGATAGCAATGTACCCTTAATTTTAGGGCGTCCCTTTTTAACAACTGCCAGAACTATAATTGATGTAGGAACAGGTGAGCTTACACTACGTGTAGGTGATGACAAAGTTACTTTACAAGCTCGAAACTCGATAAAAACTGTTGATGATAATAATATAGTCACAAGTCCTTGTAAAAACACTAAACTCACCACCCAACCTTCTGTGCAGGATACACTCCACATAAAGGCAACCCAATCACAGACAAGTCCATCCAAGGGAGACGCACCTGGAAAGCGAATGCTTCAGATTGAGGAACTAGATGAGTGGCCGGACTATCACGAAAAGCCCAAAATATGCCACACCAACCCAGAGCATCACCAAGACGACCCTCAGGTACAAATGAATCAAATCAAGGTAGGAGATAAGGTAATCTTAGGGGAAGACGATCTTCGACTCTTGAATTCAAAAGAACATGCAAGTGATACACCTTACTTCACGGTAACAAACGTCTTTCCCTATGGTACAGTCAAGATAAAACATGAGTCACTTGGCATTTTCCAGGCAAATTATACTCGACTCAAACTTTGTTTTGATTCTGAAATTGTAAGCAGGATAGAAGAGCTCCATCTCTTCAAACCACCTTGAAAGAACAAGCTTAAGGAAAGTCGAGCTTAGACTTTAAATAAGCACTTCTCGGCAGGTAACCCGAGCACTAACTCTTTTCTTTAGGCTTTTTAATACATCAACTAACCATTTAAATGCAGATTTTTTTCACCACACGGTCACCCCACGGGCGTGCGCTAGGCCATGTGTCACCACGACATCGACACGGGCTTCGACAAAATGCCACAGCCATGCGATACAACCGTGGCCAACACTGCCAATTCAAACACAGGCGTGTGACACACCCGTGCCCCAAGACCATGGTTGACACTGACATACTAGACACAGACGTGTGACCGTCTACACAGCTATGGGAGAAGCGAACATCAAAGGACACGGCCGTGCGACACGGCTGTGTGCCTCAACACGCCCTGGGTACACGATCATCAATTTTCGAACCACACGGGCGAAACCCGAGCCACACGAGGGTGTGCCATGCCCGTGTGACCTAAAATCTATATAAATAGGGCATTATTCACTTTTCCTCCCACTTGAAACCCTAAAATCTACCCCCAAAATAGCCATACCAGCACCTTAGCGCTACCGCCAGTCTCCCAAACGCCGCCACGCTCCGTGGAAAGTACACCACGACCGTCCAAAGTACCCCACAACCGTGTTTAGCCACACCCCTCAACATCCATTCGATTTTGTCTTATTTCTTGCTTTACTTTTTGATTTGTCATGATTTTTATCTATTTTTCTGTTCATAATCTTATTCATTTAATTATTAGCATGATTTTCATTTAATTTGGCATCATTTATCTAGAGAATTCATTATGCCACTAAGAACAATCTTTGGCTGCCATTTTTTTTAGACTATTTGAGATTAGTCATTTTATTTTAATACCCATGCCATGTTCATCTCTTTTTTTAGAAAAAAAAATAGCATACATTAACATAGGTACTCACCGTTAACAATTTAGTATTTATTTTTGCTAGTTACCATTTCATTACACCTAACTCCTACCCATTTTTTAGGTATTATGTCTTCATCATGTGGTAAGAAAGCTGCCGTTCCTGCTACAAAGAAACGGAAGGGGCCCGGTGGCTCATCCTCCAGACCCACAGCCGAAACCTGCCACCTGTTCATACAATTCCACCAAGACACTCAATAGGAGTTATTCCAACTCCTACGAGCCCGCCCTCTAGGAACAGGGCAATGTATTGACTGGGCTACCCTCGAGCAAGTCTAACTCGCAGATGCTGTTCGGGCCCTACTGACCACCGAGCCCTGGGAGCAATTTTTCTACATCGCCGAGCCCACCTACCTTAAGCTAACATTAGAGTTTTGCTCTACTTTTCATTTACAGGTAATGACAAACCACGATGACCCAGGTACCATCCAATTTTGCCTCGGTGGTTTGGTGCGATAGTTGAGCATGCCCGAATTCGGTATCGCGCTAGGACTCTACACAGACGAGGTCATAGCCGACGAAGACTTCCCCGATCTCCCCCGTCGCATCCATATATCACTAGTCAAATGTTGGCAAGCCCTAGTCTCGGGAGGAGCTACATACGACCCTAGTCGCTCCAAGGCCACCGCCCTTGCCCCATCCTTAAGGTACCTTCACGCTCTCCTCGTGCATACCTTGACGGGTCGACGTGAGAGCACCGGCGTCGTCAGCACACATGATGCCTACTTCTTATGGAGCATGGCAAACGTGCACACCATCGACCTCGCCAATTTCATCGCTCAAGCCATCCAACACCAAACGGAGCGACATTGCAAGGGCGTTATATCCATGGGCCCGTACATCACACAGTTGTCCCGTCACTTCGGGCTTCTCAATACCATGGCCCAGACATCCTTATACACACCGATAGGCCAGATGTCCCCTTAAGGCATCCAAACCATGCTCCACATGAGGATGATCCAGGGCCGCCCTGGGACCGATCCACTACAATACTGCCTAGTCCAAGAGGCCGAGGATCCAGAGGACATTACTGATGATGTCCCACCACCATAGGAGGATGCACCCACCTCACCACCACCCCCTCACCACCCAGTTCATGTGGCAGTCCCCTATGCTGACATATCCTAGTGCTTAACACGATTCGAGCAGCAGTGCTTCTAATGTTTTGACCATATAGACGCTACTCTTCAGCAGATATGGTTAGCATCTTCACATCACCGCACCACCACTACCGCGAGACCCATCTGAGGATTAGGCCTTCCTAATCCTCTTTGCTTATCATATATTTTCTTTTTTTTTCCCTTTATTTTCTTCCATTTCATCTTTTTAATTATTTGAATATTTTAGACATAGTTTATTTTATTTCCATTTTTATTATATTTCAGCTATCTCCTAACGAGTATTGCTTTAATTCTGAAACACCTAAAATCCCTTAAGTGCTATCGCAGTTTTAAAGGAGCTTTACAGCTCAAAGCTACACTCTAATGGGAACACCCTGCCACAACTGCCGGCTCTTCCAATCCCAATATCCGCCTCACAAATTCATCCAAAATTCAGGGAGTTTCAATTCTCTCCCTATATTTTGATATTATGCTTCTATTGCTACTAATGTTTTTTTGTACATTGAGGGCAATGTACATCTTAAGTGTGAGGGGAACTTACTTTTAGTTATTGCAATTTCCTTGAAATCCCTAAAAAAATTTTAACTTGTTGCATTGTCTTCAATTCTACTATTAAGATAAATTCTGATTGATTTATGATTTTTATTGATGTATTGAGAATTAAGAAATAGGTACTTATGATTTGATTATTCAAACTTTAAAACACTAGGGAATCAAGCATGATAAGTTGAAATTTTTGAGAATATATTTTTTTCATAAGTTATTTTCCCTAATTTTAAGTATTATCTTGAGATTTGAAATTCGTAGGACTGACATCAAAAGCCATAATTCTGGTGAGACTTTTGAGCCTTTTGAGCATACATTCTTTTGTGCTCACTTTTATTGTTGCTTTGAGTGAGTCAATACTGATTTATTATTCTAGAACTTGCTTCGATTATACATGTCGAGACCACATCATTGATTTGATACACTGAGATGATAAAGGCACCTAGGATTTAACCCATTTACTCCATAAAAGCCTACACCCATAAATTAACCCCTAGTTGTAATATCCCGAATTAGGGTCTAATTGGAATAGTGGTTTCATGACCACAAATCTGAGATAGAAATAACTATTTTATAATTATTTTGAGGTTTATGATATGATGGCATGATTATGTGAAAATTTCGTGAAGAAATTCTATGCATAAAGTGCTTAATTTGAAATTAGGGACTAAATCGAATAAGTTGCAAAATTTGCATTCTAGAAGTTTTTAGTATGAAATTGACTTGGAATATTAATTAGGAGGTCTTAAATAGCAATTTGACCAAATTCTAAGTTCATAGACAAAAATTGGACATGGGTGGAATTTTTGAAAGTTTAGTAAGGAAGGGCATTTTAGTCATTTGGTTATTAACATGAATTAAAAAGGAAAAAGATGACAAAATTGATCATCTTCTTCATTAGTTGCTGCCGATTTTTTCTCTCCACCATAGCTAGGGTTTCTTCAACTTTCAAGCTTCATAGTAAGTGCATCCAAGCCCCGTTTTTAATGATTTTTATATTTTTGTGATCCTGGTAGCTCGATAAAGCTTATGTTAGCAATATTTTGAGTTAGGGCTCATATTTGAAAAAATACCCATAGGTGAAATTTGTGTATTTTGATGTTTTATGATAGAATATGAGGTTTTAAATTATGTTGGACAACTTGTGCTACTCGATTTTGAGTAAAAACGAGTAGAACGACATAATTGGTAAAAATACCAATTGTTCATAAATGCATGTTGTAGTTGGAATTTGAGCTTGCTAATGGTAAATAAATGATCAGCATGTCCTAAAACATAAGAATTTGAAATAAAATTTAATTTCCGAGCTTTGGGGCAAAAGTGTAAATATACAAAAGTTTAGGGGCAAATTTGTAATTTTGGTAAAGTTGGGGTCAAGGACCGTTTTGATAAATGTGAGTATTAAATGAGCTAAATGTGCTATTTTAGATCAAGAAAAACGAGATTCAAGTCGTGATCGGGGGAAAAGCAAAGTTTACGAGGAATAGGCCGATTGTTGATATTTTGGTATCGAGGTAAGTTCATGTGTAAATAATGTAACATAATCGTTATTTTTAAGTTAATTGATGTTATTTATATGATATGCTGATTTTTATCATGAAATATATGCTTTGTGGTTATTATCGAATAATATGCAAATTATGTGTGCTACTTGTTAAATATAAATTGCTACCGAGTATTGGTTTCGGTATTCTGTGGAAGACGGCAAGGATATGTGATCAAGGAAAATCCCATTTGAACCTTAGGAATAGATTAGGATACAAGTGACATGTCACTAGGATGGTTGAGCATCCGAGCTCGTTGAGTTGAGTCCGAGTTCACTTATGGATGCAAATGTCCGAACTCGTTGAGTTGAGTCCGAGTTCGTGAGATGTAACTAGGCATCCGAGCTCGTTGAGTTGAGTCCGAATTCACTTATGGATGCGAACGCCCGAGCTCGTTGAGTTGAGTCCGAGTTCGCTTATGGGTGGGTTACATGATTACTTGATTACATATGTGGCACTTATGTGCAAATTATCCATGTATCCGAGTTATATTCCAATGTGTTCAACGGGTAAAATTCTAGCAAAATGGAAGAACACTCAAGAGGCAAGTGTCATTTTGAAAAGTGTTGTGAAATGGGCACTTTGGACAGGTATGTACTTAACCCTCGGGTTGAAACTTGATACAATAACAATAATGTGGTAAGATGAGAAATGATGAGTAGAAATGTGATATATGTTTTGGTGATACCATGCTGGTGTTGTTTGGAAGAATTGCTTTGTTATGTTACTTGTTATTTGCATGTGAACTTACTAAGCATTTATGCTTACTCCCTCCTTTTTATTCATTGTAGTTTTGAACAAGCCGGCTCAGGAATCGGATAGGTCGAAGGCTCGTTCACACTATCCGAAGAACTATTTTGGTAAAATGGCTTGTATAACTCAAATATGGCATGTATAGCAATATACTTATTTTGTATAAATAATCTTGTGATATGGTTGTAGTTTGGTTGAGAAAATGCTTGATAATGATTAGTCATTGGAATGGCTAGCCTAGATAATGTTTGATGCCATGTGAGATTAATATGTTATCTAGTTCATGAAAATTCATGAAAAGATGAAATTTGCCATAAAACAGAACATTACAGTAACAATGATGTGAGTTTGAAAAATCACCAAAAATAGTAGGAACTGAAATAGGTGATGATTTAAATATGAAATTGAAGCTTGTTGTGTCTACTTTCATATGGAAGAAATGAAACAGGTAAAGGAGTTATATGTTGTGAGATATTTGAGTTTTAGTGAAACAAGGCCAGAGCAATTTCTGGATCCCCTGTTCCAACTTTAGAAATTCACCATAAATTGTACAAAGATAATTAGGAGGTTTACTTTATATTTTCAGAATCCTTATTGAGTCTAGTTTTAATATAAACAAACGGCATAGTCATATGTATTTTGTACAGAGAAAAAAATTGTTCGTAGTAAGCAAATGTCAGTGCAGTCGAGTTCTGAAATAGGGGTAAATTTAACTAATAAACTGTACTAATTAGCTTGACCAAAAATTATAGAAAAAAATTAGTAGATAGATATATGAGTCTAGGTTCAGAGAAAATTTACGGATCTTGATTTAAAGTTTTGTAACTAGAGATATGAATTTTTTAGCGACCATGATGCAGAAGGACTACTTATTCCAAAAATCAAAATAAATGGTTTAAAGTTGTTTAAATGATAAATTATATTTAGTAACACCTCAAGCTTGACTCCAGCGACGGTCTCGGGTAAGAAGGAGTTACATTTGGTGGTATCAGAGCCATGTTTAGTCGGTTCTCGGACTAACGTGTTTTATGTACGGATTTTGCTATACATGCCATATGTGTATATTGTGATAGTGTGACGACTTCTGACCTTTTAAATTATTTTTTTTATAGTAAATGGATCCCGATCCAGCTGTGGCAGATGAAGTAGAGAGTAATGCGCTAGCTCCAGCTGAAGGGGTAGCGCCGACTGAAAATCCACCTCCTACTGTTGGTCAGGGAGGAGGAGAAAGGGGTCGAGTGCCTTTCTCCAAATGATGAGTGCATGGTACACTGAGTTCGTTCGTACGAACCTGAATGTACAACCTCCCCCACCTCCTCCAATTCCTCAACCTGTACCCCCGATGCCTCAAGGTGTGGATATGACGAAATTCCAAAGAACTCCAGTTGATAAAATTCATAAGCAAGGGGCCGAAGAATTCAGAGCTAATGTAGATGATGATGCCGAGAAAGCAGAGTTCTGGCTTGAGAATTCTATCCGGGTATTTGATGAATTGTCTTGCACCCCTAAAGAATGTTTGAAATGTGTTATATCTTTACTGAGGGATTCAGCCTATAATTGGTGGAAGACATTGATTTCTGTGGTACCGAAAGAGAGAGTAACCTGGGAATTCTTTCAAGAAGAGTTTCAAAAGAAATACATTAATGAAAGATTTATTGATCAGAAGTGTAAAGAGTTTCTTGAGCTAAAGCAAGGTAATATGACAGTCACTGAATATGAAAGAGAGTTCGTCAGATTAAGTAAGTATGCCAGAGAATATGTTCTTTCAGAGGCTAAAATGTGTAGACGATTTGAAGAAGGACTCAATGAAGACATAAAGGTATTTGATGGGATTCTTGAACTAAAAGAAATGGTGGTACTTGTCGATCGAGCTTGCAAGCTGAAGAACTACTTAAAGAGAAGAAAAAGGTAGAATCTGAGACATGAAATTGGAAGAAAAGACCAATGAGCAATGTACCCTCACAGCAACCCGGAAAATCAAGAAATATGAATTCTCATTCCCAAGTTTTAGCTGGACAATCATATGGGAATTTTAAGAAGCAAAATGTGGGTCCTAAGTTCCAGACTACTTCGGCAGCTAGTGTAGGGAATTCAAGATTTGTTAAGCCCGAGTGCCAGCGGTGTGGTAGAAATCATTTTGGTCCGTGCAGAGCAAATGAATGTTTTCGATGTGGTTCTCCGGATCATTTTATTAGAGACTGCCCGGAGAGAATTGAAAGAGAAAAATTTCAGAGTACAAAAGCAGGTGGTACGGATTCAAGGGGAAGGTATCCAAGAAAAGTTGGGAGTGAAGCAAGCAGCAAGAATGTGGTCAGAGATTCAGCAGTTAAATCTGAAGGAATGGCTCCGGCTAGAACTTATGCCATCAAAACACGTGAAGATGCTTCCTCACCCGATGTGATCACCGGTATATTTTCTCTTTATGATGTTAATGTTACTGCTTTGATTGACCCTGGTTCTACTCATTCATATGTGTGCATGAAATTGGTGTCTAGCATGAATATACCTGTTGAGAACACAAAATTTATGATTAAAGTGTGAAATCCGTTAGGCAAATATACTATAGTTGATAAAGTATGCACGAAATGTCCTTTAATGATTCGGGGTTATTACTTTCCGACCGACTTGATGTTGTTGCCGTTTGATGAATTTGATATTATTTTGGGCATGGATTGGCTGACATTACATGATGCTATAGTAAATTGTAAACAGAAATTTATTGAATTAAAGTGTGAAAATGGCGAAACTCTGCGGGTTGAATCAGATAAATCAGAGGCATTGTCTAGTGTGATTTCTTCAATGTCGGCTCAGAGATATTTGAGAAAGGGTTATGAAGCTTATTTAGCGTATGTGTTGAATACAAAAGAAATTGAAAAGAAAGTGGAATCAGTGCTGATTGTGTGTGAGTTTGCGGATGTATTTCTAGAGGAATTGACGGGTTTACCTCCAGTCAGAGAAGTAAAATTTGGTATAGAGTTGATGCCGGGAACAGCTCCGATCTCGATTGCTCCGTATAGAATGACACCAACAGAGTTGAAAGAATTAAAGTCGCAGTTGCAAGAGTTGACCGACAAAGGCTTTGTGAGACCGAGTTTTTCGCCTTGGGGTGTTCTTGTATTGTTCGTGAAAAAGAAAGATGGTTCTATGAGATTGTGTGTAGACTATCGGCAATTAAACAAAGTGACAATCAAGAACAAGTATCCGTTGCCGAGAATTGATGATTTGTTTGATCAGCTGAAAGGAGCAACATGGTTTTCAAAGATTGATTTGAGATCTGGGTACTATCAGCTGCGGGTAAAAGAGACAGATGTGCCTAAAACTACTTTTAGGACAAGGTATGGTCATTATGAATTTTTAGTTATGCTGTTTGGATTAACAAATGCTCCTGCTGTGTTTATGGATTTGATGAATCATATATTTCAGCCATACTTGGATAAGTTTGTTGTGGTATTTATAGATGATATTTTAATCTATTCAAAAGATGAGACCGAGCATGTCGAGCATTTAAGAATAGTTTTGCAGACTTTGCGAGATAAGCAGTTATATGCCAAGTTTAGTAAAAGTGAATTTTGGCTTCGGGAAGTTGGATTTTTGGGTCATATTTTTTCAGGTGATGGTATACGGGTTGATCCTAGTAAAATTTCAGCTATTGTTGATTGGAAACCACCGAAGAATGTAACCAAAGTTAGAAGTTTCTTAGGGCTAGCTGGGTATTATCAATGGTTTGTAAATGGATTTTCTATGATTGCTGCTCCTATGACTAGATTACTCCGAAAGGATGTTAAATTTGAGTGGACGGAAGAATGTCAATAGAGTTTCGAAGAATTGAAAAAGTTATTAACAGAGGCACCAGTGTTAATGCAGCCAGAGTCAGGTAAAGAATTTGTGGTATATAGTGATGCTTCTCTAAATGGTTTGGGATGTGTGCTGATGCAAGAAGGAAAGGTTCTGGCTTATCCTTCGAGACAGTTAAAACCTCACGAGAGGAATTATCCGACTCATGATTTGGAATTGGCTGCGGTGGTGTTTGCTTTGAAGATTTGGCGACATTATTTGTATGGTGAAAAGTGCCGAGTATATACCGATCTCAAAAGTCTTAAATACTTGATGTCATAAAAAGAATTGAATTTGAGACAGCGAAAATGGTTAGAATTGTTGAAAGATTACGAGCTTCTGATTGACTACCATCCAGGAAAAGCAAATGTAGTTGTTGATGCCTTAAGCAGAAAGTTGTTGTTTGCTTTGAGAGTTATGAACACTCAGTTGGAAATGTCAGATGATGGTTCGATTCTAGCCGAGTTGAAAGCAAGATCGATGTTTTTACAAGAGATTTGTGAAGCTTAGAAAAGGGATGAAGACTTGCTAGCCAAAAGAAAGCAATGTGAGATTGATACAGAGTCAGATTTCAGAATCGGTTTTGATGGGTGCTTGATGTTTAAAGATCGGATTTTTGTACCGAAGAATGAGGAATTGATTCAAAAGATCCTACAGGAAGCACATAGTGGTTGTCTCTCGATTCATTCGAGTAGTACGAAAATGTATAATGACTTGAAGAAAATGTATTGGTGGAATCGAATGAAAAGGGATATATCGGAGTTTGTGTCCAAATGCTTAATTTGTCAACAAGTAAAAGCTGAACACCAAGTGCCTTGGGATTACTTCAGCCTATTATGTTTCCTGAATGGAAATGGGATCAGATTACTATAGATTTTGTTTCAGGGTTGCCATTGACTCCAGGAAAGAAAGATGCCATCTGGGTAATAGTTGACAGATTAACTAAGTCGGCTCATTTTATTCCGGTACGTACAGATTATTCTCTTAACAAGTTAGCTGAACTGTATGTCAGAGAAACTGTTAGACTACATGGAATACCATTGTCAATCATTTCAGATAGAGATCCGAGATTTACCTCGCGGTTTTGGCAAAAGTTACAAGAGGCATTAGGTACGAAGCTGAATTTCAGCACTGCTTTTCATCCACAAAGTGATGGACAATCAGAGAGAGTAATTCAGATTCTTGAAGATATGCTCAGATGTTGTATATTGGAATTTCAAGGAAGTTGGGAAAGATATTTACCGTTAGTGGAATTTACTTACAATAACAGTTATCAGACGAGCTTGAAGATGGCACCTTATGAAGCATTGTATGGTCGTAAGTGTCGGACGCCATTGTATTGGACGGAACTCAAGGAAAATCAGATCTATGGGATTGATTTAATAAAAGAAACTGAAGAAAAAGTGAAAGTGATCCGAGATTGTTTAAAAGCTGCTTCAGATAGACAAAAATCTTATGCAGATTTGAAACGAAAAGAAATTGAGTTTCAAGTTGGTGATAAAGTATTTTTAAAGGTGTCTCCATGGAAGAAAGTTCTCAGATTTAGACGGAAAGGCAAATTAAGTCCGCGTTTTATCGGGCCGTATGAAATAATTGAAAGAGTTGGACCGGTAGTCTATCGGTTAGCATTGCCATCTGAATTGAAGAAGATTCATGATGTGTTCCATGTGTCTATGTTACGTCGGTATGGTTCGGATCCTTCACATGTGGTTTCACCGACAGAAATTGAACTACAACCAGATATGACCTACGAAGAAGAATCGATTAAGATTTTAGCTCAAGAGGTCAAACAACTAAGGAACAAAAGTATTGCTCTTGTGAAAGTGTTGTGGCAAAAGCATGGAGTAAAAGAGGCTACATGGGAGCCTGAGGAAACAATGAGAAATCAATACCCACACCTATTTACCGGTAAGATTTTCGAGGACGAAAATCCTTAAAGGGGGGAGAGTTGTAATATCCCGAATTAGGATCTAATCAGAATAGTGGTTTCGTGACCACAAATCTGAGATAGAAATAACTATTTTATAATTATTTTGAGGTTTATGATATGATGGCATGATTGTGTGAAAATTTCGTGTAGAAATTCTATGCATAAAGTGCTTAATTTGAAATTAGGGACTAAATCGAATAAGTTGCAAAATTTGCATTCTAGGAGTTTTTAGTATGAAATTGACTTGGAATATTAATTAGGAGGTCTTAAATAGCAATTTGACCAAATTCTAAGTTCATGGACAAAAATTGGACATGGGTGGAATTTTTGAAAGTTTAGTAAGGAATGGCATTTTAGTCATTTGGTTATTAACATGAATTAAAAAGGAAAAAGATGACAAAATTGATCATCTTCTTCATTAGTTGCTGCCGATTTTTGCTCTCCACCATAGCTAGGGTTTCTTCAACTTTCAAGCTTCATAGTAAGTGCATCCAAGCCCCGTTTTTAATGATTTTTATATTTTTGTGATCCCGGTAGCTCGATAAAGCTTATGTTAGCAATATTTTGAGTTAGGGCTCATATTTGGAAAAATACCCATAGGTGAAATTTGTGTATTTTGATATTTTATGATAGAATATGAGGTTTTAAATTATGTTAGACAACTTGTGCTACTCGGTTTTAAGTAAAAACGAGTAGAACGACATAATTGGTAAAAATACCAATTGTTCATAAATGCATGTTGTAGTTGGAATTTGAGCTTGCTAATGGTAAATAAATGATCAGCATGTCCTAAAACATAAGAATTTGAAATAAAATTTAATTTCTGAGCTTTGGGGCAAAAGTGTAAATATACAAAAGTTTAGGGGCAAATTTGTAATTTTGGTAAAGTTGGGGTCAGGGACCGTTTTGATAAATGTGAGTATTAAATGAGCTAAATGTGCTATTTTAGATCAAGAAAAACGAGATTCAAGTCGTGATCGGGGGAAAAGCAAAGTTTACGAGGAATAGGTCGATTGTCGATATTTTGGTATCGAGGTGAGTTCATGTGTAAATAATGTAACATAATCGTTATTTTTAAGTTAATTGATGTTATTTATATGATATGCTGATTTTTATCATGAAATATATGCTTTGTGGTTATTATCGAATAATATGCAAATTATGTGTGCTACTTGTTAAATATAAATTGCTACCGAGTATTGGTTTCGGTATTCTGTGGAAGACGGCAAGGATTTGTGATCGAGGAAAATCTCGTTTGAACCTTAGGAATAAATTAGGATACAAGTGACATGTCACTAGGATGGTTGAGCATCCGAGCTCGTTGAGTTGAGTCCGAGTTCACTTATGGATGCAAATGTCCGAACTCGTTGAGTTGAGTCCGAGTTCGTGAGATGTAACTAGGCATCCGAGCTCGTTGAGTTGAGTCCGAGTTCACTTATGGATGCGAACGATCGAGCTTGTTGAGTTGAGTCTGAGTTCGCTTATGGGCGGGTTACATGATTACTTGATTACATATGTGGCACTTATGTGCAAATTATCCATGTATCCGAGTTATATTCCGATGTGTCCAACTGGTAAAATTCTAGCAAAATGGAAGAACACTCAAGAGGCAAGTGTCATTTTGAAAAGTGTTGTGAAATGGGCACTTTGGACAGGTATGTACTTAACCCTCGGGTTGAAACTTGATACAACAACAATAATTTGGTAAGATGAGAAATGATGAATAGAAATGTGATATATGTTTTGGTGATACCATGCTAGTGTTGTTTGGAAGAATTGCTTTGTTATGTTACTTGTTATTTGCATGTGAACTTACTAAGCATTTATGCTTACTCCCTCCTTTTTATTCATTGTAGTTTTGAACAAGCCGGCTCAGGAATCGGGATAGGTCGAAGGCTCGTTCACACTATCCGAAGAACTATTTTGGTAAAATGGCTTGTATAACTCAAATATGGCATGTATAGCAATATACTTATTTTGTGTAAATAATCTTGTGATATAGTTGCGGTTTGGTTGAGAAAATGCTTGATAATGATTAGTCATTGGAATGGCTAGCCTAGATAATGTTTCATGCCATGTTAGATGAATATGTTATCTAGTTCATGAAAATTCATAAAAAGATGAAATTTGCCATAAAATAGAACATTATAGTAACAATGACGTGAGTTTGAAAAATCACCAAAAATAGTAGAAACTGAAATAGGTGATGAGTTAAATATGAAATTGAAGCTTATTGTGTCTACTTTCATATGGAAGAAGCAAAATAGGTAAAGGAGTTATATGTTGTGAGATATTTGTGTTTTAGTGAAACAGGGCCATAGCGATTTCTGGATCCCCTGTTCCAACTTTGGAAATTCACCATAAATTGTACAAAAATAATTAGGAGGTTTACTTTATATTTTCAGAATCTTATTGAGTCTAGTTTTAAGAGAAACAAACTTCATAGTCATATGTATTTTTTACAGAGAGAAAAATGGTTCGTAGTAAGCAGAGGTCAGTGCAGTAGAGTTCTGAAACAGGGGTAACTTTAACTAATAAACTGTACTAATTGGCTTGACCAAAAATTCTAGAAAAAAATTAATAGATAGATATATGAGTCTAAGTTCAGAGAAAATTTGCGGATCTTGATTTCAAGTTTTGTAACTCGAGATATGATTTTTTTAGCGACCATGATGCAGAAGGACTGCTTATTCCGAAAATCAAAATAAATGGTTTAAAGTTGTTTGAATGATAAATTATATTTAGTAACACCTCAAGCTCGACTCCAGCGACGGTCTCGGGTAAGAGGGCATTACACTAGTGGACCCCATTGAGCCTAACAACTCATTCTTTGACTCACCCCTAATATTAACCTATAACCCATTTTTGTTGAATTTCATTCAATTATTTTGATCCCTATTTTTTGTCGAAATTTGGGTTGAATCATTATCTAGCTTTGTTCTCTTTTTCCAGTTTGTAAATATTCAAAGTATGATATTTGATTTGTTCTAAAAAAATGTATATACAGTTAATTCAGTTATAACCTATAATAGTTCAATAGTTTTTGCATATTTCTACAAGCTTCCAAATCCAGAACGGTGTCATCATAAGGCTTAGCTCTAGGAATATGTTCCAGTAATAGAGATTTTTCTAGCTAGATGATCTTTTAATTCAATCTTGATTCTAACCCTCTTTTTCAGCTTGTGACAACACCCCTAACCAAAGCACCATTACAACCATTGAAAGACCTTTTGATCGATGTGTCATATCAATCTATAGTGGTGGAGATTTGATTTTCTTGCAAGCTTATGGTAATAACTTTTGAGGTTGACTAAAGAGTGCTTAATTCTTGATCCCTAAACACTTTGAGTGGGCCTCTTATCGATCTACACGGGCATGTCCCTGTCGTGAGGAAGTGCAATTTCACTCAGATTTGGATACTTAGATGCTGAGAAAGCCATCCCAAAGCTCTATATAAAGAACCTAGGAGGCAACTTTAAGGGTACACTTTTCTCTCCTCAAGAGAGTGTCTTATTTCTACCAACACAGAGAGTGGAAGCAAGGGATTACTCCAAGGGAAGCTGATTGATTCATCCTAGAAGCTGAATTCTACATCAAGACAGAGGATCTCCCTAAATCCCTTCAGGGGTTTTTGGGTTCTTTATGTTTTGTTATCTTATTTCTTCTGAGATGTTTTCTTTATTAATTATGAACTAAATCCCCCAAATACTTGAGGGGGATGAAACCTAAGACAGATCTTGTTATTATTTTATCTTGAGTTATATGATAAATACTTGAATTGTTCTTAATTATGTGTTCTTAATTCTTGTTTTAATAATCTTAGGTATTAATTTAAGAAACTGATGTGCTTATGCAGAGGAGCAAAAGTCCCTGTTTAAGAGTAGATCTAGCATACTTAAGCGGAGTTGCATGCAACCCTAGACATAGGGCGACATAAATCTACCAGATTAGGGTCAAACCTAATATGGGGATCCATAGATCTAGTTAATGCAAGACTAGGGGTTTTAACTAGAAAGAGATTTCAGTTAATCAACCTAGGATTAGTTGGTCTTATCCTCAACGGAGGTATTAACATAAGTTAGGGATCTCTACGGATCAATTCAAGTGAATAAATCGTCTAGCTCAAGAATTGATAACAAGTGAAGTCTAGGTGGATTCTCCCTTGAGTATTGCCCAATCAATCAGTCTTTCCCAAAGAGCTTTTCCCTAATTTACTTTTTGTGCGTTCTTAGTTTAGTTTTAGAATTAGTTTAGTTTCATAAAATCCCCTTTTATTTTTAGGTTAAATAATAGAAAGGAAGTTAGTACTAGTACTTTTGGTTTTTTTGGGTACGATGTCTTGGTCTAGCCACTAAGCTATACTACTGTTCATAGGTGCACTTGCCTTAAAGTCGTGATAATAGTTAGTTTTTGGTACGATCATTTTTATAAATTTTATTACTTCATATCACGCGATATCAAACCTACATACATTTAGGCATGTTTTACCAATTATACTATCATAAACCAATATCCAATATGCTTATATGATTTTCATCATTCAACCATTTCAAACACACATCAAGCATATTAAGACTATTTTACATATCAAAACATACCAAACATAAGCCATTCAAATGGCTATTATCAACCAAACACATACATGCCATCATTGGCTAAATTTAGCCTATACATGCCATTATAACCAAAATTTAGTTTATTACATATACTGAAATGAGCTGATGGATAGTGTGAGATATCTCCGCCAAGCTTCCAACCAACGAGCTTCTAAAGTACTATAAAATAGAGGAAATAAAACTGGGTAAGCATTTAATGCTTAGTAAGTTCGTATAATGGGAAATTTACTTACCATTCATTTACACTTAAGGTAAGCATACAAAATACATCCAAATTTGGCTAATAGCCTAAACACACAACTTCATCAACATGTTAGTCATCTATTTCACATGAATTTCAAGAAACATGTATGAGCTCGTCTAATATCAAATTTCCATGTTCATAAACTTTCCACATCTTGTGTTCACGTATATCAATTCCATGTATTTCAAGTACATTTTCATAATAATTTGTCTCAAGTTCAGATTATTGATCTCGTGATGATGAAGTAATAAAATCTGATCGCACCTATAAACTAACTATTATCATGATAAAGGCAAGTGCACCTATCCAATAGTAGTATAGTTAGTGGCAAGACTAGAATATCGAATCCAACGAACTAAAAGTACTAGTAATGACTTTCTCCCTATTATTTAGCCTAAAAATAAAGAGTTGGTTTGTGTAAACTAATTAACGCTAAAGTAAACTAAGGATGCGATAAAGAGTAAATTGGGAAATTGCTTTTAGGAAAACTGATTGATGAGGGCAATACCTAAGGAAGAATCCACATAGACTTTACTTGTTATCTAACTCTGAACTAGACGATTTTTTCATTTGACTTGATCCGTAGAGATCCCTAAATTATGTTAATACCTCAGTCGAGGATAAGAAAAACTAATCCTAGGTTGATTAATTGAAATCTCTTTCTAATTAAAACCTCTAGTCTTGCATTAACTCGATCTATGGCTCCCCATATTAGATTTGACTCTAATCCGGCAGATTTTCGTCGTCCTATGTCTAGGATTGCGATCAACTCCGCTTAATTGTGTTGGATCTACTCCTATACAGGGACTTTTGCTCCTCTATATAAGCACATTCGACTTAAATTAATATCTCAGAAATATCAATTCAAGAGTTAAAAAACACAGTTAAGAACAAATCAAATATTTATCATATAGTTCAGCTAACAATAACAAGATTCATCTTAGCTTTCATCCCCCTTAGATATTTGGGGTTTTAGTTCATAATTATAAAAAGAAACATCTCAGAATAAAGAAAATAACAAAACATAAGAAAATTCAAAACCCCTGAAAGGATAGAAGGGAGATCCTCTGTCTTGATGTAGATCCTAGCTTCTGAGATGGATCAATCGGCTTTCCTTTAAGTAATTCCCTGCCTCTGGCTCTCCGTCTTGGCAGGAGGACTGATTGGTATTGTCTTGTACCATCCCCTCTACTGTACACCCTTGTAGTTGCCTCCTAGGGTCTTTATATAGAGTTTTGAATGTCTTTCTTAGCCCTTAAGTAGCCTTTTTCGAGTGAAATTGAACTTCATTACAACAGGGACACGCCCGTGTGAGTCGATGTAGAGGCCGTGCTCGGGCCTGTTAATATGGCACGGCCGTGTGACACGCCTGTGTGACGAACTTCCAGGCCGTGTTGATTATTGATTTGGGCCCGATTTGCCCATTTTTGGCCCGTTCCTTGCTCTTTTCTCTTCCTTATGCTCACCTAAGTATAAAGCATGAAATTAAAGGATTAGGAGCATCAAATTTCACAAATTTAATGATAATTCATCCAGAAATTAGGCTAAGCATGAGGTAAAATATGTATAATTTGCGATTTATCAATTATCTCATGTCAGAATTTTGCCCGTTGAACTATTTGAAATATTGATGGATACATAGGTAGTACACTTGAAGTGTGCAAAACTGTAATCCGTCAATTCGTATTTGGGAATGCTCATACGAGCACATAAACGGGAAGCTCTTCTGAGCCATATAACGGGAAGCTCCAAAGAGCCATTAATGGGAAGCTCATACGAGCTAATATCGAGAAGGTTCAAGCAAGCCAATACCGGGAAGCTCTGGAGAGCTAAATAATCGAGAAGCTCATGCAAGAGCCTTTAATCGGGAAGCTCCAAAGAGCCATATATCAGGACACTCATAAAAGCTATGGTGTGTCCACAACACATGCAGGGTCATAACCAAATGGATGCTCCAAAGAGCTATTAATAGGAAGCTCGCAAGAACCATATAACGGGAAGCTCTTCAGAGATAATAACGGGACACTCTTTTGAACTGCGATGTGTCCGTAACACATGTAGGAACACAACCAATATGAAAACCTTGTATCCATCGAATTTCATTTATTCAAACGGGACTTAATAATTGTCAGATATATTTAGATATGTGTTCAATACTTATACTTAGCAATTATACATTTCACACACAACAATATTCAATTTAAAACATTTAAATACACAATTTAGTTATACGAACTTACATCGACAATGTTCACTACTTTCTCTTTTCCTCAATTTAACTTCGTATTTGATCTATCTGGATCTATATGAATGAATTTAACATCAATTTAATAAAATTTACATTCAATTAAATTCAACTCACATCTTAGGTAAAATTACCATTTTGCCCTATACTTTTAATTAATTCTAATTTCGTCCCTAGGCTCGGAAAATAAAATTCATGCAATTTAATCCTTATTCCAAGCCTAACCGATTTTTACATATAACATTAGTAGCCCATGTAATTCACAAAACTTAGAATTTTTCCATAAATTTTTCATCTTTACAATTCAGTCCCTAAATCACAATTTCATCAAAGTTCATTTTACAAAAGTTGTTTATCTAACAACAACCTTTCATTTTCTACCATAAAACTTCATAATTCATGCATACTCATCCATGGAAAAACTTTAATACCTTAATAACTTTGCAAATTAATCCCTGAGATAGCTAGATTAAGTTATTACGATCTCGAAAATATAAAAATTACTAAAAATAGGATAAAGAAACATAAGTAATTATGCAAAATAAGTTGGCTTGAGCTTAGCTTTCCATGGCTAGGGTTTCTATGTTTTTATTTTGGGAAAGATGATGAAAATGATGATATTTTCATTATTTTATCATTTATCATCTTTTATTTTTTTTACTTTCCAATTTCATCATTTTCTTTATTTAATTTTCCAATGATGAATCATCATATTTATCTACTAACTTCTCTTAATGGTCTATTTTCCATATAAGGACCTCAAATTTTGAATTCCATAGTTATTTGATCCTTTTAGCTACTAGAATTCAACTTTTGCACTTTGTGCAATTTGGTCCTTTCCATTAAATTAAACATGAAATCAGTAAAATTTCATTACGAAATTTTCATACGATATTTCTATCATAATGCAGACCATAAAATAATATTAAAATAATTTTCTTTTTGGACTCGGGTTTGTGGTCTTGAAACTACTATTCTGATTTTACTAAAAACGGGTTGTTACAGGCTATAACTATTGTATTTATTTACTGCTTTATATTATTTATGAATAATGATACAATGGATGATATGGTAGCATGTATGTTATAGTAAGTTGATAAAATCAACATTAATAAATAAATAAAATGGATTAAAGTTGAACATTAAAAGTGAAATCAATTTTATTTAAAAACCCTCAATAAAATATTAAGTTAAGATTGCCTTCCAATATTTACCCTTGTTAAAGCCTCAATCGATACAGAGTGGGTTCTACTAAAACAAAGTACTTGTATCCATCTTGGTCAAACGCGAAGAATAAACAAGTGATACTTGTCGATTATAATATTGGTTAATAATTTAACTAGGTTACTGTAATAGGATTAGAAACCTAGAGGCAAGAGATTTGGATGATCATGAGATGATTGGAATAAGAGTTGTTCACCAAATAATGAGTTACATAGGATGTAATTAGTAGGTGTTGGTAACCTAAATAACCATAATCTTGAGAGAAAAGCCAAAGCTGACTTAAGAGGAGGTGAAATATGGATCTTATCCCACTAGAAAACTTTAAAGAAAGGATTTCTGAAATTAATATATGAGGGTTATTAATTTTGAATAAAATAGTAAGAGCATCATTTAATAAAGCCCTTTTTAAATGTTCATAATAAAGTTGGCAAATTTACTCATAAGCATGTTTTATTATTGTGAAGCATCATTTAATAAATCCCCTTTTAAATGTTCATAATAAACTTGGAAAATTTACTCATAAGCATGTTTTATTATTGTAGATTTATTATGGCAAACAACACAAATTCTTTATCATTATAATCTATCCTTGAGAAGGACAAGTTGAACGTCTTGAACTTCCTTGATTGGTTTTGTAACTTGAAAATTGTCATCAAACAAGAATGAAAATTATGTCATTGAAGAACTTGTTCGTAATGAATCCATTCCTTATAAATGAGTAGGCAATGCCTCTATTGCTAATAAGGATGCTTATAAGAAGCATCTTGATGATATGTTAGACATAGGATGTCTAATGCTTACCACTATGACTCCTAAGCTTCAAAAGCAACATGGGGAGATCTGCCTATGATATGATCCAGCATATCAAAGAATTATATGAGGGGCAAGCATGTTAAGAGAGGTACGATACCTCTAAAGCTCTATTTCGATGCAAAATGGTAGAGGGAACTCCTGTAGGAACTCATGTTGTCAAGATGATATGCTATATTGAAAGGTTCGAAAAACTAGGATTCCCTTTAGGTGTGGAATTAGCCACCAATGTCATCCTACAATTGTTGCCAAATACTTTTAGCCAATTTGTCCTTAATTTCAATATGAATGAGATTAATAAGACTTTGCCATAATTACTTAGCATGTTGTGAGCTGCTAAAAGTAATATGAAAAGGGCTGGACCTAAGCCTATTCTGATGGTCCACAAGGACAAGGGAAAAGGAAAATTTAATACTAAGGCAAAGCATAAGGACAACGATAAGGCTATACCTAACAAAGGAAAAATTGCATTGAAACCTAAAGGAGGAATTGCTAAGGAAGGAAAATGTTTCCATTGTGGTGAGACTGGGCATTGGAAGCGGAATTGCCCTGCCTATCTTGAATAAGTTAAGAATGTAAAGTAAAGTGGAGCGTCCACTTCAAGTATTATGTTATTGATATTAATTTATCAACATCTACTTCTTGGGTATTAGATATCGATTGTGGTTCTCATATTTGTCCTTCTGTACAGGGGCTGCAAAGGAGTAGGAATCTGGCTAAAGAAGATATGGACCTACGAGTTAGAAATAAAGTAAGAGTTATTACATTAACTGTAAGAACACATATTTTATCATTATCTAATGGACTTGATTTATATTTAGAGGATTGTTATTTTGTGCCTAGTTTGACTGGAAACATTATTTCAATTTCTTATTTAGACCAAATTAGGTTTGAGATGATTATTAAGAACAATTGTTATTTATTTGATCTTGATAATGTTTTCTATGGTTTGACATAATTAGTAAATGGCCTTTACATTTTAGATCAAGATATGCCCATTTATAACATAAATACTAAAAGGTAAAAAAAAAATGACTCTAATCAAACTTATCTTTGGTATTGTTATTTAGGCCATATAAGTGAGAAACGCATATGAAATCCATAAAGATGGATTTTTAGATTCTTTTGTTTTCTAACAAACTTATATATGTGAGTTTGGCTTGTTGGGTAAAATGACTAAAACCCCTTTAATAGTAAAAATGAGCAAGCTACTGATTTATTAAGTTTAATACATAGTGATGTATGTGGACCAATGAACACACAGGCCAAGGGAGGTTTTCAATACTTCATTACTTTCACTAATGACTTCAGTACATATGGGTATATTTATCTTATGTGCCATAAATCTAAAGCCCTTGAAAAGTTCAAAGATTTTAAAAGTGAAGTACAAAATCAATTAGGCAAAAGTATTAAAGCACTGCGATCAGACTGAGGAGGAGAATATTTAAGCTTAGATTTTGATGAGTTTTTAAAAAAATGTGGGATTGTCTCACAACTTACACCTTCTGGTACTCCACAATGGAATGGAGTTTCTGAAAGAAAAAATCAAACACTGTTAGACATGGTTCAATCAATGATGAGTCATGTTGATCTTCCTACTTCCTTTTGGGGACATGCACTTCAGACACATGTTTTCACACTAAATCGTGTTACATCTAAATCAGTTCAAAAGATACCATATGAGATGTTGACCGGGAAGTATTCTAGTATGTTTTTAATGATGATTTGGGGTTGTGAAGCTTATGTTAAAAGTCAGACAACTACAAAGCTCGAACCTAAATTTTAAAAAAAGGCATCTCTGTGGGATATCCTAAGGAAACTAAAGGATGTTATTTCTTCAATCCTACCAAGAACAAAGTGTTTGTCGCTCGGACAGAAGTCTTCCTCGAAAGAGAATTTGTCTCGAGAAAAGGAATTGGTAGAAAATTTGAACTCGGATAAATTAGAGAACAACAGTAGATCACTGAACCGGAGATTGAAAAACAACAGGTTCTACAAATTGTTGCGAAACAATCAACTATTTTTAAAACATAAGTACCACAAAGACATTTAAGAGAACACCATGTACCTGAGAGATATGGATTTCTAATTATAACACATAGTGATATTCTACTTATAGATCAAGATGAGCTAAGGAGTTATCAAGAAACAGTGGCGAGCCGAGATTCTAAGAAATAGCTTAAGGCCATGAGGTCTGAAATGGATTCCATGTTAGAAAACCAAGTATGTATCTTGGTTTATCCACCTAAAAGGGTTAAAACCATAGGGTGCAAGTGGGTTTTCAAAAATAAAAATCAACATGGATGGTAATGTACAAATATACAAATGGTGATTAGTTGCTAACGGTTTTTAACAAGTTCATGGCGTTGACTATGATGAAACCTTTTTTTCATGTTGCTATGTTTAAATCCATCAGGATCTTACTTGGAATAGTTGCACTTCATGATTATGAAATCTAGTAGATGGACATCAAAACAGCTTTCCTTAATGAGAAACTAGAAGAGGGTGTGTACATGACATAACCTGAAGGTTTTGTTGACCCAAAAAATCCATATATGGACTGAAGCAAGCTTCTTGAAGTTGGAATCTTCATTTTAATGATGCGATCAAAGAGTTTAGTTTTATAAAAAAATGAAGATGAGCCTTATGTTTACAATAAATTTAGTGGGAGCACTGTAACATTCTTGGTACTGTATGTAGATGACATACTTATTATAGGAAATGACATACCTACCCTACAGTCTATTAAGAATTGGATAGGAAGTTTTTTTTTATGAAGGACTTGGGTGAGGCTACATACGTATTAGGAGTCAACATCTATAGAGATAGATCAAGACGACTCCTAAGACCAAGCCAAAGTACATACATAGATAAAGTACTAAAATGATTCGGCATGAAAGAATCTAAGAGAGGATTGTTACCTATGAAACATGGTATTTCACTCTCGAAGGAAATGTGTCCTTCAACTCCACAAGAGAGGGAACATATAAGTAAGATTCCATATGCTTTAGCTATTGGGTTTATTCTATGTTACATGATATATACTCACTCAGATGTACCCTATGCTTTAAGCATGGCTAGTTGGTACTAAGTAGATCTCAGTGAAGGCCATTAGGTTGCAGTTAAAAATATCCTTAAGCACTTGAAAAGGACTAGGGATACATTCCTTATATATAAAGGTGATGAAGAGTTGAGTGTAAAAGGTTACATTGATGCTAGCTTCCAAACTGACAAAAATGATTCAAGATTGCAATCGAGTTTTGTATTTTGTCTTAATGGTGGCACTATGAGATGGAAATGTTCAAAGAAAGATACAATAGCTGATTCTACAACTAAGGCCAAGTACATTGCAACCAATGAGGTTACAAAAGAAGCTGTTTGGATTAAGAAGTTCATATCTGAACTAAGGGTTATGCCTAGCATATTAGATGCTCTAGAACTTTGTTGTGACAACAACAGAGCCATTGCATAGGCAAAAGGAACCCAAATTTCACCAGCGTTCCAAACACATAGTTAGGCACGTTCATTTCATTTGAGAAATCATTGATCGGGGAGATATCGAAATAAGCATAGTATCAATAGAAGACAACATCGTTGATCCACTGACAAAGCCTTTGACACAGTAGAAGCATGATTGTCACACTAAGTCACTTAGTATAAGATATATGATTGATTGGTCTGAGTGTTACTTGGAGATTGTTAGAATATGCCCAAAGACCAATCCTGAAATGGTTGTAATTACATACTCATTTTACCTCGTTATTATTATAACACATCGCCATTATTATTTCAATTTCTTTTTTCGTGCATATAAATAAACTAATCACTGATAAAGTCCTAAGAATAATAGGATTATTCTTAAAAAGTCCTTAGTCAAATATTATTGTGGGCTTAGAAAATACTAATGCATTGAGACTAATGTGTAGTTGATTGATGACAAGGTGTCATCATTGACATAAAGATGTCAAAATCAATAAATGAGTATGTGTTAGAGAACAACATAATGGACTAATTTGTCATGAGTATGTTTCTTGGATTATTATGTAATAGTCACAAACATTAATCACAGTGATAACTATGTATATAATCCTTAGACTTGATGTAACATCCTAAATTTGGGCCAAGAAGTATTGGGCCTTGAGCTTGGGATCGGTTAGAAGGCAGATTATAATATTTTGTTGTGCATGAAAATATCACAAATTGGCTGTTGCTTTAATGGTTAAGTGATTAGGAGTATTTGGAAGTGTTGGAGAAGTCTTGGGTTCAAACATGGGCTCTAGCAAAAATTTATGTTTTTCTCTTAAAGGAGCCTCGATGTAAGTGGGTAGGCTTTAAGAATAATTTTAGTTAACGTATGACATAAGAAGCCTAGTGGTTTAGTGGTAAGAGGCGTGTGGTGTGTGCTAGTGGTCTGAGGTTTGAATCCCTGCTTATGCAAATAGAGTTTATTTTTACTGGTGGCCATAGGAGGAAGTTGTGTTTGACCGAAACACCAAGAGTTTGAACAGATTTGAATGGGGTTGTTGTTAGCCGAATTTGGGGAGTGAAAAGGGGGATTTTCGGTTGTTGAGGTTTATGGATAGGAGGGGTTTTAAGAGAGGAATAAGGGAGTTGATGAGGATAGTAGTAGGCCGAAAATGGGATTCCCCATTATGCAAATTCGGTCATAGGCTTTTGGGTGCCGAAATTGTGTGTATGTTTATTGCTCTCCTTTCTGATAAATTTATGTTCTGGTTCATTTTCGTATTTTTGGGTTGAAGTCGAATTGACCATTTGGATATTTTCTTTCACTTCTCCAAACCCTAGCCGAATACATTTTCTCTCATCATCTTTACTCCCTTGGTTTTCTTCAAGTTCCTTTCTTACATTGCTAAAACCGAACATTGTCTGCTCTTTCCTCATCTCTTTCTGTCGACTCTATAGTTATTGATTGCTTCTCTTTTCTCTGTTTAATCGGTTGGGTTATCATCTCTCTTTAACTAGTATTTTAGCTGAATACTTCTGCACCCTCTACTCTTTTGTCTTTGCTTTTGTAGTTGGGTTATTGTGGATTCACTGACAAATTGGTAAGTGCCATTGGTTCTCTTTTGTCGATTCTCTTCTTCATTTTATGATCTTCTTTTAATATCTCCTCTTCTCTGCCGTTTGCTACTAGGGGTGCGCTTGTACCACTTTGTTCCTATCACTCTGTGTTCTTTTGGTTTTCAGGGTGTGTGTAGGCCGACTATCCTTTTCGCTGAAGTTATCCTGCATTTTTTGGTAGGTCATTGTTGGTTTCTGTTCTTTGGCTTTCGCTTACTTTCCTTTACTGCTATGTTAATCCTATAGCTAACACCTCCTTTTACTGTCGATTTATTAGGAGTGTTTGGTGATCAATCATATTCAATAGTTTAAGTGGGTTAAACCACTTTTGTTCATTCAAAGCAAGTACCTAATGTTTTTGGGATTAGGTATTAAAGAGGAAGATGTTTTACATAATTGCCAATCAGCTAATGGAATGTTTTGAATGGATATAGGTTTGTGGTTTGGACTTCGACGCGACTCATAATCAGGTATGTAACTTTGTGCTCTATTGATGATCAGTTGAAAAGCCGAAAGTGTGTATTCACACTGTATTGATTGTAGATCCGTAGAAGCTGATATGCGGAAATGGGTCAAGCAGGCTCGATGGGCCCGTAGGCCCGCTTGTGTAAATCTAACCACTAGGTGGAAAATGGTTGGGCTTGTCATGTCGCATACATGGCATATGCCGTTCTGGGCCATGTTAGGCCAGACTGGGCTGTGTGGGCCCAATGGGCTTATAAGCCAACACGGATAAAATGTATGTTATAAGTTTTGGACTAGGCTATGTCATTCACATGGCCATGGTTAGTTCTGGGCTAAATGAACCACACGAGCATGTGGGCCCACTCAGGCCAAGTAATGAGCCTTAGGCCCATTTCGATCGTTATGTCAATTTAGGTTATTTAAGTCACTCGAGGCGACTGTAAACCTTCCAAGAGGTCAATTGTTTGTACTGAGACCCCAGAAGGTAAAATGACTATTTTACCCCTAAGGGTAAATGACTGACTTGTGCTATAATTTGACTAATTTGTCTATGAATGTATGACTACGATCTGGATGACTTGACTATGATTGTAAGACCGCTAAAGGGAATGACATTCTGCATACATAACATATTGTATGGGGTTAGGATACTGTATGGAGGAAGATCTGTTCTATAAAGGTCAAACGGGTCGCGCGAGACTACTGTGGACCTGGTCACACGGGTCGTCCGAGACGATTGTGGACCAATACTGGTATGGTCGCACTGGTCGCCCAAGACTACTATAGACCTACCGATGGCTTTAAGCCATTTAATCTGATTATGGTTCTATGCCAACCTAATTAAGGCTTTGTGCCAATTGATGGCTTTGTGCTAAATATATTACCGTGATTGAAGGCTTTATGCCAATTATATTACCGTGATTGATAAGCTTTGTGCCGATTATACTACAGTTATTGATGGTTTTGTGCCAATTATAGTACCATTATCGATAGGCTTTGTGCTAGTACCCATGGCTTTGAGCCAATCTGTTTACTAGTAGCTTTGTTGTGATTCTGGTTAGTGCTGCAACCGGTGCTAACATTGGAAGTGTAGGGATGGGTGGCTGATTTATTCCCCACAGTAAGTGCAGGGTTGGACGGAGGCAAGTGCAGGGTTGGATGGGTTAACATATAGCATGCATCATGCATTGATCACACATGGGCTGTGACCCAAGTGATAATATATTGGGCTTTGGCCCGCATATACTCTGAACTAGATTGTTCAGTTACTATATTAGGGCTCAAGCCAGACTGCTTCTAATTCTGTTATTCTGACTGACTATTTTTATGTTTGGGGAATTGCACACTGAGTTTTCGTAAACTCACCCTGTTTATAAACTTTTCAGGTAATTCCCAGAGTTAGGAGGATCGATGTTGCTGCGAGGGACTCGGAGATGGCCACACAACTGCTTTCGCTTTCATTTCCATTTATTTACTTTTAAGCACTTTGTTTTTTATTTGGGTTGTAATAAGGCCTCTCTTATTTTCTGGATTTTAATTTGGGATTTTTGGTTTAATTTGATCTATTTCTATAGTAGTAGAACCTGATTTTCCAAAAACGATAACTGTTTTCAAAATATCACGTTTCCGCAAATTATCATAAAAGCTTCTACAACTTCTTTGGTTTTTAAAAACAACAACAAACTAACAATGTTTTAAAGTAATGATGTTTTAAATGGTTAATAAAGTTAACAAAGAGGCCCTAACCTTTAACGGGCTTTTCTCAACAAGATCAAGGTTTCAAAAAGACACTCCAATGTGACATCGCTAGATACGGCCATAACGTCTAGGCCGGGTTTGGGGGTGTTATACTTAAGATCATCATTGTCTCAAGATTGTGAGTCGTATATTTTGATATAGTTAAACATCTACTGTAACAAGTTGTACTATAAAGACTGATGTTGGATAAGCAAAAATCCATGTGGTAGGGTATGATTGATCAAGATAGGATTTATTTCTCCTACATAATGGGAGTAATATCATGGGCCACTTGATAGAGTGAGACTAGAAATGCATGGTCATGATCAAATAAGTTGATATGAGATATCACACTTATTTGTTTATTATAGTCTACTCAGAATATCAAGAAATATGAGATTGGACTTTACAAGTGTGACTATACTATGACTTGTGTCCAATTTAGATATAAAGGATAAAATGATATAATAAATGAAAAGTTTATCACAGAAAGGTTATGTCAAATCATGACTTCTTGTAACTTGGGTAGCAATGATGCATTACTAAATGCCACTCATTGCTTGTAACATTATAAATGTTCTAGTATTACTACCAACATTACAAGAACCTACAGGGTCACACCCTATGGTTAAAGCGAACAAACTTTACGCTAATAGAATGACCATGCTCAAATAAGTTGATATGAGATATCACACGTATTTTTTTTTTATTGTAGTCTACTCAGAATATCAAAAAAATGAGATTGGACTATACAAATGTAACTATACCATGAATATTTCCAATTTAGATATAAAGGATAAAATGATATATATAATACGTGAAAAGTTTATCGTAGAAAGGTTATGCCATATCATAAATTCTTGTAACTTGGGAAGCAATGATGCATTGCTAGATGCCACTCATTGCTTGTAACATTAGAAATGTTCTAGTTTTACTACCAATGTTCCAAGAACCTATAAGGTCACACCCTATGGTTAAAGCAAATAGACTTCATACCAATATAATGGTCATGCTCAAATAAGTTGATATGAGATATCACCCTTATTTGTTAATTATAGTCTATTCAGAATATCAAGAAATATGAGATTTGACTATATAAGTGTGACTATACCATGAATTATGTCCAATTTAGATATAAATGATAAAATGATATAATAAAATGAAATATTTACAAATGGTTATGTCGAATCACGACTTCTTGTAACTTGGGTAACAATGATGAATTGCTAGAAGCCACTCATTGGTTGAAACATTACAAATGTTCTAGTATTACTATCAATGTTACAAGAACCTACATGATCACACCCTATGGTTAAAGAGAATAAACTTTACACCAATAGAATGGGCGTATACCATCTTACATACAATTATGACAGATTATTATCCTTGATGGATAAATATCGCCTAGTGGACAGAATAGCCTGGCAAATAGTATTGTTTGGCAAATAGTATTGCCTAGCGGACAAAATAACCTAGCGGATAGAATTACCGAGCGAATGAGATTACCTGATGAATATGATTCACAACATCTTTCTAGAGTTAATATTTATGGAAGTTAGTATTCTTTTGGAAAGAATATAATTTCAATATCTTCCATGATTATTTCTGAAAAGTAAAAGGGGAATTATTCCCTTTTTAATATACATGGTATTAATAAATGGAATACAATGCCAGATTATGCAGGGTTGAATAAGAAAAATAAAATAGGTCTAGTAACCAAAAGTTTTGAATACTCTTTGAAAATTTCAAAAGAGTTTTATGTTCGTGCTTGACTCGGTAGACTACGTAGAGGTCGAGACACTTTGCTATGGCTAAAGATTGATATTGTGACAAGAAATCTAACCAACAAAGTTATTTGCTATTCTTTAGTTTTAAAAGGTATATCTTTGATAATCGACTCGCGTGATATTAAGTAATAAAATTTATAAAAAGTGATCACACCAAAATTAACTAATATCACGATGTTAAAGGCAAGCGCACCTATCGAACAGTAGTATAGTTTAGTGGCAAGACCGAGTTATCGTACCCAAGGGAACCAAAAGTACTAGTACTTACTTCTTTTCTATTATCTAGCCTAAAAAATAAAAGAGGATTGTTTAAACTAATTTTAAAACTAACTAAGAAAGCGTAAAGAGTAAATTGGGAAAACTTTTAGGGAAAAGCTTATTTATATGGACAATACTCAAGGGAGAATCCACCTAGACTTCACTTGTTATTATTTTCTTGAACTATATGATTTCTTTACTTGACTTGATCCGTAGATATCCCTAACTTATGCTAAACCCTCCGTCGAGGCGTAGAGCAACTAGGCCTAAGTTGTTAATTAAAATTCCCTTATTAATTAACTCCCTAGGTTGCATTAATTCGATCTATGGCTCCCCATATTAGGTTTGACCCTAATTTGGCAGATTTATGTCGCCCTATGTCTAGGGTTGCATGCAACTCCGCTTAATTATGGTAGATCTACTCTTATCACAGGGACTTTTGCTCCTCTGCTCTAAGCACATCTAATTCTTGAATTAATACCTAGGATTATTAAATCAAGAATGAAGAACGCATAATTAAGAACAATTCAAGTATTTATCAAATAAATCAAGAATAAATAACAAGATCTGTCTTAGGTTTCATCCCCCTCAAGTATTTGAGGGGTTTAGTTCATAATAAAGAAGGAAAACATCTCAGAAGATATAAAATAACAAAACATAAAAGAAACCAAAAACCCCTGAAGGAATTTAGGGAGATCCTCTATGTTGCTGCAGAATTCCGGCTTCTGAGATGAATTAATCGGCTTTCTCCCTTGGAGTAATCCTTTGCTTCTACCCTCAGTGTGGCAGAAAAACAAGAGGAAAAATATCTAAAAACATGTGTTTATGCTTCTGCCTCATGAGATCTTTATATAGAGAGCTTGTGGGGAGCCTTTCTTAGGCTCTAAGCATTCCAATTCAAGTGAAATTCCCCTTCCTCATGACTAGAACACGCTCGTGTGCCACGCCCGTATGACTTCGACAGAGGCTGTGTGCTTTTATCGGTGGAGGAATGACCGTGTGACCTGGCTGTGCTTGTCGGGGGCTTGACCGTGTGATCTTCATGTGGTACGGCCGTGTGGCACGATCGTGTGGCACGGCCGTGTGGCATTTCTTTGCCCGTGTTGTTCGTATATTTTGGCCCATTTTTTATCGTTTTTGGCCCGTTTTCCGTTCTTTCTTCTTCCCTATGCTCTCCTGAGTATAAGATATAAAAAGGAAGGATTAAGAGCACCAATTCTCACAAAATTGGTAAGAATCCATCCAAAATATAGGCTAAACATGAGGTAAAAATATGTATAATTTAGCGTTTATCAAATACCCCCACACTTAAGCCTTTGCTTGTCCTCAAGCAAAATCTCAATCCTTAAAAAAATCATTCTTCTCAACCTATAATCTTTATCAATAATGTTTCAAACTAATCCACAGGTAATCATACAATGAAAAATTCAATCAGAAGAACATTAAAGATTCAATTATTCTAAGTTGAGCATTTTATCATTTAACACATAAGTCTTCCTTCCTTCTAAGTAGTTATCTCTCCATCTTAATTAACAGGAGTTGACATCCTCACTAGAGGTTCACTCTATTCACTCGAAGTGTTTAGGGTTCAAAATTTTAAGCACTCTTTAGTCAACCTGAAAAGCTATTACCATAAGCTTGCACGAAAATCAAATCTCCACCACTATAGTTTGATATGATATATTGATCAAGAGGTCTTTTCATGGTTGTAAAGGGGCTTGGTTAGGGGTATTGTCACAGGCTACAAAAAGAGGGTTAGAATCGAGATTGAACTGAAAAAATTATCTAGTTAGAAAAATCTCTATCACTAGAACATATTTTCAAAGCTTAATAACATTATTTTGGTAGCCTTAAGAGAGAAATATGCAAAAACTTAATTTGAACTATTACATATTACAACTGAATTTGACTGTATGTACACATGATTTTTTTAAGAATAATTCAAGTAATACAATAAATTGAGTAAAGATTTACATACTGGAAAAGAGAATAAAGCTTAGATAGTAAATTCAACTCAAATCTCGACAAAAATAGGGATCAAAAGTAATTGAATGGAAAATTCAACAAAAACGGGTTATTGGTTAATAATTCAGAGGGTGAGTTAAGGAAAAGGTTGTTAGGCTCAATGGGGTTCACTAGGGGTTAGATTATGGAGGTAGGCTTTTGTGGAGTAAGTGGGTTAAATCCTAGGTGCCTTTATCATCTCGGTATATCAAATCAATGATATGGTCTTGACATGTATAATCAAAGCAAGTTTTAGAATAACAATTCAGTGTTGACTCACTCAAAGCAATAATAAAAGTGAGCATGAAAGAATGTATGCTCAAAAAGGCTCAAGATCTCACTAGAATTATGGCTTTTGATGTCAATCCTGCGAATTTCAAATCTCAAGATAGTACTTAAAATTAGGGAAGATAACTTATGCAAAAATTGGAGTTCTCAAAAATTTCAACTTATCATGCTTGATTCCTTAATGTTTTTAAGTTTGGATATTTAAAGTACAATCACCTATTTCTTTAATTCTCAACATATCAATAAAAATTATAATCAATCAGAATTAATTCCTAATAGTAGACTGAAGATCATGCTATTAAGGACAGTGCAATTAGTTAAAACAATTTTAGGGATTTCAAAGAGAATGAAATAAAATTTAAAGTACGTTCCCCCCCACACTTAAGATGTACATTGCCCTCAATGTACAAAGATAGCATTAGTAGCAATAGAAGCATAATATCATAAGATAGGGAGAGGTATGAAACTCCCTGAAATGTGGATGGATTTGTGAGATGGAAGTTGTGGCACGGTGTTCCCTTTTTCGTAGAGATTTGAGCTGTAGAGCTCCTTTGAAACTGTGAAGGGATTTATTACTCGTGGGATGTTAAAATGAAGAGGGGTTACTTCATTAGGAGATGGCCGAAGGAAATAAAATAAGATAAACATAATATATATAAAAGAAACTAAAAATTCAAATAAAGAAAAAAATGAAAAATGAACCTAAAAAAGAAAATAAAGTGAAAATAAGGATCAGTGTTTAAGAGTTAGAATAAAGTAATAATAAAAGATAAAAGAAAAAATAAAAGTAAAACAAAATAAAGATAAAAATAAAGATAAAAAGAGTATCTAGTCCTCTGATGGATCTCGTGGTGGTGGGGAAATGCCAAGGTGCTGACATATGTGCGCTAAGGTGGCGTCGATGTAATCGAGGCGCTGCTCAAATCGGTCTAGGCGCTCATGTATGCCAGCGTGTGTGACTGCTATTTGGGTAGGCCATCTGGGGCTTGATGGCTCGGTGGGTGTATCCTCCTCAGGTGGTGGCGGCGGGACATTATCAGTAATGTCCTCTGGGTCCTCGCCTTCCTGGACAAGGCGGAAGTGAAAGTGGCCGCCACCTGGCCGTCGCTCTACCATCCTCATGGAGAGCATGCTCTAGATACTCTAGGAGGACATCTGGCCAAGTAGGGTGTACGAGGATGTCTGGGCTGTGGTGTTGAGTAGGCCAAAGTAGCGGCCTAGTCGTGTGATGTACGGGCCCATGGATACGACTCCCTTACGGTGCCTCTCAGTCTGGTGCTGCATGGCCAACGCTATAAAGTAGGCAAGGTCGATAGGGTGGCCATTGGCCATGCACCAGAGGAAATAGACGTCGTAAGTGTTGACGACACCTGTACTCTCCCGTCTACCTGTCAAGGTGTGAGCAAGGAGGGCGTGAATATACCTGAGAGCAGGAGGGAGGGCGGATGCCTTGCTGACGCTAGGATTATAGATCTGTCGCCCTGGAGTAATCTCGTTCCAGCAGTCGAGGGGTCGGATGTGGATGCACCTGGAATGAGTAGGGAAGTCTTCTTCTGCCATGAACTGCTTGGTATAGAGACCGAGAGCCGTGCCGAACTCTGGGACACTCAACTGTCGCACAAGACCTCCTAATCGAAATTAGACCGTGCTGGGATCGTCGAATCTGTTCATGATGGTCTGGAGGTGGAATGTGGAGCAGAACTCGAGATTGAGTTCTAGGTAGGTGGGCTCCACAATCCTAAAGAACTGGTCCCATGGGTCGGTAGCTATCAAGGTTCGGATATCGTCCACCAGGTTTACTTGTGCGAGGGCCTCCCAGTCAATGCATTGGCCCATCGAGATAGTGCGTGCTCGGAGTAACTGGTAGCATTCCTCTTGGGAGTCCTGCGGAAATGTGAAAAACGGGTGGCGTGTCTCAGAGGTGGGTCTTACTGAGGAACTTCCCGGCCCCTTTCGTTTCTTGAAGACGGGGACAGCAGTCTTTCTGGCGCGTGATGATGACATGGTATCTAAAAAAAAACAAAAGTATTAGTCCTAAATATTGAGATTAAAAATGATTTAAGATGTAAATTGATATTTTTCCTAAAATAACAACTAAGGAGTAACCTGAATAGTAAAATCTAATCATATTAAAAACTTATAACAAAAACTAAGAACTATAGGCATGTATATATTAACTTATGAGAAAAATGGCATGCAAATATGTGTCCAAGTGGCAAAATAAAATGAAATCTAAATGGCAAGCAAAAATAAAATTAAGTGGCATGTAATCCTAATTGATTCTATATTAGTCTAGATTATTCATCCTATATTTTCTAGTTCCATGCTTGTATCAACAATTTAGACAAAAGTAAAATGAAATAAAAATTAAATAAATGAAATAAAACAAAAATAAATGAGAAAAATGAGAAAATAGAACCAATTATGAGTTTGCACGGTCGTGGGGGGCTGTTACATGAGCGTGGAGAGGTTATTTTTTAGTATTATGGTGGTTTTGAGGGTGGTAGAGGTGCTCACGGAGGTTGGGGAGGTTTTGGGTGTGAGATTCTAGGGTTTTAGGTGAAAAGGAAGGTTTAAAAATGGCCCCCTATTTATACATTTTGGGTTACACGGGCATGTCGCACGCCCGTATAAGTCGTATTCAGCCCGTGTTTTTCAAAAATTGGAGGTTTTAGCGCGCCATGTTCTAATGAGCACGCCCGTGTGGTTGGTTCACACAGCCGTGGGAGATCAGGTTTTCGTTAATCATACGGTCGTGTGATGGTATACACGGCCGTTTGCGATCGTGTTCGTGTTGCACACGGTCGTGTATTCTGTGCCACTGGCGTGTGAATTTTGACAGTGTCTTCCACGGCCTAAGGACACGGGCGTGGAGATTTGTGCAAGGCCCGTGTTGATACTGCAGGGTTGCCACGGCCATGTCGCACGGCCGTGGGCAGTGTTGATAGCCCTTGTGGAATTCGTAAGGTCGCCACGGCCAAATCGCACGGCCGTGGGAATTTATCGATGGCCCGTGTTTTTGGAAAAAATTTTACTCTGTTTGTACACAGTCTGGGTGCACGACTGTGCCTCTATTTTTAAGTGTGCACACGGCCTAAGGCACGCTCGTGTGCCTGGCCGTGTGGTCCTAAATTTTTGCATTCAAAAAATTAGTTTATGGGTGAAAAAATACTAAAAATTTTAAAGAAAAGAAAGTTACTAAGTTAGTGCTCGGGTTGCCTCCCGAGAAGCGCTTATTTAGAGTCTAAGCTCGACTCTACCTGGATGTGTCAAGAAGGAGTGTGGTGGAGTCGAAGCTCCTCCCTGTTTTCCGCAAAATTCTCACCTCTATAATGTTTAAGCCGATGCCTATTTACCTTGAACGTACCGTGTTTAGGGTGAGTTACCTCAATGGTGCCGTATGGAAAGACATTTAGAACAGTGAATGGACCTGACCACCTTGACTTGAGTTTTCCAGGGAATAGTTTCAGCCTTGAGTTGTAAAGTAAGACGAGATCACCTGTTTTGAACTGCTTGGGTTGTTTCAGCCTTTTGTCATGACGTCGCTTCATGGCTTCCTTATATAGTCGCGAGTTCTCGTAAGCATTGAAACGACATTCATCTAGCTTATTCAACTGCATTAATCTCTTCTCTCCTGCACTTTTAAAATCAAGGTTTAAAAATTTTATAGCCCAGAATACTTTATGTTCAAGTTCAAATGATAGATGACAGTTTTTTCCATAAACAAGTTTATAGAGAGATGTTCCTATGGGTGTTTTAAAAGCAGTTCTATAAGCCCATAATGCATCGTCTACCTTTCTTGACCAATCTTTCCTATTTGTTTCTATTGTTTTCTCTAAGATGCGTTTTAGTTCCCTATTTGTTACTTCAACTTGGCCACTGGTTTGTGGGTGATAAGGGGTGGTTGTTCTATGGTGTACCCTATACCTATTCAAGATTTTTTCAAATTGCGTATTGCAAAAATGTGTACCACTACCACTAATGATTATCCTAGGTGTTCCAAATCGAGAAAAAAGTCTTTTCAAGAAGCGTACTACCACCCTAGCATCATTTGTAGGTAGAGCTTGGGCTTCTACCCATTTTGACATGTAATCTACTGCTATTAGTATGTATTTATTCCCAAATGAATTAGGGAACGGACCCATGAAATCAATACCCCATACATCAAATATTTCACATGAAAGTATATAGTTCTGAGGCATTTCATTATGCTGAGAGATATTACCTGTTCGTTGGCATTTATCACAAGAGGTCACATACCTGTTGGCATCTCTAAAAAGTGTAGGCCAGTAAAAGCCTGATTCGAGTACCTTATGAGCAGTTCTAGTTCCACTGTGATGTCCTCCTATGGGTCTTGAGTGGCAGTGATTCAAAATTTGATATGCTTCTATGTCATCAACACATCTTCGTATAACCTGATCTGTACAAATTCAGAAAAGGAAAGGATCTTCCCAAAAGTAGTTTTTCACATCAGCGAAGAATCGCTTCTTTTACTGATGGTTTAGCCCTTTTGGGGTTATGTTAGCTGCTAAATAATTCACAAAATCAGCAAACCAAGGAGGTGTCATATCTGCTAAGGCTAGGAGTTGTTCCTCAGGGAACAAATCGTTCATCTTGTCGAGATATTTGGGCTATGCGTTCTCTAGCCTTGAGAGGTGATCTGCTGCCAAGTTTTCAGCTCCTTTCTTGTCCTTTATTTCCAACTCGAATTCCTGTAGAAATAGAATCCATCTTATCAATCGAGGTTTTGCATCAGTTTTAGTTAAGAGGTAGCGAAGAGCTGAATGATCAGTATAAACAATGACTTTTGACAAAATTAAATAAGATCTAAATTTGTCAAATGCAAAAATAACAGCTAGCAATTCTTTCTCTGTGGTAGTGTAATTTGCTTGTGCGGCTGTCAAAGTTCTGCTACCATAATAGATCGGCTGGAAGTGCTTGTCCCTTCGCTGTCCTAAAACTGCACCTACTGCAAAATCACTTGCATCGCACATTAGTTCAAAAGGTAGATTCTAATCAGGTGAAATTATAATCGGGGCGTTAACTAACTTTTCCTTAAGGTTGTTAAAAGATTCTAGACATTCTTGGTCAAAGTTGAAGGGTACGTCTTTTTCTAGTAATTTAGTTAAAGGCTTAGCTATTTTAGAAAAGTTTTTAATAAATCTTCGATAAAAACCAGCATGTCCTAAAAAGCTTCTTATAGCCTTAACTGAATTAGGAGGAGGTAGTTTTTCAATAGTTTCAATTTTCGCTTTATCTACCTCTATCCCTTTACTAGAAATTTTATGTCCTAAAACAATACCCTCTTGAACCATAAAGTGGCATTTTTCCCAGTTTAGCACTAAATTTGTCTCTTCACATCTGATCAAAACACGTTCTAGATTATTAAGACAAAATTGGAAAGAATTACCAAAAACTGAGAAACCATCCATAAATACCTCCATGATGTCTTCCACGAATTCATTGAAGATAGCTAGCATGCGTCGCTGAAAAGTAGCAGGAGTGTTACATAGACTAAAAGGCATTCTGCGATAAGCAAACGTACCGTATAGGCATGTGAACGTTGTTTTCTCCTGATCTTCTGGAGCTATCGGGATCTGGAAGTAACCAGAGAGGCCATCTAGGAAACAATAATACATATGACCTGATAATCTTTCCAACATCTGATCAATAAAAGGCAATGGGAAATGATCTTTCCGAGTGGCGTCATTCAGCTTCCTATAATCAATGCAAACTTTCCATCCTGTGACTGTTCTTGTAGGTATTAACTCTTCCTTGTCATTAAACACCACAGTCAATCCACCTTTCTTAGGAACAACCTGCACAAGGCTTACCCAAGAACTATTAAAAATAGGATAGATAATACCTGCATCTAGAAGTTTAATTACCTTGGCTTTTACAACTTCTTTCATGTTGGGATTCAATCGTCTCTAGGCTTGTACTGATTGTTTGAATTCGTCCTCCATTAAAATTTTGTGGGTGTAAAAAAAAGGATTAATTTCCTTGATATTTGAAATTTTCCAAGCTATAGCACGACTATGTTCTCTTAACACATGGAGTAGTTCTTCTTTCTCTGCAAGGCTTAAATCGGATGCGATAATGACTGGTAAAGTTGATTCTTTCCCTAAAAAGGCATATTCTAAATGATCTGGTAGTTGTTTTAGTTCTAATTTAAGGGGTTCAGTAATGGAAGGTTTCTATCTCAATTCATCACTCATCTTTAAATTTTCATAACTTATGTGCCTAGTGATGATTTCATTAGAATCCAACTCTTTCCTTACTTCGTTAATTTCGGGGGTGGTTTCATCTTTCCCCCCACCTTGAACAAGACACAGTTCCAACGTGTCTGTGAGAGCAAGTTCCTGGAGATTATCTTGAACAAAATAGTCAATAATATCAACAAAATAACACGAATCATCTTGGTCTTTAGAGAATCTCATGGCATCATAAATTTTAAAGACAACTTCTTCCTCGCCAACTCTGAGTACTAATTTGCCATCCCTTACATCAATAACAGCTCTAGCAGTAGCTAAAAATGGTCGTCCCAAAATTAAAGGTACTTCAATATCCTTATCCATGTCAAGCACAACAAAATCAACAGGGAATATAAATTTATCTACCTTCACTAGCACATCTTCAATGATTCCCCTAGGATATTTAACAGATCCATCGGCTAATTGAATACTCATCCTAGTGGGCTTGGGTTCCCCGAGACCTAGTTGTTTGAACATTTTGTAAGGCATGAGATTAATGCTAACACCTAAATCAACTAAAGCTTTATTAATAAGTAAACTACCAATCAGACAAGGGATAGTAAAACTCCCTGGATCTTTCAGTTTTGCTGGCAGTTTATTTTAGAGAATAGCTGAGCATTCCTCGTTAAGTTCTACTGTGGCCAATTCTTCCAACTTCCTTTTATTTGTCAGAAGTTCTTTAAGGAACTTCGCATACTTCAGCATCTGTGAAATTACTTCAACAAAAGGTAAGTTAATGTGTAATTGTTTAAAAAGTTTAAGGAACTTACCGAATTGAGCGTCTGTATGGTCTTTCTTCAATTTTGCCGGATATGGGATGCGCGGTTTGTATTCCTTGAGTGGCGGTGGAGTGTTATCCTCGGGTTCCGCTACCTTTTCTTCTGAAAGTTCTGGGATAGACTTCTTTTTTGGTTCGGCTAGGACCTTTCCATCTCTGAAAGTAATCGCTTTGACATGTTATTTAGGATTGGGCTCAGTGTTACTTGGTAATCCTCCTTGTGGTCTTTCTGAAATTAATTTTGCAAGTTGACCAATTTGGTTTTCAAGCCCTTAAATTGATGCTTGCTGATTTTTCAGTGCCGTTTCAGTGCTTTAAAAATGGGTTTCTAATGCGGCCATAAATTTGGTAAACATCTCTTCAAGATTCGGCTTCTTCTCGTGTTGCGGTGGTGGTTGCTGAAATCTTGGAGGAGGTTGTTGTCTTTGATTTCCTTGTCCTTCCCATGAAAAATTTGGGTGATTTCTCCAACCTGCATTATAAGTATTACTATAAAGGTTATTTTGAGATCTAAAATTGTTACCCATATAGTTGGCTTGTTCAGTTTCCATGCTGCGTCCATAAGATGCAAAATCTGGACTAAACGTGTTTCCTTGAGTCGCATCGCATTGCATCACTGGTTGTGCCTGTGTAGAACTAACAAAATTATCAAACTTTTTATTTAAAAGTTCTACTTGGTTAGTAAGCATAGCGACAGCATCAATGTTATAAAATCATACGGCTTTTGTTGGCTTTGTCCTCATGACTTGCCACTAATAATTATTCAATGACATCTCTTTAATAAATTCATAAGCTACTTCAGGTGTTTTATTATTGATCGTCCCTCCTGCGGCTGCATCGATCATTTGTCTAGTTGACGGGTTTAAACCGTTGTGAAAGGTTTGAACTTGTAGCCACAAAGGTAGACCATGATAAAGGCACCTTCTCAAAAGATCTTTGTATCTCTCCCATGCATCGTATAGTGTTTCTAAATCTATCTGCACAAAAGAAGAAATATCGTTTCGTAATTTGGCTATTTTAGCTGTAGGAAAATATTTGAGTAAAATTTTTTCGGTCATTTGCTCCCATGTGGTAATTGAGCCTCGTGGTAAAGAATTTAACCACTGTTTGGCTTTATTTCTCAAAGAGAATGGAAATAGCCTCAATCGAATGACATCATCAGAAACGCCATTTATTTTGAAGGTATCACATAGTTCCAAGAAATTAGCTATGTGTGAGTTTAAATCTTCGTCCTGTAAACCATCAAACTGCACCAATTACTGTATCATCTGAATAGTGTTAGGCTTTAACTCAAAATTATTAGCAGTAATAGTAGGTCTAAGAATGCTAGTTTGGGTACTAGCCAAACTAGGTTTAGCATAATCATACATAGTGCGAGGAGCTTCTTCTCGGTTTATTGGTTCTGCTGGTAGTGCTGGAGGTGGTGGAACGTTTTGATTTGCTTCCATCTCGTCTGTAGGTTTTGGCTCTTGCTCAGGTTCTTGTTCTGGATAATGTAAACTGCGTCTAATTTCTCTGCTATTTCTGTGAACTGTTGCTTCTAGATCGTCATCAAAAAGTAGTAGTCATGTTGGGTTGTTTCTAGTCATAAACTAAAAAGACCTAAAAAGAAAAAGCAAAGAAAACTCAAAAATAATTTAAAAGAAAAATAAAAATAAAATAAAAATAAATAAAAACTGAAAATAAAAATAAAAGAAAAAAATAAATATATATATAGTAATGGCTAAAGTAATAAAAATCGAGCTTTCGTAATATTTTAGTTCCCCGGCAACGGCGCCAAAAACATGATAATCGACTTGCGTGATATTAAGTAATAAAATTTATAAAAACTGATCACACCAAAACTAACTAATATCACGATGTTAAAGGCAAGTGCACCTATCGAACAGTAGTATAGTTTAGTGGCAAGACCGAGTTATCGTACCCAAGGGAACCAAAAGTACTAGTACTTACTTCTTTTCTATTATCTAGCCTAAAAAATAAAAGAGGATTATTTAAACTAATTTTAAAACTAACTAAGAAAGCGTAAAGAGTAAATTGGGAAAACTTTTAGGGAAAAGCTTATTTATATGGACAATACTCAAGGGAGAATCCACCCAGACTTCACTTGTTATTATTTTCTTGAACTATATGATTTCTTTACTTGACTTGATCCGTAGAGATCCCTAACTTATGCTAAACCCTCTGTCGAGGCGTAGAGCAACTAGGCCTAAGTTGTTAATTAAAGTTCCCTTATTAATTAACTCCCTAGGTTGCATTAATTCGATCTATGGCTCCCCATATTAGGTTTGACCCTAATCCGGCAAATTTATGTCGCCCTATGTCTAGGGTTGCATGCAACTCCGCTTAATTATGTTAGATCTACTCTTATCACAGGGACTTTTGCTCCTCTGCTCTAAGCACATCTAATTCTTAAATTAATACCTAGGATTATTAAATCAAGAATGAAGAACGCACAATTAAGAACAATTCAAGTATTTATCAAATAAATCAAGAATAAATAACAAGATCTGTCTTAGGTTTCATCCCTCTCAAGTATTTGAGGGGTTTAGTTCATAATAAAGAAGGAAAACATCTCAGAAGATATAAAATAACAAAACATAAAAGAAACCAAAAACCCTTGAAGGAATTTAGGGAGATCCTCTATGTTGCTGCAGAATTCTAGCTTCTGAGATGAATTAATCGGCTTTCTCCCTTGGAGTAATCCCTTGCTTCTACCCTCAGTGTGGCAGAAAAACGAGAGGAAAAATATCTAAAAACATGTGTTTATGCTTCTGCCTCATGAGGTCTTTCTATAGAGAGCTTGTGGGGAGCCTTTCTTAGGCTCTAAGCATCCCAATTGGCGTGAAATTCCCCTTCCTCACGACTAGAACATGCCCGTGTGCCATGCTCGTGTGACTTCGACAGAGGCCGTGTGCTTTTATCGGTGGAGGCACGGTCGTGTGACCTGGCCGTGCTTGTCGGGGGTTTGACCGTGTGATCTTCATGTGGCACAGCCGTGTGGCATGACCGTGTGGCATTTCTTTGCTCGTGTTTTTCGCATATTTTGGCCCATTTTTCATCGTTTTTGGCCCGTTTTTCGTTCTTTCTTCTTCCCTATGCTCTCCTGAGTATAAGATATAAAAAAGAAGGATTAAGAGCACCAATTCTCACAAAATTGATAAGAATCCATCCAAAATATAGGCTAAACATGAGGTAAAAATATGTATAATTTAGCGTTTATCAATCTTCAACCCTATTTCAACTTGACTCGTTCCTTGTACATGGATCCTTGGTTGATGATCTTCGAAATAATTTTTTTGCTGTGCCACGTGGCATACCGACGATCCAACATAACATGCTTACGATAACTATAACACTCAAACCCAGCCTAGCCGCTATGGCCGAATCTGACGATGTCACATTAAAATGCTTTTTGGAAAGTATGTTATCGTTCAAAACCCTCTTTTCTATACAATCCCTTTTTATTTCCTTTAAATGATTCTAAGACGTGTCCTTCACTTTCAACACGTGCCTCTTAATCAAAAGCCATTTACTTTTAAGAACATTATAAATTTTCAAAAATATCATTTTATTGCGGAAGCTTTTTAAAACGGTTGCATACTTGTGCGTATGTTGATAAAACGTTCGATTCATTTTGAAAGCCTCGTTTACTTCTACTACTAGTAGTTATAAGTCAAATAATAAAAACCCAAAAAAAAATTCAAAGAGGCCATTATTACAACAAAATACCCCAATAATAAAATCATAAGTATAAAATACTAAGCCAAATTACATAGGTAGTGTGGCCACCGCTGAGTCCTCCGTTGCACCGATCCACTTAAGTCTGGGGATTACCTGTACAGTTAAAACAGAAAGGTGAGTTTACGAAAACTTAGTGTTCTCAGTACAGAACAGTCATATGTCTGGGCCTTGGCCCATTACAGTAACATTAATCAGTGCAGTAACATATTAAACATTATACAGATCCTACCCATCCAACCTCTGCACTCCATCTTCATCCAACCCTACACTCCATGTGGGGATATAATCAACCCACCCATCCCTACACTCCACAGAGTACCAAATGCGGCACTATATAGTAATACGCAGCTGGGCTGCTAGTAATTTAGGCTTGAAGCATTTCAGTACACTTCCTCCGATAAATATAAAACCCACCCCCATGCAATGCATCATGCAATCATGTCATGTCATATCAGAATATCATACAAGTTTTCATTATAGCTAAAATAGTCATGCTAAAGTATAGTCATACATGTACATATGTATATACACATTACACAAGGGCATAACAGTCATTCAATCAATTAGGGCATAAAAGTCGACACCACACGGGCGTGCAACTACCCGTGTGGTAGTCCGTGTTACTAAACATGGGCATATGTCGACGAGGTCGACCATGTGCTATTTTATGGGTTGGGCTGCATTGGGCCGAATTGTGCCGTGTGGGCCCACAAGTATGTAGGCCCCACATGGGGAAACCATACGGACGTATGGAAATTATTGGGCTAGGCTGTTTGATCCACACAGCCAAGGCCATTTTGGGCCGTGTGGGCTACACGAGCGTGTGAGCCGACATGGGCCCGCAATATGGGCTGTGGACCCATTTTCACTGTATGATTGCTAATGTTGCACGGGTCGCCTGAGACAACTGTGCACCTACTATTGGGTCAGTAAGCTTCCCTAGACCCCTAATTGACTGAATGACTGTTATGCCCCTGTGTGATGTATATATACATATGTGCATGTATGACTATACTTTAGCATGCTATTTTAACTATACTAAATACATGTATGATATTCTGATATGACATGACATGATTGCATGATGCATTACATGGGGGTGGGTTTTATGTTGACCAAAGGAAGTGTACTAAAAGGCTTCGAGCCTAAATTACTGGCAGCCCAGCTGCATATTACTGAACAGTGCTGCATTCGGTACTCTATGGAGTGTAGGGATGGGTGGGTTGATTATATCCCCACATAGAGTGTAGGGTTGCACGGAGATGGAGTGTAGAGGCTAGATGGGGAGGATCTGTATACTGTTTAATCTATTTCTGCACTGATTAATATTACTGTAATGGGCCAAGGCCCAAGCACATGACTGCCCTGTACTGAGATGGGCTAAAGCTCAAACTGAGATTGTCACTGATATTAAAAAGGGCTTAGGCCCAGACTGTGTTGTTTCTATCTGTTTGCTATTATGGGATTACACACTGAGTTTTCGTAAACTCACCTTCTATTTTAATTGTACAGGTAATCCCTAGACTTAGGTGGGTCAGTGCAACGGAGGACTCAGCGGTGGCCACACTGCCTATTTAGGGTGAGTTTGGATGGGCAGTGCATTTACCTGCGGTTAGTGTAAAAACAACTATGGCGGTAAGATTAAAAATTGTAGCGACACTGTAGTGTGAGACAAAAAGTAGGTTAAACGCATCGCACCGCACCCAATCGCCCATCCAAACTAGGCCTTAATTTGACCTAGTATTTTATAATTATGATTTTATTATTGGGGTTTTGTTGTAATAATGGCCTTTCTGAATTTTTAGATTTTAATTTGAGGTTTTATTATTTAACTTACAACTGCTAGTAGTAAAGGTAATCGAAGCTTTCAAAACGAATCGAACATTTTCTAAAAATACGCACAAGTATACAACCGTTTAAAAAAAAAGCTTCTTAAATAAAATGATATTTTGAAATATTTATAACGTTTTTAAAAGTAAATGGCTTTTGATAATAAGGCACATTTTGGAAGTGAACGTCACATCTTAGAATCATTTTTAGGAAATAAAAGAGACTATATAGAAAAGAGGGTTTTGAATGACAACATAATTTTCGAAGCACACTTCAATGTGACATCGCTAGATTCGGCCATAGCGTCTAGGCTGGGTTTGGGGTGTTACAATTAACAATCACTTGTTTAAAGTTAAGACTTACACTTTAATTTCACAATCCGCTACACTAAACCGTAAAATCCACACTTTAACCTTATATGAGCCTAAATTCAAAAACAACACTTATTACATTAGAATTCAGTGTAGCACATTAAACTAGTTTTCGCACTTTAAGAGCTTGAACATAAGCATTTTAGTTAAGTTTTAATTATGTTTTTGTAAGTTTAGTTAAATGCAATAAAGTGTGTAGTTTGAGTCTTTCATTGAGCTTAGGGGCCAAATGAGGCCTAAGGGTGAGCTAATATACATTGAGCATGCAAGAGACTATTAGAAAGCGTACTAACTCGACACTGGTCACTATGTTGCAACATGGAGCATTGGACGTCGCAACATAGGAAGCAGAATAGAAGAATTTAAAAAATGCCTTCAATGACATGACACAGCCTGAAGATGTCACGACACACCACTAAAGAAACCCTGAACATAGAGCATACTACCCTCGATGTTGTGACATAGGACCTGTTGTGTAGCGACACCACGTCTGTATCAGAAATAATTATGATTCAAGGGCATTTTGGTCTGCACAATCAAACGTTAAGCACAAGGTAGACAGTTGACCTAGGGTTAAGGACGACAGCCACTCTAATTTTTCGTATAAATAATCTCATTCAAACACATGTTAGGGACAATTTTTTGTATTGTATAATTTTCTTATTAGATTTAGTCTTTAGTTTTTCTCTTCTTTTAGGCTTAGGTTTTATTTCATCTTTTGCTATTTGTCTTTGTGAAAGAAATTAGATTTGTGAAATATAATCAAACTCTGTGAGGATTCTGTATTCAACTCCAATACAAATCAGGGTTCTTCTAAATTTTATACTCTAGAATTATTAATGTTTATTCTTCCTATCAAGTTTATATTGTTTATGAGATCCATGAGGAACTAATCCTTCTGTGAAGGATTAGCAAGTGGCAGTTTGATTAATTAACTGTTTTGTAGGGTTCTATTAGCAGATCAGCTATTCAGGAAAGGAAGAACCTAAATCCTAGGCCTGACAACCCTAGGAAGTCATTAAGGTGGGAATTAACCCAAATTTGGTATGGTCTATTTGTAAACACCTTAACCCTGAATCAGTCTGGACTGTGAGGTCAAAGGATAAGTAGTTTTTACCAACTCTTTATTCTAGTGGAAGATCAAAAGATCCTGTTGGGATACCAACTAGTTGATTGGACAAGAAAACTTGAAGCGACAGTTGATTGTGATTACCGAAGCGAGCTATTCACCCATGCCCAAATTTAATATATTTTATTATTTGATTTCTCGTGATTTATTTATTTCTTTTCCTTTCTTTTATTATTAGTAGTATAGATCACTAAAATTTTTCTTTTTATATTATCATAATATGATCCATTTAAAGTACTAATTAGATCTATTTCTGCTTAGGTTAGAATCAATTTAGTGCTCGCCTCTTGATATCTGTGTGATATGAAGTACTAAAATTTATAAAGAACTTGATCAAACCTAAACTGACTAATATCACAATGTTTTAAGGCAAGCGCACCTGTCGACAGTAGTATAGTCTAGTGATAAGATCGAGTATCGTACCCAAGGGAACCGAAAGTACTATTACTCACTTTCTTTCTATTATTTAACCTAAAAATTAAAGAGGGGTTTTGTTTAACTAATTCTAAAACTAAACTAAGAGAAGCAAAAAGAGTAAATTGGGAAGACTTTTTAGGGAAAAGCTAATTGATAAGGACAATACTTAAGGGGGGATCCACCTAGACTTCACTTGTTATTGGTTCTTGAGCTAGACGATTTATTCACTTGACTTGATCCGTAGAGATCCCTAATCTATGCTAAACCCTCCGTCGAGGCGTAGAGCAACTAGGCCTAAGTTGTTAATTAAAGTTCCTTTATTAATTAACTCCTTAGGTTGCATTCATTCGATCTATGGTTCCCCATATTAGGTTTGACCCTAATCCGGCAGATTTATGTCGCCCTATGTCTAGGGTTGCATGCAACTCCGCTTAATTATGGTAGATCTACTCTTATCACAGGGACTTTTGCTCCTCTGCTCTAAGCACATCTATTTCTTGAATTAATACCTAGGTTTATTAACACAAGAATTAAGCACACATAATTAAGAACAACTCAAGTATTTATCATATAACTCAAGAATAAATAATAGCAAGATTCATCTTAGGTTTCATCCCCCTCAAGTATTTGAGGGGTTTAGTTCATAATAAAGAAAAAAAACATCTCAGAATATATAAAATAATAAAACATAAAAGAACCCGAAAACCCCTGAAGGAATTTAGGGAGATCCTCTATATTGCTGCAGAATTTCGGCTTCTGGGATGAATCAATCAGCTTCCCTGCGAGTAATCCCTACTTCCACTCTCTGTGTTAGCAGTAAAGAATACTTCCCTTTGTGGGGAAATAAGCACACCCTTAGAGTTGCCTCCTAGGGTCTTTATATAGAGCTTTGGGAAGCCTTTCTTAGCCTCCAAGTATCCCAATTCGAGTGAAATTCCTCTTCCTCACGACTAGAACACGTCCGTGTGCCACGCCCGTGTGACTTTGACAAAGGCCGTGTGATTTGGCACGGCCGTGTGGCCTGTCCGTGCTTGTCGAGAGCTGGACCGTGTGATCTTCATGTGGCACGGCCGTGTGGCACGGCCGTGTGGTGATTCCTTGGGCCGTGTGTTATGTCATTTTTGGCCCATTTTCCTCATTTTCAGTCCATTTCCTATTCTTTTCTCTTCCCTATGCTCTCCTGAGTATAAGATATGAAAAAGAAGGATTAAGAGCACCATTTCTCACTAAATTGATAATAATTCATCTAAAATATAGGCTAAGCATGAGGTAAAAATATGTATAAATTAGCGTTTATCAAATACCCCCACACTTAAGCCTTTGCTTGTCCTCAAGCAAAATCTCAATCCCTAAATAAGAATTATTCCTCTCAACCTACAATCTTTATCAATAATGTTTCAAACTAGTCCGCAGGTAATCATACAATGAGTAATTCAATTAGAAGAACATTAAAGACTCAATCACTCTAAGTTGAGAATTTTATCATTGAAAACATAAGTCTCTTCCTTCCTTCTAAGTAGTTATCTCTCCATCTTAATTAACAGGAGTTGACATCCTCACTAAAGGTTCACTCTATCTACTCGAAGTGTTTAGGGTTCAAAATTTAAGCACTCCTTAGTCAACCTAAAAAGTTATTACCATAAGCTTGCAAGAAAATCAAATCTCCACCACTATAGTTTGATATGATACATTGATCAAAAGGTCTTTTAATGGTTGTAACGGGGCTTGGTTAGGGGTGTTGTCACAGGCTGCAAAAAGAAGGTTAGAATCGAGATTGAACTGAAAAATTATCTAGCTAGAAAAATCTCTATCACTGGAACATATTTCTCAGCTAATTCTTGTGATACTATCATTTCTGCCTTGGTAGCCTTAAAATAGAAATATGCAAAAACTTGTTCAACTATTACAAGTTACAATTGAATTTGACTTACTCATTCTTTTTTTTTCTTTTTTCTTTTTTTCTTTCTTTTTTTTCTTTTTTTTTTTTGGAACGATTAAATCAAATATGATAACTTGGAACTTTACAATTTTACAACTAGAGAGGAGAGTAAAGCTAGATAAATATTCACTTCAAATCTCAACAAAAATAGGGGTTAAAGTAATTGAATGGGTTTCAACGAAAAATGGGTTTTTGGTTAATAATTAGAAGGTGAGTCAAAGAATGGGTTGTTAGGCTCAACGGGGTTTACTAGGGGTTAGATTTATGGAGGTAAGCTTTTTGTGGAGTAAGTGGGTTAAATCCTAGGTGCCTTTATCATTTCAGTATATCAAATCAATGATGTGGTCTCGACATGTATAATCAAAGCAAGTTCTAGAATAACAATTCAGTATTGACTCACTCAAAGCAATAATAAAAGTGAGCACAAAGAAAATGTATGCTAAAAAAGGCTCAAAAATCTCACCAGAATTATGGCTTTTGATGTCAATCCTACGAATTTCAAATCTCAAGATAATACTTAAAATTAGGGAAAATAACTTATGCAAAAATTGGGGGTTCTCAAAAATTTCAACTTATCATGCTTGATTCCCTAATGTTTTAAAGTTTGAATAATCAAAGTACAAGTACCTATATCTTAATTCTCAACATATCAATAGAAATCATAAATCAATCAGAATTAATTCTTAATAAGAGACTGAGAATTATTTGAGAACAAAGCATAAGGAAAAAAAATTCAGGGATTTTTCAGATAATGTAGAAATTTAAAGTAAGCTTCCCCCCCACACTTAAGATGTATATTGCCCTCAATGTACAAAGATACATAAATAGCCAGAGAAGTATAATATCATAAGATGAGGAGAGAATTGAAACTTCCTGAATTTAGGATGAATTTGTGAGGAAGAGCTCCTTTTTGAGACTGCGAAAATATTTAATTAGTCGTGGAAATTTTGGATTAATAGAGATTACTCGTTAGGGATTGGCCGATATGAAAGATAGACAATTAAATAATAGAAAAATAATAAACTAAGTTCTAAAAAATACTAATACTGTAATGATTAAAAGGATTAAACATAAAAATAAATTTTGAAATAAAAAGGAAACTAATAAAGGAAAAAAAATGAGAAAAAATAGAACCGAATGAGAGAATAGAGGCACACGCCCGTGTGTCTCAGGGTTAGCCCGTGTTGAATTCGTAAAGTTGCCACGGCCATATCACACGGCCGTGGTGATTTGTCGACCTCCCGTGCTTTTGGGAAACTTCTGCTCTGTTTGTACACGGTCTGGGTGCACGACCGTGTCTCTATTTTAAGATGTCACACGGCCTTAGGCACGCCCGTGTGTCTGGCCGTGTGGCCTAAATTTCTGCATAAAAAATGTTAGTTGCTGCATAAAAATACTAGAAAAATTTTAAACAAAGAAAAGTTACTAAGTTATTGCTCGGGTTGCCTCCCGAGAAGCGCTTGTTTATAGTCTAAGCTCGACTTTTCTTAAGCTTGTTCATTCACGGTGGTTTGAAGAGTTGATACTCTTCTACCCTGCTTGCAATTTTATTATTAACATATGATTTGAGTTGAGTATGGTTTACCTTGAAAGTGTCGAGTGACTCATGTTTTATTTCTACTGTACCATAAGGGAAGATTTTCACTACCGTGAAGTATGGTATGTCACTTGTATGTTCTTTCGAATTCAAGATTCGAGGGTCGTCTTCCCCTAGAAGTACCTTATCCCCTACCTTGATTTGACACGTTTTTACCTGAGGGTCATCTTGGTGATGCTCTGGGTTAGTGTGACATGTTTTGGGTTTTTCATGATAGCTCAGCCACTCATCTAGTTCCTTGATCTGAAGCGTTCGCTTTTCAGGTGCATCTCCATTGGATGGACTTGTCTGTGATTGGGTTACCTTTATGTGAAGTGTATCCTGCACAGAAGGTTGGGTTGTGAGTTCAGAGTTTTTACAAGGACTTGTGACTATATTATTATCAACAGTTTTAATTGCTTTTTGAGCTTGTAAAATAACTTTGTCATTACCTACACGTAGTGTAAGTTCACCTGTTCCTAAATCAATTATTGTTCTGGCAGTTGCTAAAAAGGGTCGCCCTAGAATTAATGGTATATCGCTATCCTCATCAATGTCTAAAACAACAAAGTCAACTGGGAATATAAATTTATCAATTTTGACGAGCACATCTTCAATTATTCCCTTAGGAGACCTAATAGTTTTATCAGCCAGTTGAATGCTCATCTTAGTTTGCTTAGGTTTTCCAAGACCTAGTTGTTTAAACAGTTTATAAGGCATGACATTTATACTAGCCCCTAAGTCTGCTAAAGCATTTTTGGTGTCTAGGCTACCAAATAAACAAGGAATAGTAAAACTCCCTGGATCTTTCAGTTTGGTTAGCAACTTATTTTGGAGAATAGCTGAGCATTCCTTGTTGAGTTCCACTGTGGACAATTCTTCTAACTTCCTTTTATTTGTGAGAAGTTCCTTTAAAAATTTTGCGTACTCCAGCATCTGCATAATTGCTTCAACAAAAGGTAAGTTAATATGTAATTTCTTTAACAGTTTAAGAAACTTACCGAATTGCTGATCTGTGCGGTCCTTCTTTAAAGCGTTTGGGTATGGGATACGAGGTTTAAATTCTTTGACAATTTCATCTTTGGGACTTACCTTATCCTTTCCTTTACTTACCACAGGCTCCTTGCATGGCTTTAGGTTGGTTTTAGTTAATCCCTCATCATCTATCATATCCACGGCATTGAGTTGCTCCTTAGGGTTAGTCTCAATGTTGTTTAGTAACCCACCTTGCAGTCTTTCAGAGATTAGCTTGGCGAGCTGGATTATTTGAGTTTCAAGTCCTTGAATAGATGCTTGCTGGTTTCTTAGTGCTGTTTCGGTATTTTGGAAATGGGTTTCTGACATGGCCATGAATTTGGTAAATATTTCTTCAAGATTCGGCTTTTTCTCTTGTTGGAATAGTGGCTGTTGAAATCCTAGAGGTGGCGGTTGTCTTTGATTTCCTTGTCCTTCCCATGAAAAATTAGGGTGATTCTGCCAACCTGCATTATAAGTATTACTATAAGGGTTATTTTGAAGTCTAGAATTGTTACCCATATAGTTGACTTGCTGAGTTTCCATGCCATGTCCGTAAGAGGAGTAATCTGGATTGAACATATTTCCTGGAGTTACGTCGCATTGCATAACTGGCTGTACCTACGTAGAACCAACAAAATTATCAAACTTTTTATTTAAAAGTTCTACCTGATTAGTAAGCATAGTAACAGCATCAATATTATAAACTCCTGCAGCTTTTGTCGGCTTTGTCCTCATGATTTGCCACTGATAATTATTCAATGACATTTCTTCAATAAATTCATAAGCTGCTTCTGGCGTTTTATTATTAATTGTTCCTCCTGCGGCTGCATCAACCATTTGTCGTGTGGATGGATTCAAACCGTTGTGGAAGGTTTGAACTTGTAGCCATAAAGGTAGTCCATGATGAGGACATCTTCTCAAAAGATCCTTGTATCTCTCCCAGGCATCGTAGAGTGTTTCTAAATCCATCTGCACAAAAGAAGAAATATCGTTTCGTAATTTAGCTGTTTTAGCAGGAGGAAAATATTTAAGTAAAAATTTTTCTGTCATCTGTTCCCATGTGGTGATTGAGCCTCGTGGTAGAGAATTTAACCACTATTTGGCTTTGTTTCTCAGAGAGAATGGAAATAGCCTTAGTCGAATAGCATTATCAGAAACGCCATTAATTTTAAAAGTATCGCACAATTCTAAAAAGTTTGCTAAATGAGCGTTGGGATCTTCATCCTGTAAACCATCAAACTGCACAAACTGCTGAATCATCTGAATAGTGTTAGGTTTTAGTTCAAAATTATTAGCAGCAATAGTAGGTCTAACAATGCTAGTTTGAGTACCAATCAAACTAGGTTTAGCATAATCATACATAGTTCGAGGAGCTTCATCCTCGTTTACTGGTTCTGCTGGTAGCGCTAGATGTGGTGGAATGTTTTGATTTGCTTCCATCTCTTCTATAGGTTCTGGCTTGTGCTCTGGATAATGTAGGCTTCGTCTAATTTCTCTGCGATTTCTGCAAACTGTAGCTTCTAAATCTTCGTCAAAAAGTAGTGGTCCTGTTGGGTTGTTTCTAGTCAAAGACTAGAAAAACCTAGAAAAATAATTTAAAAATGAAAATAAAATAAAAAATAAAATAAAAATAAAAATAAAAAATAAACTTAGGAAAACCTAGAAAAAAATAAGAAGAAAAGAAAAATAAAAAATAAAAATAAAAATAAATAAATAAATAAATATATTAATGGCTAAAGTAATAGAAATCGAGCTTTCGTAATATTTCAGTTAAATCCCCGGCAACGGCGCCAAAAACTTGATATCCGTGTGATATGAAGTAATAAAATTTATAAAGAACTTGATCAAACCTAAACTGACTAATATCACAACGTTTTAAGGCAAGCGCACCTGTCGACAGTAGTATAGTCTAGTGATAAGATCGAGTATCGTACCCAAGGGAACCGAAAGTACTATTACTCACTTTCTTTCTATTATTTAACCTAAAAATTAAAGAAGGGTTTTGTTTAACTAATTCTAAAACTAAACTAAGAGAAGCAAAAAGAGTAAATTGGGAAGACTTTTAGGGAAAAGCTAATTGATAAGGACAATACTTAAGGGGGGATCCACCTAGACTTCACTTGTTATTGGTTCTTGAGCTAGACGATTTATTCACTTGACTTGATCCGTAGAGATCCCTAATCTATGCTAAACCCTCCGTCGAGGCGTAGAGCAACTAGGCCTAAGTTGTTAATTAAAGTTCCTTTATTAATTAACTCCTTAGGTTGCATTCATTCGATCTATGGTTCCCCATATTAGGTTTGACCCTAATCCGGCAGATTTATGTCGCCCTATGTCTAGGGTTGCATGCAACTCCGCTTAATTATGGTAGATCTACTCTTATCACAGGGACTTTTGCTCCTCTGCTCTAAGCACATCTATTTCTTGAATTAATACCTAGGTTTATTAACACAAGAATTAAGCACACATAATTAAGAACAACTCAAGTATTTATCATATAACTCAAGAATAAATAATAGCAAGATTCATCTTAGGTTTCATCCCCCTCAAGTATTTGAGGGGTTTAGTTCATAATAAAGAAAGAAAACATCTCAGAAGATATAAAATAATAAAACATAAAAGAACCCGAAAACCCCTGAAAGAATTTAGGGAGATCCTCTATATTGCTGCAGAATTCCGGCTTCTGGGATGAATCAATCAGCTTCCCTGCGAGTAATCCCTACTTCCACTCTCTATGTTGGCAGCAAAGAATACTTCCCTTTGTGGGAAAATAAGCACACCCTTAGAGTTGCCTCCTAGGGTCTTTATATAGAGCTTTGGGGAGCCTTTCTTAGCCTCCAAGTATCCCAATTCGAGTGAAATTCCTCTTCCTCACGACTAGAACACGCCCTTGTGCCACGCCCGTGTGACTTCGACAAAGGCCGTGTGATTTAGCACGGCCATGTGGCCTACCCGTGCTTGTCGAGAGCTGGACCGTGTGATCTTCATGTGGCACAGCCGTGTGGCACGGCGGTGTGGTGATTCCTTGGGCCGTGTGTTATGTCATTTTTGGCCCATTTTCCTCATTTTCAGTCCATTTCCTATTCTTTTCTCTTCCCTATGCTCTCCTGAGTATAAGATATGAAAAAGAAGGATTAAGAGCACCACTTCTCACTAAATTGATAATAATTCATCTAAAATATAGGCTAAGCATGAGGTAAAAATATGTATAAATTAGCGTTTATCACCTCTATAGGGTACGACCCTCGGAGTACTCACCTACTCTTTTGTAGCTATATTACAACCTAACTCGTATACTTGCAGATACAACCTTTTTATATATTTTGTACAAGATTTCTATTCTGGACGTTAGTACTTCTGGAGGCGGTCATAGTGACACATCAACAAATTTTTAGATCCGAAACGACAAGTGAACTTACACTGTTTCGCTATCAAACAAGTTGCAAATATCCTTTCAAAATGATTGCTGATCCAAACCATTTGGATCGATTCTTAGGATAAAATAACATAAAAAATTAAAAACCAATGATCAATTAAAAGCCTTAGAACATTCAGTCCAATAAAAATTTTAAAGAGAAGAAACGACACATGATCTCGCTAAAACTTGGACTTACATTTTCTGTTTCCTAGATCCAGGATGTGATGTTAAACAAAATTGAATGGAAAAAATCAACCAATTGAAGGGGATACTTTATGAAGGGAAAAATCAAGAAAAATATTATTGTACTGGTGTGGAAAACCAAAAATGACAACAGCCCAAATGTATGCACAAAAGGGCGACACACTACCACAAATGACAACAAGAAAAGGGTTGCTTTGGGGTGGCACAAGGAGGGGGTTTGGCAAAAAATGGATGGTTTTTAAAGGCTGGAAATAACAGTATAATGTCTATAAAAATATTAAAAAATTGGCAGAAAAAGAAAATAAGAGAGGAGAAAAAGAAGCAAAATTGACACCACCACAAGAGAAGAAGATTAGCGGTAATGGATGTCTAATGAACAACAATTAGGGACATTTTTGGTGATAAAAAATATTAAAAATGATGGAAACGTGGAGCAACTTAACAACAAAAAGAAAGGAGAAAGACAACAAAATTGAACCACACAATGAGGGAAGGTGGCAAAAAAGGAAGATGCAAAGCGAAGCTTGGGTGGCTCAACGGAAGAGAAAAATGAGAAAAAATAGAAAGGGAGAAGAAGTGGGACGGTAGATAGGGAAACAAAATGAGAAGGCTGAAAAATTAAAAGAAAATAAAAATAACATTTATACCTAGGTTAAACTAGGTTGGACGACACCTTATTGTCGGGCCTCGGGTTTTAGGTTTTTCCTCTCTTGAACAGCTGATCCGCTAATAGACCTTTGCAAAATAGTTAATTATACCTGCACTCGCTACCATAGGAGGATTAGTTGCTCATGGATCTAATAAATAAAATAAACTTGATAAAGGGAATAAACATAAAGAGAAATACAAGAGAATAAAGTTTAAAAGAAGCTTGATTTGTATTAAAATTAAGCATAGAATCCTCATAGAGTTTGATTATACTTCACAAATTTGTTCTCTCCATAAAAGTAAATAAAAAGAATGGAAATAAAAATTAATCTCTAAGAAAAGGGAAAAACTAAATACTAGATCTGAAGAGAAAATTATACAATATGAAAAGTGTCCATAACATGTGCTAAGTGAGCCTATTTATAGACTTTAAAGTGGTTTTTGTCCTTAACCCTAGGTCAACTGTTGATCGTGATGTGATGAAGTAATAAATTGATCGTACCTAAAAGACTAACTATTATCACGATAAAAGGCAAGCGCACCTATCGAATAGTAGTATAGCTAGTGGCAAGACTGGAATATCGAATCCAATGAACTAAAAGTACTAGTAATGACTTTCTCCCTATTATCTAGCCTAAGAAATAAAAGGGGTTTAGTTGTAAACTAATTGACTCTAAACTAAACTAAGGATGCAACAAAAAGTAAATTGGGAAATTGCTTTGGGAAAACTGATTGATGAGGGCAATACCTAAGGAAGAATCCACCTAGACTTCACTTGTTATCTAACTCTGAACTAGACGATTTTTTCATTTGACTTGATCCGTAGATATCCCTAAATTATGTTAGTACCTCCATCGAGGATAAGAACAACTAATCCTAGGTTGATTAATTGAAATCTCTTTCTAATTAAAACCCCTAGTCTTGCATTAACTCGATCTATGGCTCCCCATATTAGATTTGACTCTAATCTAGCAGATTTTTGTCATCCTATGTCTAGGATTGCGATCAACTCTGCTTAATTGTGTTGGATCTACTCCTATACAGGGACTTTTACTCCTCTGCATAAGTACATTCAACTTAAATTAATATCCCAGAAATATCAATTCAAGAGTTAAAAACACAATTAAGAACAAGTCAAATATTTATCATATAGTTCAGATAACAATAACAAAATTCGTCTTAGGTTTCATCCCCCTTAGATATTTGGGGTTTTAGTTCATATTTATAAAAAGAAACATCTTAGAATAAATAAAATAACAAAACATAAGAAAACCCAAAACCCCTGAAAGGATAGAAGGGAGATCCTCTGTCTTGATGTAGATCCTGGCTTCTGATATGGATTAATTGGCTTTCCTTTGAGTAATTCCCTGCCTCTAGCTCTCCGTCTTGGTAGGAGGACTGAGTTGGTACTGTCTTGTACCGTCCCCTCTATTGTACACCCTTGTAGTTGCCTCTTAGGGTCTTTATATAGAGTTTAGAATGTCTTTCTTAACCCCTAAGTAGCCTTTTTCGAGTGAAATTGAACTTCATCATGACAGGGACACGCCCGTGTGCCACGCCCGTGTAAGTCGATGTGGAGGCTGTGCTCGGGCCTGTTAATGTGGCACGGTCATGTGACTCACCCGTGTGACAAACTTCTAGGCCATGTTAATTATTGATTTGGGCCCGATTTGCCCATTTTTTTCCCGTTCCTTGCTCTTTTCGCTTCCTTATGCTCACCTAAGTATAAAACATGAAATTAAAGGATTAGGAGCATCAAATTCCACAAATTCAATGATAATTCATCTAGAAATTAGGCTAAGCATGAGGTAAAAATATGTATAATTTACGGTTTATCAACTGCTATCCTCGAGCTTAATATTTGATTGTGCAGACCAAAACACCCTTGGCTCGTATTTATATCACATGTAAAGGTGATATCAGACACACCAGGTACTGTGTTGCGACATCGAGGGTAGCATGCTCATCTTCAGGGTACCTACAGGGGTATGTCGCGACATCTACAAGCTATGTTGTGACATTGAAGGTAGTTTTGGAATTCTTCTATTCTACTCATTATGTTGCGACATCCACTACTCTGTGTTCCAACATAACGACTAGTATCAAGTTAGCACGCCGTCTAATGGTCTCCTATACACTCACAAAATATATTAGCTCACCCTTAGGCTTCATTCGACCCCTAAGGTTAATAAAAGACTTAAATTACACACTTTATTGAACTTAACTAAATTTATGAAAATGTAATTAAAATTTAACTAAAATGTTTATGTTCAAGCTCCTAAAGTGTGAAAAATAATTTAATTTGATATACTAAATTATGTTAGATCACTAAATGGCGTTAAGATCGGGGATCACAGACAGTTAAAGTCATGCACATAGGAATGGGGTATCATTGGAGGCTTTGTTTTAGAATAGATAGTCCTTAGCTAAAATTTAAGAATTTCTCTATACACAATTAAATGACTAGAAAATGAAATTTGAGGGATTAGCATTTAGTGACTTAAGGCCCTTTGTTGTAAGAATTGTTATTAGTTTTAGTTTAGTTTGTTTTATAACAATTTCGCCGATAAAAATTAAGTATAGGTGAACCCGGTCCATTTTTTATCCTCTATTCCCGGATCCAACGGACAGGTTAGGTTGGGGCGTTACATACCCACTCATATGTTACTTGTAATATGATTGCAAAACTGGGTATTTAGGTAGAGGAAACTGCTTGTGATATTACTGTAGTTAGCCCTTTGGGGCAATCAATTGCTATAAATAAGATCGATAAAAGATGTCCATTAGAGGTTCATGGTGTAATGTTTCTGGTTGATCTTATGGAACTACCTTTCGGTGATTTTGATTTAATTATGGAAATAGATTGGTTGGTAAAACATCAAGTTAGTTTTGATCGTGCCTCTAAGAGAGTAACCATGAGAGTGACTGAAGGTAGTTAGATTGTTGTGGTTGGTGAAGGACAGAAATATTTATCTAATGTGATCTCTGCTATGGTAGCCGAGAAGGTGGTACGAAAAGAGTGTAAGGCCTATTTAGTTTATGTGGTGGATGTAAGTGCTAGTAGTGTTACGATAGATAGTATTCGAATAGTTATGGAGTTTTCAAATATTTTTTCTCGAGAAACTAATAGGGTTACCTCCCGACCTTGAGGTAGAATTCAAGATTGAGTTGTTGCTAGGAACTGATCTGGTGTCCATTGTTCCCTACCGCATGGCACCTAAAAAGCTTAAAGAATTGAAAATTCAACTTTAGGAGCTTTTGGGTCAAGGGTTAATTAGACTTGGTCTTTTTCCGTGGGAAGCTGTAGTCCTGTTAACCAAGAAGAAATACAGCTCCTTAACGCTGTGTATTGACTATCAACAGTTGAATAAGTTGACTGTTGAATAAATATCCTTGCCTAGGATTGATGATTTGTTCGACCAATTTAGAGAAGCAATTGTATTATCAAATTTGATTTGAGGTCTAGGTACTATCCATTAAAAGTGAAGGAATCAGATGTACCCAATATTACATTTAAGACTCGGATGGTCATTATGAGTTCCTTGTGATGTCTTTCGGATTAGCCAATGCTCTTGCAGCTTTTATGGAATTAATGAATCGAGTGTTCCAACCATACCTTGATCAGTTCATCGTTCTATTTATCAAAGACATAGTTTATTCCAAATTCAAAACTGAAGACGATGAGCAACTGAGTATTGTTTTCCAAATTCTCCGTGGAAAGAAATTGTATTTGAAGCTGAGTCAATGTGAGTTCTGGCTTTGAGAAGTAATGTTTCTGGGTCATGTGGTATTTACTAAGGGTATTTGAGTAGATCCGAAAAAGATACAGCCTATTTTGGAATGGAAAAAACCCAAAAATATTTCTAGGATCCAAAGTTTCTTTGGTTTAGTCGAGTATTATAGGAGATTTTTTGAAGGGTTCTCTTTGATTGCCTAACTAAGTGAGCTAGCTTTGAAAAGCTAAATTTAGTGTTGACTCAAGCTCCCGTGTTGATTCAACGTGAGTCAGGAAAGGAGTGTGTGGTGTATAGTGATGCATCTTACACTAGCCTTGGATGTTTCTTGATGGGAAATGGAAAAGTAGTTGCTTATGCATCGAGGCAATTGAAACCACATGAGTGCAACTATCTGACTCATAATTTAGAGTTGGTGGTTGTGGTGTTTGCATTAAAAATTTGGAGGCACAACCTGTATGGTAAGAAGTGCTACATTTACACAGATCATAAGACTCTCAAGTATCTTCTCACCTAACAAGAGTTGAACTTAAGCAACGAAGGTGAATTGAATTATTTAATGACTATGACTGTGTGGTTGAATACCACCCCAAAAAAGGCAATGTTATGATGGATGCTCTAAGTAGGAAACTGGTGATTGATTTAAAAACGATGTTTGCTATGTTAAGTTTGGTGGATGATGGAGGCTTACTAGGAGAATTACAAGTAAAACTCACTTTGGTGAGTGAGATTAAAGATAAACAATCGTTGGATGTGTCCTTATTACCACGAACTAAGTAGGTTGAGGATTGCAAGACTAAGGGATTTAGTTTCAATGCTGATGGTATTCTATGTTTCTGAAGGAGGTATTATGTGCCGAATGATAAGGATTTAAGACAACCCACTCTTGAGGAAGCATAGCCCTTATGCTATTAATCCCGAAAGGAAAAAGATGTATACATTTTTAAGGGAACTGTACTAATAACTTGGACTGAAATGGGAAGTGACAGAATTTGTAGCTAAGTGTTTGACATGTCAACAAGTGAAAGCAGAACACCAGTTTTCTTCTGGGTTGTTACAGTCGATTAAGATTCCCAAATGGAAATGAGAACGAGTAATGATATCGCGTGATACGAAGTAATAAAAATTATAAAATATGATCGTACCCAAAACTAACTAATATCATGACTTAAGGCAAGCGCACCTATCGAACAGTAATATAGTTTAGTGGCAAGACCGAGATATCAAACCCAAAGGAACCAAAAGTACTAGTACTAACTTTTTTTCTATTATTTAACCTAGAAATAAAAGGGGGATCTTTATGAAACTAAACTAATTCTAAAACTAAACTAAGAATGCATAAAAAGTGAATTGCGGAAGAAACATTTTGGGAAAACTTATTGATTTGGACAATACTCAAGGGAGAATCCACCTAGACTTCACTTGTTATCGATTCTTGAGCTAGACGATTTATTCACTTGACTTGATCCGTAGAAATCCCTAATTTATGTTAACACCTCCTTCGAGGATAAGAACAACTAATCCTAGGTTGATTAACTGAAATCTATTTCTAGTTAAAACCCCTAGTCTTGCATTAACTCGATCTATGGACCCCCTTATTAGGTTTGACCCTAATCCGGCAGATTTATGTCCCCCTATCTCTAGGGTTGCATGCAACTTTGCTTAATTATGCTAGATCTACTCTTAAATGGGGACTTTTGCTCCTCTGAATAAGCACATCAATACTTGAATTAATACCTAGGACTATTAAAACAAGAATTAAGAACACATAATTAAGAATAAATTAAGTATTTATCATATAACTCAAGATAAAATTATAACAAGATCTGTCTTAGGTTTCATCCCCCTCAAGTATTTGGGGGACTTAGTTCATAGTTATAAAAGAAAACATCTCAGAAGAATAAAAATAACAAAACATAAAGAACCCAAAAACCTCTGTAGGAAGTTGAAGGGAGATCATCAGTCTTGAAGGAGAATTTGGCTTCTGAGATGGATCAATCAGCTTCCTTTGGAGTAATTCCCTGCTTCTACTCTCTGTGTTGGTGGGAATAAGGCACCTTCTTGAGGTGAGAAAGTACCCCTTCGTAGTTTCCCCCTAGAGTCCTTATATAGAGCTTTGGAATGCCTTTCTTAGCCTCTAAGCAGCCCTTTTTCAAGTGAAATTGCACTTCCTCACGACAGGGACATACCCGTGTGCCACGGTCATGTGACTTCGACTATGGGCCGTGTTCAGGTCTGTTTGGTGTGGCACGGTCGTGTGAGTCAGGGTTGGGCCGTGTTTGAGCTTTAAGGTGGCACGGCTGTGTGACGAACTCCCAGGCCGTGTTGATTATTGAATTGGGCCTAAATTGCCCATTTTTGGCCCGTTCCTTGCTCTTTTCTCTTCCCTATGCTCACCTGAGTATAAAACATGAAATTAAAGGTTTAAGAGCATCAGTTTACACAAATCAAGGGTTAATTCATCCATAAATTGGGCTAAGCATGGGGTAAAAACATGTATAATTTATCATTTATCAAGTAACAATGGACTTTTTTAGTGGGTTACCTTTAACACCTACTAAGAAAGATTCAATTTGGGTGATATTCAATTGATTAACTAAGTCAGCTCATTTCTTACCTGTCTATACAAACTATTCATTGTAAAAGCTAGCTAATTAGGTATACATTTCGGAGATTGTAAGACTATATGGGGTACCAGTATTGATTATTTCAAATCGAGATCCACGTTTTACATCTTGATTCTAGAAGAAGCTGCATGAGGCACTAGGTACTCTTTTGGACTTTAGTACTACCTTCTATTCGCAGACTGATGGACAATCTGAACAGGTTATTCAGATCTTGAAAGATATGCTAAGGGGTTGTATTATTGAATTCCAAGGTAGTTGGGACATACATTTTCCTCTAGCTAAATTTACCTATAATAACAATTTTCAATTAAGTATATAGATGACACTGTGTGAGGCTTTGTATGGTCGTAAGTGGCGAGCACCACTGTGCTAGACTGAGCTGAGTAAAAGGAAAGTTTCAGGTCCCGAATTAGTACAAGAGTTTGAGGAGAAAATTTGATTAAATTAGGTCAAATTGAAAGTGGCTCCGGATAGACAGAAGTCGTATGCAAACCTAAAAAAAGAAGGACATTGAGTATAGTGTAGGAGGTCAAGTCTTTCGGAAAGTGTCTCTATGGAAGAAAGTGTTGAGGTTCGAACAAAAGGGCAAGTTAAGTCCTAGGTTCATTGGACCTTACAAAATTCTTAAGAGAGTCGATCTAGTGGCATGTCAATTAAAATTACCTCTTGAACTGGACCATATTCATGATGTATTCTATGTCTCCATATTAAGATGATACTGATATGATTCTTCCCATATTGTTCCAATCGAAAAGATTGAGGTAAAGCTGAATTAGTCCTTTTAAAAGAAACTTGTGTAAATTTTGGATCGTAAAGTAAAGGTTCTGAGAAGGAAGCGGATCCCACTTGTTAAGGTTCTACGGAAGAACCATGGCACTGAGAATGCCTCGTGGGAACCAGAAGACTCGATTAATCAATAGTATCCTTATATGTTCGAATCAGGAAAATTTCGAGGATAGAATTTCTTTTAAGGAGGGGAGAGTTGTCACACCCCAAAATATATGGTCAGGAATTAAGACGAAGCAAGAAATGAGAATTAGGCTTGATAGTTAAGTGTTAGTTCCCCTTTTTATAGGTTCTAGGTTCTAGCCCTTCTTTCCCTATTTCATTTCTTTTAATTTCAGCCAAACTTTGGTATATTTACTATTGTTTCCCTTAGGACCCACTTTTTCCTAATTAAAATTTACACGTTTCTTTTCTTTTCAAATCTTAAATAGAATTTCTCTCCATCATCTTTTTCTTTTCTTTTCTCCCATTCTTGAACCATAATTTTTACCTTTGAACTAGCAATTACTTTCTTCCCCGTATCAAATCGATCCTCAGTTCATTCAATTTTTATTTGTATTTAGAATCATAATCTCACTGTAAGAATATCCAACATTAATCTTTAGGTTCGATTAATCAATATTTACAGATCTTGCTTAAATCTTTATACCAATTGTGAATTGTGTATATTTGTTGTTTGAAGGATCAGATTTAGGTGAATTGGATCAAAATCGATCGTGAGGAATACCAATCGAATCATGGTGAAAGGTGCGTGTCTTTCCCAAGTGAATCAGTGGTGATCGTGTGTAGGATTAGGGCCACACGAGCATGTGAGCCACATGGCCATGTACTTCTGTTATGTTAGGGTACATTTGTTTTCCAAATGGCCAAGAACTTGCCACACGGCCATGTCCATCCTGTAAGGTAATTTATTGTTTTCGACATGGCATCAGGCTGTTACAAGGCCTAGCCACACAGTCGTGTAACCCTTATGTCACTGTTTTATCCTGAAATTTTTGAATTGTTTAATTTAGTCTTCCTATAGTCTTTGAATTCTTTTTAGAGTTTTTATTCACTCAATTGACTCCCTGATATTATGTTTATTCTAGAATCTGTGATTTAATAACTGAATTGCTATTGATATATTTATGATATGTGAATGTTACATCTTTAACGTCATTGTAATTCTGATAAATTGTTACTAATATTACTATTTCTACCCTATTAAGTACATGTTAAGCATGTTTACTACTACTCTTGAACTAAATACATATTAAGCATGTCATATTGCATTGCATGGGATGGGACGATATGAACAGAAGTAGTGGCGGTTTAATAATCTGCAAATCTTTGTGGTTCATCCACAACTTACTGGCAATTTGTCTAAAAACACTGGTGGTTTACCTACAATTTTTACTAGCAGTTTATTTGTAAATTAGTGGTGGTTTATCCATAACGCGATGTGTAAGGATGGATGAGTTCTAAGGAACTCTTACTGTGGTGTGTAACGGAGTTGGGTAGGATCCTTTTTGATAAATTGAAATTGCGTTGTCATTCATAAACATGTTCATGCAAAATTGTGAATTCTGAAATATTATACTGATGTGTTGATATAAAAAATCAATACTCTAAATTGCTATATGATTGTGATTATTCTAAGAATTATTATTTCGTATATTTTCTCTACTGTTTTACACTAACTTTCTTGTGAAGAGACTTACATTTAACTTCATAAGCTCACCCCCTTTAATTTCAATCTTTACAGATAATCTTTAAGGTTAGGACATGGTCTCGGCATTCGGAGAGCTCGGCTCAAATAGTTTTTAAATAAAAGTATTTTAGACTTATTATTTGCAATTCCTGTTATATAGAAAACTATATTATTTTATTTGAACTGTGGCATGGGACTTAGATTTTGAGTTTATTTTGGCATGTATGGCAGTATAGTTGTTTAGATTTTTGAAACTTGGATAATAAATTTATGATGTATGAAATCTGGTTTTTAACTAACAATGTTGAATATCACTTCTCCGCTACATAATTATGTAAATGAGGTTTGAAAAAAATATAAAATTGGAAATCAACTTTTGCAAAGTTAACATTAAAATCCACCGATTTTTGAAAGAAATTGTACCTTTTGGAAACGCAATAAGTTTTTCTACTAAAGTAAGAAAATGGTTTTAAAGACTGCTTTGTAAACTCCAAAAATTTTACTCGATCATTCCGGTGGCCAATATAGCCTTCAAAATTCGGTCGTAATGTCTAGGTTGGGTTAGGCAGGTCACATTCATGATTTTTAGTATTAATTATTTCATATTGTTTCTTAGTGTTATTTATTATTTGTTATAGGTATGATAATATTGTTAAAAAATATATAAAGAAAGAATTTTAAAAAATTAAAAAATTTGTTAAAAAAAAGAAAAAAAAAGATAAATAATGTAATTAGTCAAGTGTGGACTCTACTATGTGGTGTTCGTAACACAAAAGCCAAAATTGGCTCTATTTTTTTTTTTTTTTGGTACAAAAGAAACATCCCTTAGGCGAATACAATAGAAATAACACTTTAAACCGACATAGGACTATTATAATCTAATAGTAATAAATGTTGCACTGACTCAAAAGGCTCTTAAAATATTTGTAACCTTTAGGGTTTAGTTCTAGCCAATTTGGCCATATGATCGACAACTTCATTCGTGTACTCGGTACATGCTTGATACGCACCTTCCACCTCCTATATAAAAGGCCATAAATTAATTCTAGTTCCACCATTCTATTATTTACTGCTCCACCAACCAAAAGTGTTTCAACCAGCAATGCATTATGACACTCGAGTTCCACCTATCCGAAACCTCTCTCCCATGCTAGGCACAAATCCTCCAATACAGACCTAACTTCGATCTTAAAGACTATGTCATTAACTAATAGCAGAGAATAACCACACAATCATACAACATTTGAATATTTGAGTACCCCTCCAATTGAACCATTGCTATTATTGGGTTGTATTAAGTTTAATCCAACCCCTCTCAAGTGGGGACCATTGGCCAATCGTGACCATTGGATTTGGTTGAACATGGTCAATACTTGAATTTGCATAACTCCTAGCCCACATGAAACCTATATTGACAATGTCCTGTACACAACTATGGGCATTAGAGAAAACAAAATTGGCTTTAAAAAACCCTTAAGGCTACACGAAAATAAAAGGGCAGTTCATAAAGGTTAACTTTACATAATTAATTTTTCAAGAATTTTCAAAAACTTATCAAGCTAATTTTTATTCAAAAAGTTGGGTTCAACATCTCTATAAAAACTTCAATATAAAAGATATGGGTGAGATGTCTCATGTCATTAGCATTAATATCTATAAGGACAAATCTTAACATATGTTAAGACTATTGCAAGAAATTTATATCTAAAAAATTCTTGAGGGGTTTTGAATGAAATATTGTTCACTAAGTATTGTGCCCATTTTAAAAAGTGATAAGTTTCATTCGAACCAACACCAAAAGCTCAAAATCAAGAAGGAACTAAATTACATGTTTACAGGGGTGAATTTAAAGGGAGGTTGGGGCCTTGGCTCTCATTTGGTTCAAATATGCTAACTTCTCTTTTAGTCCTCCTAAAATTTTTATAATTTCATTAAGAGTTTTTAATATAATATTTGATCGCTTCTGCCACCGGTATGCGAACACCAGGGCAGAGAGAATCAACACTAATATGACAATAAAATCAGAATAACTAGGTGTGGTGTCTGCAAGTGTGACATGGCAATTTTAATATTTATAATGGTCAATGGAACACTTGAGTATTCCAAGGATCGAACCCAAAGGAGTCGGCAGTTTAATGATTCATACTCGACAAACATGCAATGAAGGAATCTAACTGAAAAGAGTTAGCAATTTAATGATTCCTTCTCGACAAGCATGGAATGAAGGAGTCTAACTAGATACTTATTAATTTCTATATTATAACAAAGCATAATTCAAAAGTGAATTACTTTAATTAAATACTTAATATGCAAAAGGACTAAATTATAAAACTAGATAAATTACGAAATTAACAAATTAACAAATTAATAACAAAAAATGATTGGTTAACTTCCATGTTGTTAATTAACTTCTGGATTAGGGATCTAAATTGCTTAAACTCTTAAGTGGCACCATTTTACCTCTTAATCTCAATTTTACCAAATTAGAAAAATTAGTCCGGTTTATCTCTCGATCTCACCTGACTAACCCGAAACTAATGAATTGGTGCTCAATAAGATTACCTCTCGGCCTCACTTATCTTGATTTACCGTTAGGGCTGTCAATCCAAAGTTTTGAAGTTCATTCAATCTAGTTCAGTTTTTGCAATTTAATCCATGTACCAAAAACTAACTAAACAACAATAACATCAACCAGCCACCATAGATTTAGCTACTCATTATCATTTCTAAACAAACAACAATCAAATAAACACCTAAAGCATACATTAATTTAAGTGCAAGATATAAGGTTAACAAAACTTAAAGTTTTCTTAAAAAAAACTTGAAAGAGATAACAATAGTAGTGAAGATGATGCACATGTACACTAAAAATCAAAATTTTATCTAAGAAATTGAAAATGGAACTAAGCTATATTAAAATCTTAGGATGGAAATAAAAATATAATGTAAAGTTTAAGTTCTTAAATGTAAATAACATTTAGCTACAGTAAAATTAACTAACAATCAAACTAACTAAAACATAGAAAAGTAAACTAAACCCCAAAAAAAGAAAAAGAAAACCCTAAAACTAAGCTAAAGAGACTCCTCATCTTCTCAGCTAAAAGTGGCTTTTAATATCTGATTTTAACCTAAAATTTTGGATCAAAATGCCCTTAAGCCTTAATTTTGATTGGTATGGGTGTTGGACAAAAACTACCCTGCAGTCATTTTTCTCCTCGTTAGAAATCAGTATCGCGATACCCAAACTTCGATATTATGATACCTAGCGGTATAATGATACACAAGTCAGTATTGAAATTGGGAGCCTTGGTATCATGGTATCACTGGAGTTGGCCTCAATTTTGTTCGTTTCAACATTGTTAGGGGTATCATGACTTCCATGCTTCGGTATTGCGATACCCCCATCTAGGTGATGTTTTCGCTCACCTTCGGGCCACCATTGACTCCCTACAACACTCAATCAATTGTTAGGTTCCTTATGGCACATTTGGCCAATTCAAGTATCAAAAATAGTGTAAACATACTAATTCATTTATTAAATCAAAAAAAGTAAAAACTAACTAAAAACATGATAAAAACATTCAAATTGCTCGTGAATAAGCTCGTCAAGTCTAATGGAGAGCCTAATTTGACGTATCAAATTACGACAGACCAATATTCTTGCATTGGCCCCACAAGATCATTGAATTTTATTTTGACCCCTAAATGAAAAGTGTAACTTCTCCTCGCATGCTTACATATGACAATTCGACATTGTAGAAGTCATCGAATATTTAAGCGTTCAATAATGAATTGTCTCTTTCCATCCACTATGCTATGGTATATATATGTGTTTAATCTAATTATTAATTAAGATTAGCATTATTACAGGTAAGGTAAAACCAATACATGTCCAGCCATTAACTATGAAAATGGTTGAATTATCAATTTTGTCCCTAATCGATTATCATATTACCACAAGCGAAAGAAATCCATAGCGGTTAACTTTTACCATCTTTATGATTTCATCCCTATGCTAAAATAAATTATATAATTAATCAAATAAAAAAATAATGATTTCATATAACACTATAATTGACTAATAGATAATAAATATTAAAACTGACTGACTCCATCGTCGGTAAATAGGGTTCCGAAACCACCATTTCTGGTACTATTGAAAATGGGTTGTTACATTCTCTATTTGCTCCGCCTACACCAATTGAAAGCCCTCATGTCCCTTATCTTCTACAGCTCAATTTTTTTAATGAAACAACATTGAAAGTCACGAATTTGCAAACCAAAATCCAAACAACTTTCTTCTTCGACCTCCATCATTGACTGCTAGATCGATTTGGATCTAAGGTATGTTCTTATACTCGTTGATAGGTACCGATCCACTGACTGATTGTCAAATTGTTGCTTGGAACTCCCTACCCGAACTTTAAAAAAAAACTTAACAGTCCATTGACTTAAAATAAAAACTTTCAAATAGTTTAGTGACTTAAATGAATATTTTCAAATAGTTAAATAACCATTTTGTAACTTTTTGAAGTTGAGTAATCAAAGCTTAGGGTTTCTAATAGTTTAGTGACCTCGAGTGTAGTTGAGCCTTAATAAAAATATGATCTAGATGGGAGTTTTCTTAAAATCAAGTAAGCAAAAAGTAGTATTAGACATGGCTTTTTTCGGTTAAAATATACCACAGGCCTTTATATTCTTAAAAAATTTGAAATTTAGTCATTGTACTTTTATTTTCAGGAATTTAGTCCCTACTTTTTAGATTTCAAAATTCAGGTCCAATTGTTAACACTGTTAAAATTTTTTAGTTAAATTCCTAAAAATAAAAATACATAAACTAAATTTTAAATTTACAAAGAGTAGAGGGATTTATGTCCCCTTTCTTTTTCTTTGTCCTCCTATTAGAAACACTGAGTTAATTTCATTAAAAGGTATTGTAATTTCTAAGATATCTTATCTTCTAATAAAATAAAATATTGACGTTGTGTGGTAATTGAATTTCGGTATAATTATTTGAAGCTATATGTTTAAGTAATTATTATAATGAGTTGGTTTTAGCAAATTGATTGTAATGGATTACACCCAATTATTAGGAGTGTTTGAGAATGGGAGAAACTAGCGACAATAATTTTCAAATTTATTTCTTAAGGAGGGTGTGTGACTCGATAGGAAGCAAAGGAATGGACCCTTCCCACTTCCCACCTGCATAAGCGACTACCCAAAGTCAATAGAGACCCTAAACCCTATAATTTTTTAATCTCTCGGCACCCAATCTCACGTTTACCTTTTATCCACAAACCAATAAAAGTCCCATCCCAACAACATCTTCACCTGCCCTTTTCTTCTTTCAGGTCCAATTAGCCTTTCGGGTCTGTTCTAAGCCCAAATCCTCTCTCTCTCGTCCTCGTCTCTCGTCTCTCTTTCCTCTTCCTCCCTGCAAAACCTTAGATCTCTCGGCCTTCAACGTCGCTTTCTGGGCTTCAAATCCGATCCCAGATTGCTTCTATTTGGGTTCTTGACCGGTAATCTAACACCACCTTACCCAAATTTTGTTTTTCCTTCCTTTGAATCTAATTTTGTGATTCTCTTCTTCTTCTTTTTGGATTATTTCAATGTTTGCTTTCTAATTCAATTTTTTTTTTGTTTGGGTTTAGGGTTTGATTTTTTTTAAGGCTCCATGTTTCAGTGTTCTGATGGTTACGATTGATTAAATTTTACGAACATGAAAAATCGTTGGTCTCTTTGTCCTTAATATTAGTTTATGGAAGTTGGGAGTTGGTTTTAAATGAATTATATTTCTTCATTTCTGCTGTTTTGCCTTGTGTTATATATTGCCTTTCTTTTCTTGTTTCAGGCTTTTGATGGGTCTACCTTCCTGCCCCTTTTGAGATTTTAACAATCAGGGCAGTAGATTCCTCAATTCATATTTAATGGGTTTTTTGCTTTGTCGTTGATCTGGGCAAACATTAAACACGATTCTTTTTTGTTTTCGTCTTTTGATCTATGAGTGATGTGTTTGATCTTGGATTCCAGTTTCACTTCATCTGGGCTTTTTCCCTTTTTGTTTATTTGTTTTTTGAAAGAGAAAAAAAAGTTATAGTTTTGAAGCCCTAGATCTAGGTTTTTGCCCTTTTCATTGTAAACTCCTTGTTAGATGTTAAAAAGTCGAGCCCATTTAGTTAAAATTCCTATTTTAGCCCTGCTCCCCAAGGTGGGCCTATTTGAGTTTTATCTAAGTTAATTTGTTAGCGTATAATCGTTTTTCCGGATTGACCCACCGGGTGGTGGCCCGGGCCCAATTATTTTTTGACCCGGTCGCCTATCGTCTGTATTGTTATTGAGATTGCTTGCTTTTGTTTCCTATCAAAGCAGCTCTTCTTATTTGTAATCTGCATTTGATGTACTTAGGGTTGCAAGCATGGTTCATGTAATGATAAATTGGTATATAGTTTAAAGACCAGAGCTTAGCTATAAGTTGGTACGTGCAATCTTTTTGAAATGTTTTGGTTTAGAACCGGGAGGTTATCTCAATTGGCTCATGCAAGAGTTCGAAGCCTAGCATTTAGGAGTACTGTGTTATACCTACCATACCTAGAGAATGCAGTGTAATTTATTACCCTTGCAACAATGAGGGCGTATTTATTCTACATCCTTTTCTTTTCTTTATGTGTGTGTGGAGAAGTATTTAAGCCTGACTGTTTGCTGTTTAAATTTGGAAATGAATTGAGGGCTTCTTTTCTTTTCTCTAGAACCTCTTGCCTTAGTTATGAAGCATTTCCGAGCAGGGGAGATTTTGTTTATTACGTGTGTGTCGCGTATGTAAAAGCTGATAGAGTGCTTTGGCTACGTTTGCCTTAGATGAGCTACTTGAAGCTGTTGTTCTCTTTTATATATATATATATATATATATATATATATATATACATACATATACATATACATACATACATATACATACTTACATATCATGGACTCCTTTTTTAAAATTTCTTTTGCTTTCAGCTGCAGGGTTTACTTCCATGACAGAAATGACAGAAATTACAGATATGGAAACAATCCCTGGGGAGAGTAACAATCAGCTGGCACTGACCACTCCCGAAACGCAGCCTATCAAGCGCCGAAAAAAGAAGTCCATGGTTTGGGAGTACTTTACCATTGAAAATGTGAGTGCCGGATGTAGAAGAGCATATTGTAAGCGCTGCAAGCAAAGTTTTGCTTATAGCACTGGTTCTAAGGTAGCAGGTACCAGTCATCTGAAACGTCACATTGCCAAAGGAACCTGTCGAGCACTCTTACGAGGCCAAGGCCAAGACAACAATCAATTCATCACCCCATATAACCCAAAGATGGGTGGAAGTGAACCTCCTAAGCGACGCTACAGATCTCCTAGCTCACCTTTTATCCCATTTGATCAGGACCGGTGCCGCCATGAAATTGCCAGAATGATTATCATGCATGAGTACCCTCTTCACATAGTTGAACATCCTGGGTTCATAGCTTTTGTTCAAAACCTTCAGCCTCAGTTTGATAAAATGAGTTTCAACACCGTTCAAGGGGATTGTGTTGCAACTTACCTGAGGGAAAAGCAAAGCCTAATGAAGTTTATTGAGGGTATTCCTGGACGCTTCTGTCTTACACTGGACATGTGGAGTTCAAATCAAACACTCGGTTATGTGTTTATAACTGGACACTTCGTTGATAGTGACTGGAAGTTGCACAGACGGGTTTTCAATGTTGTAATGGAACCATATCCGGATTCCCATTCTGCTCTAAGTCATGCCATCGCTGCTTGCCTTTCAGACTGGAGTTTGGAAGGCAAGTTATTTTCCCTCACCTTCAATCATCCGCTAAGTGAAGCTGGGCTGGAAAATCTTAGACCTTTACTGTGCGTTAAAAATCCCCTTATTCTTAATGGTCAGCTGTTAATTAGAAATTGTATAGCTCGTACTATGAGCTGCATGGCAAAGGATGTGCTTGGAGCAGGGCAAGAGATCATCAAGAAAATCCGTGATAGTGTAAAGTATGTGAAGATGTCAGAATCCCATGATGACAAGTTCATTCAAGTTAAAAACCAGCTTCAAGTGCCCAGTGAAAAGATCCTGTTTCTTGACAATCAAACTCAGTGGAACACAACATACCAAATGCTTGCAGCTGCTTGTGAATTGACGGAAGTGTTTGATTGCTTGGATACTTACGATCCAGATTATAAGCTAGCCCCATCAATGGAAGACTGGAAGTTGGCTGAGACTTTATGCAGTTTCTTGAAACCTCTCTTCGATGCAGCCGGCATCCTTACAACTACAACTCTCCCTACCGTAATTACATTCTTTTATGAAGTGTGGAAAATACATGCGGACTTGGGTCGTTCCATCACTAGTGAGGATCCTTTCATCAGCAACCTTGCAAAATCAATGCAAGAAAAGATTGACAAGTACTGGAAGGACTGTAGCCTGCTTTTGGCAATGGCAGTGGTTATGGATCCTCGTTTCAAGATGAAACTTGTCGAGTTCAGTTTCACAAAAATATATGGCGAAGATGCTCCCACATACATCAAAACTGTTGACGATGGAATTCATGAGCTCTTTCTTGAATACGTGGCACTCCCATTGCCTTTGACGCCAACTTATGCGGAAGAAGTGAATGGTGCAAACAATGGAAAGACCAACGAATCTCATCAAGGTAATCTTCTTTCGGACCATGGGCTTACAGATTTTGATGTCTACATTATGGAGACCAATAGCCAGCAGATGAAGTCTGAGCTGGATCAGTACTTGGAAGAGTCCCTGTTACCTCGTGTCCAAGCGTTTGATGTGTTGGGTTGGTGGAAGCTGAACAAGATGAAGTATCCAACTCTTTCCAAGATGGCTCGTGACATTTTGTCGATTCCGGTGTCTGCTGCTGCCCCCGAATCAATCTTTGATATAACAGACAAGCAACTAGATGAATATCGTAGCTCTTTGCGACCGGAGACAGTGGAAGCACTAATCTGTGCCAAGGACTGGCTACACTATGGAACTTCTGATGTTTCAAATGCGCTTGTTAAAATGGAATTTTAGATGTAGATGATATTCCAGAGTATCATGTTTATGGACATGTTTCACTGTTAGGCCTCTATTTGTACAATTAGAAAGATTTGTATGGATGCTTAGAGTATTTTTTCTTATTACGTGTTTCTTTGAAGGCTTTACGTGGCAAGGAAAGGTCCCAACACCATTGTGTTGCACGTGGCTTGTGCTAATTGACAGTCTCTAAAGGCTGCTCTCTAAACCCTCTCAGCATATTGAACCAAGATGCTTCATCCGACATCCCCTCCCACGATGCTCACTATCTATTAGCAAATCAATAACCAAGTTTTATCCCACGGTTTCCATTCAGCAACCATCTCCAACCACATTTAAAAATAGTGTTCGTTGGTAAATAAGCAACAACAATGTGCAATAAAGCCGACTGGGAAAGATATGGCGTGAAAGTCAGCCATCCACAACTGCTACTTCCAGCATCTCTACTGATATAATTTGTTATGCCCCTCCGCCGAGAACATGTGTCGAGCCTAAAATGAATCGTTAACTTTGCATTGATTTCATGAGTACAACCATTCGGTCCACTTCAAACGGAACCCACCACCCGTGTTTAAGGGAGAATGTTATCCTAATGTAAACATACTTCCAAGACAAAAAGGAATCTATTTAAGCTTAATTGCTGGAAAAAATTCGGTTCGAAAATATATTCTTGCACAGCAAAAGAATAAATTTTGAAAATCAAGCCAGCTTGTGATATTTATAGCAATAAAGTTTTCCTGAATAATACATGTGGTTTGAGTGAGACAGATCCTAGACGTTCCTGACTTTCAACCGAACGACCTTTTCCGATATTCTCGTATCATGAACTGTTTCAAGTGTGGACTCGAACAATTACGAATCAAACAGAAAACTAGAAATAATTTTCTTACTTTTAGTAGGAAAATAAATCTCTCTTATGGAAACTATCATAATTGTTATTCCCAAAAATAATATTTATACCTAGAAATAAATTCTGATTTATTTTCGAGTAGAATAACAATATATCAAAATTGTGTATTGTAGCCCTATTGTGTCATCTATTTATAGGGAGTAGTAATGAAACCCTAGTTGAATTAGTTACAAACAATATTTATTTAATATAAAAATAATTCCCTAGTTGAATTAGGAGAGAGAGGGGTGGCTAACCCTAGTTATTTTACTATGGTTGTTGCCCCTCATACTTGTTATGAGGGCGTTTTGGGTCTCTCTTGCATCGGGTCCAATTATATGTGTTTCTGAACTTTTAACTCGGTATTTTACAATTCAATCCAACCCAATACATGTTTTTTTTCAAAAAATGAATATTATTTATTAATTTAAATAAATTACATTTTCAATTAAATAATTTTCTTAACACAATTCTAATTTCGTTAAAATCATAACAGCTTCACCATAAAAGAATCTACTAGAAAATATATTTAATTTCTACATTCAACGGATTGACAATGACCAATTAATCTAATTCCATTTAATTAAATAATAATTCAAAAAACTTAATTTAATTCTTAGGTCATTTCCATACTTAGTGAGAAACTACATTCACTTTCGAACGTAACTCATTTCTCTAACTTTATCATTTCTATCAATTTCTACTCATTTGATTTAACACGCAATTTATTTTTGGTTTAAACGAGTTAGCGGAGGGACTTATTGGACATATGTGATTAAGACTCAAATAATTTATAATTAAGTTCCAACTTTTCAATTATTAATTATAAACTCATTTGGTCATGAAGTCATTCCACTATAGTATCGTGATTGAAGTCTCTTTTTTAACATACCATTACAAAAGCTACTCGATCAGTACTCGTCCAATGACCTAGTCATAAGTGTGTTACTCTCATAGGATATCCTTAATCTCTTTAGGATAAATATGTTCTCCCAATATGATCCTATTTTATATCATGGTAACCATTACCTCTTCCTTCACGAAAAATCAACACTATCAAATAGTAATGACCGCCTCCGGACGTACTAACGTCTAGAGTGTGAGTACTACAGTAAAAGATATATGAATGAGGGAGTATCCGCAAGTATACGAGTCTAGTTGTAATATAGTTACAACAGAGTGAGTACTCTGAAGGTCGTACCCAAGGAAGGCTAGTGCTAGATCAATTTTAACCTAAACACCAAAAGATTTAATTAGTACTCAAAATAGGTTATATTACACAAGTATAAATAAAAGGAGTTTTTAGGATTTTTATAATAGAAATATAATAAAGAAATAAATATCAAGAGATTGAAAAGTATAATTAATCAAATCTAGTTGTAGGTGATTAACTCGCTTTGGTAATCTTTATCAACTGCCGCTTCGGGTTCATCTTCAATCAACTAGTCGATATCCTAGTGGGATCTTCTGATACGTCCACTAGAATAACTAGTCAGCAATGACTATTTATCTTCAAACCTCACAGTCCAGACATGCTTAGGGTGAAGATGTTAACGAATAAGCCATACCAATTTTGGGTTAATTCTCACCTTGATGACTTTCTAGGGTCATCAAGCCTAGGGTTAATAGATCATACCTTCACTCGCTAATCCTCCATAGAGGGATTAGTTCCTCATGGTTTTCGAAAACACTATAGAATCGATATAAAAAGTAAACATGATGAAAATGACTCAAAAGTATAGAGTTTAAGAAAAAACTTGATTTGTATTTAGAATGAAAGCAAATCCACAAAGTTTGATTATATCGACAAATTAGATCTCCCGAAATAAAACAAAGAACAAACTGAAAATAAATCTAAAACCTAAGAAAAGAAAAAAGCTAAACTATAATTAAAAGAGAGATTCTAAGCTAAGTAATTGTTATCTTTCATGTGTGACAAATAAACCTATTTATAGATTTCAAGTGGCCGTTGTCCTTAACCTTAGGTTAGCTGATGTTCCCAAGCTTTAAGTTTGATTGTGTAGACCAAAATGCCTTTTGGCTCGTGTTAATTTTCGTCTAGAGTAGATGTCACGACACACCAGGACTTGTGTTGCGTCGTAGAAGTTAGTATACTCTTATTCAATATGTCTTTAAGGGTAAGTCACGACACCCTTAAGCTGTGCCGCAACGTCAAAGGTAGTTTCATGATTTCTCTATTCTACTCCCTATGCTGCGATATTGATCCTTCTGTGTTGCAACACAAACCAGTATCAATTTAGTACGCCTTCTAATAGTCTTTTGCACACTTGCAAAGTTCATTAACTCACCCTTGGGCCTCATTCAGCCCTTAGGGTCAATAAAAGACTCAATTTGCACATTTTATTGGCTTTAAGAAAACTTATGAAAACATAGTTAAAACCTAATAATAATGCTTGTTTTCAATCTTCTAAAGTGCGAATGTTAGTTTCATTAGTTACACCAAATTACAACAGATCAAGCAATTAAGTCATTCATTACAAAGAAAAACAACTCGTGACCACATTTGCTTTTCCTTTATAACGTAATATCGGTGAGAGGATATCATTTACCATGTATTGGACTATGAATTCCACTATTGTAACACTCATATTTTTAATAACCCGAAATTAGAAACGAATAAGGGACTCTATTGAAAGAAATCAAAAGTGGTGGCCTATATTGAAAGGTAAAGGAAAGCTGGAAACTGAATCAAACATGGTTAAGATCCAATTCTGGTTCAGTTAGAATGGAACCAGTTAATTCCTTAATAGGAGGCATAATAATTAGTGATGCATAAATCTCATGAGGTTGGAAAAAGTGCGAGAAGGGTTATAAATAGCTAGGAGATGACTCCCAGGGATGATTTTCTTCCTAACCTTGATCAAATTATAATAGCTAGTTTTTAGTGAAGTCGATACAGTGATTTCGGGACCACAAATTCGATGAGTAAATATTCATTCTATTATTATTTTAATGTCTATAGTATGTTAGTAAGGTTGCATAAAAATTTCGTTAAAAAAATTTGACGTTTGCATGCTTAATTAAGTGAAAATGACTAAATCGTAAAAGGTACAAAAGTGGAGTTCTACTAGCTAAAGGTATCTATTGGCTATGGAATTTAATTATGAGTGTACTTAAATGGTAATTATACCATTGATAATATTAGTGGACTTTTATGGACACAAATTAAGTGATTATGAAGTTAAAAACAAAAGGTTAAAAAGGTAATTAAATAAATAAATCATAATTAAACTAAGTAAAAAAATTAATATCATCCTCAACCCTTGTTTCTTCCACCGAAATTAAAAAGAGAAAAAACCATGAGAGCATGCTAAGTTTGGCCGAGCTTGATTCTACTTGCATGCTATGCAATTTTGTCTCGTTTTTATTGATTTCAATGTTTTTGAGATCATTATGGCTTAATCTAGCTAGCCCGGGTATTAATTTGCAAAACTGTTAAAAGTTTAAGGTCTTACCATGAATTTTCTTACATGATTTTTGAAGTGTAATGAATGATTATGAGTCCTTGTTAATAAATAAACAAGTTTTGTAAAGTGATTTTTGATGAAAATGTCATTTAAGGACTTATTTGTAAAAATAGTAAAAGTACATGGTGAAATTATGAAATGTTGATTTGTATGGATTGATAGAAGTCCTTAGTGAATTCAGCTAGAATGTAATGTGGATGAAATTGCTTAAATCTCATTTTACGAGCTTAAGGACTAATTTGTAAATAAGTTAAAATATTAGGGGTAAAGTGTAATTTTACAAAATTATGAAATTTGGACTGAATTGAATAGTATGAGAATTGAATGGATTGAATTTTTATACTTAAATCTAGATAGATCTTGTACGGAGTTAGATCGGGGAAAAAGTGAAAGCCTCGGATTGTTAATCTCATTTCTACGTCTTTGTTATCGAGGTAAGTTCATTTAATTATATATCGTTTTAATGCTATATATTGATATATATGTTTATATGTTAATTGCTATGTAACTGAATGATGTAAATCCAACGATGTCATGATGATTATCGAGCCCCATTTGAGCATAAGGAATTCGTAAGATACAAATGACATGTTATTAGGGTATTTACGTTTAGGGTGCTAGTTTTGAATGTCCTACTAATGGCTGAGGTCATGCATTTGTTGGGAATACTCCACAGCTCGTGTGAGCAATGATGTAAAGGAAATAAAATGTTACGGTTATATGTTTAGCACAATTCGTATGAGCTATCTCGTGTATCTGATGATATTCTAAACGGTTCAACGGGTATGAAAAGGAAAGGAATGGTAAGTTTCACTGAAAGTATGATATGTTAAGGAAATTAATAAATTCAAATGAATTATGTTCATGTGTAATGGCTTACCTATGTTAAATTCATATAGATTATGTTTGAATATGCTAACATGTGTTGTTATTGGTCCTTAGGTTTGTGCCAAGCTTAAGGTTGGATTATATTATGCTTAATCTTAATGTTATGTATTAAAATGGTAAGTTATGTTCATGCTTTACGAACTTACTAAGCATTATGTGCTTACTTAGTTTTCTTCCCTATGTTTTATAGATAATCGGAAGCTTGTCGGAGACCTATCACACTATCCATCTATTATGTCGGTAGTTTTTGATGCTTTGGTCAAGGTTATAATTGCATGTATAGGTGCACTTGTGGTGTATGCTAGTTGATAAGTTTGGCATGTATATTTGTTATTATGGTTGGTACTCTTTTTGTACTTATGACACCTTGTTGTTGTGTGTTAAAATGGTTAAATTGATGCATGTTTTGATAGCCAATTTTGGTATGTGATGAGGTAGTTGCAAGGTGGTCAAGTATGATAGGTTTTGAGATGAAAATGAGATAAACGTGTATGCTTGAATATGGCCAAATATGCATATGTTTAAATATGTTTGATTGACTATGATTGAGGTGCCTTATTGGTATATTGGTTGGATGGATTATTAGACTATTGAATTGGTCATTTATGCATATTTTGGTACATTTTGATGTATTGGTTATGGGTGCAAATTGCTTGTAGGAAAATGCTTGAGATGGGTGATGGAAATGGCTTGATTTTAGCCAATTTCATGGCCACACAAGCGTGTGTCTCAGCCGTGTGTAACACACAGCCATGCGACACGATCGTGTGTCTCCTGTAGGTTTTAAAGGTTGCAAGTCAGGCAATTACACAACCTAGCACACGGCCTAGCACACGAGCGTGTGGCTTGGTCGTATGACCCAAGTAAAAAATTTACAGTAGTGAGGACACGGGCTGGGACATGGTTGTGTGTCCCTATTTCAAATGTTACATGGCTTGAGACATGGGCGTATGTCTCAGCCATATGAGTCACACGGCTATGTGACCCCTACAGGTTAATTTTTCTTACTTTTTCCTTAATGCTTCAAGTGTTCCCGATTTAGTCCCAAATCATTTTTAAAACATTTTTTAATGCCTCGAAGGCTCGATTAAGGGACGATATGCATGTTTATGTATGGATTATGATATGTTTATATTAAAGTTTACAAATGTATGTTTTAAAGTTACATTTTTACGGTAATACTTCGTGACCCTATTTTGATGACAGATACGGGTTAGGGGTGTTACACAAATTCTCTCGTTCTTCATATTCTTCGATATCTCAAAGAAGGAATGGCCATGGAAGGTTCTGTATAAAGCAGACTTCATGAGGATTAAGCTGAAAAAGGAGGGAAACTAGTAAACAAGTAAAGTTGTTAATCCTCCTGTGTGCGAAGGGTAAATTTTATGGGTGTAAGAACTATTTTAAGGGCTCTACATGCTTATAAAAGCTTAAGCTTTTAAGGTGTAACATAAAGTTTAACCAATAGATTTTTGGTTGTATGTTACTTTTTGGAGAATGAAAACTCTAGTGCTCGAGAGAAGGAATAAGCTAAGGAAACAACAAGGATTAAGGTGAGTTCCTAACTCTAACCTATTGTTATGTTCTACATTCTTTAAGTATGCCATGTTTCATAAACGTGAGATATGATGGCATGAGCATGCATTACATGATTGTACGTAAACCTCAAGGGGATTAGATGAAGTTAGAATGAGAATGGGGAGTGAACCTATTAGACACTGCCTCAAGTAAAGTTTTGGACCTTATGGAGGGAAAACTGTAGTGTTCGAGCATCAAGGCTAGGTGGTGTTAAAGAGATAATAGGAGGAGGATTCAGGAAATGACATTTCAGAATGGTATTTACCATGACAGTGGTATTAACTGGTCCTTTAGGGCAACACTGTGGTGACATTATTTGGCGTAAGACCATAGATGAAAGAGGTTATAACAATCAGGTATAAGGTAAATGGTGTAAGACCATAAATAAAAGAGGCTATGACAGTCTAGTATGAAGTACGTAGCATAAGACCATAGATGAAAGATGTCATAGAGGCATGGTATACGGTAAAATGGTAATGGCGTAAGACCATGTATGATAGATGCATAGCAACAAGGTAAATGGTATAAGGTATGCAGTGTAAGATAACTGCTTCTAGATGTGCTAGGTCGTGTAATTGCCTGACTTGCAACCTTTAAAACCTACACGAGACACACGATCGTGTCGCATGGCTGTGTGTTACACACAGCTGAGACACACGCCTGTGTGGACATGAAATTGACTAAAATCAAGCTATTTCCATCACCCATCTCAAGCATTTTCCTACAAGCAATTTGCACCCATAACCAATACATCAAAATGTACCAAAATATGCATAAAATGACCAATTCAATAGTCTAATAACCCATCCAACCAATATACCAATAAGGCACCTCAATCATAGTCAATCAAACATATTTAAACATATGCATATTTGGCCATATTCAAGCATACACATTTATCTCATTTTCATCTCAAAACTTACCATACTTGACCACCTTGCAACTACCTCATCACATACCAAAATTGGCTATCAAAACATGCATCAATTTAACCATTTTAACACACAACAACAAGGTGTCATAAGTACCAAAAGAGTACCAACTATAATAACAAATATACATGCCAAACTTATCAACTAGCATACACCACAAGTGCACCTATACATGCCATTATAACCTTGACCAAAGCATCAAAAACTACCGACATAATAGATGGATAGTGTGATAGGTCTCCGACAAGCTTCCGATTATCTATAAAATATAGGGAAGAAAACTACGTAAGCACATAATGCTTAGTAAGTTCGTAAAGCATGAACATAACTTACCATTTTAATACATAACATTAAGATTAAGCATAATATAATCCAACCTTAAGCTTGGCACAAACCTAAGGACCAATAACAACACATGTTAGCATATTCAAACATAATCTATATGAATTTAACATAGGTAAGCCATTACACATGAACATAATTCATTTGAATTTATCAATTTCCTTAACATATCATACTTTCAGTGAAACTTACCATTCCTTTCCTTTTCATACCCGTTGAACCGTTTAGAATATCATCAGATACACGGGATAGCTCATACGAATTGTGCTAAACATATAACCGTAACATTTTATTTCCTTTATATCATTGCTCACACGAGCTGTAAAATGGGCTTGCTCACACGAGCTGTGGAGTATCCCTAAAAAATGTAGGACCTCAGCCATTAGTAGGACATTCAAAACTAGCACCCTAAACGTAAATACCCTAATAACATGTCATTTGTATCTTACGAATTCCTCATGTTCAAATAGGGCTCGATAATCATCATGACATCGTTGGATTTACATTATTCAGTTACATAGCAATTAACATATAAACATATATATATCAATATATAGCATTAAAACGATATATAATTATATGAACTTACCTCGATAACAAAGACGTAGAAATGAGATTAACAATCCGAGGCTTTCACTTTTTCGCCGATCTAACTCCGTATAAGGTCTATCTAGATTTAAGTATTAAAAATTCAATCCATTTAATTCTCATACTATTCAATTCAGTCCAAATTTCATAATTTTGTAAAATTACACTTTTACCCCTAATATTTTAACTTATTTACAAATTAGTCCTTAAGCTCGTAAAATGAGATTTAAGCAATTTCATCCACATTACATTCTAGCCGAATTCACTAAGGACTTCTATCAATCCATACAAATCAACATTTCACAATTTCACCATGTACTTTTACTATTTTTACAAATAAGTCCTTAAATGACATTTTCATCAAAAATCACTTTACAAAACTTGTTTATTTATTAACAAGGACTCATAATCATTCATTACACTTCAAAAATCATGTAAGAAAATTCATGGTAAGACCTTAAACTTTTAACAGTTTTGCAAATTAATACCCGGGCTAGCTAGATTAAGCTATAATGATCTCAAAAACATTGAAATCAATAAAAACGAGACAAAATTGCATACCATGCAAGTAGAATCAAGCTCGGCCAAACCTAGCATGCTCTCATGGTTTTTTCTCTTTTTAATTTCGGTGGAAGAAACAAGGGTTGAAGATGATATTAATTTTTTTACTTAGTTTAATTATGATTTATTTATTTAATTATGATTTATTTATTTAATTACCTTTTTAACCTTTTGTTTTTAACTTCATAATCACTTAATTTGTGTCCATAAAAGTCCACTAATATTATCAATGGTATAATTACCATTTAAGTACACTCATAATTAAATTCCATAGCCAATAGATACCTTTAGCTAGTAGAACTCCACTTTTGTACCTTTTACGATTTAGTCATTTTCACTTAATTAAGCATGCAAACGTCAAATTTTCGTAACGAAATTTTTATGCGACCTTACTAACATACTATAGACATTAAAATAATAATAGAATGAATATTTACTCGTCGAATTTATGGTCCCGAAATCACTGTATCGATTTCACTAAAAACTAGCTATTGCAATTTGATCAAGGTTAGGAAGAAAATCATCCCTGGGAGTCATCTCCCAGCTATTTATAACCCTTCTCGTACTTTTTCCAACCTCATGAGATTCGTGCATCACTAATTATTATGCCTCCTATTAAGGAATTGACTGGTTCCATTCTAACTGAACCAGAATTGGATCTCAACCATGTCCGATTCAGTTTCCAGCTTTCCTTTACCTTTCAATATAGGCCACCAGCTTTTGATTTCTTTCAATAGAGTCCCTTATTCGTTTCTAATTTCGGGTTATTAGAAATATGAGTGTTACAATAGTGGAATTCATAGTCCAATACATGGTAAATGATATCCTCTCACCGATATTACGTTATAGAGGAAAAACAAATGTGGTCACGGGTTGTTTTTCTTTGTAATGAATGACTTAATTGCTTGATCTGTTGTAATTTGGTGTAGCTAATGAAACTAACATTCGCACTTTAGAAGATTGAAAACAAGCATTATTATTAGGTTTTAACTATGTTTTCATAAGTTTTCTTAAAGCCAATAAAATGTGCAAATTGAGTCTTTTATTGACCTTAAGGGCTGAATGAGGCCCAAGGGTGAGTTAATGAACTTTGCAAGTGTGCAGAAGACCATTAGAAGGCGTACTAAACTGATACTGGTCACTGTGTTGCAACACGGAAGGATCAATATCGCAGCATAGGGAGTAGAATAGAGAAATCATGAAACTACCTTTGACGTTGTGGCACAGCTTAAGGGTGTCGCGACATACCCTTAAAGACATATTGAATAGGAGTATACTAACTTCTACGTCGTAACACAAGTTCTGGTGTGCCGCGACATCTACTCTAGACGAAAATTAACACGAGCCAAAAGGCATTTTGGTCTACACAATCAAACTTAAAGCTTGGGAACATCAGATAACCTAAGGTTAAGGACAACGGCCACTTGAAATCTATAAATAGGTTTATTTGTCACACATGAAAGATAACAATTACTTAGCTTAGAATCTCTCTTTTAATTCCAGTTTAGCTTTTTTCTTTTCTTAGGTTTTAGATTTATTTTCAGTTTGTTCTTTGTTTTATTTCGGGAGATCTGATTTGTCGATACAATCAAACTTTGTGGATTTGCTTTCATTCTAAATACAAATCAAGTTTTTTCTTAAACTCTATACTTTTGAGTCATTTTCATCATGTTCACTTTTTATATCGATTCTATAGTGTTTTCGAAAACCATGAGGAACTAATCCCTCTATGGAGGATTAGCGAGTGAAGGTATGATCTATTAACCCTAGGCTTGATGACCTTAGAAAGTCATCAAGGTGAGAATTAACCCAAAATTGGTATGGCTTATTCGTGAACACCTTCACCCTAAGCATGTCTGGACTGTGAGGTTTGAAGATAAGTAGTCATTGCTGAATGGTTATTCTAGTGGACGTATCAGAAGATCCCACTAGGATATTGACTAGTTGATTGAAGATGAACCCGAAGCGGCAGTTGATAAAGATTACCAAAGCGAGTTAATCACCCACAACCAGATTTGATTAATTATACTTTTCAATCTCTTGATATTTATTTCTTTATTATATTTCTATTATAAAAATCCTAAAAACTCCTTTTATTTATACTTGTGTAATATAACCTATTTTGAGTACTAATTAAATCTTTTGGTGTTTAGGTTAAAATTGATCTAGCACTAGCCTTCCTTGGGTACGACCTTCAAAGTACTCACTCTGTTGTAACTATATTACAACTAGACTCGTATACTTGCGGATACTCCCTCATTCATATATCTTTTACTGTAGTATTCACACTCTAGACGTTAGTACGTCCGGAGGCGGTCATTACTATTTGATAGTGTTGATTTTTCGTGAAGGAAGAGGTAATAGTTACCATGAGGTAAAATAGGATCATATTGGGAGAACATATTTATCCTAAAGAGATTAAGGATATCCTATGAGGGTAACACACTTATGACTAGGTCATTGGACGAGTACTGATCGAGTAGCTTTTGTAATGGTATGTTATAAAAGAGACTTCAATAACGATACTATAGTGGAATGACTTCATGACCAAATGAGTTTATAATTAATAATTGAAAAGTTGGAATTAATTATAAATTATTTGAGTCTTAATCACATATGTCTAATAAGTCCCTCCGCTAACTCGTTTAAACCAAAAATAAATTGCATGTTGAATCAAATGAGTAGAAATTGATAGAAATGATAAAGTTAGAGAAATGAGTTACGTTCGAAAGTGAATGTAGTTTCTCACTAAGTATGGAAATGACCTAAGAATTAAATTAAGTTTTTTGAATTATTATTTAATTAAATGGAATTAGATTAATTGGTCATTGTGAATCCGTTGAATGTAGAAATTAAATATATTTTCTAGTAGATTCTTTTATGGTGAAGCTGTCATGATTTTAACGAAATTAGAATTGCGTTAAGAAAATTATTTAATTGAAAATGTAATTTATTTAAATTAATAAATAATATTCATTTTTTGAAAATAAAAAAAAACATGTATTGGGTTGGATTGAATTGTAAAATACCGAGTTGAAAGTTCAGAAACACATATAATTGGACCCGATACAAGAGAGACCCAAAATGCCCTCATAACAAGTATGAGGGGCAACAACCATAGTAAAATAACTAGGGTTAGCCACCCCTCTCTCTCCTAATTCAACTAGGGAATTGTTTTTATATTAAATAAATATTGTTTGTAACTAATTCAACTAGGGTTTCATTACTACTCCCTATAAATAGATGACACAATAGGGCTACAATACACAATTTTGATATATTATTATTTTACTCGAAAATAAATCAGAATTTATTTCTAGGTATAAATATTATTTTTGGGAATAACAATTATGATAGTTTCCATAAGAGAGATTTATTTTCCTACTAAAAGTAAGAAAATTATTTCTGGTTTTCTTTTTTATTCGTAATTGTTCGAGTCCACACTTAAAACAGTTCATGATACGAGTATATCGGAAAAGGTCGTTCGGTTAAAAGTCAGAAACGTCTAGGATCTGTCTCGCTCAAACCACATGTATTATTCAGGAAAACTTTATTGCTATAAATATCACAAGCTGGCTTGATTTTCAAAATTTATTCTTTTGCTGTGCAAGAAAATAATTTTCAAACCGAATTTTTTCCAACAATTAAGCTTAAATAGATTCCTTATTATCTTGGAAGTATGTTTACATTAGGATAACATTCTCCCTTAAACACGGGTGGCGGTTCCATTTGAAGTGGACCGAATGGTTGTGCTCATGAAATCAATGCAAAGTTAACGATTCATTTTAGGCTCGACACATGTTCTCGGTGGAGGGGCATAACAAATTATATCAGTAGAGATGCTGGAAGTAGCAGTTGTGGATGGCTGACTTTCACGCCATATCTTTCCCAGTCGGCTTTATTGCACATTGTTGTTGCTTATTTACCAACGAACACTACATGGATTTTTAAATGTGGTTGGAGATGGTTGCTGAATGGAAACCGTGGGATAAAACTTGGTTATTGATTTGCTAATAGATAGTGAGCATCGTGGGAGGGGATGTCGGATGAAGCATCTTGGTTCAATATGCTGAGAGGGTTTAGAGAGCAGCCTTTAGAGACTGTCAATTAGCACAAGCCACGTGCAACACAATGGTGTTGGGACCTTTCCTTGCCACGTAAAGCCTGCGAAGAAACACGTAATAAGAAAAAATACTCTAAGCATCCATACAAATCTTTCTAATCGTACAAATAGAGGCCTAACAGTGAAACATGTCCATAAACATGATACTCTGGAATATCATCTACATCTAAAATTCCATTTTAACAAGCGCATTTGAAACATCAGAAGTTCCATAGTGTAGCCAGTCCTTGACACAGATTAGTGCTTCCACTGTCTCCGGTCGCAAAGAGCTACGATATTCATCTAGTTGCTTGTCTGTTATATCAAAGATTGATTCGGGGGCAGCAGTAGACACCGGAATCGACAAAATGTCACGAGCCATCTTGGAAAGAGTTGGATACTTCATCTTGTTCAGCTTCCACCAACCCAACACATCAAACGCTTGGACACGAGGTAACAGGGACTCTTCCAAGTACTGATCCAGCTCAGACTTCATCTGCTGGCTATTGGTCTCCATAATGTAGACATCAAAATCTGTAAGCCCATGGTCCGAAAGAAGATTACCTTGATGAGATTCGTTGGTCTTTCCATTGTTTGCACCATTCACTTCGTCCGCATAAGTTGGCGTCAAAGGCAATGGGAGTGCCACATATTCAAGAAAGAGCTCATGAATTCCATCGTCAACAGTTTTGATGTATGTGGGAGCATCTTCGCCATATATTTTTGTGAAACTGAACTCGACAAGTTTCATCTTGAAACGAGGATCCATGACCACTGCCATTGCCAAAAGCAGGCTACAGTCCTTCCAGTACTTGTCAATCTTTTCTTGCATTGATTTTGCAAGGTTGCTGATGAAAGGATCCTCACTAGTGATGGAACGACCCAAGTCCGCATGTATTTTCCACACTTCATAAAAGAATGTAATTACGGTAGGGAGAGTTGTAGTTGTAAGGATGCCGGCTGCATCGAAGAGAGGTTTCAAGAAACTGCATAAAGTCTCAGCCAACTTCCAGTCTTCCATTGATGGGGCTAGCTTATAATCTGGATCGTAAGTATCCAAGCAATCAAACACTTCCGTCAATTCACAAGCAGCTGCAAGCATTTGGTATGTTGTGTTCCACTGAGTTTGATTGTCAAGAAACAGGATCTTTTCACTGGGCACTTGAAGCTGGTTTTTAACTTGAATGAACTTGTCATCATGGGATTCTGACATCTTCACATACTTTACACTATCACGGATTTTCTTGATGATCTCTTGCCCTGCTCCAAGCACATCCTTTGCCATGCAGCTCATAGTACGAGCTATACAATTTCTAATTAACAGCTGACCATTAAGAATAAGGGGATTTTTAACGCACAGTAAAGGTCTAAGATTTTCCAGCCCAGCTTCACTTAGCGGATGATTGAAGGTGAGGGAAAATAACTTGCCTTCCAAACTCCAGTCTGAAAGGCAAGCAGCGATGGCATGACTTAGAGCAGAATGGGAATCCGGATATGGTTCCATTACAACATTGAAAACCCGTCTGTGCAACTTCCAGTCACTATCAACGAAGTGTCCAGTTATAAACACATAACCGAGTGTTTGATTTGAACTCCACATGTCCAGTGTAAGACAGAAGCGTCCAGGAATACCCTCAATAAACTTCATTAGGCTTTGCTTTTCCCTCAGGTAAGTTGCAACACAATCCCCTTGAACGGTGTTGAAACTCATTTTATCAAACTGAGGCTGAAGGTTTTGAACAAAAGCTATGAACCCAGGATGTTCAACTATGTGAAGAGGGTACTCATGCATGATAATCATTCTGGCAATTTCATGGCGGCACCGGTCCTGATCAAATGGGATAAAAGGTGAGCTAGGAGATCTGTAGCGTCGCTTAGGAGGTTCACTTCCACCCATCTTTGGGTTATATGGGGTGATGAATTGATTGTTGTCTTGGCCTTGGCCTCGTAAGAGTGCTCGACAGGTTCCTTTGGCAATGTGACGTTTCAGATGACTGGTACCTGCTACCTTAGAACCAGTGCTATAAGCAAAACTTTGCTTGCAGCGCTTACAATATGCTCTTCTACATCCGGCACTCACATTTTCAATGGTAAAGTACTCCCAAACCATGGACTTCTTTTTTCGGCGCTTGATAGGCTGCGTTTCGGGAGTGGTCAGTGCCAGCTGATTGTTACTCTCCCCAGGGATTGTTTCCATATCTGTAATTTCTGTCATTTCTGTCATGGAAGTAAACCCTGCAGCTGAAAGCAAAAGAAATTTTAAAAAAGGAGTCCATGATATGTAAGTATGTATATGTATGTATGTATATGTATGTATGTATATGTATATATATATATATATATATATATAAAAGAGAACAACAGCTTCAAGTAGCTCATCTAAGGCAAACGTAGCCAAAGCACTCTATCAGCTTTTACATACGCGACACACACGTAATAAACAAAATCTCCCCTGCTCGGAAATGCTTCATAACTAAGGCAAGAGGTTCTAGAGAAAAGAAAAGAAGCCCTCAATTCATTTCCAAATTTAAACAGCAAACAGTCAGGCTTAAATACTTCTCCACACACACATAAAGAAAAGAAAAGGATGTAGAATAAATACGCCCTCATTGTTGCAAGGGTAATAAATTACACTGCATTCTCTAGGTATGGTAGGTATAACACAGTACTCCTAAATGCTAGGCTTCGAACTCTTGCATGAGCCAATTGAGATAACCTCCCGGTTCTAAACCAAAACATTTCAAAAAGATTGCACGTACCAACTTATAGCTAAGCTCTGGTCTTTAAACTATATACCAATTTATCATTACATGAACCATGCTTGCAACCCTAAGTACATCAAATGCAGATTACAAATAAGAAGAGCTGCTTTGATAGGAAACAAAAGCAAGCAATCTCAATAACAATACAGACGATAGGCGACCGGGTCAAAAAATAATTGGGCCCGGGCCACCACCCGGTGGGTCAATCCGGAAAAACGATTATACGCTAACAAATTAACTTAGATAAAACTCAAATAGGCCCACCTTGGGGAGCAGGGCTAAAATAGGAATTTTAACTAAATGGGCTCGACTTTTTAACATCTAACAAGGAGTTTACAATGAAAAGGGCAAAAACCTAGATCTAGGGCTTCAAAACTATAACTTTTTTTTCTTTCAAAAAACAAATAAACAAAAAGGGAAAAAGCCCAGATGAAGTGAAACTGGAATCCAAGATCAAACACATCACTCATAGATCAAAAGACGAAAACAAAAAAGAATCGTGTTTAATGTTTGCCCAGATCAACGACAAAGCAAAAAACCCATTAAATATGAATTGAGGAATCTACTGCCCTGATTGTTAAAATCTCAAAAGGGGCAGGAAGGTAGACCCATCAAAAGCCTGAAACAAGAAAAGAAAGGCAATATATAACACAAGGCAAAACAGCAGAAATGAAGAAATATAATTCATTTAAAACCAACTCCCAACTTCCATAAACTAATATTAAGGACAAAGAGACCAACGATTTTTCATGTTCGTAAAATTTAATCAATCGTAACCATCAGAACACTGAAACATGGAGCCTTAAAAAAAATCAAACCCTAAACCCAAACAAAAAAAAAATTGAATTAGAAAGCAAACATTGAAATAATCCAAAAAGAAGAAGAAGAGAATCACAAAATTAGATTCAAAGGAAGGAAAAACAAAATTTGGGTAAGGTGGTGTTAGATTACCGGTCAAGAACCCAAATAGAAGCAATCTGGGATCGGATTTGAAGCCCAGAAAGCAACGTTGAAGGCCGAGAGATCTAAGGTTTTGCAGGGAGGAAGAGGAAAGAGAGACGAGAGACGAGGACGAGAGAGAGAGGATTTGGGCTTAGAACAGACCCGAAAGGCTAATTGGACCTGAAAGAAGAAAAGGGCAGGTGAAGATGTTGTTGGGATGGGACTTTTATTGGTTTGTGGATAAAAGGTAAACGTGAGATTGGGTGCCGAGAGATTAAAAAATTATAGGGTTTAGGGTCTCTATTGACTTTGGGTAGTCGCTTATGCAGGTGGGAAGTGGGAAGGGTCCATTCCTTTGCTTCCTATCGAGTCACACACCCTCCTTAAGAAATAAATTTGAAAATTATTGTCGCTAGTTTCTCCCATTCTCAAACACTCCTAATAATTGGGTGTAATCCATTACAATCAATTTGCTAAAACCAACTCATTATAATAATTACTTAAACATATAGCTTCAAATAATTATACCGAAATTCAATTACCACACAACGTCAATATTTTATTTTATTAGAAGATAAGATATCTTAGAAATTACAATACCTTTTAATGAAATTAACTCAGTGTTTCTAATAGGAGGACAAAGAAAAAAGAAAGGGGACATAAATCCCTCTACTCTTTGTAAATTTAAAATTTAGTTTATGTATTTTTATTTTTAGGAATTTAACTAAAAAATTTTAACAGTGTTAACAATTGGACCTGAATTTTGAAATCTAAAAAGTAGGGACTAAATTCCTGAAAATAAAAGTACAATGACTAAATTTCAAATTTTTTAAGAATATAAAGGCCTGTGGTATATTTTAACCGAAAAAAGCCATGTCTAATACTACTTTTTGCTTACTTGATTTTAAGAAAACTCCCATCTAGATCATATTTTTATTAAGGCTCAACTACACTCGAGGTCACTAAACTATTAGAAACCCTAAGCTTTGATTACTCAACTTCAAAAAGTTACAAAATGGTTATTTAACTATTTGAAAATATTCATTTAAGTCACTAAACTATTTGAAAGTTTTTATTTTAAGTCAATGGACTGTTAAGTTTTTTTTTAAGTTCGGGTAGGGAGTTCCAAGCAACAATTTGACAATCAGTCAGTGGATCGGTACCTATCAACGAGTATAAGAACATACCTTAGATCCAAATCGATCTAGCAGTCAATGATGGAGGTCGAAGAAGAAAGTTGTTTGGATTTTGGTTTGCAAATTCGTGACTTTCAATGTTGTTTCATTAAAAAAATTGAGCTGTAGAAGATAAGGGACATGAGGGCTTTCAATTGGTGTAGGCGGAGCAAATAGAGAATGTAACAACCCATTTTCAATAGTACCAGAAATGGTGGTTTCGGAACCCTATTTACCGACGATGGAGTCAGTCAGTTTTAATATTTATTATCTATTAGTCAATTATAGTGTTATATGAAATCATTATTTTTTTATTTGATTAATTATATAATTTATTTTAGCATAGGGATGAAATCATAAAGATGGTAAAAGTTAACCGCTATGGATTTCTTTCGCTTGTGGTAATATGATAATCGATTAGGGACAAAATTGATAATTCAACCATTTTCATAGTTAATGGCTGGACATGTATTGGTTTTACCTTACCTGTAATAATGCTAATCTTAATTAATAATTAGATTAAACACATATATATACCATAGCATAGTGGATGGAAAGAGACAATTCATTATTGAACGCTTAAATATTCGATGACTTCTACAATGTCAAATTGTCATATGTAAGCATGCGAGGAGAAGTTACACTTTTCATTTAGGGGTCAAAATAAAATTCAATGATCTTGTGGGGCCAATGCAAGAATATTGGTCTGTCGTAATTTGATACGTCAAATTAGGCTCTCCATTAGACTTGACGAGCTTATTCACGAGCAATTTGAATGTTTTTATCATGTTTTTAGTTAGTTTTTACTTTTTTTGATTTAATAAATGAATTAGTATGTTTACACTATTTTTGATACTTGAATTGGCCAAATGTGCCATAAGGAACCTAACAATTGATTGAGTGTTGTAGGGAGTCAATGGTGGCCCGAAGGTGAGCGAAAACATCACCTAGATGGGGGTATCGCAATACCGAAGCATGGAAGTCATGATACCCCTAACAATGTTGAAACGAACAAAATTGAGGCCAACTCCAGTGATACCATGATACCAAGGCTCCCAATTTCAATACTGACTTGTTTATCATTATACCGCTAGGTATCATAATATCGAAGTTTGGGTATCGCGATACTGATTTCTAACGAGGAGAAAAATGACTGCAGGGTAGTTTTTGTCCAACACCCATACCAATCAAAATTAAGGCTTAAGGGCATTTTGATCCAAAATTTTAGGTTAAAATCAGATATTAAAAGCCACTTTTAGCTGAGAAGAGGATGAGAGCTTTAGTTTAGGTTTTCTTTCATCTCTTTAGCTTAGTTTTAGGGTTTTCTTTTTCATTTTTTAGGGTCTAGTTTACTTTTCTAATTTTTAGTTAGTTTGATAGTTAGTTAGTTTTACTGTAGCTAGGTGTTATTTACATTTAAGAACTTAAACTTTACATTATATTTTCATTTTCATCCCAAGCTTTTAATATAGCTTAGTTCCATTTTCAGTTTCTTAGATAAAATTCTAATTTTTAATGTATATGTGCATCATCTTCACTATCATTGTTATCTTTATCAAGCTTTTTTCAAGAAAACCTTAAGTTTTTAATATAACTTAGTTCCATGTCTAATACTACTTTTTGCTTACTTGATTTTAAGAAAACTCCCATCTAGATCATATTTTTATTAAGGCTCAACTACACTCGAGGTCACTAAACTATTAGAAACCCTAAGCTTTGATTACTCAACTTCAAAAAGTTACATAATGGTTATTTAACTATTTGAAAATATTTATTTAAGTCATTAAACTATTTGAAAGTTTTCATTTTAAGTCAATGGACTGTTAAGTTTTTTTTTAAAGTTCGGGTAGGGAGTTCCAAGCAATAATTTGACAATCAGTCAGTGGATCGGTACCTATCAACGAGTATAAGAACATACCTTAGATCCAAATCGATCTAGCAGTCAATGATGGAGGTCGAAGAAGAAAGTTGTTTTGATTTTAGTTTGCAAATTCGTGACTTTCAAAGTTGTTTCATTAAAAAAATTGAGTTGTAGAAGATAAGGGACATGAGAGCTTTCAATTGGTGTAGGAGAGAATGTAGCAAACTATTTTCAATAGTATCAGAAATGGTGGTTTCGGAACCCCATTTACCGACGATGGAGTCAGTCAGTTTTAATATTTAATATCTATTAGTCAATTATAGTGTTATATGAAATCATTATTTTTTGATTTGATTAATTAGATAATTTATTTTAGTATAGGGATGAAATCTTAAAGATGATAAAAGTTAACCATTATGGATTTCTTTCGCTTGTGGTAATATGATAATCGGTTAGGGACAAAATTGATAATTCAACCATTTTCATAATTACTGGCTGGACAGGTGTTGGTTTTACCTTACCTATAATAATGCTAATCTTAATTAATAATTAGATTAGACAAATATATACCATAGCATAGTGGATGGAAAGAGACAATTCATTATTGAACGCTTAAATATTCGATGACTTCTATAATGTCAAATTGTCATATGTAAGCATGCGATGAGAAGTTACACTTTTTCATTTAGGGGTCAAAATAAAATTCAATGATCTTGTGGGGCCAATGCAAGAATATTGGTCTGTCGTAATTTGATACTTCAAATTAGGCTCTCTATTACACTTGACGAGCTTATTCACGAGCAATTTGAATGTTTTTATCATGTTTTTAGTTAGTTTTTACTTTTTTTATTTAATAAGTGAATTAGTATGTTTTACACTATTTTTGATACTTGATTAGCCAAATGTGCCATAGGGAACCTAACAATTGATTGAGTGTTGTAAGGAGTCAATGGTGGCCAAAACATGAGCGGAAACATCACCTAGATGAGGGATTGCAATACCGAAGCATAGAAGTCGTGATACTCCTAACAATGTTGAAACGAACAAAATTGAGGCCAACTCCAGTGATACCATGATACCAAGGCTCCCAATTTCAATACTGACTTGTGTATCGTGATACCGCTGGGTATCATAATATCGAAGTTTAGGTATCGCGATGCTGATGTCTAACGAGGAGAAAAATGACTGTATGGGTAGTTTTTGTCCAACACCCATACCAATCAAAATTAAGGCTTAAGGGCATTTTGATCCAAAATTTTGGGTTAAAATCAAATATTAAAAGCCACTTTTAGCTGAGAAGAGGATGAGAGCTTTAGTTTAGGTTTTCTTTCATCTTTTTAACTTAGTTTTAGGGTTTTCTTTTTCATTTTTTAGGGTTTAGTTTACTTTTCTAATTTTTAGTTAGTTTGATAGTTAGTTAGTTTTACTGTAGCTAGGTGTTATTTACATTTAAGAACTTAAACTTTATATTATATTTTCATTTTCATCCCAAGCTTTTAATATAGCTCAGTTCCATTTTTAGTTTCTTAGATAAAATTCTAATTTTTAATGTATATGTGCATCATCTTCACTATCATTGCTATCTTTATCAAGCTTTTTTCAAGAAAACCTTACGTTTTGTTAACCTTATATCTTACACTTAAATTAATGTATGCTTTGGGTGTTTATTTGATTGTTGTTTGTTTAGAAATGATAACGAGCAGCTAAATCTATGGTGGTTGGTTGACGTTATTGTTGCTTAGTTAGTTTTTGGTACATGGATTAAATTGCAAAAACTGAACTAGATTGAATGAACTTCAAAACTTTGGATTGACACCCCTAACAGTAAATCAAGATAAGTGAGGCCAAGAGATAATCTTATTGGGCATCAATTCATTAGTCTATGGTTAGTCAGGTGAGATCGAGAGATAAATCGGACTAATTCATCTAATTTGGTAAAATTGAGATTGAGAGGTAAAATGGAGCCACTTAGGAGTTTAAGCAATTTAGATCCCCAATGCAAAAGTTAATGAACAACATGGAAGTCAACCAATCATTTTTTTGTTATTAATTTGTTAATTTGTTAATTTTTTAATTTATCTAGTTTTATAATTTAGCCCTTTTTGCATATTAAGTAGTTAATTAGAGTAATTCACTTCTAAATTATGCTTTGTTATAATATAAAAATTAGTGAGTAGCTAGTTAGACTCCTTCATTCTATGCTTGTTGAGAAGGAATCATTAAATCGCTGACTCCTTTGGGTTCGATTCCTTCATTGCATGCTTGTCGAGAATGAATCATTAAATCACCGACTCCTTTGGGTTCGATCCTTGGAATACTCTAGTGTTCCATTGAACATTATAAATATTTCAATTGACATGTCACACTTGTAAACATCACACCCAGTTATTCTAATTTTATTGTCATATTAGTGTTGATTCTCTCTGCCTTGGTGTTTGCATAACGATGAAGAAAACGGTAAAAAAATTAATTAACTAATCGTTTACCTTTTTAAAAAAAATACCACGATAAGGGCATTAATTACTAATAACAAGTAAGCATCGCTATTATGTATCAACCATGCTAATTTTAATTTATCAAAAGAATAAAAACTTTGGTTGGTATCAAATTTCGAGAACATCTAAAATTGGCCCACCCTCCTGACGATTCAGTAGAATACAAAAATACTAGGCTTTCTAGCACTGATTGGTACCATTATAGATATCTCAGAGGGGTTGGCCCAAAAAAATCATCTTTTTTAGGTAGAAATGGAATAGAATTATACAACAAACTATTCATCCAACTAAAAAGCTCCAGTTCAGAATAAGACCAACCAATCGTCGTGGGTCCAATTATTATTGCATTTTCCTCTTTACTCAAAAGAGGCAAATCGCAAATTACTTCACATGGAAAAGCAAAACAATTTAACTACAAGAAAGAAATAAGCTAAAATAAAACATTAATGTGATTTCTTCGATCCTAGTTTTGTACGTAACGTTACAAGTCCTTATGGGTTGCAGTACTCAAAATTGGGTCGGGTTTTGAACTTTGGTTTAACCTAAGCATCAGTTTTATAAAAGAACTTTACATGGTGGTTACATACATTTATAGGCTTAGCTACTTGTCCTAATGCGTAAGTTCTCCGACATTTTAAAAAAGTTCTCTACATACATAAAATACAATAAAAGATAAAGACTAGACAGGAAAAAAAAGTTATGTCTAAAAATTTACCCCACCGTTGGGCAGGCATTGCAGTATCGAACTCTGCTCAATAATTATTTTTATATATATTAGCAGTAAATATTAATATGATAGAAAATTAGTATGTATTGTGAATAATAAAATTACAATGGATGAATCCTTTCATTCTATACACAATCGCCCAAATAATTTTTTTTTTACTTTTTAAATTATCTTTTTATATCAAATCGATCTCTTTCTTTTAAAAAGAAATTAAACGTACTAATAAGTGTTAAATGTAGTGATAAGAAATATTTCACTTTCAAAAAAAATACAAATTCAAATTTTAAAAACAAAATTATTAAAAGAGAGAATAAAAAATATTGAAAATAAATTATAAAATAGATATTAAAAAAATAGGTGATATCTATGAGAGCTGTTAGTACTAGTCCATGTTCATTCATTCTATAAGTGAAACTAATTAATAAATTATTTATATATTAAATAATACAAGTACAACAAAGAAGTTAAAAAAATCGTTAAAACTTCTTATAAGAGAAACGTGGGGAGTTACAAATAAGGAATATAAATTTACTTCTTAAAAAAAGCTAATTACAAATATAACCTTATCCGTATATATTATTTATTTTGTAATTTAATTTTTACATTATTTTAAAACTAAGTTGATCTTATTAACTTGTTTTAAATATTTCATGTTCGTTTTACGATTAATATTCAAAATTAATAATTGTCTCTCTCGATAATATTATTTTTAAAGTTGGAATAGATATTTTTCCATTAAAAATGTAATATACCTTATCATTAATTGAATAATAATAAACTCAAGCAAAACTTTTATAATAATAGTTGTACTTGGTCCATAATGCTGATATATTATTAATATTTTTAAATTTCTTTAATGTTTATTTTATGACTAAGTTTATTAATCCCGTATATTCATGAGTTATTAATTGTTATGGATTATAACAATAATTTTTTTTGAGAAGTCTAAATTAAAAATAATGTCATTTTTAGTGTATAAAGGTAAAATATGTTATAAATTTTTGTATTTTTTATAATCTTAATTTTAAATTTTAGGAAATTAATTTTTTTACTTTTTATATTCTAAAGCTTTGGTCTAATAATTAACATCATTAAATTTTTTTTATTAAATTCAATGATGTAACAATTTGAAATAAACATATACTCATTTTAATAACAATGCAACAAGAAAAATGATACTGAAATAAACCTGTATTTAACAGAAAAGTTATAACAATATTAACTATTAGACTTATATTTTGAAATCTAAAAAATGAAAAGACTAAATTCTAAATGGTTGAAGAGTAGAGGGTCCGAAAGTAGATTTTAACCTATTAGTAATTTAAAAATAAAATTAAAAAAAAGGGGGAAAAAAAGAAGAGGAGAAAAGCAAAAGTAGAGGGGATAAGAGGAAAGACAAACTTGTGTGTTCAACTGAAAGACAAAGGGAGTTCAATCATGTTGGGCGTATGTGATTATTTATATCAGCGTTGGAACAATTAGACAGCGTCAGTGATACACTAACATACCAGTAAACACAGTTTTCATGTATTTGTCACCTTGTGCTTTGCTAGATAGAAAATTTAAACGTTGAAAGAAATATAAGAACACATAAGCTAAATTTAAAACAATATTATACTAATTTAAAAAGAAGAAGAAGAAGAAGAAGAAGAAGTAAACACAACATATTTTATTAATTATGAACTTGAATGGCATCCTTCATTATGAAATTATGAATTTTTACGGGATAATTAAAATCAAACTCTAAAAGTTAATTACAACAAGACTTGTTAAAAAAGTGTCTTAAGTGTCCTAGCACCATGAGATCTAATCTATTATTCGTCAATTTAGAGATAATCACATATGCATTTCCCTCCACCATTATATCCGACAAGCCTTTGGATTTGGCAAATTTTAATGCGATGGTTAATACACTAGTTGTAAGACTTCAATCAAATTTACACACTCATTTAACTCAAATTTAAATGGATTAAGTTATTTATAATTAAGTTCTATTTATTCATTTTATTATTTGATAAACGTATCATATTAATATCTCATTTGATTATGAATATAATAATATAAAAAAATTATTTATTACGTATGTATTACAATAGTTATACATAAAATAAAAAAATAATTTCTACAAATTTAAATTAAACATTAAAAAATGAGTAATGTAATAGGCCAATTTAGCCCGGGCCCACACAAAAAATAATAAACCCCCAAAAAATAAAACAAAGTCCAAGTCCAGTCCAAAATTACAAATATATAATTTGGCCCGATCGGAATGGCCCATTACTTAAAAAGATTTAAGGTCCATCTACAAGCTTGACTCATATAGAAATATAATCTTCAAGGATATGCAATCTTAGATATGATATGCAATCTTAGATATGATACAATCTTAGATATGATATGCAATCTTAGATATGATATGCAATCTTAGATATGATATGCAATCTTAGAAGATATGATTTTGTAATCTTAGAGATTTAATTTGTAGATACCCTTTAATCTTAACCGTTGATGTAATTGATCTGTACCGTTGGATTTGGAGAGGCTCAACTATAAATAGAGGCCTCTCCCTTCATTGTAAATCACTCGATTTTTGAGGAAGTAATAAGTATTCTTGAGAGCATTCATTCAAATTTCTCTCCCTCTTGCATTCTTATTTTCTGTGGTTTGTTCTTATTTTATTCTTCATTCATCTTCATTTCTTTTTTAGTTGCTTTTGTTCAGGTTGGATTTTGGTAGAGGAATTTCATTGAATCCTCATATTGTGAGAGTTAGGTTGACTTAAACTTTTTTTAAACTTTTTTTTAATTAATCCCTATTCTATTGTTTTTCTATTTTTTTTAATTTGTTAGATATTTAGATATTTATTTATTTTGATATTTACATATGCATATTCTTTTCGAAAAAATACTTTATTTATTTTTTATTCATTATTATTTACAATAAATTGTTTTATTATAGATCATCATATATTACCTCATTTATTATATATATTATTACTTTAAACCATTTTATATTTAATATCAAACTTTGCCATATTGCTTGTTTTATTAAAATTGTTTTATTATTTTATTCAAAATTTTTCATATATTATTTATCTTGTATTTTTTATTTCATATTTGATCTTTTTAAATGCCCCTCTCTATTATGCCTTTTTTATTTATTTGTTCATTGTTTTAAAATTTAGATTCCATTATTATTATGGTCATTCTTAATATTTTTTTTTAGCATTATCATTGTCTTTATTCATGTTATTTGCTATTTTACTTTGATTCTTTCTTTTTAATTGTCTATATTAGCGTTAAATATTAATCTGTTACGTAATATTTTAAAAAAAATATGTTTATGTTTTTATTATGCATTAGCGCAACATTTTATTCAAATCATTGTTTTAAAATATATCCCATTTAATTGCCGCTTTTTATCCAAAATTTGTTTTTTAAATTAAGGCAATATTTGACATTTGAGAATTTTGAAAGAATCGTGCCCTAATTTACTGAGCTTCGATTTTTCTCATTAAGTCTAAATGATTAAATACCCTTTTCAAGTTAAAACATGTGATTTTCAAATAAAAACTATTTTTGAGAATTTAAGATGTTGCGTCCTAACTTACTGGATGTGATATTTTGATATTTCGAGATAAGGATTTTTAAAAATGAAAGATATTTGACATTTGGTAAATTTGAAAGGTCGTGCTCTAACTTACTGAGATTCGATCATTTTCTTTTATCCAAATAATTGAATGTCTTTTAAAAAAAGTTATAAGTTTTTAAAAAAAAAAATTCAAAAGGATCATACTTTAAAACATTTTCAAATCTTCGACACTAGGACATTTAATAATCAATTAGGTACCAATTTTTAGCCGTTATGAGGGTGCTAACCCTTCCTCATACGTAACCAACTTCCGAACCCTATTTCTCAAATTTTTATAGACCAAGATCTTTTTTAAAAAATACCAAAATGTTTCATAAGGTGATCTAATCGCACCTAAACAAAAAGGATTTGTGGCTACTCCATTTCCGTTTTCATTTTAAAGTCGACCCCGTTTTTCAAAATTAAAAATGGTTTTGACAAGTAATATCTTTGGTAAAAAAATAAGATCTCTTGCCAACAACTTCTTAGCCTAATGGTAAGAATATTATGTTGTAGACATGAAAGTTTGGATTCAATTCCAAACAACCATATTTCCCTCCCTCAATTATTAAATGTGTAAAAAGTAATATTCTTACCAAACGTAACATAAATGTTAAGTTTATAATCTTCATCACGTAGGGTTTGTCTAACCTTAACGGAAAATGTCAAGATAGAGAAAATAATTTATCATGATTTTCTTTGTCAAATTCAAAGGTCGATTTTAATTTCGCATCGTGAAATTTTCTATGTTCGTGAAAATTATATGTTCTAATAATATCTGTTCTTTTGGTACAATACTTAAAATTACCTATAACCCCTTTCCAACTTATAGATAAGAGGATAATGCGCTTCAACACACTTGAATCCACGGCTTCCTACATTGCTAATGATATCCATATTAATCGAGCTAAGACTTAATCAATAAATTAATTTTATTTTTAATCACTTTATATTATCGCGATTTCAATAAATGCATCAGTTAAAAGAGATTTTGCTTTGAGTAAGGTTTATTTTAAGTTAATGACTAAGGTTTATTTTATGTCATTGATTTTATTGTCAGCATCTCTTGTATGTTGTCGCAATTTATTATTAGAATGTGGTTCGCTCTTGGCAATTTGAAAGATAAGAGTATCAAGACTTTATGCTTTAAAATGTTTTAATTCGTGCTTATTATTTAAAAAGTCAAAGTGAGGTTGATGGGGATATTATTTATTATTTATTATTTATTATGCTAAAGATTTATGATAATGTAATATATTTATTTATTTTTAATTTTTTATTAAGTTTAATTATTTATTATGTTCTAAATTTATAATTAATATAAAATTATTTGTTTCTCATGTATTATTTTTAAGTATTATAATGGAAATTGAAGATATATTATATTGTGTGTTTTAGCATTTTATATAAATGGGGATTAAAAGTTCCTATACAAGTTATATATGTGATATATGTAATTTATTAATCACCAAAGTGTTGAAATTAGAAAGTTTTCATAGATATGTTAAATTATGCATGTATAAATTGTTAATATCCATGTAACTAGTGAAATGTTTATAATGGAAAACTAGATAATTAACTTTTACTACTCATTAGAACTTTGAAATTAGCTCAAAGGTTCATTATTTATTCAATGAATTGTGAAAATTATGGTGACAAATTAATATAATTTTTAGATATATATTTGAATGTCCAAAAGCAACTTGTATATATGATGAAATTATTTATTTATTCCATAAAGTCAATAGCATTTATAATGGAAAAATAGATAATTAACTTTTACTACTCATTAGAACTTTGAAATTAGCTCAAAGGTTCATTATTTATTCAATGAATTGTGAAAATTATGGTGACAAATTAATATAATTTTTAGATATATATTTGAATGTCCAAAAGCAACTTGTATATATGATGAAATTATTTATTTATTCCATAAAGTCAATAACATTTATTTATGATAGTATATTGTAGTATTTGCCTAAAGAAGAACTAGGATATACTTCATTATTTGTTTATCTGAACTCATAAAGTAATTTCATTATTTTGAGCATTTATGTGTTTCTTTTGCTTTTATTATTTTGCAACTATTTCTAATCATTCACAAGCCTCATCTATTACTTTATTTAACGAGTTATTCTCTAAATGTAGTAAATAAGTTAAGTACTATTTAAATGTTTTGGATCTTGATTAAACACTATTAGAAGATAAACCTATTGCTATTATTGACTTAATCAATGAGTAAGAGAAGTTGTACAAAAAAAAAAATGGGAATGGTCAAACAGATTGAGAGTTATGTTTATTTTGTGAAATTCTATTGCCAACAACATTAAGACTACAATTCCACAAACTGAAAGTGTGAAAGAAAATCTTACATTTGTGGAAAAATGTTTCCATTATGCAGATAAGCCACTCACTGGTACTTTTATGGCACAATTCATGACCATGAAGTTCAATAGGTCAAGGGGAATGCTAGAACATATCATCAAGATGACTAATATTGCAGCAAAGCTAAAGATTTTGGGGATTACGATTGATGACTCTTTTTTATTACAATTTATATTTAACTTAACACCTCCAAATTATGGTCATTTCAATTTAAATATAATACTATTAAAGATAAGTGAGATGTTAATACATTGACTAGTAAGCTTGTTTAGTATGAAGCAAGATTAATAAGTCAAGGAAGTTATTCCATCAACTTTGTGGGGTAATGAGTTGGCAAAGGGCCTAAAGTAAAAACCAACAAGTTTAAGAAAGGAAAAACACACCAGCCAATGTCTCTAATGGAGAGAATAAGGAATGAATGGTAGATAAGTGTTACTTCTGATTAAAATTAGGACACTATCAGAAAGATTGCCAAATACGCAAAGCTTGGTTTGAAAACAAATGTAACCTTTTATACTTTTGTATATTTCAAATCAAACTTAGTTGAAGTTTCTAATAATACTTAGGGGTTTAATTTTGGTTCTTCTACTCATGTGTCCAACATGATACAAAGATTCCTTATGATCCAAACTACAAACCCAAATGAGCATTTCCTATATATGAGGAACTGCATGAAGGCTCTAATTGAAGGCATAGGGACTGTTGGTTTATTGTTAGATATTTGTTTGGATTTTGTGCCCTTAATGCAATTATTTGTCCTCATGCTCGCATTTTTTCGAATAGACCAGTTCATAAAATTCCATAGCTAAAATTATTATCTTTTGTATTATTTTCCTCATTGGTTTTTGCAAGAAAAGCAAAATAAACAAAACAATTATTGACTCATTGGTCACCTAAGGGTTAACTAACACTAAGTTGCATCATAGGGATGAATTATGATACAGGAAGACATATTATATTAGTAGCTAATCTAAATGGTTCGTAGTTTAAGGAATGAAAAATGAACAATTAATTCAAGGGAATATTCTGTTTTCTATCAAATCAAATTATAGAGATACCTTATCTTGAGTATTAAAAGCCATTGTTTAGTTGGTATTAGAGTTGAGACTTGATATTTTGGGTATATAACTTATGTATGACATGAAATGACTTCACTTAAAATAGTGAAATTCATAGCTTAATTAAAGAGTAAATGATACCCTCTTACTAACATTGCATGAATTATGAAAAAGAAACATGGCTATAAGTAATTTATCAGGGAAGAATTATTGTTATTATATTTATTAGTAATAATCTTTTTCGTCGTGGAAGATTCAAAGGTGACCATTAGATAAAATAGGATCGTATTGGGTGAATGAGTTTAACCCAAAGAGATTAAGGATATCTAATGAGGGTAACACACTTATGATAAGGTCATTAGATGAATCGTAAATCTAAGTTGCCTTCATAATGGTATATAATGAGGAGTTCATTCATGGAACTTTTGGTGAATTGACTCCATAACTAAATAACTGATACATGCATGGATATTAAATTCAATTCACCAAAGTTGCCAATTTTTAAGTTTGGAAAATTAATCAACTTGCAATGACCTTTTGGATGGGATATAGGAATTTGGGTTGAGATGCCTTCATACCATTCGAAGAGATATCTTTTAGCTTTGAAACTTACTTTGAATACCTTGATTTGAGTCTGGGAGTTCAAGTTATGACCGTTTTAGTGAAGATTGGGTGAGTAGAATTATTGGACGATATTATCACGGGAAATTACGAGTTTCGAGCTTTAATTCGAGTTTGAATCATATTGGGTTAAATTTTAAAACTTAATTTTGATTATATATGAGTCCAATATTGTATTTATTAGTTTTTATATTTTTATTATTTATTTATTCTGAATTTTAGGTTATTTTAAAGTATTTTAAGTTGTTTAGGAGTTTTATGATTTTTAGTCAACAAGAAAGTTTAGTTCCACTACCACTTCTTATTCATATAAACTAGAGTTTCATTATACTTAAGATTTTTATTTTCATATAATTAGCTAGCCTATATAAAAGCCTCTTCATTAATTAATAAACACACATTCATTAAATAAAATCTTCTAGCTCTTTGAGTTTATCTTTCTAAGATAGCTTTCTTGTGATTTTTAGAAGTGTTTTCTTCTTGGTTTTTCTTTGTGAAGCCATAGAATCTCTTTATCCTCCAATTTACTAGTTGGTCGACCAAGGGGGTTGGTTACAATCAATTGTGAAGCTTGTTGGAGATCAACCCTTCAAAGAGTTTCATAGAGCATCATCTTTCATCTTCTTCCATTCAAATCTTTATCCATCTTCTCCATATCTTTTTTCTAATCTTGATTTTGTTCTTCTTAATCTTTTTCTAATATTTCATATTCTTTTGAAGTTTCAGGCTTCAAGATCCAATGATTTCCTTGCAAGATTTGACTTACAATCATTAAGAACTCTTTGGATCTTCTTCTTTCGTACTTGAATTCGTTCTTCCTTATACTTTTATTCACTACCTTGATTGTTCTTTTTCACTTAGTGTTAATTCATTTTAGGTATCTTAAATGCCAAGTAAGACTTTACTACTCTTCGATTCAGTTTTTCCTTGTGCCACAACAACTTGAATCTAATTTTGGTCTGCTGCCCATATCATTTGATATTACATTTGGGCATTTTTTTAGTTGTTTTCCTTGTGCTAAACACTATTTCTTGTTGCTGCTATTTGATAGCCTCTGCAAATTATTTTTTACCAAGAAAAAATTTGGAAAAAAATATTTCTGATAGGTAAACAATTTCAAAAAGATTTGAAATTTTGTCTACAGTATCTTGTCATTATGATACATTGTAAAAAATATTTCCCCACAAAAAAGATAAAAAAGATTGAAAACTAAAAAAAGGTAAAAAAATAAAAAATATTATGTGGGTTAAATTTCATGCCAAAAATTTCTAGATCTAATTTTCATCATACAAAGAGGCTCCGGATTAAATTTTGTGATTTTAGCACATCGAGAATACCTTAAAATAAATATTTGAGTTGTTTTTCCATTTTTCGGTTTTCTATTGGGTAGTTTTAATTTTTCTTGATTCTAGCTTTAGGTTTTCCTTTTTTTTAGATTTTTTTTTGTTCTATTACGCATTCTAACGCATTCTTATTTCTTGTGTTGGTAGGCACGAAAGAATTGCCTCTCTTCCTCTGTGCAACTCAAATTTCGTAGGAGTCAAGCTTTTCTTTTGGCTTCATAGAGCTTTAGGTTATCTTTGTTAAAGAGTGATCCCTATAACTTCTTCAAGATTACTAGGATTGATTACTCTTTAACATTTACAAGTAAGAAGATCTTAATTTATTTTTCTTTGCCTTTCAGAGTTGTTTTTCTTGTGAGTGCTAATGGTGAGGCTTTATTTTACTTGATAAATTTTCTTGTTTGAGTGTTTGTGATTTCACAATGGTACACACACATCGTACTAATGAGGAGAATGATAAACCTAAAGCGAAACATAAATGTCATAGGTGTTCTAAACCCACACGGACTTTTTGTTTCCAATCCCCAAAAATTTTCTATTGTTCATAGATTTGTCAATAAAGACATTTGAACAAGGGTTATAATGAGATACACATTCTTAAACAACTTTTAGCAGAGCACAAAAAAATGTTTTATGATGAGAGGGATCACCATAACTCTATGTGTCCAACAATTTCAGAAGATCTCTCATTTGTTTTAAAATTCCATTGGTGTGTTTTAAAAGAAAATAATGGTTACCAATGTCTGATTCACTACCCATCCAATGATAAAAGTGAAAAAGAACGTACGTATGACATCGAACCCATTGATGAGTCTTCTTATAGTGCTACCATTGACGATGACAATATAAATGAGCAAGAGACTTCAAGTGATGCTTGTGAAGATAGTAAGTGTGATTTTGTGCATGTTGTTGAGTCTAAATCTAGCAGTGCACCTTTTTTCCAAAGTTGATGTCAAAGAAGTTGATAGTGATAGTGAGAACTGTGATTATAGTGATACTGCACTTTATGAATTGAAAAAAGTTGATAGTGAGAATTGTTTCGTAGAGTCCATGTGTTTGAACAAGTTAAAAGAGTTATATTCTAATGAATTCAATGTTCAAACTTTTTGTGAGGGGTTAAAGGGAAGTGGGGATGATTCATGTAAAAATATTGAGAGAAAAGAGACCTTTAGCGATAAAATTCAATTTGACGGTCCAAATTTGGTAAGTGAAAATTGTTAAGGTAAAATTAGAGAGTTCAGTTAACATTGTAAAATAGAATGCAAAAAAGAAATAACCTGTACAAAGCAAAGGAATGATTATGCTTTCACTAACCTAACTTGAATTTGTCTAGTGGACTTGGTTTTTCCTTTCAAGAATTTATTGATCCTTTGAGAGGAGCTCAATTAAACGGTTCTACCTATGATAAAAATTCTTTCTTGTTCAACAAATGGGGAGTGATACATGTACGAATGGGGTAAAATTTACTAAATTCAATTCACCAAAGCTATCAATTTTCAAGTTTGGAAAATCAATTGACTTGCAACAACTTTTTGGATGAGATCCAGACATTTTTGGGTTAAGATGCCTTCATACCATTCGAAAAATTATCTCTTAGCTTTGAAACACATATTGAATCACCCAATTTTGAGTCTATAAGCTCAAGTTAGTGAAAACTGCGTGACTAGAATTTTTGGACGAGATTATTACAAGAAATTTTGATTTTCAAGCTTTAATTCAAGTTTAAATCATATTGGGTTCGATTTAAGCTTAATTTTGATTATGTATGAGCCTAATATTGTATTTATTAGGTTTTATGTTTTTATTATTTATTTATGCTAAATTTTAGGTTATTTTAAAGTATTTTAAGTTGTTTAAGAGTTTTATATTTCTTAGTCAACAAAAAAGTTTAGTTCCATTAAAACTACTTCTTGTTTAGATAAATTAGAGTTTTATTGTACTTCAGTGTTTTATTTTCTTGTAATTAGCTAACCTACATAAATGACTCTTCATTATTCATTAAGCACGCATTCATTGAGTAAAGTTTTTCAACTCTTTGAATTTTATCCTTGTAAAATAACTTTCTTATGATTTCTAGAAGTGGTTTTTTCATGGTTTTTCTTTGTGATGCCGTGGAAATCCCTTCACCTCCAATTACTATGTCGCCAGCCTAGGGGGTTGGTTAGAACCAATTGTGAAGCTTGTTGGAGATTATCTTTTCAAAGGGTTTCATAGGGCATCACCTTTCATATTCTTCCATTCAAATATTTATCCATCTTTTTCATATCATTTTTTAATCTTAATTTTATCCTTCGTAATATTTTTCTAATACTCCATATTCTTGTTAAGTTTCAGGTTTTAAGATCCAAGGATTTCCTTGTAAGATTCAACTTATAATCATCGAAAACTCTTTGGATCTTCTTCTTTCTTACTTGAATTCGTTCTTCCTCATACTTCTATTCTCTGCCTTGATTGCTCTCTCTCACTTGGTGTTAATTCATTTTAGGTATCTTACATGCCAAATAGGCTTGATTACTGTTCAATTTACTTTTTCGTCGTGCCACAAAAACTTGAATATGATCTTGGTTTGCTTGAATTAGATCTTGGTTCGCTACCCATATCATTGATTAGTCTTTGATAAAGGCACTATGGGATAGCTGAATACACATAATTCTAAGACGAGGTTACTCTATCAAAATTTAGGAAATTTTATTTATATCAGTGTTGTGTGGCCCAAATTCCTATTTAAAAAAAGTGGCAAGATAAGGGGATTTGTGGGGGTGAAGACTGCAGATCCCGATTAAGCATAAAATTAGACTGGGGTTGCAATCGGGGGTGTAAAGGTTGGAGGTTCCCAGGTTACGGTATAGATTGCACAAATGGAATCAGTATATAAATACACTTATTCTATTTGATATTGATTTGAATAAGGTGTTTCAACCTTACTGTATTGCTTCTATTAGACTTTGATTAGAATAAGGTTTTTTAACCTATAAATAGATATAGTCATTTCTCCTCTTGGATTATTCGAATTCAACAATTAGCGAAAATTTCTTCTCCTCTGCCTATAATTTTTCCCGAAAGGGTTTTCACGTAAAATCTATGTGTTTTATATTTCTCTCTTTCTTTGCAATTTATTTTCGTTATCGACGTTCGATTCTCACAATTTAGCCACAAAATAAATTCTAATTTTTATGAGGTCTCGAGATATAAACTTCGATTTTGGTTCCCTATAGAGAAAGTAAACTTTCCCCACTGGAAAATTATAGTTTTCTTTTTGTGTTCAATTTTTAGTAAAAGCCACTCACTTAGCAATCGAGAGTTTGAGAATCGCGAATAATAACATTTGGTTGAAAGCCAAGAATTGACAAGTCTTGCTAGTCCAAAAACATAAGTATTATATTTGATAAAATTTGTAGCTATAGATATCACAACAAATATTTAGGTTTTATGAAATTATTTGAAATTCTACTATGTAACAAAACTATTCTCGTAAGCAATTTTTCCAAAAATATTGCCTATCACTTAGACCGATTTCAAATTCTTTATATATTTTCAGTTTCTCGGAACCTTATTTCTATGTCAAAAATTGATGTTTATGAGTTTAACGTTAAATTTGGACATGGTTGTTTCAACTTAAAATAACAATGTTATAGGTTTTGGAAACCTTATTGATGGTTTATATAAATTGAAACTTGATAATGTTTTTCTGAAATCCTTACTTGTTGGTTATAGAAATGTTTGAATTAAATGCAATATGCGAAAATTTTGCTTACTTTTGGCATAAATGTTTGGGTCATATATCCAAAGAAAGACTAGATAGATTAGTAAATAACTAAAATTATATTGAATTTGACTTTTTAACCTTGGTAGATGTGTAGATTGCATTAGGGGAATGCAAATGAAACATACACTGAAAGGCGCCATAAGAAGTGCTTAGCTTCTTGAAATAATGTACACCAATACATGTTAACATTTTAATGTTATATATTTTAATTGAGAAAATATTTTATCACCCTTATTTATAATTTTTTACAATATTTTAACATATATTTGCTTAATAAAGAATATTAATCAATAAATGCACTTAAGGTATACATTAACGAGTTTAAAAGGTAATTCTATAAAAAAAATGAGAATAATAATATCAAATATAGGTGATGAATTTTATGAGAAACACACTAAACTAAGACAATATCCAAGTCCATTAGCAGAATTCCTTATGAATAAGAATAGTAATATCAAAATTCCTATACATTTTGAAATTTATATCTTAGGAAGAATGAAGATCGATGTAAGAATGCAATGAGTCATAATAGATTCACGTCAAGAACATTCAATGAAGTTCTCACAAGTAAAAAATGAATTTCAAGAAGGAATGATATGGTAAAGAGGCATACTTCAAATCAATTTGAAAAGAACAACTTTATGCAAATTCTAAGGAATAGGTCCTAATTGCATGAAATTTCAACCAAATTCGTGCCTAATGAAAGATACCAATTGATATTTAAACAAAATTATCAATTGTTAACAATAAGTGTGACCAAAACATAAATCATGAATCAAAATTGCATGTTAAAGACAAAACAATATAAGCATAAGCAATTTCCTTCCTCCCTTACTAGATGCATATCTTTAAGAACTCTTCTCCCCTTTTTTTAGATGCAAAATGTTATTAAATAAAATAAGACATAGAAATCACAAAGGCATCAATAAAATAGATATCAAAAGCATACCAAAGCTAAAAAGCAATCATGAAAAGCATAAGGAAAGAATTTAGGCAAGCATATTTAAGCATAAAATATGTCATGATAAAGGTATCTAAAAGATATAGCAATTTACAACGAGATACAAATGAAAGGAGTCCTAATCTAAGACAAAATATAATCCTAACTTCTTAACTTAAGTCTAATCCAAATTTCTAAACTTTGTTCTAATCCTGGTCTAGTTCTAAGCATAATTCTAGAGCTAGTCCTAAAGGTTAATCCTAATTCTAGTTCTAAAAGTAAGACCCTATATTATTCATAAAGTATGTTCAAGTACCTTATATATAACTTAAGGTCATAGGGTAAGAAAAGCTTAAGAAAAGAGTTTAAGACTTTAATACTTTGCAAAATGGCGTCAAAGGGTCAAAACAAGATAAAAGCATTTTTTTTTTTTATCATTTAAAACATTTTCAACAAAGATTAGTAGATAAATCAAAGTTGTTCAAATGAATTTATGGCCTTAATTTCAAGAAATTAAAAAAATTCTTTAAATCACATAATTTCTTGAAAAGTCAATTGATTTTCAATAAAGATCATTAGAATACAAAGTATTTTTAATTTTATTAAAAAAGTTTAAGCCAATATACTTCCTCTAAGTATATGTGTCGAAACCATTTTTTTACGGATTTGAAAAACGGGGTTCGACTTTTAAAAAAAATGAAAATGGGATTCGCCACCAATCTTTTTAGGTGTGATTGGATCACTTTATAAAACATTTTGGTCTACGAATTTTAGAAAACAGGTTCGGGAGTCGGTTATGTACGAGGAAGGATTAGCACCCTCGTAACACCCAAAATTGGTACCAATTGATTAGTTTTCTGCCCTAATGTCGAAACTTTGAAAAGATTTAAAAGTATGATCCCTTTTTAAAATGTGAGCAATTTGAATTAAAACTCGAGATTCTTTTGTTCCGAAAGAATACAAACATCACATCCAGCATGTTAGGACACAATGTTTTTAAATCCTCGTAACTAAAATCATCTCGTAATTTACAAAATTTATTTAAAAGGGTATTTTTGGTATTTAGACAAACGAGATCGCAACCCAGCATGTTAGGGCACTATTTCTCGATTTTTTAAATACAAAAATATTGCCTTGTTTTAAAGAATGCTTTTGGGAAACATATTTTTTTTAAAAAAAATGATGCAAACAAAATATGACATTAATACATTGCAAGATATCCAAACCAAATAATGTAAATTACATAAAGTACATTAACATTTCAAGCAGATAAAAAAATGATAAATAACATATATGATAAACTTATTAAGCTAAAACAATGGCAAGCAAAGTACATAATAAAGTGCAAAATTAAAATAAACCATAACGGAATAAAAATGCTTAATTTATATACAAAGCATAAATAAAAAAAATGAATTTTAAAACCATATACAAAAATAATGAATGAAAAGATTTGATAGGATTTAAAAATAGGATCCTTTTTTAAAACTAGAATAATTTAAGTTGAAAATTGAGATTCCTTAGCTCCGAAAGAATACGAATATCACATCCAGCATGATAGGACACGATATTCTTAAACTCTCGTAACTGAAATCATCTCGTGATTTACAAAATCTATTTAGAAGGATACTTTAGGCATTTAGACAAACAGAAAATCGCAACCCAGCATGTTAGGGCACTATTTCTCGAATTCCTAAATACGAAAAACATTGCCTCATTTTTAAAACTCTTTTGGGTTAAATGAAATATAAGTTTTTAAAACAATGATTTGAGTAAAAAAAAAATAATTTACTAGGAGTAATACTAAAAATTATTAAAAAATGAAATAGTTTGATATGATGCTAAAATTATTTAAAAAATAAAATATAAAAAAATTAAAAATCAGGGAAACATGGATTAAATCAAAATAAAAAGGGTTGAAAAACGAAGATGAACAAAGAATAAAATAAGAACAAACCGCAAAAAATCAGAACGTAAGAGGGAGAGAAATTTGAGTGAAAGCTCTCAAGAATGTTTATTGCTTCCCCAAAACTCAAATGTGTTTACAATGAGGGGAGAGGCCTCTATTTATAGTTGAGCCTCCTCAAATCCAACGGTACAGATCAATTACATCAACGGTTAAGATTAAAGGGTATCTACAAATTAAATCTCTAAGATTACAAAATCATATCTTCTAAGATTGCAATCATATCTAAGATTGCATATCATATCTAAGATTGCATATCATTAAGATTATATTTCCATATTAGTCAAACTTGTAGATGGACCTTAAATCTTTTCAAGTAATGGGCCATTCCGATCGGGCCAAATTATATTTGTAATTCTGGACTGGACTTGGACTTTTTTTTTTGGGTTTATTATTTCTTTTTTTGGACTTATTTCTGGGCCCGGGCAAAATTGAGTGTCTACAATATGTAAAAGTGTGACTTTGACCACATACTTCTATTTTTACCTAAAAATCCAAAAATGCAATAAAAATGGCCTAGGGACCAATGATATTTATACATTTCCTACATGTTCGATACCTCAGAGTCAAAATGAGCAAGTAGTTATTTTTGGGGAATATGTACAAATACCACTTGACAAGGTACCGATACCTTGTAGAAAAAGTGCAAAAAAAGTAAATTAAGCAAACTTAAACACCTATACAAGTATTCCTAGAGCCAATACAAAATATTCTAACAAACGTATAATCTTAAAACATATACAATCAATCTAACAAAACACTCCAACCATGTTTGAATAAAAAAATCACTAGGTGACTTCTTTTGCAACAATAAAGCATATTGAACCAAAGTATTCAGTGTCTTAAATGACGAAATAAGGCACACGAACTTAGTACATGACATATTAAGCATAAATCACATAATTCAAACATGTTTACATACAAATGCATCTATATCACTACAACAAATATATCAATTAGTGACAAATTTTCTGTGTGACATGTCATAAAATATAATACAAACATGATGAAAACAAATAATTGTCACATTTAACAATTGATAGTATATCTTATATGAAAATTTCAAAAAAATTCATAAGTGTATGTCACTATATATTTAGTGCTAAAATTTACCTCTAAAATAATATGGTGGGAAATGTTTTTTTTTTTTTTTTTTAAATTGTGATGATTTTTCATAGTCACAAATTTAAATTCTTATTAGTGATGAATTATTATTTTATTTTAAAGAATTTTTTATCTTTATGTCACCATCTTTTAAAGGCTTTGTTCGTTACAATTTAATTCATCATATTTAAAATAATAAAAAGCAACATATTATTTTTGTCATAAAAATTATGTTTAATGAGACGGACATAATAATTTGTCATTCATTATATCTTTTATATTTTATAGGAAAATTTAAAAAAACATCATGATGTCACCTAATGTTTGGCACCAAGAATTATCACAAAACAATTTGGTGGGGAAGTTTTTTAGTGACGCCTTGAATTTTACTTAACATTTTGTATATGTCACTAATTCAAAATTTTAGTAGTGATGAGTTTTCAAGTTTTTTATATTTTGAAAAAATTTTAACCTCACATACTTATCGTAAATATATTTTTATAAATAACACTTTTGATTTCTCATTACTATGAAGCAAATATAGTGGCATGAATGTATATAAGTAAATGTTTATTGTTAATGGTTATAAAATTACTGTCTAAATGATTAATTTTGTATGACATTATAAGCATCATAATAATCTATTATAAGAATATATATAATTATTTATTTGTCACATATAGCATTAATTATTGATGAATTTTCTAAGTGGCACTTAAATAACATTATAAAATATACCGCAAGCATAGAGAAAACAAATAATTGTCATGCTTAATAATTGATGATATATTATATGTGAAAATTTCATAAAAAAATTTCATAGGTTTACATTCTACATGTTCAATGTCAAAATTTACCTCTAAAAAATGGGTGATAAATGTTTTTCTTACATCTTTGACTAAATTGTGACAATTTTTATCGTCATCAATAAAAATTCTTATTAGTGACGACTTATTTTTATTTAAAAAAATCTTAATGTCACTATTATTAATAACTTTTCTTTTCATAATTTAATTTCCATATCCATAATATATAAAAGAACACAATATTATAACTGATCAAGTCTTTACTTTTTTATATATTTTATGTGACGATTTTAAAAAAATACCATAAGATTTTATCACTTAATATCATCGTAATCTGATTTCTTATTCATCAAATTGGGTTTCGAATTTTGAGAAATATGATAGATAACCCATCATTCAATCATTATAGAAAGGTAAGATTGTAATTTTTTTTCATTGCCGCAATATTGAACTTGGAAGGAAAACATAACTGTCATGAATAAGAACAATACTATATATTAATGATTAATAATTAATAATAAATAAGACTAGCTAGTAGATCGAGATTTGGTAGGTTATTCAATTATATTTCATAATATTAATTTGATTACAATTAGACCTATCCAGATAGCTTGTCCAACCTAGTAGATTTGATCCGATTTCAGTAAAGTTTGGATAAAAATTTTTGCATTTTGGGTCAACCTAATTTGAACTCAATTCAATTTAAATAATAAAAAATATTTTTAAATTAAAATTTATTTATAAAAATATATAAAATAGTAATTAAAAATATATTTTTAATAATTTATTAATTTTTAAATAATAAAATGAGTTTTTTTGGAAGGACAAGCTAACTCAAAAATGGGCTTGAGCTTGAAAACTATTTTGGAATCGGGCGTTAGCTTGACCCAACCGAGCCCTTGGACACCTCTAATTATATTAAACAATAAATAATAATATCCATTTCATTAATTTAAATTTTACCATGATGGTTTAAGTAGAATTGCAAAAGGATTGGGTTTGAACAACTTGTGGAAGCACAATGATTGGTTGTCCAACATTCGTTTGTATTTGAGGAGCGTTATGAGTAACGGCCAATATTTCACTTGTAGTGAGAGTTTAATTATGTAACACTCCCAACTCGAATCCGTCACCGGAATAGAGTTACGGAGCATTACCGGAGTTATCGATTTATTTATCAGATATTTTACTTCATTTAACATTCATATTTGAAACCAATTAAAATTAAACATATTGTCCCTTAAACGTGTTTATTTTTCTCGACATGTTTGTCTTAAATTTTTTTAATTGTCTCAACATATTTAATTTTCTTGTTTCAACATATTAACGATAATCACATATTTACATGTCATGATAAATATCATTCTCTTGCCATTTCTTCATAAACATAAATCAGGTAATTTATTGTATCAATATTTCATGTATTTAAAAATACAATTCAAGTTATACCAACTTACCTCGTTCTTTATTCATGTTTATAATTTCAATAATCTTATATCTTTTTTTTTCCACGTTCTAGTCTCTTATTTGAGTCATCCAAATCTTTATAAATAAAGATGTTTATCATTTTCATTTATTTCATGTTCTAATACATTCAACTAATGCCCTAAACAAAATTTACCATTTTACCCCTAAACTTTTAATTAATGACGATTTCATCCTTAGGCTCAGAAAATAAAATTCTTGCAATTTAATCTTTTTATTTCCTGCCGTTATTCTCATATATCTTGATAACAACCAATGAATTCCACAAAATATCAAAATTTTCAATAATTTTAACACATTTTCAATTTAATCTTTAAAACATGTTTTTTTTTTCCCCGACCTTAAACTAAGTTAATAATTTCATTCAATTTTACAATTTTAAAATAATAAAATAATCCATTTCATGCAAATTAGTCATTTCTAACATTTTTACAAAATTACCCATAAAGTTTTACTTTTATTCAATTTAGCCCTTGAGCTTAAAATATGCAAATTAGACATGCTAGCTGAATTTTCGTACATATTTTCCTCCTCCTCCTCTCCATTCCACATCCTTAATAATTTCACTATTTACTTATATGTATATTCAAAACTGTCCATTTGAGTCATGGTCACTAAATTATTTATATCTTGAGCTACAGAACTCGAAATTAAGATCCGTAAATTTTCCTTGAAACTAGACGCACATATCTTCTTACCATAAAATTTTCAGACTTTTTGGTTCAGCCAATTAATACAGTTTATTGATTAAATTCTCCCCTGTTTCACCATTTGACAGTTCTGACCACTCTTTGCTAAAATTCAATTATCACTTTGTACATAATTCAAATGATGTTCTTATTTATTTCTTATAAAAATAGACTTACTAAGGAATCTAACCATATAAATTATGTCCCATAATTGTTTTTTTACAATTTTTAATGATTTTCCAAAGTCAAAACAGAGTATCTCGAAATTATTCTGAACCAGTCCCACAAAAATTCAAATATCTCTTAATTCACTAATCTATTGCTTACACCGTTTCTCCTATAAGAAACTAGACTCATTAAGCTTTAATTTCATATCTTATTCATTCTCTAATTCGATTCATACAATTTTTGGTGATTTTTCAAAATTAGGCTTTGGTTGCTGTCTAAAAACTGTTTTCTTATAGCTTATTTTGCAATTAAATCCTAACTAAGTTTTTTTTTACTTTTCTTATTCAATTCACACTCTATTTCTATTCAAATTTTAGCCACACTCAAGTTTAACTATTGAATTTTCATCATATTTTTCAAATTTTGAATTTTCTTCAATTTAGTCCCTACAACATAAAACTTATGAATTACTTTACAATTCAATCCTTATTTCATTTCTAACTTGAATTCCTATCAATCTAACCCCTAATTCATCTTTTTATTCAACATGAACAATATTTAGAAATCTAATAACTTTCAAAATATTCACTTAATTTCATCAAAACCTTGTCCCAAAGCTTCCAAAACATCAAAATTAAGTAAAAAGGGCTAAATTAACTTACCTATTAAAACTTCAAGCTTCAAACCTTCAATTTTCCCTTTCCATCTTTCTTTTCTCTTTTTCTTCCTTTCTTTCCCCTGCTCTCTGTTTCGTCTCCTTCTATTCTCCTCTTTTTTTCTTTTTGTTTTTATATATATATATACATGTATTCATACTTAAATAGTAAATATTATTTATTTATTCATGTGTATATTATTAATACATTTGTATCCATTTATAACCATACATTTGTCTTTATTTAATTTATTCATCATATAATAAATACATTAATTATTTACTTAAATAATAAGTAAATACATACATATTTTACAAATGTATGTATAATATTTATTACACATGTATTTTATTTTTGTCATGCACTTGTCTTTCTTTTAATTTATTGATCATAGAAATATCTTGTAATATAATCATAATAAATTAATTAAATATCATTTATTACTAATAAATATATATTTTTATAATTAAAATCTAAGTAAAAATCTTAGATTTTTACTTTATATGCCGCCTCACTTATGCTAAATGGCATAATTCCCATTTTGATCCTTTTTATTTTCTTTTAATCCATAATTAAACTTTCACACTTTATTCAATTTAATCCTTTTATCCAATTATCCTTAATTAAGCTAAATTCACTTAATTAAACTCTAATTAACCACTCAATTAACTTTTTAAATATTGTTGATAAATATTTACGGATCTGTTTTTCAGTAACGGAGACTCGAAAATATACTTTTCTGATAACCATAAAATTCGGGTTATTACAAATTATCATAATGATTCAACTGAGAAATTAAATTATGAGATGGATCTCTTCCACTAATCTAGTCATTCTCAAGAAATAAGAACTTTTGAATTTCTTGATTCCACAATTCTAGTGCTATGATTTGGATATTAAAATTTGTACCCTTTGGATCTTTTAGCAAATCCAATAAGGTACCCACTTATGGTCATTGGGTCCACTTTCTTTTCTTGTGGATTATAAAATCTTACTTCAGAAGGGCACCCCCAAGTGCGCATATGTCTCAAATTTAGTTTCCAACCTTTCTAAATTTCAAATGGCGTTTCAGAAACTTTCTTGATTGGAACTTGGTTTAATATATATTGTTATTTTAAGAGCTTTCTGTCCACAATAAAGAAGGAAATTTGGAGTTACCAAACATACTCATTAACATATCCATCAATATACAATTTATTCTCTCTGCTACACTATTTTGATCTGGTGAGCTAGGCAACTTTTTCTAAGTTATAATACCTTACTCTCGAAGAAAATTAGCAAATAGACTAGATGCTTGTTCGATTCTAATGTATCTACCTTAGTATTCTCCACCTCTATTTGATCAGCAAATAGACTAGGTGCTTGTTCGATTCTAATGTATCTACCTTAGTATTCTCCACCTCTATTTGATCTCTTGATTTTAATTTGTTTCTCACATTGTCTTTCTACCTCTGCATTAAATATTTTATAAGCATTCAACGATTCATCCTTGTTGTGAAGCAAGTACAGGTATATGTATCACGAGTAATCATCTATAAAGGTGATAAAATATTTATAACCATGTAAACTCATATTAGGACAACAAATATCAGTATGTATGATTTCTAATAATTCAGTACTCTTCCTGTCACCTTTATTGGTTTTATTTGTTTTCTTTCCTTTAATATAGTCAACACATGAATTAAAATCTGTAAAATCGAGAGTTTCAAGAACTCCATCATTTACTATCTTCTTAATTCTATTAATAGGGTCATGTCCCAATCTCCGGTACCACAAATTGGAAGATTTGACATTTATAACACAATGTTTAATACCAATATTATCATGAACTTGCATTGTTTTATAAAGGGTTTTGTTTTAAAAATTAATTCGAAAAAGATCATCATACATTATACCATTCCCAACAAGATCATATTTATAAAATAATTTAAAACTTGTATCTAAAAAATTAAAAGAATAACCCAATGGCTCAAGTCTCGAAATTGAGATCAAGTTTCTAGAGAAACTTGGAGTATAAAATGTCCTTTCCAAATTCAAAACAAAACCAAAATCTAAAACTAATAAGCATGTTCCAACGGCTTCCACATGTGAATGCATCTTATTTCTTGAATATATGCTTTGTTCACGGTTTTTATTGGTTTAGAAAGCCCTGCAAAGTATTTGAAATATGGATTGCAGAACCAAAATCAATCCATCAAGTGTTATGACTAACATTAGTCATATTAGATTCATCAAAAAAAAAAAAAAACAGCTAGTTTACCTTTCTTATTAAGCCAAGCCTTAAGTTTGGCACAATATTTCCTTATGTGCCCTTTCTTTTTATAGAAAAAACATTTAGATTCCTTCTTGAAGTCATTTTGGGAGTTAATTTGGATTATTTTACCCTTTTTCCTTTTCTTTGGCTTGTCTAGTATTCTTTTCTTACATTGTCATATGTGCACTTTGAATTCATTCAAGCAACAACCTTCATTCTTGAACACACATGGTTAAGAGTTCATTAATTGATCATTTTTCCTTATGTATGTTATAGGAGATTTTGAAATGTTCGTATTGTGGTTGAAGCGAATTCAATATAAGGTCCACAAGGAAAGAGTTAGACATATCAACTTTAAGAGCCTTTAGTTGAGTTGCAATACCCCTCATTTTCATGATGTGCTCATGCACACCATTAATACTAGTGAGCTTTATTGATGATAACTTTGCCATTAGGGAGCTAGCAAGGGTTTTATCAGAAGATTCAAATTGTTCATCAATGGCCTTAAATAAATCTTTGACATTTTTACGTTCTCTAATTGAACCACATATACTAGCAAATTTTTTTGTCTTTATGGACCATTAATGGAGATAAAACTTACACACGAAATAATGTTATTCATTATACCAAAAATTTGAGGTGTTAAAAAAACTTTAAGTGGGGTTCCAAGTGGAAGAACTAGCTCGTTTTTTCTATGTTTGTGGGTCGCATCACAACCTAAAGGAGTAAAAGTGTATTTTCATTTGCCTTGTATTAGAGTGGCTTAATAAGCCATGTACATAGACTAAATTTTGTTCAATACTAAGCTTGTAGTTGGATGGAGTTTTCAATGATGTTTATGATACTTTTGATACTTTCAAGTTAATTTTTGGTTTATGAATTGATTTGGACATGCTATGAGATGTCATTGAGTTTAATAAGCTTTGATAATGTTCTAAAATTATTTGAAACTTAATGGTATGATTTTTTTTAATGTTTGAGATTGTTTTAAAGTGTCTTTAAGCTAATTTTCAAGTCCCATATACCCAAGTGTCGATACTAAAAGTTTGGTATCGGCACTTGCAAGTCAATATTTAAAAAGCTGCAGTAGATAAGGCAAGTCTCAAAACCTATAAGCCAAGTATTGAGATTTGCCTTTCAAGTCTCTAAACTTACTCCATTACACCTTCAAGGCTTTTATTTTAAGTCGTTTGAGGTACTGGGATATCATTTTACTTATTAGCCATGTTTAAACACCTTAGAAATAATTCAAAATGTGTTTGAAGCTTTCTAAAAGTTGAAAGTTGTTTTAAAGGATTTTATTAAGTTGTGCAAATGATGTTTTATCAAAAATAAACTTTGCCAAATTAAAGAAAATGTCAATTTGATATTACTTATCCGTATTACTTATCCATGTAAACCCTTGGTCTAAATTGTAACGCCCCAAAATTTTGAATGTTTGACTGTTGAATTCTGTCGTAATTAAATTTCTGTATTTGTGGCTATATGCTCTATTTATGTGTTTGAGGTTAGGGGTTCAAGTCGAGTTTTTAGGAAGTTTTGCTCTCTTTTTTAAAATTAACCTCTACCTCTAATCCTATGTTTGAGTCTCTGCATAGTTGACAGAGAAATATTTTTTGTGTGTCGTCTGTTAAATGTTGTAAATCTTTTTGTTAGTTTTATTTTTTTTAAGTTAATTAACGTTCCTTCTTTCCCCTTCCTCTTTCCATTTTCTTTTACATTTTATTATCCTTCTTTCTTTTCTTTTCTTTATTTTGTTATTTGCCTTGGTAACTTTGCTAATAGGACAAATCGAGGTCACTATCGTAACACCCTAAATTTTTGTATTTCTGGCTTTTATGAATTTGTGGCATGAAAATTTTTTGAATTTGTTTCTGCTGTTATTATAAACAAAAATTTGCATACTTTAGTGGTTATATTCCCTGGGTGTGTTGGGGAGGTCCCAAGTTCGAGCCAAGACTTGGGCTAAATTTTGGTTTTTATTTAAATAAAGCTTGATTTTTGGTAATCAGGATTTTAAGTAAAAGTTGGATAAAATATGACAGGATGGGCCTGCTGGGCTAGTGGTTGAGAAAGTGTTAGTGTTACTAGAGGGTAGAGGTTCGAATCCTTACAAGTGCAACAAGGGAGTTAATTTTTGCTACTAGTGGCGTGGAGGAGTTTGTGTTTTAGTAAGATACCGGGTAGTGGAGTGAATTAAGGGTTACTTGGTTAGTTGTTCAGAATTCCCAAAAGCACACTCTTCCTCCTATAAACCCAAAACTTCTACCGTTTTTCCCTTTTTTACTTCTTTGGGCTATCATTTTCCATTTTCTTTCCACCTTTACTGCCGAAATCCTCACTATTTTTACCTTTAATTCGTCCCATTCTCGTGGTGTACATCATAGTGGGTGCTCGTTTTGATTCAGTAAGTTTTCTTTCGTTTTTCTTGATGTGAGGGTATAGCAATCGATTGGTAATGTGGTTCTGCTGTCAATTTTGCGTAGGAAGAGGCATTGAATAGTAATATCTGTATTCCCTAATGTTAGCAACTCTAACGAAGGGTTCACATCATCGGTAAGTTGAATCCCTGTAAGATCCTAATCGTCAAATTTGTTATTAACTAGCTAAATCGATGGTTGGGTTCATTGATTATAAGTACTGGAGTGCTCGGGAGTGTTTAGGCATTGAAAATGAACCAAGTGTGTACTCCAAATGCACAAAAATCGTGTTTCAGCGAAAGCTAAAAAGCCTACTGTCAACGCCACACGGGCGTGTGGACTGCCCGTGTGGAGGCCGTGTGGCAAGACACGGACGTGTTGTCAATGAACCAGGCTGTGTAGGCTCGACACGGGCGTGACAGGCACGATTGTGTGAGGCTAGCGTGGCCATGTATGAGACACGGGCTCGGTCAATTGGGCTGTGTAGGTCATACTGGCATGTGGGTCCACACGAGTGAACCACATGGTGTGTGAGATTTTAGGCCAGGCCGTGTGATCCACACGAGCAAGGCTAAATTGGGCCGTGTAGGCCACACGGGCAGGCCACATGGGCGTGTGAGCCCATTTTTCTGAAATGTTTTGTAAGGTTGCACGAGTCACCCAAGTCAACTGTGACCTATTGCAGGGTCGGTAAGCGTTACTTAGACCCATGTATTGTGATATGTTCTGAGATATATGCTAGCATGTTATACTTATCATGTGTTTTAATTCTGTTCTAGACATGATTGTATGATCTGTATCTGTATTATAGCATGCCACGATATTATGATGCATTGCATTGGGTTGGGTTTATTGTGGAAGTGAAGGAAGTCTAGAAGGCTATTAGCCTGGTATCTGGCAACTTTGCTGCATATTTCTGATATGTGCTGTAATACGGTACGATTTGGTATGTAGGGTTAGATGGGTTGATTTTATCCCCATACTTGGTGTGTAAGGTTGAGTGGGTCGATTATATCCCCACATGACGTGTAGGGTTCGACCGAGATACTGTGCAGGGTTGGTGGACATGTATTGTTCTGATGTGATATGCATGTATTATCTGTATGAGCTAAAGCCCAATTATGTTTAATTCTATTTTGAGTGGGCTTAAGCCTATATTGTATCTGCTAAGGGCTCAGACCCGAATTATAACTGTTATCTGATATCTGTTTGTATGCATGCTATCCTATAAGGATGTACACATTGAGTTTGAGAAAATCACCCCTTTATTATTTTATCTGTCAGGTAATCCCCAGCAGTAGATGGATCGATACAGCGGAGGGCTCGACGGTGACCACTGCTAGCTACGTTTGATTTTATGGTTTACAGTCTACATTATGTTTTATTTATTATTTGATTATTTTTGGGAATTTTTATGTAATGTGGACTTTTAGACTGTTTTGATTTTTACTTTTGGATTTAAAAATTGTTATTCTTTATTGATTTATAGGCCGCGACACCACAAATGTGTTTTAAAATTAAAAATTAAAGATTTTCGTATGAGTGAACGGTTTTCATAAATTTTGCGGTAAAGAGTTGTTTTTATGTAAATCAACCAATACATAATTTTCGGCTAAGAAAAGATAATAATCTGAATAAGTTTTTCGAAATGGTCTTCTAAAAACACTCTCATGTGACATCGCTAGATTCGGCCATAAGTCTAGGCCAGGTTTGAGGTGTTACATTTAGTGGTATCAGAGCCAGGTTACAAAACTCGGCTGTAGTTTTTGCGTTTTAAAGTATGGTTTTGGGAAATGATTTGTGAATGATTTTGAAATATACTTGATAATCAGTAAGTGGTACACCAAGTCTCCGATGCTGATCCTGTAAGTTTTTTTGAAACTTTGATTGAATTGTCTGAAAGCATGCCTAGTTATATTGAAACACTGTTTGATCTGTCTGAAAAATACTGATAGTATGTTATAAGACGACTTAGGTAGAACTTTATTGAAACACTCTAGGTAGTGTAAACTGAAACTTTAGTGAGACGATTTTTTCGCGATAACTGACTTTAAACTCTGATACTGTGCTGTATAAAATACCTGTTAATAATTATCAAAACTATAAACTGATTTGCATAAAACTTTTAATACAGATAATTCGATACTTACGATGAGTACATGCGGTACTCGTGGACGGAGTACTAGAGGCCGATGTAGAGGCCGTAGAGGGGCTCGAGCTGAGTTCTACGTTTTTGATACTATACTGGTGATGGATACTAGTGAAACATCAGCATCGCCTATGACTGATACTGGGACAGGACCTTATGATCGTACAGTTAGAGACGACACACTATCCTAAGCAATGCTTCGGATTTTACAGAGGGTCGCTGGGCCCAATACTGGATCTGGGGGCTATGGGTTGGTTACGAAACGACTTCGGTCTAATGGGGCTGAGATATTTAGGGGTATCACTAGGGTTGCTCCTAACGTGGCTGAGTACTGGATGGAGGCCACAGAGCGTATCATGGATGATCTGGACCTTATTAATAAGTAGAAGCTCAAGGGGGCTGTGTCATTACTCCAAGATGAGGCGTACTAGTGGTGGTTGACTGTTAAGGAAGGCACTCATCCCTATCGTTTGACGTGGGGTTTATTTAAGACCACCTTTCAGAGTAAGTATGTGGGAGCTAGCTATACTGATACTAGGAAGCATGAGTTCCTAAATCTTACACAAGGGGACAGATCTGTGGCCGAGTATAAGGCTAAATTTCTGAGGCTGAGTCGCTATGCGAGTGGCATAGTGACAACTAGATATGAGCATTGTATCAGGTTTGAGGATGGTCTCTGTGATAGTCTACATGTTCTGATAGCTCCATAGAGGGAGTGAGATTTCTTTACATTAGTAGAAAATGTAAAGATCGCCAAAGAGGTAAAGCGCTCTGAGCGCCAAAACGGAGAGAAGGAAAAGGCTAAGAGGGATTTTAAGCCTTCTAACACTAGGATGGGGCCTAAGAAAAAGGCCAAGACTGATGGGCCCGTGAAAGTTGGGCCAACTGTTGTTGTTCCTGCTAGGGTGGTGATTGGCTAACACTATAATAGGCGCCATCCGGGCAACTATTGGAAAGCTGTTAGGGCTTGTTTGAGGTGTGAGTCGACTGAGCACTGTGTTAAGGATTGTCCACTGAGGGTCGTTCAGCAGCCACCTAAGGGCCGAGGATAGGATAGGGGTGGTAATGGCATGGGTCGAGGTCAAAGAGCACCAGGTAGAAGTGCTGGCCTGATTAAGGCGAGGCAGCCTGTACTGGTCTATGTTGCATGCTGCCGTGAGGATGGAGATGCTCCGAACGTCATCACGAGTACGTTTCTAATTTTTAATGTACCTTACTTTATTTTGATAGACATAGGCTCTACACACTCCTACATAGCTAGTACTATGTCTGAGACTTTAGGGATTCCATATGAGAGTACTTCTTATGAGATATCAATGGTGAGTCCGTTGGGGTAGTCTATCAGGGTTAGTAAACCATTCAGAGATGTTCCGTTAGAGGTCCAAGGATTGTATTTCTGGCTGACTTGATGGAGCTCCCATTTGGGGAGCTTGACTTAATTCTAGGCATGGATTGGTTGGTGAAACACTGAGTGAGTTTGGATTATGTTGAAAAGAGGATTATTCTTAGAACTGATGAGGATAATGAGACAGTCGTGATAGGGGAACGACAAAATTATCTAAGTAATGTGATCTCTGCGTTGGTACCAGAGAAGTTAGTAAAGAATAGATGTGAGGTATTCTTAGCATACATCAGTGTTTTGGATTCTGTGGACTCTTTGATAAAGTACATCCGCACTGTGAGAGACTTTCCAGATGTTTTCCCAGGGGAACTACCAGGATTGCCTCCGAGCCGAGAGGTAGAGTTTGGGATCGAGTTGATTCCTGGTACAGCTCCGATGTGTATTGCCCCTTACCGAATGACACCGAATGAGCTTACTAAACTTAAAGCTCAGATTTAAGAGTTGTTGGATCATGGGTTTATTCGTCCCAGTGTGTCTCCGTAAGAAATACCAGTTCTGTGAGTAAAGAAGAAGGACGGTACGATGAGGATGTGTATCAACTACCGTCAGTTGAATAAGTTGACAATTAAAAATAATTACCCACTTCCAAAGATACACGACTTGTTCGATCAGTTCAGAGGGGCTTCGGTATTCTCCAAGATTGATCTGCAGTCAGTATATCATTAATTGAGAGTAAAGGAGGTCGATGTGCATAAGACAACATTTAGGACTCGTTGTGGACATTACGAGTTCCTAGTTATGCCCTGTAGGTTGACTAATGCACCAGCGGCATTTATGGACTTGATGAACCGTGTGTTTCAGCCCTACTTAGATCAGTTTGTGGTGGTATTCATCGATGATATCCTGGTGTATTCTAAGTCAGAGGATGAACACGATAAGTATCTCAGGATTGTTCTGCAGACTCTGCACAAGAAATAGTTGTATGCGAAGTTCTCTAAGTGTGAGTTCTAGCTTCGAGAGGTTACTTTCTTGAGGAATGTGGTATCTGCCGAGGGGGTTCGTGTGGATCCTCGTAAGATTGAGGCTGAGTTGGATTAGAAACAGCCAAAGACTGTATCCAAAACCTGCAGCTTTCTGGAGCTTACAGGGTATTATCGTCGGTTTATGGAAATGTTTTCCTTGATCGCAGCTCCATTGACTAAATTATTGCGTAAGGGAGTTCCTTTCGTTTGGACTGATGCGCAGTAGGAAGGCTTTGAGAAGTTTAAGATCGTTTTAACACAGGTTCCAATTCTAATACAGCCTGAGCATGGGAAGGACTTTGTAGTTTACAGTGATGCGTCATACGTGGGTTTGGGTTGTGTTCTGATACAAGACGGTAGGGTTGTGGCTTATGTGTCTCGACAGCTCAAGAATCATGAGGTTAATTATCCGATGCACGACTTGGAGTTAGCTGCAGTGGTTTTTATTCTTAAGTTTTAGAGGTATTATCTGTATGATGAGAGGTGTACTATCTACATTGATCACAAAAGCTTAAAGTATCTCCTCACTCAGACAGAGTTAAATCTTAGGCAGGGTCGATGGTTTGAGCTGCTTAAGGACTACAACTGTAGTATGAGTACCATCTTGGTAAGACCAATATGGTGGTCGATGTGTTGAGCCATAGGGCCGTGACCTATTTGAGAGCGTTGTTCGCTTGACTGAGTTTATGTGATGATGGAAGTTTGTTGGTAGAACTTCAAGTAAAACTGACATGGATTAATCAGATTAGGGATAAACAGAAAGGGGATAAGACTCTTGAGTGACGGTTCCGTCAGGTTGAGACTAGAACTACTTTAGATTTTAGGCTTAATGATGATGAGGTTTTGTAATTTAGAGGTCGGATCTGTGTACCGAATGACGACGACTTGAGACAGTCAATTCTGAGAGAAGCGCATAGTAGCCCTTATGCTATGCATCCCAACGGGAACAAGATGTACAGAGATCTTCGAGAGTTGTACTGCTGGCAAGGTTGAAGCATGAGGTGACTAATTTCATGGCTCGCTATTTGACTTGTTAGCAGGTTAAGGTTGAGCATCAGATACCGATGTGGAAATGGGAGCGAGTGACGATGGACTTCATTCATGGGTTGCCTCTAACACCCACTAAGAAGGATTTTGTATGGGTCATCGTGGATTGATTAACCAAGTCAGCTCACTTCATTCCTGTTAGGACAGATTTCTCCTTACAAAAACTAGCGAAACTTTACTTTTCTGAGATAGTGAGGCTACATGGAATTTCTATTTTGATCATTTTCGATAGGGATCCTCGTTCTATGTCTTGGTTTTGGCAAAAGCTTCATGAGGCTTTAGGTTCTCGATTACAGTTCAGTACTGCTTTTCATCCTCAAACATTAGAGGACATGCTGAGGAGTTGTGTCATTGATTTTTGAGGTAGTTGAGAGGAGTACTTACCTTTAGGGGAGTTCGCTTACAACAACAGCTATCAGTCTAGTATGCAGATGGCACCTTACGAGGCACTGTATGGTTATTGGTGTTGCATTCCTTTGTGCAGGACTAAGTTAGGTGAGTGATGTATTCTGGGTCCAGAGTTGGTATCAGAGACAAAGGATAAAGTTCAATTGATTTGTGAGCGTCTGAAAGCGGCTTTTGATAGACATAAGTCTTATGCTGATCTAAAGGAGAAGGACATTGAGTATTCTGTGTGGGACATGGTTTTTCTTAAGGTCTCGCCATGGAAGAATGTTCTAAGGTTCGGTTGTAAGGGCAAGCTAAGTCCTCGATTTATTGGGCGGTATTGGATTCTGAGACGAGTGGAGCCAGTCGCGTATCAGTTGGAGCTACCTCCTGAATTGGATCGTATACATGATGTGTTCCATGTCCTGATGTTGAAAAGTTACCGCTTTGATCCCACGCACATTGTGCTTATAGAGGAGATTGAGATTAGACTAGATGTGACGTTCGAGGAGGAGCCGGTTAAGATTTTAGATCGCGGCATAAATGTTCTACGGAGGAAATCTATTCCTTTAGTGAAGGTGCTGTGGCGGAATCATAGCACTGAGGTGGCTACTTGGGAGCCAGAGGATTTGATGTGACAGCAGTATCCTCACCTCTTCTAATCAAGTAAAATTTTGTAGACAAAATTCTCTTTTAGAGGTAGAGTTGTAACAACTCAAATTTCTGTATTTCTGACTTTTGGTGAATTTGTGGCATGAAAATTTTCTGAATTTGTTTCTACTATTATTAGACAAAAATCTATTTACTTTAGTGGTTATATGCCTTGGATGTGTTGGGGAGGTCCCAAGTTCGAGCCAAGACTTTGGCTAAATTTTGGTTTTTATTTGAATAAAGCTTGAGTCTTGGTAATTAGGCTTTTAAGTAAAAGTTGGATAAAATATTACAGAATGAGCCTACTAGTCTAGTGGTTGAGAAAGTGTTGTGTTACTTGAGGGCAGAGGTTTGAATCCTTGTAAGTGTAACAAGGGGGTTAATTTTTGCTACTAGTGGCATGGAGGAGTTTGTGTTTTTGTAAGATACTGGGTAATGGAGTGAATCAAGGGTTACTTGGTTAGTTGTTTAGAATTCCCAAAAGCACACTCTTCCTCTCATAAACCCAAAACTTCTGCCATTTCTCCCCTTTTTGCTTCTTTGGGCTGCCGTTTTCCATTTTCTTTCCACCTTTACTATCAAAATCCTCACTAGTTTTACCTTTAATACATCCCATTTTCGTGGTATACATCATAGTGGGTGCTCGTTTTGATTCAGTAAGTTTTCTCTTGTTTTTCTAAATGTGAGGGTATATCAATCGATTGGTAATGTGGTTCTGCTATTCAATTTTGCGTAGGAGGAGGCCTTGAACAGTAATATCCGTATTCCCTAGTGTTAGCAACTTTAACGAAGGGTTCACATCATCGGTAAGTTGAATCCCCGTAAGATCCTAATCATCAAATTCGTTATTAACTCGCTAAATCAATGGTTTATAGATACTGGAGTGCTTGGGAGTGTTTAGGCATAAAAAACGAACCAGGTGTGTACTTCGATTACACAAAAATCACATTTTGGTGAAAGCTAAAAAGCTTGTTGTCAACGCCACACAGGCGTGTAGACTGCCCGTGTGGAGGCCGTGTGGCGAGATACGGCTATATGGTCGACGAACCAGGCCGTGTGTGCTTCACACGGGCGCGACGAACATAATCGTGTAAGGCTGGCGAGGCCGTGTGCGTGGCATAGGCTCGGCCAATTGGGCCGTGTGGGGAACACAGACGTGTGAGTCTACACGAGTGAGCCACACGGGCATGTCAGATTTTGGGCCAGGCCGTGTGATCCACACGAGTCACCCAGATTTTGGGCGTGTCTAAAATGTTCTGTAAGGTTGCACGAGTCACCCAAGTTGACTGTGACCTGTTGCAGGGTTGGTAAGCGTTACTTAAACCCCTATACTGTGATATGTTCTGAGATGTATGCTAGCATGTTGTACTTAGCATGTGTTTTAATTCTGTTCTGGACATGATTGTATGATCTGCATCTGCATTATAGCATGCCACGATATTATGAAGTATTGCATTGGGTTGGGTTTATTGTGGAAGTGGAGGAAGTCTGAAAGGCTATTAGCCTGTTATCTGGCAACTTTTTTGCATATTTCTAATATGTGTCATAATACGGTACAATTTGGTGTATAGGGTTAGATGGGTTGATTTTATCCCTATACTTGGTGTGTAGGGTTGGGTGGGTCAATTATATCCCCATATAGTATGTAGGGTTGGACGAAGATGGCGTGCAGGGTTGTGGGCATGTACTGTTTTGATTGGATATGTATGTATTATCTGTATGGGCTAAAGCCCGATTATGTCTAATTCTGTTCTGAGTGGGCTTAGGCCTACACCGTATCTGTTAAGGGCTTATACCCAAATTATGACTGTCATCTGGTATCTATCTGTATGCATACTATACTGTGGGGATGTACACACTGAGTTTGCGAAACTCACCCCTTTATGGTTTTATTTGTTAGGTAATCCCTAGTAGTAGATGGATTGGTGTAGCGGATGGCTCGATGGTGACCACTGCTAGCTATGTTTGATTTCATGGTTTACCGTCTATGTTCTGTTTTATTTATTTTTTGATTATTTTTGGGAATTTTTATGTAATGTGGACCTTTGGACTGTTTTGGTTTTTACTTTGAGATTTAAAAATTGTTATTCTTTATTGATTTATAGACTGCGACTCCACAAATGCGTTTTAAAACTAAAAATTAAAGATTTTCTTATGAGGGAATTGTTTTCATAAATTCCGCGGTAAAGAATTGTTTTCAAGTAAATCAACCAATACATAATTTCCTGCTAGGAAAAGATAATAATCTGAACAAGTTTTTATATTCGAAATGGTTTTCCAAAAACACTCTCATGTGATGCTGCCAGATTCAACCATAACGTCTTTGTCGGGTTTGGGGTGTTACAGTCGTGGTATCCATTGTTTTGATTGAAAGGTTCTGTGTAAGTTTCTTTTGTTTTGTTTCCATTTTCGTTTGTTTTTGTTGTTGCATTGTGAGTTTGAATGTTACAGTAAGGGTTTCACGAGTTCTCATTAATTACTTGTTTTGCTTCAGTTAGGCGAAGATCCTGAGAGGAGTGTTCTTCCATCAATTTAATTTCTCTTAAGGGCCAAACAATCGTTGGAAGTGATTGTTTTGTGTTTTGGGGTTTTTGCATCAAAGTTTTCAACGTAGAGAAATTCAACTGTGATTTAGTGTTTTAGTTTAATTAATTTGTTAATTGAGTTATTGAATGGTCATTTTTGGTTGTGAAAGTCTTGTACATTGTTTTGACCTTGAAACTTCTATAGGTGCATACTGAAAACTCACATCTCTACAGAATTCGTACGCTGAAAAACATGACTGTCAATGCCATATGGCTGTGTGTTAGGCCATGTGACTCAGTGTTTGCCATTAAGGACCGTACGGGCTGAGGACACGACTGTGTGTCTAAGCCGTGTGACTTACTGTTTACCATTAAGGACTACATGGGCCAAGGACACAGACATGCATCCAGGCCGTGTGACTCACTATTTGCCATTAAGGACTACACGAGCCAGTGACACGGGCGTACGTCTAAGCTATGTTGTAACTCCCCTAACCCATATTTGTCGTCGGAACAGGGTTACGGAGCATTGACAAAATTAACCATAATTAATCATAATGTCCCTTATAAGAGCCCTCAATGCCCAAAATATGCATTGGAAATAAGTCGAGACTAAACTAGGTACTCAGAGAATTTTTCGCAAAATGTCAATTTTTTTCCTAGATACAAGAAACACACACCCATGTGGCCAAGCTGTGTGGTTCATACGGTTAAAAGACACGCACGTGTCTTAGGACATATGGGTATTCAAAATAGGGACTCACGACTGTGTCCCAACCCGTGTCCATACCCATGTAACTCTCTAACTTAGATCTCACGGCCAAGCCACACGCTAGTGTGCTAGGCCGTGTGAGCAATTTAACTTGTATTAATTAGGTGTAGGGGTCACACGGTCAAGTCACACGCCCGTGTACTAGGTAGTGTAAAAATACCTGAGCATTCTGTTTTGAATTTTAAATATGTAAGGAAGACACGACCAAACTGCACTCCCATGTGCTAAGCTGTGTGTCACACACGGCTGAGACACACACCCGTGTCTTTGCCCATGTGGGTGAAAATAGGCCATTTCCAAGGCCACATTTCTCACCCAACTTGACATTAACCTATATTAACGCTTTAACACATTTACAAGCCAATATAAACCACTCAAATCAAATCAAATGTAACTCCCCAAATTTTGGGCCTAGATGAATTGGGCCTTGAGCTTTGGGTCTCATAAATTTTTTAAATAAGCAAGAAAATGACACGAATAGCGTGTTGGCACTATTGGTTAAGTGATTTTGGTGAGTTAGGAGGTTTCTAGGAAGTCCTAGGATCAAGTTAAGGCATAGGAAAAAATTTGGGTTTTAGTCTTAAGGGAACCCAAACTCTAGGTGGGAAGTCTTTTAAATAAATGGGGATAAGATACGACACAAGAAGGCATATGGTCTAGTGGCAAAGTGGCGCTGCATAGGAGGTATAGAGGTGGCGTCACAGAGAGGCAGGGAGGTCCAAGGTTCGAAGCATGGCATGGTATTACATTGGGGATTTATTTTGCATCCTTAGATAGCCATTAGTTAGATTGAAGTAGAACTCTGAAGGGGAGAGTTTGAATTGGTCATATGAGAAATCTAATGAGGGGATCATAGAGCAAATCAGGGAGCAAGTCTTGGAGAAAATTTAGGAGATTGGGTGTGTGGAGAGTTCAAGCTGTTTTGGAAACTAGTGAAAGGCAAAATTCGGCTAGGGTAAGTGAGGTATGCCGTTTTTGGGTCTTTTAGGGGGTATAGCAGAATTCTCTAAGTCATTTCGGCATTTTCTTGTGTGCCTTCAGTTTTCTTTTTGGTGCGACTAGGTAACTTTGTTTTGCTTACTGTTGGGTGATTACTGTTGGGTGATTCTATTCCTTTTTTAAAACTCAATTGTTGCTTACCGAACCACACCTCTTTTTCCAAAATATCGAAATTGCCTCCCCTTATTTGTTTTCTTCTTTCTTAAAGCTGAATCCATTTCCCTAGTTCAATTGATCTCTTTTCTTCTCTTCTTTTGCTCCTTTTGCTTCCGTTTTCAAAACCTTTGCTGAATGCACATAAAGCCTTAGCTGAATATGTTTTTTCTTCCTTTTGATCTCTAGTAACGAAAAGCTGAATCCTTGATCTTTTCTTCTTCCTCTCGGGTATGGAAGCCGAATCTTTTCTTTTCCTTAAATACTCATAAGTCAAATCTTTTATAAGCATTCTTGTTCATAGGATCGAAGAGTAACCCTTGCCATTGAAGTGCCAGATCTATGTTTCTCTTGAGGGTTGACGGAGTTCAATCTAGCGGTTAGCCGATTATTGGGGTTAGTCATAAAGAGGAGTGGCTGATTCTTAATTAAATGGCTTAGGTGGTAAAAGCCGATCCAGTCAAGGTTCTACTCTAAGGGCTGCTATGATTCTCTCCATTAAGGTGTGTACACACACCGCACACACTATAGATCGACAAACGCCGAAATGCTAAAAAGCCAAAATGCCGAAAAGTCGAAAAGCTGAAAGGTTGGTGACAGTAACCACATGAGTGTGCGAACGCTTGTGTGGAGAGATCGATACGATAACAGATGCCCCATGAGTGATCTCATGGACTTGGGCCACTTTTTGGCCAATTGGGCCAAAATGGGCCATATGGGCCCGTGGGCCCATCATGAGCAAAATTGATGGCTTGGTAAGAAATGATGAGCCGGTCATGTCGACTACATGGCCAATGGTAGATTTAGGCTCAGCGGGCCTCATGAGAGTGTGGGTCCTACTTGGGCCACATAATGGACTTTTGGGCCCTAGGGTATTTATAGTTGTTAAAAGTGACATAGTCGCATTGTATAATTGCAGATTTAGTAATGGGCCGAATTGTGTGCTTAGGCCCATGATGAGAAATGACTGTTATGCCCTTGGAGGGAAAAATGACTGAAATGCCCCTATATGATATATGACTGATTTGGTATGACATTTGATGTTATGTTGCATTCATGCATATGATATTATGCTACATGGGGACGAGATCTTGTAGTTGAAGAGAGTATTTGATCTGTTGAGGTCGCACGGGTCACCTGAGATAACTGTGGACCTGGGCGCACAGGTTGCCCGAGACGACTATGGACCTACCGATGTATATTGGTTAGTGCCGCAACCGGTGCTATATTAGAGTGTAGGGATAGGTGGGTCGATTTAATCCCTACAGGAGTGCAGGGGTGGAAGGGATACGAAGTGCAGTGTTGGTTGGGATACTTGTGCATTGCATATATTGACATTGATTGCGATATGGGCTTAGGCCCAATAGAGGCTATTTTGGGCTAATGTCCAAATGCCACCGCTATTATAATGGGCTTAGGCCCAAATTGATTGATATGTGCTATATGTTTGATGAGGGTTGTACACACTGAGTTTTCACAAACTCACTCTCTTTTTTTTTATTTTTCAAGTGATCCTCAGTAGGCGGTTCGACGTACAGGAGGACTCGGAGGTGGCCACACTACAAGCAGCATTAAAGTTTAGTATTTAAATTTTTCATTATTTTTAATTACTTCCTAATGGGTTTTGTTGTAATAAGGCCATTATCCGGTTTTGTTTTGGTTTTGGGTTATATTTTTGTTAGTTGCTGCATTTTCTAAATTTAAAACTTGTTTTCCAAAAGAAAATTAAAATGATGATTTTCAAATCACGTATAAAAACCTAACGATTTTCATAGAATGAGCTTCTGCGTTTAACTGAGACTTGGTAATCTAATAATGGAAATGTAAATTGGGGTTTTCAAATAACAAGGATTTATTTCAAACTTACAATCAAACAAGGTTTCAAAGGAATTCTGTTTTAAACTAAAGTATACCGACAACATCGATTTGAACAACTTACCCTTCAATGTGACATCGCCAAATTCGACCATAACGTTTGGGCTGGGTTTGGGTTGTTACACCAAAACCAAGTTTAGTACATGTTATAACATCTCATATGTCTAATTATTCAGTATCCCCTATTTGACCTCATTCACATACATACATATTTTACCAATTATACTAACTCAATTCAATTAATTATGAGCCTATATAATCTTCCTTATTTAACCAATTCAAAGACTCATCAAACACATAAAGTCTTCACTATGCCTCGACCTGGGCCTCATTACAAACCTTAAAAACTTAGCAACTCTTTCACATATCAGAATTAATTTAGAGGAGAAAGGATAACTAATGAACTTATTAATTTATTATGGTCATTTATTTATCGTTTATTACTTTTCAAATGTATTAATGAGCTAACAAACATGTGATTTGCGCACACATATACATTAGTGCTTTAGTGTTTTAATACTTTCCAATTATGTTGATTTTCTAAGAATCATTTGTGGCATTGATAGCATCTTTTTCAGACATATTTGTGGCATTCTTTAAGTGTGGGGGAATAATGAGTGCCCATCATACCAATACTTTTAGGCCTTTTTTCACTTAGATTTTGGTTAATTATTGAATAAAATTCCATGCACTTGGATTTTTTTACTATAATATTAAGGGTAAGGGACATGGGTCATATGATTTGAATTCGTTTCAAACGAATGTCTGGCAAGAGCTTTAACCACTACTCCATACAAATAAGGACACCATGCATTTAGAGTTAATTAGGATAATTTTCATAATTTACATTTCATTTGCATTATGTGCACTTTTATTAGTTTTAGCGTATACTTTTTTTGTTTTTTAGTGATTAGTAATTTAATTAGTGTTTTATGACTTTTATTAGGCGATTTTAAGCTTGAGACATGAGATCAAATGCAAACGAAGGCAAAAACAAGCAAGTGAAAATGAGGGAAAATGAAACTAGGCAAATGACGTGGGTGCCGTAATGCTAGGGTAAAATGGTGTAATGTCAGACTTTCTAGTTTGGCTAATTTTCACCCTTTCTCAGATGTTTCGATGCTTTATGCCCTAGTAAAGGATGAAGCCTTAGACTGGTCATCTAAACGCTTATAAATAACATACTTTAGGCAGTCCTAAACAGGATGTTTTAATACTTTGTTAGGGTTATTTTTTATTATTCAGTTTTCTTAGTTTAGTAGTCATTTAGATAGGTTTAGTTATCTTCTTTTCTTTCAAGACTGATTGCGTGAACAATTTGTTGCAAGATTCATTATACTCTTAAAATGGATTGTTGGAGAGTCTCGCACTTCAAATCAATAATTAAAATAGGTTAAAGATAGGTATATATCATGTCTAGATTAATTTTTCAATTTGTTCTTCATAATTAAACTAAGTGATACACATTTTAAGGAATAAAGTGGGGGAGAGTGAGATGAGATGTTGACTTAACCTTAGCAATCTAATTAAATAGTTACATAACTCGCTAAAATATGCACCAATTGTGAGACAACTTATAAGATATACACCAGTTATATAATTGGGGATTGAGGATAGTGACAGTCAATGATTTAGTTAATAAGCTATACACCAACTTCAGAATTCTTTAGATGCCAGTAAGCTATAAACTAACTTAAGTACCTACTTCTTGATGACCATATTAGTTATGAACCCTAAATCCATTGATAACCTACATAAATTATTAAGTCTCATTAGCTGAAGATTTCTTCACCACTACATCTTTATTATTAATTACTTCATATTTGCTTTTGTTTTTTTAATTAGATTTTATAGATTAAATTAGTTTAATAAATTTGTCTTTTAATTTGACTTAGACAATCTTAATTAATTTTAGATAAAGTAATTAGTTAGTTGAATTATGTAAGTTATGTTATTTACTTACTTATTCGGTATAATTCTAATCTCTTTGTAGGTTCGATATTCATAATACTTCATTCAATAGATTTATTTCATTGGATTTATTACTTAACAGCTATCTCATTTGCTTGCAAGTAGTTGACGAAAGTGATAATAGTTTTTGGGCTTTAAAATTTAATATTGTTTTGTTACTATTTCATCACAACTTTTTTCCACATGAATACTCCCCTTAAATTCATATTAAAGTTCTTGCAAAACTTTATACGTGCACGAAAACACACCTCCCCACTAGATTCGCACCTTACACGCACCTACTTACAACAAATAATAAAATAAATCATCCTAGAGTAAGTCACTTTATAATCCCTTCAATTGGGAGGGGGAGGGCAACTATTATTAGTACTTCACTAGAGTAGGTCTCGCCAGCCTCACCGGCAGCTATTATTAGTACCTCACCAGAGTAGGTCTCGCCACCCTCACCTTACCAAGTCATTACCCTGCCAGCCAAGACTTCTCCAACGAGCAACAGCTCTCCAACTTTAAGACTTGAAGATGAGTACATGCACTGTAAAAGCTTACTTTAGTGGGTATCAGCTCTGGGTGTGTTGGGGTCGTCCGAAGTTCAAGCCATTTGTTTGGAGAAATTTTGGTTTTTATTTGAATCAAGCCTTACCTTCGGTTAATAGGCTTATAAGAATTTATTTGTAAAAGCTTAATAGAATGGGCCTGCTGGTCTGGAGGTTAAGTGGAGAAGGTTTATGCTTGAGGTCCTGTGTTCGAATCCTGGTATGGGCAGTATTTTTGCTACAAGTTTCAGCTAGAGATTGTGTTTAACTGAAAGTCTGAGTAGTGGGTAGTTGATGCAGAAAATTTAGGGACGTGGGAGTTATCGGGAATATCTGTTTGTTGCTATTGGGGGAATTCGGTTCACTCTCTCAATACTCAAGTTTTGACGTTTTCTTTTTGCTTCACAACTCTTTGTCGTTTGCTCTTGTTACTTCCCTCTTTTTCTGCCGCCTACTTTGATTTTTGCTGCTAGAAATCCCTATTGTTTCCTTTTTCTTCCCGTTTTCACTTTTTCTTTACAACTGTTCCTATTGTTTGCCAATCGGTTGCATGTTCGGTAGGTAAAGGATGCATTTTTGCTTTTGGATTAGTTGTCGATGGGTTATTAAAAGTTCTGTTTCTATTTAGGAGTTAATTAAGAACGAGAGGCTGCGATTCGACTTTCTAATAGCGAGAAATTGTCGTCGATTCGTTGAAGGTAAGGTTGTCGGTAAGATTTGCAATTTTTCTGTTCTGAATAATTCGATCTAAGTGACTGATTTTGGATACGGAATTGTGGAATATAGGTTTTGAAATGCTTAGGGGTGATTATATGTCGAAAACAAACCAGGTGTGTACTTTGATTGCACAGAAAACGGGATTTGGCGAAAGCCAAAAAGCTTTCTGTCGATGCCACAAAGGCATGTGAATTGCCTGTGTGGTAGCCCGTGTGGCGATACACAGCTATGTGATCAACAAACCAGGCCGTGCGCGCATAACAAGGGCATACAACACTGCCGTGTGAAGGCCGACGAAGCCGTGTGCAAGACACGGGCTCAGCCAATTGGGCTGTGTGGGCCACACAGGCATGTAGGCCCACACGTGTGTGTAGGATTTTGGGCTAGGCTGTATGATCCACACGGCCAAGGCCAATTTGGGCCGTGTGGACCACACCGGCGTGTGGGCCCATACGGGCAGGTCACAGGGGTGTGTGAGTCCATTTTTTTGAAACATTCTGTAAGGTTGCACGGGTCGCCCATGTCGACTGTGACCTGTCGTAGGATCACTAAGCATTACTTAAACCCTAGTTCTGTGATATGATATTGTGATGTATGTGTTAACATGTTATCTCTAGCATGTGTAATCTATACTGTTCTGAATATTGGCGTATGATCTGTTTATGTGCATTATATCATGCCATTTATGTATGTTGCATTGCATTCGGGTGGGATTGATGAAGTGAATGAAGTATTTGAAAGGCTTCTAAGCCTGATATCTAACAGCTATGCTGCATATTTTTTACTTGTGCCGCATTATGGTACTACTTGGTGTGTAGGGTTGGATGGGTTGATTTTAACCCCATATTTGGTGTGTAAGGCTGTGTGGGCTGATTTTGTCCCCATATGGTGTGTAGGGTTGGACGGAGATGGTGTACAGGGTTGGTGGGCATGATTGTGCTATTCTGATCTTTATGGCATGCTATATTTGTACGTGCTAAGGCCCAACTGTATTTGATTATGTTTCTGAGTGGGCTAAGGTCCACACCATTTCTTTACAGGGCTCAGGCCCGAATTATTTGTTATTAATGTATGTCAGTATGCATGCTGTCTGAGGGAATTACACACTGAGTTTGCGAAAACTCGCCCCTTATTTGTTTATCATATTCAGGTAACCCCTAGCAATAGACGAATCAGTGTAGCGGAGGGCTCAACGGTGACCACTGCTCTGGCGTTATTTCTTTACGATTTTTACTTTTACATTGTCTAATTTGTGTTTCGATATGTAAATTTTGGACTTTGGACTGTTTTGGTTTTTGATCTGAGAGTTTTGAACTGTTATTTATGGATTTATAAACTGCAATGCCACAAAGCATCGTTTTCTCAAATTAACTAAGAGTTTTCGTAAAAATAAACATTTTGAGAAATTTTATGGTTTTTAAGAGCTTTTGTGTAAAAGAAATGGGTTTAATTAAATCAGTTAGTTCACGATTTTCTGTCCTAAGTAAAGATAATAACTGGTATGATTTTTAATATATCAATGCATTTTCAAAAACACTCTCATGTGACATTGCTAGATTCGACCATAATGTCTAGGCCGGGTTTGGGGTGTTACATTTAGTGGTATCAGAGCCAGATTGTAAAACTCGGTTGTGGATTTGGGTTTTAAAGATTGGATTTAAAGAAGTAGTTTGTAAATGATTTGAAACATTTTTGGAATAAGTGTACACCGAGTCTCCGGCGCCGATCTTGTAAGTTTTTGAAACTCAGATGAGTACTGTTTGAAAGCATGCTTAGAATATATTGGAATTCTGTTTAGATCTGTGTGATCAATACTACTAGTATGCTATGAAACTACTGTAGGTAGTTTACTATACTGAAACACTTTAGGTAGAGTAGATCGAATATCGTAGTAAACTGTAATTTGCGATAACAGAATTTAAACTTCTGATACTATATTGCATAAAATATCTATTAATAACATATCAGGATTGTAAACTTATTTGCATAAAACTGTAATACAAATAATTTTGAAATTATGATAAGCAGACGTGGTACTCATGGACGGGGTACTAGAGGCCGAGGTAGAGGCCGTAAGGAGGCTTGAGCTGAGTCATTAGCATCTTGATATGCGTGATATGAAGTAATAAAATTTATAATAATGATCACACCAAAAACTAACTATTATCATGACTTTAAGGTAAGCGCACCTATCGAAAAGTAGTATAGCTTAGTGGCAAGACTGAGATATCGTACCCAAGGGAACCATAAGTACTAGTACTAATTTTCTTTCTATTATTTAACCTAGAAACAAAATGGGTTTTTATAAAACTAAACTAATTCTAAAACTAAACTATGAATGCACAAAAAGTGAATTGGGGAAAAACTTCTTAGGAAAAACTAATTGATTTGGGCAATACTCAAGGGAGAATCCACCTAGACTTCACTTGTTATCAATTCTTGAGCTAGACGATTTATTCACTTGACTTGATCCGTAGAGATCCCTAACTTATGTTAATACCTTCGTCGAGGATAAGAACAACTAATCCTAGGTTGATTAACTGAAATCTCTTTCTAGTTAAAACCCCTAGTCTTGCATTAACTCGATCTATGGATCCCCTTCTTAGGTTTGACCCTAATCCGGCAGATTTATGTCGCCCTATGTCCAGGGTTGCATGCAACTCCGCTTAATTATGCTAGATCTACTCTTAAACAGGGACTTTTGCTCCTCTGAATAAGCACATCAATACTTAAATTAATACCTAGGATTATTAAAACAAGAATTAAGAACATATAATTAAGAACAATTCAAGTATTTATCATATAACTCAAGATAAAATAATAACAATATCTGTCTTAGGTTTTATCCCCCTCAAATAAAGAAAACATCTCAGAAGAATAAAGATAACAAAACATAAAGAACCCAAAAACCCCTGAAAGATTGAAGAGAGATCCTCTGTCTTGATGTAGAATTCGGCTTCTAGGATGAATTAATCGGCTTCCCTTGGAGTAATTCCTTGCTTCCATTCTCTGTTTTGGCAGAAATAAAGTACCCTTTTGAGGAGAGAAAAAGCACTTTGTAGTTGCCCCCTAGGGTCTTTATATAGAGCTTTGGAATGCCTTTCTTAGCCTCTAAGTATCCAAATCCGAGTGAAATAAACTTCCTCACGACAGGGACACACCCGTGTGCCACGTCTGTGTGGATCAACAAGAGGCCGTGTGCGAGACTGTTGATGGTGGCATGGCCGTGTCACCTGGCCGTGCTTGTCGGGGTTGGGCCGTGTTGGACTTTATGTGGCACGGCCGTGGGACACGACCATGTGGTGAATCCTTGGGCCATGTTGTTTTCACACTTTGGCCCATTTTCTCCATTTTTGGCCCGTTTCTCATTCTTTTCTCTTCCCTATGCTCTCCTGAGTATAAAACATGAAATAGAAGGATTAAGAGCACCAATTTCCACACATTTAATGATAATTCATCTAGGAATTAGGCTAAGCATGAGGTACAAATATGTTCAAATTATCGTTTATCAAATAACCCCAGACTTAAACCTTTGCTTATCCTCAAGCAAAATCTTAACTCACAATTAAGAATCATTCTTCTCAATTTATAATCCTTATTAATAATGTTTCAAACTAATCCACAAGTAATCATACAATGAAAATTCAATTAGAAGAACAGTAAATAGTCAATTACTCTAAGTTGAGAATTTTATCATTGAAACATAGATTTTCTCCCTTTTCTTAAGTAATTATCTCTCAATCAAAATCAACAAGAATTGACATCCTCACTGAGGATTCACTCTATCCACTCAAAATGTTTAGGGTTCAAGAATTAAGTACTCTCTAGTCAACCTGAAGAGTTATTACCATAAGCTTGCAAGAAAATCAAATCTCCACCCCTATAGATTGATATGATACATCAATCAAAAGGACTTTTAATGGTTGTAACAGGGCTTTGGTTAGGGCTGTTGTCACAAGCTGAAAAAGAGGGTTAGAATCGAGATTGAACTAAAAAATTATCTAGATAGAAAAATCTCTATCACTGGAACACATTTCTAGAGTTAAGTCTTATGATCACATCATTCTAGCCTTGGTAGCCTTAAAATAGAAATATGCAAAAATGTTTAAACTATGAATTACAACTGTATTTACTGTAAATAACCATTTTTTTAAATAATTCAGGTACAATTTATTTACAAACTTTACAATCTGGAAAAGAGAATAAAGCTAGGTAATAATTCAACTCAACTCTCGATAAAAATAGGGATAAAAGTAATTGAATGGAATTCAACAAAAACGGGTTATGGGTTAATATTAGAGGTAAGTCAAAGAATAGATTGTTAGGCTCAATGGGGTTCACTAGGGGTTAATTTGTGGAGGTAGGCATTTATGGAGTAAGTAGGTTAAATCCTAGGTGCCTTTATCATCTCAGTGTATTAAATCAAATGATGTGGTCTCGACATGTATAATCGAAGCAAGTTCTAGAATAACAAATCGGTATTGACTCACTCAAAGCAACAATAAAGGTGAGCACGAACGAATATAAGCTCAAAAGGGTTAAAATCTCACCAAAATTATGGCTTTTGATGTCAATCCTGCGAATTTCAACTCTTAAGATAATACTTAAAATTAGGGAAAATAACTATGAAAAAAATTTAGATTCTCAAAAATTTCAACTTATCATGCTTGATTCCTTAGTGTTTTAAAGGTTGAATAATCAAAGTACAAGCGCCTATGTCTTAATTCTCAACATATCAATAAAAATCATAAATCAATCAGAATAAGTTCCTAACAGGAGATTGAAGATAATACAAAGAGTGAAAGTGAGAATTTGAAATTTTAAGAATAATGTAAATAAAAATTTTCAGGGATTTCAAAGAAAATGTAATGCCTGAAAGTCAGTTTCCCCCCACACTTAAGATGTACATTACCCTCAATGTACAAAGATACATTAGTAGCAATAGAAGTATAAGATCATAAGATAGGGAAAGGCATGAAACTCCTTGAATTTTGGATGAATTTGTGAGGCAGAGATTAGAATTGGAACAGAAGTTGTGGCAGGACTGCCCCGTTAGATTTTGGATATGAGCTGTACAGCTCCTTTGAAACTGTGAAGGCATTTATCAGTGTTTAGGCATTTTAGTGAAGCGTAATTTTCTTGTTAGGGAATAACCGATATAAAAATAAAAGTAAAAACTAAACTACAATATTTACTAAACAAAAAGATCAAAGTAAAGATAAAAAAAATCTAAATATTCTAAGAAAATTTAAAGTTTAAGAGAAGGTGAAAATAAAGATCAAGAATAAAAATAAAAATTAAGATAAAAATAAAGATATGAGAAATAGAAATCTCTAATCCTTAGATGGTCCGTGAGGTGGGGAAGGTGGTGCGATACGGAGCTGTTGACATATCTGCTGAAGTGTAGCATCTATATGATCAAAGTGTTGGAAGCACTGCTACTCGAATCATGTTAGGCGCTCAGATATGTCAGCGTATGAAGCTGCCACATGAACTGGGGGCGAGGTGGTGATGGCTCGGTGGGGTGCTCCTCCAGCGGTGGGACATCATCAGTAATGTCCTCGGGATCCTCCTGCTTTGCGTCTCGGAGTAATCTGTACCGTGGAGGATCGGTCCATTGTTGTCGTTGGATCATCCTCATGTGAAGCATGGTTTGAATGCCCCGCGGGGACATCTAACCGACGAGTGTGTAGGAGGAAGTCTGGGCCGCGGTATTGAATAGCCGATGTAGCGGGCTAGGCGAGTCACATATGGGCCTATGCTGGTCACCCCCTTTCTATGCCACTCCGTCTGATGTTGGATGGCGAGAACAATGAAGTAAGCCAAGTCGAAGACATGGCCATGTGCCATACTCCAGAAAAAGTAGGCGTCGTGAGTGTTGACGACGCTGGTGGTCTCGCGCCTTCCTGTCAGTGTATGCGCGAGAAGGGCATGAAGGTACCTCAATGATGGAGGTAGGGCGGTCGCCTTAGAGCGACTGAGGTTATATGTTGATGCTACCGGGACTAGGGCCTCCCAACACTTAGAGGGTGAATAGTAGATGTGGCGGTGGAGCTCAGAGAGGTCTTCTTCTTCTAAAAATTGCTCCGTCTATAGCCCCAGTGCTGTACCGAACTCAGGGATGCTAAGTTGTCGAATAAGGGCTCCAAGGCAGAACTGAACTGTCCTTGGATCATCATATTGGGACATCACGGTTTGTAGGTGGAAAGTGGAGGAGAACTCGAGGGTGATTTCGAGGTATGTAGGCTCCACAATTTGGAAGAATTGCTCCCATGGGTTCGTTATCAGCAGGGCCCATACCGTGTCTGCTAGGTGGACTTGCTCTAAGGCGTGCCAGTCGATACATCTCTCTACTCTGAGAGGTTTCGCCCTTAGAATTTGAAATAACTCCTCTTGGGAGTCTTGTGAAAACTGAAGGTATGGGTGTCGGACTTCTGTCGTGGGTCTAGGGGATAAGCCACCGGGCCCTTTACGTTTCATTGAAACAGGTACAACAGCTTTCTTACCTCGAGATAATGACATGGTACCTAAAAGAAAATGGGCATGAGTTAGTTGTAGCGAAATGATAATTAACAAAAATAAACACTGGATTAATTGAATAAGACTAGTACCTATGTTAATGCACAAATAACATGCTATTTTACCTAAGAGTAGAGATGAACATAATATGGGTATTTGAACAAAATGCCTAAAATCTAACGGCTTAAGATAACTTAAAATGGTAGCAAAATATTGTTCTAAATGTCATGAGGGATGTTTTTAGAGTAATCATACTAAATGGGTAAAAATTATGCAAATAATCATGCTAATAACTAAATAATGAAATCATTAACAAATATTTTAACAAAAAAAACATAAAAAATTAAAGGAAAAATGAAAAATAACAAAAACCAAAACCGAATGAATGTTTGTAGAGGCTGGGCACGGGCATGGATGGAGTTGAACGGTCGTGGTATGCTTTCCACAAGCGTGGGGGCGATCTTGTGTGGGCGTGGTGTCGATTTGAAGGCCGGTGACGGGGCTAAAGGTGTCTGGTAGGAGTTTTGGGTGGAGGATTTTAAGGTTTCAATGGAGAAGAAAATAAATAGAGCCCTTTTTATATAGGATTTTTGATCACACGGGCATGGGACACCTCCGTGTGGCTCGGGTTTTGCCCGTGTGATTCGAAAATTGGTGATTTTGGGGCGCCTAGTTCGTGGCACACACCCGTGTACCTAGGGAATATTGAGACACACGGCTGTATCTCACAGTCGTGTCCTACAATGTTCACTTCTCCCACGGCCGTGTAGTAGGTCACAAGCCCGTGTCTGAATTGATAGTGTCGACCACGGTCTTAGGGCACGGGCGTGTCGCACGCCCGTGTTTAGATCACACGGCCATATCGCACAGCCGTGTCGTCTGGTTTAAGCCCGTGTTTCAATTAACAGTGTTGGCGACGGCCATGTCGCACGGCCGTAGCACTTTGTCGAAGCCTGTGTCTCTAGAAAATTTTTACCCTGTTTATACACGACCAAATTGCACGACCGTGTCTCAGCTTAGAGTATCCACATGGCCTTAGGCACGTCCGTGAGTATGGCCGTGTGGTCCAAAAATCCTGCATTCAAAAGAGTTAGTCGATGTATTAAGAGACTGAAAATAAAAAGTTACTAAGTTAGTGCTCGGGTTGCCTCCCGAGAAGCGTTTATTTAGAGTCTAAGTTCGACTCTACCTGGAGGTATCACAAAGGGAGTTTGTGGAGCTGAAGCTCCTCCCTATTATCTTTGAAATTTTCACATCTGTAATGTTCAAACCGATGGCTGTTTACCTTAAAAGTGCCGTAGTTTAGGTGAGTTACCTCAACTGTGCCGTATGGAAAGGCAGTTTGAACAGTGAATGGTCCTGACCACCTTGATTTAAGTTTTCCAGGAAGTAGCTTAAACCTTGAGTTGTAAAGTAAGACGAAATCATCGGTTTTGAACTGCTTAGGTTGTTTCAGCCGATTGTCATGGCGTCACTTTGTGTCTTCCTTGTATAATCGTGAGTTTTCACAAGCATTGCAGCGCCATTCATCCAGCTCGTTTAGTTGCATTAGTCGTTTCTCACCTGCAAGGTTAAATTCAAGATTTAAAAATTTAATAGCCCAAAATGCTTTATGTTCGAGTTCAAATGACAGATGACAACTTTTTCTGTAGACAAGTCTATAGGGAGACGTTCCTATGGGTGTTTTGAATACAGTTCTATGGGCCCATAAAGCATCATATACTTTTCTTGACCAATCTTTCCTTCTTGTTTCTACTGTTTTTTTCTAGGATGTGTTTTAATTCTGTATTTGTTATTTTGACCTGGCCACTGGTTTGTGGATGATAAGGGGTAGCTGTCCTGTAGTGTACTCCATATCTCTTTAAAACTTTTTCAAAATGAGCATTGCAAAAATGAGTACCCCTATCACTAATAATTATCCTAGGTGTTCCAAATCGAGAGAAGAGTTTTTTTAGAAAGCGTACTACCATTCTAGCATCATTAGTAGGTAAGGCTTGGGCTTCCATCCATTTTGACATATAATCTACTACTACTAGGATGTACTTATTTCCAAATGAAGTAGGGAACGGGCCCCTGAAATCAATGCCCCATACATCAAATATCTCACATGCAACTTTATAGTTTTGAGGCATTTCATTATGTTGAGAGATATTACCTGTTCTCTGGCATTTATCACAAGAGGTCACATACCTGTTGGCATCTCTAAAAAGTGTAGGCCAGTAAAAACCTGATTCGAGTACCTTATGAGCAGTTCTAGCTCCACTATGGTGTCCTCCTGTTGGTCCCGAATGGTAGTGATGTAAAATTTGGTATGCTTCTGTTTCAATAACACATCTTCGGATAACCTGATCTGCACAAATACGAAAAAGAAAAGGGTCTTCCCAAAAGTAGTTTTTCACATCAGCGAAGAATCACTTCTTTTACTGATGGGTCAACCCTTTTGGGGTTATGTTAGCTACTAAATAATTTACAAAATCGACGAACCAAGGAACTGTTGCGTCTGCTATGGCGAGGAATTGTTCTTCAGGAAACAAGTCGTTTATTTTATCGAGGTACTGTGGATTTTCTAATCTTGAAAGGTGATCTACTGCCAAATTTTTGGCTCCTTTCTTGTCTTTTATTTCTAAGTCGAATTCCTATAACAATAGAATCCATCTTATCAATCGCGGTTTTGCATCAGTTTTAGCTAGAAGATAACGAAGAGCAGAATGATCAGTATAAACGATGACTTTTGACAATATGAGATAAGATCTGAATTTATCAAATACAAAAATAACAGCTAGCAATTCTTTTTCTGTGGTTGTATAATTTGCTTATGTGGCTGTTAGAGTTCTGCTGGCATAATAGATCGGTTGAAAGTGCTTGTCTCTTTGCTGTCCCAAAACTACACCTACTGCAAAATCACTTGCATCGCACATTAGTTCAAAAGGCAGATTCCAATTAGGTGAAATCATAATTAGGGCATTGACTAACTTTTCTTTGAGAGTGTTAAAATACTCTAAGCATTCCTGGTCAAAGTTGAAAAGCACATCTTTTTCTAGTAATTTCGTCAAAGGCTTAGCTATTTTAGAAAAATCTTTAATGAATCTGCGATAAAACGAGCATGTCCTAAAAAGCTTCTTATGGCCTTAACCGAATTAGGGGAAGGTAATTTTTTAATATTTTCAATTTTTGCTTTGTCTACCTCTATCCCTTTAATAGAAATTTTATGTCCTAGGACAATACCTTCTTGAACCATAAAATGGCATTTTTCCCAATTAAGTACTAGATTTGTCTCTTCACATCTTATCAGAACGCGTTTTAAATTATTAAGAAAAAGTTGGAAAGAATTACCGAAAACCAAAAAATCATCCATAAATACCTCCATGATGTCTTCCACAAATTCGTCAAAGATGGCTAGCATGCATCGCTGAAAAGTAGCAGGAGCATTACATAATCCAAAAGGCATTCTACGGTAAGCAAATGTACCGTATGGACATGTGAATGTCGTTTTCTCCTGATCTTCTAGAGCTATCGGGATCTGAAAGTAACCCGAGAGGCCATCTAGGAAACAATAATACTTATAACCAGATAATCTCTTCAACATCTGATCGATAAAAGGTAAAGGAAAATGATCTTTTTGAGTTGCGTCATTCAGCTTTCTATAATCAATGCAAACTCTCCATCGAGTAATTGTTCTTGTAAGAATTGACTCCTTTTTGTCATTGGATACCACGGTCATGCCTCCCTTTTTAGGAACAACCTGCACATGACTTACCCAAGAGCTGTCAGAAATATGATAAATAATGCCTGCTTCTAGAAGTTTAATTACCTCGATTTTTACGACTTCCTTCATGTTAGGATTCAATCGACTCTGAGCTTGCACCGATGGTTTATATTATCTTCCATTAAAATTTTGTGGGTGCAAAAATATGGACTAATTCCTTTAATGTCAGAAATCTTCCAAGCTATAGCCTTCTTGTGTTCTTTTAATACTTGAAGTAGTTCATCTTTCTTTTCAGTGCTCAAATCTGATGCGATAATTACTGGTAATGTGGAATCATCTCCTAAAAATGCATACTCTAAGTGGTCAGGCAATTGTTTTAAATCCAATTTAGGAGGTTCATCAATCGAAGGTTTTTGTCTCAGTTCGTCATTCATCTTAATACTTTCATAACTTATGTACCTTGTGACAAATTCATTAGAGTTTAACTCCTTCATTACTTCTCTAACTTCAGTGCTGGCTTCATCTTCCCCCCACCTTGAACAAGACACAGTTCCAACGTGTCTGCGAGAGAAATTTCCTGAAATTTATTTTGAACAAAATAATCAATAACATCAATAAAATAACATAAGTCGTCTTGTTCTCTAGAAAATCTCATAGGATCATAGATTTTAGAAACAACTTCTTCTTCACCAACTCTAAGCACTAATTTACCATCCCCGACATCGATAACGGCTCTAGCAGTGGCTAAAAATAGGCGGCCCAAAATTAAAGGCACCTCAATATCCTCATCCATATCAAGCACAACAAAATCAACAGGGAATATAAATTTATCTACCTTTACCAGCACATCTTCAATGATTCCCCTAGGATATTGAACATATCTATCAGCTAATTGAATACTCATTCTAGTGGATTTTGGTTCCCCTAGACCTAGTTGTTTGAACATTTTGTAGGGCATTAGATTAATACTAGCGCCTAAATCAGCTAAGGCTTTATCAATGATTAAACTACCAATTAAGCAAGGAATAGTAAAACTCCCTGGATCTTTTAGTTTGGCTAGCAGTTTATTTTGGAGAATAGCTGAGCATTCCTCGTTGAGTTCCACTGTGGCTAGTTCTTCTAACTTCCTTTTATTTGTGAGAAGCTCTTTAAGAAACTTTGCATAATTCGGCATCTATGAAATTGCTTCAACAAAAGGTAAGTTAATATGTAACTGTTTAAAAAGTTCAAGAAATTTACCAAATTGAGCATCTGTGAGGTCTTTCTTCAACTTTGTCGGATATGGTATGGGTGGTTTATATTCCTTAAATGTTATTGGAGTATTTTCTTTAGGTTCTGCCTCCTCTACCTTGTCCTTTTTGGCTTCTTGAACAGGCTTCTTTTCTGATTCAGCCAGGACTTTCCCATCCCTTAGAGTAATTGCTTTGACATGTTTTCTAGGATTTGGCTCAGTGTTACTTGGTAGCCCACCTTGTGGTCTTTCTGAAATTAATTTGGCAAGCTGACCAATTTAATTCTCGAGCCCTTGAATGGATGCTTACTGATTCTTTAGTGTCGTTTTAGTATTTTAGAAACAGGTTTCTGATACGGCCATGAATTTGGCGAACATCTCTTCAAGGTTCAGCTTTTTCTCTTGTTGTGGTGGTTGCTGCTGAAATCCCGGAGGAGGCAGTTATCTTTGATTTCCTTGTCCTCCCCATGAAAAATTGGGGTGATTCTACCAACCTGCATTGTAAGTGTTACTATAAGGATTATTTTGGGGTCTAGAATTGTTACTCATATAGTTGGCTTGCTCAGTTTCCATGCTATGTCCATAGGAGTATTCTGGATTGAACATATTTCCCTAGGTTGCGTCACATTGCATTACTAGGTGTGCCTGCGTAGAACCAAAAAAATTATCAAACTTTTTATTTAAAAGTTCTACTTGATTAGAAAGCATGGTGACAGCATCAATATTAAAAACTCCTATAGCTTTTGTCGGCTTTGTTCTCATGGCTTGCCACTGATAGTTATTCAGTGACATCTCTTCTATAAACTCATAGGCTACTTCAGGTGCTTTATTGTTGATTGTTCCTCCTGCGGCTACATCAATCATTTACCTTGTTGATGGATTCAAACCATTGTGAAAGGTTTAAACTTTGAACCACAAAGGTAACCCATGGTGAGGGCACCTTCTTAAAAGATCTTTGTATCTCTCCCAAACATCGTAAAGTGTCTTTAAATCCATCTACACGAAAGAAGAGATATCGTTTCGCAATTTAGCTGTTTTAGCTGGAGGAAAATATTTAAGTAAGAACTTTTCGGTCATCTGTTCTCATGTAGTGATTGAGCCTCGTAGTAGAGAGTTTAACAATTGTTTAGCTTTATTCCTTAAAGAAAAAGGAAACAGTCGAAAGCGAATGGCATCATCAGAAACACCATTGATTTTAAAGGTGTCACAAAATTCTAAAAAGTTGGCTAAGTGTGAGTTGAGATCTTCATCCTGTAAACCATCAAACTGCACAAATTACTGAATGATCTGAATAGTGTTAGGCTTTAATTCAAAATTATTTGCAGTAATAGCAAGTCTAATAATACTAGATTGAGTACCAGCCAAATTTAGTTTAGCATAATCATACATAGTGCGAGGAGCATCATCTTGGTTCACTGGTTGCGCGGTTATCGCGGGAGATGGTTAATTATCTTAATTTGCTTCCATCTCTTCCGTAGGTTCAGGTTTTTGTTCTTGGTCTTGCTCGAGATAATGTAGGCTTCGTTTGATCTCTCTACGAGTTCTGCGAACTGTCGCTTCCAAGTCTTCGTCGAATAGCAGTGGTCCTTCTGGGTTTCTTCTAGTAATAAACTAGAGATACTTAGAAAGGAAAAAGCAAAGAGAATTAAAATAAATAAAAAATGATAATAAAAGCTGAAAATATAAAAAAATAGTAATGGCTAAAGTAAAAGAAATCGAGTTTTCTTAATATTTTAGTTCCCCGGTAACGGCACCAAAAACTTGATATGCGTGATATGAAGTAATAAAATTTATAATAATGATCGCACCAAAAACTAATTATTATCACGACTTTAAGACAAGCGCACCTATCGAACAGTAGTTTTTGCTCTAAAGATTTGGAGGCATTATTTGTACGGTGAGAAGTGTACTATCTACACCGATCATAAGAGCCTCAAATATCTCCTCACTCAGAAGGAGTTAAACCTTAGGTAGCGATGATGGGTTAAACTGCTTAAGGACTATGGCTGCAATATTGATTATCATCCTGGTAAGGCCAATGTGGTGGCTGATGCATTAAGCCATAGGGCTGTGACCGATCTAAGGGCGATGCTCGCCCAACTTAGTCTTTTTGACGATGGGAGTCTATTGGCTGAGCTACAAGTGAAACCGACATGGATTGAGCCGATTAGAGCTAGACAGATGGGGGATAAGTCTCTCGAGTTACGGTTCCGTTAGGTTGAGAGTGGTGCTACTACTGATTTTGGGATTAACAGTGATTGGGTATTGTGTTTCTGAGGTCGGATCTGCGTACCGAGTGATGAGGATTTGAGACAGTTGATACTGAGGGAAGCGCGTAGTAGCCTTTATGCTATGTATCCTGGTGGGAACAAAATGTATGAGATCTCTGAGAGTTATACTAGTGGCCAGGGTTGAAGCATGAGGTTACCGACTTCGTTGCTTGCTGTTTAACTTGTCAACAGATTAAGGCTGAGTATTAATTACCATCGGGTTTGCTACAGCTGATTAAGATACCGATGTAGAAATGGGAGCGAGTAACGATGGACTTCGCTAGTGGGTTACCTCTAACACCCACTAAGAAGGATTCTGTATGGGTCATCATGGACTAATTGACCAAGTCTACTCACTTTATTCCGGTCAGGACAGACTTCTCCCTACAAAAACTGACTAAGCTCTACATTTTAGAGATAGTGAGGCTTCATGGGGTTCCTGTCTCGATCATCTCTGATAGGGATCCTCGATTCACGTCACGGTTCCGGCAGAAGCTTTATAGGCTTTGGGTTCGAGATTAGACTTTAGTACTGCTTTTCATCCTCAGACAAATGGTCAGTCAGAGAGGATGATTCATATACTGAAGGACATGTTGAGGAGCTGTGTGATTGATTTCCGAGGCAGCTAGGAGGAGTACTTGCAGTTAGCAGAGTTTGCTTACAATAACAACTATCAAGCTAGTATACAGATGGCACCTTACGAAGCACTGTATGGCCGTGAGTTTCGCACTCCCTTGTGTTGGACTGAGTTCAGAGAGCGACATATTATGGGTCCGGAGTTGCTTTCTGAGACTGAGGATAAAGTTCGTCTAATTCGAGAGTGATTGAAAGTGGCTTCTGTTAGACAGAAGTCCTATGCTGATTTGAAGATGAAGGACATTGAGTATTCTGTGGGGGACTCAGTTTTCCTTAAGGTCGCGCTATGGAAGAAGGTTCTGAGGTTCGGTCGCAAGGGCGAGCTGAGCCCTCGATTAATTGGGGCGTACCGGATTCTGAAGCGAGTGGGGCCAGTTGCATATCAGTTGGAGGTACCTCCAGAGTTGGATCGTATACATGATGTGTTTCATGTTTTGATGTTGAGACGTTACTGCTCTGATACCACACACATTGTACCTATAGAGGACATTGAGGTTAGACCAGATCTAACATTAGAGGAGAAGCCAGTTCAGATCCTAGATCGCGACGTTAAGGTTCTGTGTAAGAAATCTATCCCTTTTGTGAAGGTGTCGTGGCGGAATCATAGCATTGAGGAGACTACTTGGGAGCTAGAGGATGCGATACGACAACAGTATCTTCATCTTTTTCTGATCAGGTAAAATTTCAATGAAGAATTTTTTTTTAGAGGGTAGAGTTGTAACGCCCCAAATTTCCTTTAATTTTGACTTTTATGAATTTGTAGCATGTGAATGTCTGTATGCGATTCTGCGATTAATTTGACATAAATAACTGCTTGCTTTCGTGGTTATGAGCTCTGAGTATGCTGGGGAGGTCCCAAGTTCAAGCCATTTATTTGGCAAAATTTTGGTTTTTATTTGAATCAAACCTTACCTTTGGTTAATAGGCTTATAAGAATTTTTTTTGTAAAAGCTTAACAGAACGGGTCTACTGGTCTGGAGGTTAAGTGGAGAGGGTTTATGCTTGAGGTCCTGTGTTCAAATCCTAGTGTAGGCAGTATTTTTGCTATAAGTTTCGGCTAGAGATTGTGTTAAACTGGAAGTCTGAGTAGTGGGTAGTTGATGGAGAAAATTTAGGGATGTGAAAGTTATTGGAAATATCTGTTTGTTGCTGTTGGGGGAATTCGGTTCACTCTCTCAATCACCTAAGTTTTGACTTTTTCTTTTTGCTTCATAACTCTTTGTCATTTACCCTTGTTACTTCCCTCTTTTGTTGCCGTCTACTCTGATTTTTGCTATTAAAAATCCCTATTGTTTCTCTTTTCTTCGTGTTTTCACTTTTTCTTTAGAATCGTTCCTGTTGTTCGTAAATCGATTCCGCGTTTGGTAAGTAAGGGATGCGTTTTTGCTTTTGGATTGGTTTTTGATGGGTCATTAAAAGTTCTATTTTTATTTAAGAGTTAATTAAGAACGAAGGGGCTACGATTTGACTTTCTAATAGCGAGAAATCGTCGTCTATTCGCTGAAGGTAAGGATGTCGGTAAGATTTAGAATTTGTCTGTTCTGAATAATTTGATCTAAGCGACTGATTTTGGACACGAAATTGTAGAATGTAGGTTTTGGAGTGCTCAGGAGTGATTATAAGTTGAAAACAAACCATGTGTATACTCCGATTGCATAGAAAACGAGATTCGGCAAAAGTTGAAAAGTTTTCTGTCAAGGTCACACGAGTGTGTGGATTGCCTGTATTGTAGGCTGTGTGGCGATACATGACCATGTGATCGACGAACCAAGACACAGACTCGACCAATTAGGCCGTGTGGGCCATACAAGTGTGTGGACCCACTCGAACTTGTGAGATTTTGGTCCAGGCCATGTGATCCACACGGCCAAGGCCAATTTAGGCCGTGTGGGCCCACACTGGCAGGCCACATGGGCCTGTGAGCCTATTTTTCTGAAATGTTCTGTAAGGTTGTACGGGTTACCCTAGTCGACTCTGACTTGTCGTAATGTCGGTAAGCATTACTTAGACCCCTGTTCTGTGGTATGATATTGTGATGTATGTGTTAACATGTTATCTCTAGCATGTGTAATCTATACTGTTCTAAATATTAACGTATGATCTGTTTATCTGCATTATAGCATGCCATTTACGTATGTTACATTGTATTGGGGTGGGACTAATGAAGTGAATGAAGTATCTGAAAGGCTTCTAAGCCTGATATCTGGCAGCTATGCTGTATATTTTTGACCTGTGCCGCATTACGGTACCACTTGGTATGTCGGGTTGGATGGGTTGATTTTATCCCTATATTTGGTACAGAGGGCTGGGTGGGTCGATTTTATTCCCACATGGTGTGTAGTGTTGGACGGAGATAGTGTGCAGGGTTGGTGGGCATGATTGTGCTATTCTAATCTGTATTGCATGCTATATTTGTACGAGCTATGGCCCAACTGTGTCTGATTCTGTTTCTGAGTGTGCTAAGGTCTACACCGTTTCTATACAGGGCTAGGCCCGAGTTATCTGTTATTGATGTATGTTTGTATGCATGCTGTCTTTAGGGATTACACACTGAGTTTGTGAAAACTCACCCCTTATTTGCTTAATATATTCAGGTAACCCCTAGTAGTAGATGGATCGGTGCAGCGGAGGGCTCAACGGTGACCACCACCCCTGCGTTATTTCTTTACGGTTTTTACTTTTACATTATTTAATTTGGGTTTGGATATGTAAATTTTGGACTTTAGACTGTTTTGGTTTTTAAACAGGGAGTTTTGAACTATTATTTATGGATTTATAAACTGCAATGCCACAAAGCATCGTTTTCTAAAATTAACTAAGAATTTTTGTAAAAATAAACGTTTTCGAAAATTTTATAGTTTTTAAGAGCCTCCACATAAAAGAAATAGGTTTAAGCAAATTAGTTAGTTCACGATTTTCTGACTTAAGTAAAGATAATAACTGGTATGATTTTTAATATATCAATGCGTTTCCAAAAACACTCTCATGTGACACTGCTAGATTCGGCCATAACGCCTAGGCCGGGTTTGAGGTGTTACATGTATAATATGTAGAGCTCTTTTAATCCTCCTTGCTAAGGACATTGATGGAATCACTAACTAACTATGATTTTGACAAAGGTAAGCGCACCTATCGAGTAATAGTATAGCTATGGTGAGTTCGAAATATCGTATCCATAAGGACTAAAAGTACTAGTAATAACTATCTTTCTATTATTTAGCCTATAATTAAAGAGGGTTTGTTTTAATATAAAATTAACTAAACTAATTAACTATGAACGCGACAGAGAGTGAAGGAAATTATCGAATAAACCAATGACAAAGACAGTACCCAAGAAAGAATCCATCTAAACTTCACTTATTATTCTGACTCTGAATTAAACGATTTATTCACTTGTCTTGATCCATAGAAATCCCTAATTTATGTTAATATCTCTTTCGAGACTAAAAATAACTGACTCTAGGTTGATTAATTGAAATCCCTTTCAAATTAAAACCCCTATAGTTGCATTAACTCATTCTATAGATTCCCCTATTAAATTTGACTCTAATCCGGCGGATTTATGTCATCCTATTTCTAGGGTTGCAATCAACTCTGCTTACTTATGCTTGATCTACTCTTAAACAGGGACTTTTGCTCCACTGAATAAACACATCAAACTTGAATTAATATCCTAAAAATATTAAAGCAAGAATCAAGAACACATAATTAAGAACAAGAACAAGTATTTATCATATAATTCAGAAAATTATATAATAAGATCCATCGTAGGTTTCATCCTCCCTAGGTATTTAGGGAGTTTAGTTCATAATTTGGAATAACATCATCATAAAATTAGAAAAACAACAAGACATAAAAAACCCAAATAAACTTCGAGAGAAATTTGAATAGAGATATTCAATCTTGTAGTAAATCCGCTTCTAAGACTATTCTAACGGCGTTCTTCGAGTAATTCCTTCGTTCTACTCTGCGTGCCCCCTTAGGTCTTCCTCTTGCATGTTTATATAGATTTTAGAGTGCTCAGAATACCTAAAAATTGGCTTTTTTCATATAAAAATGAAGCAGGGTTCGAAATTAACACGGGCTGGCACATGGGTGTGTGGCCAGCCCGTGTAGCTCACACGGGTGTGTGATCTACCCATGTGGTAGTGCCCAGGTTGTGTGGATCCTTAATATAGCTCATTTTGTTTGATTTTGGCCTGTTTTCAACTCTTTTTTCTTCCTTATGCTCACCTAAGTATAAAAACATGAAATTAAGGGATTCGGAGTATCAAATTCACTAAATTATATAATAAATCATCCAAAAACATGTCAAGCATAAGATTAAAACATGTTACTTTTATGGTTTATCAGACATGTTTTGGGTTATTCTTTGCATGGATTGTAATTCCCCCAAACCTGGCCTAGACGTTAGGCTTGAATTTTGAAGATTACATTGGCCACCAAAATGGCCTAACAGAATTATCAAATTTTTTAAAAGCAGTTTTTTAGAACATTTATTTTACTTTCTGAAGAAAACTTAGCGGGTTTCAATATAATTATGATTTAGTTTCAAAACTGGTTGTTTGTAGTGATTAATATAGAAAAAGTGATGGCAAATTTAAATGTTTTTCAAGACCTATTTACGTAGTAATGCAGCAGAATAATGATACTCAATATAGTTCTAATGAAAGCAAAATTTTATGCCTAAATAATTAAAATCCATGTTTTAACATCCTAAAATCAAATTAAATGTCATCCATGCTATAAAAACCCAAATCCTAAGCCTCATGCCACAATTCAAAATAAACAATACAGTCTTTGTATAACAATAATATAAAATAATAAACCTAAGATTCTTTATTTAAAATAAATCTAAGCCTAGACCCTCTGGATGTCGTGTTCGCATTCTAACCTGGTGGGTTATCTGTAGAGATGGATATAAAATAAGAGTGAGCTATGTATCTCATTACGGGTTCCATCGCAAGAAAATAAAAACAAATAGAAAATAAAACATACTAAATAGCAACACATAGAATAATTGCATTCAAATAGCAATTCAAAGAATCGATTTTTCAAATCAACCATCAATAGTATCTCAGAGTTCACAGTTTATTTATGCATGTGCTTTTGAATGTCCATGCAATTTCAGTATATCAAAATATAGATCCTACCCAACTCCGCTACACACCACAATGAGAGTTCCCGTGAACTCCAATAGCCTTATACACTGGGTTTGTGGTTTAACCACCATTGATTTACAGATAAACTACCAATGGGCTATGGATGCATCACACAATTTGCAAATGGGAACCGCCACTGGGCTATGGATACACAACAAAATTTTGTAGATAAAAACTGCCATTAGGCTGTGGATGTACAAAAAAATTTCGCAGATAAAATCTGCCACTGCGTTGTGGATGTATAACATGTTTGTAGGTAAAAGTTGTCATTGGGTTGTGAATGCACAACATATTTATAGTTAAAGCAAAAACACTACTACTGGGCAGTGGGTGCATAGAAAATTTGCAGATAAACCATCAATATTCCTTCGTACATATCATTCCACCCCATGCAATGCAATATGACATGCTTATATTAAATCAATACGGTAGCAATTAATATGCTTGTAGCAGATCAATACGGTAGCAATCAATATGCTTAGAACAGATCAATACAATAACAATTAATATAGAACAGATCAATACAATAACAATTAATATGATTATAACATATCAATACGGTAGTAATTTATATGCCTACAATCGATCAATATGGTAGCAATTAATATGCTTCTAACAAATCAATACATTAGCAAAAGACATGTTTATCATGTGTTCGATTTAATGGTTACATGAGACATACTGAACATACAATGAGTAACACAGATGCAAAAGGAATATATTCTTCACATGTTACGCATATACAGTAATAATTCAATCATTCAGATCATGAATTCCAATACTTATATTATTAAGGGTTCAATCGAAAGAAATAAAAATCTAAAAATAGTTCGGAGACTATTCAAGGACTAAACTGAACAAATCATAAAGTTCTAGGAAAAATGTAAAGTAGGGGTCACATGACCGAGTAGCTAGGCCGTGTGAGAAGATATAGACAGTGTGGAGGGGTTACACGATTGTGTGGCCAAGCTGTGTAACAGACTATGGCCGTGCAACAATTTTAAAAATTAACCTACAGGGGAGACACGACCATGTGACAGGACATGTGAAGGGTTCTTAGCCGTGTGGTTCGCGAACTAGCCTAGGGTTTGCAAGGAACATGGTTGGTAGGGGTCATGTGGTCCACACGCCCGTGTGGCATGTCTTGTGGCCCTAATCCTAGTCATGGTTTGCCTTGATTCACTTGGTAAAGAACACATAACTTTCACCAGGAGTCCAACTGAAGTTCTTTACGCTTGATTCTGGTCTGACGCACCTAAATTTGGTCCTTCAACCGACATATGTACACAATTAGCGATTGATTTCAAGACTGGAAAGATTTACAAAAAAGTTACCAAGATTTCAAATAGATTGATTGATCAAATTAAAAACTAAAATTAGAGATTTGTACAGAGGAGTTACTAACTTGAATCATAGGAATGAGGTGTATTTACCATTTCTGGGCAAGAATAAAGATGCTTTTGATGTTAACACAATTCCGAGCACTTTAAGGCCTTGAGCAAATACTGTTGATTCCGTATTTCTTTGGCATCAATCGAAAATCATAGCCACTTAAAGATTTCCAACACGTCAGAAGAGAATGAAACGGGAAGACGTAGAGACTAAACGACAAAAGAGAAGCAATTGTAATAGGAGAAAGAATGGGAAAAAGTCGGCTGAAAGGAAAAAGAAGGTAGGGAGGAGGAACTTGCTGAGAATTTTCGGTAGAGAGTTTTTCTAGAATAAGAGAGAAACTGAAATTTTGGAGAAAGCCATCAGGAAGATTTCGATAACCTCCCACTACTACCTATTCTTTAATTTTCTCCACCGAACACTCCACTATCAACATTTTACTGGAACTCAACCTTCTACACGACACAAGCAGCAAAAACAAAGACCCAGTAATGATTCGAACACAAGACCTCCCACTTATTAACACACCACTTATCCACCAAACCAACAGGCCCATTATGTTATGCTCTTAAAAGTAAATACTTTTAAGCCTGTTAGCCAGGGTTAGACTTTACTTAAATAAAAACTAAAATTTAGCCCAAGTCTTGACTTGAACTTGGGACCTCCCCAACACACTCAGAACACATAACACTAAAGAAAACATATAATTGTGTCGAAATAATGCAAAACATATTCAAAAATTTTTCTATGCTACAGAATCACAAAAGCCAAAATGAAAGGAATTTTTGGGGCGTTACAACTCTACCCCTCTAAAAGAAAATTTCATCCTCGAAATTTTACCTGATCAAAAAAGGTGAGGATACTGCTGTCACATTGAATCCTCTGGCTTCCAAGTAGCCTCCTCAGTGCTATGATTCTGTCACAGCACCTTCACTAAGGGGATAGACTTTTTTCGTATAACCTTAACGTCGCGATCTAGAATCTGCACCAGTTCCTCTTCGAACGTTAGATCTGGTCTAATCTCAATCTCCTTCACAGGTACAATGTACGTGGGATCAGAGCGATAACGTCTCAGCATCAAGACACGGAACACTTTGTGAATGTGATCTAACTCTGGAGATAACTCTAACTGATATGTGACTGGCCTCACTCGCTTCAGAATCCGATATGGCCCAATAACCAAGGACTCAGCTTGCGCTTACGATTGAACCTCAGAACCTTCTTCTATGGCGAGACCTTAAGGAAAACTAAGTCCCTCACAGAATACTTAATGTCCCTTCTTTCCGAATCAGTATAGGACTTTTGTTTATCAGAAGCCGCTTTCAGTCGCTCTCAAATCAAACGAACTTTGTCCTTAGTTTCTGATACCAACTCTGAACCCAAAACACGTCGCTCACCTAACTCAGTCCAATATAAAGGAGTGCGACGTTTACGACCATATAGTGCCTCATAAGGTGCCATCTGTATACTAGACTGATAACCATGGTCTGGTAAAAGCAAGTACTCCTCCCAACTGCCTCAAAAATCAATCACACAGCTCCTTAGCCTGTCCTCCAATATCTGAATCACCCTCTCCGACTAATCGTTTATTTGAGGATGGAAACCAGTACTAAAGTCAAGCCTCGAACCTAGAGCCTTATGAAGCTTCTGCCAGAATCATGACGTAAATCAAAGACTCCTATCAGAAAAGATCGATACAGGAACCCCATGTAGCCTTATTATCTTAAAAATGTAGAGCTTAGCCAATTTCTATAGAGAGAAGTCCATCTTGATCGGAATGAAGTGAGTTGACTTAGTCAATCGATCCACGATGACCCATACAAAATCCTTCTTAATAGGTGTTGAAGGTAACCCACTAACGAAGTCTATCGTTACTCGCTCCCATTTCTATATCGGTATCTTAATTGGCTACAGCAAACCCGAAGCCAATTGATGCTCAACCTTAACCTACGAACAAGTCAAACAACGAGCTATGAAATCGGTCACCTCACGCTTCAATCCTGGCCACCATTACAACTCTCGAAATCTCTATACATTTTGTTCCCACTAGGATGCATAGCATAAGGGATACTATGCGATTTCCTCAGAATCGACTGTCTTAAGTCCCCATCATTCGGTATACAAATCTGGCCTCGGAAGCACAAAACCCCATCATCATTAAACTTAAAATCTGAAGTAGTCTGAGTCTCAGCCTGACGAAACCGTAACTCAAGAGACTTATCCCCCTTCTGTTTATCCCTGATCTAATTAATCCACGTCAGTTTCACTTGAAGCTAACTCCCATTTTCAAATAGACTCAGTCGAGTGAACTTCGCTCTCAGATTGGTCACAGCTCTACAGCTTAATGTATCGGCCACCACATTGGCCTTACCAGGATGATATTCGATGCTGTAGTCATAATCCTTAAGTAGTTCAACCCATCGTCGCTACCTAAGGTTAAACTCCTTTTGAGTGAGGAGATACTTGAGGCTTTTGTGATCAGTGTAGATAGTATACTTCTCAACGTACATATAACGCCTCTAGATCTTTAGAGCAATGGCCACTGTAGCTAACTCCAAGTCGTGTATCGGATAATTAACCGTATGAGTCTTCAGCTGTCGAGATGCATAAGCAACCACTTTATCATCTTGCATAAGAACACAACCCAAACCTATGTGTAACGCGTCACTGTAAACCACAAAGTCTTTCTCAGGCTTAGGCTATATTAAAACAGGAGCTTGAGTCAACACTATCTTGAGCTTCTCAAAGCTCTCCTACTGTGCATTAGTCTAAACGAAAGGAAATCCCTTACGTAATAGTTTAGTCAACGGAGCTGCGATCAAGGATAACCCTTCCATAAAATGACGATAATACTTTGCCAGCACTAGAAAGCTACAGATTTTTTACACAGTCTTCAGTTGTTTCCAATCCAACACAACCTCAATCTTACAAGGATCCATACGAATCCCCTCAGTAGATACCACATGGCCCAAAAAGGTAACCTCTCGAAGCCAAAACTCATACTTAGAAAACTTCGCATATAGTTGTTTTAAGCGCAAAGTTTGTAGGACAACCCTGAGATGCTCATCATGCTCATCCTCTGACTTAGAATACACCAGAATATCATCGATAAACACGACCATGAACTGATCCAAGCAAGGCTAGAACACACGGTTCATCAAGTCTAGAAATGTCGCTGGTGCGTTAATTAACCCAAAGGGCATAACTAGGAACTCGTAATGTCCATAACGAGTCCTAAATGCTGTTTTTTGCATATCGGCCTCCTTAACTCTCAACTGATGATACCTTGATCGTAGATCAGTCTTAGAGAACACAGAAGCCCCTCTGAAGTGGTCGAACAAGTCATCTATCATCAGAAATGGATACTTGTTCTTGATCGTCAACTTATTCAGCTGGCGGTAGTCGATGCGCATTCTCATTGTCCCATCTTTCTTCTTAACAAATAGAACAGGTTTTCCCCATGGAGACACACTGGGATGAATGAATCCACGATCCAAAAGCTCCTGAATCTGAGCCTTAAGTTTAGTAAGCTCTTTTGGTGCCATTCGATAAGGGGCAATAGACACCAGAGCCGTACCAGGAATCAAATCAATCCCAATTTCCACCTCTCGACTTGGAGGTAAACCCGATAGTTTCTTTTGGAAACATATCTAGAAAAGTCCCTTACAGTTTGGATGTCCTTAACCGAAGAGTTCGTAGAATCTAAAACACTGATGTAGGCTAACAACGCCTCACATCCCTTTCTTACCAACTTTTCTGCCACTAATGCAGATATCACATTAGTCAGATAATTTCGTCGTTCCCCAATCACAACTATCTCATTATCCTCATCGGTTCTCAGAACAACCCTCTTTTCAGCACAATCTAGACTCACTCGGTGTTTCACCAATCAGTCCATCTCAGAATTAAGTCAACTCCCTAAACGGGAGCTCCATCAAATCAGCTAGAAATACAGTCTTTTGGACCTCCAACGGTATATCTCTGAATAGTTTACTAACTCTAATAGACTGCCCCAACAGACTCACCACTGATATCTTACTAGAAGTGCTCTCATACGGAATCCCCAAAGTCTCAGACACAGTACTAGCCACGTAAGAGTGTGTAGAGTTTATGTCTATCAATGCAAAATAAGGTACATAAAAAATTAGAAACGTACTCGTGATGACATCTGATGCATCACCATCCTCAAGGAGACGTGCAGCATAATTAGTGCTGGTTGCCTCACCTCAGTCGGTCCACCACCTCTGCCCGGTGCTCTCTGCCCTTGGCCCATACCATTATCACCCCTAACCTGTCTTCGGCCCCTAGGTGGTTTTTGAACTACCCTCAACGACTGTGCAGTCTCATTAACCGAAGCTTCCATCTGATTAGTCCTTAACGGACAATCCTTAACTCAATACTCAGTCAACCCACATCTAAGACAAGCCTCAGTAGCTTTCCAACACTCGTCCGAGTGGCGTCTACCACAATGTCCACATAGAGCAACCCCAACAGGTCCAACAGTAGGCCCAACTCTCACGGGCCCACTAGTCCTGGTCTTTTTCCTAGGCCTCATCCCAATATTTGAAGACTCAGAATCCCTTTCAACCTTCCCTTTCTCTCGATTTTGGGCTCTGAGCACTTCACCTCTTCGGTGATTATCGCCTTTTTGACCAGTGCAGAGAAATCTCGCTCCTTCTAAGGAGCTATCAGAGCTCACAGACTATCTCGAAAACCATCCTCAAATTAGACACATCACTCATACTCAATTGCCACTATCCCTCTCGCATAACGGCTCAATCTCAGAATTCGGCCTCATACTCGGTCACAGAACGACCCCCTATGTGAGATTCAGGAACTCACATCGCCTCGCATCAGTATATCTGGCTCCCATATACTTTCTCTGGAAAGCCGTCTTAAATAAATCCCACAAAAAATGATCGAGCTGAGTGTCCTCCTTAACCGTGAACCACTACTGATATACCTCGTTGCGAAGCAGTGACAGCCATTTTTAGCTTCTGCTCATCAGTAAAATCCAATTCATCCATTATTCTCTCCGTGGCCTCCATCTAGTACTCGGCCACATTAGGAGTAACTCCAACTGTGCCGCTAACTAACTCAGCCCCATTGGACCGGAGTCGTTCCGTAACCGACCCATGGGCCTTAGAACCAATGTTGGGCCCAGCGACCCTCTCCAATATCCGTATCATAGCTTAGGACAGTATGCCGTCTATAGCCGCACGATCATATGACCCTGTCCCAATATCTGTAACAGGTGACACCGGCGTCTCGCTAGTGTCCAAATTCAGAATCGTATCAGAAGCGAATGACTTAGCTCGAGCCCCCTACGGCCTCTACCTCGGCCTCTAGTACCCCGTCCATGAGTACCTCTAGTGCTCATCGTAGATATCAAAAATTATTTGTATTAACAGTTTGATGCAAATTAGTTTACAGTTTTGATAATTATTAACAGATATTTTATGCAAGCAGTATCAGAAGTATCAGAGCCCGTTATCGTGAGTTTAGTCTCACTACGGTTTTCAGTCTACACTACCTAGAGTGTTTTAGTAAGGTATACTAGATATAGTAATCTCCTAGCATTCAAACAGTATTTTTAGACAAGCTAAATAGAATTTCATAATATCCAAACATGCTTCCAATTGGTACCTATCAGTGATTCAGAACTTACTTGGATCGGTGCTGGAGACTCGATGTACCACTTACTTATTTATCAAACATATTTCAAAATCATTTTCAAATCATTTCCCAAAACCATACTTTAAAACCCAAACCACAGCCGAGTTTTGTAACCTGACTCCGATACCACTAAATGTAACACCCGAAACCTAGCCTAGACGTTATGGCCGAATCTGGCAGTATCACATGAGAGTGTTTTAAAAACCAATTCAAATATAAAAGCTCGTTCAGATTTTTATCTTTTTATTAAGCCTAGAAAACAAAACTATTAAATTTGTTAAAACATTTTTTTACGCGAAAGCTTTGAAAACCGTTCAATTTAGTTTAGAAAAACGTTTTTATGGTGTCGTAGTTTACAAACCAATAATAGTAACAAATTAAAAACCCAAATCAAAACAGTCCCAATGTCTATAATTTACATAAAAATTCCCAATAATAATAAAGAAGTAAGGCAATATAAAAAGGTAAACCATGGAAAAACCCAAATGTATATAGCTGTGGTTACCGTCGAGCCCTTTGCTGCGCTGATCCATCTACTGTTGAGGACTACCTGACAGATAAAACAAATAAAGGGGTGAGTTTTCGCAAACTCAGTGTGTACATCCCCACAGTACAGTATGCAAACAGATATTCAAATAACATATAACAGAGTAATCATAATTTAGGCCTGAGCCCATATACAGAATCGGTGTGGGCCTTGGCCCACTCAGAATAGAATCAGATATAGTCGGGCCTTAGCCCATACACACAACGCATGCATATTAGATTAGAAACAGAAACAAGCCCACAAACTTTACTGATAAACTGTAAATTGTACATATTTTCTATCCCATATTTAGCACATTTATGAATGAATTATCACTGACTTTGTGGAATTTGATGCTTTTAATCCTTTAATTTCATGTTTTATACTCAGGAGAGCTTAGGGAAGAGAAAAGAGCAAGGAACGGGCCAAAAATAGGCAATTTAGGCCTAATTCAATAATCAACACGGCTTGAGAGTTTGCCACATGGGTGTGTCACACGGCCATGCCACTTTGAGCTCGAACACGGCCCAACCCCGACTCGCACGGTCATGCCACACGGCTATGCCACTTTAACAGGCTCAAGCACGGCCTGGGCCTCGATCCACACGGGCGTGTCCCTGTCGTGAGGAAGTTTAATTTCACTCGAAAAAGGCTACTTAGGGGCTAAGAAAGGCATTCTAAACTCTATATAAAGACCCTAGGAGGCCACCATAAAGACACACAGAGTAGAAGCAAGGAATTACTCCAAGAAAAGCTGATTGGTCCATCTCAGAAGTCAAATTCTTCCTCAAGACTGAATATCTCCCTTCAATTACCTCTAGGGGTTTTAGGGTTCTTTATGTTTTGTTATCATTATTCTTCTGAGATGATTTCTTTTACAATTATGAACTAAATCCCCCAAATACTTGAGGGGAATGAAACCTAAGACAGATCTTGTTATTATTTTCTCTTGAATTATGTGATAAATACTTGATTTGTTCTTAATTATGTGCTCTTAATTCTTACTTAATATTCCAAGATATTGATTCAAGTATTGATGTGCTTATTTAGTGGAGCAAAAGTATCTGTTTAAGAGTAGATCTAGCATAATTAAGCGGAGTTGATTGCAACCCTAGACATAGGGCGACATAAATCTGCCAGATTAGGGTCAAACCTAATAAGGGAATCCATAGATCGAGTTAATGCAACACTAAGGGTTTTAATTAGAAAGAGATTTCAATTAATCAACCTAGGGTTAGTTATTTTTAGTCTCGAGAGAGATATTAACATAAGTTAGGGATTTCTACGGATCAAGTCAAGTGAATAAATCGTCTAGTTCAAGAGTTGATAACAAGTGAAGTCTAGGTAGATTCTCCCTTGAGTATTGTCCAAATCAATCAGTTGTCCTAAGAGTTTTTCTCCAATTCACTTTTTGTGTGCATTCTTAGCTTAGTCTAATAATTAGTTTAGTCTAATAAAAATCCCCTTTTATTTCTAGGTTAAATAATAGAAAAAAAGTTAGTACTAGTACTTTTGGTTCCTTTGGGTACGATATCTCAGTCTTGCCATAACTACACTACTGTTCGATAGGTGCGCTTGCCTTAAATCATGATAATAGTTAGTTTCTGGTGTGATCATTTGTTATAAATTTTATTACTTCATTTCGCGAATATCACCTGCACACCATCTCCGTCCAACCCTACACACCATGTGGGGATAAAATCAACCCACCCAGCCCTACACACCAAGTATGGGGATAAAATCAACCCATCTAACCCTACACACCATAAAGTACCGTAAAATAGCACATAACAAAGATATGTAGCATAACTACCAGAAAACAGGCTAGAAGCCTTTCAGATACTTCCTTCACTTCATCAACAATCCCACCCTAATACAATGCAACATAATATCATGGCATGCTAATATGTAGAATAACAAACATACATTCATATCTAGTACAGTATTGAATCACATGCTACGTATAACATGTTAACACATATATTTCAATGTCATGTCAGAGAATAAGGGTCTAAGATTTCCTTATTGATCCTACATCAGGTCACAGTCGACTTGGGCGACCCGTGCAACCTTACAGTTCACGTCAGAAAAATGGGCTTACACGCCCGTGTGGGTCCACCGCTCATGTGGCCCACATGCCCCAAATTGGCCTTGACCGTGTGGATCACACGGCCTGGCCTAGAATTCCACACGCTTGTGTGGTTCACCCCGTGCCTCTCACACGGCCTCGTCGGTCTCACACGGCCGTGTCCACACGTGCGTGTCGAGCGCACATGGCCTGGTTCATCGATCACATGGTCGTGTCTCGCCACACGGCCTTCACAAGGGCAATCCACACGCCCGTATGGCGTCGATAGCAAGCTTTTCGGCTTTCACCGAAACTCATTTTCTGTACAATCAGAGTACACGCCTGGTTCTTTTTTTATGTTAACGCAATCCCAAACACTTTAAGACCTTGAGCAAATACTTTTGATTCCGCATTTCGTCGGCACCAAGTGAAAATCACAGCCACTTAAAGATTTCCAAACGTTAGAAGAGAACGAAATGGGAAGATGTAGAGACTAAACGGCAAAGAGAAGCAATTGTAACAGGATAAAGAATGGGAAAAAGTCAGCTGAAAGGAAAAATAAGGTGGGGAGGAGGAACTTGTTGAGAATTTTCGGCAAAGAGTTTTTCTAGAACAAGAGAGAAACTGAAATTTTGGAAAAAGCCAACAGGAAGATTTCGATAACCTCCCACTACTACCTATTCCTTAATTTTCTCCACCGAACACTCTACTATCAGCATTTTATTGGAACTCAACCTCCTACACGGCACAAGCAGCAAAAACAAAAACCCAGTAACGACTTGAACACAAGACCTCCCACTTATTAACACACCACTTACCAGACCAACAGGCCCATTCTATTATGCTCTTAGAAATAAATACTTTTAAGCCTGTTAGCCTAGGGTCAGGCTTTACTCAAATAAAAAACAAAATTTCGCCCAAGTCTTGACTTGAACTTGGGACCTCCCCAACACACCCAGAGCACATAACTACTAAAGCAAACATATAATTGTGTCGAAATAATGCAAAACATATTTAGAAAGTTTTTCATGCTACAGAATCACAAAAGCCGAAATTAAGGGAATTTTCATGGCGTTACACTTACACTACTTCTTAACCACTTAGGCCAATAATTTTCTTAATTAACAATCGCACAATGATAGGTGTTAAGATGTATATGCTTCCTCTTCCTCCGAAAATCTCCCCTTACGCTAGGTGTTCTTTTTTTTTTCCTCCTCTTTGAGGTCAAAAATTATAATTTCCATCTTGGTTGTAAAAAGAATGATTGAGAAAAAGCATTGACAATGAAAACTCGATCATATTATATAAACAATCGTTTATCATCTATAAAAAAAAAAAACTCTTAACAAATAAGTTTACTAATTAATAAAAATAACTACTATTACATGAATTTTGTTTTGTTGTTTCTCTTCTTCATCTAGTAACTACCTTTTTCACTTCTTTTTTATAGTGACCATCCATCCACCGAAAGCTAAAAATAATGTTTCGCACAAACCACTAAATTTTCCACAACCAACCAACACCCAATTTTGAGATTTCTCATAAAGCAAAGTGATTATATTGGTCAAATATCAAATCAAATCAAAATTATATTAGTCAAATATCAAATCAAATCAAAATAAAATAATAAATAATCATATGTTTTAGTGAAAAAGATGCATGCATTGGAGGCCTAAATGTAATCGGAGATCACTAATTGCCAGCTAATTTAATCATGAATCTACCAACTCCACAATGAGGTGTCTTTCTTAATGTTTCTGATCTGATAGCTCCAATTTTAATGGGCCATTTTTTTTACACTTCTATTCTATTCAATTTGAATTTAAACAATTAAAATACTTTTATTTATCAAATCAAATAAATACTTTTGAAATCAAACCCACCTCATTAAATAGACAATGCACTTTGTCCAAAAATAATAATGCCATGTTATTTAACCTTCTTAGTTTTTGCATGGATTTGGTTTTTTAAGATAATATGCAAATAAGTCATTAAACTATTTTACCTTATTTACAAAAGCTCTTATACTTTTTTTTTATATTTAAATAAATCCTTAAACTTTAACCGGTACTTAAATAAGCACTTAATCTTTAACCTAAATCCAACTAAACAGCTATTGCATAAAAGTATACTTGTACTGCAATTTAAAGTATTTAATATTTAACATTATTAAAAAAAATCACATCAATAATTAGTTTTTAAGTAAAAATATAAGGGCTTATTTGAATACCAGCTAAACTTTAATGGTGTAATAAAATAAAATAAAATAAAGTTGAAGAGGTTGTTTAGTATGTAAAAAAAGATGTAACAAGTAGCAGTTACTGATACTAAGAATATTAAATGTTGAATTCTTATATATTATAATTGTGTAAATATATGTGGGTGCAAATGTAAGAAAAAGCCTTGATGTCTGTACCTTTGATTTTTACTATAGTATTTTATAATTATAAAAGAAACCTAAATATTAAAATATGAACCGTTGATTTTTGTTTGGTTAGCAAATGGTTACAAATAAATGTGTCCGGAAAACAGCGCATATAGACAAAGCGGGCTCCGTCCCGGGAAAAACGGGCTGTACTCTTATTGCCAACACCAACGTTCCAACGGTGGGGTCTTTTGCACATGCCTCCATGTGAACATCAATTCCTTTTTATTTATTCATTTGCCCTTAATTTCTATTTAAATTTTGATTTCATTTACCATTAATCTCCATTCATTCCCAAATCTCCCACTCTCATTCCTCCGTCAGTGCCTTTCACGCTCCCCCATTTTGATTTTGTTATTTTACGGACTTTTTTTTTATAGTAATTAGATTGTAATATAGAAACATTTGTTTGAAAAATTATATTTATATAATGAAGTTTTAGGCAGGGTTGAAGTTTAAAAGAAAAAAATTTGGGATTAGAATTAAATTGTCTATTTTTATGATAGTAGAAGTGTAATTTTATTATTTTAATGGTCTATATTTTTATAATTTTTATAGGATTAAATTAATTTTTTTATCATTTTGGGGTCAAAGTGCAACTTTACCTTTATTAATCTAAAATTTTATAAATTATGAACGGACCTAAATGAAAAAAATTTCATTTTAAGGGGTCGAGCCCTACCAACCTCCTGGCTAAGCCATTGATTCTAGGTATAAATTTTTTTATGGAATTTTTTTTAGATTTATTATATAAATATAAAAAAGATAGCAAATATTATTATAGTATTATTAATTACTTTTTGGTTAAAACATATCAAGTCTCTTTATTTTTATTTTTAGGAATTCAATTATTTTACTTTTTAAATTTTAAAATTCAGGTCCAACAATTCACACAGTTAATATTATTGTGTTAAATTCATACTCATTATAACATCATTTTTTTACTTACATGACTATTAAATAGGTATTTTTTTATTTGAAAATTTCACATCAACAAATTTAAAAATTTTAGCAACTTAACCTGAATTTTTAAATATGAAAAGTAGATAACTATATTCCTAAAAATAGAAGTACATGGATTAAATTCTAGACTTTTAAAGAATAAAGGGATTTATGGCCTATTTTAACCTTACTTTCAAAAAAATTTGATTTTTAAATCTTTTTCTAAATGAATTAATGTTCAATTAACTCTTTGTTTAATAAGTATTTTCTTTTATTGTTCATATTCTGGATTGGGTTCGTCCCTGTAATATGGAATAATGGATAATGGGACAAACTAAGTTATAGGCATGAAAGTGTAAGAATTCAACGGGGCCTGCCTCCTCTTTCTTTGTCTGAATCGCATGGAAGGGTCTTGTTGAATTCTTAATGATCATGATCATAATATTTTGGCTGTATAAATGACAACAAATAGATCATTTTTTCGATAATTTTTTTAAAAAAATGAACTCAATTTCAATTAATTGATTCATAGCATCTTTTCTTCGATAGTATTTATCGAAACTTTCAAGCTTAGTAGTATCAACTAAATCAATATCTTATAATAGCCCAGATAAATTACTTTTTGAATCTAAAAATACAATAAAATATACTTATAAAGCACAATACATGTTTATATTACTTTTTGGGTCTAAAAATACACTAAAGCACAATATATGTTTCCCTTTCTCATAACATGCTATCTATTTTTTGCGGGTGCTCTGGGAAAGTCGGAATAGGAGAGCATTCATCATTGTGGGCTTACTACTTAGATGCTTTCAGTAGTTATATGCTCCGCACTTGGTTACCCAGTGTTTATCGTGGGTACAATAACTGGTATACCAGAGGTGTGTCCTTCCCGGTCTTTTCGTACTAGGGAAAGATTCTCTCAATGCATTAACACCCACAACGGATATGAATCGAACTGTCCCACGACATTCTGAACCCAACTCACGTATTGCTTTAATGGGCGAACAACGTTGATTATTTTAAAGTTTTTTCTTTAAATACATTATTTGAATCATTAAAAAGGGTGTTGAACTCTCAATTTTATTATCGCTTTTAGCTCCAAATTGTAATTAAACTAAGGACAAATATAATGGTCAAGTTAATATTAAATTTGCAAGTCAAAAAATGTTTTATAATTATTAAAATTAGTGAATATAAGGTATAGTAATTTTTTCATGATCAGAGATAGCAGAAAGAGATTATTTAGGTTAAATGTAAATTTTGATGAATAAAAACTTAAGTAATGCTAGTCGATTGTTACTTAATTAGTAAAATTTTTAATAAATGTATATTTTACTCTTGTGAATCCACTCTCATTGCATTATTGGCATCAAATGATCTAAAACATTGTAACATTACGTTATTGTAAGCCACGTTTAGTACTAATGAATTTTTATAGAAAAAATCTCACCAATATTAAAATCCGAATTTCATACATGCACATCAACATCTTAAGAAAATAGTGAAAAGAGATTCAATTCGAAAGAATAACTTTGTCAATTATCATCTTCATCATATGCATGTCTATTGCGGGGCAAGGCTATAAATCATCCCATTGAAGGTGTATATATATATATATATATATATATATTTGCAAGACAATGAGTACCTAAAACAAAGTTGGATAGTGAAGAAAAATGATGGGATTTTATAATTCTTTCGTATCATATCATATATATGTTGTATAAGTTGTGTGTAATAAAAATTGAAATGCATCATAGTTGTTTAACAAAGTGTAGTGCACACATTTATATTTGTGGGTTTCCCGCAAAGAATGATCTAGCACAATCATTAATTTCAGTTCAATTAATCCTAAAATTATTGCAAGATTGAGACGCGTACACTCCTAAATAGACTCTCTCAAAATTTTTAATTCTCAGACACCTTCCTACTAAAGGCAACAAACACATAGGAGGAAACATACATAAAATTGTATCAAGCAAAATAATTATTATAAAAGCATCTATTTTTTTAATGGACATAGAGTGCAAAAAATTAATTACTAGATTCATTTCGATAAATATTTTAAGAAATGAAAAAAACTATTATAAAATAAATTTGATGCACTCAAGTTTGTATCTTTCATAGTAAACCATAGGCCCTTTTTATAGGCTCTATCTAGCAAATTAAACTCATCAAGGCAATCTTTTAAATCTTCAAGATGATGATGGTAGTAGGACAGTCCCTTTAATTAAACAATCTCATCATAAGTTAACCATATTTTTATCCAAAAATAGGGATAATTAACGAATCTTTAAAATATAGTTTCCTTTTAAAATCTATATACTCATAATGTTGTTTGTATTGTTGTTATGGTTTGATTGATTTCGGAAAAAAAATATAAAAAAGTTTGTAATGAAATTTTAAAATTTTTATCAAAACAAGATCTAATGGTAATGTCTAATGTAATAAATCACCTCAATCTTAGTACATGTGTATACTTTTATCCGATGACAAGACAAGCTTTCTCCCTTATGAACTTTAGATTACATAATAGTCCTAACATAAGTCATTTGCTCATAATGATTCCATGGACAATAGACCTTATATTTAGATTACCTATTAATATAAGTTTTTTTCAACATTACAAAATAATCTTTGTTATTCAACTTAAAATTAATTAAACATTAGATAATCAATAAAACAATATTTATTTTTAGTCATTTGTTTGATATGCAAAAGCAATCAAAACATTCATACATTGAATTAATGAATAACTTGTTTATAATTTTATTAATTAATTAGTTTGAATTTATAATAATCCATGGAAAAATTAATACACTAATGACACATAACCTAACATGTTTAACATTTAGCATAATAACAGTTTTGCACTAACAAACCCTATTGGCAGTTTTGACCAAATTCTACTGCAAATACAAACATAAACCCAACGTATATCAAATAATAAGGAAAACTAGATAATTATATCAATTTATCAAATGGGTCAAAATAAACAAAATCAAATACACTCCCTATAAAGAATTGCATCATCAAATCATCAAGCAACACAAAACCAAAATAGGTTTAATAGCAGAGTAACGAAATAAGATAATCTTAGCAAATATCATCATCAACAAACTAAAACCAATAGTAGTAAAATTGGTAACCATTCTTTTTTTTTTTCTTAAAATTGTTTAGAGTGAAAACTCCCTTTCAATGCCTAGAACAAACATAATAAAATAAATTAAACACCAAATCAAAACTATAAATAGAGAAACAACATATACCCAACCACTATGACTATTCCCCCCCTTTTGTCAAAAAGGTAAAAGCAATAACTCTCCCTCAATAAGACACTCTTTTTAAATCAACATTTGTATTGGCGTTGAGTGTATTTTTCTTAACAGAAGATAACATCACTAGTATAACAAGTATATCAGTCTCATTAATAACTAGTATAGTAAGTGTTGCAATGTTGGAAACATATTTTGTTTTAATTTCCTTGCCTTCAAGAATTTTGTGAGAACTTGTTCTGTTTGATTTAAGGCTTGATCAACTTATTAGTGATTTAAGGGTAGTGATAGTAGTAACAATGTTGATAAATAAGATAAAAACCATGAACCCAAGATTTTTGCAACAAAGATGTGAAAAAGAATAAGATATTTTAGCAAGTGAGAACACAAAAATGCTTCTAAAACTTTTTGTATGAGAATGAACCGAGAATTCAATGAGGTGTAAACATGTCCAAAAAAAAAATCTAGTACTTCAACTAGATAGCTAATGACCCTAAAAGGAAATTAAAATCCTTCAAAGAAGAAGAACCCTTATTGGAAAATATATAACTTCAAGATTTCTTACCTAATCCTTGAAAAGGCAATACAACCTTATGTCATTCGATAAATGCTCAAGGCATCTCTCAAGTATTCATATCTTTTAGCACCCTCAACAAATGCTAAAGGCACCTCTTAGATATTCATATCTTTTAGCATCCTCAACCTCTTTTCGTTCAATAGTCGACTTGTAGCAAATAACATTACTAAGAGGATGACTCTTTTGAATCCTCAATGAAGGTTTCATGGTAGTTGATACATCTTCAATCTAGTTTTCAAGTGTTTCTTCCTCTGTTGTAACAACACTTATTACACCACATTCAATTCATTATCTATCTTTTCTTCAACTTTTCTCTCTTTAAGATAATCTTTGACTACAACATTCATATGTTGGATTCAGTGCCCTAAGTGTAGTATATTCATTTATACACTTGTAATTTTTTCGAACAAATTAGTTAATAAAATTATTTATGAATTACATTAATTCTCTTTTTATATTATTCTCACATAGTTTTTGCAAGTAAACTAAAATAGAAGCAAATATTAGTTCAATGGTTGTGTAATGTTTAAACTAATACTAAGTGATATTACATGATTAGATCTTAATATAAAAAGACAACTTATATTAGTAGACGAATCTAAACATGTCATTAGTCTAATAGGAAATGAGCAAACTGATTAAAAAACTAATATGTCATCTTTCAAGTTCAATTGGGGAGATGCCTTGTTTAAAGCATATGAGCAGTTAACTCAGATGTGACTAACCAAACTGAAATTACATTGGACTGGACCTAAGAAGAATAGACCATGAATCTGTTTATGGATTTATTCACTTTTAATGTTCAAAGTGTGGCATACCTTAATCCTGAGTGAATGATAGACTATGTATGTGTGACTCATATACTTTAATGTAAGTAAAAGTCTGAGTTCAAATAGATAAGAAACTGAAAGCTGGTGCGTTGGGTATATGATTTCTACAGTATGTAGCATCATTCAGAATAATGGAATTCATAACTCAAGATACAAGTAAATGATATCCTCTCATTAGCATTACATGTTAGAAGAAAAGTAAAAGTGGCCACAAGTTATTCGTCTTTGCAATGAATGACTTGATTACTATTTGATAGTAATTGACTTTTCATGAAGGAAGATGTAATAGTTACCATGAGATAAAATAGAAGCATATTAGAAGAGTAGACTTATCTCAAATAGATTACCATATTCTATTGCTTATAAGTAGATCTTTCACAGTCAAATATTTTGCTTTCAATCTCTTAACAGGGATGATGACAAAAGAATATCACAAAAATAGTCACAGTCAATTCAATTTAATAACAAGAGTAATCAATAAGTCAATCCTATTTTGATTCATACGAAATATAATATTTTCCTCATTCGCAATCTCAATATGAGATCCATTATGAATATCTTTTAAGACCAATAGATTATAACCATCACAAGATATTAATAAATTAGCTCTTTTGGAGCTTTCGACTAATTTTGTACTACCAAATATTGAATTAATATTGGTTTTTATTTTCTTTTATACTTGCATTCACTTTAGGGAATGTAATAGATTTACTAGGATAAACTTATAATTGTCTCAATAGATTCTTTATTTCATAATCACCATCACAAACATGCGTGGATTTCAAATCAAAATCTATCCATTCATGTTGTCATGATTAGTCTTCAATTATAATAAACATGATATAATAAATAAATCATAGTAAAATATGCCTGAAGATCTGAGTGGTTAAAGGCTCTAATGATTACCCACAGTGCGTAGACCTCAATTGAAGATTGAAATTGCAATAGCTCTAGAAGGCAATCGACAACAAGTGGAACAGCAGATTTGGAGTTATCGTATTATAAAATAAGATAGAATCGTGCTAATAACGTGTTATAAAATAAAAAAAAAATAGAAAGTAAAGAACAAAGAGAATGAGAGAGCAAAGAGAGAGCGTATTTTATTGATCAATTGGAATATTTACAAAGCTTCTCCAGAGTTTCTATTTATAGGCATAAGAAGTATAAATGAAGTAGAGATCTATTTCTAATTACTGTTAGAATTTAAAGCACATTAAAACTTATCTTGATCTTGATTGACATCCACTTAATAAAATATTCATAACAAATTTACTTTTTTCATTGAATTTTCAAACCCTAAATTTGAAAATCAAAATAAAAATGTATTCAAACTCTAACTTGTATGATATAAATTTCCCTTGTAATCATATGACATATGCACTAAAAATAAAATTTTTTAATATCTCCAACAACATCTTGGACTATTAGAAAGATTATTGCGTTATATGGCATATTTTGTATTATAGTGCAAAATTTCCTGAATATTAACAAAACGAGCAAAATGATTATTTTATAATAATTGAAAAAGCTATTAATTTTATATGTAAAATTAATTAAAATTTATATGTTACTCTTAACATACGTTTAAATTAAACTTTCACTATAATTTAGATTGAAATTGTATAAATTAAAATAAATTAAATTTCACTTAAATAGTGATATAGTTATATAAAATTTAAAATTAAAGATTAAAATTATAAAATATAATTATATTATCAAATTAATATTAAAATTTATTTTATTATTAGATTTCAAATATTATAAAAAATTATTATTAAATTTAAATTATATACGAATTTGTATCTATAAAGTGAAATAAATTTGTTACATTTATTATGTACAACAATTATCTTTTTACATTAAAATTTTAACTATTTATTGTGTTTTGTGTTTATATTTTATTTCTATTCTAATCATATTCATTTTTATTATTTGCAATTTGTTGTAAGCAATAGTTAGAGGTAATTATACATTTTAAATTTTTTTATTTTTATATACATATAAGATTTTCAAGTATAAAATTTTTAATAAATATGGTGAAAAGTGATTAAAACTTTTTCACTTTGCATTATATTGCTAACGAAGTAACTTTTTTATCTACAAAAATATTTTATTTTATGATTTTGTTTTCTATGATGATTTTTATTTAGTATAATTTTATTATTAAATATAATTATATTATGGAAAATGCAATAACATATTTTATTTTTGTACTTGGTATTCATTATTTTTATTTTATTAGATATTATTCAGAGGTGAAGGCTGAAATGTTTTTTTGGAGATCGAGATTAAGTTACATATTTTTAATTAGGAGTTAAAATGAAATTTCGACATTGTATTGACATATATCTTTATAGTTTTTAGAATCACTAAATCAAAAGTTTATCATTTGATGGGGGCAAATTATAATTTTATCATGTATTAACTTAAAATTTTCTAAACTTTGAAGGGGTTAAAGCTAAAATTTCCCATTTTAGGGAGGCCTTCACCCTAACAAAGATAACAATGGTCAACATTGTTGAAATAGTCTCCAGGGATTATGTTATTTACTTTCAGATTGTTATTTTTTAAAATTTCTAAATCTTAGGATGTTATTGTTTGAATTTTCAAATATGTTGATATCTTGTTATTAATTGTTGAGGTTTTGAGGGATTTGGTTATATTTAGCCATCAATTGAATAAAGGTATGCTTCATTTTATTCATCCACCATCTCTATTATGATATCAGAGCCTATTAGGCTCACATAAGAGAATCATTTTTTTCTCTCAACCTCAACTTCTCACAAAATAATGGCCACCAACCTCACAATTGCTATCTTGGATAACATCAACATCAATTTGTGATGTAATTAAATCCTACATCTCTGCTACCTAAACTACCAGCTAGTCATAATTTCATGACTTGAAAAGCATAAGTCTCCATGCTCATGCGTGCACATAACTTCTTCAATCATCTTTATGGAACATTTGTTGTCCCACCAACCAAAATTGCTCAAGAAAATAGAAACACTCCAAATCCAGCATATCAAACCTGGTTTCACCAACACTAGTTGGTTCAAAATGCCATTCTACTATTAGTAGATCCATCCCTTGTGCCTATTATTGCAAGTACCCCATCCTAACACGAAGCATGGGAGTCTCTGCATACTTCCTTCACCAACAAATTACAAACTCGAATTATCAATCTCCAAGACTAACTAGCACACATCACAAAAGGCTCTCGACCTATCACAAACTATCTTTGTGGCAACCTTACCATTACAGACGAACTAGAAATAGCAAGGGCTAAAATTACAAATGTAAAACTCATTGTGAGAATCTTACAAGGTCTTAGCATTGAATACAAAGTCATCTTTGTAACAATCAGGTCATATGAAACAACAATCTCCTACAAATAAAAAACTATATGAAAAACTACTTAACCGTGAAATCTTTCTTAAGCATGAAGAAATCAAGCAAACACCACCAATTGCTACTACGATTGCTCAACGACATAATCAAGGAACCTACCAAAATAACAATAGTCACAAGTAAGGAAATAACACCTCTCAAGTTAGTGTAAGGTAAACATGTCTAAGGTGATTTTCAATTCTGGGCTTATGTTGTACATTTGATTCTAATTTTTATTATATTTTTTATGGTGATCAAAGAAATAGTGTAAGGGTCGAGTTTTTTTTAGTGTCTTGTTTGAGGAATTTTTAAGTGTTTTTTAACATATTTTTGTGCGTATATGTGTTGGGCTTGTTGCTCTTACTTTTATAGCTTTATGCTAGTTTTGTAACTTCTTTTGTTCTTAACAATATTTTGGCTTTGCCAAAAAAAAAACCTCTCCAGGCATTATTGTTAATCTGCCACAAATTGATACCTCAAATTAGGCTCTCCATTACAATTAAGGAGCTTATTCTCAAGAAATTTAAGTGCATTTTATATGTTTTTGTCAATTTTTAGTTTTGTCATTAATAAATTATTTTTATTAGTTTTAAGTCATTTTTGAGACCCAAATTAGAAAATTGTGCCATAGGGAACCTAACAAGTTAATTAAGTGTTGTAAGGATTTGAAGGTGACCCGAACGTGAAGAAAACATCACCTATAAGGGGGTATCATGATATCAAAGCATGGAAGTCGTCATACCCCTAACATTACTGAAATGAAGAGAATAGAGGTCATCTATAGTGGCATCGTGATACCGAGACCGTTTAGACTCTCAACCTCAAGACTGTTGTGGGAAACATGATACCCTAGCCTTGATATCTTGATACCCAAGACTAACGAATGAAAAAACTACAAGGGCAATTTTGTGTCCAAACAAACTTATATTTTCTTTTTACTTAAGGGCAAAAAGGTCAATGTTAGGTTAAATGTTAGTAGGCTATAAATACAATTTTATAATATTTTCATTTTAGATTTTTGGTGGCTGAATAGTTTCTTTAGGGATTATAGTTTTTAGGTTAAGTTTTCTTTCTCTTTTCCTTCTCTTTTCAAGTGTAGTGTTGTTGTATCTAGAAGAATCTCACCAAAAACTCAAGGACCCTGATAGTTTCACTATTCCCATAGAGATTAGAGGTGTGAATTTTGGTAAGGCGTTTTATGATCTTGGGGAAAGTATAAAATTAATGACTTTGTCTACTACCGTAGGTTAGGACCTTAGAGAAACTTCAATGACCTTCTACTTAGCCGATAGGTACCTAGTTCACCTAAAGGGTATTTTGGAGGATGTTTTAGAAAGAGTTCGAAAATTCATTTTACTGGTTGACTTCATAGTTCTTAACTTTGAGGAGATGTAGAGATATTGGTCCTTTAGGAAGACCTTCCTAGCTACCTCTAAGGCCACCATAAATATTGGTAGAGGAGAGATGATGATGGAAGTTGATGGTGTGTAAAGCCTGACCTAAGATGAAGCAAGTGTCCTCTAATAGTGAGCTAGAGTGCCAAGCTGTTCAAGTGGTGTCCGATCATGCGACTAACAATGTGAAATATTTAAAGCGATGTATGTTTGCAAGTTCGAGACCCGGGATACGAGGCATCTGTATGAGGAAATAAAATTTTTGATAAGGCAATTAGTGAATCAACTCGTAGGGCTGAAGGCAACGAAATGTTTATTGGTGTCGAAACCTTAAGCAAGCATCACTATGGATGTAACAACTCGTTTTTAGTTAAATCGGAACAGTGGTTTTAGAACCATAAATCTGAGGTTAAAAAATTATTTTAATATTATTTTATGTGTTTGCAGCATGATAGCATATATGTGTGAAAGTTTCGTAATTTAATTTTATCGATTGGATGTTTAATTTGATAAAAGGACTGAATCGCATAAGATGCAAAATTGATGTTCTCATTTATTAAAGTGCTTATTGGCTATGAATTATTAAATTGGAAGTCCTTATGATGACATTATACCATTGTTAAGGTTAATGGACATTAATGGACTTATAATATGTGAATTTTAATGTTTATACTAAAGGTTATATTAGTAAATTGTTAAATAAAGGTTAATAAATAAAAAAAGTTAAATTTTATGCCATCTTCTTCATTAAAACCAATTGAAGAAAAGAAATAAGGGTTTGGGAAAGCTTCCAAAGGTTCAGCCACATGCAAGCTTAATTGTAAGTCTATTTTGACTTGGTTTTTGATGATTTCTATGTTTTTGTGATCGTTGCAACTAGTACTAGCTAGCCCAGGGACTATTTTGAAAAATTTTTAAATGTTTGAAAGATTCCAGTGATGAATACATAAGTTCTTTGATGATTTATGATGAATTATGAAACTTTGTTGATAGATTTACTAGTTTTATTAAGTGATTTTAAGTAAAAATGCAAAATAGGGATTAAATTGTCAAAATATGAAAATGTGTGGTTAAATGTGTGAAAAATTGAGAAATATGGGCTACTACGGGTGTGATAAATATTCGGCTACCATGGGTTTAAATGAAATTGTATGAATTTGTGATTTTGTGAAATAAGGACTAAATTGATAAAATGTGAACTTTTAAGGGCTAATGTATAAAATAGCTCAATTGTGAATTTTGGACTAAATTGAATAAATAAGTAATTGAATGAGCTAAATTTGATTACATATAGATCAAGAAAGGAAGAATTCAGAATTAAAGTGGGAAAAGCAAGGTTATCGAGTAGTTGACTCGTTTCGTCGTTTTCATATCCAAGGTAAGTTCGTATGCTAATAAATGTCATTAAATTTTATTATAAATTCACTATTAATGTTGAATTGAATTAGAATGCTGGTTGGATATGAGTACGAACATCATCGATAGAGTTACGACAACCGAAAGTCCCGTACAAACCTTAGGATAGTTTAGGATACAAATGTCATGACGTTAGGGTTACTGAGATTACGTGTAAGACCATATCTGGGATATGGCATCGATATGAGATTTCGTGTAAGACCATAGCTGGGCTATGGCATCGATACAAGATTACATGTAAGACCATATATGGGATATGTCATTATTACTGTGTATACGAGATTCCCGAGTATCCAAATGTATTCTGAATGGTTCAACAAGCTTAATGAGAAGAGGATGAAAGTAAGAACGATATAAGTGTCACAGGTATGTACTGAACATATATGAGAATTGAAATGAGGTAAGTTGAGAAATTCATGTGTAACCATGTTATAAACATGAGAAAGGTTTGTATTTGATATGTGATATGCAATATATTATGCTTATTTAGTTGAACTACATTTATTTGATGAGTTAAGTTTATTATCATACGAGCTTACTTTGTTTTATTTTCCTATGTTTTATAGTGTATCAAAGCTAGCTCGGATTTGGGGATCGTCAAGGACATCATCGCACTATCGGACATCTATTTTGGTACTTTTGAAATTGTATATTTGATATATGGCATGTATAGGCTTGAGTCATTTTGATAAATGTTTTAGTAATGTGCTTGGCCTTATGAAATGGTTCGATAATGTTGTAAAGTTTGGTGTATATATATATTGCATTGTGAAATGGTATGTTTTGGTATGATTGTGGTTATAGTATTATGGTTGTTCTAATAGTTAGTTGATGCTTAAGAAATGCATTGTTGTGGCATGATTTTAGATGTTGAATTGGTTGTTTATATGGTAAGTTATATATATGTGAATTATGGCTAATGAACCATATTGTTTTGATATTGTTTTGGCATGTATTTGGCTAAGTAAAGGGTAGTGAATTGGGTTTTGGAATGGATGGATTTATAATGGTATGAATTGTACTTTTGGTTGATGATTTTTGGTTGCCTACTTGTGTATGAAAATGGTACCATTTGCCTTTGTGTAGGTCTGCTTGACTTGGGTGGCAAAATGGCCTTGTGAATGGCCTATTTTTGTCCACACAGGAAGAGACATGGGCATGTGTCTCAGCCGTGTGTGACACACGGTCATAGTACACGATCGTTGTTCCCTGGTGTTGATATTAAATGTAAGTCAGTATGTACCACACGGCCCCACACACGGGAGTGTGACCAGCCATGTGGCATAAGTCAATATACCCTACAGGTTTGGCACGGCCTAGCACACGGTCTGGCATACAGGCGTGTGTGGCCATTTCGAACAGGTACACGGGCTTGACACACGGGGGTGTGGTTGTCCATGTAACCTAAGTCAGAGAGTTACACGAGGTAGGACACGATCTGGACACGACCATGTGATCCCATTTCAAATGTCCACACGGCCTGTGACACGGGCGTATCTGTTCACACGGGCGTGTGTCCCCTATTTTCATGAAATTTTTCTAAGTTTCCTGAAATTGTTTTGAGTTATCGATTTAGTCTCGAACCACTTTTAAAGCATGTTTAGGGCCTCGTAGGCCCTTATAAGGGACAATGTGAATGTATTTGAATGAGAAATGCTTATGTATGCAATTGTATGGCAAATGAAAATATGTTTAAGTTATAAGTTTAGTAATGCCTCGTAACCTTGTTTTGGTGACGGATAAGAGTTAAGGGTGTTACATTTTATTAGTATCACAGCTACAGTTTAGTCGATTCTAGGACTAACATAGCATGTATAAGAGTCTAACTATACATGCCATATATAACCTACGATAGTGTGATGACTCTTAATAGTTCAAAATGTGTTTTCGTATAGTAAATGGATCCCGATCAAGCTGTAGCTGATGATGTAGAAAGTAATGCACCAGCTTCCATTCATGGACCCGCGCAGTCTGAATTGATGCCCATTACGGCTAGTCAGGAAGGAGAGGCTAAACAAGCCTTCTTCCAAATGATGAACGAGTGGTTTATGGAGTTCGTTCAAACAAATCCGGGTACTCAACCACCTCCACCCTTGCCAATTCCTCACTCAATCCAATAGTTACTCAAGTTAGTGATCATATACGTTTGAACAAGCCACCAGTTGATAAGATTCATAAATATAGAGCTGAAGAGTTCAAGGCTATTAGGCTACCGTTGGCGATGATCCTGAGAAAGCTGAATTCTGGCTTGAAAATATGATTAGAGTATTCGATGAGTTGTCTTGTACACCCGAAGAATGCATTAAATGTGTTGTATCGCTTCTGAGGGATTCTGAGTATCAGTTGTGGAATACATTGACATCAGTGGTACCGAAAGAAAGGGTTACCTGGGAGTTTTTCCAATCTGAGTTTAGAAAGAAATATAACAGCCAGAGGTTTATCGATCAGAAACGTAAAGAGTTTCTTGAATTGAAACAGGGTTGTATGTCTATGACAGAATACAAGCGAGAATTTGTGAGGCTAAGCAAATATGCCCGGGAATGTGTGTCAACAGAAGCTATCATGTGCAAAAGATTTGAAGATGGATTGAATGAAGATATCAGTTTGCTAGTTGGGATTCTAGAGTTGAAAGAGTTCGTTGTACTTGTTGATCATGCTTGCAAAGCTGAAGAATTGAGTAAAGAAAAGAGAAAAGCTAATTCTGAAGCTAGAGACTCGAGAAAAAGATTGACGAGTAAATCCTATCATTCTGCATCAAAGAAATTGCGAGACACTTATAGTTGTCTGAATGCATCTGTGGGGTATTCTAGTAGAGATCATGAAAAGCATCATTTGAGTTCTAAAGCTCAAGCTACCTTGATAGCTAGTGTTGGAAGTGCAAGACCTAATCGACCTGAGTATAGACAGTGTGGGAAACGTCATCTCCGTGATTGCAGAATGAATGATCGGGCTTGTTTTGAATGTGGTTCACTGGATCATTTCATCAGAGACTGTCCTGAGATGGTTGAGAAAGATTGACCTTAGAATGTTGGACCGAGTAACACGTCGAATAAAGGGAGACCCTCTAGAATGCTGGAAATGTGAGTGGTAGTCAAAGAGCAACAAAGGAATCTGCTGTGAGATTCGAAGCCAGAGCACCTGCTAGAGCCTACGCTACTTGCTCTCGCGAAGAAGTGTCATCTCCAGATGTTATCACTGGTACTTTCTCTCTCTATGACACTACTGTGACTGCATTGATAGATCCCGGATCAACTCATTCGTATATATGTGTGAATTTAGTATCCAGTAAGATTTTTTCCTGTTGAGTCTACTGAGTTTGTGATAAAAGTGTCTAACCCCTTATGTAACACCCCTATCCCGTAACAGTTACCGAAATTATAAGGGGCATTACCGAACTTGTAACTCAAACCGGAATAGTAAGACTTTAAACTTATCAAATGTCATCATCATTCAACATTAATCCAACATATCATAAATCACAAATAAGCTTATACTAAGGTGACCATTTCATGTAGTCATATATATGCATCTAAATACCACTTACAAATTAATCACATTTCACCATTCTTACCAACTCAGCCATAATCACATATCATTTAAACCAAAATGCCAATTATAAATTTTACCACTAAATGCACACATCATATAATGCCTCCATATCAAACCAACTTTTCTCACATCAAGCCATATCACATAGCTTGATTATAAATTTAAGCTCGTATAATTATCAACACTATATAAAATATTTAACATTAAGCTTGTCATTTTAAGCAATAAGATTGCTTTTGAACCGGCCTCATCTAATTCAATATTTATTTCCTTAACAGTCATGTAATTCATCTGTAATTTATCACATCTACTCACATGTCATATAAATTTATCAATGTCACTTACTTGCCAAGTGTACCATGTCTACCTGTACTGATTTGTATCATCATTTCTATTCTCATAGCATCATCTTTACAGTTAAACCCTTGAGACCAACATCGAAAACCCTGTATCTTGCATACTAAGTGCCATATATGTAACTAAACCATTTATATCACATATCACCTAAACAATATCAACATCATAGAATTCACATAGCATTGGTGTCGATTTATTTCATTACATAAAACCTGTAACACATTCATATAACCAATAGCATAATTATACTCGTATAAACATTAACTCATCAATAACATCAGTAATTCATTTTCAAATATACCTTCTATATAAATCATGTCACTTTTCATAACTATATTTCATATAAACCATGTATTAATTCATCTATATAAATCATTGATCTCATGTAACTTTTCAATACTCATATCATTTCATCTATCATTTATGTATAATATATCATATATCATCTTTCATTTCAATAATTCTTATATATACCATATAACTTTTCTTCTATACAATCATACATTTCATATATCATATGATCATATAACCATGTAATAATTTATCTAAACATATCACATATTTTATATAACATATACATCACTAATACAATAACCAACTTACCTTATTACACAAATACAACTAACTATCACATACCTGTTTATTTTAACTCGTTAAAAATATGAAATCATCACTTCATCTCAAAGTCTTGTAAGCATAAACTCTTTATTATTCACCGGCACAAAGCCTGAAATCACACCGGCACAAAGCTTGCTAGGCTCAAAGCCTGAATTTTGATACACCGGCATTAAGCCTACTAGGCATAAAGCCCGATTCTTTTCACCAGCACAAGGCTTGCTAGGCTAGAAGCCCATCTCACTTGTTCAAATTCAACTCAAACATATTTTCAATCATCAGAAAATTTGATTATCATGCATTTTCCATTCAATTTCTCAATATCAAAACTTAGTCCAAATAACTCAAACATTCACATTTTAACATACTACATGGTATCGTATATAAATATATATAATCATATCATTTTACTCATCCAATTCATACATCTATCATGCAACCTTCTTTACCATTATCAATTGCACAGATTTACGATCAATAATATTAACCCTATAGGTTTGATACTCACCTGTTCAAATTCAAATTTATAAATCATAAATACTTCTCAAGAAATTTAAGGCAAAAATACATTTGACTATTCCCAATTACTTGAAAGTCGCACACTTAGTGCCAATAGTTATTCGATATTATATATCGAATTCGCACACTTAGTGCTTGATACTTACACTTGCACACTTAGTGCTCAATACTCAGGCTCCCACACTTAGTAAAATTTTCACATTCGTAACCTTTTATACTCGCACATGAGTGCCGAAATTCAATTACTCAATATTCATCAATTCAAATTTATCAACTCTATTTGCATTCGACAACCTCAACTTTTTATACATTTCAATTCGGCACATATATGTATATATAGTATTTAATTTAATCAACGACAAATATTTGCTTAGTAACTTACCACATACAAGACATTTAATTTATCATATACTAAAACTCAACTAACTCCAATATATATTTACTCAACCCCAAAGTACTTCATTACTTCCAAACTCAAGACCGAATATATTATGGCATTCCATCATCATGTAATATTAATATAATCAAGTACAAAGCCGTTTAACATATCTACCATTACATACTCACAATTTGGCCAATTATCTATCATTTCTTATAACATATAATTTTTTATATCAATTTAATCATATAATTCAGTGACGGCAACATATTCATAGAGCCGATAATTTTAGTAAATTATTCATTATGTATACAATTACCATCAATTAAAAAAATTTCAGTAGCTAATAGTTCGATTTTTTTAACCATACGAACTTACCTCGTGTATTCGTCGACTATTCGTCTACTTTCCGATTTTCCTAGATCAAAATCTTGAATTCGTTTGTCTTGATCTAAATTAACCAAATTTAGCTCAATTATTCACTAGCATAATCAATTAAATACATATACAAATATTTTGGCCATTTTGCAAAATAGCCCTTGTATTTTCATACTTTAACAATTTAGTCCTTAATGCATAATTATGCAAAAATACACAAAATCCTATTATACGTGTATTTAGCCGAATTTTCTATAGTATTTAAACAGCCCGTATTTTCATTTTCTTCACATTTCTAACCACAAAAACTCTATCTTTTTCAATTTAATCCCAAATACTCAATTTCATAAAAAAATCTCTTTATAAAACTTGTATATCTATAAACAACCATCAATAATTTATCAAGAAATATTAAAAAAAAAACATGCACTCATCAATGGCACATTTCAAAAACACAACCAATTTCAAAAATTGAGGTACGGGTCAGTTATATCGAGCTGCAACGAGCTCAAAAACATAAAAATCATTAAAAACGGATCAAAAACCGTACATTGATTGTTAATTGAAGCTTAGTCGAAAAATGGATAGAAAAATGGTGTTTTCTTTCTTATGTAATCGGTGGAGAAGAGGAAACATGACAAAAATATAATATGGTTTTGTTTTATTAATAATAACATATAAACCATTTACTAAAATAACCTTTATAAACTAATTATTAATCATATAAAAACATGGACATAAATGTCCACTTTCATCCACTCAAAATAACAATGGCACATTTACCATACAAGGACTCCCATTTATAAAGCCAAAATCAAATAGATCACTTTATAATAGAACTCATATTTATCGCTTTACGCGATTTAGTCCTTTTTACCAAATTAACTATTTAATCGGTAAAATTTCTTTACGAAGCTTTCACACTGTAATACTACCACATTGTAAACATTATTAAAATAATAAAAATAATAAAAATAATATTTTAACTCGGTTAAGTGGTCCCAAAACCACTCGTTCCAATTAGGGTCTAAATCGGGTTGTTACAACTCTCCCCCTTTAGGGATTTTCGTCCTCGAAAATCTTACTGGTAAACAGGTTAGGATACTGTTTTCGCATAACTTCCTCTATCTCATGTTTACACCAGAGAACTTTTACAAGTAATATACTTCTATTTCTCAAGTCTTTGATTTCTCGGGTTAAAATTTTGATCGGTATTGCCGTTACATAGATATATGAAACACTGATCTTATTCTCTCGTAAATCTCATACAGCCTAATATATCACAGATTCAACTATACTTAGTCAGATCAAAGAATCTTTTCTCATAGTGTGATTTTCAAAGCCGTTCTGTCGCCATTCTTGAAATTCAGTATCTATATATTTTAAAACCTTGTACAATTTGCGTCGATGCAAAACTGCTTTCAACTGTCATGTATTACCCCATATCTTTGATCAGTTCAATTCAGTGAATCTTTTTCTGATAAAGTTCTATCCAAAACAACGGAGTTCAGTAATTGCAACTATGCAATACTTCATATAATGCCATCTGTATATAATCTGATAATCATTATTATGCAGAAACTCCACCAACAGTAAATGCTTTTCTCAGTTACCTTCAAATTTTAAAACACAAAAACAAAACATAATTTCCAAAATTTGAATCATCTAACCATCAGTCTGAGAATGAAATGCCATATTAGAACTCATAAATCCAAAACTACTGTAACTTTCTACCGAATCACAATATAAATTTCGGGTTCTCAAGATAATAGAGACTGACACGCTATATAATCTGAAAATCTCTGAAATATACAACCCAACAAGTCTATTAAAAGAGAAATCTGTATGTATAGAAATGAATGTGTAGACTTTTTAAACATTCGACAGTAACTCAGATACATCTTTCTGTTTCGGTGATAAGAACAATCTTAATACAGAACCCATTGTATTACTAACCCATTTTTCACTCTGATATCATCTTAAACTATAATAGTCCTGAAGACACATATCAATTAGTTTACCTTACTGGTACTTTAAACTTCAAAGCATAAAGTCAAGAATATCTTGCTTCATACCTATCTATCGATATAACTGTTTCAGATTATTAAACATCTTATGTTTCCTGGAAAATCAGGCTACTACTACAGTAAGCTTCACATCTCAATCACTGTAAAATCTCTGGATTTCTCAGTACTTAAACTTTGTTTCATATCTTTTAGAATATGAATTCTTCATTCAGACTACCCGTCAATTTACCTGTAAGCGTATAAGATTTATTTTTCGAATCTACAGATAACTCTAGTATACAAAATTTAAGTACCCTTCAAACGGATAACTCAACCAGAATAATCAAATGAAATTTCTCCTATCAATATTGCGGTTCGGAATAAAAAGGGAAAATCAATATAGTTCCAATTACAACCAATGCAAAATCACCATCTCTATAGATCCGGAATTTGTATAACCAAAGTGAATATAACTATATCCATTCTATAAATATCTTTCACATGTAACCACATAGAATCATAAGAAAGTCGAGGTACTATAATCCCGAATATAATACTATACTGAACTTTTTGGAGAGAACACCCATATTAAATGATAAATATCCCAGTGATGTGTTAAAGGAAATCCAGAATAAAAGCATCACTCATATGCACTGGAATTAATGGTAATAGAAGTAATATATTCTTCATGTATATTCAACAGATCAATAATCAGTAGAAACAGAATACTTACATCATACAGATTTTACCGTCGACCTTCTATTTGTAATAGAATACTGAAGAAAGTAGAATAATGCCGGCCATAACCCGAATAGCCCAACAATGTTTCCATATATCTGTATATTTAAATAACATTCTCATATAATAAGAATTCCATCTGAAAATATAAAGCTTCACATACATCTGAAGATAGATGAACACGTAGAATACCTGAAAGAAATCATCGCAATTTATTTCAACTATAATCGCTACCCTCAGCTATCAGTACAATTCAAACATTATTTCACTGACTAAACCTGTCATCACTATTCCCACATTACCTCATCCATTATTTAAAATCAATTCAGAAGAAATTCCAATAGTACATTCTTTAATTATCATACCACTATAATTTAGTCAAATGAAATACAACTTCACACACCCATTATACATTTCATTAATAAATAACAAGGCACTAATTGGCAATCAAACATCCATAAACATAGCTTGAATATGACATTCACTCAACATCAAGGCATTAACTCAAACATACACATATGAATAGGTTTACAACCCAATTAGCCAAGGTGAGCTAATTTGTGTAGCCAAAAGCCAAATCAAACTCTTAATCATTACAAGCCAATACATTTGGCGAAATTAATAATACATACACTAAATGACTAAGTCTCTATACATGCCATAGACTCAAAGGTTTACATTTATTTACCCAACATGGTAGCTTGATAGTGTGATAGCATCTCCGACGATCTCCAACCCAGGCTAGCTAAATTAACCTATAAGAGATAGGAAAGGAAGGGGAGTAAGCAATAAAGCTTAGTAAGTTCATATGCAAATAATAAACAACTATTATTACAATTTGTATTAAATCTCAAGATTACCACTCATTCATATATGGAACTTATTCTTCTAATTTATACACACCATTTACATGCCCTAGCCTTTGCCTAATTCTATAGTCTCCCCATTACAACTTACCACATTATTTATCAAGTTACTTCTGTCCTCTTAATTACATGTACATCATTTATCAGTAATCATAATTTCAACATATAATTTAACTACCTTTCATTTGTTTAAGCTCGTATCATACTATTTTCTCATAGTAACTATATTTGGCAATTATGCTTGTCTTTCCTTTTTCTCATATCCAATGAACATAGTTTAAAATGAATAAACCATTCTATATCACAATACAATTAAGCTCATAAACCTATCACATAATCATCATCAAATCTCCTCATGCAACTATTCATCATAAATGTAGATCATTAAACACAAGATTATCACTATCTCACAAGCATAACTTATTCATGTACATTCTTACCAAGAAATTCATCATATACCGAAATTCTCTTCTCATGAGTTCCATGTACGTACCTGTACAACTCGTAACATAGTCACATACTTCCTTATCTTTAGCATACCCGTTAAACACTTGTAATACTAAATGGATACACAGAAAGTCTTTGCACATAAGTGTCACACTTATTTGTAACCGAAGCTACTACTTATTACTTCTAGCTGAAGCTACCTTTTATCACTTGTAATCGAAGTTACCTTTATCACTTATAGCCGAAGCTACCTCTTATCACTTGTAGCCGAAACTACCTCTTATCACTTGTTGAAACTTGGTCGATATACACATCCAAATAGTTATTCACAAAGTATTAAAGTATTCAGAAACATAATATAGCAATGCATTATTCACATACAAACTCACCTCGACGCAAAAATGGTGAGAAATGACTTAACCGTCAACTACTTGTTTTTCTCTCGTTCTAGCTCCAAACCTCGTTTTCTTGATATATAACAGTAATTTAGCTTATTTATTAATCATATGATTCAATTTAGTCTAAAATTTGCACTATGGAAAAAATTACATTTTCCCCTAAACTTTGACATATTTACACTTTTGCCCCTAGGCTCGTAAAATGAAATTTCTTCAATTTCTTTAACATACAAGCCTAGACGAACCATTTTCATAACTATAGTAGTCCACAATTTCTAGTAAATCACACTCTTATGACCAATTTTATAACTTTTACAAATTAGTCCTTTTGAACATTTTCGCCGAAAATCACATAGTAAAAGTTGTTTCTCTAACCATAAACATGTATTTTCTACCATTAAACATCATAATACACACAGAATCATCATGGGTCAAAACCTTAAACTTTAACCATATCTCAAATTAATGGTAGAAATAGGTAGATCATGTTGCAAGGATTTCAAAAACGTGAAAATCATTAAAAACGGAGCAAGAACGGACTTACTATAGAGCTTGGAAGCTTGAAAACCCTAGCCATGGCTTCTCCCTTGCTACATTCAGCCAAGCAAGAAGATGAACAAGGGTTTTTAGCTTTTATTTTTTCTTTAGTCCATTTAATTACCAATTTACCAAAATGCCCCTAACTTAAAAATATTCTATTTCACCCATTTCATGTCCATTTTTATCCAACAATTTACTCAATGGTCTATTTACCATCTAAGGACCTCCAATTTAGGAACTCATTTCAATTAAATCCCTTTAGCAACTAAACATACACATTTTGCAACTTTTGCAATTTAGTCCTAAAAATCAAATTGGACACTTTATCACTAAAATTTCTTAACCAAATTTTCACACATGTATTCAATCATATAATAAACCTTAAAACTTTATCACAATAAATTTTTCTACTTCGAATTCGAGGTTCTGAAACCATTGTTCTATTTAGGCCCTAATTCGGGGCTATTACAACTCTCCCCCCTTTAGGTATTTTCGTCCCCGAAAATCTAACCAGAAGAAGTTACTTTCAATTCTCAGGAAACACTTTCACTAACTTTTCAAAACCACCTATCGATTTAACCTCGTATATTTCTTTCCAATAACCCTTAAACTTTAGCACACAGTGCTGGAGCACATTGTCAAAATTTGAATTACTCTCTTGAATACATATACTTAGTAATCTATCAAAAAAGAACTCTGCACATACTGAAATGATCATATGGATCTTTGCCAAATAATCAACCACAATCCAAATAACATTTTCCTTTTTAGAGATTATGACAATCCCGATACGAAACTTATGGTAACTCTATCTTATCATCACTCCCGTACCATCACTGACTGTATTAGTCCTGGATACACTTGATTTCAGCTTTTGCACGTTAACAATTCAACATTTGAGCAAGGTCAATCATGTAACCTACTCATAAAACAAATAAAGATTTTTCCATTCATAAGCTGTAACTATACCTACTTTCCCAAAGATTAATCAATAATTACTTACAGTCTTTCAATAACTCAAGCCATCGGCACTATCTTAAACTCAGATCTTTCTGCGCAATCAGATACATTAAACTTTTGACATCAGAAAACATGTAACATTTTCCATCGAACATATGATATTATCAAACTCACAACACAGACATAAAAGTGGTCGTTTTTAAATCACTCGTTGAACAATTCTTTTAATGAGATTTTAACCATATGAAAACAGAAACTGCACTTTGCATTCTTATAGTCAAATCACATTTCAATCCATTCTATAATGTACTATTGAAAATCGTGAATTCTTTACTCAATTCAAACGGAGTTCAGAACCAATGCTTTGGTTAATAGCACTTTCAACTATTTTCAAATTGGCCAACATACAACGGACCTTGCAAATAATTTTGGGTCCTTCTAACTACTGTCACTGTAACGCCCTGAATTTTGGGCCTAGAAGTTTTACGTCTATGCATAGGGACAACAAGGAGGATGCACATATGGGTTAAGTTGTGCAATCTAGTGACAAGAATAAGTCTGCTGGTCTGGTGGTTCAGTGAGTGTTAGCGAACCTCAGGGTTGTGGGTTCGAGTCATATGTGTATATATTGGAAGCATTTTATTTTGACTGGCTTTAAATTAGTATTTTCTTTTTCTTTTCATTTTTATTTATTTTATTATAATCATACTATTTTATTTTTATTTTTATTTTTATTTTTATTTTATTATCTTTATTTTTTATTTTGGTTTTCACGTTTTCCTCTCTTGCTTTTTAATTTTTGTTTCTTTTACTTTCTAAAAAAAATTCTCGAAAACGATTTCGGCTTATGGATCTTGGAAATTTTGCTCTATCATCATCCCCGATTGCATAACAGGTGTGGGATTCTGACATTAACTACTTTTACTTCTATTTATTTTGAATAGTGGATTCGACTTTTAGAAAGCCTATGCTAATCCGATGATGGTGGGTTTTAGTCGTCGTAAGAGAGGGGAAAACCCCATATTCTAAAGTAATTTCGATGTGGTTAAGGTTAGGGCGGTTCTGGTGGCCAAAACGACAGTTTTGAGGCTGAATTTGGGTGATTCTGTAGCCTCTTCGACAGCCACACTAACGTGTGTTGAGGCATACGGCCGTGTGGATTTTGGGAACTAGGGTTTTCGACCAATTTTGGGTGTTACACAGCCTGGCCACATGACCGTGTGGCCGATTTTGGGGATTTTATCGACTTTCACAAGACCATGTCCTTTAGGCACACGGGCGTGTGGATTTGAGAATTAGGGATTCTGAGTTTTGGGGTCACACGGCCTGGCCACAGTTGTGTGACTGGTTTGAAGAAATTAGGGCTTCTACACGGGCATGTGTTTTGGGACACACAGCCGTGTGAGTAATTTGGGGCCTAGGGATTCCACAAGGGCGTGTGATACCTTCAAACGGACTGTACTGGAAGTTTTACTGCAGCTGGACTGTATAGCGAACTACTGTACTGCACCGTACAGCTTGTACATTAGCTATGTTACGTATCGTTGACTAATCTAGTAGCTCAGCTACAACATACCGGTATAGCAGTTTGCCGCATTGCATTGTACCGCATGTACGTTAGTTACTCTATGTACTACTATCTGATCTGGCAGTTCATGCTGCATGTCTATACTACGGTTTACTGCATTGCATACTACAACATATACGCTAGCATTGCTACTTAATATTAGAGACGGGCAGTTTATCTACATACTGTAGCCCCTAATACCCAGAGGGTCGTGGTAGTTCAGCTACAAATTTCTGTCTATATCGCATTTGGTACAACTTGTAAGTGTAGGGATGGGTGGGTTGATTAAATCCCTATAGTAAATGCAGGGTTGGACGTAGAGGTGTTTTGGTTGGATGGGTGGGTTCTTATTTTATAACTCATTTGCACTCATATGCATCTGGTTGATTCTGTGACTAAATGTGATTGTACTGTTCGACTGAGAGGCACTTGTGCCTATGCAAATTCTGTAAACTCTGACTGTATCTGACTGACTGAATTGATACTTATGACTGAATAAGAATTACTGATTCTATGACTGATTGTCTCTTATGACTGCAAAGCACCTGTGCCTTTGTGCAATCATTGAACTCTGATTGTAACTGATTGATTGAATAAAATGTGTGACTGATTTAGATTCAAATTATCCAATTGAGACTTCTGTCTCAAGGTTACTATCTGATCCTGTAAGTATGTTCTGCTTCGAAACTACTTCCTGATGTTCAGTTTTAAGTCGATAGTTAGATAGTTACTAATCTCACACTGAGCTTGAGTAGCTCACCCCCTCTTATGTTTCCCCTTTTCAAGTACAGTTCTAGATTCTAGATGCTGGACTCAGTATGCAGAGGTCTCGAACAACTTTGACAAATTGGAATACCAGTTTGTGTTTTCGGGTATTTTATTTAATTTTGAACTATAAAGATTTACAATACTGTTGTACGAATTCTGATTTAAGTTTACATTCATGCTTTCTATTCCAACTATTTGTTAAATTTGGTTATTGTAACACCCTCTAACCCCAAACCGTCGCCGGAACAAGGTTACAAGGCATTACCGGACTTATATCCTAATAAACGAATAAAATCGAGACATAAATTTGAGTTTCAATCTAAAATCTTTTAATTTTTATCAAAAAGTCTTTAATATGGGCCTACGGGGCCCAAAATAAGCTTAGGAAGTGATTTGGGATTAAGAAACTTTTCTTTGTAAATAGGGGCACATGCCCGTGTGGCCTGGGACATGCTCGTGTGGCCTGCTCGTGGGGCCAGGCCGTAGGCAAATCTGACTTGTTACACACGGCCGTGGGACTAGCCCGTGGGCAACACTGACTTTGCCACACGGCCTGGGCACACGCCCATGTGTCTTAGCCGTGTGAAAACAACATTTTTCATCATTTTTAAGCTACTTTCACCCACTAAACATACCTAATCCATGCCCAAATCATTGGCTTATAAATCTTAATCAAATAACATCATCATGCTTTTCAAACTTAGCAAATATTCATTCATTCATACCAAAAACTTCTTAAGGTTTATAAACCACATTTGCATTCAAAACATAAAGCATTTACAAGTGTTTAAATTCAACCTAGTACATGCCACATTTCCAAAAGATAGATACATCACCAAAATTTGAGCTGAAGCCGGGATTCATTCAGATGCTGAACTGGACTTTAACTTGACCTAACCTGCGCACGGGAAACAACCGTACGCTGAGTATTGAAAATACTCAGTGGTATTATCATAATTCAAATGATAACCACAACAATATATCATATTATACACAAATCATACATATAATTGTATACCAAACTACCATATTTCCATTATATCAATTTCCATATTTGATTCACTATTTCTTCAATCACAAACAAATGTTCAATTCACATTTCAATAATAACCATTCAAGAACCTTGATTCATGCCTTCAATCTCATAGCACAATTTCATTTCTCATTTCATTTCACAATATCACTTTTACTCTTCATTCAATGGTTCAAATGAACAAATTCAATTGATTTTCTCATTTCATTTAATTATCCCTATTAACATGGCTCAGACTTTGCGGATACATAGATCTAACCAATCATACCATATTGTCACCTAGTGCCTCATCGGATAGTTCGAAGCAATATAGTGACACCCAGTGTCTCATCGGCCTAGCCGAAGTAAAGTGGTACCCAGTACCTCATCGAATCTATCCGAAGCAATATGACACTCCAAGTGTCTCATGACTCGAGGTCAAAGTAACCCTAAACTCTTCCAATCCGATGGCATGCCAACTATATCCACTAAGCTCGACTAGTTAATAGGGTATCGGATTCTTTCTCTATTTCAGTCAAACTCATATCAATTGCACTTTGGCCACATTTTCTCACATATTTCTCAATTCAAGCACAACTTGTTTCAAATTCACATTATCACATATTTTCACTTCATTTCCATTTTCAATTGATCAAAATCATTCAAATTCAATTCAATCACATTAATAGTTCAATCTCAAATTCCAAATTCATAGGCATAACAACATTACTCAATTCAATCATATAATTCAATTTCACATTCATATATTTATTTATCAAATAAACCTAATTCACATTCAATTCAAGATCAATATTTACCTCACATTCAAATTCCACACACATATATTAAAATTAAACATTTAATAAGAAATAACTTGAATTATGATAATACAAACCGATATTTCTCGAACTACTCCTCAATCACTTTTTCCTTCCCCTTCGTATTAGAAGTCTCAGTTTCCTTATTTGCTACGAAAATTAGAATAATTACAATTAATTAATAACACACATATTTTATAGAAAATAATAACTTTTCATGCAACTTTTGCCTAAATACCAAATTTGTCCTAACCAATTCCATCTTCTTCTTTTTTTCAAATCCTTTCATTTTATCATTCAATTTCCATCAAAACTTCAATATAACTATCAAATTTTCATCACTTTTCCATAATTTCGAATTTCTTTCAATTTAGTCCCTAAAACTTAAAACTTATAACCTAGTTTATAAATTAGTCCTCTAATCAATTCTAATCAATGATTTTATCAATTTAATCATTAATTTCATCATTTGTTCAACATGAACCTCAGTCAAATATCTATCAACTTTCAATATTTCCACATAAACTCAAAAATATTCAACTCTAAGGCTTCAAAAACATCAAAATTACAAAGAAAGGACTTAATTAAACTTACTGAATATTCTCCAAGCTTCAAAACCCTAATTTTCTCATTTCTTTTTCTTTCTTTCTTTTCTTCCCCAATTTCGTTGCTTTCCTGCAACTTTCTATTCCTTTTTTTCATTTATTTATTTTATTTTATTAATAATTATAAAATATCTATATAATAACTAATATATAAATTACATGTGTATTAATACACATATGTACATTTGTATTAATCTATCACCATACACTTGTCATCATTTATTTACTAAATAAATTATAATATGATTTGTTGATTTGATTGAACGGGCCAAGATGGTAGAGCAAGTCTTGAGACTTGATAAAAAGTCTGAACCTTCTAAATCAGTTGGAAAACGTGTGGGAACTACAAGCTCGAATCTTTTACCGAAAAAGATCCAGAGATTCTCGAAGCGGATGAAAATCTAGTTTCAGATGGGATATAGGAGGAAAGAGTCTGGGGAAACAAACTACAGTGTCCACTGGTAGTGTAAGAGGTCCGCCCCAAGATCCTACTATTCTAGATTGTGAACATTGCGGGAGGAAACATAGGGGTGAATGTTGGAAATTAGCTAGAGGTTGTTTTCGATGTGGTTCTAAAGACCATTTCATTAGAGATTGTCCAAGAACTGACAGTGCCACACCTGTGACATCACAGAGATCGGTCTCTACTCCTCGAGGTAGAGGATCAGGTAGAGGTAGTTCAGTCTCTAGAGGAGGAGGTACAAGAAGAGGGAGCGACATTGTTACTCAGCAATCTGAGGCTCGAGTACCAGCGATAGCATATGTGTTCAGAACCCGCGAAGAAGGTGATGCGCATGATGTTGTAACAGGTATATTCTTATTATATTCTGAGCCTGTTTATGCTTTAATTGACCCTGGGTCCTCACATTCATATGTTAATTTGAAGTTAGTTGAATTGGGAAAATTAGAATCTAAAATGTCTAGTGTAACAATAGAAGTGTCAAGTCCGTTAGGACAAACAGTAATAGTAAATCAAGTGTGTCCAAGATGCCCGTTGATCATACAAAATAGAAATTTCCCTGTTGACTTGTTGATTATGCCGTTTGGAGATTTTGATGTAATATTGGGTATGGATTGGTTGTCTAAACATGGAGTGATTCTGGATTGTTACAAAAAGAAGTTTAGTATTCAGGTTGAAAATGGAAGCAGTATAGAGGTTAAAGGTATTCGAAACAGTGGGCCAACACATGTTATTTCAGCAATGAAGGCTAATAAGTTGTTACAGTAGGGTTGTACAGCATACTTAGCTTATGTTATCAACTCAGATTCAGTTGGTAGCCAATGCAGTAAAATCCGGACAGTTTGCGAGTTTTCTGATGTATTTCTTGAGAAATTATCGGGTTTGCCGCCAGACAGAGAAGTTGAGTTTGCTATAAAGGTTTATCCGGGTACGGCTCCGATATCTATACCTCCAATTGCATGTCACCTACAGAATTGAAGGAGTTAAAGGTACAGTTGCAAGATTTGTTAGACCGTGGTTTTATTCGACCGAGTATTTCACCGTGGAGAGCTCCAGTATTATTTGTTAAAAAGAAAGATGGCTATCAAACGAGATCTATAAAACAGAGTAACAAAGACACTCGAAGTAAGCTAATTAGCTTAGTAAGTCTTAAGTAAATTAAACAACTTAACTTAACTTGAACAAATTAATCACATATATAAGATTTAATAATAACCATCATTTGGCTGAATGTACATAGCCATATTACACACATTTTCATAAACCTAACTTTTCTTAAAAAAAATGCAAAATCACATATGAACAAAACATATCCTCCATGTATATAATTCACAAGGGCCGAATATACATAATCACTTATATGCACTAATAGCAAGTCATTCGATTAGCTTCAAATTCATATAGAAATGAACATTTCAAGTCCTCAATGCCAACTTTGATTCACCCAAATTGGGCTATAAAATAATACCATTTCCACATTTAAAACATTTCTTCTTTATTCGTAACCACATACATAGTTAATATACTTCCATGAACAATTTCACATGAACCAAATGTTCACAAATGAGCATATTAAAAATCCAATTCAAATCATTCTCACATAAATAGGTAAGTACCACGTACCTGGGCCACTTAATATGTACTACGAATTCAATTTGTCATCTTAACACAGGATCTCGTTGTCATATACAATTATTAAATTCACCGACACTTGGCCTGCTAGGTATAAAACCCGAGTTTCATCACTGGCTCAAAGCCTGCTAGACTTTTTAAGTCTGAAATTTCTTCACTGGCATTACGCCTGCTAGGCTCAAGGCCCGATGCATCTCACTGGCATTACGCCTGCTAGGCTCGTAGCCCGATATTATTTATTAGCTTTAAGCTTGTTGGCCAACATCCAAATATCACATTACGATAACTAATTCACACGTTTATTCATATTTTCCGTAACTTATATTTCAATTTATGTATAGCTGAGGCACATATTTCCTTGTACATAGGTATTCATAATTCAATAAAACACATAGGCTTAGTTTACACATCATAGCACATAGTTTATCAAATTCGACTTAGGTACACTGATCATATTCGGCTTATAGCCTAAATTCAATACACTCTCGGCACATTGAATGTATAAAATCAAACATTCACTTATCATATTTACACAACCTTAAACATGCAAAAGAATCAAGCTCAAATACCTAAGAACTTATCTCGGATATTTTCAAACAGTTACGGATCGGCTATTCAACTACTTTAGGTTTCCCTTTATCCAAATTTGGCTCTCTATGCTCTTGAGCTTAATTCAACAAATTAAAACTAGTTTAATCACCTCACCAACTCATTATAATCAACAAAAACTAATTTTCTCAATAAAACACATACATTCGATAATTTCACCTCAATCCATCTCAAATGCATTTAAAATTAATTCATCATTCAAATTCCCAAAGTCACAATATCACTAATTAACCGAATATACTTAAACTCATAGACATATTTTCATAGATCAACTTTAATATCTCATACTTATAAATATCAAGTAGCTGAATATACATATGCTTATAACAAAGTATCATACTCTGTTAAAATCAATTTATCAATACATAAAGTCGAATCTTTAGCAGTTGTTTACAAATATTCATGTACTAAATCTTAATACCACATGATTACACTTAACTTATGGCCGAATATACTTCACAATTACTCAGATTTCAAATTAACCTCATATATATATATATATATATATATAATCACATATTAAATAATCAAATTACCTTAACACATATTTACCACATAGCCTAATGCACATATAACCTTTAGGAAAAATTACAAAATTTACATTTTAATAAATTATACATATATCAATAGGCCAAATATCCAATAAATAAATATTTGCAAAAATTCATTAACACATTCGGCATTTTGCTTAAAATTTCTCAATTTAACTAAAATCAAAATCACTTTCAACCTAATCTTCTCTATAGCCGAATACATATATATATATATATATATCCTTCAACCATCTCTCATTTTTTTAGCACATCAAACCTCATCAAATTTATACATTAGAACACAAACATTACTCATTTCAAACTTAGGTTCACATTCGGCAACCATGGACATACTTAAGCACACTAACCGATCCCCAATTATCAATTAATCCATATATATGCATATTTAACTAGCTCAAACTTCATCCATCCACAATTACCATTAAAACATGTAAACAACAACCATTTCATATCTCTCTTTCATGGCCGAATGCATGCATTAACACCAACTCAAAAATTCATACATTCTCAACTCAATCCTTTCAATTATCACATAATTCCATCAATTTAAAGATCAATTAACATTTAAACATAAACTACTAATGTTTTACATCATCTCACAACTTAGAACAAGTTGCCGAATGCAACTATACCCTTTAATTCAAAGGCTCATCCATGGGTTAACTAAACAAAGTGTTTATCAACTTAATTACAAAAACAGTTTACAAAACTCACACAAACATATCTTGAATTTATACCATCACCATAGCCGAATGCCTTAGCTTTATTTTCTTTATTTGTTCTTTTAGTTTCGGCAATGGGGGGTAAAGCATGGACAAAAACTTTGTTTTTATCACCGATATTCTTTTATTAATTTCATAATATAAAACAATTTAAATTTTATAACATTAATATAAAAGACATATATTTCCAATCATTCATCATCATTGCCGTCCATTATATTAAAAGTGGTCCATTTGACATGTAAGTCCCCCATAATGTTAACCACATACTATTCGGCCACTACAAATTTACCTATCACATTTTCATGGTTTACCAAATGAGTCCTTTTTAATAATTCAACATCCAATTGGAAAAAATCAAAACATCAAACTTTCATACATGATAATTCACACAATAAAAACATAGAAAATAATATTTTAAAAATTTTTTGACTCGGTTTAGTGGTTTCGAAATAACTTTCCCGATTAAGGCCAAAATTAGGGCTGTCACAGTTTGCCTGGGTATTATAGAAGATTCGTAAATGGATTTTCAAAAATAGCCTTGCCTATGACTAAACTATTACAGAAGAATGTTTCTTTTATTTGGAATGATCAATGTTAGAAAAGCTTTGAGATGTTGAAGCAAATGCTAACAGAGGCACCAGTTTTGACTTTACCAGAGTCGAGAAAAGATTTTATTGTATATAGTGATGCTTCTTTGAGTGGTTTAGGTTGTGTACTGATGCAAGAGGGAAGAGTCATTGCCTACACATCTCGTCAGTTGAAACCAAATAAGCGTAACTATCTGACTCATAATTTGGAGCTTACAGCTATGATTTTTGCTCTGAAGATTTGGAGACATTACCTTTATGGTGAAAAATACTATATTTTCACTGATCATAAAAGTTTGAAGTATCTTCTTTCTCAGAAAGAATTAAATTTAAGATAGAGACAGTGGATCGAGCTTCTGAAAGACTATGATTGTGTTATAGACTACCATCCGGGAAAAGCTAATGTAGTAGCTGATGCATTAAGTAGAAAAGCTGTAATTGAGTTGAGAGCAATGTTTGCACAGCTCAGTATCACTGATGATGGGAGTCTGTTGGCCGAATTGAGAGTAAAACCAGTAATGTTTGATCAGCTTAAAGCAGCTCAGTTGAAAGATGATAAGCTGATGAAGAAAAGAGAGATGGTACAGAATGGCACAGTAGGAAACATCAGCATTGATGCACATGGATGTTTAAGGTACCGAGATCGAGTTTATGTTCTAACTAAATCTAAATTAAAAGAGTTAATACTCCGAGAAGCACACGATGGTTCGTTTGCTTTACACTTGGGAGGTACAAAAATGTATCGTAATCTACGAGATTTATATTGGTGGCCGGGAATGAAAAAAGACATAGTTGAATATGTTGGTAAATGTCTTACATGTCAACGGGTAAAAGCAGAACGTCAGGTGCCAATAGGTTTACTTCAGCCTATTAGTTTACCTCAATGGAAATGGGATCGCATCACGATGGATTTTATTTCGGGATTACCGTTGTCAGCAAGTAAAAAGAATGCAGTTTAGGTGATAGTTGATACACTTACCAAGTCAGCTCACTTTATAGCAGTCAGAACAGATTGGTCATTGCAGAAACTTGTTGAGGTATACATCCAGGAAATTGTTAGATTACATGGTATTCCAGAATCAATAATTTCAGATCGAGATCCTCGATTCACATCAAGATTTTGGAGACAATTACATGAGTCGTTGGGTACACGGCTTAATTTCAGCACTACATTTCATCTACAGGCTGATGGACAATCTGAGCGGGTAATTCAGATTTTAGAAGATATGCTTCGGGCTTGTATTATTATTTTGAATCAGGTTGGGAACGTTATTTACCTTTAGCTGAATTTGTTTACAATAATAGTTTTCAATCTAGTATTCAAATGGCTCCTTATGAAGCATTGTATGGTTGAAGATGTCAATCACCTGTGTGTTGGACCGAACTGAATGAAAGAAAAGTAATTGGATCGGAATTGATTCAAGAAACAGAAGAAACAATCAAGAAGATACAAGAGAGATTAAAAGCAGCCTTTGATAAATAGATGTTGATCTAAACCGAGGGGATATTGAATATTCAGTTAGGGATAAGGTATTTCTTAAAGTTTCTCCACGGAAGAAAGTATTGAGATTTGGCCGAAAAGGTAAATTAAGTCCTCGTTACATTGGGCTGTATAAAATAGTGGAGAGAATTGGACCGGTAACTTATTGGTTGGCTTTACCTCTGGAATTACAGAAGATACATAATGTTTTTCATGTTTCGATGCTTCGAAGATATAGATTGGATCCTTCTCATATTATTTCTACTGAAGATATTGAAGTCCGACCGGATTTAACTTACGAAGAAGAACTAGTTGAGATTCTAGAACGAGAGGTAAAGGAATTAAGAAATAAACAAGTTCCTTTAATGAAGGTACTTTGGAGAAGTCATAAAGTGGAAGAAACAACATGGGAACTGGAAGAAATTATGAGAGCTCAGTACCCTCACCTATTCTCAGGTAAATTTCGATGATGAAATTTTTTAAGAGGGAAGAAAATGTAACGACCCAAATTTCACGGGCACCAGAAAGACGAGTCTTAGGGCCTCCGTCTTAGGAAAAATGAGTCCATAAATATTTATTAAAAATATTTATGAAGTTAGTTATGAGTTGAATTAGATTTTGATTAAGTGAATTTAGTTTAATTAGAAATAATTAGTAGAAAGGACTAAATTGAATAAAGCATAAAAGTCTGATTACAGAATGGAGAAAGGTTAAAGGATTAAATTAGTAATTAAACCAAATTAGTAATCATGAGATAGGATGACATATTATGTATGTTGCATTGCATGGGGTGGGGTGATATTATATTGGAGAAAGTGTACTGAAAGGCTTTTAAGCCTAATATACTGGCAGCTCAGCTGCAAATTACTTTTTTGTGCCACACTCGGTACTAACTAGAGTGCAAGGATGGGTGGGTTTATTTAATACCCACATGAAGTATAGGGTTGGGCGGAGATAGTGCGTAGAGGCTGGTAGGGTAGGACTCTGTTACTAAATACTGCATGACTGCTATTGATACTGTACTAAGATGGGCTAGGGCCCAAACTGTCAACGATAGTGAAAAGGGCTTAGGCCCATACTGTTTAACTGTATTCATTATATGTTTGTTTTCTGCGGGATTACACACTGAGTTTACGTAAACTCACCCATTTTGTTTAATGTGCACACGAAATCCCCAGACTTAGACGAATCGGTGCGGTGGAGGACTCAATGGTGACCATAGTCTTTAAACTTAATTATGGCTTATTTATTTTTATTTTATTGGGATGTAATTTTGAGGACTCTCTGGGACTCTTGCTTTAATTTACGTTTTTACTATTATTTATTTATCCTATGGACTTATATAACTGCTTGTCATAAGAAATTCAGTTTTTAAAACTTTAAGTATTTTCTAAATTCTCGATCACGTAAACAGTTTTAATTAAAGCTTCCGCAACGAGAAGTGTTTTTAAACAAATGGTTTAGATGAGCCGAATGATCTCTTTGGAGCTAATAAGAGTTAACGAAAGATAATAACATGGAAATGATTTTATCGAAACAACTCAGTTTTCAATCACACTATCATGTGATATTGCCAAATTCGGCCGCAACGTCTAGGCCGAGTTTAGGGTGTTAAATTTAGTTGTATCAGAGCCAGGTTGCAAACTTAGTTGTGGATTATGAGTTTTAAAGCTTGGTTTTAAAAGAACTAATTTTTAATGATTGGAATATTTTGACTGAGTATGTGGTACACCGAATCTCTGGCACCGATCCTGTAACAATTCTGAATTGATTAATGCTTATATTGAAAATGCCATGATATTCTAAAACTACTATAGGTAGTAAACTGTGAAAATACACTAGTTAGTATATACTGAATACTATTGTTAAACTAAAACTATAGTAAACTGCTAAGAGACTGCAACACACGAGAACAAATTCTAAATTACTGAAACTGTCTACATAAAATATTTGTTAATAAATATTAAACTGTAACTGATACATAAAAATTTAATACAGATAAATCCAATTAGGTATGAGCATGCGAGGTACCCACGGACGGGGTACTAGAGGTCGTGGTAGAGGCCATAGAGGGGCTCGAGTTGAGTCCTCGTCATCTGGTAACATACCGAATTTAGACACAAGTGAGATGTCAATATCGCTTGCTACTGAGACCGAGTCTCAAGATCACATGGCTAGGGACGATACACTGTCCAAAGCTATGCTCAGGATTTTGGAAAGGGTCGTTGGGCCTAATACTGGATCTAGGGGCTGAGGGTTGGTTACGGAACGACTCTGGTCCAACTGAGCTGAGCTCTTCAAGGGTGTCACTGGAGTTGCCGTTAGTGTGGCTGAGTACTAGATTGAGGCCACGGAGAGAATTATGGAGGACTTAGATTGCACTCCAAAGTAGAAATTAAAGGGTACAGTTTCATTGTTGAGGGATAAGGCTTATCAGTGGTGGCTTACAGTTAAAGAAGGCACTCAGCCCGAGTGACTAACCTGTGAGTTCTTTAAGATAGCCTTCCAAGGGAAATATATGGGAGCCAGTTATGTGGATGCACGTAGGAGGGAGTTCTTGAATCTGACACAATGAGATCAATCAGTGGCCGAGTATGAGGCCGAGTTTCTAAGACTGAGTCGCTATGCGTGAGGTCTGATGGCATCTAAGTATGAGCGATGTGTTCACTTTAAGGATGGCCTTAGGGATAATCTGAGGTTTATGATAGCTCTGTAGAAGGAGCGTGATTTTTCTACACTAGTTGAGAAGCGAAGTTCGCCGAGGAGGTTAAGCACACTGAGCACCAAAGCTGTAACAGAGAGAGGTAGGAACAAGAGGGATTCGAAGCCCTCGAATTCTGTACAGAGGTCTAAGAAAAAGGCCAAAGCAGATAAGCCGGTTAGAGCAGGGCCTCCTGCTACTCCTGCTGGGACATTGCCTTGTGAGGATTGTGGCAGACGCCATCAGGGCGAGTGTTGAAGAAGGACTGGGAATTCCTTCAGGTGTGGATCATTGGATCACTGTATCAGAGAGTGTCTGCTGAAGGCTAACCAAATGAAAGCTCAGGGTACTGGTACTGCACTGCACAGCCACAGAGGGTAGCACAGCAACCACCGAGAGGTTGTGGTCAGGCTAGGGGCGATAATGGTATGGACCATGGGAAAATATCACCGAACAGAGGTACTAGACAAACTGAGGCGAAGCAGCCGGCTCTACTGTACACCGCCAAGAGGATGGAGATACTTCGGACGTCATCACGAGTACGTTCCTTATATATGGTGTGCCATACATTGCATTGATAGATGTAGGATCCATTCACTCCTATATAGCCTGTACTATGTCTAAAAACTTGGGGAGTTCGACCTAATTCTAGGGATGGACTGATTGGTCAAGAACCATGTCAGCTTTGATTATGCAACTAAAAGGGTCGTATTGAGGACTGAGGAGGATAATGAGGTAGTTTTGATTGGAGAATACCAAAATTACTTATCTAATTTGATCTCTGCACTGGTGGCGGAGAAGTTGGTTCGTAAGGGATGTGAGGCATTCTTAGCCTAAGTAAGTGTTTCTTATTCTGAGGACTCTACAGTTGGGGACATTAGAATGGTAAAATATTTTTCTGACGTTTTTCCTGAAGAGCTACCAGGTTTACCTCTGAATTGCAAGTTGGAATTTGGGATTGAGCTACTTCTCAGAACAGCTTTGGTGTCCATCGCTCCCTATCGAATAGCACCGAAGGAGCTTGTGGAGCTTAAGGCTTAAATTCAGAAGTTGTTAGATCGTGGGTCCATCTGCCTCAGTATGTCTCTGTGGGGAGCATCGGCACTATTTGTAACGAAGAAGGATAGATCTATGCGGATGTGCATCGACTATCGGCAACTGAACAAGTTGACCATTAAGAATAAATACCCTCTACCAAGGATAGATGACTTGTTTGATCAGTTTTGAGGAGCTTCGGTATTCTCTAAGATTGACCTCCGATCTGAGTATCATCAGTTGAGGGTAAAGGAGGCTGACTTACATAAGACGGAGTTTAGGACTCGTTATGGTCACTACAAGTTCCTTGTAATGTCATTTGGACTGACTAACGCACCAACAGCTTTCATGGATTTAATGAACCGAGTATTTTAGCCTTATTTGGATCGGTTTGTAGTGGTGCTCATCGATGATATACTGGTTTACTCGAGAACTAAGGATGAGCATGACGAGTATCTTAGAGTAGTTCTGCAATCTTTGAGGGAAAAGCAGCTCTATGAAAAGTTTAGCAAGTACGGGTTCTGATTACGTGATGTGACATTTCTGGGTTATGTGGTTTCTGTTGAGAGGATTCAAGTTGATCCTTGAAAGATTGAGGCTGTGTTGAAGTGGAAGCAGCCTAAGAACGTGTCTGAGAAACGCAGTTTTCTAGGACTGGCAGGTTATTACCGGAGGTTTGTGGAGGGTTTCTCACTGATCGCAGCACCCTTGACCAAGTTACTACATAAGGGTGTACCGTTTGATTGGACTGATGCGCAACAAGCGAGCTTTGAAAAGTTCAAGATTGTATTGACTGAGGCTCCTGTATTGATACAGCCAGAACCTAGAAAGGAGTTCACGGTTTATAATGATGCATCACATGTCGGTTTGGGATGTGTGTTGATACAGGATGGTAAAGTGTAGCCTATGCGTCTCGTCAGCTTAAGACTCATGAGGCGAATTATCCGACACATGATTTGGAGTTGGTCAATGTGGTATTCGCACAAAAAATTTAGAGGCATTATTTGTATGGTGAGAAGTGTATCATCTACACTGATCACAAGAACCTCAAGTATCTCCTTACCCAGAATGAACTAAATCTTAGGCAGTATAGATAGATTGAGCTGCTTAAAGATTATGGCTGTACTATTGAGTACCACTTTGGTAAAGCCAATATGGTGGCCGATGCATTAAGCCGTAGAGTTCTGATCGATTTGAGGGTGATGTTTGCTCGCCTAAGCTTGTTTGATGATGGTAGCTTATTAGTTGAGCTTCAGGTTAAGCCGACATAGATTGAGTAAATTAAAAGTAAGCAATTGCAGGACGAGTCTTTGGGTCCTTAGTTCCGACAAGTTGAGAGTGGTAGCACAACGGAGTTTAGACTGAATAATGATGGGGTACTCTATTTCTGTGGAAAAATATGTGTGCCGAATGACATTTATTTGACACAGTTTATACTGAGAGAGGCACATAATAGCCATTATGCTATCCATCCTGGCAGAAATAAGATGTACTAAGACCTTCGTGAGTTATATTGGTGGCCAAAATTTAAACAAGAAGTTACTAATTGTGTGGCTAGATGTCTGACTTGCCACCAGGTTAAGGCTGAGCATCAGTTGCCTTCGGGCTTGTTGCAATCGGTTAAGATTCCTCTTTGGAAATAGGAGTGAGTAACTATGGACTTCGTTAGTGGGTTGCCCCTAACACCCACTAAGAAGGACTCAGTATGGGTTATCGTGGATCGATTGACCAAGTGCGCCCACTTTATACTGATTCGTACTGATTATTCCTTGCAAAAGATGGCAAATCTATATATTTCGGAGATAGTGAGACTGCATGGGGTACCGATTTGGATCATCTCTGATAAGGATCCTCGTTTCACGTCTCGGTTTTAAAAAAAGTTGTATGAGGCTTTGGGTTCTAGGTTAGACTTCAATACTGCGTTCCATCCTCAGACCGACGGTCAATCTGAGAGTGTGATTCAGATACTGGAGGATATGTTAAGGAGCTATGCTATTGATTTCTGAGGTAGTTGGCAGGATTATTTACCGCTAGCAGAATTTAGTTATAATAACAGTTTTCAGTCTAGCTTCCAGACGGCACCCTGGAAGGCACTATATGGTCAAAGGTGTCGCACTCATTTATGTTGCACTGAATTGGGTGAGCGACGTGTTCTGGGTCCTAAGTTAGTTTCTGAGACTAAGGATAAGGTCCGACTGATTCAGGATCGTCTGAAAACGGCATCTGATAGACAGAAATCCTATACAGACTTAAAGCGACATGAGATTGAGTATTCTATAGGGGACTTTATTTTTTTCAAGGTCTCGCCACGGAAGAAGATTCTAAAGTTTGGTTATAAGGGCAAGTTAAGACCTAAATTTATTAGACCTTACCGTATTCTGAAGCGAGTGGGACCAGTTGATTATCAGTTGGAGTTACCTCCAAAGTTGGATCAAATTCATGATGTGTTCCACGTCTCTATGTTAATACGCTACCCCTCTGATCCTACGTACATTGTTCCAGTGGAGGAGATTGAGGTTAGGCCAGATTTGACCTTTGAGGGGGAGTCGGTTCAGATTCTAGATTGCAATGTAAAGGTTCTAAAGAGGAAATCTATCTTTTTGGTAAAGGTTCTATGGCGTAATCATAACACTGAAGAGGCCACGTGAGAGCCTGAGGGTGTGATGGTTAACAATATCCTCATCTGTTCTGATCAGGTAACTTTCGAGGACGAAATTTGCTTTTAGGGGGTAGAATAGTAACACACCAAGTTTTACTTTTTTGCCTTTGTGCAAGCGTGTCAAATATCTATCTGCTTTAGTGATTAAGTGTTTTGGGTGTGTTTGAGAGGTCCCAAGTTCAAGCTATACCTTTGGCGAATTTTCATATTTTCTGACTTAACCCCTATCTTGAGCAAGTAGGCTTTTATTTAAATGTTAGGCAAATTATATCAGAATAGGTCTGCTGGTCTGGTGGTTAAGTGGAGTGTTACTATGGTAGAGATCTTGTGTTCGAATCCCTGCATAGGCAAGGGTATTATTTTTGCTCAGATTTTGGGTTAGAGTTGTGTAATAGGGGGATTCTGAGTAATGGATGTGTAGTGGGAATTAAGGGAGAAGATTAAGGGATTTTAGGGGTTATCGGGATTTTATTTTATTTTTTTCCCATTACCAAATTTTTGCTCTCTTTTCCAAAAATTTCTGCCATCTATTCTTCTCCCCCTCTTCTTGCTGAAATTTTCTGAATTTTTCCATCTACCTCTTCTTTTTCTTCTTCTTGATTTTTCCCTAATCCATTTATTTTCCTTCGTTTTCACACATGGTTAGTGCTCGCTTGGTTTTGGTAAGTGTTTTTCTTCATTTCTGTCATGAATCTCTTAGCGACTGAAGTAGTAATTGTAACACCCCTATCTCGTAACCATCACTGGAATAGGTAAGAGGTATTACCAACATATAACACAGTTCAAAATAGTAAAATTTTAAACTTTTAACAAATATCATCACAAATCATGAGTGTCAAACATTCATAGTCATAGCATGTTTTAATTGAGCATATAAAGTTCTAATTACACCATAGGGACTAATTTAATAACATTTGAAACCTTAATGAGACTTAGGGAAATTTTTCCTTTAAAAACAGGGCACACGCCCGTTTGGCTAGGCCATGCGCCTCACACGGTCGTGCCTTAGTCCATCCCTAACCCGCGTGCAATACTGACTAGGTCACACGGTCACCAGACACGCCCGTGTGTCATCTTGATTTGGCTACACGATCACCAGAAACGCTCTTGTGTTTAGCCCGTGTGCCATACTGACTTGACTAACCACAAAACAGAGGTTACACGGTCGAGACACACGCCCGTGTGCTCAGGCCATGTGGCACGAAATAGGCTTGGTTTAAGCCATTTTCACACTCGAATTGGTCAAGTACCTACAAACATAATTTCCACCACATGTATAGACATAAATAAGCAACCAATTCAGCCAATTCAAGTCATATAATAGAGCCTTTCATAACATAAACATATACTAACTTTCATGTATCCATTTCACACCAAGTACCTATATTTCATATTTTATTTCCATTCATTTCATACCTAGCAAGATCATACCGATTCAAGTATAAAATTTACCAATCCATCTTTATCAAAAAGCCAACATCATTCATTAGTCTACCACATTATAGACAAACCATATAGAACTTTCATATCAAACCAACCACATCTAACTCAAGCCATATCTCATAGCTTGGACATGTACCAAACTTGTACCAAAATCAACCATATAAGTAATCATATAATTCAACCTATAAACTAGCCTATACATGCAATATTGATAAACCGTAATTTATACATGTTTTTACCCCATGCTTAGCATAATTATTGGATGAATTATCCCTTGAATTGTGGAATTTAATGCTCCTAATCCTTTAAATTCATGTTTTATACTTAGGTGAGCATAAGGTAGTAAAAAGAACGAGAACCGGGCCAAAAACAGAGAAAATGGGCCAAAGTAAGAAATCAACACGGCCTGGAGTTCCTCACACGGGTGCACCACATGCCCGTGCCACATTAGTAGGCTTGAACACGGCCTGGGCTCGATTCACACGGCCATGCCACACAGGCATGTCCCTGTCGTGATGAGTTTTAATTTCACGCAGAAAAGGCTACTTAGGGGCTAAGAAAGGTATTCCGAAGTCTATATAAACACCCTAGGAGTAGACTTAAAGGGGGCCCAACACAGAGTGTAGAAGGCAAGTAATTACTCGAAGAAAGCCAATTGATCCATCTCAGAAGCCAGGATCTACATCAAGACTGAAGATTTCCCTTCAATCCTTTCAGGAGTTTTGGGTTTTCTTTATGTTTTGTTGTTTTCTTTACTTCGAGATGTATTATGTTATAAATATGAACTAAATCCCCAAATACCTGAGGGGGATGAAACCTAAGACTAATCTTGTTATGGTTATCTGAATTATATGATAAATATTCGATTTGTTCTTAATTGTGTTTTTAATTCTTGAGTTGATATTTCAAGATATTAATTCAAGTCGAATGTGCTTATTCAGTGGAGTAAAAGTCCCTGTTTAAGAGTAGATCCAACACAATTAAGCGGAGTTGATCGCACTCCTAGACATAGGACAACGAAAATCTGTCGGATTAGAGTCAAATCTAATAGGGGGATCCATAGATCGAGTTAATAAAAAACTAGGGGTTTTAATTAGAAAGAGATTTCAATTAATCAACCTAGGGTTAGTTGTTCTTATTCTCGACGGAGATATTAACATAATTTAGGGATCTCTATAAATCAAGTCGAATGAAGAAATCGTCTAATTCAGAGTTAAGTAACAAGTGAAGTCTAGGTGGATTCTTCCTTGGGTATTGCCTTTATCATTCAGTTTTTCCCAAAGTAATTCCCCACTTTACTCTTTGTCGTGTCTTTAGTCTAGTTTAAAGTTAATTAGTTTAAACAAGCCCCCTTTTTATTTTTTAGGCTAGATAATAGAAAGAAAGTTATTACTAGTACTTTTAGTTTCGTGGATTCGACATTCCGGTCTTGCCACTAACTACACTACTATTCGATAGGTGCACCTGCCTATATCGTGATAATAGCTAGTTTCTAGGTACGATCAATTTTATTACTTCATCACAATCATGATCACATATTACCACATTTCAAGAGTTCAATATTACCAATCATCTCCTCGATAGTGTGATGAAATCTTTGATGACTTCTAACCCGAGCGAGCATTCAAATCACTGTAAAATATAGAAAATAAACTAAGTAAGCTAACAAGCTTAGTAAGCTCGTATAATTAACAGTACTATTTATGGTTTAACAAATATTTCACCATTTAAAAAAAACTTAAATACATGTAATCCAACTCTAGCAAATTCAACATCTCTTACTTAACAACCATACAATTCAGGTATGAATTCATCAGTTTTCACTTACTTCACATATAATTTATCAAATATCACTTACTTCTCGAGCGTACCACGTATACCTGTACTGATTCATATCATCATTTCTATTCTCGTAACATCATCTTTTCGTTGAACCGTTGAAACCAACATCGAATACCTGGTATCTTGCACACTAAGTGCCATATATGTGATTAAACCATTTATATCTCATATCATCTATGTAACATCAATATCATATAGTTCACATAGCATTTGTGTCAATTTATTTCAATATATATGACCCGTAATGCATTCATATAACTAATAGCAGAATTATGCCCATATAAATATTAACTCATTAGTAACAATAGTAATTCATTTTCAAATTAGTCACTTATCATCAATATATTCATCCATTCATAAGGATGAAACCAATATGTAATGTCTATATAACATTCAATTCATCTCTCATTTCAAATATACCTTCTATATAAATCATGCCACATTTCATAACTATATTTCATTTAAACCATGTATTAATTCATTTATATAAATCATTGATCTCATGTAACATTTCAATACACGTATCATTTCATTTATCTATTACTTATACTATATCACATATCATCTTTCATTTCTATAATTTATATGTCTACCATATAACCTTTCATCTATACAATCATACATTTCATATAACATATAAGTCATGTAATATCTGTCATGTAATCATATACTTGTAACATGTAATTCATGTAATTCATGTAGTTCATGTATCATAAACCATGTATCATATATTTCTTGTATCATATAATTCATATACATCTTGTATCTTTTATATCATGTATTTGTATCGGTATAATGCTAGTTGAACCTTTGGAAACATCGAGGGATACTCAGGTGATACACACTAAGTGTATATATATCTGTAATCCATCAATTCATCATATGTGCTCTTTCGAGCCATGTACGGTATGCTCCTCCTAAGTCGGTAACGGTAAGCCCGAAGGCTAAACGGTAAACTCATGCACTGTGGTGAGGCCCAACAAATGCAGAAGCTCAACCAAACGGTAGCTCTAGTGACATGTCACTTGTATCCTACGACTTTCTATGGTTTAAATGGGACTCAGTATTTAGCCGAAACATTTAACCAATAGGTAATTCGAAACCAAATCTCATTTATATAATTCATAAAAGTCATGTCACCAATTACTCATGTAATTTACATAAGCCATGTACCATTTCATATATACACATCATACATCTCAAGTATCATTTTCTTTTATAACACGTATATTCATGTACTATATAATTCATATAACTTGTGTAACATGTAATCTTTATAATCCATATCCATCTCATTTACAAACACATATCATATAACTTATAATACTTTTCCATACTATATCATGTAATTCGGTGGCAGCAACAAATTCATAGAGTCGATAATTCTAGTAAATTATTCATTACACATGCATATACATTCAATTAAAACAATTACAGTAGCTAATAGTTTAATTTTTAACCATACGAACTTACCTCGTAATTGCTCGTATAATCGTTTACCAATCTATCTTTCGTTTCCCCCGATCAAGTTCTGATATTTGTTTATCTTGATCTATACGAATTCAAAATAATCTATTTATTCATCAAATCATTCAATTTAACCCATATACATATATTTTGGCCTATTCACAAAATAGCCCTTATAATTCCATACTTTGACACTTTAGTCCTTAATATATAAATATGCAAAATACACCAAATTTCCATATACCCATTCATAGCTGAATATTCATGTATGCTATACAAGCCCATATTTTTAATTATTTCACATTTCTAACCACAAAATTTCTATCTTTCTCAATTTAATCCCTAGTTCAAAAATCACTTTATAAAACTTGTATATTTACAAACAACCATCAATAATCTTGCAAGAAATATCAAAATACACATGTATTCAACAATGGAACATTTCAAACAACCATCAATAATCTTGCAAACAACCATCAATAATCTTGCAACAAATATCAAAATACACATGTATCACTTTATAAAACTTGTATATTTACAAACAACCATCAATAATCTTGCAAGAAATATCAAAATACACATGTATTCAACAATGGAACATTTCAAAAACATCACCAATTTCAGAAATTGAGGTACGGGCTAGCTATATCGAGCTACAACAAGCTCAAAACATAGAAATCATTAAAAACGGATCAAAAATTGTATCTTAATTGAGTAATAAAGCTTGGCCGAATGTAAACTTCATAAAATGGCTTTTTTTTTTTCATATTCGGTGAAGAAAAAGCATGAAAATATAATATCTTTTTGGTTTATATATAATGATAACATAAAAACCATTTTACATAATTAACCATTATTAAAACCATTTAAAAATCATGAAATATATGGACATAAATGTCCACTAACTTAATAAAAGGGATAATTTCAACTTAAGGCCTTCCATTTAAAAAGCCAAAGCCATTTAAGTCATTTTACTAATAGAACTCATGTTTATCGCTTTACGCGATTTAGTCCTTTTTACTGAATTAACTATTTAATCGGTAAAATTTTTTTATGAAACTTTTGCATGATAACTCTATTAGTCTGTAAACATTAATAAAATAATAAAATAAATTTTTTGACTTAGTTAAGTGGTACCGAAACCACTCGTTCCGATCAGACTCAAAAATGGGCTGTTATAGTAATGTTTTTCCTCTGCGATTATGGCGTAGAGGGAGGCTCGGACCGATGAATTCAGCGTTCTCGTCTTAACAGTGTTAACAAAAGAATTCCTCGTCGGTGGTAAGTTGGGTTTTTGCCAATTCATTGTTACCAGAATTCGTTAATCAATTGCTAAATCGACGTTGTGTACCTCGATTTTAGACCTTGGAGTGCTCAGGAGTGTTTACGCATCAAAAACAATTTAGGTGTGTACCCGATTACGCAGAAAACGAGGTTTTGGAAAAATATGAAAACCTCACTGTCGACATCACACGAGCATGTGGTAGGTCGTGTGGTAGGCCATGTGCCCTAACATAGCCGTGTGATTGACGAACCAGGCCGTGCGCGAAGGACACAGCCGTGTGATAGCCAAGCAGGTTGTGTGCAAGTCACGGGCTAGACTATTTTAGGCCATGTGGACCACACGAGCATGTGAGATTTTGGGTCAAGCCGTGTGATCCACACGGCGAAGGCCAATTTGGGCCATGTGGGCCACACAGGCGTGTGGGCCCACATGGGCGTGTGAGCTCATTTTTACTAAAATGTTTGTTAAGGTTGCACGGGTTGCCCAAGTCGACTGTGAACCTACTATAGGGTTGATAAGTACTACTTAGACCCCTAATCATATGAACTGACTGATTGACTGATATGTACCACGCATGTTAATATTATGCATGTATACTGAACTGTTTATATGTACTGGTAATCATGAGATAGCATGACATATTATGTATGTTGCATTCCATAGGGTAGGGTAATATTATATTGAAGGAAGTGTACTGAAAGGCTTTTAAGCCTAATATACTGGCAGCTCAGCTGCAAATTGCTATGTTGTGCCACACTCGGTACTACTTGGAGTGTAGAGATGGGTGGGTTGATTTAATCCCCACATGGAGTGTAGGGTTGGACGGAGATGATGTGTAGAGGCTGGTGGGGTAAGACTTTGTTACTGAATACTGCATGACTACTATTGATACTATACTAAGATGGGTTAGGGCCCAAACTATCACCGATACTGAAAAGGGTTTAGGCCCATGACTGTTTAACTGTGCACTGTGATTACTGATTGTATGTTTGTTTTTTGCGGGATTACACACTGAGTTTACGTAAACTCATCCTTTTTGTTTAATGTGTACAGGTAATCCCTAGACTTAGATGGATCGGTACGGCGGATGACTCAACGGTGACCACAGTCTTTAAACTTATACTTTATTTTTAATTTTTGATTACGGCTTTTTTTTTGTTTATTGGGATGTAATTTTGAGGACTCTCTGGGACTCTTGCTTTAATTTAGGTTTTTAGTATTTATTTATTTATTCGATGGACTTCTAACTGCTAGTAATAGGAAATTCAATTTTTAAAACTTAAAGTATTTTCTAAATTCACGATCACATAAACTGTTTTAATTAGAGCTTTCGCAACGAGAAGTGTTTTTAAACAAATGATTTAGATAAGCCGAACGATCTCTTTGGAGCTAGTAAGAGTTATCGAAAGATAATAACATGGAAATGATTTTATCGAAACAACTCAGTTTTCAATCACACTATCATGTGACATTGCCAGGTTCGGCCATAACGTTTAGGTCAGGTTTGGAGTGTTACAAATATAACCTCAATTCATCCATCATATGTTCATTTAATATATCACATATCATTTCAATGATCCATCTCACAATTTTTCCATTTACATATCAAATTTCATATAACCCTCTCATATATTTATTTATACTCAATAAACCACGATTAAGGGGCAAACATTTATGACAAAAATGACTTTATTATGGCATAAAACATTACAAGTAAACATATTTAAAAATCAATTCAACCTTCTATTTGCATAATAAACTTCAAACCATTAATATAATAATCATTTAATTTGTGTTCCTTTTCGAATAATTCATTGTTTAGAGGATGCTATGGTATCTTCCAACCATGATCTTACACATTTCCGAAGTGATACCATAGTATCTTTCAACTACGGTCTTATTCGTATCGGTTTTAATGTCATAGTATCTTTCAACTATGGTCTTATACATTTCTGGTATAATGCCATAGTATCTTTCAACTATGGTTTTATTCATTCTGGTTTAATGCCATAATATCTTTTAACTATGGTCTTTCTTATTTCGGGTATAATGTCATGGTATCTTTCAACCATGGTCTATCTTGTTTCTCAATCCAAAGAATTTAATGAACCAACCATATATAGATAAACATTAAATTACAAAAAAGCAATCAAATAATTACTTTTATTAACATATGAACTTACCTAATCAAAAATGGCTACGAACGAGACATTGATATTTACTTCCTAACCCTCATTTTCCACGATTACTGCGTGATTAATCCATTTCTTGATCTAAGTATAATAATTTTAATTAAATTAACCATTTAAAACAATTAAACAATTCAATTGAGGCATATAAATCCTTTTATTATCATTTTACACAATTACCTCAACATTTTATCTTTTATGCAATTTAGTTCCTAAATCCAAAACTCACAAATTAACCAAAATTAATAAAAACTCATGCTAGCCAATTTTTAATCTAGTCCCTACTAAACCCACTTTTATCAAAATTTTACTAAAATTCCATGTAATTTTTCTATTTTAACAATTTAATCCTTAAACATTAAAATTACTAAAAATTATTTAACAAACTATTTATATTTAGTTATTAAACTCAAGAATTTAAAAATAAAGTTCACAAACACCTCAAAATTATTCATGTTAAATCCCTAAAATTTTAATAATTTTACAAATTGACCCCCGAATTAGTTAGATTAAGCAAAAACGATTACAAAAACATAAAAATTATTAAAAACAGACCTCAAAATCTCACACATGCATTCAAGGAAACTTGGTCGAACTCCCTTGCCCAAAAATGGTGTTTTTTCTCGGTTGGAGAACAACAACATAAAGAAAAAAATATGTTTTGCTTTGTTTACTTTATTTTAATTTAATTAAAACACATAATTTTAGTCAATAACAAGCACTAACCGCATATGCAATTTAGTTATGGTATATTTTCCACATAAACCCTTCTACATTTCTCAAATTAATCAACTAATTAATAGAAATTAATTTTTGTAACTTTTACGATTTAGTCATTTTTACTTAATTAACTATTTAAACATTAAAATTTCTTAACCAAATGTCAATACACCTATATAATCATTCCGTAAATATTTAATTAAAATATTTACGGGCTCGGTTTATAGAAACGAGGTTTTGATACCTCATTTTTTAAAACCGATTGACTTAAAGAATTAACCACTTGAACTTGATTATACGGCCAATTAACGAATTTTATTAAATCAAAATTTCAATAATATTATACTTGACTTATAAATATTAATTAATAATACTTACAAATTCACTCATCGAATTTGTAATCTCGAAACCATTGTTTCCGACAAGACTAAAAATCAGATAGTTATAGGAGTAGTGTTAGATGTAGATGAAGAGCTAAATCAGGAACTAAGTGAAGGTGTGGAGGAGTCGACACACTTTTCTGACTATTTTTGAAGAGGATCCAACCGACGAACCTAACAAGCATATCTACTTTCAGTTCGAAACGGGAAGTGAGGCCTGGGTATCTACAACTTATTGCTACATCGAGTTTGTGATGCCCGAGGCTATAGTGCCTCAAAACGAGCTTTGGATTTGGTTAGGCTTTGGAAGAAAGTGACTCATGATGTGGCTATCTTGATGATCGAAGATAAGACAAAAGCAATGTCTCCGATCGAAGAAGGAGGTCGTTGTCTCGACAATAAAGAAAAAACGTCGATTAGGGACAATGTGTAACTTAAGTGTGGAGATGTACATAGATGTTATATTTGTGTGTTTTGCTTTTATATTTTCTATCTTTACACAACTTTCAAAAAATTTTCAAAATTTTTCAAAAATATTTTCCTTGTTTTTATTTGATTTTGTTGTTTTTGCATGGTGCTTGAACAATAATTGGGCAATAGGCCATGGGTCGTAAATATTGAATAAGTATGTTGAATTGTCAATCATGTAAATTTTGATTGATACTAGATAATTCGATGTTTTTAATTGTAGACTAATTAGCACGATTAGTTAATTTGTATAATAGATTAGAGGCAATAATCTTAAATGAAATTATACAAAATGTGTCGTAAGATGAATGAAGTGTGTAGATCTTGAATTGTTAATTTTTCAATTGAGTATGTTATACCCTATTTTTGCCCGGGTCCATACCACAAAATGATAAAAAAATAAATAAATAAATAAATTCCAAGCCCAGTTCAGAATATATCATTTGGCCCGATCAGAATGGCCCATTACTTGAAAAGATTGAAGGTCCATCTACAAACTTGACGTATATGGAAACATAATCTTCAAGGATACGCAATCTTAGAAATGATATGTAAATCTTAGATATGATATGCAATCTTAGAAGATATGGTATGCAATCTTAAAAGATATGATTTTGATATCTTAGAGATTTAATTTGTAGATACCCTTTAATCTTAGCCGTTGATGTAATTGATCTGTACCGTTGGATTTGGGGAGGCTCAACTATAAATAGAGGCCTCCCCCCCTCATTGTAAAACACACTTGAGTTTTGGGGAAGCAACAAAAATTCTTGAGAGCTTTCACTCAAATTTCTCTCCCTCTTACGTTCTTATTTTCTGCGGTTTGTTCTTATTTTATTCTTTGTTCATCTTCATTTTTCAACCTTTTTTATTTTGATTTAATCCATGTTTCCCTAATTTTTTTATATATTTTTTTAATAATCTTAGTATCATATCAAACTATTTTATTTTTTAAAATATTTTTTTTTAAATATTACTCTTAGTAAATTGTTTTTTTTAATTTTACTCAAATCATTGTTTTAAAAAAATATATTTCATTTAATTGTTATTTTTATCCAAAAAAAATTTTTTTAATTAAAGGCAATATTTGGCATTTAGGATTTTCGAGAAAAGTAGTGCCCTAACTTACTGGGTTGCGATTTTTCTCGTCAAATTCGAATATCCAAGTACCCTTCTAAATGTTTTGAATTTTAAAATATAAACAATTATTCTTGAGATTTCAAAACATCTTAACTTACTGGATATGGCGTTTTGTTGTTTCAAGATAGAAATTTTCCAAAGGCAAGCTTAGCTTCGAAGATTTTGAAATATTGCGTCCTAACTTACTAGATGTGATGTTTTGATTCTTTTGAGATAAGTGAGTCTTAGTTTTCAAGTTCGCGGCATTCAAATAGTTTTCTTTCAAAAGAGGATTGCATTTTAAAATCTTCAAATTTTTTACATGAAAGACATCAAATAATCAAATAGGTACCAATTTTTGGGCGTTACGAGGGTGCTAATCCTTCCTCGTACGTAACCGACTCCCGAACCCGTTTTCTCAAATTTTCATAGACCAAAATGTTTTACAAAGTGATCCAATCACACCTAAAAAGATTGGTAGCAACTCCCATTTTCGTTTTTTAAGTCGACCCCATTTTTTCCAAAACCCATAAAAAATAGTTTCGACAGCTTGGCGACTCCACTAGGGAACAATAAGAGAGTCAAGCCATATAATTGATTATTCTTTGTCTTAATGTCAGAAATTTGAAAATTTTTAAAATACAATCCTCTTACATTACATGTGTTTAAATTACTACTTATGTTTGTTATATTTTGACGCGCATTGCACTTGCATGACCGTTGTGGTCACACCCTTAAGTGGGAGTGAGAAACTACGCCTTCGTGAGGTTTTCACCTCCGTACAGGATAGTGGATCACTTTCAGGATACATCCGTACCTATGTCTCCGTGAGATTTCATCTCCGTGCAGCCATAGGGATATGTGTCCCCTTGAACCGAACTCAATTCAAATGAGCCTATAATGGGTGAGGATCGAGGAATCTGCTGGTTCGGGTACCTCAACTTTAGAACTGAACCACATATAGAAGTACCGTAAGAGCTCAACCTAGATAGAATTATACCTTAGTTATTACCCTTGCAGGTTATCTTTGAGTTTATTGTTATCATGTGATACTAACTATTTCCTTTCTTTTGTTGCATATCATTTCGCATTTAAAAGGTATCGATTTTCGGTCAGTTTCTAAGTTAGAGAGTTTTATTATGGAGAACGGACTTCTTGATAGAGTGGAAGGCAACGCTAACGTCCATATATGGTCAGAGCAAACTCAGTTAGTAAAGGGAGATAGTCTAGCTATGGGATATGTGTCAGAGTTGGCAGACTACACTCTTATCAGCGTCACAGAGAATAATCACCATGAGTTAAAGGAAATATGGGATCAATGGAGTAGCGAAGCCAAGCAATTGTTCTACAACAACTATGGGGACTTGCAGTACTTGCTTGACTTGAAATTATACAAGAATTTGTTTCGGGCCATCACTCAGTATTGGAATCTTGTATACAGTTGCTTTACATTTGGAAAAGCCGATATGGTACCCGTGGTAGAGGAATATTCAGTTTTGTGGCGTTGTCCTAAGATTCAAGTTGATAAAGTTTACTCAAGGGCCAACTATATTCCAACTTTTGTGAGGAAGTTGATGAACATCATGGGGAGATGAAGCGAGCTAAAAAGGAAAAGAGTAAGAGGGAAATAGGGCAGCGTTGGAATGCCTGCCTCTTCTGCCACTGGTGCTTCCTAATGTTGTTCCAATCAAAGCAGAATTGGATGCGAAGAAGATTGTTCGACACCCTATGGCAAGGCGTGCTACAGGAACTAAAGGGCAGAAGGTAATGTACTCACCAATCACTTCAAGGTAAACAAGAAGAGTACTGATGGACACTTCTTCCATTACAATATTTCTCTTTCATATGAAGATCATTGATGGTAAGAGTGTCGAAAGGAAAGTGATTAACAGAATGCATGGGACCTACAAAAGTGAGTTGGATGGAAAGAATTGTGCCTATGATGGTAAAAGGTTCATTTACTATAGGACCACTACCAAACAACAAGCATGAGTTTACTAATGAGCGACAATGGAAATGCAAGCCCTGATGGCCTGCCCAAATAGACGTAAAAGAAAGAGATTAAAGAAGACCATATCATTTAAAGACCTTTAAAGTGGAGATTAGTCATGCTGCGAAGATACCTATGTAAGCAATTCAAATGCTTTGCAGGGGCAGAAATCTAAAGACTCTCAAGAAGCACTAAAGATGTTAGATATCATTTTTGCTGCAAAGCGGGAATATCTACTTGTTTGCCAATCTTTCTTTCAAGATAATTAGAACAACTTCACAAACATTGGAGGAGGTGTCTATGGCTGTAGGGATTATCTCATGGGTGAAGCCATAGCTCAAATTCGAGATGGTAGTAGATCATTTACGGACCCTAAAGGTACAAACTGATACATTAAGCGTGAAATACGAGCTACAGTCAGATCGTGTTCAAGAGTTAGCTTTGTTGTTTGGGAGAGTTAAAGCTTTGGGCCATAGGGCGAAGGCGTATTTGTAATCCATTCATATGTAAAGATATTCTTTTTCTAAATAAAGTTTTCTAAATGAAATTGAATCGAGATCGATACATTTTTGCATTCATGCATTTGCATTACATTACATCAAAGAAAAGAATGTGTTGATTCGAAATTCGATTCCTAAATAGAATAGTTTGTCATAAGGAAACAAATTTCTTGATAAAGTAGATTATAGTGCAGTCGTCTGAATATAGCCCAAGTAAACACGATGAGAGAAAGCTGGTAGTCCACGGAGGAATACATGATGTAATTGCCAGAGATTCAAGCCAACAAAGGTTATCCAAGAGCATGACGAGAGAAAGTCAAAAGTCCACGAAGGAATACATGACTTGATTGCCAACGAAGATTATCCAAGAGTCGGCACTTTTTGATGAGTATCGTGGAGATAAGCGAGCAAGAGATCAAGGTTCAGATTAAGTAGCAGGGAGCTAGCAAAGGTAACTTTTGGAGAATTTACAGGATTCGACCATGAAGAAAATATCAGCGTTTACTTGGACTATGGAGGGCAAGACCGCATATGTAATCTATTTTCACGTAAAGAAATCTATTTTCTAGAAAAGTTATTCTAATTGAATTGAGTTCAAGATCAACATCTCCTTTTCTTTTGCATTCATGCATTTGCATTGCATCATAGCACATGCACATTAAATTCATAAAAAAGATCCTAATTAGTTAAGGTTAAAAAGAGAAAGAAAGAGAGAAGAGGGTCATGGCTGAGTGAAAAAAAGACGCTCTGTTATATATCCTAGACTTTTATATCAAGAGGGATAGCTTACCCAGAGACGGGGGTGTTTGGAAATGAAAATTGTTCCATCAAGGGACTGATTAAGGGAATCTGGAGGGTATTCGTCCTTACGAACCAGGAAAGTCCTTAAACAACTGGACTGCGGAAGACTTCCTGTAGTCTTTAGAAATTATACAGAGTAGTCTGCAGAACACTCTTGTTACTATAAAGCCTAGGAGTAGCAAGATTTTATTTGTGAAATAGGCTCGTGTTCAAACATTTTTGTTTCAATAAAACATACCTTTGTTATCAATATGAGCGAATATTCTTTCATTCTTTTATACTGATGAATATTCTTTTGACCTTTAAAATTCTTTCTAAATTTTCATTGCATAGTCATTATTGAATTCATTTATTCCTTATACATTCTTTTGTACCTATCTTAGATCCCTAGATATCAATGACAGGGGCAACGATACTACATATTCGGAGTTCCTTTTTGAGCCTAACATGTATTTAAAAGAACCTCAGTACTTTTTACAGAAATTGTAACTTATTTCTGAATTTGTCGGAAAGGGTAAAGCAAGAAGAGAAACAGATTTTACCCCATGGAAATATGGTAGAGAATATAGCCTTAGAGGAATGAAAGGTTGTGAAATTGGAACACGCATAGCTAGAGAGCCAAAACAAGTTCACGTCAAAGATATTATTAAAAGAGGTCCATGGAAATTTCAGAAAGACACATGCAAGACGGTTCATAATGACTAAAGGCAAACATAAGGACACTGCTGGTCTATATTGGAAAGGGATCGCATCTGTTACACCATAAATGTCGAATTTAAGGAGTCAAGACTTATGAGGCATGTATGTTATAAGCTTGTGCTCGTCAAAAGTTTTAAGCTGACAATGAATTATCTTTGTGATTGCCGATTGCTCCATTAAGAGGGAGAGAGTAGCTTCATATGCCAATATTACAAAGTCAATAGTCATTGACTCAAAAAAAAAAGAAAAGAAAAAGAAAAGAAAAAAGAAAAAAAGAAAAATAAAAAGAGGTCCAGAAAAGATCATCATCAACTGCACAATGTCAAAGATTTGCAGTCTGTTCAAAGATTAGGCACCCTATCACAGTACAACCAAGGTTGCCAAAAGAAAAAATAAAAAAGAAAAAATAAATTACAGAAGATGACCGAGACTGGTAAAGATTGGCATAAGAAACTACTACTTACTCTTTATGCTTATGCTGGAGCAAACACCTTCAATTTTAGTTGTTTCAGAGGTCCCAACCCTCATCCTGGGCATGGATGTGTTTCATGACTCTTCTGAACAGCCAGATATTCTATCAATCGCTGCAGTGGTCAGCTCCAGGCAGTGGCCTTTGATTTCCTACTATAGAGCATCCGTGCGTGTACAATCTCCTAAGCTTGAAATAATAGATTCTCTCTCCAAACCAGTTTCTGACAAAGTGGATGAAGGTATCAGGAGGGAAGCTCTCTTAAATTTTTATATAAGTTCAGAGAAGAGGAAGCCTGATCAGGTCATTATCTCCAAGGATGGAGATAGTAATTCTCAGTTCAGTCAAATGATGTACAAAGGACTTGATCAAGTTATTGAGGCTTGCAAGCTCCTTGACAAGAATTGGAACGCTAAGTTTGTGGTTATTGTTGTAAAAAAAACCATCATACCAAGTTTTTCAAGCAAGGATCTCCTGACAATGTGCTACCTGGTACTGTCATTGACAACAAAGTATGCCATCTGAAGAACAATGATTTTTACCTTTGTGCTAATGCTGGAATGATAGGAACCACAAGGTCAACCCACTATCGTATTCTCTTAGACTAGGTTGGGTTTTCAGCTGAAGATCTGCAGAAGCTTGTTCATTCTCTATCCTACGAGTATCAAAGGAGCACTACAGCCATATCTGTTGTGGCCCCTATTTGCTACACTCATTTAGCAGCCTCACAATTGGGGCAATTTATAAAGTTTGTGGATACTTCAGAGACATCATCGAGCCATGGTAGGGTGACTACTCTGAGAGCACTTTATGTACCTTAGCTTTCCAGGTTGAAGGATAATGTCAGCAACTTCATCGTTGAATTTGTCAAACGACAGCCAGGACTGCTGTTAGGCAATTTCTTTCTCATAGGTTTATGAATCGAGATCTTTTCCTCCAAGCTTCGATGGAGTCAAGAATTGAATACCTCTAGTGAGCTTAACTTGAAAGTATTCATCTTAATCAAATGCACCAAGAATGGATGACACAGACTTATGATAAAGAGGGTTCGTCCACAAGAATTTCTCACGGAAGCTAAGGTGAAAACCCGCAAAGGGCGCTTTGAGACTTCTAAATTCAAAAAAAAACAAAAAATAAGGAAAAAGAGAAAAAGGAAAAAGGAAAATGGAGAGGCCAAGGTGAAAACCCACAAAGGGCGCTTTGAGACCAAAGGGGTTTTGAGTTGAAAACCCGAAAGGGCAGCTCAAATTTTGAAAGGCATGCAGTGATCTTGCTATACCTGATTCGACAAGAAGTGAAATACGTTACATGCCGGGGCATCAACAAAGTGCTTTGGATCTTCTAAACACATGTAGTCCTCATGAAATTTGTATATAGAAGCCCAAGCTGCGATATCTAGGGGCATCTGATTTTTTGTCCTGTTTACTATCTTTGGATTCTCTTTCTTCTCAAAGATAGATTCCTAGATTAACTTCTTTTGTTTTTTTGATAAATCATTCAAACTCTAATTATCTTTAAGATCAATTTATTTGTCGTCCATTATTCATAAAGCATGTTGCATTGAAATAATGACTGATGAACTAAAATATCTTCACAAACGAAGTTTTACATATTACTCTGGAAATTTCTAGATAATACAAGAAACTGAAACATGACAATTGTTTAAGGAATTCCCATTTAGTAAGGATTGGAGGTACTCAAGAGAATTTCTTCTTCAGTCCAAATGGTGATTAGACGATGTCGATCCTAAGAGAGGATCATTTCACGAACATCTTCAGCAGGCCGTAACATTCGGAGATGGTACAATAGGACCAAACTAATTCAAAGCATACGAGTAGAGTATGATTGATACGTCGAGAAGAGCGAAAATGAAATTTCGATGAATGAATGAATGATAACACCTGAAATAGGAATCATTCTCATAACATTTTGCACCATAACATATCTAATTAGGAACATTTGACTCACTTCGATCATAGCATCCTAATCATCAGGCATAATCACATATACATTCTATAGGTTATCAAAGACGACACGCCTTAACCCCCTAAGTAGTAGGGTAACAGGCCACAACATAGCAGATCTGGCCTTCAGATGATTATACTGAAGCAGGATCCAAGATGATTTGGCATCCTTGTGCTCACAAGGAGCAAATCAAAGACATAGCTAATTTGGCTTTCACATGCTTACGCTAAAGCAAATCTAAGATGATTTGGCATCTCTGTATTGTCAGATAACAAATCGAAGTTTGGCATCTCCATATTCGACGGAGGGCAGACACATAGCAGATCTGGCATTCAGATGTTTATACTGAAATAGATCCAAGATGGTTTGGCATCCTTGTGCTTACAAAAAACAAATCGAAGACATAGCTGATTTGGTTTTCACGTGCTTACGCTGAAGCAAATCTAAGATGACTTGGCATCTCTGTATTGTCAGAGAATAAATCAAAGTTTGGCATCTCCATATTCGACTGAGAGCAGACACATAGCGGATCTAACCTTCAGATGTTTATACTAAAGCAGATCCAAGATGATTTGGCATCCTTGTGTTTACAAGGAATAAATCGAAGACATAGCTGATTTGACTTTCACGAGCTTACGCTGAAGCAAGTCTAAAATGATTTGGCATCTCTGTATTGTCAGAGAACAAATCGAAAAAAAGCAAATTTGGCATCCCTGAATTTGCAGGGAGCAGGTTGAAGATTTCAGCATGGCGTCCTTGAGCTTGCAAGGAGCAGGTTGAAGAAAGCAGATCTTGACTTCCTGAGTTTGCAGTAAAACAGATCAAAAATTTCAGCATGGCGTCCCTGAGTTTGCAGGGAGCAGGTTGAAGATTTCAGCGTGGCATCCTTGAGTTTGCAAGGAGCAGGTTGAAGAAAGCAGATCTTAACTTTCTGAGTTTGCAGTGAAGTAGATCAAAAACTTCAGCATGGCGTCCCTGAGTTTGCAGGGAGCAGGTTGAAGATTTCAACATTGCGTCCTTGAGTTTGCAAGGAGCAGGTTGAAGAAAGCAGATCTTGACTTCCTGAGTTTGCAGTGAAGCAGATCGAAAATTTCAGCATGGCGTTCCTGAGTTTGCAGGGAGCAGGTTGAAGATTTCAGCATGGCGTCCTTGAGTTTGCAAGGAGCAGGTTGAAGAAAGCAGATCTTGACTTCCTGAGTTTGCAGTGAAGCAGATCGAAAATTTCAGCATGGCATCCCTGAGTTTGTAGGGAGCAGGTTGAAGATTTCAGCATGGCGTCCTTGAGTTTGCAAGGAGCAGGTTGAAGAAAGCAGATCTTGACTTCTTGAGTTCACAGTGAAGCAGATCGAAGATATCAGCATGGCGTTCCTGAGTTTGCAGGGAGCAGGTTGAAGATTTCAGCATGGCGTCCTTGAGTTTGCAAGGAACAGGTTGAAGAAAGCAGATCTTACCTTCATGTGTTTATACCGAAGCAGATCCAAGATGATTTGGCATCTCTGTGCTTACAGGGAACAAATTGAAGACATAGCAAGATCTGACTTTCATCAAAGCAGATCCAAGATGATTTGGCGTCTCTGTATTCGACGGGGAGCAGATCGAAGAACTCAAGACTCAGCGAGCCCAGGCAAAATGGGTCCTTTGATAGTCTTTGCTTTATTCCTGTTACACAGCAATAAGCAAAGAGGGGTAGCTGTTATACCCTATTTTTGCCCGGGTCCATACCACAAAATGATAAAAAAATAAATAAATAAATAAATTCCAAGCCCAGTTCAGAATATATCATTTAGCCCGATCAGAATGGCCCATTACTTGAAAAGATTGAAGGTCCATCTACAAACTTGACGTATATGGAAACATAATCTTCAAGGATACGCAATCTTAAAAATGATATGTAAATCTTAGATATGATATGCAATCTTAGAAGATATGGTATGCAATCTTAAAAGATATGATTTTGATATCTTAGAGATTTAATTTGTAGATACCCTTTAATCTTAGCCGTTGATGTAATTGATCTGTACCGTTGGATTTGGGGAGGCTCAACTATAAATAGAGGCCTCCCCCCCATTGTAAAACACATTTGAGTTTTGGGGAAGCAACAAAAATTCTTGAGAGCTTTCACTCAAATTTCTCTTCCTCTTACGTTCTTATTTTCTGCGGGTTGTTCTTATTTTATTCTTTGTTCATCTTCGTTTTTCAACCTTTTTTATTTTGATTTAATCCATGTTTCCCTAATTTTTTTATATATTTTTTAATAATCTTAGTATCATATCAAACTATTTTATTTTTTTTAAATATTACTCTTAGTAAATTGTTTTTTTAAATTTTACTCAAATCATTGTTTTAAAAAAATATATTTCATTTAATTGTTATTTTTATCCAAAAATTGTTTTTTTTAATTAAAGGCAATATTTGGCATTTAGGATTTTCGAGAAAAGTAGTGCCCTAACTTACTGGGTTGCGATTTTTCTCGTCAAATTCGAATATCCAAGTACCCTTCTAAATGTTTTGAGTTTTCTATTCTTGAGATTTCAAAACATTGTGTCCTAACTTACTGGATATGGCGTTTTGTTGTTTCAAGATAGAAATTTTCCAAAGGCAAGCTTAGCTTCGAAGAGTTTGAAATATTGTGTCCTAACTTACTGGATGTGATGTTTTGATTCGTTTGGGATAAGTGAGTCTTAGTTTTCAAGTTCGCGGCATTCAAATAGTTTTCTTTCAAAAGAGGATTGCATTTTAAAATCTTCAAACTTCCGACATGAAAGACATCAAATAATCAATTAGGTACCAATTTTTGGGCGTTACGAGGGTGCTAATCCTTCCTCGTACGTAACCGACTCCCGAACCCGTTTTCTCAAATTTTTGTAGACCAAAATGTTTTACAAGGTGATCCAATCACACCTAAAAAGATTGGTGGCGACTCCCATTTTCTTTTTTTAAATCGACCCCGTTCTTTTCCAAAACCCATAAAAAATGGTTTCGACAGAGTAGATGTATGCATGATTGAAAATGTGTTTTATGAATAATTCAGGAAAGACCTCAGGCATTGTTTGATTTAGCCTAGAGCCCAGAAGCTTTATCTTCTGCTATATACCACTAGTCCCTGTATTTTAGCCTCAAATATCCTTTTCTTGTTTAGCCTTATTCTTGAAGCCTTAAACCTAAATGATTCAAGAACTCAACCATTCTTTGTCTCGATTTTGAAAATACACTATGTAATTGATATCGGGCCATGGATATTGAGGGTTAGGTAGAGACATTATGGTGGCTTCTTATGCGAAAAAGAAAAGAATAGACTACATAATATAGTATAGATAGAACCTTGCTAAGTGAGTTAGAAAAAAAATAATAAAAAATAGAAATTTTGAGTGAATTAAAGCAATGTGAGTGGAAAAGTGCAAAAAATAGAAAGAGTTTTAAAAATCAAATTCAAGCTTGGAAGGAAAATCTTTCAAGTCATAATGTATTAACACTCACTAGTTTTGTATGTGTCAGTATTGCATAGTATCTTCTAAAATTTTGGAAAGTAGATGAAAGAATGAGAAATAATGTGGTGAACTTATGAATAATTTGCGGGCGAATGGGGAACAATGTCATGTGCTTAACCATTTCTAGTGTTTAAAATCGTTTTGGGCTATTTGTTGTTTCAACTCTGAACGATCTTAAGCATTAGAACGTTACAAGCCTAAAAGACCTTTGGGACCCGAATAATTTACTAACACACTAATTCTTAAATTGATTACATTTTTCTGGATGAACATGACCAATTCATTTTTTATATTTATGAGCTATCCATGTAATTCATTTTGATAGACAACACTTGTACATACATTTGTTTTAATTACCTTTATATTTATTAGCATTTTAACTTATTGAACTAATTGTGTTTGCATTAAGAATACTTGAGTTAACTAGATATCACTCTTAAGTTGCATGTAAGGCAATTCTCATACAAGTTCAATGTTTTACCACTATGTGACCTAATTGTTAGATTTAGTCCAAGGGTTTTTTTTTTTTACATGTTTTGTGTTTGCTTAAGGATAAGAAAAGAGTTAAGTTTGTTGGAGTTTGATCTACTGTAAATTGATACGTCAAATTAGGCTCTCTATTACACTTAAGGAGCTTATTCTCAAACAATTTAAGTGTCTTTTATTTATTTTTGTCGATAATTTTTTTTATCGTTAATAAATTGTTTTTATTAGTTTTAAGCCATTTTTTATACCCAAATTGGCCAATCATTCCACAGGAAACCTAACAAGTTGATTGAGTGTTGTAGGGATTCGAAGGTGGCTCGAACGTAAAGAAAACATTACCTAGAATAGGTAAAGCATGGAAGCTGTGATACCCCTTACTGTGCTGAAATGAAGAGAATAAAAATCATCTATAATGGTATCGTGATACCAGACCATGGGTATCATGATACCGAGAACCTCAAGACTCCCAATCTCAAGACTGTTGTGGGTAACGTGATACCCTAGCCTAGGTATGTTGATACCCAAGCCTAACAAGTGAAAAAAAAAAAACTGTAAGGGCAATTTTGTGTCCAAACAAACTTATGTCTTCTTTTTACTTAAGGGCAAAATGGTCAATGTTAGGTTAAATGTTAGTAGGCTATAAATATAACTTTATAAGCCTTTCATTTCAGTTTTTTGTGGCTGAATAGTTTCTTTAGGGTTTATGGTTTTTAGGTTAGGTTTTCTTTCTCTTTTCCTTCTTTTTCTTTTCTTTTTCTTTTCATTTTTAGATTAGGTTTTCTCTTTTCTTTTTAGAGTAAATTTTATTCTTGTAGTTTTCTTTCTTCTTTCTTCTTTCTTCTTTCTTGTAAAAGACTTTGTAAATGAATATGGATGAAGCTTTTGGGTGCCATTGGTTCCACATCTAAATGAGTATTTCTTATCCTTATCTCTATATTTTACTTATTACTGTTTGATGAAATATTTATTTGGATGTTAAGCTTTATCATGTGCTAAATTGTTAGATGGTTGGTTGATTGGTTGTTTGTTTGTTAGCTTAAGTTAATGTTTATTTTTTATTAATTGGTTGTTCGATTATATCGAAATGCTTAATACGCTAGAATTGATGCCTCTAGCGTAAAACCTAGATAAATGAGACCTAGAGGAGAGTTTATCCTTAGATAGTTGAATATGATTATACTGAGTAGTGAGATCGAGAGGTAATCTATATGCCTAGGTGAAATCGAGAGGTGATCTTAGGTGATAACTTTTAGTCTAGGATGAGACCAAGAAAATATTTCTAACTAAGAGTGGGACCAATATAATCAGTATAAGTTCATTAGTTTAATTAGCACTCAACTAATCAATCAGTCATCGTTTAATCATTTACATTATCTAAAACATTAGGAAGAAAGTTTACTTTAGTTAGTTTAATTAATAGTTTAATTTTAGTTTATAAACAATTATATTTGGACTTGCACTAATAAATTTCGACTCGATTAGATTAGTAATTTCTTAACTTGTAATTAAATTAATAAACGCATTTACCCACTTGGAAATCCTTTGGGTCAACCCATTGGAATAATTTTTGTTCCATCGGAACTATAAATATTACCATTGACACTGCCCGCTTGCAGTTAAAACCCGTTCTTTAAATTGTTTTATAAAATCATTTGTTTTTCTGCACACAAGCGCGTGCGGGTTAACAACCTAGCACCTTTGATTTCTCCTAGAGCCCTAAAACAATAATAAAAAATGTTCAAGGAAAAATCAATTGCAACAAACATCTGACAATGTTGTTCAATGCTAACTCTATGACCATCCTAGAAATATAGCCAAAGTCTACAAATCTCAATATCATAATCACTTTCATGCATGTGCTAACTTTTTTGGATATCTGCACTTTGATACTTGGGTTATCAAATCAATGGCAAGTCACCACATTATCAATGATGTTCAAAATTGAACCACTTCTCAAGACTAATATGGTTCAGAAGGGATCTCAATGGGTAATGGTAATACAATACCAATTTCTCAAACTGGTATTACTCATTTATGTGCATCAAATCGCAACTTATGTTAACAAATACTTTGTGTGCACTAGACATCAAACAAAATCTTATATATATATTTCTAAGTTTTGCTAAGATAGCAACATTTCTGTTGAATTCTTTTCTTTTATTTTTCTTGTGAAGGATCTAAAGATCGGGGTGCCTCTAGTGTGCTGGTTGAATAAACATGAGTTGTATGAATGGCCACAAGGCAACACAGATATATCAAAACCTCAATCTCATTTGGTCGTTCTTGTCACTCGCTTAATTTATGGCATCGATGATTAGGTTATTTGAATAATTGTGTTTTACATAATTTTTTAAATAAATTTTCAAATCCATTTTGTAATTATATAAATCTTATTCCTTTTAATTCTTGTGCTTCTAATTAAATGCATTGACTACCTTTTTCCAAAAAAACTCATTGACGAATCGTCACCCACTACAAATCATTTACAGTGACTAATGGGGTTCGTCTCCCATTGTGTCCATTGATCAGAAACGCTACTATATTTTTTTTGTTGATTAGTTTTCAAAATATATGTGGTTATATACATTGAAAACTAAAATTGAAGTTCAAGATATTTTTATAATTGTACATTTCTTTCAATTTACATAGATGGTGGTGATGAATTTCAAGGTCTATCCAATTATAAAAGAACATGAAATTGAACATTTGGTGTTACCCCATTATACACCTCAACATGTTGCACTAGTTGAACAACGACACAAACATGTTGTCAAAACCACTAAAACCTTAATGTATCAAGCCTTAAAACCTTCACATTTTTTGAGTTTATTTATCAACAAGAGATTCATCTTATAAATAAATTACCCACACCTATCTTACAAGATCAATGCCCTCATGAAATACTACTCAAAGAACCCTTTACATTTAAGAACATAAAAAACATTTTGTTATTTATGCTACCTATGGATCTGACCTACACCAAAAATCAACTTGAGCATGATCTACTATATGTGTCTACTTGGGCTTTCATAAAAAATATTACTACCCCTAGTGTTTTGACCCAAATTTCTTTCAAACTTTATTTATGACGTGATGCTACATTTTTTTAAAAATAATTTTTCATTTGGAAATAAATTTTCTCACTTGAAATTCAATTTTCAAATAAAGTTTTAGGATCTCACTGACAATCACCGACAGGAAAACTAATTCTTTGACAATCAAAACTTGAATCTTGAGCTTCCCAATCCCATTGTGTCGTTGCTTTTGGAAAAATCCCAATTTGAAAATGATTTTCTTGTACAGCAGAAAATTAAAAATTTGAAAACTAACCCAGTTTGTTATATTTGTAGCAATAAACATTAACCAAATTTGTACCTATATTTTTGGCTTAGCAGAAATTCATTGTTCTCAGATTTCAACCAAATGATCTTCTCCGCTATTCTCGTACCACGAACTGCTTCGAGTGTGGGCTCGAACCAATTGAATTAAAACACAGAACTAGAAAAAGTTTTCTCTCTTTTTGGGGTGAAAATGAAAATTCTCTCTTCTTAATAGAAACCTGTGGAATTGTTATTTCAAAAATATATATGTAATAGTTGAGAATAAATTCTCTCTATTTTTCGGTAGAATAGCAATCTCTTAAAGTTGTGTTAATAGCTCTACCGGCGCCATCTATTTATAGTGGTTTATTTTAAATAGAAAAAAAACATCCTACTTAGAATAGGACTAGGGTAGATGGCACACCCTTGTATTCCTACTAGGGTTGCTGCCCCCTTCATGTCCATGAGGGGTTTTTGAACCTCCCTCACATCGGGTCCCATTATGAGTGCTTCTTAAGCCCTTTTGACCCAGTACTCTATAATGTGATCCAACCCGATTCAGTTTTTCTATTTCTGAAAATAAACTTTAATATTTATATCTAAAAAATTTTCTCATCCCTATTTTACTTTCAACAAATTTTTAACAATTTTACCCCTAGTAAAATTTTAATGATTTTGCCCTTAGTAAAATTTTGAGAAAACATGTTCAATATTTCTCAACTCAACATGTTCACTATGAACTTATTTTCATTTTCGGGCTTAAAAATAGTCCAAAAACATAAACTCATTCTTCCAATCATTATTTAACTAGTCCATATAGGATTGCAAATGAGTCATTTCCACTTTCATTTTTATTTCAATTTCCATTTTTGGAAATCTACATTCATTTCCAAATGATTCCATTTCTCTATTTTGGAGAAAACCAAATGTTTCTCAATTCTCTTTTCCTGGTCATTCCATTCATTTCTATTCAAACACACAATTCTGATTTTAACAAGCTAGCGAAGGGGCTGATTTGGACATATATAGTTAAGGCTCAAATAATTTATAATTAAGTTTCGAATTTTTGCCTATTAATTATAAACTTATTTAGTCACGAAGTCATTCCATTATAGTATTGTGACTGAGCTCTCCCCAACGATATACCATTACAAAAGCAACTACTCAGTGCTCGTCCAATGACCTTGTCATAAGTGTGTTACCCTCAATAGGATGTGCTTGATATCTTTGGGATAATATTCATTCTCCCAATATGATCCTATTTTATTTCATGGTAACTATTACATCTTCCTTCATGAAAAGTCAATCACTATCAAATAATGATCAAGTCATCCATCACAAAGAAGACGACCCATGGCCACGTTTAATTTTCATCAACCATATAATGCCAATAAGAGGATATCGTTTACCCATGTTTTGGGCTATGAATTCCAATGTTGTGAGTGGTGATGTATACTACAGAAGTCGTACACCCAATGCACCAGCTTTTGGTTCCTTATCTATTTAAACTTAGGTTTTTACTTGCATTAAAGTGTACGAGTCACGCATACATAGTTCGCCCTCCACTCAGGATTTAAGTATGCCGCACTATAAACGTCACAAGTGAATAAATCTATAAATGGATTCAGGATCTATTCTGCTTAGGTCCTATCCAATGTACTATTAATTCAATCAATCACATCTATGTCTCTATCTTCTGGGAGTCATCCACTCCAGTGCCCAAGGCAAGGCATCTTCCCAATTGGACTTGATAGATGACATATTAGTCTTTTAATTGGTTTGCTCATTTCCGATTAGACTAAGAACATGTATAAGCCCGTCTACTAGTACAAGTTGTCTTTCCATACTACGATTCGACCAAATAATACCGCTTAGTATTAGTTAAACATTTAGACAACCAATGAGTAATATTTGTTTCCATTTTGCTTTGCATGCAAAAACCATGTAGGGACAATTATACAAAATATATCAATATAATCAATGAATTTGTTTTATTTAATCAATCTGTTCAAAAAAATTTATAAGTTTACAAACAAATATACTACACTCAGAATACCAAATCTAACAATTGTCTCATTAACTACTCTCGCCTCTTCGTTTGCTATTGCTCTTGATGAGATAAATTGGATCACCCATCTTCTTCGAGAACTTTGCTTTCCTCTTCGTCATTTTCCTCGAATTCTTTGTGACAGTTCTAGCACTACATATTGCCAAGTTGATGAAACGTATTGCCATTGATTTTTATTTTATGCGTTATCAAGTGCAAAACATAAAGATTGAGGTCAAACATCTTTATTTCGCAGATCAAGTAGATGATATAGTCACCAAACCACTGTAGTGTACTCCATTTGATCATTTATTTCCCAAGTTGGTTATTGTTGACACCACCACCAACTAGTGGAGGCATAACAAAGATAACAATGGTCATCAATAGTGAAATAGTCTCCACGGGTTATGTTATTCATTTTTAGATTGTTAATTTTTTAAATTTCCAAATTTTATGTTGTTATTATTTAAATTTTCAAATCGGCTGATATCTTAATATCTTATTACTGATTATTGAGAATTTGAGGGATTATATATATATATATATATCCCCAGAATAAAGGTATGGTTCATTTTACTCATCCACCATCTCTATTATGCCATGATATTATTAGTAAGGTTATTAATAGCAAACCAAATTTTTTTTCAATTTAAAAAATGAAAGCATGATATGAAAAAAAAGAAATTATCATTGTCAACTAATTAATTTTTTTTATATTTAGATTTTTAATTATTTTATTTTTCTAAATTAATTTTATATTTTATCCAATCACTAAATAATTTATTTCTTTTTATTTTTTTGTTTTAATTAATTTTTAACAATTTTCTTTCAATTATTTTTAAAATTAATTGATTTTTACTATAAATTAGATTCATCCTTATTCAATTAGTAAAATATATTCTTTTGAGATTACAAAAAATTATTATTTAATAAACTAAATATAAATACGTAAAATTACATGTAAAACATATAACGTTAGAAATTTGTATATAAAAAACAAAAAATGTGGAGAATATTTTAAGCTAACCAAAATAAAGTCAATTGTTTATTATATTATTAGTTTTTCCTTTGTCATTATTTTTATTATTAATAAAATTTATAACATTTGTGAAAAAAATATATTTTTAAGTTTTCTTATTATTGTTATTATTAGTGTTTTCCTAATATTTATATTCTATTATAAGTAGTAAAAACATTTATTCGACTTTTATTTATAACATTGTTCTTTAAATATTAATACGTAGGGGGTTTGTTTGTTTTCGAATGTCATTTTCATTTTTTTTTAGATGGGAAACATTAATAGATGTGATGATTGAAATTTTTAAAAATTAATTTTTAAAAAATGAAAATATATAAAAATTAAAAATATTGAAAAATTGTTCACTATTTTCAATAAAAATACTTTATAACATTTAATATTCTTATTGAGTTAGTGCCACCTATTAACCGAATCCCAATTCAATTTAGAAATTACGAAAAGCTCATTATTTTAAGATAAATTTCGTTTTTTTAAATAATGAAATTTAAACTCAAAACATAATTATTCTTAATAACTCAATTTATTATTTCAACCAAAATCATATTTATTTATTATATTGAACTTTTTAAACTCCATTCAACTTTTGCTAGCCTTTCTTATTTTCCTGATACAAAATTTTCTAATGGGTATAAACAAGCACTCTTTTAATACATCAAACCTGATTAAAATTTGCAATTAATAATATTGATGAATTCTTAATAAAATTTGCAATTAATAATATTGATGAATTCTTAATAAAATTTATAATTAATAATATTGATGAATTCTCTTTATCTTTTGTTCTTTCTAGTAATTTGGCATTTTTTTATAATTACAAGTATTCTTATTTATTTTAAATTTTAATCGTAATTATATTCGAGACTAAATATAATATTCAAATAAAACCTTCCTAACAATGTTAATAAAAATAAAATTAAGATGAGTGCTATCAATTTATTTAACTATGATCGAATTGTTTTTTGAATTAAAATTGTAAATAATTTTATATTAAGATATTACATTTAATAATTTTTTAAAATTTAAAATTTACTATTTATATAATAATATTTGCTTGATTTCACCTAAAAATTTGTTTTGTTTATAAAAGAGTTTTTATTAAATTTTAAAAAAATATTAATGGCTGATAAATAAATTATTTTTGGTTAATATAATGAATGTGTATTTTAGAACAGAAATCCGTAAAATGCAGTTGCCGTCAGAGCGAGTGGGCGGTTAATTTGTTGCGAATGTATGGACAGATCTAAACAGGGGGCCCACATGTTTGCCCCCACTAGGGTAACAGGCACCGTCAGATCCGGAGATATGCATCCAAGCCGCACGTTAATTTATAAAGAAATAATAAATCTCCCCCTGTTAGGGTTAATGGGATCAAAACGAAACAAACTTAGTCAGCTTTTTAATTTATAACATAAAAAATAAGTTGGAATAATAAAAGAAATAGTAAAAAGCTAGGGTTCAGTAAATCTTAATGAGCCTCCCTCAATCCCTCCCAATATTCTTCTTGGGATTGGTGGTAAAAAAAGAAAAAGTCCCCCTCGTTTCTGCTATAAATACCCTATCTTCTCTCATCCCTTTACATCCTATTATCTTCCCCTTTTCTTCTTTCTCTTACTTTTTTTTCTCTTTGTTTAGACAGACATGGCTGTCTTTGGAGCTTTTAGGGTTTTATCATTATAATGGCTGACGACCATCAAAGATAAACAAAAGGAACATGGCCCTCTTTGTATTCTTCCACAGCTTTCTTGAACTGCAACTTCGTCTTACACCTTTCCTTGTTATTTTGTGTTGCTTATATGGGCGGTATTTGGGTATGTATGTATGTCGTTGCGGTTCAATAAAGCTGTGGGAAGATACGGACAGGGTCAAAGAGAAATTTTCAAGATCCATCTGTTCTGGGATTTGAAAATGCTACTTTGTTCGCTTGATTATTTGTTTTTCTGATTCCATCTTACCCTTTCTCTCTCTCTCTCTCTCTCTCTCTCTCTCTCTCTTTTGTCTTTCTAATCCACTTTAAGAGTTGATGCACTGAGTTTAAGTTTTTCTTTGACATGATTTGCCTGTGAAAGGGAGATAAATTATTTCCTTTCTTTCTTTATTTAAATAACAAAGATTTTTCTTAACCCTAAATGGCTTATGTTTTTTTTTTTTTGCATTTTTGTTCTCTCAATGATATAGAGAGATGTTCAAGCTTGAATTATCATTGGATGTATCTTGATTATTTTCTAACTATAATTACAACCATTATTTCATAACCCTTTTCTGTATCTGGTCTTTCTCGTGGTTGCAGGCTTCCATTGCTATAATTCTGCTGCAAACTGCTTCTTTTTACCTCAAAGAATATTTAAAAAAAAAAAGTTACTCCAAATTTGCAGTAACACTGTAAGAGGAGAGAGAGAGAGAGAGACAGAAAGTGGATGATATAACTGTTGTTTTGGTACTTGGAATTTTCTATAGGTATAGATTCTTGTCTTTGCTGAATTTTTATGAGACTTTGTTTTGGATCCTTTTATCTTAATTGTTTTGACTTTGTTTTATTGTAGTAAAGTGTGCCCCCCCATTTGTAGGTTCCACGCTTCTGGTCTTGAGGTTCAAAAAGCTCTTACTTGATATTTGTAGATAAAATTCCAGCAGATATCAGCACTTATACTTCCATTGGTAAAATGTTAACTTCAGTCATTTTTATACATTTCCTAACCCCACCCAAATATTCCATTGCTTTCAATTTTTTTCTTTTTCCTTTTTAATTATAATAGGGTTACTACGGACTTATGAAGCATTAAAATTCCAGACTATACTAAGGACCACTGGAATTAGGCTTTAACCTACCCTCCCTTATTGATATCCTCACCAGTTGATCAAGTTTAGTTTGAACCATGCTTAAATTTCATTCAATTGGATTTGAATGTGAAGTTGGGTAGGTAAATGAAGCTTTTATCAAAATAGAATCGGTGTAACATAAGATACCTGGATGGTTCATGTTACGAGTGCTTTCTTTACATTTCATTAAGATTAGGGTTTCTCTTTCTCTTTACATATGCACACACGCGCACATAGGCACATATGCCTTTTTCCAACAATTCCTAAGAAAAGGGCTTTTAGATTATGCCAAAATTTATTGTCTTGTACCAATGGTATTGAGACCGTTTCAATATCAGATCTGAATGTTCGTGCCTACCTTGCTTAGGTAGTTGAATAGTAGAAATATGGAGTTTTTTTTAATATGAGTGGATCTACCTAGCCAAACTAGATAAGTGTATATATTAATGCAGGGACAGATTATAGGACAAATATTTATAGCAATAAAACAAATCCGATAAGAAAGTACAATATGCAGCTTAACAAAGAGTTCTTATGTGTATATGTATGTCTATATATCTAACTTTTTGCTGTACTGGGAGATGTTCACTAGAAAATTGAATTCATGGTTTTATGGCCAACTCTTTTGTTCGTTTATGAAGCTGCATAGATCATTTCATCTAGCTACTTTAATTATTTGATCCATTCATTCATATATTGTATTAATGCAGCCAACTAATCTAGCTCATATATGTATATATATATATATACACCATTGGTCCTTTTTGGGTATTTATATATTATATGGATTTAATTTATATACTACGTACGTGTTATAGCCATTTGCTTTTTGGAAGGGAAAATAGACCAGAGCTGAAAAGCTGTGACTGCCTTGTGTTTTGTGAATGTCTACTTGAATCTCGGTAATCTTAAGAGCTACTACTGTAACCGTGTTGCAACATTCTGTCTCACAGCCTCTATTAAATAATACTAATTAATCTCAAACTCTTCCACTTCAAAGAACAAGATAATTGGATGCCACCTCTTTAAGGGTAGTTCTATAAACCAAGAGAATTAAACTGGTGCTTTGAAGTAATATCCTTTACGCATGTGCACACATGAAGGGGCTGTAAATTATTAACAGTTAGAATTTTTATTTGTTTATGTTTATTTATTAAGTTAAATAAATAAATAAATAAACATAAACAAAATTTTAAAGTTTGTTTATTAAACGAACCGAAAATAAAAATCTTAAAATATTGTCATACACAATCGATAATATTTTGCAGCCAAGAAACAGGATTGAAGGGTTAGAGATACTGTCATAATGATGGCTCACTTTGGGTTGTACAGAACATTCTTGCGTATAAATGGCTTTTGATCTTGAGGGTCAACAAAGTTGCCATTTATCGTTGTTGCCGAACTTTTACATTGAGATAAAAGGGCAGGCCCCTCCCCTCATGAAGCTTCATTTAGTGCCAAGCATATTACCCATATCTACTGGTTCGAACAAAGAGTTATGCCTCAAAAGCGACGTGACTGAACCATTTTCCCCAACACATGGGGGCGGAAAATTATTGCTTTGCCTTGCCATTTCCCTTTCACTTAATTTGTCCATAGCTATTGCTTACCTCCCCTAAGAAGTTTTTTTAATTTTACACTCTAATTAATATTTATCTTTCACTAGTTTTTTGAAATCCACTAAGGTTTTAGTTGATTAAGACAGTAGGGCACTGAACATGGAAGCTGAAACTACAACTGATGTATAAGCGAGCGGCATATACTACAAGAAAGCCAAAGTTACACATTTTGTTGTGAGCTATATGAGCTAAATGAATTAAATTTAAGTTTATTAATCCTATCCAAACTAGTTGTTTCTTTTACCATCTTAGATTGTTTTCATTTGAAGAAAACATTCAAAATTAAAAAGTTTTCCTTTTAATTATTGTCCCATGCTTTGTCAATAATTGGGTTCACTCTGATTTTTTTAATTTTTTTTTAAAGAAAAGTGCCCCCAGTACAGGAAAGCTAGATGAAATAACAGGTCTAATTAGTATAGTCTAACATCATCATCATTATTCAAAATCATGCATGTTTCCAAGCTTTTTTTCCTTCTTTTTGAGAAAGATTCCCTATCACCAATTCTTTTACTCTCTAATGGTCCATTTCCCCTTCTTTTTCCATCTTGATTACACCTTAATTATGGTTTTTCCCTTTTTCTTCTTTCTTTCTTTTGGGGTTTTCTATTAGGTGAGATTCTTCTAACCCTTCTTTTAACTTCCCTCACTTTAATTATGGATCACTTTTTTTTCGTCATTATTTTTTTTTTCTAATAATGCCTACCGAGTTTTTTTAAGCTTAATATATAAAAGGTAAAGTTCAGTACAGCGAGAAAAGTAATGTTCACCGCAGCCTCGAATCAAGCTAAAAGCATTGAGCTTTTACTAGTCTTAGCACAATTATTCACTTCTCTACAAACATAAACTATCTTAACATTTTGCACAAGGATAATACAATGATCAATAATCTTAAACGTTTCAGCAAATCTCCATTGACGAAGCACTGGGTTGAAGCACCACGATATAATCACCATTGATTCCGTCTCAACAGCCAAATCTCTAGCTATTATTTTCCCATTCATACTTAACAAAAACTTCCAACGCAATTCTGATAGCAGTGAGTTCTGTAAGATCAGAATCAGAACTTTTCAAGGGACCCGAGAGAATAGCAATTAGCTTACCAGTATCGCCCTTCAGAATACCTCCGTAACCTGCACGTCTTGGATTACCACTCGAGGAGCCGTCCACATTGAATTTAAGGTAGCCCATGGACGTGGCTGGGGCATTCACACCATGTTAGTTCGAAGGTGATTCTTCACAGTAAGAGAAAAACTTGAAGAGGGAGAATCCCACCAAGCTTCTTCTGAAAACCAAGCACTTCCAAATGCAGCTTTCGTTCAGAAAGGTACTCAAATTTTAGGGGATTGACTTGGAATCTTTGGTTTATCTGTTATGCTTCAATGCTTTGATCCTTATAGCTTGCCGGAAATGGTGTTGATTTTCAGGAGGAAAATCTATTACCATAGAGGAAATCTTGTTTCTATTAAGGTTACTTTTTGTTTTGTTTTTTTAATTGAGCAAGAGTAAGAACAACAGGATTTGAACTATGGTGGCTTAACCAATACTCTCTCACATTGTTGGTTTATAAAGATTAGTATATTATTAAATATTATCATCTAATGCATTAGAATTCGTAAATAGGACTTTTAACAATTGCATGGATATATATAATCAATTTACGGGAAATGTTAGGTAAAATACTTATAATCTAGATAGCACGTTTGTCACCTTTTCGTTTCTTTCTTTGTTTCTTTTTAAACTAGATTTATGCAAGACAATTCATTTATAGAAAATGTTAGGTAAAATACATATAATCTAGATGTTTGCTCTTGTACAACATTTGTCATCATTTATTTTATTTTTCTTTCTTTCCTTGTCAACTAGATGATGATGATGAAGAGGAACCTTGGAAAATTAATTTGGGGGAGGAGTCTACAACGGCAACCTATGATAATGTTTGGTTGGGTATTTCCTTATGACGAGTATTGTCCATTTTTAGTCTATGAGGAACACCGGGGCAAACATTTGGCGCCCTGGAAGAGTTACAATCACATATCTGGACAAAAATTGATTTAGAGTCATTGATGGAGGACCGTGTACCTTCAATAACCATTTATTTGACGGTTGATTCATAGATTAGCGAACGTGGAAGATCCTATTCCAAGTTCCTTCATACGTGTGTTTTGCTAATTTTTTATTACAAATCCAAGGTTTACCAAGTGGATTAATGTTAGAATCAAGCGATGCGATTTGGTAATGTTTTCAGATCGTTTTTAGCTATGATGCGGGTGGTGGTAAGGGCTTATGCATTTTTTAAATAGGTTGGTGCTAGATGATAAAAATAAACTTATGAGAAATTAACTAAGGCTTTAAAGTGTGTATCAATGTCACTTTCTTTAAAGTTCTATTCGACCTAACATATATTATAGTGTGTAAAAGAAGTACTAGCAAATGAACCTCGAGGATAAAATGAAGTTTAATGACTATCTACATTTTGTACTGACGAAAACAGTCCACTGAACACAGAGCAGAGCATAATAAAGATATCAATTTCTATAAAAACAAATTCTGTAATATTTTTTTATAGAACAATCTAAAAATATAATAGATTGTGGGAGAATAAAAAGAAACTTTATTTTTATATTTTTAGATGTGTCATACAAAATACTTTCTCTCTTGTTTCTTATGTGGTTGTCTTGGCTATGCTGAGAGTTTTCAACCACCATGAGTAATTCATGGTAAAATGGAATTTCCCCGGGAATGGGGATTATCGTTGAAGGCGACCAATTGAAGTGAAGCATCAACAATGAGTTGTTTCCTGAAGGAGGAATATTAGTCTAGATTTCCATGATTTGGGGCATAAGGACGGAATCAAAGAAATCTAGGGAGGATTTGTCAAATTTAAATTTCTTATATCAAATTAGCACCAATCTTGGGATTAATCTAGCTAGAAATTATAAAAGGATGGTGAGGCGGGCCAAGATTTTGGGCTAAATGGTACTTTAATAGGGTTGGACGATGAAGATAACCCAATTGAAATTAGTAGATGGGAAGAAAAGCCCTTGAACTTAATTATCTATTACTTCTAGTGTTTCTAATTATTTTGATCCAATAGAAGCTAAAAACAGGCAAGTAAATGTTCACTCTTTTGTGACTTCGACGAGACTTGTAAGGCAGGTCTGTCGGGGAGCAATAAGGCTAATAAGATGGAACTTTCATAGGCTTGGGAACCTAGGGGCAATCTAACAAATTCAACACATGCGGAAAGGGCAAGATTCTCATGTAGTTTTTCTAATTGAAATGAAACTACATACGATTTATATGGAGTTAATTAGGTGATAGTTTTTAAGAGTCAAGTGTTAGTTTTGTTGGTACTAATGGTGGTTTGTCGATGTTTTTTGTATTCAAGGTGCACTATAAATCTTCGTAGCTTCTCTTTAAATCATATCGATATGGAAATTTGGGATGATTTTGATAGCAATAGTTGGAGGTTGACATGTTTCCATATTATTTATGTTGAGTAGTGGGATGTATTAAGACAACTTGGTCAGAATAGTCCAACTTCGTGGTTGGGAATTAGAAATTTCAATGAAAGAATGTACTTTTTTGGAAGTAAGGTGGATGGCTACGAATGATAATAGAATAAAGGCTTTTCAAACCACACTTAATGATTGTAAATAACAAATTTAGGATCTAAAGGTCAATGGTGTACTTAAGAGTGTGGAAGATTACCCAGCCAAATGTGAAGGAAAGGTCAAACAAATGCATGGTAAATCTAGCATGGTGGATCCTTTCCCTCAACATATTGTTAAGTACCTACCTAATTTGATTTCAGATCATCGACCAATTTAACTGAATTTTTTCATAATTTGGTTTAGGACACAAGGGATGTACAAGTCAAAGATTTCATTTTGAATTTACTTAGGTTTTGGAAGCTTGATTTTGAGGTCAAAATCCATGGTTGTGGGCTGAAGATTCTTCAGATGTACCATCCAAAAATATGGCTATAATCAGAGGCATTTTGAAGTGGAGCTTGGATTTGAAAAATTCCCAAACTCAACATAATAAGGAATTGTACCATAAACTTGCAAATTTGAATAAAATAACATGGATGGGGGATGTTTTTGGAGGAAATCATTGATGCAAAGTTGGAATTGAATTTGGAGGTGGATAAAGAGGAAATGTACTGGGAACAACAAGCACGCGCTAATTACCTTAAACAAAGAGGTCAGAACATTATTTTTTTCATGATTATGCATATTAAAGATGACAGACTAATAAAGTAATGGATATCGAAGATTCTAATTAATGTGGAACCCAAGATCAATTTCTAAATTGAACAAACAATAAGTTAATAATATGAAAATAATAAAAGGGAGAAGTTCAAAAGAAAAAGAAAGTACAAAATCTAAGAAAAACTTAATAATGGAAGAAAGTGAGCATATAGAAAAAATTTTGGCCTAGGAGTTAAATTGACGTTGCTAAATTTTAAAACTTATCTAACTTCAAATTTGAATTTAAAAATTTATGAGTGAAGATAATAACAAGTCATAAAGATAAATAAAAATATTAAAAGTAGAAAATATATGAAAAAAGATGAGAAAAGCTCTGTGGAACCCTTGAACTATTTTTGTTCAAAAATACTAATCAAGGAGCAGACTTCCTATGAAACCTCTAATTGAAAAAAAAAAAGAAATCAGACTCTAAAAACAAGTAAAGAATATCTCCTAACTAAAAAAAATTCAAAGTGATAAAGATAATTTCTTCATTCAATGATTCAAAAGGTTGCCTAAGCCTCCTTTTTGTAGGCTAATTCTTGATATTTGAAAGATGAGAATCAAGTAGTGAGATTTTAGTATCTACAATTCAAAAAAATGACATTAAAAAATTGGTAAATGAGATGTTAGATATAAGGATCATCAGAGATAGTATAAGTGTTTTTGCATCCCCTATAGTTATGTTGAAAAATAAAAATTGTAACTAGCGACTTGTGTTGGCTATTGCCAATTGAATCAAGTCACTATAAAAGACAAGTTCTCAGTTCCTTTTATTGAAGACTTGTTAGATGAATTAGCACACATTGTGTACTTTTTTGAACTCGATTTATGGGTTGGTTATCATCAGATAAGAATGCATAAGGGTGATGTGCTAAAAACATCATTCTAAACTCATGAAAGTCACTACAAGTACTTGGTAATGCTATTTAACCTTATCAATGCTCCATCTACTTTCAAATGCTTGATAAACAAAATTTTCAAACCATTTCTCTAAAAGTTTGTATTAGTTTTCTTTGATGATATTCTTGACTATTTGAACTCTCTTGATACTCACTTAATGTATTTGGAAATGGTGTTTGAGGGATTAAGATCCCATAAACTATTTGTTAAACTTAGTAAATGTGTATTTCTTGCTCAAGAGGTTGAGTATCTTGGTCACATTATTAGTGCCAAAAGGACATTTATCGATACAAGTAAAGTTCAATGTATGGTGAATTGGCCACCACCTAATTCAATAAAACAACTTAGGACCTTTTTGGGGCTTACATGGCACTAGAGGTGTTCATGAGCCAAGCTACCCAGCTCGAAAAGTGAGAGGGTTTGAGTAAAAATATAGGTCCGAAAATAGGTTTGGGCAAAAAATGAGACCTATCTTTTAAATGGGTTGGGCCTTGGGTAAGAGTTTTTCAGCTCAGGCTCGGCACAACCTGAATAAATTTATTAACTGAATAAATTTACTAATTTTTTTAAATAATAAATTTATATAATTATGGTCTAAGATGCCATTGTGGAAAACAAGTGGTTTCATTTGAGTCTGCTAGTCTTGCTTATTGGTATAAGAAATTTAAAAAATTTTACTTTTGCCTCATGTTGTGTTAAACTTTTTCATTTCTCTTTATGTTTTGGTTTCAGATAAGTTTAACTTTACATCATATTTTTGGGAAGTTTAATTTTACATCATATTTACTTTTGCCTCAGTTATGTTTGTGTTAGAATTTTGCCTCAATTATATTGATTTCTTTTTCTTTTTCAGGAATGCCAGAATTTTATATTAAAAAATTCAAATTAAATAACATTATATCATGAATATTCAAAATCTAAATAATGAAATGATTTTTTAATTTGTTAGGAAACATTTGTTTTAATATTTTTAGTATAAAGACTTTTTAATGCATTTTCAATTTGTTAAGAAACATTCGTTTTAATGTTTTTAGTGTATTTAATATATTATATTTTAAAAAATTATATAATAAAATAATTTCTTTTAAATTAATACGGGTCGTGCCCTGGCTTAGGCAAAAATTTAGGCCCATTTTTTTACTTGGGCATATCAATCATGCATAAAATTTTGTTATGGCCTGGCCCGAACCCAACTCGGCCCGACCCACAAACACCTATACATGGCACTACTATAGATTTACTAAAAAGTATGGTTTTCTTGAAACCCTCTAACCAACTTTTTGAAGAAAGGGACTTGGGAATAGTCTCATGGATCCATGGAAACTTTTGATAATCTTAAAGTGATGGTGACATTTACTTCGATCTTAGCAATGTTGAATTTCTTTTCTACAATTCTAGTAGATACGAATGCATTAGGAGTGGGAGTTAGAGTAGTACTCACACAAAATAGGATGCTTGTCACATATTTCTACAAAGCTTTGTCACCAAAACATCAAGCTATGTCGATATACAAGAAAGAAATGTTGGTTGTTCTGATGAAAGTAAAAAATTAACACTCTTACATTGTAAAGAGGCACTTCATTATACAAGAAAGAAATCTTGTTCAATCAATAAGATATTACGCCAGTACAACAATTATGGGTGACAAAAATGATAGGTTACAACTTTAAGGTGAAGTATAAAAAGAGGGTTTCCAATAGATATTTGATGTATTGACAAGGAATCTTGAAAATCAACCTACTCTTATGGCTATTTCCGTGATGCATATTGACTTTCTAAAAAAAATCAAGATTTATGACAACTTAATCCTTATTTGCAAAAGTTGACCATTGACTTAAGTAACAACTCTAGTACTACTTTGAAATACACTTGAAGCGGTGGGTTGTTGAGAAGGAAAGGCAAAATCATGCTTGGTAACCAATATGACTTGAAGCATTAACCTATTGATTACTTCCCTACTTACCCAAAGAGGATATTCAAGAGTAACACCAACTATACAAAGGTTTTTCTTCTAACTTGTATTGGAAGGGGATAATAGAAGGATGTTATGATGAGAATTTAGAGGGTTTAGTTTGCCAACAACAAAAGCATGACATAGCTACTAGTCCCAACTTGTTGAAACCTTTACCTATTTCGGAAAAGGTATTATAACAGCCCAGTTTTAGCTGAATCAAAAAAGTGGTTTTGAAACCACAAATCTGAGGTCGTAAAATTATTTTAATATTATTTTTAGTGCTAACAGTATGTGATTATTTTAATATTATTTTTGGTGCTAACAGTATGTGATTATATGTATGTGAAAGTTTCGTGAAATAATTTTATCGTTTGGTTGCTTAATTTGATAAAAGGACTAAATCACATAAAATGCAAAAGTTGCATTCTAATTGTTAAGTGTTTAATTGTTATGGTTTATTAAATGTGAGGTCCTTATGATGTGATTAGACCATGTTTAATGGAGATGGACAATAATGGTCATTAAATGAATGATTTTGATGTTAATTTATTAAGGGTAAATTGGTAAAAGATGATTAAAGGTTAATAAAATTAAAACAAAACCAAATTAAGTTTATATTCATCATCTTTTAACTGAATATAGAAAAAAAGAATAGGGTTTTTGAGCTTTGGAGTTTCGGCACCTTTAAATCTTGATTAAGGTATGAATTTTGTTCGGTTTTTGATGATTTCTATGTTTTTGTGATCGTTGCATCTAGTACTAGCTAGCCCGTACCTCAATTTTCAAAATTGTTGATGATTTTGTGAACTGTTATTGTTGAATCTAAGTGTTTTGTGATAGTTGATGATGAAAAATGGATAATTGTTGATAGATTATCATATTTTGTTAAGTAATTTTTAGTGAAAATGCTATTTAGGGACTAAATTATGAATTTTGCAAATTAAAAGGTTGAAATGTAAAATAAATGAAAGATATGGGCTACTAGGGGTATTATGGTAATTTTTCCAAGCATGAGTATATTGAAATTTTGTATAATTTGTGTTTTTTATGAAATAATGACTAAATTGTGAAAAATGTGAAATAAGTGGGGTAAAAGTGTAAATATGTTTTAAAGTATGATTTAGACTAAATTTAATGAATAATTATTTAAATGAGCTAAATTTGAATTCATATAGATGAAGAAAGAAAAATATCAGATTTAGATCGGGGAACATCAAAGGTTATCGAGTAATTGACCCGATACGTCCATCCCGAATACGAGGTAAGTTCATATGCAAATAAATGTCTTTAAATTGAATTATACATGTTTATGTGTCATTGAATTGCATTAAATGCCGAATGATCAAATACGAGTAAGAATCGACAGAGTTACGACATTTAAAAGTCCTATACAACCTTAGGAAGAGTATAGGATACAAATGTCATGACATTAGTATTTCCGTGATGTGATTACGTGTAAGACCATATCCGGGACATTGGCATCATATTGTGATTTCGTGTAAGACCATGTCTGGGACATTGCCATTGATATATGATTTCGTGTAAGACAATAGTTGTGCTATTAGCATCGATATGTGAAAACATGTAAGACCATGTCTAGGACATTGGCATTGTATGAAATATACGTGACTTCCGAGTATCCTTAGCGATTTCGAATGGTTCAACGAGCAAAGTCAATATGAGATTGAATGTGTAAATGAGTTAAACAACTCAGGTACGTATAAAGCTTATATGAATATCAAAATGAAAGGTAAGTATGAATCAAATGTGGATATGCGATTATATGAGAAAGGTTGGTAATTTGTATGTGTTAAGCCATGGATTGCATATTTGAAATGATATGATATTGTTCATATGATGATTTTATTTGTATATGGCTTACTAAGCTTTTAAAGCTTACTTTGTGTGTTCTTTCTTTATTTTATAGAGTATCGAAGCTAGCTCGGACTCGAGGATCGTCAAAAATCATCGTCACACTATTGATCATTTATTCGGTATTTTTGAAGCTTGTAATTATGGTATATGGCATGTATAGGCTAGTGTCTATATGGTACATTTTGTGTTATGGATTTTGCCATGTGATTTGGTTTGAGAACGATGTATTTGATGGAAGTAAATTTGACATATAGTATAAGTCCATATATACTATGTGATGCCTTATGAAATTGATCATGTTGGTATGAATGCTTAGTTGGTTAAATGGATTGATATATATAGTGAAATGATGATGGTGTTTAATGGTGAATTAGTATGCTTTTAATGTTGATTTTGGAAGTTATGTTGACGTTAAAATGTATGTTTTGGAATCAAGTAAATGGATGATGTTGGCTTATTAATTTGGTACATTTTGAATAGACAAATGTGTTTAGTAATTGATGATATTGCTATAGCATGAAATGTGCATATTTTGGTATGTTTTGTCTGCCATTTGAATGTGAAATGATGCCTTGATTTATGCTTGTAGGTTTGACTCTTTTAGGGTGGCAAATTGGACTTTTAAATGGCCTATTTTTGTCCACACGGGCATGTGTCTCAGACATGTGCGACACACAGTCATGGTACACGGCCGTGTGTCCCCTGGTGTGGCAATTCGAATTAAGTCAGTATGCTCCACACAGCCTCACACACGAGCGTGTAACTGGCCGTATGGTACAAGTCAGAATACCCTACAGGTTTAGCACGGCCGAGTACACAACCTGGACATGGGAGTGTGAGGCCATTTCGAATAGGCACACCGGCTGGACACATGGGCGTGTGACTGGCCATGTGACCTAAGTCAATATACCCTCCAATTTTCACATGGCTAGGCATACGGGCCTGCGGTCGGCCGTGTGACCTAAGTCTGTATGTATGCTCTGTTTCCACACGAACGTGACATGGGCGTGTCTTGTGGCCGTGTGAGGCACATGGCCTATTCACATGGGCATGTGATGTTTAAAAGTTAGAAAATTTTTTTAAGTTTCAGAAATTTTTATATGTGATCGGTTTAGTCCCGAACCTTCATTAAAGCATGTTTAAGGTCTCGTAGACCTTCTAAGGGACATTGTGTTTATGAATGATTGTGATTTGATAATATATGATTAATTTATATGAAATATTTGTATATTGATGTGAATTGTTCGGTAATGCCTCTTAACCCTAGTCCGGCAACGGATACGGGTAAGGGTGTTACAGGTATGCAGGAAATTAGCATGAAATTCATAATGGTTTAACCAAATCTATTGATTTTGATACTATTATGGAGCTGGTAGGCAAACTCTTAAAGTATGTGTACTCCATTGCCTTATCCCATCCATATATAGCTTGAACTATGACACAATCATTTCTCGATTAGATTTTCAAACTACATGGAATGTTATAGAACATTATTTTAGACAATGACAGTGTTTTCATTAGTCACTTTTGGCAAGATCTCCTCAATTATTTTGGGACTGAAGCTTTCAACTTTGTATCATCCTTAAGATTGACAGTCAATTCGAAGAAGTAAGTCGTTACTTAGAAACTTATTTGAGGTGTATGATAAGAGAGAAGCCTTGAAAATGGTATAAATGGTTACCATTAGTTGAAGATTGGTACAAGACCTTATACCACTCTTCCATATGTACATGACCATATGAAGTGGTCTATAACACCTTAATACCCAACCCAATCACTGGGTCTGAGTTACGAGATGTCACATTTGTTTCCGGAGCAATTACCGATGAACACACCACAAATTAATCATTAATACATTCAATCATGTCAAAACACATGCATATCAGGATACACAATTAAATTCAAGCCTTAATCAAGCTTACTAAAGCTCTTTTTTTTTTTATTTGAGCATGAAATAAGACCAAATTGCAAGGTTTCCAAAATTTTAGAATAGGTATTGATACCCTAGCCAAGTACCGATACCGATTTGAACTTTAGTGTTTGGAGGAAATGAATAAAAATCAATAGTATCGATACTTCACATAAAGTATAGATACCTTTTTTAAAGTATCGATACTTTATTGTGATATCAATGCCATTTTAAGGTTCGATGTTTGGAAAATTAAAGAAAAATCACTAAGTACCAATACTTTCCTTAAGGTATCGATACTTTTTGGAAAAATTCCAGAATTTGCATTTAGTACCTACTTCATTTCCAACCATTATCAAGCCATACTAAGACATAACAAATTCATTTCCAACTCATACCTAAACATACACAATTGTTCATATTTATCCTTCAAACATTCACCAATTCAAGCACTCATTAAACATACCATTTTTACCTACTAAAAACCAAAATCAAACACGAACTTCATATCAACATGATACATACCAAAAGTATATGCAAAACATATGCAATTAACCTTATACATCCTCTTACACCATTTCCTTTACCAAAACATATCTCAATCTCATATTTTAAAGCATTCACTTTTTGATTAACTAAGTTATTACTGTATCATTATAACCTAACCAACTTAAGTACCTCACTCCAATTTCATCCACACACATTTATATATGTATACATATCTAATTCAATCATTCAAATCATTTAGCGTACTCATTTAATTCACTAAATTCAATCACCTTTATAACATTTCATTCCTTACCAAGCAGCATTCAAGCCTATTTACAAGTTTCCCTCATTTGACCAATAGCATATATCATCATAATAACATATAAAAGCACATAACATAGTTTGTACCAGAATGACTCATACCAAAATGACTCAACCTAGGTACATGCCCTTTATCACAAAATAAAATTGATATGATCTTTGCTGAGCCCAGGATTGATGATTGGATGCTAAGTCGATATATGAAATCACGAACATGACCTAACCTATGCACAGAAAATAAAATCGTACGCTAAGTAATAAACTCAGTGGAATTTCTATAATCCAATCAATAAAATGCACATTAAAATCTAGTACAACATATAAATGATATGTTATTTAAAACAAGCATTAAATAACATGTCATAATAAATATATGTATCATTATACCATTTGAATCATTCCATTCATGTTTAACTACTAGTATATAAGTATAACGCATTAACACTACATATTCCAAATCAAATTCGGTTACTTTAACATAATTCCATCCCCATCTTCCAGATTTATGAATCTAGTGTACATAATCTTTCACAATAGCAATCATTTTGTATATCATATTCATTTCACATTTTAATTCCCTAACTTGGACTTGAACGGATACACAGATCCAACCGACATACCAATTTGGCACCTAGTGCCTTATTAGACAATTCTGAATATAGCTCAATTTCAAATTCAAAATTTTCATTTCATCAACCAATCATCAATATATATAACTATCATCATCCCAATATGAAGTCAATTTTACGTTTACATCAAGATACAATATTTTCAAATCTATTCAATTTAGTCTTTTATCTCAAATAACAACCAAATCATATCAATTCGACTCGATTATCAAATTTTCCTCACCTCATAATCTTACCATGCAAAACAAAATCTATACATGCAACAATTGAAGTGGTTCAAATTATAGAAATACAAACCAAAAGCTCGCATCACTCATCGTCGACTCTCGCATTTTCTTTCTCTTTCAACAGTCTTGCATCACTCACATCGACTCTCATCGTTTTTAGCTATGAGTGATAATTCAGTAACAGTATAATATCAAATTCTATCCAAATCACATTCAATTCCAAAGTCATACATATTTTTCAAATTATTCAATTTAGTCCTTAAAACCGAAATAACCATAACTTTCAAATTTCAGCTCCGATTTCAATCTAATCCATTATAATCCCTCTCCTATCAATTTCTATCAAAATTTTATAACAATTTTTCAATTTATTCACTTTAGTTCCTATGTTACAAAACTAACATTTAAAATTTACAAAATAGTCATTTTTCACATCTAAGCTCAAAATTTAAAAAGTTAACACCAAAAACTTCAATAAATCAACAATAACAACTTTTGAAAATTTTAACAGTTTTGCAAAATAGTACACAAGCTAACTAAATCAAACTCTCACGATCTAAGAACTATAAAATTTACAAGAAACAAACTTGAATTGCCTTAAAAATTTAGAACCAAATGGTAAGAGTTTTCCAAGGATTTTCTTCTCTTAAAGTTTCACCCAAGGTAGAAGATGAATAAAAGATTACAATTGTTTTCTTATTTTTGTCTTATATAATTAGATTAATGATTAGTTAAATATGTTTTAATTAATTTAAACATTAACATAACTAATTTAATCATATTATTAATCAAAATTGGAGGATGTCATCATCATCCACCAACATTCATTATATAATGGTTTATTTATCATTTTAGTCCTTTAACAATTTACAAATCTATAGCAATTGGACTTTTACAATTTAATTCTTATACCTTAATTAATTATCAATTTGACAAATTATTGGACCAAATTTTAATATATTTCTATATTAACCTCATAAATATTATTATTTAATATTTATAAGTTCAGTTTATGAAAACGAAATCTCAAAATCGTATTTCTCGACACCACTGACTTTTAGGTCATTACATGATCTATGACTACCTTTTCCCTTACATACTCCTTATTTACCTAGTGATTTATTAGCTTTTGTTAGATTAATTCTTTCAATTAAGTGCATATTAAATTAAAAAGATAATTTATTTAAAATCAATTTTATATTTAATATATAAAAAATTTAAACAAAAAACATGGAATAACTTTAAAAAATTAAAAGGTTAGGAGTAAAAGAGTAAGTCATCCAAATTATAGATAAATGCTTCAAATGGAAAGTACTATATGTCAAAAAAATGTAATGTAAACGTGACTATTTGTTAACCTCATATTGTTGTAGTGTATATATTTGATTTTTTAGGAGGGTTTTGTGTGCTTATCTATTCATGCATCTTTTTTTTATTGATCCTTTTCAGTAATTTTAAGCTCTAAATTTTTGTTATTTTTATAAATATCTTTGATTTATTTAGTGTTATTTGAATCGAGTTTGTTAGATTGAAAATCAATAAAAGTGTCGAACTTAGAAAGTAAAAAAATTAACTGATTTGGGAATTCATATAAATTCGATTATTGGAATTTTTTTTTCCAATAGAAATCTCCTTTCCCTTGTGAATTTCGATTATTCACTTCTTTTTCTTCTTTGTTGAAAATTAATACATATAAATATAGAAAACAATAAATGTAGTAAATAATTCATACTAATTGCATTAAATACATTTTGGGCCTATCAATGTGCACACACATGGGGTTCAAAAAACATAAACTGAGAAGGGCTCGTATCCTTGGGCCTTGAATTCGGTTTTAGCCCTAGACTTGTAAACTGGACCTCACATTTTGACGCTTGTACTGGTTTTGATTTCAGCATCAGCCGTTGCACCGAACTTGATTTGGGCCTTCTTGGACCGTAATTAGACCTTGACTGATCCGAATTTTGAAGTTTATGACAATTGGTTTGATTTTTAATTAATTATCAATTTAAAAACGAAAAAAAATAAAAATGGATTATTAATCAATTTCTCCATTTTTTTCAGCAACCTCCAAAGACCAAATATTAATATTTAAATATTCACGCTCCTCGGGCCAGCTTTTCATTAATACAAATAATTAAATTTTTTGACCTACTTATTACGTTTAATTTTGATAAATTCTTAAATAAAATGTAATTAATTTTAAGTTTATTATTTAATTTTTGATTAGTTATAAAAGAAAAGTCGAAATAGTAAAAATTGCTAGAAATTGGACTAACCTAAAAGTTTTGGATCAAAGAATCGGTTGAAGTACCATGATATAATTATGAGAACTTTATTTTGAGATTTCTTTCTAAAAAAGTTATACTTTTAAATTATCTTTAGGATAATATTTTAATTTTTTAGTGTTTTATCTTTTATCATTTCTAAATAAATTTTTCAACTTGAATTCGAACCTAAATTATGAATCTTGAACTCTGAACCCTAAACTTGACTTTTTGATTTAAGGTTTAGGGTTTTGAATTTAGGGTTCATGATTTGGGTTTAAGATTTAAGGTTCAAGATTTAAGTTTCGAGTTCAAGGTTTGGGCTACAAAATTACCAAAATGACTTATCAATGACGAGAAAAATATTACTAAAATGTCATTAAATGATTCGAAATGGATATAGGATGACGTGGTGTTCCTGTCTTATACAATCTTTTCTAGTCAAGAGAAAGGACTGTATGAAGTAGGGACGCCACGTCATCCTATATCCCTTTTCAATTATTTAACGACATTTCAGCATGTCATTAATACATTATTTTGGTATTTTTTTTAACCCGAACTTGGAACCTTGAACTCGAACCCAAACTTTGAATCATGAACCCTAAACTTTGAACTCTAATACTGAACTTGGCCTTTTGATTCAGGGTTCAAGGTTCAAGATTCAATAGTCGAGTTCAAGTTTAAGATTCAAGTTTAGAATTTAAAATTTGTATTTAGGGTTCAAGTTTCAATGTTCGGGTTCAAAATTCAGAGTTCGAGTTAAAAATACAACTAAAATTACATATTAATGACAAGAAAAATATTATTAAAATATTATTAAATAACGTGAGATCACTATTTGTTTAGAATTCTTTCTCTTGAAGTTATAATTAGAATGGAAGACAATAGAAAAACAAATAAAATAAGCACTATCATGGAATGAAGCAGTGATTTCTTTGACATAAATGCAAAACCAAAAACTAAAATAATTGAATAAAAGTTAAATTATCTCGTTCTGATAACATGGTGAAAGAAAAAGTTTATGTAAAAAAATATATTGATAGAAAATTTACTACTTTTCTTTGCTCTCTCAATATATTCTTATTTATTTAAAGCTGTTATACAAAAATATTTAAAAGACAAATCAAAACCATTATAATAAAATTTATTTTATTTTTTAAGTATTTATTCAAGTAAATTGATGCTGAATGGCATTAACCCCATTAGCAGCTTTAGATTTTTTTTAGTTCCATTTGAGAAATAAAAATGCAAAGAAAAAGTAAAATAGACATCATTCTTATTTGATTATTACTCTGCATTATCTGTAACGAAGTGTTAAATTACTATATATACATACGGTCCTTCAAAAGGCCACGACGATTCTTTTAGGATCCAAAATTAAGGAAACAGAAACATGGTGAATGGCTTTTGATAATTTGTCGTGGAATCCAATTGCTACCCTCTGCTTCTAATAATGTCCAATCGAATCATCTGTTTCGTATGTTTAAAACGAAAATATTATGTAGAAAAAAAGAAACAATCAAATTTACTTCAACTAATTTAGTTTGTTGAGTCAGATTTTTGAAATTCAGGTCTTTAATATAAATAATCTTTTCTTTACCTAAATCTCTATTTGAAATTTTAGCATGGAAGTTCTCCAACAGAATGGTGAGTTATTCTACAGCAAATACTACCCCGAATATCAAACATAACTTCAAAATGTTGGAAAAAATTGAACATGACAAGTCTGAATAGTTTTTAAAAATACGTCTTCTTGGAAGCGTTTTAAAAAAAATTTCGGGCCCAGGATGTTTGAAAATTACCTCGGGATTCATGAGATGTTTGAAATTTATCACCGCCACCTCAGCTGAAAACGCTTCTTATAGAGCGCATTTTCTTCTTGCCCGTTTTCAACGCTAACCATAACTCGTGAAAAAATTTCAGAACTCAAGATAAATTTCAGACATTTTACAAATCCCGGGATAATTTTCAGACATCTTGGCCCAACATTGTTTATTTATTTATTTGTTTTTTAGTTCGCTCATTTCTGGTTGCCTATATAGAGGGGGTTTTGCTCCCCCAATTCCATCAATTCTCTCGACCAAATACTTTTTTTCTAATTACAAAATAAAAAAATTCTCTCATAAATTTTTGAGGGGGACAGTGTGATAGTTTTAAAGTGTGCTTAAGTTTATGGTAATGCGGTGGCGCTCGGAGACCCACATATTTTATTTTCCGTGTCAGGATGGAACCATTGCCTTTGAAGCATATCACATTGCAACTCAGGCTCCCAATTCATGGTGGTTATATAGTCACGAGTTGAAGTATAATTAAGGCTCCTAGTTGATAGTGGTTATGCGGTCACATGTTGGAGTATAACTCGAGATCCAACTGACGGTGGTTATACGATCACGGTTCGAGTTTCGTGATACTCGAAAAGGATGCTTTATAAACCTAGCACATAATTTTGAGATAATAATCATAGGGAAAACTAAGGGGCTTTTCAGTATGATTAACTTATTCTTTTTCTCCATATCCACCAAAGAGAGTATCGTCAACCTCTCTCTTATCCGAAACCGGTGATCGAGTTGGATGCAAAAGAACTCTTAAAGGGGAGCGACTGTGACAGATGAGAAAAGCTGAAGGTCCTTTCGGGTTGACAGTGATTGTTGTGATTAAAAGACTTATTACTAACTACAACTGTTGCCACCTCGACTCGAGTTTTAGCTTCTTTCCGCCGCCACCGTTGTTTGACCCCTAAAAGTCCTCTTGCATCCAACTTTGTCCTAGGTTTTGGATAATAAAGAGGTTAAGGATATTGCTTTTGGTGGAGATGAAGAAAAATATTAAATTGATTATACTGGAAAACCCCATAAATTTTCCCCATTAGTATGGTCTCTTTATGTATGGGGTTTATAAAGCATTCTCTTCCGGTATTATGAAACTTGAACACGTAACCACATAACCACTGTCAACTGGGCTCTCAAGTTATACTCCAACCCGTGACCACATAACCACTGTCAAATGGGCTCCCCAGTTATACTCTAATCCATGACCGCATAACCACAATCAACTAGAAGCCCTAGTTATATTTCAACACGTGACCTTATAAACACCGTGAGCTCGGAGCTTGATTTGCAATGTGATGGGCTTCTAAGGCAATGGTTCCATCCCGACATAGTAGATAAAATGTGTGGGTCTCCGATCTCTATCGCATTATCGTGAACTCAAATATACCTTAAAAATATTATAATGTCTACTTCAAACATAAACACAAATAAATCTCACCCCTAACTTTCCAACAAAAATAATTGAAGAGAGAGAAATAAAAAATCACGTCTAGCAAATCACACTTTCAACTACCTCAATATAAAATGCGTCTTGCTAAACGTATTTTCTATTCCTCTTTCTAAAAGTAATCAATTTCCGTAAAAATCACTAAAATCTAACATATAAGTAAAAATTTAGCCAATTGGAAAAGTAAAAGTTAAAGGTTTGTTTGACCATAAATCAATTTGGATTTTTAACTACCGATTGAGATAAGAATGTAAATCTATGCGCAAGAAAAAAGGTAAATAATAAGAGTATTTATGTATGGATTTAAAACTTCAATGCATCTTGATTTAAGGTATAGGGGGAATTCAAAGTTTTAAAAAGAAAGTCCAAAAATGATGTCAAAACCATCCACAAAGGATCGGGTACAGAAATCAGGTTCACAGGGGTCCCACCACGACCTCCTTTTTTCTAGTTTCTTCCTACTCTTTCCCACTCTCGTCTCCTTTCCCTTTTCTTCGTCTCGAAGGTAAACTAAGAGAAAGAAACTAATAAAAACCAATACTCAGCGCTCTTTTCTAAAAATCACTATTAAATCGAAAAAGAAAATCCCTAAACGATGCAAGAAGCAGAGCTTCACGATTTATCAGACGACGCCGATTACGCAGCGTCTCAACAACAAGTAAGCAAAAAATGAATATCGATGTTTTTTCTTTTATTCCCTTTTCTTCCCTTAAGTTTTCTTTAATTGAATTGCTTTTAATCATTCTTTCTGCTCGATTCCCTCTCCTAATTATTTGTTATTTTTATCAGATTCCTTGAATTTAATTCCCTCTTTCTTCTTTTATTTTCTTTATCTTTTTAGGGATCAGCGAGTATAATGCGGTGCGACAGTGGGAAAAAAAGCTCGTCAAGTGAACCCGAGGGAGCCCAGATTGTTTATTTGAAGGATAATGTTACAATTCATCCTACTCAGTTTGCCTCTGAACGGATTAGTGGAAGATTGAAGTTAATTAAGCAAGGCTCTTCTCTCTTCATGGTAATTAGTTGCACTTTGTTTACTTATATGTATAGTTGCTGTTAGCCTTACCTGGTTATCAGAATTAAAGAAAAAAATCAACTATTTATATAATCATTAATGAATTGCTGAAATAATTATTTACCATTTAACTATTAAATGGTTGACACCCACCCCCCCAAAAAAAAAAACCTGATTATGTGACATGGTTTGAGTGGAAAGTATATTTTATGAAGTGTTTCATACGATCCTTTATTATCTAATTTGTGCCAGTTACTTCATGGACAGGATAAAAGTCAAAGGGAGGCAAATAGGATGTACAAAAGTATTGTGGCAAATATAATTTTTGTTTGTGTTATCTACGCATGAAATAAATGTTCTTTTATTGTATTTGATTGTAGACATGGATTCCATACAAAGGACAAAGTACAAATGCAAGACTATCTGAGAAAGGTTTTCAGCTTCAGACTTGTGATTTGAATGTATTTTATGTACTTATCAATTCATGAGGCATGTTTAGATTATATGATTTGCTGAAACTTTTCTTGCATGCATGCTTTTATTATGCAGATAGGAATCTTTATACCATTAGGGCAGTGCCATTTGCTGATGTGAGATCCATCCGGAGACACACTCCAGCTCTTGGGTGGCAGTACATTATTGTTGTTCTGTCATTTGGTAAGGAAACTTCAGACTGTACTGCTTTTATGATGTTCGGTTGTCTTCAAGCGAATTTTCATCCTCCTCTGAGGGACAAAAATAAGAAAATAAGTATTAAAAATGAAAACTATTTCATATATTTAAGGCCAAAGTTAGTGGAGATATGTTTTATCAAAATCTCTTAAGAGTTACTAAATGAAAATTTGGCTCCATGGACATGGGTTATTCCTTTATTAGCATATATTGTTTAATTCATACTTATTCTGTGCAAACATAGAGAATTCCATCAAACGGTAATAAAGGTGGTGTGATATCAATTGTGTATCCATATTTAGAATGCTCTCAAAGGAAGATCGTAGGTTTCCCGACCACACTTATGGTAACTTTGGTTCTGGAAACTTGTGTGTAGAACCACTGATCATAGAAGCTGATAATCTCTTAATTTTCCTTTTTATTGTGTTTTTTAAAATTGATAATGAGCAAAGTCTTCGGAGATTTGGTGCTAATCAATTTATGTTTTCATCTCTTTCTTGTTTGATTTCCCACCTAGAGTTGGGTGCCTGAGATGAACAGTACAAAGTTAAGAGGTTAAATCATCAGACAACTTTATAACTCAATTAAATTAACCAAAAGGAGATTATAGATTCTATAACCTGGAATCATTGATCATGTAATGAAACCAGTTAAACTTGACTCTGAAGCATTATATAATAGATATTCAACATCTTAAAGAGCTGAAGCTTAGAGAAACCTGGTATCATCTAAATTTCTGTAAGATGATTCATGTATGGAAACTGTTGCTTTAAAGCCTTTACTAGATATTGACAGCCATTTCTTTCCCTAGAATTTCAAAATTTGTGCAGTAAAGCTTTTTCCTAGGCATGCTGATTTGCATGGTTACTCTAACTGGCAGTTGAAAAGACTACTAGGCATATAAACCTCTCAGTTCGACTGCTCCATCTTTGTGCTACTTCCTGCATCTTGTTTGTTCGTTTACAAGTTTATGGTTTGTCTTGAAGAACCACTTATTGACTAGCTGGAATGGTGTCAGATTACTAATTAATAGTTGATTTTTTCTGCTTGCAAGTCTTTGAAATTCCTTGTGATAGTTGTTAAAAGATGATGTAAATGGTTTAATCTCTTGGATTTATTTCAATTTTGTTTTAATTAAGATTTCTATTTCTACTCTGTGACTATCCTTGTATTTATTTTAATGAAAAACTTTGTTTTTCAGGACTTGCATTTCCTCCCCTTTACTTCTACAATGGAGGAGTTCGAGAGTTCCTTGCTACAGTAAAGCAACATGTTTTACTCGTGAGGTTGGTTTTGCGCATTTTAAGTTCCAGTTCAATGGTATTTGTGTGGTAACTGATTTGAATTCATCTTCAAGAGTTTGAATGTACTTGCTATAGCATTTTGACTAAGAATAAATCTTGAATTAACCAGGTCTTGTCTATCATATGTTTATTGGAACAAATATGAAATAGATAGACTTTTGAAAGAAAAAAAATTGTAAGAAAAGCATTTTCATTTTGTTCTCGCATAATCAATGGTATTAATCTTTTTGGGAGATTGTGGAGTTTTGTTAATTTATTCATTTATAATTTGGTTTTTTGTTAGTATTATGAGCTTTATTTTCTGTGATCACATTTATTCTGAAATTCAGGAGATTTGGTAGATTGTTGGAATCTCTAATGTATGATTTTTCCTTGATTTGGGTAAAGAATGTCTTATGTCTTATTTGTTTACTGTACAGGTGTTTCTTTAAGAGAATTTGCTACCACAAGGATTTTTTCTTTTGTTGAATGTGCCATAATTAATGATTTACTATATGTATTGATACTTAGCATATAATAACATATTGGTTCTTTCGCTTCCAGATCTTCTTAATTAGGAAGTTTCTCCAGAAACAATCAGTATCATACTGCAACTATGTGTGTTCATTCTATATTTTTTGTGTTATATATGTCTTCAGCTCACAATTTGTAGATGTCCTTATTTTGCATCTTATTTTCAGGTCAGCTGAAGATGCTAATGTATTTCTTGTTAATGACTTTCAAAATCCTCTGCAGGTTTGTATAATGCTAATTACCTGTTTGGTTTGTTTTTATCCCAGAATTTATTTTATCACAGGTATTTTTAATCAAAATCCTCTTCAGCAGCAATGCTTCCAGTAACATATATCCAACATGGGAAATAAGGAATACTTAAATTGCAGAATAATTTACTTCTATAGGGGATGGTGTAAATTTGTTGTATACTGATAATTTGTTCTGAATATTATAATGCTTGTTGCAGCGAACTTTGTCTTCATTGGAACTACCTAGGGCAGTTTCCATTGCTAGTGTGCCATCAACACCTGTTTCAGTTGGGGAGTCTTCTTCACAACAAAATGAAGAGAGGACTGATGTAAGTGCTAGTATTCCTCAATATAATGGAAGGCAGAGGCAGAAAGGTCATGATCCTGCTCGAGATATTTCAATTCAAGTTTTGGAGAAATTTTCTCTTGTAACGAAGTTTGCCCGCGAAACAACTTCACAACTTTTCCGTGAGACTCATAGCAATGGTTTTGGTCCTTTAGAGAGGAGAAACTCTAACCAGTCTGCCCTTGATTACAGTCACAAATCATCTGAGTATAAAGAGGATGTTCCTGTTCAAAGCCCTGTTGATCCAGATCCTCTTGAGGTAGCAGTTTGTTCCCTTTGTCAATTATTTTCACTTGCTTTTACACACTTCAATACTTGCACTTACTTATTTGAAGGTATAAAAATGAATGTGCATATATTTCTACAGAAGCTCTTGATTTTCATGGATCAATTGGAACTCAATATAGTCATTATCAATTTTAGGGGATCAAGGCTGACATGGTAGATCAGAGAAAGCCTATATTTAAGATACAGGATGGAAATCCTTTAAAATTTTCAAAATGATAAAACTGATCTACTTACTACTTGGTGTTTATGATAGTGTTACATATAAAACTAAATAAGATATTCCATTTGATGATTTAAATGATGAATGGCTTGAATCTGGTATTGTTCTTGGAAAGTCATCTTGATGTCTGAATCTTTCTATATTTTCACATTACTCGGAGAATTAAGTATTGTTGTTAATCTAAGCATGGTCCAGAGTTCTTTATTTAATTCATGCTGCTTGCTTTATTTTAGCTGGGAACTTTTCAGCTTCTGTACCAGGGCAGCCTGATACCAACCTTATCCTTGTTGAACAGAAAGTCCCATTTAGGAAACACAATCATGTCGAAAAAACTGCTATCAATGTGGAGGCTTTTGAGCTAATCAAGTTAAGAATGTACAGAAAGGAGCCTTAGTTCGATTTAAGTTGTTGGGTAACATTTCTACCCTTTCCAACTTCAGTCTTGAGTTAGATATAGATACGTGTGAATGAAATGGCTTATAGAACCTGCTTCATATTCCAATATGTCTTTTGGCATATGATTGCTGAATGAGATTGCATAGCTCAAGTGAATGATGCATGAAGTTGGAAATCCAAAATGGGGCCAGATGGACAGGGAAGATTGGTTTGTGAAGCATAAAAAAGGAGAACTATGTTGCAATGTTGACGTTCCTTATGTAGTTTTTGTAGTGAGTGGATTTACAAAAAAGTTTACATGATCTTGGATGATGGATCAATTAATGTTTGGTCCTCAATTTAGCCTTACGAAACTTTTGTCACTATTCTCCCACCAGTTGAGAAGATTAGTTTCTCTGCTTGCATCTAGCAGATAGATATACAACTTCTTTGTAGTCTGTAGTCTCTGCTCTTGACCAACTTTCCTCCTTTTCTGTTGATGTGATTAGAGTTTAGCGCTTGTTCTGGGTTCTTTTCTCTTCCTGTAGGATTGAGCAATTGTGAAAGTTGTGGTGTAGTCATAAATTAGGATACTGATAGAATCAGAGATGGATCATTTGGTTCTGTGTTGGAGAAATCTGCAACATGGCTATTTTGATTGTATTTATATTTGTAGGGGTCTTTTCTTTAACCTAGTTTGGAGGAAGCTGGACATTCTTACAAGTTTTACAGGGCTGCAAAAAAAATTTGGAACATTAATTTGTTACATCTATGATTATTAAGAAGTGGTTGTACTTTATCAAATTAGACTACTAAAAACTGAAAATAAATTCATTTTGCTTGTGTCTATTTGTATGCAACCCTCTTTTCGAGTAGTTGAAATGGATGGTACAGAAATGTAATTTATTATATTACTTGTTTGTGGTGATAAAAAATGATTTCAACCTTGTGCTAAATATGTACTTGTGCTATTTTTTAATAATGATGGCAGGAGAGGGCCAAATATTTGGTGTGGTTGAATATTATTTAAATTCCATAACATTTTTGAATTGTTTCACTTTTGGAAACAGATTTTGTATCGTAAGCTAATCTATATTTTCCTCTTCCTATTTTGGCAGTTTGACAAACTCTCATTAGTTTGGGGAAAACCCCGACAACCACCTCTGGGGTTGGAAGAGGTAAGGAACCATACGCAAACTATGTTATTCTGTGTTGTTTCCAATTTGCTTATCTATTTCACATCTCATTCTGCTATGTCCTACCTCTCCGGTGTATGTCTCTATCACCAATCTCTTACTATATGAAACGAAATAGATTGTTAATAAATTTCTTCATTTTTATATCAAATCCTTCTTTAAGCACAACCTTTTAAGTTGCTAGATGTTTCTTCAAACTTCCCTTTTTTGTAATTGGTGTATATTGCTCTTTTTAAATTTATTTATTTATTTTTCAGTGGGCCACATTCTTGGATTCTGAAGGGCGAGTGGTGGATCCAAAAGCTTTAAGAAAAAGAATATTTTATGGAGGAGTTGAACACAAATTTCGAAAAGAGGTTTGTATTGGTATCAGGCAAGGAATCATTGAGTGAATGGTTCTTTTGATTAAAAATGATCTTAATCTTAGAGTTATTACTTTCGGTTTTAGGTCTGGGCAATATTGTTGGGATATCATTCATATGAATCAACGTATGCAGAGAGGGAGTATCAAAAGTCTATCAAAAAGACAGAATATGAAACAATAAAAAACCAGTGGCAGGTTTGCACTATTCTCTGTGTTCTTTGTCATTGTACCCTCTTTCCGTTCCCTTCATTGAATCCAAGTTTCCGTTGGATATTAATACCACTGGTCAATACTCTTTACTAAATGCTTAAACTTTTGAGTTTTAGAAGAAAATTTTTTGTTTTCAACCAAAGACACTTTTGGATGTTCTTTATTTACACAATACATTCTTTTAATCCAAGTCTCCTATGACATGCGGTCATCTGGTATCTCTCTTAGAATAGGTGTTCAACCAAAGACTTGTGTATGACTTTAAGGTTTCTTTCACAAGCCTGTGTGCTAGGATTGCTGGTCTTCTTTGAGTTGTATGGCATGTTGCAGAATTTGCATGCCTCCAAGATGTGCCTCTGAATGGAGAGGTGACCGCTAAAGTGTTTTTCTATAAGACAGACCCAATTATCTTGTAAGGGCCAGTTTATATAGCTTATTGGAAGCTCTAAGAAAACCAATGACTAAAATGAATTCACCCTAAAGATGACATGTTTTTGGGGTTTTTCAATGTTGGAAAGCTTAATGCTGTTAATCTTGTGACATTTTCTGTAATAATGGACTAATAGAAAAGTATAAATACAATCCCTCCTATTAGTCTTGTTATGTACTGATACTTAGTTGGGTTGTATAAGAGTATTGGATGTAGCTGCATTATTACTCAATGTGGGTTGTATAAGAGTATTGGATGTAGCTGCATTATTACTCAATGGAGCATACGGATACTGGATGCTAGAATAAGAAATACTGCAACAGGGTGCTAACATCTGGAGCTAACTGTTTTTGTCAGTTATCTGTATCTCAATAAGTATTGGCTTCATTAAAATGGGGGCTGTTAGTTTTTTGTCGGTAATATTATTTTTAGGTTTTGTCTGTTGTCGTGCTGTTTTCTCTGTTAAAAAAGTAATTTTCAAATGCTGGTAAAACTTTTCCATGTATCTTAGTACTTTTTTGGTGAACATTTGGACAGAGTATCTCTCCTGGACAGGCAAAAAGATTTACAAAATTTAGAGAGAGGAAAGGCCTTATAGAGAAAGATGTGGTATGTATGAAACCATCACATGTTTCAGTTTGGAGATTCATATATTTATTTTATTCTTTGAGAAGTGTAAAAGCACAATCCTGAGTTCAATGCAACGGCTATGTTTGTTTGTTTTTAAGGTAAGGACAGACAGATCACTCTCTTTCTATGATGGGGATGACAATCCAAATGTGAATCTTTTACGTGATATTCTCTTGACCTACTCCTTTTACAACTTTGATCTTGGTTACTGTCAGGTAACTACTTCCGTTAAGCTTTGTTTTTAAGAATCAGTTGGGTGTCTACCAGGGAAAAGAATTACAGTCATGCTGAGTTACATTTTTTATGCTAAATGTTTTATTTGATTCAATGAAAAAATCTTTTGTTCAAAAAATGCGATGAAAGTGGTGTTTTAAATGTTTTAAATTGGATGCGCATGCATGTAGAAATGGAATTAGTCTGATTGAAATGCTTGTGTGCACGGAATAAGTAACTGTCTTGTTGGCAATACAAGTTCAAAGTTCACTACGTCATTTCATATAATCTCAGGGTGACCTGCAGGCATGCAGGTGACATGGCTTGTTGAAATATGACATAAGAATAAGCAGCTAAGCATGCAGTAGATATGACGTCCCAGGTCACATGCTTTGAGGGCATTAATCAATGAATGAATTTGAAACAGTTTCTTTCATTTTAGTATATTCTAAGTGCCTTTCAGTGGTCATTATCACCAAAAACTGTATTTAAAGTGGATCATAATTGAACATGTATGTTATGGTTTTGTTTTCTTCATTACATGCCATAATTTAGTTGCAAATATTGTGAGGCTTTTGTCCTTCGATGATGATTTATTCTGATATTTTCTTCTCTCCTGTTAAATTTGACCGTGTCGAAGAGATGGCTGTTTGTATGTTTTGAATGCATTCTGTTTACCTTCACATGATTCTAACAAAATAGAGACACATACACAAGTAGCGATGCACATAAGAGTGCAATTTTTGTATTCCAGTTTCTACATTTTGTTGTAGATCATTTGATCAGGCGTGTAAATGTTTAGGCCTATAGCTTGTTCTTATTTCTAATGCATGAATTTGTCTGAAGTTTTATGTACATTGTGGCACTTTTCTTCTGTATGGTTGTGTGCTTCATCTTTCCCTTTCTTACAGGGGATGAGCGATCTGCTATCTCCAATTTTGTTTGTGATGGAGGATGAGTCAGAATCATTTTGGTGTTTTGTGGCACTGATGGAACGACTTGGGCCCAATTTTAATCGTGATCAAAATGGCATGCATTCTCAGCTTTTTGCATTATCTAAGGTCTCTCTCTCTCTCTTTTTTTCAGAGACGCACATTCACACACACAAACATACTTAAGTGATGGACTTAGGGTCTGTTCTGCAGTGCTTAAAAAAAATACTTTTGGCTTTAAAAGCACTTTTGGAAGAAAAGCTGTGCTAAACAAACTGTTTTTGGCTGAAATTTTTTGCTTAAGCACTTCTGAAAAGGAGAAGTTAAAATTTTGAACTTTTCTTCTCCCAAAAGCACTTTTAGTGCTTAATTACTTTTTCACCCCTCTAATAACATAGTATTTTTCTCTTTTTTTTCTTGGTGCTTAATTACAAATGTGTTAAAATTATTAATTAAAAAAATATTTTTTAAAATACTAATTACAAATATTTAATGGTTATATTTAAATATTTAAAATATAGTTTATATATTCTAATTAAATTTTATAAATAATTAATATTTATTGCTTAAAAATATTCAAAATTTATACTTTATATATTAAAATATTAACAGCAACTTATAATAATTCTTTTATATTCTTACTAAAATATAATAATATTAACTAATTTAAATATTATTTAAATGCATATTTGTTACTTGGTAATAACATGTCTAAAATGGACATTTTATTTCTCAAGAGTACTTTTTGACAGTAATACTAAACTTTCACATTTTTAAACTAAACTTTTCAAAAGCACTTTTCCACAGCAGTTTTCAAAAGCAGTTTTCAAAAGCATTACTAAACTAGCCCTTTTTCCTTGTTTTGAACTTTGGGATATGACTGTTTAATGGTAATCTCATGCTTTATACAACTTCCAACAACCTCCTGCCCCTGTTGTCCCTTTGGCATGGGGTTAAATTTTCTCCTACTCTATTGTAGAAAAGGGCAATAGTGTTTATGTTCAGAATTCTTGACCATAAGTTTCTGTATAACTAAGACCGTTTAACTTTGTCTGTCAGTTGGTCAGAGAATTCTGGCAACTTTTTTGGAGACTTTAATTAGTAAAATTTTTTATTCTTCTTCATCTTGTGCGGCTCCCGTTGTTGTAAAGTTAAAAAGCAATAGTAGTATTGATATGGATCCAATCTGAGTTTGTAAAGCTTCAAACTGTGAATCAGAGTTTGTGGTGCGGCTTTTTGGGAGACTTCCACATGATGACATAGCTGGCCTCAGAACTTTTGTTTTATAGTGAAAGATTACATGTTTTGATGAGAATAGAGCATCATATTTCCTATCCTTTTCTGAGTTAACAACTACTATATAGAAACTGGTATAACATGGCCACTTTTGGTTTCTTCGGTCCTTGAATAAAAGTCAAATGATGAAGCATCTTTGTGCAATGTTATCAAACTAACTTTTCTTCTTGGAGATCTTTGGATATCATTTGTGTTCCTGGGAAGGAAACAACATAAAGTAGTTTATAACCAGCTAACCCACTTCTCCCTTGCCCATAAACAGCATAAAGAAGATTAAATGGTATCATGACACTATATTTTCTGACAAAGAATTTATAAGTGGCTAAACCAAGTAAATCAATATTTCGTGAACAGAGATTTGGTCTCTGATTTTGAACTGTACTACCTTTTGCAGCTGGTGGAGATGCTAGACAGACCTCTGCACAAATATTTCGAGCAGAATGACTGCTTGAATTATTTCTTTTGTTTCCGCTGGATTCTGTTACAGTTTAAAAGGTCAGGCTCTTGGACTTGATAGTTCCTTACATTTCCTTCCTTGCCAACATTCATTTTAGGCTACATTTTCCTTAATAATGCGCTGCACGTATTTCCTGCTCTCACATTCCTCTTTTCAATCGTACGAGTTGAAATGGCTCATGTAAGTAGAATAGTTTGCCGAATAACTCTTAGAATGTGGTTCAGAGCAAAGAAAAGTGGGAGGATCTAAGATAAATAATTTGCGAGGAAGGTGTAAATGGATGGAACATGTTAAACGGGTACCTCTTTGGCAAACCTTCTGGTTTGAATTCTCACCCAATTTGGAAGGACTTAAGGAGAGCGGGGAATGGGGAGAGTAGATGAGAAATATTAACAATTTTACAAATTTCCCTATCATATTGGAGATAGAAATTTGTCCTTTCTGTTGCTAGAATCATCCCTATTTTCGAGAACACTATTATCATTTTTAGTATATGCTTTTCTCCATGTGTGCACGGCACCTTTTGCTCCACACTCATAATCCAACATGCAATTAGTTATTTTAAGTCCATCGGTATCTGGTAAGGAGGGAGAAAGAGACATTTGATTTTTAACCCCCTTAAATTTCATATTTTGCTTGCACTAAACATGAATTTTTCCAGGGAACTTGAATACGAGCAAACAATGCGATTGTGGGAAGTATTGTGGACGCATTATTTGTCCGAGCACCTCCATCTGTATGTGTGTGTAGCTATCTTGAAGCGCTATCGAGGGAAGATAATGGGAGAGCAAATGGACTTTGATACCCTCTTGAAGTTCATCAATGAGCTGAGTGGGCAGATTGAGCTTGATGCAATACTCAGGGATGCGGAAGCTTTATGTATATGTGCGGGGGAGAATGGAGCTGCCTGCATCCCACCTGGAACTCCACCTTCATTGCCAGTTGACAATGGTTTATTCTATAGTCAGCAAGATGATGAAGTACTGTAAATTGATTCACCATTATGTTTTAGTGTGAAACAGATTCATTGATCTTGTATTTAGCTGTTTTTTTAACAAAACATTAATGCGAATGGATTGGATGAATCACAATATAATTTCTTTTTCGTTCAGAGGTAGTGTAACATGTTTTACGTAAACCTTTTCGTTATTTTCTAGGATTTCCAAATAATTGTCTTGTTCTTATATCTGTTTATTTGGTGGATTTTTGTTCTTTTTATCAGACCTGAAAGTTTATAAATTTTGTTGTACGTAATTGTATCTGAGATATTTTATGGTATATTGGTGGTTAAATTTTCATCATGTGTTTTATTTTTTATTTGTTATTTTCTTTTTGAAGTCATGGTTTCTTAACTTCATATGTGGGTGGAATTTTAAAAAAATAAAAAAATTGTAGTGTATCAAATAATATTCTTTTGTATGTATATATATACATATATTAGATGACCATGTTTTAATGATTATATAACTTTTGATGGGGTGATAGTTCATATTATTTTAATATTATTTTACGATCTAAATTATGATAGAAAGGTCGAATGAAAATTTCATAAAGAAATTTTACTGATTTTATGTCTAATTCGATAAAAAGGATCAAATTATATAAAATGCAAAAGTTAAATTCTAGTAGTTATAAGTATCAAATAGTTATGGAATTTAAAATTGGAGGTCCTTATATGGAAAATAGACCATTAAGAAGACTTAGTAGATAAGTATGATGATTCATCTACGAAAAATTTTAATAAAGAAAAGGATTAACTTGGAAAGATGAAAAATAAAATATGATAAACTAATTAAATAATGAAAATATCATCTTTTTCATCATCTTTCTCAGATTATTTTCATGAAAACCCTAGCAAAGAGAAAAGCATTCAGCAACCTTAATTGGCTTAATTGGGTAAGTAATCTTGTCCAGTTTTTAGTAATTTTTATATTTCCAAGATCGTAATAGCTTAATTTAACTATCTCGGGAATTAATTTGCAAAGTTATCAAAGTACTAGGGTTTTGCCGTGGATGAGAATGCATGAATTATGAAGTTTTATGGTAGAAAATGAAAGGTTGTTGATAGATAAACAACTTTTGTTAAAGGAATTTTGATGAAAACATGATTTAGGGACTAAATTGAAAAGATGTAAAATTCAGTGAAAAAATTCTGATTTTTTTTGTGAAATACATGGGATGTAAATGTTATATGTAAAATTCGGTTAGGCTTGGGATAAGGATTAAATTGTATGAATTTCATTTTCGGAGCTTAGGGACGAAATCGTCATTTATTAAAAGTATAGGGGCAAAATAGTAATTTTTCCTAAGATGTGAATTGGATTGAATTGAATATATATTGTATTAAATTGAGTTAAATTTACTCGCATAGATCCGGATAGATCAAATACGGAGCTAAATCGAAGTAAAGAAAAAGTAGCGAATTAGTAGCATACAAGTTCATGAACGTTGTTGAGGTAAGTTCGTATAACTGAATTGTATATTTATATGTTTGAATTGAATAATATGCATGTGATTATATTATAGCCATGTATATGAAAGTAATCACATATCCGATGATACCTGACAAAGCCCAATAAACATTAAGTCCCATTTGAATAAATGAAATTTGATGGATTCAGAGTTCCCCGATTTGGTTGTGGTCCTGCATATGTTGCAGACACACCACAGCTCGAAAGAGCATCTCGTTATAAGCCCTTTCAAGCTTCCCGTTATATGGTTCTTGCGAGCTTCCCGTTAATAGCTTTTCGGAGCATCTCGATCGGTTGTGACCTTGCATGTGTTGTGGGCACACCGCAGCTCTTATGAGCGGCCCGTATATGGCTCTTTATGAGCTTCCCGATTAAAGGCTCTTTGTGAGCTTCCCGTTAGTGCTCGCTTGAACTTCTCGTTATATGGCTATCCGGTGCTTCCTAATTAATTGCTTTTCGGAGCTACCCGTTAACTGCTATCCGGAGCTACCCGTTACGTGCTCTTCGGAGCTACTTGTTATAGGCTCTATGTGAGTTTCCCATTATATAGCCTGGATAAGCTTCCCGTTATATGGCTCTTTGTGAGCTTCCCGATATATGGCTCGAGAGAGGACTTCCTGTTTATGTGCTCTACTGGGCACCCCCGAATATGAATTGATGGATTTCAGTTTTGTACACTTCAAGTGTATTACCAGTGTATCCATCGATATTCAAATAAATTCAACGAGCAAAGTTTTTGACATGAAATAACTTGAACTTGAAATGAATTATTACGAAAATGTACTTGAAATACATGGAATCAATATATGTGAACACAATATATGGAAAATTTATGAACATGGAAATTTTGATATTTGATGAGCTTATACATGTTTCCTCAAAATTCATGTGAAATAGTTGACTGACTTGATTGATGAGAATATGTGTTTAGGCTATTGGCCAAATCGCTTTGGATGTATATTGTGTACTTCCAGTTATATGGCTCTTTGTGAGCTTCCCGATATATGGCTCGAGAGAGGACTTCCTGTTTATGTGCTCTAATGGGCACCCCTGAATATGAATTGATGGATTTCAGTTTTGTACACTTCAAGTGTATTACTGGTGTATCCATCGATATTCAAATAAATTCAATGAGCAAAGTTTTTAACATGAAATAATTTGAACTTGAAATGAATTATTACGAAAATGTTCTTGAAATACATGGAATCAATATATGTGAACACAAGATATGGAAAATTTATGAACATGGAAATTTTGATATTTGATGAGCTTATACATGTTTCCTCAAAATTCATGTGAAATAGTTGACTGGCTTGATTGATGAGAATATGTGTTTAGGCTATTGGCCAAATCACTTTGGATGTATATTGTGTACTTACCTTATATGTAAATGAATGGTAAGTTAATTTTCTGTTATACGAACTTATTAAGCATAATATGCTTACTTTGTTTTATTTCCTCTGTTTATAGTAACCCGAAAGCTTGTTAAGGTTAGAGCCGGTCGGGGCTACATCACACTATCAACCGCCCTTTTTTTGGTATAATTATTAAATCAACTTCGGTATAATGGCATGTATAGGATAAATTTGGCAATGATGACATGTATATGTTTGGTTGATAATAGCCATTTAAATGGCTTATGTTTGGTATGTTTTGATATGTAGAATAGTCTTATTAAGCTTGATGTGTGTTTGAAATGGTTGAAAGATGAAAATCGTATAAGCATATTGGATACTTGAATCAAGGTAATGTTATGTCATGCATAAGTCTTGATTTAAATATTTTATATTGGTTTGGAATTGTGTTTAAATGTTAATGTAGGTGGAAGACAATATTGGGTGAGAAATAAGGCTTAGAAATGGCCTTATTTTGTCCACATGAGTAGAGGTACGAACACGTGTCTCAGCCGTGTGTGACATATGGCCTAGCACATGGGTGTGTGTTTTGGCTGTGTCCCCTGCATCTTAAAAACTCAAAACAGAATTCTCAGGAATTTTCACACGGCCTGGCACACAGGCGTGTCACTTGGCCGTGTGACCCTTACACCTCCACACAGCCTAGCACACGGGCGTGTGAGTTGGCCATATGACACAAGTTAGAGAGTTACACGGGTAGCCACACTAGATGGAACACGGCCGTGTAAGCCACACGGGCATGTGTACCCTGCACCTAGGTGAAAATTTTAAAATTTTGCGAAAAATTTCCTGAGTTTTCGGCTTAGTCTCGATTCGATTCTAATACATATTTTGAGCCTCGAGGGCTCTTATAAAGGACTATATAAATAATATTTGACATGAACATGATATATCTGTATTTGATCTGTTTATTTTGGTAATGCTCTGTAACCCTATTTCGACGACGGATACTGATTAGAGGTGTTACATTATAATCCTCACATCACTTGTTTACATTTAAAAGTCCTCATTGCTAAAGCCTGGAAGCCCTTTGGGAGAAAAAGGAGAAAACAAAATGTATATACTACTGCATCTGTCCCAAATGCGTCAAACAGCACAAAAGAATCCAAGTCATACCTTCATCTTGTTCATTGCTAAGTTAGACGATTGACTCACTCTCGTTTCTCATTTTTCTTCTAACTTTTTGCCTCTTTAAGTTTAGTTGTTGCATTATTTTTGTTCGTAAACCTAACTGGAGCTAAAAATAAACATATTTATAAAATATATTAAAAATTAGAAAAATAATTTATTAGATTAAACAAATTTAAAAGTCCTGTGGGTTAGATTGAGCTTTGGATAAGTAAAAACTTTTTGTTATCCCAACTTGGTTTGATCCCACAATTAAAAAATTGATTATAAAATTCTAAATTTGTTATTAATACCACAAATATTATATAGTTTTGTCATAATGAAATAAAAAGTTAATTTTTAAATAATACTAGTTTCTAATGTCGTGTAATTGCCTATTTTTACTGCTTTAGTATAATCCGAGCTTAGACAAATTAATTTATAGTGGTTTGTCTTGTAATTGCCAATTTTTACTACTTTAGTATAATTCAACCAAAAATTTTCAAATTCACTACTAAAAATGTAAATTTCAAGGAGAAAGTATAACTTTTACGATTCTTAACCTTTGAAAACTAAATTAAAATCTCTTCTTGCTCAACGAAAATCCTCTAAAATTTCAAGGTTAATTGAAAATAACTCTAGTTTTTATAGCTCAATTAGAAATCCTTTCAACATGCAATTAGTGAAATGAAGAAGTAAACAAATGAATCTTTAAAAAATTATGTGACTTAACAAACGGAAATGAGACTAAAAAAAAGAAATTATAATAAGTACAAAAACTATTTAGGAGAGAAAAATAAAGAAATGAAGAGCTAAGGGTTTTTCTCTTAATTCATGCTTGGATGCTGCTTTCTTGTAATTTTAAGCGTCTTTGACTTGTGCTTATATCAAACAACAACTTTGTGAATGTTTGAAAGCATTGGGGATGAATTAAAGCAGTTGGAAGCATTAATTTTAAGCTGAAAAAGTGGCATTACAGATCAAGTTTTAAACCCTACCATATAATTTAAAGAATTAAATAATGACATCTAATTTAAAATAAATTTATTTGGATTTATTTTACAACTTTAGTATAATGCACCATCATTTAATTTACTGATGAATAAACTTCAATATATCAAATATATATGGATATCATTACATCAATATTTTGTGACATTAGTCAAAGTAATATATAATATAAACATGTATTTAATATCATAAAAAAACATGTATTTAACGTATTATTTTTTAAAAATTTAGTGAAATAATGCACTAAATAAAAAAAAAGTTAGAGATAATAAATAATATTTTTATTTTTCTAAGATATCCATTAGAGTGAGTCCATAAGGGGATAGATGGTCATAAGTTGTAAAGCCGCTCTATGTTCACGGCAAGGATCAACTCCTTAATTACTGGTTAAGATATGAGAGATCTTTATCATCTCATCTACCCTCGTGATTATAAATTAAAAAAAAAAAAGCTTTAACTCATGTCTATAATCACATTATTTAAGCAAACCTTAGTAAAAATGAAATAGTAAGCATTAAATTTATGGATAAACTACGCTAAGTAGTCATTCAACTATTAGTTTGGTCACCAAACTATAAAAAGTTATAAAATGGTTACTCAACTATTAGTAAATTTTTTTTTTGGTCACCCAAGTATGAAAAGTTATAAAATAATCAACTAACTATTTAATTTTGTCTTTTTTTGTCACCAACCAACTAACTGTGGCAAATTTTAAATTTTACACTATAACAACTTCAAACCTCAACATTTATAAATTATGTCAATTTAGTCTTGATTCTAAAAAAAAATTAACCTTCAACATTTACACATCGTGTAATTTGTTCTTTTTTTTTTTTTTAGTTTTACTTTTTTTTTTGTTACATTGAGAGTTAATTTTAAAAGAATGAGAAAAAATGAAAAATCATTATCGTGGATTTTTGGTTGTTTCTATCTTTTCTATATTTTCAATTAAATTTAGTTGATAAATTTGTTTTTTTTTTTTAACTTTTTAGGTGAAAGGGCACAACGAAAAGTAAAACTATAAAAAAGAAGAAGAAGACCAATTTACACAATGTGTAAATGTTGAAGGTCAAATGTTTTAGAAAAAAAAGACTAAATTAGCAAAATATATAAATGTTGAGAGTTAAGATTACTATTATGTCAATTTTAAAAGCTAACACCATTAGTCAATTGGTGAGAGAAAAAAAAGAGACAAAATTAAATAATTAAGTGACCATTTTATAACTTTTCATAATTGAGTGATAAAAAAAATACTTATAGTCAAATGACAATTTTTTAATTTTTTATAATTAAATAACTAAAAAAATTATTAATAGTTGAATAACTACTAATATAATTTACCTAAATATTATTTATAAATACACAAAACATTGTTTTCCTAGAAAAGCTTTGGGCAGAGGCGGATCAGAGGGGAGGCATGGGCCCCGGCCCCCCTAAAGTGTAAATTTACTATTTTAGCCCTTGAGATTTTTTAAAAATTTCAAATTAGTAAAGGTAAAATTACACTTTGGCCCCCTCTAAAATTATAAAAATTTAATTTAATCCTTTAAAAATTATAAGGATATAGACTATAAAAAATTAAATTTTTTTCCGGCCACCCCTATAAAATTGTTTTGGCTTCGCCCTTGGCTTTGGGGCAGTTTTGCTGTTGGTTGCATTCTCATCAACGCTTTTCTTTCATTCTTTACATTCTCAAACTAAAATAATTTAAAAACAAAAATATTTTTTATTTAACAAAAAAATTATGAATGAAAACAGGTTGAGTATTTGTAATTTTTTAAATTATTTGAATTTAAATTAATAAATTTATCTAAAATTTAGAATTTGTTTATTATTTAAAAATTATTATCTAAATCTAAATTAAATATTATTATCTGTCCAATATTCAAATCTTTAAAAAGAACAATTTCAAAATTTTCAATAACTTTTCGGATATCCAATTTTGCCAAAACTTGAAGTTGAATCTATTAAAATTCTTTTTATACATTTAAAACCAAAATTATATGCATTTTGTATTATTTATCATCCGAATAAATAATACTAATTCAGATAATATATATATATATATATATATATATAAAGTAGCTATCAACATTCACTCTAAATCTACACTGAATAATAATTTTAAAATTTAACTTAAACTAGTCGAATCTGAAAAAGAAAAATCTAAAACAATCCCTTAAATTAGAAAAACGTGATTTGCCCGGGAGAAATAGCTCCATGTTTTTGAATGAATTACTTAATTATAGGAAAATCGTACTTTACGTCAGGATTAAGTACTACTAATAAATTATACACGTTCTTGTCTACCATTGAATTATTTATATTTTATATTATATATGTGAATTAATGACTGAAAATAATTACGTATTTAAATCCATATCTTCTTAATGATTACAATAATCACAATATTAATTAAGTTACAGCTCAATCGATAGGAACTTGGAAGTTTATTCCATTTAATTTATCCTAAGTTTTAGTTCCAAATTCAATATTTGTATCCCTCATTTTTTAAATTAATAGTTTTAATGGGCATTTGGTTCCAAAGATGTAAGATTATCTCTAATAATATGATTATTGACATGTAAGATTATTTAGCATGTAATCAAATATGTTACATTATCCAATTTGATTCATTGGTTAGAACACGATATTTTGATATTTGGTTGATAATGTATGATTGCCTAGAAGCACATTTTACTAAATTTATAAGATTTTTTACCCACTCAACGTCATTCTCACAATTTGATTCAATGACTAATTTATGGGTTCCACTCCATTCGTAAAGGCACATAAGTATCTATTGTTGGAATATTTTTAAAATATTTATAATAGTTATAATTGAATAGTTATAAGTGATTCAAAAGTTATGTCACTTGATTATTAACCAAGAGTTGTCACTATTCACATAGATGAGTTAGGCCTCTTGTTATCAAAAGTTATGCCACTTGATTATTAGTAAAGAGTTGTGATTATTCAAGTAGACATCTATTGAATAATTATGTATATTACTAAAAGATATGACTATCCATTAAGATATTTTTGGCTCTATGAAGAGACACGAGAACTACTATAAATAGGAGAGAAATTTCATATTAGAAAAGAATAAGAGATAAACCAAAAACTCAGAAATAAAAGTTTCTTTCTATTCTCCTCCATATTTCAATATTCCTAGATTGTTCTTGTTGAGAGTGGATTTACTATTTCGGGAGCAACCTTCGAAGTTTCGTCCTTAGGGATGCTGATCTGGCTCCTCAACAATGGAAAGTATTGTCTCCTGAAGGGAGGGTTTTGTGCCTCTTTTACGAAGAGCTATGTATGGTTCACGGAGGGAGGTACCTTGGTCGTATGTGGATGTACAACCACCCACCAAGAGGCGACATAAGTGTCTCACACTTGGTGGGATTCAAACCCCTGACCTATTGAATATAGGTCACTTGTGGTATATGGTACCACTTTGGCTAGCTTTTTATTGTTGACAATGAAATTGACTCCTCTATGAGAAATCTTCGAAGTGTAATCCTCTAGGATATTGACTCGGCAATCAACAATAGAAGGTATTGCCCCTCGGGGAAGGGTTTTTCCCCCTTCACGAAGGGAGGCACCCTGACCATATGTAAACGTACGACCACTCACCAAGAGGCAATGTGAGTGTCCACCCTTGGTGGGATTCGTACCCTTAACCTATTGAATTAGGTCACTTGTTGGGGTATATGGTACCACTTGAGCTGAAGTGCTCCTTCTATGAACTGTACACGACTCTCCATGGAGGGGGCAAAACCCTCCCTTGAGGGATAATACCTTCTGTTGTTGAGAGATCGGATCTGCGTCCTCGAGGACAACACTTCGAAAACTTCCCTCGAAAGAGCCGTCCTCCCTAAACAAGTTTATAAAGAATTATTGTAGAAATTTTTTATAAAAATTGATTCTCTTGCTATGCTCTGCTCAATGCTCAGTGGGTTGTTTCCGTCACTACAAAACATCGATAGTTATTGAGCTTTATTGTATCATCGAGGTTAATTTGACGACAACTCTTTTGCACACCAAAAGATAAGTGGGGCAAATAGAACCTTAAAGAAAATGACATAATTACACACCTTGAAGCCTTCGCTTAATTTATCATAAGTTTGTTTTTATTCCCATGCACCAACACCTATTGGTGCATTATAAGTAGATCTTTGGTTGGAGTTGAATGTGAGAATTTATTCCATTAAAATTGTGAGTGAAGTTATCACTACAAAGTTTTCTTTCTTTCTTAAGTGTGACTCTAGATCACATTTTAGTTTAAAACAATTCGTAGTGCAATATGAATTGTTTCATTCAAGCACAGAAATTATATCGCAAAGATAGTACTTCTTGATTGTTCTGCATATGGACAGGAAATAATTGTTCAAAAAGTTTTTTTGAAAATACTTGCCTTTATAAATTTCCAATTTCGGATCCAATCTATTTTTATACAACAATAAATGTGAAAAAAAATTCAACTAAGATAAAAAAATGTCACATCAACATTCTATTATTGAGTTAATCAATGAGTGACAAAAAAATCAATTTCAATAATGTTGGTGATGAAAATAAAAACTTTTATAATTGAGAGATACAAACAGTAAAATGTTAATAGTTGAATGATTAATAATATGTGAACTTAATTAAATAATTAGAAGTATTTGCAATTCTTTTGTCAATATTATACCTTTTTATATATTGAGAACTCAATTAAATAATTACAACCATTTCATTCAAAGTTAATTTAACTTTTTTTTTTTATAAATTTATTATATAAAATTTTCCACCAATATTTAAGAGTGTACTATACTCTAATATAAAAGAATGCCTCCGTAGATCTTATATATGAAATTCTATCCAGAATGTTTAAAATATGTATACACTGCAAATTAAAAGGACTAAAGATCAATGTTGAACCCAAAATTTTTTAATTAATTTACTTTCATACTAAAGTGATTAATTTGTTGTGTATGAAAATCCCAATTTTCCCAACTTAATAGACATCTGAATCATAAATAGATTCCCTGCAAAATCTTTGGTCCCCTTCTCCACTGTCAAAAACAATCCCAGTTTTGATGGCTGTAAAATCTTAGGGCTTAGCATTGTAGTTAGCAAAGACACAGAAAACAATGGAAAGAATCAAAGGAAAGCAGCAGAAGGGAACAAATGGTCGGCTAAAAGTGAAGCAAAGCTTGGACCCACTTCACCAAATGTTTACGTTCTGTCTGCTAAATGTTCCCCCATCACTATCTGCTACCATTTCATCTTCTGTTAATTAATATCCCAACTTTGATACCAAGTAACCCAGATTTCCTTCTTTCTTTTGTTGTCTTCGCTTTGATTCTCTCACGCCGTAGCATATATATATATATATATATATAATAGTAATTGCACTTTGCTTGTTTTTAAGAATTTTATTCTTTTGTACTTAAAGGGCTATCTTTGTTTTGTAGTTGTGTTAATGTGCATGGAACTCCAACTGGGACTCGCTCTTCCAGGTTCCGACACTTGGAGCCGGCCTTTGCTAAAACTGGGTCTATATGAAGACATTAATGTTAACAGCAAAAAACGTGGCTTTGATCATGGATATCTCGAAGACGAGTTTTCCGCTGCCAGTTTCAAGTGATTCCCTTTGCAAATACTTATGTATTGTTGTTTGGGAATTTTTCGTTCATTTACGGGGTTTAAAATCTTTTTTTTTTTACAGGAACTATGAAAAGGATCTAGTGGGGTGGCCGCCGGTGAAAACCTGGAGGAGGAAGAAGCTACGCTGCCAAGTTCACAACCACATGACAGCAGCCGAGAATGAGTGCTGCGGGGATAGGGCTTCAAATTCCACGTACGTGAAGGTAAAGATGGAAGGAGTTGTAATTGCCAGGAAAATTGACATCAGCATCCATCAATCCTTTGAAACGCTTACAACCACACTCATGACCATGTTTGATATCTGTAAGAACCCAAAATGGAAAAATCTTGCTTAAACATAATTCTAATTTCAACATTAAGTTTGATTCAAATTCATGAATTGAACTGTTAGTTTCCCACTTTCCCTTCATTTTTGGATCAGTTGAGGAGAACCGGAGGAGCTTTAAACTGACTTATCAGGACAAAGAAGGTGACTGGTTGATTGCTGAAGATGTTCCCTGGAGGTAATTTTTTTTTCCTTTTCCCGGCCTTTCTTGTCTAAGATACTTTCCTCCTGTTTGGTTAGATAGAAATGATGGGAAAAAAATTGTTGTTTCAGGACCTTCGTTCGTTCATTAAAATGCCTGAAATTAATTAGAAGCAGAGGGTACTAATTGGGTTCCACGTCAAATTATAAAAAATCATCCGCCGTGTTTCTGCTTCCTTAATTTTGGATCCTAAAAGAATCCTCGTGGCCTTCTTTTTCTCGGACTTTTGAAGGACCGTATGTATATATAGTAATTTAACACTTTGTTACAGTTAATGTACAGTAATAGTCAAATAAAATGATGTCTATTTTATTTTTTCTTTGCATTTTTATTTCTCAAATGAAAAACAAAAAGCCTAAAGCTGCTAATGGGGTTAATGCCATTCAGCATCAATTTACTTGAATAAATACTTTAAATAAATAACTAAGAATACATTGAGAGAGCAAAGATCAAACCCCAAAAAGATAAGAAAAGTAGTAAATTTTCTATCAATATATTTTTTACATAAACCTTTTCTTTCACCATGTTGTCAGAACGAGATAATTTAACTTTTATTCAATTATTTTAGTTTTTGGTTCTGCATTTATGTCAAAGAAATCACTACTTCATTTCGTTATTTTATTTTATTTTTTATTATCATCTAGTTTAATTATAAATTCAAGATAAAAGGATTGTAAAAAATAGGGATGTCATGCCATCTTATATCTCTTTTCAATTGTTTAATGATATTTTAGTAATATTTTTCATGTCATTGATGCATAATTTTAACAATTTTTTTAACTCGAACCCTGAATCTTGAACCCATACCTTGAAACTTGAACCCTAAATCTTAAACTTGAAACCTTAAACCTTAAACTTGAACCCGAACCCTAAATCTTGAACCTTGAACCCTAAATCAAAAGGCTAAGTTTAGGATTCATAGTTTAGTGTTTAGAGGTTTGAGGTTTTCAAGGTTTGGGTTCAAGTTCGAGGTCAGGGTTTGAGCTCAAGGTTCCGAGTTTGGGTTAAAAAAATTTCTAAAATTATGAATCAATGACATGTTGAAATGTCATTAAATGATTGGAAAGGGATACATGATGATTCCCTACTTCATACAATCCTTTCTCTTGACTAGAAATAATTGTATAAGACAGGGACACCACGTCATCATGTATCAATTCTCCAATCATTTAATGACATTTCAGCATGTCATTGATGCATAATTTTGGTAATTTTTTTAACCCGAACCTTGAACCTTAAACTCAACCTTGAACCCTGAACCTTGAACCCTAAACTCGAAATATTGAATCTTAAACTCAAAACCTTAAACTTTAAACCCTAAATTGAAAGGCCAAGTTTAAGGTTTAGAGTTTAGGGTGTAAAGGTTTAAGGTTTAGATTTCATGGTTTGGGTTTGAGTTTGGGGTTCAAGTTAAAAAAATTGCCAATATCATGTATCAATGACAAGGAAAATATTGCTAAAATTTCATTAAATGATTGGAAAGGGATACAAAATGACATGGCATCCTTGTTTCATACGGTCCTTTCTATATCTGGGAAAAGATTGTATGAAATATTGACGCCACATCATCTCTATCTTTTTTCCAATAGTTTAATGTCATATCAGGATTTTCGTCCTGAAAAAAATCAAATCTAAATAAAAATCTTGAAATTTAGGATGAAATTGTTGATGTGGCATTACACTATGGAAAGGGATAATATCCATAATAGTTTAATGCCACATCAATATTTTCATCTTTGAATTTTAGGTTTTTGTTCTGCAAAAAATCAAGTCTAAATAAAACTCTTGAAATTTAGGATGAAATTACTGGTGTGGCATTAACTATTGAAAAGATATAATATCCCTATTTCATACAATCCTTTCTCTATTCTTATATTAGTGGGAGAGAGAATTAGAAAGCCATAATTCCTATCTTCATTTTCCTTAGCCGAACTAGCAAAGGAGAGAAAGAAATTTGTAACGTCCTAAATTTCTTAACTTTGTTTCTGTGAATTTTGACACAAATATGTATATGTTTTTGTGGTTAAGTGTTCTAGGTGTGTGTATGAGGTCTTGGGTTCAAGTATCATTTTTGAAAAATTCTATTATTTTTTATACAAACCTTATCCTTGTGAGGTGGGCTTATGTAGTATTGTTTGTAAACTTATATCAAAATGAGTCTGTTGGTTTAAGTGGTAAGGAGTTAGTTTGTTTAAGGTCTTGTGTTTGAATCCCTGTGCGAGTGTGGGTGTTAATTTTTGTTCTGGTTGTCTGTTAGAGGTTCGATGGAATTGGGAGTCTGAAGTAGTTGGATGTGGTTAGTGGGGAGGATATTATGGGATACGGTTGTTAGTGAGGAGTTGGGATATTAATCAAAGTGGTTATATTTATTTTATTTTTTAAAAATCTCTCTTCCTAAATATCTGACGTCAATTTCTGCCTTTCCTCTATTTTTTCTGTTGTTTTCATCTTTTTGTCTCTCCTCTACTTCTTTCTTCTCTCTTTCTTTCGTTCCCCTTCAAGTCTATTCACACTTTTTCTGTTCTTCGCGTTGCACTTCGAATTTTGGTGTTCTTCATGCAATTTGGGTAAGAGTGGTTACTTTTGTCTTTAGGTAAGGGTTTTGGTAAGCTGTTTTGATTCATTTTTATTGTAGTGGCATAATGGTGTTGTAGGAAATTTGATTTCTACGAACTTATTGTGTAGGAGAAGGCTGCGAACAGTGAGTTCCACTCTATTTGCTTGAATGGAGTTGGCGGTGGTTTTCTTCAATGGTAAGTTTAGTTATTATTAGATTATTGTTGACAAATTCGTTAATTTAACCACTAAATCAATGTCTGGTATTTTGTTTTTAGGTTGCGAAAGTCTCAAGATTGCCTTCTCGTAAAAAATGAACCATGTGTGTAACAGAATCATGAGAAACAAAGTTCGGCGAAAGCCAAAAAAGTAGTCTGTTGACGCCACATAGGCGTGTGCCCGGCCGTGTGGCTAGCTGCGTGCGTGACACGATCGTGTGACGGAAAGAGTATGGTTGTGTAGGCCATACAGGCGTGCGGGTCCTGGGTCAGGCTGTGTAGGCCACACGAGTATGTGGGCCCAAAATTCTAAAAATTTCCCTAGGGTTGCACGTGTTGGTCCGATTGATTGTGGGCCTTCCGTAGGGTCGGTAAAGGTTAACCAAACCCTGTTGTATGATATCTATCATTCTGATAGACTGATTTGAGTTAGAATTTATATTTATGTCTGATTGATTGTATAAGCATGTATGATATTTGTATATAAGCATGCGAGATATGTTAATTCCACTATATCTGTGATCTATATTTTGTATTTAGGGTGGGATTTGTATATGTGGAGGAAGTGATCTGTACGGTGACCTCTCGCTTATATTATGCTAGCTCAGTTGCATATTATTCTGTTATGTGTCGTATAGACACTATATGGTGTAGGGTTGGGTGAGCGTTTTATACCTCACATGGTGTGATGGGATGGTCAGAGATGGTGTGTAGAGGATGGGGTAGGATTCTACATATATGATCTGATTATCTAATTCTAGAATTTGTTTTTGTTAAAGACTTAAGTCTATATCTATATATGTTCTGCATATAAGAATTCTGTATATATTTGCATGGCTATATCTGTTGGGTTACACACTGAGTTTATAAAAACTCAAATTTGTTTGTCTGTTTTGTTCAGGTAACCCTCAGGCATAGGCGGGTCGGTGCGACGAAGGCTCATCGGTGACCACTCCTAAAAAAATTGTTTTTATTAGTAATAATAATTTTATTCTAAATTTTGGATTTTTCTTGAGAGTTTGTAATTTTTGGGACTCTCTAGACCGTATGGTTTTAACTTTTGGATTTGGATTTTGGTTTTTCTTTCTTTCCCGCAACGTTTGACAAAAACACTTTATGCAAACAAATGGTTTTTTGGAAACACGAGCTTGGTTTTTGAATAAAACGATTTTCAAACTTCTATTGCAAATTCTTAATAACTCATAATGGTTTCAAATAAGATTATAAACACAAGTTTTTTTTCCAGATATTAAGACTCTGTTTGGTAAACAAATAATACGATTCGTGTTAACTTAAAAGATGTGATTTTTAAACCTTCTTCGTAATCAGCCATAACATCTAGGCCGGGTTTTGGGTGTTACAAAATTCCTTAAGTTTTTTTCTTTCATTGCCGTGCATAATTCACAAGGAGAGAACGAATTTTCCTTTAATTTTTTCATGGATTCTTAATATATGCTAGTAGATAAGTATGTCCCAACACTTAAATGTTGATATTATTAAGAATTTAATTAAGGTAGTTGAGAGTTTTAGTAGAATTGGAGTTGAAACTCAAGAAATATTGAATATTAAGTTACCTTGTGTAACCACATCCTGAGATTATAATAAGAAGTGGTGAATTAAGTTTAGATTATGTGATTGATTGCATGTTGTTAGGGATCTAATTGTAAGGATAAAAACTTTAAGACTTAATAGTAAATATTAGTAATATGAGGTTCCTGTACTATATTTATGTAGTTAGAATTAGATTCGACTAGGTAAATCGTGAGATATGATTCTTTTAGATTTTTGGATCTTGAGGGACTAAATTGAATTTCATGTTTAAATGATATGTTTCAATGATTGAGGTATGGAACTAAATTATTCGTATTCAGATTTATCGTACGTAGCTAAAGATAACATTAGTATGTCGAGAAAAAATAGAAAAGCTAAAGCTGTTAATGGTTAGCAATATTCTAGTTTCTGCTATCTAATTCATTTTCTTTACACGATTTATTAATTAATTAAGCTTTATGTCAAGATTATTAATAATATAAAATGAAATATTATGTTTAATAACTTGGAAATGTTTGATGTGCTAATAGTTGTTTTGTATATGTTGGTTGAAATGAAATATCTTAGTCTAATGGAATTGATAGTGTTAAACATGAAAGAAAGCAATGATATATTCTTGATGACCATGTGTGGACTATTGGTATGTTATTGAGTATGAAAACTATGATTGAAATGTGATTTTCGAAAATTTTTAAATAACGTAAATGTTAGAATATGATATATTTATCAAGTTCAATAATGTAATGAGATTTATGTATGATATATGCACACACATATACAAATTGGAAATGAATCATGCCTTAGGGCCTAACATTTAGTTGACACGGTATTTTGGAGGGATGTTATATCAAGTTTGGCACTTAGGTGCTTTGGCGTGTTGGAAAGATATATGGTGTATTGGAGGGACATGATATGAGCACAAAGTTTATAGCCATTTGATGAAAACCGCAATATGTAAGCTAATTGGCTAACATAAACATATATTATCCAAATTACTTGAACGAATTAAGTGCAACAATCAGGTTTTAGCATTGCTGAAAACTTTGGCTTAAGGACTGAATTTATTAAATTGAGTTAACCAAAATTAAGATAAATAATTATGTGTCAGATACAAAATTGAAGGAGTTATTAATTAGTATAAAGTTAAACCGGTTAATAAAATAGCACATGGACTAAATTGATTAGTGATTAAAGTGAAAAGAAATCGATCTCAAAATTGATAAGTGCCTTAAATGATAATTAAGCAAAGGTTATAATAGTAATTAAACCATTTAAACCTTTAATAAATGATGTCATCATCTTCCACTAATTAATGTTAAAATTAGTAAGCCTTTGATTAATAATTAATTAAGTTGATTAAAGTAGCTAATTACAAAATTACAAAAATTGTCTTCATCTCTCTCATTCTTCTCCGCTAAATATTCAAAGCAAACAAAGAAAATCATTTTCTTCCTTTTGTTTCACCATAGCCATGGCTTGCCATAGTTAATTTGGTAAGCATTCTTTCAAATTCTAGTTGAATTTTTTATGAATGATTCTAATTAGTGAAAGCTTATGTAATAAATTTGAGAATTAATAAGATTTAATTAGGGATTCATGGTTAACAAATTTTAAAACCCTTGAAGTAAGTAGCTTAAGATTTATGCATGTAGATAACGAATGAAATTATAATAGGGTGTGTTGAAATTTAAGTGAAAAATGTTCAAATAAGATTGAATTAAGCTTAGATTTGATAATTGGATTATATATCATTAACGATCTAATTGAAAAAGGTGAAAAAATTAGGGTTTGTGAGTGAATATAAAATTTGGAGGTTCTTGTACTATATTTATTAAGTCGAATTTAAATTTGATCATGTAAATTGTGAGAAACGAGTGTTACAAATATTAAAGGATTTAGGGACTAATTCGAATAAAATGCTCAAGTATATAATGTAATGACCCAAATTCACGGGCACAGGAAAACGAGTCAAAGGGCCTCCATCTTAGTAAATCGAGTTAGTAAATAATTATTAGGAATATTTGTAAGTCTAGTTGTGTGATTAATTAAGCTTTGATTAGGTGAATTTAGTTTAATTAAGGGTAATTAGGGAAAAGGACTAAATTGAATAAAGGGTAAAAGTTTAATTATAGATTAATAAAAGTAAAAAAGGGTTAAAATGGCAAATAAGCCATTTAGCAAAAGTGAGGCGGCATTTGATGATAAAAATCTAAGATTTTTATTGTTTTATCATATTAAATTATATTGTATATTATTATTTTATAGTTTTATATTATTATTATTATTATTATTATTATTATTATTATTATTAATTGATATCATATTAAATTTGGATAAATAAATGATGATTTTGACAAGTGTATGGTGAAGAATAAGTACATGTGTATTAAAAATATTGGTACAATTGTAAAATAGATATATGATTACTTGTATTTTTAAATTAAGAGATATTTATATCAATTATTATTATTATATTATATTATAGCAAATAAAAGAATAAAAGAAAGGAAATAAATAAAAGAATGAAACAAAAGAAAGAAGAAAAAATTACAGAGAACAAATGAAATAGGGGAAAGAAAAGAAGAAAGAAAGAAGAAAAGGAGAAATTAGAGAATTGAAGCTTGAAATTTATTTTGGTAAGTCAATCAAGTTCTTTTCTTTTGATTTTGATGTTTTAAATGCTTTAGAACTAAGTTTTGATGAAACTAAATGGAAGCTTTAAAGTTTTTTAAGTCTATGAGTAAAGTTTATGTTGAACAAATGATTAAATTAGGGGTTTAATTGATAAAATGATTTATTAGAGTTGAATAAATGATTAAATTGTAAAATAGGTTATAAGATTTGTGTTTGAGGGACTAAGTTGAAAGAGTTTAAATTAAGGTTTTAACATGAGTATTAGATAGTTAAGTAGAATATGGAAAGAAATTGAAGAAAAATGGAGTATGAATTGAGTTGGAAAAATAAGTGGATTTAGTTAGGGATAAATTGAAAATAGTAAAGAAAATGAATAGAAATTCTTTTATTTTTATAAAATAATATTGAAAGTAATAGTGTAAATTATTATTTTCGTAGCGAACAAAGAGCCCGAGCCATCGGTACAAAAAGGAAAAGAAAAGATCGTCAAGGAGTAACTGCAAATTCCGGGTTTGTATTACTATAATTCAAGTTACTTGTTATTAAGTATTAATCTTTAAATTCTATGTGAATGGTAAGTAAATATTGAGATAAGTGATTTTATTGAATTAAATTTGGAAAAGTGAATTGAATGTAAATTATATATATATTTTAGAAAGGATTGTATTTTTGAATGATGAATGGTATATTGTATTGGAATTGAATTTGATATAAAAGTGGAACTGAATTGAGAAATAGATTGAATATCCTATTAACTAGTCAGGCTAGGTCGAATATAATTGGCATGCCATAGGGTTTAGAAGAGTACGGGATTTATCGGTATTGCCAATCAGACACTTTATGTGTCTTATTTAGGCACTTTATGTGTCGTATTCAGGCACTTTATGTGTCGTATAATGATTAGGTACTATGTATCATTTTAGGCACAATGTGCCGTACTGGTGTGTTTGGGTTGGAATCCATGTATCCATCAAAGTCCGGAGTGTTAATAGGGTGTATAATTGAAATGATAAAATTTTATATGAGATTGATTAATTGAGTTATCGAATGAAACGAGATATTGGAAATGTGAATTGATATGTGAATTGATATATGAGATTGAAAACGTGAACAAAAGGTTCCTAAAATTGTTTGAAGTTTGATTTATATATATTTATGAAATCAATTGATAGAATTGTTATTATTGAAATAGGAGAAATTGACTATAGAATTATATGTTTGATTTGCATATTTACATGTTAATGATTCAATTCTCTTATTATCATTATGATCTGAATTATGGTAATACCACTGAGTATTTCAATACTCAGCGTATGGTTGTTCCCGTGCGCAGGTTCATAGGTGTACAGAGTCCTGGTCAAGCATCCAGAGCCATCCTGACTCCGACATAGAATTTGGTGACATAATCTACATTTTGGTAAATGTGGCATGTACTAGGTTTCGTTTAGTCACTTGTAAATGTGGTATATAACACTTGAGTTGGAGTTAAATGAAATGGTATGTTTTGTGTTAAATTTTGAATTGAATGGATGAAAATCATTTTGAGTCATTGTTTAGTGTATAACTAAGTATGTTTAAATGTAGAAATGTCTTAGTTGGAATGTTGGTATCGGATTGGTTTTGGTTTGAAATTGCAGGGAGGTTAGTTTAATGTTTTAGGCTTAATTTTGAGTTTGCATGGCTTGCACAGGGGCATGTGACCAAACCGTGTGAGACACACGGCTAGCACATGGGTGTGCGTACTGGCCGTGTATCCTTTGCAACTTAAATGTGAAGTTAGGACAGCACACGGGCTAGACACGGCCGTGTGTCTTGGCCATGTGAAGGACATGGGTTTCAAGCATGGTCGTGTGTCAAAACCGTGTGAAAATGGCTTAAAAATGGTATAAAGTCAGGTTACCACACGGCCTAGCCACATGGGCGTGTGCCCAGGCAGTGTGGCCTTCTGTTTCTCTTTAAATTGCAAGTCAGTCTGCCACACGAGCTGGCCACACGGCCATGTGAGCCACATGGGCTGGCCACACGGCCATGTCCCAAGCTACACGAGCGTGTGCCCCTATTTTCATGAAATTTTTTTAGAGTTTTCTAAAGTCTCCGATTTAGTCTCAAATCATTTCCTAAGCATGTTTTGTTCATCGTAGGCCTATATTAAGAATTTTATGATGGAATTTGAAAATTTTTAAATTGAAACGAAAAAATTTGATTCAGTTTTGTACAATTGCTAGTGTTTAAGTCCGGTAATGCCTCGTAACCCTGTTTCGGCGACGGTTTAGGGTTAGGGGGTGTTACATATGATGTGTTGATTTGTGTTTGAATTGTATGATTAATGAATTTTTCGTATTCAGTTTTAATTTCGTAGCTAAAGACGATACAAGATCATCCCGGGGCAAAGGGAAATCCAAAGCCATCAACGAAAAGATATTCTAGTTTGTGCTCTCATGATTCAAGTTTATTAAATAATTAAATGTATATGCTTGAATTGTTAAATTATCGAAAATAGAAAACTATCTATATGGTTTTATTTGAAAGATACATATATACCTAATTATGTGATTGTGATAATTGGTGTGTGAATTGTATATGTTTATGCTCGTTTAATATTATGTGATGATTAATTATGAAAGTTTCTCTATTAACATTGTTGAATAGAGTCACGGGTATAATTGGCATGCCATAGGATCTGTTTTGATAGGTGGGAGATTCAGCGTTATGCGCATACATATTTTAATAGTTCTTTAATATCGTAGGGGTCAAAAACGTATCACCAGCTTGAATACCCTTGGGGTACGAGCGTATTTTGGTGTGGTTGGGATCAATGCATTTATGCCCAGCTAGCACTTCGGTGCATATTTAGTGTGATGGTGGATTGATCTGTGTATCTGTTCTTGTATCCAATTAGGTTAATAGGGATTAAAATGTAAAATTAGTAAGCTAGACACATGAAATTGAAATACGATATTAATGCTAGTATGATGTATGATTTGGGTATGATTAGTCAGATGCAAATACCCTAAGGGTGCATCGAGAATCTTATTATGTAAACGAGCATCTAAATGAAATGAATATGATTGAATAATAAAGGTATATTTGATTCTATGGTATATACATGCTAGTGAAATTGATATTAATTCAGTTATTGATTAATATGATATGTTGGGAAGTTAGTTTTTTATATGTTTTACTTGCGTTCAAATTTGAATTCGAATTATGTTAGCACTATTGAGTATACTTTACTCAGTGTACAGATTTATTTGTTTCCATGCATAGGTCTTGGATAAAGCTAAATAAATTTCGTGGTAAAGCATCGAATTCTGAAGCTTAGCTCATAAGCCATCACAATCCTATTTTTTATGTATATTTATGTTTTGGAGTCATAAAACATGTTAGGTTGGTTGGCTTGATGCCTAAGTTAGTTTTGACACTTTTGGTAAGTAACTTATAATGTTATAATGGTCAGATTTTATCTTTTGATTACTAATTGATTAAGCTTGATTATGTGAGTTTGAATGTGTAAATAGGTTGGTTTAGTAATGTTGTATTAGAGGTTATGATTTGGAAATGTTTGAACATGTTTAGGTAGATTAATTGGATGAATATACTTTGTGGTACATTTTAGGTATGTTTAGGTTCATTTGGGTAAGGCTTTCAACACTTAAAGGTGCAAAATTTTAACCATTTGGTCACTGAGTCTCGAGACAGAAAAACCATGTCTCGAAACCTCTAGAATAAATTTCATTTAAATTTTTCATTTAAGTTTATAGTCTCAAGACAATTGTTCCTAGGTCTCAAGACAAGTGGTCTTTGTCTCGAGACAAAAGAACATCAAAGCTAAATAGATGTTGCCTCCTCCCAAGTCTTGAGACTTCTGTCTTAAGACATTCAAACATCAAAGCAAAAATAGGAAAACAAAAGAGGTTGGTCTCTAGACCTAGTCTCGAGGAATAAAAGACCTTGTTTCAAGACACAACATATAGTGTCTCAAGACACTATATTGTGTCTCGAAACATGTTAAATTCGAAGCTAAAAATCCCAAAACTATTTAGGACCTAGTTCAAGATAGGGAGACCCCTATATTGAGACATAAATTTGAAAATTGACATTTAAGTATAGATTCGAGTCCTAACTCTGAAATTCACCCACATAACCCCTTAAATTGATGAAGTGAAATCAATGAGTATATAAATGCCTGCATATGAATTATTTTAAAGATTGAATTGAATGTATTTGAGTTATAATAGCTTGAGTTGCTTTGGCAATGCAATGTGACATCACACACTCAGATTTGGTGATTAGGTCAGGAATGGGGTGTTACATTAAGCTTGAAAAGAATAATTGTATGACATGAATGTAAACTTGAAATTGCCATGTACATTACAAAATGAGATTGAGATATTAATGATATTCTGTTTTAAATTTAATTGTTGATACTTGGAACCCTATTGATAAAATTTACTTAATATTGAAATTATAATTAGATTACATTCTTACTTTGTTTATACATTATTTTTCAATTTATGTTAGCATCACTACATATACATTACTCAACGTACGATTATGTTTGTTTCTGTGTACAAGTCTCGGGCAAGAATCGTAGTAGATTCAAGGTTAAAAGCATCCAACTCGAAAACTCAGCTCATAAATCAACTAGCTGTTTATTTTGTATGTATATAAGTGTTTTAAATCATATGACATGTACCTAGGTTGGTGCTTTTGCTACTTAGTAAGGTTTTGGTATTTTTGGTAGTTAGGCTTATAGTACTTTTATGGTTGAATTTATGGTTGAATTTTACTTTTGGATAATTAGCTAATTATGTGAGATTGTATGTGCAAGTTAGTTGGTTTAGAAATGATGTGTTTGAAGGTATGGTATGGTTGAGGTATGTTTAAGGTAAGTTTTGGTTCATTTTAATAAGGATAGGGATATTTGAAAGTGTGTTATTTTGGCCATTTGACCATTAAGTCTTGAGACAGTAAGAACTTGTCTCAGAGACCGCTAAATCAAATGTCACCTTATTGTGCATTCATGGGCATGAAGCCTCGAGGCAATCTTTTCAAAGTCTCAAGACAAAAAGTCTTTGTCTCAAAATAAGGAAACAATGTACCTAAATAAGTGTTGCCTTACTCTAGGTCTTAAGACAAGAACCAAACATCCAAACATCTAAATATCGAAGCGCAAATAGGAAAATAGGGGAGGCTTGTTTCGAGACTTAATGTCTTAAGACATGTTGGCATTGAGGCTAGAATTTATAAAAATAAAATAAGGCCCTCTCAAGACACAATACTGAAATTTGACAATTGAGTTTGGCTTCGAGTTCTAACTGATGTCCACGAAACCAACTAAAAATATGACAAAGGCAAGTGCACCTATCGATAAATAGTATAGCTATGGTGAGCAAAGATATCATTCTCATGAGGACTAAAAATACTAGTAATTACTGTCTCTCTATTATCTAACCAACAAATCGAAGTGATTGAATTAAACTAAAATTAACTAAATCAGTTAACTAAGAACTCGGCAAAGAACAAATCATAAAAATAATCGAATAATAATAAAAAGCGAAACAATACCCAGGAAAGAATCCACTTAGACTGCATCTGTCATATCAATATGAATTAAACAATTTATTCACTTAATTTCTTGATCCATAGAAATCCCTAAATTATGTTAACATCTTTCTTCAAGACTAAGAGCAACTGACTTTAGGTTGGTTAATTGAAATTTCTTTCTAATTAAAACCCCTATTATCGCATTAACTCGATCTATGGATTCCCCTATTAGATTTAACTTTAATCCGATAGATTGATGTCGCCCTATTTCTAGGATTGCATGTAACTCCACTCAATTATGCTAGATCTACTCTTAAACAAAGTCTATTCCTCCTAATTGGGCCACTGAAAAATTAGGCTACAAATAAAACAAATAAGTCTTTAAATCATCCAAATGAGTTTCAAATGGGCTAGTCTTGAAGGGATTGTATGTATGGGCCATTTATCTCTCAAAGTAAATCATTCAGGCTTGTTAAGGAAATCTAAACAAGTCCAACTCCAAGGTATGTGTGATGGGCTTTTTGAAATGCCAAATCAAAATCTTGACATATCTTAAGCTCTTGTTAGTTTTAAAGTTCTCTTGTCACAAATTCTTGGACTAACATGTTCAATCTCACCTTAAGTTGTTTGGATTTAGAATAAGTAATTTGGCATTGGGGGAAGTTAAGCTCACCAGCTTCATGGGCCTGGGTTTGGGCCTTGATGCTCGTATCATAGTATAAGGATGGCCCTTGAGTAAGGCGGTACAGAGGATTCATATCAAGGTAAGAGATGACCTAAAGAGATTTAAGGTTACAAATGGGTGGGCCAATAGGCATTGAAAATAGCCTGACCTTTACTGGCTTGACAAGGTCGTGATCGACAAGAAAGACTTCTCTCAATGTTAAGGTTTGGATGGGTCAGTTTGGGGATGGGCTCCTCAACAAATTTCGTACGTGCTTGCCTTTAGAAAAAGAACAATAATCCGTTTTCCCTAAACCAAATCATGTATTAGGGATTTGTATCAAACCAATAATCTTGGATTAATTGTTTAATGAAATTCATGATGTCTCTGCCACTGGCTAATCCAATTTCAATATTTATCAGCCTAATCTACACTTGGTCGACCCCACTTGTCACCATGTTGATTAGTGCTCAAATCTTTCAAGTCATTCAAAATTTGTTGCCACATGCTGAGCTAGGGCAACACCCGATCACTATCCTACCATTTGATAATGTTGGAACATGTAACAACTGTGTCAGCCCTACCAAATGTCTGAGCCTAATTTGTCACCGTTATAGGTCGCATTGCTTGAATGTCCTCTGTCCTATGTAATTTCCATCGAAACTACATTTAATAATTGCAAGTTAATAAAATAGTAAAAGATTATAACCATTAAAACCTTATCCCTTTACAACAACTGAATATACTAATCTCTTTAGCAACATATCTATCACTATCAATTTGGATCCATGTAATCCTGATAATACATGATGTGACCCAAATTCGCCCTAAATCTATAAATATATTTAAAATATATAAGATATATTATAAAAAATGAATCCTAAAATGTTTTCTAAACGTTGTATATAAATATCTTTTTACCTTTACGCCAATAGAAAGTGAATAGGTGAGAGGCGATTTGCACTATAAATGACATTCACATCCAGGCCCATACTTGAAGGAGCCTGGTATAAGAATGCCAAAACCATATACCTCAACAATAACTAGAAACACGAGTAATCATTTATACTAGACGTTCAATTGTTTTAGATAGAAAACCTTGCTAATTTTTTATGGGCCCTAAGACAATCGCCCTCTTCACTTGGCTTCAGATAGCTTACATCACTCCAAATTCGAAGGTTTGTTTCCTTAACCTAGTACACGAATAAAAATATTTATCAATCTCAATTTCCTAATTTCACTATGTGTATATATATAAAAATAAAAATAAAATATAAATGATGCATATATGTATGACTTAAGTTGAATAGTATAAAAACTACCATATTAACGACTACTTGTGCTATGTGATGCGCTTCCTTCAATAGATCCATAATAGAAATTAGAAAATTGATTTTAAGGTTAAAAAAAGATTTGAAGAGTTCTGTAGCTTACAAATTCGACAGCGATGAAAATCAACTTTAGCGTGAGTGAAAAACCTAAAATAGGGGAAAGATATTTATAGGCACAACATAAAAAAAATTCATAAAAAGTCAGTGCTTATGGGCATTGACTATAATTAATTACGATTGATTTAGTTAAATGGTTAAAATTCATAATACCTCTAAACTTGATATTATTAAGTATCAAATTCTTTAAAAGTATTTATTAAAATTATATTTACGATAAATTATGAAAATTGGTTACAAATAGTAACTCCACTTTGTATATGTTGAGTTTAACTTAGTGCATTTATTAGGGTGAAAATTCAATGCTTATGAAATTGACAGCTACGAGTGTTTCGCATATTCTTTGTATTAGAGTTTATGATAAATGTTTAAAGTGAGACAAAATTGTTATCATGAACTCGATATTAGGAAGTGTTGAAAAGCTTTAAACATTTTATAATTATTGATCAGAATTTATTAAGCGATAAAAAGTTCACTACACTTAATTTTATGTTCAACTCGACATCAATAATTACCAATAATCTCTTAAAAAATATACTTGGAGAAATAACTTTTGCACAAGCTTATTGATCTATCGTGTGTGTGATGATAAAGTAATATGATCGTACCTAAAAACTAACTATTATCACGATAAAGGCAAGCGTACCTATCGAACAGAAGTATAGTTTAGTGGCAAGACCAGAATGTTGAACCCATAGGAACTAAAAGTACTAGTAATAACTTTCTTTCTATTATCTAGCATAGAAATAAAGGGGAATTGTTTTTAAACTAATTAAATTAAATTAATTAACTAAGAACACGACAGGGAGTAAATTAGGGAAATTACTTTTAGGAAAACTGATTGATTAAGACAATACCCAAGGAAGAATCCACCTAGACTTCACTTGTTATTAGACTCTGAACTAGACGATTTATTCACTTGACTTGATCTGTAGAAATCCCTAAATTATGTTAATATCTCTTTCAAGACTAAGAACAACTAACCCTAGGTTGATTAATTGAAATTTCTTTCTAATTAAAACCCCTAATGTTGCATTAACTCGATCTATAGATTCCCTTGTTAGATTTGACTCTAATCCGGCAGATTTTCGTCATCCTATGTCTAGGATTACAATCAATTCCACTTAATTGTATTGGATCTACTCTTAAACAGGGACTTTTGCTCCACTGAATAAGCACATTCAACTTATATTAATATCCTGAAATATTAATACAGGAATTAATAACACAATTAAGAACAAATCAAGTATTTATCATATAATTCAGAAAATAATAACAAGATCCGTCTTAGATTTCATCCCCCTCAGGTATTTAGGGGATTTAGTTCATAATTATAAAAGAAAACATCTCAAAATTGGGAAAACAACAAAACATAAAGAACACCCAAAAACCCCTGAAGGAAATTGAAGGGAGATCTTCAGCCTTGATGGAAATCCTACTTCTGAGATGGATCAATCGGCGTTCTTCGAGTAATTCCTTGCTTTCTACCCTGTGTGTCTATTTGTTTCCCCCCTTAGGGTGTTTATATAGACTTTGGAATGCCCAAAATACCTAAAAATTAGCTTTTCTCGCGTAAAATTGAAGCAGGGCTCGACAGGGACACGCCCGTGTGGCACGCCCATGTGACTCGGGCTCAGGTCATGTTCAATACTGATAAATCCACAGGGCGTGTGGATTACCTGTGCGAAAATTCCTTAGGCCGTGTTAATGCTAATTTGGGCTCATTTTGTCTGTTTTTGGCCCGTTCCTTGCTCTTTTCTCTTCCTTATGCTCACCTAAGTATAAAACATGAAATTAAAGGATTAGAAGCATCATATACCTCGATTCTAATGATAAATCATCCATAAATGTGCTAAGCATGGGGTCAAAATATGTATATATTATGGTTTATCAAATACCTCCACACTTAAGCTTTTGCTTGCCCTCAAGCAAAATCCTCAACTCACAATTAGGATTCATTTTTCTCAACTTATAATTCCTATCAATAATGTTTCAAAATAATCCACAAGTAATCATACATTGAGAGTTCAACTGAAAGAACATCAAAGTTTCAAACAATCCAAGTTGAACATTTTATCACGAAACATAAGTATCTCTCATTATCTAAGTAATTATCTTTAATTCAAAATCACACAGTGTTAACATCCTCACTAAAGGTTCACTTTATTCACTCAAAGTGTTTAGGATTCAGAAATAAGCACTCAATAGTCAACACGAAAAGTTATTACCATAGGCTTGAATGAAAATCAAATCTCCACCACTATGGATTGAGATGATATACCGATCAAAAGGTCTTTAGAGGGTTGTAACGTGGCTTTGGTTAGGGGTATCGAGATTGAGCTAAAAAATTATCTAACTAGAAAATTCTCTATCACTGAAACAAATTTCTATAATTAAGCTTTTCCTCATGAAAAATATCATTTAAGATCAAGAGTTCCTAACTTCATAATAGTATGCTAGACTTCAACATTTTTTTTAAGAACAAATTAAGTATTTAAACTTTACTAACGAAGGGGGAGAACATAGCTAGATAATTATTCAACTCAAATCTCGACAAAAATGAGGATCAAAGTAATTAAGGGGATTTCAACAATAATGGTTTAGAGGTTAATACTTGAGGGTAAATCAATGGATAGTTTGTTAGGCTCAAGGGGTTCCACTAAGGGTTAATTATGAAGGTAGGCTTTTATGGAGTAAGTGGGTTAGACCTAAGTGCCTTTATCATCTCGGTATGTCAAATCAATGGTGTGGTCTCGACATGTATAATCGAAGCAAGTTGTAGAATAACAGATCAATATTGACACGCTCATAGCAACAATAAAAGTGAGCAAGAAAGGATATATGCTCTAAAGGCTCAAAAGCTCACAAAAATTATGGCTTTTGATGTCAATTCTGTGAATTTCAAACTTCAAGGTAATACCTAAACTTGGGGAAACGGCTTAGAAAATTTTTAATTCTCAAAAATCAACTTATCATGCTTGATTCTCGAATGCCTTAAAGTTTAAACAGTCAATGCACAAATACCTATGTTTTAGTTCAAGACATATCAATAAAAATTATAAATCAATCAAAACTCATTCTAATAGTGATATAAGAGAAGATACTTAAGAACAAGATAAAATTTAGGGATTTTCTAATAGTGAAAGTAATAACCCCCCCACACTTAGGATGTACACTGTCCTTAATATCTCTTTCAAGACTAAGAACAACTAACCCTAGGTTGATTAATTGAAATTTCTTTCTAATTAAAACCCCTAGTGTTGCATTAACTCTATCTATGGATTCCCTTATTAGATTTGACTCTAATCCGGCAGATTTTCGTCGTCCTATTTCTAGGATTGCGATCAACTCCGCTGAATTGTGTTGGATCTACTCTTAAACAGGGACTTTTTCTCCACTGAATAAGCATATTCAACTTATATTAATATCCTGAAATATTAACACAGGAATTAATAACACAATTAAGAACAAATCAAGTATTTATCATATAATTCAGAAAATAATAACAAGATCTGTCTTAGGTTTCATCCCCCTCAGGTATTTAGGGGTTTAGTTCATAATTATAAAAGAAAACATCTCAAAATTGGAAAAACAATAAAAAATAAAGAACACCCAAAAACCCCTGAAGGAAATTGAAGGGAGATCTTTAGCCTTGATTGAAATCCTACTTCTGAGATGGATCAATCGGCGTTCTTCAAGTAATTCCTTGCTTTCTACCCTGTGTGCCGGTTTTTTTCCCACCTTAGGGTGTTTATATAGACTTTGGAATGCCCAAAATACCTAAAAATTAGCTTTTCCCCCGTGAAATTGAAACGGAGCTCGACAGGGACACGCCCGTGTGGCACGCCCGTGTGACTCGGGCTCAGGCCGTGTTCAACACTGATAAATCCACACGGGCATGTGCATTACCCGTGTGAAAATTCCTTAAGCCGTATTAATGTTAATTTGGGCTCATTTTGCCCTTTTTTGGCCCGTTCCTTGCTCTTTTCTTTTCCTTATGCTCACCTAAGTATAAAACATGAAATTAAAGGATTAGGAGCATCATATACCTCGATTCTAATGATAAATCATCCATAAATGTGCTAAGCATGGGGTCAAAATATGTATATATTATGGTTTATCACTTATAATAATAAATAATATAAATTTAATAGTAAAAGTGAAAAAGAAATAACTATAGCCGCCATATCTACATTATAGCTTAAGCTACATGCAAAGTATGGAATGTGTTTCCCCCTTCATATATATACTAATTTTGAATTTTAATTTCAAGTTTTTTAATGGCTATTATTTTTAAAGTTTTAGAATTTAGGTGATTTTATTTAATTGCATAAGACGAAGTTGGATTTATTTATGTGTCATTATTCAATTATTTAATTTATTATATTACATAAATATGATTATTTGAATGGTAAGGTATTTTTTTCATGTCATTTTAAAAAGATCAAAAAAAAAAGAAAATTGATTTGCTGATTGTTGATTTCGTTATGTTCAAATTTCTAAGATTCATCTGTTGCTAATGAGAATTTTGATTTCTTGAATATAGTGTCGAGTTGGATGAACCTCTACACTTTCTTTTTTCTTTTGGTAGTTGATGTGACTATATTTGATTATGTTTTTACATTGCAAAAAAGTATCTTGATTTTATGTTTCATGTTATAGTTGTTTCTAGGACTATTCTTCTATTTCTCCTATTTCTGTGACTCTTATGATTCTCCATTCTCGCTCTTTCATTGCAGTTCAGTTTCATAATTGCAAGAAATGTTACTTGGCATAGTCCAAGTGTCTGTACAACGTTGTTAAATCATCTCATTTTCTCTTTAATTCTTCATGTTGTCATAAAAACACTATTGAAGGTATAATCATTAGATAATGTATTACAGAGAAACACGCATAGGACTATATTCTACAAAAGGTATCTGCTTCTGCACCACCGAGGATGAAGAAAAGCGTTAACAGGTAGTAAATGAAAGTTTTCAAGAGAGCTTTTAATAAAACTATTCTGTTTTTTATTAACTAAAGAATTGAACTTAAATAGAAGAAAGAGTCCTAATCCTAATTGGGAAAATGATTACCTTATTCTAATAAACTACTAAAAGATAAAATAAAACATTCCTAAAATATGAATAAAACTTATCTACTTAAATAAGATTTATCTACCTAAATAAATTTAAAATATATGCATATTTCAACACCCTCTCTCAAGTTGGTGCATATATATCAATCATGCCCAACTTGCTTATAAGAAAATCAAAGCTTGTCTTAAAGAGCCCTTTGGTGAGTATGTCAGCAATCTGTTATTTTCAAGGAAAAAATGGCATGCGTACTTCGCCTTCTTCAATATTCTCCTTGATAAAGTGTCTATCAATCTCAACATGTTTAGTTCTGTCATGCTGTACTAGGTTGTGAGCAATACTAATGGCAGTTTTGCTATCACAGTACAACTTCATTGGTGAAGTTAATGGTTTCCTCAACTCTTCCATAATTCTTTTTAACCATATTATTTCACAAATTCCTTGAGCCATTGATCTAAACTCAGCCTCTGCACTACTTCTTGCTACAACACTTTGTTTTTTGCTTCGCCAAGTCATATTTTCCCAAACAAATGTACATATCCTAATGTGGATCTTCTATCTATTATTGAACCTACCCAATCTGTATCTGTATAAGCTTCAAATCCTCTTTGTTTGAATTTCTTGAAGAATAAGCTCTTTCTAAGTGAACTCTTCAAGTATCTTAGAATCTGAAACACTGCTTCTTTAGGTTCCTCCATTGGGGAGTGCATAAATTGACTCACTAAGCTCACTGCAAAAGCTATGTCTGGCCTTGTATGTGATAAGTAAATTAACTTACCAACTAATCTTTAGTACTGCCCTTTATCAACTAATCGACCTTCTTTATTTCTGAATTTAACATTTGGATCAATTGGTGTGTCAGCTGGGTGGCAACCACTCATCCCAGCCTCCTTTAAAAGATCAATCACATATTTTTTTTCTGAGAGACTACAATACCCTTCTCTGATCGAGCAACTTCCATTCCAAGAAAGTATTTCAAAGGACCCAAGTCTTTAATCTTAAACTCCAATGCTAAATGCTCTTTGAGACGCCTTATTTTATCCATATCATATCCTGTAAGAATGATATCATCGACATAAACTATAATAATTATGATTCTACCTTTTTGTGAATGTCGATAGAACATTGTGTGATCAGCTTGCCCTTGTGAGTACCTTTATTTTTTAACAACTTGAGTGAACCGTTCAAACCAAGCTCGAGGAGACTGCTTTAGACCATACAAAGATTTCTTGAGTTTACATACTTGAGTTCCAAATTTTTCTTCAAATCCTGGAGAAGGATCCATGTAAAGTTCTTCTTCAAGTTTCACATTTAGGAAAGCATTATTCACATCTAACTGCTGTAAAAACCAATCAAAATTAACAGCAATTGATAAAAGAACTCTAACGGAGTTTAATTTGGCTATTGGAGTAAATGTTTCAAGATAATCTATCCCGTATGTTTGAGTGTACCCCTTAGCCACCAACCGGGCTTTGAATCTATCAAAAGATCCATCTGGTTTAAATTTGGTTATGAGCACCCATTTACGACCCACTATTTTTTTCCCTATAGGTAATTCCATTGTTTCCTATGTACTTATTTTTTCAAGAGCGCACATCTCCTCTAAAATAACCTCCTTTCACTCAGGAACCTGTAAAGCATCTTCCACATTTTTGGGTATTTTCACAGCATCGAGACATGAAACAAAGGCTGAGGATGTCGAAGACAAGGTTTTATAGGATACAAAGTTAGACATGGGATATTTGACAATATTTCTAACACATTTTCTTTTAGCAATTGGAATATCTAAATCAGAAAATTCATTGGCTGGATTATGAGCTTTACCTGGACTTTTGACAAGATCTTGCGGGTCGAATTCTTGGTGATGAATCTGGTGGATTCCACTTTCTTGATTTTGATTTCTTCTTGAGTAAACAATTAACTCATTTGTTTGTTCTTTATTCTCATGATTAAACTCTATACCTTCATACTCCTTTTTTTTAACAACATTAACATCATTAATTTCTGTGTTAATCATAAATTCGCCTTTCTCATTATTAGAATCCCTATCTTGTATATTCCTAGTATTTTCTTGATCAATTATAGAATCTTCCTTACTATAATTCCCTCTCTGGAGATTAGAAAATAAGATTGCGTTTCAATAAATGTGACATCCATGGTAACAATAATCTTCCTATCAATTGGATCATAACATTTGTAACCCTTTTTATTAGAAGCATAGCCAACAAAGACACATTTTTTTGCTCTAGGATCTAGTTTACCTTGGTTGTGAGGATGAACAAAAACACCACACCCAAAAATTCGAAGGGATAAATCTGTGATCAATTTAGAGTTAGGAAAGTTATCTTTAGAGAGCTGAAAATAAGTTCTATAGTTTAGAGTTTTACTGGGCATTCTATTAATAAGATATGTAGCTGTTAACAAGGCTTTACCCCAAAAATAACGTGGTACCTGACTAGTAAATATCAAGGCTCTAGTTACTTTCAAAAGATGTCAGTTTTTTCTTTCTGCAATCCCATTTTGTTGTGGTGTATTTGTACAAGAACTTTGGTGGACTATTTCATGTTTGGTTAAGAAACCACCTAATTGGTCACTAAAATTCCTTACCATTGTCACTCTGAAATACTTCTATTTTCACACCAAATTGTGTTTTTACCATAGCATAAAAAGACTGAAACACATTTTTAACTTCAGACTTATCTCTCAATAAAAACACCCAACAAATACGAGTATGATCATCAATAAATGTGACAAACCAACATTTTCCTGAAAAAGTTGAGACTCTTGAAGGTTCCCAAACATCTCTATGAATTAACGAAAAAGGTTTGGAGGCTTTATATTTTTGAAGTGGAAAGAATGATCGATGATGTTTAGCCGATTCACAAAATTCACAGTGATATAAAAAATGACTTTTATTTTTAAATAGATTAGGTAACAAATATCTTAAATAGTAAAAATTAGGATGTCCAAGCCTATAATGCCAAATCATAACCTTATCAAAATCAGAAACAGAATTTAAACATAAAGTGGTTGTTGGTTGACTTAGATGGTCGTCATCAAGAAAGTAAATTCCACCAAATTCTTTAGCATTGCCAATCTTCCTCCCCGAGACCATGTCTTGAAATTTACACATAGAGGAGTCAAATATAACATGACAATTCGAGGACTGGGATAATTTATTGACCAATATGAGATTACAAGCTACATTTGGCACATGTAAAACATCATGTAAAACCAAGGAAGACGAAATTTTAACAGTGCCTTTCCCGACTATTGCCGAGAATGACCCATTTACTATTTTGATCTTTTTGTTTCCTGCACAAGGTGTGTAAGTTGAAAAAACAGAAAACGGCTACTAGTCATGTAATCAAGAGCTCCGGAATCAACGATCCACATGTTTGTTTTACAATGTTTGACACTAAAAAAATAGAAAAATCAGTACCTGATTGGGCCAAAGAGGAAGAAGGATTATTGGATAAGTTAGGAATAGAAGAATTCATCCGAAACTGTGGTGATTGAAAAAGCTTGTGTAAATGCTCTAATTGTTCCTTAGTGAATTGAGACCCTTCCAGAGAACTTTGGCCCTCATAATTTTTATTAGTTGTTTGGAAAGCTTTGCTATCCCCTGATTGTGAACCACGACCACTCTTTTTTCTTCCATTTGTTGGTTTTCTATGGAGCTTCCAACACGTTTCTCGAGTGTGCAATATTTTTTTTATAGTGATCGCACCAAGGTTTTTTTCTTTTTTCACTATCATCATTATTTTTTAATAGTTACAAGAGTAGAATTATCATCATTAGCTTCAAACTCTAGTCTTAACATTACTTTTCTCCTTGTCTCCTCTCTTCTAACCTCAGAAAAAATCTCACGAAGTTTTGGAAGCTGTTTTTTCCCTAAGATCCGAGATCTCACTTCATCAAATTCTTTATTTAAACCAGCCAAAAAAAAATAAGCTCGTTCGTTCTCTTCTTTTTTCATAGCTTTTACACCATCTCTGGGACACTTCCACTCATCATTATAACACTGATCCAATTCTTGCCAAAGAGACATCATCTCATTATAATAAAAAGTAACTTCTTTTTCCCCTTGCCTAGCTATCCAAAGTTTTATTTTTTAACTTAAAGATCTGTGAAGTGTTTCCAAAATTTGAAGAGGTGTCTTTTACAGCATCCCAAACATCTTTAGCAGGATGCTTCCATGGAATTAATAAGCCACGCAATTATCATAGAATTTTTTGACCTCCACTTGCTCATCTTTGGATCGCCCACCTGTGGTTGCTTGACTTCTCCAATTAAATGACCTAGCTTGCCACGCCCGTCAATTGCTAATTTTACGGACTAGGACCATTCCAAATAATTCTTGTCATTCAGCTTGTGAGATGTCAGCTGAAAAGAAAGGTGAGACGCCTCTGTCCCTTGAGTCATTGTACTCTCGGTAGTTGTTTCAACGGTAGAACTTTCTTCCTTTGTTTGATTGATGAATCTCTTATCTCCAGTGAAGGTTGTTTTAACCATGATGTTACTAGAGATTTAACCTAACTCAGATGTCATGAAAGTTTTCAAGAGAGCTTTTAATAAAACTATTCTATTTTTTATTAACTAAAGAATTGAATTAAATAGAGGAAAGAGTCCTAATCCTAATAAATAATTTCCTTATTCTAATAAACTACTAAAAGATAAAATATAATATTCCTAAAATATGAATAAAACTTATCTACTTAAATAAGATCTATGTACCTAAAAAAATTTAAAATATATACATATTTCAATAGTAAACAGTTTTTATCGTTTGACTTCAAAAATCATTTTACCTATTACCCAGTCTATTAATGTGCTTGCACTCTTATACTTGACTGCACCTTTGTAATTCTTATAGAAGAGCAAACAAGTTTATGATTTCCAGTCATTAATTTGTTTTTACTTGAGGATGAAATCCTTATTCAACTGTCCTTAAGTTTTTAGCTTATTAACTATTGATGTTAATGTTGCTTGAATTCTGTTTATTTGATTTTCTTACTTATTTGAGCCTTGCACATGATTGAAGCTCAAAGCTGGTTATTATTTCCAACTTATCTACCAAGCATAGTCTAATTTCAATTTCTCCCGAATACGGTTTGTTTGATTGACATTATTTTGGACTTTGTAAAATTAAAGACTTGCAACACATTAGGTGTAGCACAAAGGCTTTTGATTTGTTACAGCCACTTCCATGCTTGTTTTTGTAGTCTGATGTGACACCCTTTTATGTGATTAGCCAAGTTCTACCGTGTATTTGATTATTATTTGACTATAGGCTTATTACTGCAGCTAGAGACCACGCTTTGACTCTTCAGCAGGAGAGTGATCTGAGCCTGTCAATTGAGCTTTTCTGCTATGTAGTACTGTTAGAATCTTGGTTGCATCACAAATCTGATACAGATGTAATGCTAGATTTCGACAAACCGGTTTCAGCAGGAAGATTGGCCCTTGCTAAACTTTTTATATTCATACATTAATATTGATTTGACATAATATACTGTTTTTTCTTATTTTCTTTCTTTCCTGTTTTTGTATTTGGTTAAGACTAGGACATAAAGGCCTTCATTTCTCCTACTGGTTTGATGCTTAACTTTCATGAAGAGCAGTTGGCTAAAATTTTACTTTAAGACCTAATTTTTGGTGAATTTCGTGGAGATGGTTAAGTTTGTCAAAGCCATGATTCTTTGCTAATTGAGTTATTAGAGCAGGGAAATTGTTCTGTCTTAAGCTCTCTACTTTAAAGCATGGCAAAAGGACTCTTTCACCTACCAACAGAAGGCCACGGCCTAAGCTTGTTCCTTTCACCATCTTGATACTTGTTTCAGTTTGTGTGATTGGCATATTAACCGATCGCCAAAAGATCGTATTTTTTTTCCTCCCACTTTGGGACAAACCCCCTACCCCCTTCATACGCCTACCACACTATTACCCTGAAAATGTTTCAATGGAACACTTGTGCCACCTATATGGATGGTCCATACGTTTGCAACCACGATGTATATTTGACAGCATCATGTTTAGCCATGAATTAGACTTGCTTGATATCAGGTGGGGTTTGCTGAAGAGAAGATAGTCCATGGTGTATTTCTTGGCCCAATTGTATTCCCTAGCTCACATGAAAGCCCATTTGTTCTTGAATCATGGGAACAGAGAGCCGTGAAAAGATTACTTTGCAATGCAGAGATATCCAATGGAGATCTAATAATATCAGATACAGATGAGCTGCCAAGACTGTTGGGTTTTTTGTCTAAGAAAGAGAAGATGGATAGTGTTAATAATGACTTATATTTTAGTCAAATTTGAGAGATAATTGTTTAGTTAAATTTTTTTTATCTACGAATTTAGTTTATAAATAGGTTTTTTTATATTTTTAGAAAATACACTCATTAAAATATTAGAAATCATAACATGATTTTGTATTTACCTTTTGAAGGTTTTTTTTTCAAGTTTCAGGGTTTAGTTTTTATCTTCATCTTTTGTACTCTTCGTTCTTTTGCCATTATTATAGTAAAATTATCTTTACCCGTAGTTTTTTACTCTTTCACTATTTTTTTATTTGTTTGTTGCTTAATTAGGTTGATCCCTATCAAAATTATCAAATTTTAACAATCAAAACTGACTTCTTGTTCTTTTTATTCTTATCCATATGTTTACATACAAAGTATACACTAAAATAGGAAAACTTTACCACTGCAATTTGAGAAGTTGGCATGTCTAGATACAAGAGATCGTTCATTGACTAATTTTTATCTTTTCAGCATCGTTTACATTAACCTATCAAATTAAAGAAAAATAATCTAACAACTTTTTTAAACAAGTTGACAACTTGTTGACTTGTATCGAAAGTTTCGAGACAAATCGCAGTTAGAGTGTCCCCCACTTTGACTTGTACTTGGATTATTCGCCACTTTAGCTTGTACTTTAGATTGTCTGCCACTCTAACTTACACTTGGACTGTCCGCAACTTTGGCTTGCACTTAAATTGTTAGTGATTTTAGCTCTCACTTTTGGCTTGTCTGCCACTGCTGCATGGTTGGCCAACTTTCAACAAAGACTACACACTCTAAAATTGCTACAATGGTGTGATGGAGTGCCACCCATGTTGCACCTTGGGTTGAAGCATTACATGTATTCCTTTGAGTTTCTTGTGGATTATAGCAGTTGGCGAGCCTCAGTTCATATCTATAACTGTTGGACTCTCACGCTAGATATCTAATCTTTTCCGATGCAATATGGCATTGAGCTATTGCTTTCAGAGTCTTGAAATTTTCATATTTAAGATGACTGGTTTTAACCTTGCTGACAGAGTAATAAGCACGAACCATCTAAGTTATCCTAGGATCAAAAAAAACATTTGCAGGGGTGACATTCTTTTCGACATGCTTCCCGAAAAATACACCTTCCGAGGGTTGACTAAAAAGATGGATTCCAACCGCCGTTCAGCTTCAGCAGTTCATCTTCCTACATATATTGATACAAAATGCAAATTGGTTTAGGTTCCTTCTCCATGGATGTGTAAGAATCCAAGATTTTACAGCTAGTCCTTGAAGTTGCAAGTGACACTGACCTGAAAGCTCATTTATATTAGTCAGAAATTTTATTTTTGCTTATTGCCTCTCTTTTTAAAGCTTTATTGATGTCATGTGAAGGAGGAGCATTGATTTTAGCATTGTAAGGTAAACAAACCATGGCTCGGGACACAGTTCGAACTTTGTTAATCCTCTCACCCAAGTCCAACCTTAGGTTGGTTTGTGCACGTCTGCTGGGCCAAGTAGGCAGTGCCCGACCGTTGGATAAGTATAGATGAGAATATATAGTTGGCAATAGATACCATACTAGTAACATTTTTAGTTAGTTTATATATGAGTTAAAATACTCTTCATTAGTTTTTAGTAAAAGAATAATTAAAAAAATCTAGGATATTCCCCTTTGGCTTCTACTTGAATTTTGAACAATTTATTCTTAATTATTTGATTTTTAGATATTTGAAAATATAATTTCATTTATTTTGTTAATAATTAAAAAATAAAGATAAATAAAAAGTGAAGTTCAAAGTTACATATATATACAAAAATAATGTCTAGTTAACTCTTTGGATCGGTGAATGTAATTTGAGTATAACACTCAAATTACGTTTTAGTAATTTAAGAAAAAACAATCACAAGAACAGGTGTGCTATCGTTCGATGAATAGGAAAATACCTAAGAATCTAAGTAAAAACTTATTTAATAAGAAAATGGAATTCTTTCAACCTATTATTGATATGGGTATTCAGTCGGTTAACCGGCTCGAAACACCATTAACTGAATTAACTGACCCTTCAAAAATTTTAACAGTTAATCGAACCGAAATTTTTTCAATTAATTCGGTCGGTTAACCGAATTAACTAAAAATTATATTTTTTTAGTTTTGGTTAAAATAAGTATAAAATTATCTGAATTAACCGAATTACCCAATTTACCCGAATTAACCGAATTACCTGAATTAACCGAATTAATCGAATTAACCGAATTATTTTTATTTTTATTTTTTATTAAATTATTTGTAATTTTTATGATTGAGTTGGATAATTGGGTTGGGTAATTAGTTCTAGTTTGATTGGGTTTATGTTGGATTGGATTTGAGTGAATAGTGGGCTATTTATATATTATAATTTTATTTATTAATTTTTCGGTTAAACCGAAAAAATTCGGTTAACTGACCGGTTTCGAACCGAATTAACCGTTAACCGAAAACTCAAAAAATTATTAATCGACTTCCGACCGAAAAAATTCGATTAACCTACCGATTAACCGAATTCGGTCAGTTAACTGATTTTTTTTATTTTACCCGAATTTCGCACACCCTAAATTATTGATAAAATTTGGGGAAAGTTAACTAATTGAGAAATCTAATTGTATCTCTCTTTAGGCCGATCATTAAAAACTTTTGGTTGGGCCATTACATTTATACTAGGAAAGTATATATACACAATTGGGATATTTCTTTGCAAACTTGTTGGATATTTGGATTAGGTGGGTAGAAAATTAGGTATATCCAACTCATGAATGAAGGGTTTTTGGCAAAGCAAGTTTGGAGGATTTATTTTTCAATATTCTCCCTTGTTTACTAGTACTACCACTATTTTGTTATCTAAATATTGCAATAATTTATCTTTCGGCACTCTCAACATAAAATTTAAAGACATTTATAGACTTTTAGATATGAAATAGAATTCTCAGAAGAAGACACACATATCTATGAAAAGAGATTCATTTATATCGAAGTAAAACTAACAGGATTTTACACATTTTTATAACTTTTTTACGATTGAAATTTTAACAATCCAACTATTGAATTTATCAATATAACTGTACTTGTCATGCATATAAAATCTTAAATCAATCTGATATCTTTATCACATTAATCTAAAATATTGTTTATATTAATATATATTTAATGGTTGAAAGCTTTTTACACAGAACAAATCTTTAAAAAATTACTTCAAACTTAACATGCATGATCTATGTGAATGGAACATGAAATTCAATGATTAGATTGTTAAAATATCAATTGTGGAAAAAAGTTATAAAATGGTGTAAAGCCATATTCGTTTGACACTAATTAAGTGGATCCCTCTCATATATATGCTTAAATGGTTATGATGTTGGAGCGGGAATCAAGCTCGTATTATTGAAGGCAACTATAACTTATTTAACATGATAGTTTCTACCCTTGTAAATTAGATTTTGTAATATGATCTTTTTTGTTATTACTTTTGAATAAGTTTAATAGTTTTTAAGAGTAATGATATCTTAGATTCAGTTAGTTATTTTCTTGGAGTATGATCCTTAAAAGGGATTGAGCTTTTATGTATTTGATATTTGCAATTACTTCAAAAAAATACACAACTCAATTTTATTGCCTTTCAAAATTCTATATGGTATCAGAGCATCTAAAGCTCTTAAAAGCCTAATCCCATTTTTATTTTTTTCCTCTCTACTATCTCACGCACAAATAACAAAATTTCTTTCCTTCTATTTCACTTAATCATTTTATAGCTCGTGTCAATGTGAATTTTGCTTTAAGTCATTCATCGATCAACTTTTAGAGTTTTTACTGTGATGCCTCTTTATATGTGACAGTGAATTCGCACAATCTCCATAAGTATACGAGAACAGAAGAAGTATTTATCCACTTACATATGTTCTTATAATATAATTTCAAGCTTTTTAACCCTTTATGTGCTCCTTCCATTAAACAAACATTATCTTTGTTTCAAAATTTTGCCAAAATGTTCTAACATCAATTGATTTTTTTTTCCTTTTAATTTTCTTGTAAAGGATTTGCATATTCAAAAATCGTTGATGGGGGGTTGGAATCAGAATAAACTTTATGAGTGGCCTCCTCTATATAACCCACTAGCATTTGCTTAGCACTTATCTATCCAAGTTCAAATTCAACTATGGCATCACCAACTAGGTCATCTATATTTAAAAGATTTATATTTTCTTTTGAATAAAATTTCCCTACAATTCTCTACAAAAGACATCGCTTTCTGTTGCGTCAAAGAGAGGCGACGAGTGAAAAAAGAGCAATTCACCCTATGTGGGTGGAGAGTCGTGAAGAGATGAGGCAACTAAGATACTATAGTGAGGAGCTAGAGAATTAGGGGAGAGAGAAAGAGAAGAGGAAAAAGAAGATCTGTCTACCAAAGAATAAGAGAGGCATATTTAAGTTTGACTACTCCATGCCATGTTTCATCTTTTGATAGGTAGACACGTCATTCAATGGTTACTTATCAAGTTGGCAATGTGATCTAACGTGACTAGAATGCAGGTAATATGGGTGATAAGTGATAGTTGTCTAATCAAAATGGCTAGGTTATCAAGAGTGGATGAATGGCGTACCAGTAATTCCAACGAAGTGCGTGTAGGATGAAATATGTAGACCAAGTGGTAGTATTTTTACCCACCCATGCCTTATATACTATATTGCATGGGTTCAAATCCCACCAAACACAAATGTTGAGATTTCCTTAGTGGGTGGTTGTGCCTCACGCACGGTTTACCTTCTCAGGCACCTAACAAAATGTTTTCGCCCTATGAACCCTAACCTCCTTAAGCACTTGAGGTCTCAACAAAGTCATTTTACAAACTTGTTCAGGCTCTTGACAAAGTCAGAAACAATACCCTATCGATAACAATATTAACTCGTTAAAATATTTGTTAGCTCCCTACAAACAACAATTCAAATATTTCTAAAAAAAAAAAATCTCATTTCAACTATTTATTATCCTTAAAACAATGGGCTAGAATTACAAATTTTGCAAAACTTATGTTGGGGACAAAATTTTATATAATAGTATAGAAAATATACTTTTTTTGTGAATTGAAAAATTCATAGTTTCATTTAATCTTTTTAACCCTTTAATTAAATAAAAAAATTGTATTTTTAATAAATTAAGTAATATAACAGAACTTTTTAACTTTGGCTATCAATTTTTTTTTTCATCTCAACCTCTGACATGGAGGTTGATTAATCATATTTTAGAAAATAATAGAAGTGAGCCAAATCCGGTGTTTTCTCTCTCTCTCATCGTTCATAATACTAATAGTTATAATCACAAGTACATGATGTGATGGAGAAAGCACAAAGTTCCAGAATGTGAAGATTGGTGGGCAACAAAGGTCAAGGCGCCAGGCAACTTCCTAATGCCCGTTTAGTCATTTCATCTACCAAATCATCCTCATCTTATTCTATAATTTTGGTCTCATATGTCTTGTCTTTTCATACGACAATAATTATAGACAATTGTGGTCTCATTGTGATGGACAATCATAAAGGTAAATTCATCCCTATCACTAATGAGAAGATTTATATCTAAAATACCTTGGATTTTTCGATCCTTAACATTGTCGGCATACAAAAATTTGTCCTTGGCCTTTCATTTTATTTATTAGATACCCAAATCTTCTTCATGGAGAGATTGAGAAATGTAATGACTCGTGAATATAAAAAATGTCAAAGATACCTTAAAGTTTCGGTTGGAAGACACATTTCAACACTTGCTTCTCATTTGCTTCTTAATATTATAATATAAAAATTTGTTTTAACATCACAAAAAATTACTTCATCGTTTGATAGATAGATTATTATTATTTTATTTAGTTAAAATGTTTATCAAGTAAAACATACGTGTTATTATATAAAATATTAATTTTATCTTTAATGAAAAATTAAACTGTTAAAATATTAACTTAATTTTTTTTACCATGAAATGATGTTTTCTATTTACCAAAAAAGATAAATATTTTTTTAATCAAAAAATAAATAAATTGATTAAAAATGATTTTTTTTCACTTTTTCTTCTTGTTTTACTAGATTTACTTGTTAAAAAATCATATAAGAATATGAATTGTACATTTCATTTTATTTTGATTTTTTTTTTAAAATACCAAACAATAAATAAACATATAATCTAAAAAACTAAATATACGAAGTTGAGAAAAAACAAGTCTACTAAATACATCAATACTCAGATTCTAATATTTTAAGGATAAGCATATTAGAACCAAAAACAAAATCAGGTATTTATGCCACTAATAATAGACTAAACATATTAGAATTTGAATACTAATAATAGAAACCAATGTTTTCTCTCATGTTTTCAATAATATAGATACCATAATATTAGAATTACTTATTATTGAACTATCTTAATCCATTCTAACTTTTGATAAGCTGAAACACTGGAAAAACACAAGCATATCTCCGATATTTTTTATAATCTTTCTTGAAGTAACCATTACTTCATTTTTTTTCTCAGGCTTTTAAGTCAATTAGTAATATAAAATTCAAAATGAAATTACCTTGAACATCTTCCGTCTTTCATCCGAACATACTTCTGTAATCGGCTCAAGTCTTTTAAATAAAAGATGACGAATTCGAAATTAAGACTATATTAAAATGCCTAACCTACCAATCCAATTTAATCCTTACAAGTTCAATTCTTTATATGATGGGATAAGATAAAAAGAAATATACTAACTTGTTGATCAATTTTCATATATTTGGACATCCTAAGTTGGTCGATATGAGTTTATTCATCGTAATAAACTAGTGACCTAATTTCTTCTCTTTTCTTATGGTAATTTAGGTGATATTTTCATGGCGGGTCTAAGACTTTACATAATAGTACTTGTAGCAATGACAATAATCATTCTATAGATTAATGCTAATAACTCATATAAAGAACATAAAATAACTATTAATTTTTGCCCACATTCTTTGCTCCCTACTAAGTGAAATCCTTCTCTATCATTTTTATTCAAACCTAATCCAAGTTGAGCACTCAAGACAACTTGCACAGTATTTAAATTATTATAGTTAATTTAATTTTTGCACAATATATATACATGATGTAAATATATATATTTAATTTTCAAAAACTAATTTTATCATACATTTATATTTTTATATTCTGCAGTAAATATCAAAATTTTATTATTGATATATTATTATATTTTCCAACATATAATTGAAAAAAAAAAAAGTAAAATAGAGTTAGAAGGTACATTCCAATACCAAAAATTTCAAATTTATATATTTATTTTCAATTTGACTAACAATTTATCTTTCGATTGTTCTAAAATACTTAGATTGAACAAAATCTTTCAAATGAAAATATGAATTAACTAATATTTAAATTAAATACTTAAGGTTTGATTCTATTTTTTAGAATCAATGCTGAATGACTTAAAACACCAAAATATGAGTCTAACTAATGTTTAAATTCAATACTTAAGAGTTTACTTGGGTTGATAACCGGTTCTCTTGTCCCTTTGAAACTTTCTTTTCCTAGTGTCATACCGGAGAAAAAAAAAAAAAACATTTGAATGATAGTGTTGAAGGTATGCAACTCACTACTAACCCTTTACCTTATAACGTATCTAATTTAAAAAATATATCTGATTGAAATTTTAAATATAAAATAAAAAAACCCATATTATGCTAAAACAAATAAAAATAATCATTTATTAGAAACAAAAATTGATGAATAACAAGAGAAAGGGGCAAACAGGAAAGAACCCAAAACAAAAGTCATCTTCTTCTAGCTCAGAACAAGGTTTCTCAACAACCACATTCTCTTCAATAGGGTTAGCAGCAGGTTCAGTAATATTTCTAATAAACTCATTAACAACAGAAAGATTAGCATCTATAACAGAATCTTGATCAACAAGGGTAGACCGTAGAATAAAATATACCTTGTTGGATTGCTGCTTGAATCAAGGTTTCTGCCCATTCTTCTGAAATTGACTCATGCTCTAGAACAAGTGCATGTGCAAGAAGATAATTAGTTTTAGTTGTAGCCTTCTCAATTTTAGTCGAAGGCTTAATCACATGATTAGGGTTCTTGCCCCTTGTTCTCTAGTTTTGGGATCATCAACATTGGTCTCTTCAGCAATGGATTTTGTTGGAAATTGGCCCGATTAAACAATAAACAAGTAAAAAATAGCGAAAGAAATTGAGAATTTAAACACATCAATTTAACATGATGTCACACCCCAAAATTGGGCCTAAAAGTTTTAAGAATAAATTAAGAATTTTGGCTCAAAATGGGTTCGGAAATTTTGAATTATGATAACCCAAAATTATTTTCGACTATAGCTTTTTGAAAATCAAATCAATTTTTGAAAATAATGCCGAAAATACCTTCAATTGTAAAATAAGGACTGTTTTGTAAAAAAGTTCAATTTAGGAGTAGTTTTAAAGATATTTTACCAAAATTTTAAAAATACTCTATTTTCCCCCTTTTATCTTCACAAAACCCACTTTAGTTCTTCCCATTCTTTTTGTTTTATCATCCATTGTCTTCCCATACCCCATTCATTCAATTTTGTTCTCAACCTTCGTTCCTTTGATTTCTTTCACCCTCGTAATATTAAACCTCTTAAGAATTTCATAAAAACCATCAAAAAAACCATAGATTTCTCTATTGTTTAACTTTTGGGTTTTTTAGATTTTTGATCAAACACTCGGTTCTTCGTCAACTAAGGTAACGATTCATTTTTCTATTAGTCTTAACCTGAGTTTTTACTCATTAAATCGCATTTTTTGAATAAAAGCCGAAAATTGAGTCGTTAATGGTGGATTTTGGGATTTTGGATAAAAATGTGGTTTCAAATTGTTTTTCAATTAGTTTTGATGTGAATAGAAAGTTTTTAAACCGAGCTTAAAGTTTCGTTAAAGATTTCTTAAGTTTTATTGAATTTTTATGAAAATTGTCATGATATGTCGAAAAATTTCAATACCATGAATTGAGTAGTTTTGCATAATTCAAAGGTTGAGAATTAGTCGTAGGGGAAAAATTAGATAAATGGAATCAGTTTTAGGCAAAAATATTAAGTATAGACCAAGATAATTGAGTTTCAAATTTGGTAACCGAAATTTCAGTTTCATAAGGAATATAGCTTAGGCTTGTGTTTTTTGTTGGTTTAGGTGAGTCTTTGGCTACTAATTGATTGTGTATATTGTGTGGCTATTCTGTGTGAAGCATCAGAATCGTTGGAGCCTTCTATGAGCAAGGCAAAGGTAAGGAAAAGTTAGTTTAAACTTTCGGCAATTAGGCAAAAGCGTGATCAGTGAGTGTTTGGAATCACTACTAGTAGACACAGTTCATAGTTTTAATTGGGAGCTTAGGAATAGCCTAAACCCTTATCCTAAGTTCCGAGTGTAAGCTTTCTATTCCCCTTGATTTATTTTAGCAAAATGTGTGATTATGTGAATAATTGTGGATTGAGTATTATTATGCGATATTGTGACATGAGATGTATGTGATGGATATTGTGAATTGTGTTGTGTTGTGGACATGGTACACATGCCAAATAACAGTGATAATGATATGTTAATAGTTCAAATATGTAGCAGAAGTAAACGGAATTTAGGTAAGTATATATGTGTTAAATTGTGGAATGTAATATTATTATGAGAAGTAATATGTGAGAATACTTGTATGTGATATATGATGTACTAATTTTAATGTACACATATGTGGTTAGATATGTGATGGCTCAATAAACATTATTGTGGCACTTAAAGTGCAATTAAATGTGAATTCGATAAGCATGAATTATGTACAAGTTTGTGATGTAAATTGATGAATATGAACAGAGATGATGTGCATTAAATCAGTAATTAAATTTGTGTAATTGTGGATATTTTGGCCTTATGATCTCTTAAAATTGTTGGATATAGTTGGCATGCCATATGATTGTGAGTACTCACATTTGTGTTTTTTGATTTGGGCAATGAAGCACTGGGACAATTTGGAGAGATAATGGAATGTGAGTTAAGCTCCATTCATTGGGATATGTTGGTGTATTGAAGAGTGTTTAGCTTTATGCTTCGCTTATGGGATATCTTAGACTCTTTGGGTCATTGGTGTGATGAAGATCCGTGTATCTAATATGTGGTAATAAAGCCTATTTTTATATTTCATGTTTCCAAGTTGTCAAATTATCATAATGTGATTAATATATGAAAATGTTGTGTGTAAGTGCATGTGAATATATAAGCTAGACTTGTGAATTATTAAATCATGAATAGGTTGTTTTGTCTTGATTAATTATCATTAAATGAATTATATATATACGAGTTAAGTATGATTACATGTGTGATATTATTTCCTAAGGTCAAGTGTATTTAAGCACAAAGTAATATAACATTTTAGGTTTAGAATTTTTACATAATTATAATTTTTAAAAATATTTTTTATCAATCTTTAGAATTTTTTATTTTTTTTAAATTTTTTTAGAGTTATCATTAAAAATATATATAATCAAAGTACCGAACTAGATATTTTAATTATGATTCAAGACCAAATTAGATACTAACCATAAGTTAATGTGTTAAATCATCATTTGATTGAGGAGTAACCACAATTAATAGATAAGTGACTAAAAAGTTACAATTTTACATTATTCAGAGATTAAAATAAAATTATAAAACTTTAAAGGGTTAAAATTATAAATCTTGAATTAAAAATTATTAAATTTTCAAAAGGACTAAAATCGAAAGTTTTTCATAACTCAAATTAAATATATAATGTGTATTTTATTTTATGTGATGAATTTAATTTTCGTATTTTTACCGTGTAATTAATATGTTATTCAAAGTTATGAGACGAATGGGAAACCACGTCGAATTTACGAGGAGCGTCTCATGTGATTGAACCTGTTTTCTTTTTTTTTCCTTAAAATAAAACCAAAAAAAGAAAATATTCGGTTTCTTTAAAAAAAATGTCTTGCGTCACAGTGAATTGACGTGCGCTTGTTTTTTCCTTGTTTTCGTTAAACGAGAAACTTGATGAGAAAATGAAATGAAAAATATATTCCGACAAAAAATCAAAATCTCTCATCTCGCGATATAAATCTGATTAACTTGAAGAAATTCCTCTCGTTTGTCACACACGTCTTAAGCTCCAAAGTGCTCTCATGCCTCTTCACGCGCTCGAGTGTGATAAGGTTTTGTAGTACTCGCTCATCATGCAAGCTGCGTGTCTTATATGGATAACTTTTTTCCAGAGTTTAAATAAACATATAATTTCAGCCATTGAAATGTAAATTTTAAAATTTGAAGGCACATGAAATAGAAAGTTGACACATGATTGATACTTTTCTTATTCCAAGCGTCTGCCTTTTCCTCTTTATTTTCTTTGCCTAAACTTTGACCATCCATGTGCTGCATATTATTGGATAACAATTTCTTTTCACACCCGTTAAAAACATTGTTTTTAAATTTTATATTTAAAAGTACTTTTTTAATTGAACAGTTATTTCTAATATTAGTTTTTATTAAAAATTAAAATATTTATTTAAATTGACTTTTTGTAATAAGTCGTAGCTTAATAGTAAAGTCGAAGCTTTTAAAGCTTTGAGATTTTAAGTTCAAGTTTCACCTTGTGTAGATGTGTGCCGGGGAGAAGTCAGGAAATTTTTTTTAAATGGTCGGAATTAAATTACCACACCCCAAAATATAGGAATTTAGTTGTAATAAATAAGTAAGAAATGAACTTTAGGCTTGAAGGTTAAGTAGATTGTACATTTTTTAGAGGTCCTAGGTTCAATTAAGTCCCTGATAATATGAATAATGTTAGAATCCATGACCTGATTGACTGAATTAATGTTATATATAATTGCATGAATTGTGAATGATATACATGTCTATTGTATCTGTATTTTTTATGGTACATACAACTTACCTTATGTTACCGTTAAACCGAACACATGATGAGCATGTTTTTTTGCTATTGAATCAATTTGTTATAAGCATAATATTTGCCATTAAATTGAACTATTATAAGCATAATGATTGCTACTATAATTTTTTGTTAAAATCATATTAAATGTTATTGTATTGATTTGTTTTGAGCATGTCATATTGCATTGCATGTGGTAGGACGATATGAACAGATGAAGTTAAGCAATCTATCTGCACTGTTTGAGCAGTTTTTATCTGTACCATTTGAGTGGTTTAACCACACTGTACTAGCAGCTTTAATCTGCAAACATGTTGTGCATCCATAACCTTTTGGCAGCTTGCCTGTAAAAACTTTTTTATTAAAAACCTCAGTGGTTCATCCACCTTTTTTATTATCAATAGTTTATCTAGAACGAGTGGTTCGTCCACAATGACGAGTGGTTTATCCACAACGTGGTGTAAAAATAGAGGAGTTATAAGGAACTCCTAATGTGATGTGTAATGATGGGGTGGGACACTTTTTTTATAATTGAAATTGCGCTGTGTTCCTAAGCATATGCATAGTAGTGAGCATTGAAATATTGTGACGATGAATTGAATTACAAATATTATGTATTACTAATCAATTGCGATTTATTTTATGTGTTGTGTTTTTTTTTTTCTATTTGAATGATCTAGTGGTTGCTCTAGTTTTCTCGTGATTGAACTCACATTGAACTTCATAGCTCATTCCCCTTTTATTTCCCATCTTTATAGATAACCCACTAGGTTAAGGCGCGGACTCGACATACGAAGGGCTCGACTTGGATTAACCTTTTTATTATAAAAGTAGTTAAATTTACTATTTGAAATTTCTATTAATTTAGGAATTATATTGCTTTAATTGAATTGTGGCATAGGACTTAGGTTTTAGGATTTATATATCATGTATGGTAATTAAACTTGAATATAGGTTACGGAAATATGAATATTAATTAATTATACATGAACTTCGGTTTTTATTAAAAATACAAACTATTATCACTTTTCCGCTGCTAAATTTTATTTAATATTTTAAGTAACAGTTAAATAGGAAATTAACTAATTTTTCTTAAAAGAAATGTATGCATCATTACATAGTTAATCTAAATTGGTTTTGTAACACCCCAAACCCGGCCTAGAAGACTAGGCTGAATTCGAAATGCTACATTAATCACTGAAGTGATCGTAAGAAAATCTCTACAAATAATGAGTCGTTCAAAATTCCCTTTACGAAAATGTTTATCTCAAAATAAATAATGACGTTTAATCATTTAAAAATACCGTTCGCAATTGTAACAAAACATAATGTACGAACAAAGTTTAAAACATTAGTTGTTCCATAGTATAATAATACTTTACAGTTCAAACTTAACGATTAACAATTAAAAGCTGAAATTAAAACCTATAGCTTCCACCAAGACTGTCCGAGACCTTTGCGTACTAAGTCCAGCATCCAGAATCCCGAACTGTGCCGAAAAGGGGAAACAAAAGAGGGGGTGTATTACTCGAGCTCAGTGTGAGATCAGTAACCATCTAACTACCGATTTAAAACAGAACACCAGGAAGTAGTTTCGAAGCAAAACATACTTACAGGATCAGACAGTAACCTTGAGACAGAAGTCTCAATTGGATAATTCGAATATAAATCAGTCACACATTTTATTCAATCAATCAGTTACAATCAGAGTTCAATGATTGCACAAAACCACAAGTGCTTTGCAGTCATAAGAGACAATCAATCACAGAATCAGTAATTCTTATTCAGTCATAAGTATCAATTTAGTCAGTCAGATACAGTCAAAGTTTACAGAATTCGCATAAGAACAAGTGCCACTCAATCGAGCAGTACAATTATATTCAGTCATAGAATCAACCAAATACATATGAGTGCAAATGAGTTATAAAATAAGAACCCACCCATCCAGCCAATACACCTCTCCATCCAACCCGACACTTACTGTAGGGATTTAATCAATCCACTTATCCCTACACTTACAAGTTGTACCGAATACAGCACAGGCAGAAATTTGCGGTTGAGCTACCAAATCAGATAATCATACGTAGCGTAGCTAACGTACCTATTGTACTGTGCAATGCGATAATCCGCTATACCGATATCAGTAAAGTCTACAACTCTCTAGGCATTGGGACTGCCCACGACCCTCTGGGTATTAGGGGCTACAGTATGCAGATAAACTGCTCGTCTCGAATATTACACAACAACGCTAGTGTATATACTGTACTATGCAATGCGGTAAACTACAGTACAGACATGTAGTGTAAACTACCAGATCAGATAGTAGTATGTAATGTAACTAACGTACTTGTGGTACAGTGCAATGCGGTAAACCGCTATACCGGTATATTGCAGCTGAGCTGCCAGATCAATCAATGGTACGTAGCATAGCTAATGTATAAGTTGTACGGTACAATGCGGTAATCTGCTGTATAGTCTAATTGCAGTAAAACTGTCAGTTCAGTCAATCTTCATTCTCTTCAAAATCCCACCTAAAAACTTTATATGCAGATGTATATATGCAGATGTATGTATGCAGATGTACCAATTCAGAATGCAAATTCAGACAGTCATTCAGAAGCAGTCCTATACAACTAGTAAATCAATTACAGAAACGTGCACCCTTATACACTTAGATTCGGTATCTAACATTTCATACAGCCAATCATAAGTAATACATAAACTGCAGTCAGAGCAGAGTCATATCCACCCTCAGTAAGCTTAGTCGAGGGTTGGAACACATAGAATCGCGATTACATTTAAATAGTTTTAAAATCAAAATTTGGCGAGTTAGGGCCACACGCCCATGTACTCCGACCGTGTGGAGCATTCCAGGTCATGTGAGGATCCAAACACCCCTGTGGAGGGTAGCACACGGCCGTGTGACAGAGGCATACACCTGTGTGGTACAAGGACATGGCAATGTGAACAGGTCGTGTAACTTACTATCCAATTTCACTAAAATAGGATGCAGAGTAGACACGGCCATGTGTCCCGATACATACACCCATGTGGAATCCCTAGGCCCCAAATCAGTCACACGACTGTGTAACCCCAAAATTCAGAATTCCTAATTCTCAAATCTACACGCCCGTATGCCCAAAGGACACAGTCGTGTGAAAGTCGACAAAATCCCCAAAATTAGCTACACAGCCATGTGGCCAGGCCGTATAGTACCCAAAATTGGTCGGAAACCCTAGTTCTCAAATCCACACGGCCGTATACCTCGGCACACGCCCGTGTAGCTGTCAGGGAGGCTACGAAACCATCCTAATTCATCCACAAAATTGTCATTTTTGGCCACCAGAACTGCCCCCGACCTTAACCATATCAAAAGTACTTCAGAATATAGGGTTTTCCCTCTCTTACGTCGACCAAAACCCACCATCATCGGATTAGCATAGGCTTTCTAAAAGCCGAGTCCACAATTCAAAACGACCGAAAATAAAAGTAGTTAAGGTCAGAATCCCACACTTGTTTTGATGATGACAAAATCGACAAAGGAGCGGAAATTCCAGGAATCGTGGACACAATATTTTCGAAGACACAGAGAAAAGCAAAAAGAGACGATAGTAGAAGAGAAGAAAACATGGAAAAATATAAAAGAAAATCCCCAAAAACAAAATTAAAATAAATAAATAAGTTACTAAAATAAAATTTAACCAGTTACTCATAAACCACAAAATGCCTAGGATAGATCTCAAACACATGACCTCCTTTACCCTAACACTCCACTTAACCACCAGACAAGCAGGCCCATTCTATCACTTAAACGCACAACTTAACTTGTGTATGGAACCTCCTCGCTGTCACTACACTCAAAATTCCAGAACTTCTAGGCCCAAAATTTGGGGCGTTACAGGTTTCTTAATAACTTGTGAGCTTTTATGAAAATAGACTAAGTTTTCTTCTAAAAATAAACAAATGTTTTAAAATATTTGTTTTATAAACTTCGATAGCTTAACGGGTCATCTCGATGGCCAATGTATTTCTTGAATTTGGGTCTAACGTGTAATGCTCCTAACCCGAATCCGTCACCAGAATAGAGTTACGGAGCATTACCTGGGTTACAAATTTATTTATCAGACATTTTATTTCATCTAGCATTCATATTTGGAACCAATCAAAATCAAACATATTGTCCCTTAAACATACTTATTTTTTCTTGACATGTCTTACTTGAATTTATTACTTGTCTCAACATACTTAATTTCCTTGTATCAACGTATCAAAGATAATCACATATTTACATGTCATGATAAATGTCATTCTCTTGCCGTTTCTTCATAAACATAAATTAGTTAATTCATTACATCAATATTTCATGTACCATCAACTCGTATTTTCTTATATCACATAATTAGGTTACACGAACTTACCTGGCTAAATTGCAAAAATACTAAGATTCAGGGGCATTTCGATAATTTTCTATTTTCCTCGATTTTTCAACCAATCTTGATCTAAATTAATAATTTCATTCAATTTATTAATTTAGACAATAAAAAAATTCATTTCACTCAATTTGGTCATTTTTGATATTTTAAAAAATTACCCCTAAAGTTTTACTTTTATTCAATTTAGTCCCTGAGCTTAAAACATGCAAATTAGCCATTTTTTATGTAGACCCTTGCTAGCTGAATATTCATATTTATATTTTGCTCCTCCTCTTTTCCATTCCACATCATTAATGTGTATATAATTCCACTATTTTCTCGTATGTTCATATCAAGCTGTCCACTTAAGTCATAGTCACTAAATTATTTATATATTGAGCTACAGAATTCTAAATTAAAAAACCGTTTGATGTTTCTGAAACTAGACTCAAATATATTTCTACTATAAAAATTTCAGAATTTATAATTTAGCCAATAAGTACATTAAAATCTTCAAACTTACCCCTGTTTTACTGTTTAACAGATTTGACATTTCTTTACTAAAAATTAATTATCTCTTAGTACATGGTTTGGATGATATTCCCATTTATTTCTCTTGAAAATATACTCATTAAGAATTTAAACATATAAACTTAACCCCTTAATTATTTTTCTCCAATTTTTTATGATTTTCCAAACTCAGAATAAGGGAACTCGAAATCATTCTGACCTTGTCTCACAAAATTTATTATAACTCATAATTTACAATTCCATTACTTACATCGCTTCTTCTATAAAAAACTAGACTCAATAAGATTTAATTTCATATTTTATTTATCTTCTAATTCAATTTACATAATTTTTGGTGATTTTTCAAATTTAGCCTACTGCTGTTGTTTAAAAATATTTTAGTGCAAAATATTGATTACCAAGTTTATAACACGCTGATTTCCTTTCTCTACAATATTTCCCAACATTTTCTCTTATTTCCCTTCACTAATATATCAATAATATAGAACCTTATATAAGAAAATTCTACTTTAATATCATTTTCATGCTTTTGATATTACCTTATATAAGAAAACTCTACTTAAAATGTATTGAAATCTTAAAATTCTTACATTGTCATATTGATTTCAATCTTTAATTTGATTTTCTCCCTCTTCGAGTTTCTAATTCTTGAATCTAACTTGATATTCTAGCTCCCCAAAGTCTCCTTGTTATTTTTCTCTCCTGGTAATTATGGAAATTCTCTTGATTACTAGGTGAAAACTTTATTTCTTTCTCTCTTCACAAACGTTGGATGCATGGGAAAGGTGGTGGATAGTGTGTTTTCTTTTTCTTTCCACACACATATATATACACTAAATAAAATAATAAAATAATAAATACCTTATTAAAATATTAATAAAATAATATTTATCTAAATAATTAATTTAAAATATTATCAACATAATCATTACATTCTAGAATTCTCTCTCTTACTAATTGATCATTTTTCCCTTTATGATCTTTTAAAATTTCATCATTGAGTCATCACTTAATTTGGAAAAACTACGATTTAGTCCCTCATAATTCTTCACCTACTCGATTTGATCCTAATTCATCCATTTTCCTTAGTTTCTATATTACTCCACCCCTAAAATATTTGCACTATTGGTCCTTCAACTTTTTCATATTTACGTTTTAACCCCTCAAAATTTGACTATTTACTCTTGGGCAACAAAACTTTTCTCACTTTTACAATTTAGTCCTTTCTTGAATTAATAATGTAATATATCATAATATACTTCCCAATGTTGACATAATCCAAAAATTTTCCTTTTTGTCACTTTATTTTCTTACTTAACTATATTAAGGATAATATCTTACTTTTTTACTGTAGTAATTTTCAGGGTATTACATAATGTTTAGGCCAGTTTTGGGAGGTGTAACACCCCAAACCCAGCCTAAACGTTATGGCCAAATTTGGCAATGTCACATGGTAGTGCTTTTCAAAAAATGTGCCATCGTTATTCCCTATTTTCTATGCAATCATTTTTCATTATCTTATGTTAATTCTAAGTCGTGACGATCATTTCCAAAGATTACTCATTTCCGAAACGTTATTCATTGTGGAAGCCTTTGGAAAACATTTAGTTTTAGGGAAAACCGTTCGTGTTATGAAAACCATTGTCTTTAGCAAAAATCCAGTTTTGTCGTGTCTAGCAATATTTAAATTTTAAAACAGTTTGAAATCCACAATTTAAACCAACAGTCCAAAATCTCAGAAATTTACATAATAAACCCAAATTAGAAGAGAGGAAGTAAATAGCTTAAAAACTGAATTAAAACAGTACGAAACTGTGGTGGTCACTGTCGAGTCCTCCGCTGCTCCGATCCATCTAATGTTGGGGATTACCTGAACAGATTAAACAGAAAATGATGAGTTTTCGCAAATTCAGTGTGTAATCCCCACAGTAAACGTACATAAAGCATAATATTAGAAATCAGTCATATATATAGTTCGGGCTTAAGACCATTACAGAATCGGTGTGAACCTTAGCCCACTCAGCTACAGAATCAGATACAATTTAGGGCATTAGCCCATTTCAGATATAACATGCAGAACAGAACATAATATCAGAATCCTACCCACCAGCCTTTACACACCATCTCTATCCAACCCTACACACCATGTAGAGATAAAATCAACCCACCCATCCCTACACACCATGCTGTACCAAAATGCAGCACATAATCAGATAATTGCAGCTGAGCTGCCAGATAACAGGCTTAATAGCCTTTCAGATACTTCCTCCAAATAAATCATCAACCCACCCCGATGCAATGCAACATATAATGAATGGTATGCTAATATGCAATAATCAGATCATACAATTAGTCTATTATTGTCAGGCTCAGTATAGATATCATACAACATATCACATGTTTAGGGGTCCAAATAATGCTTACTGGCCCTACAATAGGTCACAGTCGACTTGGGCGACCCGTGCAACCTTGCACAACTTTTCAGAAGAATGGGCTTACACGCCAATGTGGCCTGCCCGTGTAGCCCACACGGCCTAAATTGGCCTTGGTCGTGTAGATCACGTAGCCTAGCCCAGAATCCCACACGCCCATGTGGCCCACACAACCCAATTGGTTGAGCTCGTGTGTTGCACATGGCCTCATCCAGCCATCATACGACCGTGTCATGCGCGCACAGCCTGGTTTGTCAATCACACGCCCGTGTACTGTCACACGACCTACCACACAGGTGACCACATGCTCGTGTGGTGTCGATAGATTCGATTTTTGACTTTCATCAATTCTCATTTTCAGCGTTTTCGGGTACACACCTGGTTTCGATCGAAGCCTAAACGATCACCGAGCACACACCAAGCCTATAATCGACAATCCAAAGTTCAATTTCAGTAACTTAACCAAAATTTAAATGAAATAGTAACAAGGCGTTCCTCCATTAACCAACGAAACCTTTACCTTCGAGTAACACCGCTAATTTGCAATTCTACAGCACCAATTGGAATTCCAACATCCCTTAATGGCTTTCTAATCACGCATTAAAAATCCATTAAACAAAGATCAAACAACTAAATGATAACTAAACTTACAAAGCTTATTGATAACATCCAAGATCCCGAAACCATGAGTCACGGTAACAAGAAAAAGATAGGGGAAATCAGAACAAAAATGACAGCCAAAGGAAAAGAGATAAACGGCAGAACAAAAGAAATGAGGGAAGAACGCAAGTTTTGAAAAAATAAATTCAAAAAGATGTCAAACTGACAGAGACTTTCGGTAGAAGAGAAATGAATAAGGATAACTCTCGAACCCCTAAATCACTCTTCAATCCTACAAAATTCTCCCAAAACCGTCCACTACCCCCACTATCATCAGAATTTTAATAGTACTCAAACACTTACACGGCATCAAGCAAAAATTGAAACTCCTGACCTCTAGCATTTTAACACTTAACTACTAGACTAGCGGGCCCATTCTGCTAAGTACTTACAAACAATTGCCTAAAAGCCTTTTGACCACAGTCAAGGCTTTATTCATAAAAATGTCAAATTCTACTCAAGTTGTGGCTTAAACTTGGAATCTCCCACACACACCCAGAACACTTAACCATTGAAGCAGACAGACAGTTGTGACACACATACACAAAAACATAAATATGAAACTTGGGGTGTTACAAGAGGTTACACAAATTGTATATTTTTACAATAGTAAAAATGCAATTTCACCATTTTAATAGCATATATCTTTATAATTTTTAAAGGATTAAATTAAATTTTTATCTTTTTTTTGGGCCAAAGTGTTATTTTACCATTACCAATTTAAAATTTTATAAATTATAAAGGAGCCTAAATAAAAGTCTTTCCATTTTAAGGGGTGTTGGTCCCCCTACCAGCTCCCCTAGATGTGTGTAGGGGTGAGCAAAACTTGATTCGACTCGAAAAAAATTCAAATTTTGAGTTAAACGAATTGAGTTATTCGAGTTATTCGAGTCAACTCAAATTCTTTTTCGAATTTCGAGTTCGAATCAAGTTGAGTTTTCGAATTCAAATAACTCAAATTATTCAAATAAATCGAATTATTCAAATAAATCGAATATCAAACTATAATATTTTACATTTTTACAGCAAACACCCAAACCTTTTTACTTTTCCCTCAAAACTTATACTCCTTCCTACTTTCCCCCCAAAACTTTTACTCTCCTCCCATCCCAACCCCCCATCTACCTAAAATCCATTTCCCACCAAAATTCTACTCTCCTATAGTCCTATTTACTTTTCCTCAAAATTTTACTCCCAAAAACTCTCAAAATTTTTTATTTTCCCCCAAAATTTTTACTCACTCCCACTTTCCCCTTAAAATTTTTACTCACTTCTCATTCGACCCCTTCTACCCCCAAACCCAACCCTCCAATTTTTTAATATTTTCCCTATAAAATTTCACTCTCCCTCTATTTACTTTCCCTCAAACTTTTACTCCGCAAAACTTTTTATTTTCCCCTAAACTTTTACTTTTCACCATTTACTCCCAAATAAAAAATCAAAATTATCCAGAAAAAACCTTAAATATAAATAGTAATAATTTTATTTATATCTACTATTTATATTATTAAATTAAAGTTCACATTTTATATTATTTATATTATTCAATTAATTTAGTCATATTGAATGTTTATATTAAAATTGAATTATTAATGATGCCATAAAATATTCGTGTTAAAATTTTATATTGGTATTAATTTTATATTTTATCTTTAAAATAACTTTTATTAAAAATCATATTTTTACATTTAATATATTTTTTAATTCCTAAAAAATAGTGACAAGAATTTGAAGATAATTGGAACAACTAAGCAAGCAAAAAAGCTAACACGTATATAAAAGATTAATAAATAAATTATGAGGTGATGAAAGTTAATAAAAAAATTTGATTACGGTAGATAAATTTTATTACGATGGGTGACAGTGGTTACAAGGACCCAAATTTTTTTTTTAAATTTAACTCGAACAAATATATTCGGTTCGATTCGATTTGAATCCCATTTCACTCGACTCGATTCTAGAAAATTTCAAATCAAATTAGGATGATAAAATATGATTCGTCAACTTGATTAACTAGAAATTTTTTCATTCGATTCGATTCGATTCAATCGAATGCTCACCCTTAGATGTGTGGGTTCTCCTCTAGATTTATTTTGATTAATTAAAAAATTGAATTAATTATTCAATTTAGTGCTTGTAATAATTCATTAAATTGTAATTGTTGTAACTAAAAAAAATATTGTGACACAAAATTCAGTCAAAAATTTATAATATTATAAATAATATATATTTTATTATTTTAAATATTTTAAATATTTATAATTTTTTACACGAAATAATTATAAATTATAGAAATATAAAATACATAAAATAAACCACAAGTTAAAGGTAGGCATGTCCTTAGTTGTAATAAAAATGAAATAATAAATTGTTTTCTTATTATGCCAAAGTTATTATGCAAAATTTTTTGTATTTTCTCTATACTTAAGATTTAGTTTTTATATTTTTATTTTTAAAAATTAGTTTTTTATTCTTCAAATTTAAAAATTAAAGTTTAATTGCTAATATTAATAAAATTTTTTTATTAAATTCACTAATGTGGCATTATAAAAATAAAAAAAGTACTCATTTGATAACTATTTAAAAAAATGACATTATAATAGATCTAAATCTAAAATAAATTAACGTTGGTTTAACAATTATTAAAATTCATGTCATCATTTTAATCAGAATAAATTATATAAATTAACTAATGATATTATAAATGTTGAGATATCAAATTATGTCAAGAATTAATATGCAAAGATTAAATCTCAAAATTGAAGGTAATATAAAGATTAGAATTAAAATTTGATCATTTTATATGATTTAAAAAATAAGGAGATTTTAGATTTTTTTATATATATATTTGGGATGGAAGATGGAATTATTTGAGATCAAAACTAAACTTTTATCCTAGAACATAATATTGTTGCTACTAGGCCAACAATTATTCGTAATAAATAAATTAAAAATATGCCACAAAATTAAAAGAATTATCCATAATAATAAAATTAGAATTGAATTAAGATCAATACGCAACGTTTCATAAATATATAGTAGATAAATTCAATTCGAAATATAAATTTAAATTTATCTAAATTTATTTTTCTTTGTAAATAGATGGTTTATAATTTTTTTTTCTTTATATAATATGAAAAATGATATAATTGAAAAACCAAACAAATGGGGCTCGGACTTACAAACCAGTCACAATTTTTTTTTAAACATTTTTCTTTTCCTAAATTCAATTTCTGGATCTAACATTTCTTCAAAAATTTTAAAATGATTTTTTATACAATATATTTTTTTATAATTCTCAAATCTTAATTGGAAGAAAATTTGTTTAAGCGCTCTTGAACTCTCATCCTCTTTATTGCAATAGCAACAATGTAACCTCCTCAATCTGGCCTAAACGTTAGACTTGAATTCAGAAGATTACATTAGCCATTGAAATGTCCTAGTAAGTTATCGGAGTTTTGAAAACAATTATTTTAAAACATTTGTTTATCTTAAAAGAAAACTTAGTTAATTATCGAATTATTTATTACTCAAATTTTTAATTATATTCTAAAAGTAGAAATTTGATATTTATTTACGTTTTTAATGAAAACTGGGATTCATATATAACTAATTAATTATTCATAGTTCGATGTCCTAAAATTAAATTAAATGTCATGTAATGTAAAATTAAATTAAATGTCATGCAATATAAAATTAAACCCAAATCTTATATCCCATGCCGCAGTTCTAAATAAAATAATATATTTTTTAAATAATAAAAAGTGAGCTTAAAATAATTTTATAAGTAAAAACTGAGTTGAGATCCTCCAGGTTCCGTGTCCGCGTCCTAACTTGGTGAGCTATCTGTAAGGATGGAAATTAAAGGATGATGAGCTATGACACTCAAGGTGGTTTTTAGTTCGAACAGTTACAGTTTGTTACATAGCCTGACAACACAGTTGTGTGACCTTGGATTACATAGCATCAGATTGTTGCACGGTTTGGAGACATGGATGTGTGATAGCCCCACATAGTCGTGTGACCGATGTTTTAACTTTTTACCTATTATTTTGTAAATGTTTTAGATTAGTCCTGATTTAGTTCCGAACTTGCTTAAAGGCTTTTGTAAGCTTGATTGAGACTTAATTTTGATTGTAATACATGTTTAACATGAACTTAACTTGTATATATTGATTTTTTGAATGTTGTTGATACGTATTGTATATAAATGTTCTGGTTTATTGTTGTGATATCTTGTAGCTTGGGTCCGATGACTGGACCGGATATGAGATGTTATAGTAATATTAACATGCTTATAACAAATATATATATATATATATATATATATTAACAATTATTATGCTTATATAACAATAGCAATAACTTGCTTAAGGTGTTTTTAGTCATGTTTGGAATCTATCATGGACTCAAAATAGAAAATGGGGGACTTCTTTTCTGACTTTTTTTTTTTTTGAGCTCTTAATATTGAAAATGGGAGTTTGTTTTAATGGCAAAGCAGATTGAGGTTTATTTTAATAAAAATAAATGGTGGTTTGTTTTAATGAAAGAAGTTTGAAGTTTATTTCAAAAAATTGTAGAAATTTTTTAGAGAAGATGAAGATGAGGTGAGAGCTTGAGAGGTGATATATTTTTTTATTTTTAATTTAATTTTTATTGGATATTAATTTTAAATATTTTTATTTAATTAAAAATGTAATGTGTCATAATTTGACTGGTTTAGAATTTTTTTAAAGAGAGTTAATGGTTGGTACCAAAATAGTAATTGAATAAAACTTTAAATACCTACTTTAATAAAGAAAAACTTCAAGTACCAAAATGGAAATTATTGCATAATTTGGATACCTATTTTTCATAGTCTTTAATAATCATAGGAAAAATATGAATTTGCAACTTGTGCTGAGTTTCAACTGAATTAAAAAGAAAATTAAGAATGGGAGTTGTGTAAGAAAAATTGAAAAATTATAAATTAATTCAAGTAAAATGTTTGGACAATTTACGGAATAAAAATTAAAAGATTAAAATATTCGTATTGAATTCTATTTTAATAAAATAAAACTCAGAAAACAAATATTTATCCAATAATATCCAAAACTTATAAAACAAAGCTGATATGGTAAAATAAGTCCAAAAATCTAAATCCTAAAATCAGTATGAAAAATTGAGAGCTAAACTATCCTGACCGATTCAAGCAATGGGATTCACTTCACTATCCTGCCCCAATTTTATTTAACAATTTAGCCCCAAATACCAATACTAACTCTAAAAAGTTTTTGCAATAATTTTGACATTACATTATGGAAACATTTGGCTTTTTTTTTTTATATTCAAATTTAAATGGAATGTGGTTCTTAGAAATTAGAGGGTTAAAAAATAACATTATAACTTCTGGTACTTATGATAAAATGTTAATTAAAATACGAAAAAAGTTAGCATTGATACATTTGGTTCTCTGCATATTTTACTAAGAATTATTAATTTCAATATTTTCTAAAGATATTTGTTATTGACAAAAGTTAGTTTAATATTAATAAAAATAATTTATTTAAAACATAATATTTGATTAAGTTTAAAATAATTAATATTTATTTAAATCAGAATATAAATTCAATAGTATTTCAACTAATTTACGTGATTTTGTAATTAGAAAACCTACATCTATATAAAAGTAAGGTCCTGGAGGTTAAAATTGGTGGAAGAAAGCGGTGAAAATCCCCTCAAACGTGGCCTTCTTTTTCATCTAATTCCCCACTTTCTCTCATCTTGTTGCTTTCTTACAAATGAATTACTTTACTGTAATAAATCCTGATGGGCATGAATGTAAATTTTGTATTATTATTTTTAATGCTCAGCATGAATATGAATGGGGAAGTAAATGTGCATTTTGGTAATGTAGGATGGGGTGGGTTTGTAAAGTTCATAAACATTTGACTGCCCATTATCTGTATTTAAACATACCAAATGGGAATAGGCTTGATTTCTTCTCACCTTAGGTTTGTTTAATTCAGCTCATGGTGGTAAATATTTTGTTTTGGTCCCTCCATCATGCTTACATTTAAGATTTCGTATTTATATTTTAATTTCATATAATTTGGTTTTCTATTTTTACAATCACATCAACACCTTTAGATATTTTGATTAAAATTTTCAATCTATTTTTTAAGAATTACTATTATATCAAAAAAAATTGGAATAAGTGTTATTAAAAAAAAAAACACATGAGCTACCAGAGATATTAAGGATGTTAATTATTCAGATTAACTAATGATATGATTTTTTTAAAAATATTTTTTATTATAACATAATAATAAAATTTTAGTTTAGATCTCTCTATTATGCTTACATTTGAGATTTGGTCTTTATATTTTAATTTGACATGATTTGATCTCCTACTTTTATAATGACAATAGTTTGCCCAAAAAATTAACATCTTTAGCTATATCAATTAAAATGATTACATGAATTTCTCTTAAAAACACTTTTCTAATGATATTATGTAGATAAACCAAATTATATCAAATTAAAGAATACATACTAAATTCTAAATTTAAACATAGTAGAGAGACCATAACCATAATTCAATCTAAAATAATCTATGCCTAACACAATCATTTCTCATTTTTATAAAAAAATTGTTTTTTTTGATTTACTTTTATTTAATTGGTGTAATTAATTATATATTTACCATAAATGAATGGGGGATAACAAACTAATATTTACTAAAAATAACAAAAAAAAAGGCTTATAGGTAAAAAAAAAAAAAAAAAAAAGCTATTAAGAAAATGCACAAAAATCAATTAAGCCCTTATATTAAATTCGTACTCAATTAAGCCTCTATCGTTAATTGAAATAATCTCTCCATTAACGATTTTCGTCATTCACCACGTTGGCCGTTAAAATAAATTGACAAACCAATCAGATGGTGACATGGCAACTTCTAGTTTAATATAATATATTTTCCATAAAAATGATAAAAAATCATAAAAAGTCAAAAAAATTATAAAATAGAAAAAATATAAATATTAAATATTAAAAAAATATTAAAGTTGATATAAACTTATTAGAATTATAAAAAATATATAAAAAACTTATAAATATTATAAAAATATAATAAATCCAAAAAAGTTATAATAAAAATTATAAAATTAATAAAACTTATTTAAAATATTTAAAATTAAAATATATATTAGAATTCTTAAAACTAATAGAATTTGTAAAAAATATAAATAAATATTAAAAATATTAAAATTGACATAAACTTATAAAAATTATATTAAAAATCATAAAAACTTGAACTTGACCAGTTAGCTCAAAATCAACAAGGGTACCAGTTCGGGGAAAGTCACTAAATCGGTTGACCCGGGAACTGGGCGGTTGAACCAATTTTTTATTTTTTAATATTTTTATTAAACTAAAATTTCATTATCCAACTATTAGCATATGTCAAAATGAAATATTCTAACCAGTATTTTTAGAATTGGACCGGTGCTCAACCCGGTCAGGCCACCAATTTGCTAATGCGACTGATTAGTTTAGTTCAATTAAATAAAACATTAAAACATTAAATATATATATATATATATATATATTAAAAAAATCGGTTCAACCATCTGGTTTCTAGGTCAACTAGTCTAATGGCTTTCTTCAAATCGATACCCTTGTCGTTTTTGGTCTACTCGGTTCAACCAATTGATCTGTTCCAATTCAAGTTTTATGATTTTTTATAACTTTTATAAGTATATTAATTTAATACTTTTATATTTTTTAATCATTTTTATGGTTTTTATTAATTTTTATAGAATTTTAATACGTTTGTATAAAATCTTAAATATTTTTAATATGCTTTATTAATTTTATAATTTTTATCGTTGATTAGAATTTTTTTATAATATTAATTTTTTATAATTTTTATAAGTTTATATCAATTTTCATATTTTTTAATATTTAATATTTTTAAATATTTTTTGATAATTTTTTCTTATTTTTATGATTTTTAATCATTTATGGGAAATATTAGATCAAATAAGAAGTTGTCACGTGTCACCATCTAATTGATCTGTCAATTTATTTTAACGGTCAACGTGGTCAATGAAGAAAATCATAATGGAGGGACTTAATTAATTATTTTAATTAACGATTGGGGCTTAATATGGTACAAATTTTATACAGGGGCTTAACAGAGTGCGAATTTTATACGAGGACTAACTTAATTTTTTCACATTTTCTTAAGAGCTTTTTTTTGTTATATATACTTTACAAGTAATAAAAAAATATGTTTGATATGAAAATTATTCATATTAATTACTTTTGGTTTATAACATTTGTCATTTATAAAACTTCAAGAAAAAAATTATAAAGAGATTTCCTAAGGGAAGTTGGGGAATTAGGCTAGTTATTCTATGATAAAATCTAAATTAGGATAACAAAATTTAAATTATTTGATGGATTCTAATTGATACGTTTTGAAGATTTTTTTTTTTGAAAAGTGGATGCAAGATAAGGTGAGGTGGATTTTTTCTTTTAGATAATGGTTATGGAGTAGTTATAGTGATTGCTCACCTCGACCTGCTCCACTATATGAAATTATTATTTTATTATTGTATATATAAACTATTAAAAGGGTAAAAATGTAATAATATAATATATAAAAAATTCATATATTTATGTTTAAATATTTTTTGAAGAATTATGTTTAAATATATATATGACATTAAAAAGATTTAAAATATTAAAGAGGAGTAACAAATTTAAATTGAAGCAGAGCGGAGTGGAAATGAATGATGCATCCAACATCCATAGAGTGTTAGTAGTTTTCAATATTATTATCCATCTATAGTGAAGCAGAGTGAGTGATGAAGCAAAGAGTGCCAATTATGAAGCGGTAGTATATTTAGCAATATCCACTCTCGCCCCCCACTCCATTTCCATCCCTAGTCTCAATAGTACATTTCAACATTCCCACCTTTATTAGAAGGAAACATATTTCCATTTTTAAGGAAATATAATTCCCAAATAAAAGTTAGTTTCTTAAAATACACGTGTTTCAACATGCTTGAACTCACATCCTCTTACACTAATAACAATATTAATGTCAACGAGCTAATACTCAATCGATTGGTATAAAATTTTTTAATTTAACTAATTAACCCATGTATGCTCAAATTCTCAACTTCTTTTAAGAATTGAAACAATTAATTAGGATATCTAATTATATTCAATTGGATAAAACCTGAAAATTATAATAATTACTCAAACTTACAGACCATTTATAATTACTCACCCTAAATGATGACTTACCAAACACTATTTTGCTTTCCATATATCTTCTACAACTACTTCCTTATTTTATGCATTTTATGTTGATTAATCTAGCCAAGTTAGGTATCAATTCTAATTAAGATGATTTCTATGTTTCGTTTTGGATTAATTATATATTTGTGTTAAATTAGGGAATACAAATTTAAAATCTAGAATATATTGCTATCTTACTTTTATTTTTAAAAATTTAAACTACCTACTTTTTAGATTTAAAAATATAGGTCAACTATTACTACTATTAAAATCCTTCTATTAAATTCATTAGTGTAACATTTTGAAATTTAAAAAAATAATTAATAGTCACATAACAATAAAAATAACATCGAAAATGTTTATATAAATTTTTTCTTAAAAACATTCATTCGAACTTGTTTTGATAAAATAACTTTTTATTGGAATAGTATGCCTAAGAAAAATTGACGTCAATATTTTAATTAAAATAGTTAATATTAAATATTTAGACTAACTAATAACATTATAAAAGTAGAAATATCAAATTATGTAAAAAGTAAGGTATATGGATTAAATCCCAAGTTTTAACATAGTATAAGAGCTAAAATTGAAGTTTGATCATTATTTTATAATATATATATATATATATATATATATAAAGAAGCAATGCAAATCTAAAAGAAATAAAAGTCACATATCCATCTCTAAGACTCGTAGGGTACTTAAATTACTATAATCACATGATGTTTTAATTGAAAAATTAATAAAATTAACTATTTGAACTAATTAATAACTATATTATAAAATTATAGGGACCAAATTACATTAGAATTTAAAGTGTAGCAGTTAAATATCAAATTTAAGAATACTAGAGGGTATTCAAATTATATATAACCACGTATGTAAACCTAAAATAAATAGGAACTCACGTTTTTGTCTCCAAGACTCTCAGGGTATTCAAATTATATATAACCATATAACATTTTAACTGAAAAGTTAACGGCATTAACTATTTGGACTAATTAATAATGTTATAAAAATATATGGCACAAATTATGATAGAAAGTAAACTACTATAGATTAAATATCAACTTTAAGTGTGTTAGAGAGACCAAAGATGAAATTTAACTTTTTTTTTTTTTTTTTGTAAAATGAAAAAGAAAAAGAGAATGAGTGAGAAAGCCACGTGTCATCATAAGAAAGTACTTTCCTTTTATATATAGGTATTAGTAAGATTTATTCAAGCTTTTTAAATTTGAAAATTAAAATATACTCTAAGTTTTTTAGAATTAGATCGATGGTTAAATTAGTCATGCCAGTAATTTGTACAATTTAATTAAATAAATCATTAAAAGTTATAAAAGAAACTCGATTCAATCCATTATTACACTGATTCAATTTTAGTCTTGGTTTAATTTTTTACAAATGCCAAAAAGAGGCATGATTTGGACACAACTTCAATATATAGTTAGAGATTACCTAACTATTTTTTTAATGGATATGTTTTTCAAATAAGGAATTATCTGAATATTATTTATGGATTTGTTTTTTAAATATGGAAAGCTTATGGTAAGTTTCATATAAATAGTAAAAAAAAAGTAGCTTACTTTTCCACATTTAATTACATATTATTAGTAACAAACAAAGAAAAGGAATGCATTAATTACCATATATATTACCTTAATCAGTTAATACTTCCCTCATCTTAAAAGGTGTCATGCTAATCTAAATCTTTTTATGGTAATGTGTTTTTTAAATCCCATAGTTATAAATTTTTATAATACAAAAATTAAATTTCTTATCAAATACTCATTTAATAACATTAATAAATAAATTAAATTGAAGAGAGCTCCACGTAACATAAAATGTTAAAAAAATCAGAAGCTGGAGACTTTAAAAAGTGTTTGAAATTGCGATATGTAATGATAAATTTGGTAATTATGCCTTGGGAAGTAGTCCATAAAATACAGCGTATTAATAACTCTTATAAGTCATTCTACTTATCACTATAAGTAGTCCAGCTTATGATTTGAATCCCAATTTCTAGGGAAATTATTTATATACCCCTTTCTTCTTATGTTATTTATGGTTCCAATTTTTCCATGTTAGCTTCTAAGTCAAACTTTCTTTCTTTTTTTTTTTTTTGAATGATAAGATTGCATTTAAAAAAAACGTAAATTATTAGGAACAAAAGGAAAAAAAAAATCCCCATTTTCATCTCTCGATTAAATTTTTTTTTCTTAATTTCTACTCCTTTTTTTAAAAAAAATTGATTTTTTAGCTCACCCAAAATTTAATACGTTTGAATAAATTTACTAGTTTTTTGTGATTTTATTTTAATTTTCAATATAAATGGAAAAAAAAGAGAGAGTTTAAGTTGGAAGGTTACATGAAAAAAAATTGAATAGGGAAGAATTTTGATTGGTTGGGAGGAAAGGCCTATATAATATTTCCATATTAATAGATCTCGTTTCTCATCTCGTATCGTTTACCATTTTCTCATCTCGTCTCGTTTACGGTATTTGATTTGTCTGATGCTGGCATATTTATTAATTTCATTTTGTTTGTTTCTTAATTTATTTTCTCATCTTTCAAATCCTAACCCTTTTCTCTTCTGTATAAATACTTCACCAGAAACATCAACCCAGAAAAGAGAGAGAGAGAGACAGGCGAGACAAACAGCTCTAAAAGGAGAAAAGAAAAAAAAAAAAAAAGAAAAGAAAAGAAGAGAAAGCAGTAAAACGACCTGCCGTTCTCTTCGCTTTCTCCAAAAATTTCTCCCGATCTGTGCAATTAATCTGGTAATTTTTCATTTCATTCTATATTCTTTTATATATATATTTTTTAAATTTCGGATAATATTATTGGGTTGTTGAATTTAACGAGTTGGGACTGTAATTTTTTAGGGTTTTTTTGGGTTATTTTTTGAAGTATAATTGATTATGAGAAGCTCAGATCTCTTTGTTCTTTTATTATTCTGTTGATTTCTTTTTACAGAATTACAATCATGTCTTCGCTTAGCAGGGAACTTGTGTTCCTTATACTTCAATTCCTTGATGAGGAGAAATTTAAAGACACTGTTCATAAGTATGCTCTTGTCTTTGTACTATTTTTATTTTTATTTTTCTTTTCTTTTCTTCTGTCTTTTTAGAATTTAAATTTTTTAATCTGTTCATGCATTGTTTTGTGTATTTGTTGATTAATATATTTAAATTTAATAGATTGGAGCAAGAGTCGGGGTTTTTCTTCAATTTGAGATATTTTGAGGAAATGGTGACAAATGGAGAATGGGATGAAGTGGAGAAGTATCTTTCAGGGTTTACAAAAGTTGATGATAATAGATATTCCATGAAAATTTTCTTTGAGATTCGAAAACAGAAGTACCTTGAAGCTCTGGACAAGTAAGCCCTTTTTTTAAAAGTTCATTTTTGATACGTCTTCTAATTCCGTCCTCTACTTGGTCAGCCTTGTGAGTTGGATTATCAAATTTGCAGGTTAATTTAGTTGTCATTATAAAGCGAATGATAGTAAGTTCATCTGTATTTTCCTGACATAAATGCAGGCGGGATCGCACCAAAGCCGTGGAGATTTTAGTTAAGGACCTAAAAGTGTTTTCAGCTTTTAATGAGGAACTTTTTAAGGAAATTACACATCTGTTGACGTTGGAAAACTTTAGGTACAACTGAAATATTAGTTCTCCGATTCTGCTTCTCTAATATGGCAGAACTTTGTCTTCTTTGTGTTTGTGTTCACAAGATTTGATGGCTTATGTTAATACACAGAGAAAATGAGCAACTATCAAAATATGGAGATACAAAATCTGCTAGGGGTATAATGCTTGCTGAATTAAAGAAGCTAATAGAGGCTAACCCCCTTTTCCGTGATAAGCTTCAGTTTCCTACGTTGAAGAATTCAAGACTGCGGACACTAATAAATCAGAGGTCTCATATTCTGTTGTCTAGATTCTATACCTGATTCCTTCCTTCTGTGAGCTTCCTTACAGTTATTTATTGTCGTTATAATGCAGTTTGAACTGGCAGCATCAGCTTTGTAAGAATCCAAGACCTAATCCAGACATAAAAACTCTATTTGTAGACCACAGTTGTGGGCAACCAAATGGTGCTCGAGCTCCATCCCCTGTCACTAATCCTTTAATGAGCGCTGTTCCAAAGGCAGGGGGTTTTCCTCCACTGGGTGCTCATGGTGTAAGTTGATAGAAGTCATAAGTAATTTAGCTGTTTTTGAAGTGTGTATTTCTTTTGACTTCATGTACATGTATTTGCAGCCCTTTCAGCCCACACCTGCTGCTCTTCCAACCTCTCTTGCGGGATGGATGGCTAACCCAACTCCTGTGCCTCATCCTGTGGCTTCTGCTGGACCAATAGGACTTACTGCACCTAACAATGCAGGTGGTTATTGATAGGATGTTTTCATTGACTTCAAAGTGCTTTTGCTTTACTAAGTTCTACATTTTTCATGTCGGGGATTGTTTTGAAGCTATATCTGTATTTAGAATTATGTGGCCTCAGCCAGGACATGATACGTGAAACTGTTAGGTAGAGGCATATTTGTTGCTAGTATGTTTTTAAGATGTAAAACCAAGAAACACTGGAAATTCGCCAGAGCATGGAGATTTTAGGATACATGCTGCATAGTGCTTTTAGTGAAATGCATATCTTGATGGACTATCATCTTACCTTCTATATATTTTAAAAAACGGCAGCTGCAATCTTGAAACGACCTAGAACTCCTCCAACCAATAACCCAGCTCTGGACTACCAGTCAGCAGATTCTGAACATGTTTTGAAGAGATCAAGGCCCTTTGCTATGCCAGACGAGGTATCACATACTAATAATACCCATTGTTCTTGTTCACAATTAGATTTACCTCGTGACCTCTGTGTAAGACATGCATATCAATTTTTTATACCCATCAAATAGTATGGCTTTGAGATGCATGTGATGCAATTTGTTGAGGTTTAGAGGAAATTAATTAATTCATGTAATGATTTAGATTTATATAAAACCTTCTTTTTACACTAAGTTGAAAATTTTTGTTAATTAGTTGCTGCTTCCCTCGTTTTACCTAAATTATGAGTAATCAATGAAATGTGGTATAACAGGGTCTATGAGGCAGAATGAAAAATTTTATTTGCTTTGCTTGGTTTTTGAGTTCCATTCTTGGTTACTTTTACTTTTCTGTCATTAATCGCTCATATTTGGTTGCTCTTTATCACCAGAAAGGGAAAAACTGGTAATAGACGGTTTATACAGTTTCAACAATTTTGTGGATTTTAGTTGGGCTTGTATATCACCTTAAGGGTTTTTCTGCCATTAGTCTTATGACTGCAATTCTGAGTAGTATGATATCCGCTACATCTTGTAACATAGCATCATCCTTCCACCTTTTGCATGAAATGATATTTAATGAAGGGCATCTGATTAGCTGCTCCTTCAGCAGGTCAATAATCTGCCAGTAACTATTTTGCCTGTTCCATATGCTGGCCAGACCCACGGTCAGAGTTCATACTCACTTGATGACTTGCCCAAGACTGTTGTTATGACTCTAAGTCAGGGGTCTGCTGTCAAGAGCATGGATTTCCATCCAGTACAACAAATTCTACTTCTAGGTGAGCCAACCCACTGTGATATAAAAATTTTCATGCATGATTAGATTTCATTTCCTATAAATTGCGTACGTTTCCGTATTCTAGTTTTAGCTTCCCTTTCATGTTGTGTGCTAATTGTATTTTCTCTGTATTTATTTTGTAATTTCAGTGGGAACAAACATTGGTGATATCATGGTGTGGGAAGTAGGTAGTGGTGAAAAGATAGCTCATAAAACTTTTAAGGTCTGGGACCTTTCAGCGTGTTCAATGTCTCTGCAGGTATTTCTTTGTTTCACCTCTTAACATGATATACTGAACATGAAGTAGTTATTTTGTGCTTCTTAAAATGTAACCTTCTGATTCTCACAGGCATCTTTGGCGAATGATTATACAGTCTCGGTCAACCGTGTTGCATGGAGCCCTGATGGAGCTCTTTTTGGTAATTCTTGAAGCTATAACAATTGGACTTCTGATAGTCTACTTCTGTACATAGGAGATTTTTTCATCTAAATTGAGTACTAGATTTGAGATTTTCTCCCTATTTCAGGTGTTGCATACTCCAAGCATATTGTGCACATATACTCCTACCATGGTGGTGATGATCTACGTAACCGCTTAGAGGTTTGTCTGATCAGTCAATTCGATTAGGCTCATCTAGTTTTAAGTTTCCATTTAAATTTCCTTATGCGGCCTCAGACAGGACATGGTGCTTTCTCCTAAATATATTCACTGAAATATTTTTTATTTTAGATTGAGGCTCATGTTGGAAGTGTTAATGATCTTGCATTCTCCTACCCCAACAAGCAATTATCTGTTGTCACTTGTGGCGAGGACAGGGTTATTAAGGTTGCCTGTCGTCTTTTTTTTTTTATAAAATAATCTAACTCCATCAGTTTGATATGGCTTTCTAACAGGCTCACATCTTGTAGGTATGGGATGCAGCTTCTGGGGCCAAACAACATACTTTTGAGGGTCATGAAGCACCTGTCTATTCCATATGCCCTCATCACAAGGAAAATATTCAGGTAACAAACAGTAGCTTGGAGATTGATACTCACTTGTTCGTTAGTTTAGATTTCTTTTCCATTTCAACAGTGAGACTCAAAATCCTAAACCCTAAAAAATGTACAATTATTTTTTCTTAGTTTACAAAAAAAGCCAATAATTTGTTTAGGAAACTAAGCTAAAATTTTTTCACCATTTTATCCAAAGAATCTTAACAGATGGAATGCATAGAATTAGATAATTATGTATTTAATGTTATTTATGTTTAATCCAAGTCTGCTTTTAGCTTTTCCTCAATCACTTGTTTTGGAGTGGTTTGTCTCACAATGTTCTGGAGCAGAAAGGCAAACTTTTTTTGCTTGAGTTCTAGCATGAAAACTGCAGTTTCTGTTTGTAAATTCAGTGGTTTTACCTCCAATGACCTCTTCTTTCTGCTCAAGTCATGTTTAAATAAATATAGGAGGGTTGTAAACATAATCTTCTATGGAGTTCAATACGCGACATGGTAAAAATATTTGAAATATTGGGATATTGAGCTTGTTATGGAACCACCACTCCCTTCTGGTTTCTTTCACATTCCTTAAGAACTTATCTACCTTTCTTTTGGGGTTTCTTTTTTTTTGGCAATTTATACATTTTTAACCACTGGTTTCCTGTAAGTTTCATGTTTATTTTGCTGTTAAGCTTAAAGACTTCCATTTTCTTCTGTGGTTTCAGTTCATTTTCTCAACAGCAACTGATGGGAAAATAAAGGCATGGTTGTATGATAATATGGGCTCAAGAGTTGACTATAATGCTCCTGGTCAGTCATCCACAACAATGCAATACAGTGCTGATGGAACAAGGTTCATGTCTTATTTGTACTCTATAATTCTGGTCTTTCTCTTTTGGGGTGGTTCTTTTTCTTTCTATTCTTTAACAGTAATATTAATCCTTTAATTTATATCTGCCACTTATAGGTTGTTCTCATGCGGGACAAACAAAGAAGGGGAATCATTCTTGGTGGAATGGAATGAAAGTGAAGGAGCTGTCAAGAGGACATATTTTGGTCTTGGAAAGAGATCTGTGGGAGTTGTTCAATTTGACACAACAAAGAATAGGTTCTTGGCTGCTGGTGATGAGTTCTCTGTCAAATTCTGGGACATGGACAATCTTAATCTATTAACAAGTACTCCAGCTGATGGTGGATTGCCGGTACATAAGCGTATGCCTTATTTCATGTTAGGCTGTCTGATGCTTACTCTCCTTACTAACCTTAATTGTTATAACAAAATGCAGCCTTCTCCTTGCATTAGATTTAACAAGGAAGGAACATTGTTAGCTGTTTCAACTGATGATAATGGGGTTAAAATTCTAGCAAACTCAGATGGGGTTAGGTTCCTACGGACGGTGGAGAATCGTTCATTTGATGCTTCTAGAGTTGCTCCTGCTGCTATAGTAAAGGTAACAGCTCTTTATATATACAAATATGTACAACTATGCAATCATTTATGCATATTTGTTCTATGAAAATATATTTCCTGAGTGCCTGATTTATGTAATAGGCTCCTAGTGTTGGTCCATTTGGCTCTAACAATGCAACTATTGGAACAACCATTGGTGATCGGGCTGCACCAGTAGCTGCTATAGTTGGAACGGTGAGTTACCTTTCATAATCTTACCCTAAATACATTTGGCAGAAATTTACATAATCTTCTAAATGCAATCTCTAACAAGTAATTTTTGTATGAAACAATTTATGATCAATTATGATCTAACCTTTGCTGTTTTGCGTCTCTCCAGAACAATGATGCTCGAACTTTGGCTGATATAAAGCCCAGGATTACAGATGAGTCAGCGGAAAAATCTAGGATCTGGAAACTTACAGAAATTAATGAACCATCACAGTGCCGCTCCTTGAGGCTTCCTGATAGTTTGACAGCAATGAGGGTAAAGCTCAGTCTCTAGTTGTGTAACATTATAGAACTTGGTCATAGTTGTGCTTGAATATGCCTTTTTCTAAAATCAGCTTCTCATGGATAGTTCAATAAGATTTTATCCTCTTCTGTGTGGCAAACAACTATTGTGTTTTTCAACTATTGTGGTTAATAATTTGGTACCTAAGTTAACTATATAAATATTTGCAGTTTGGTTAGGCTGTGGTTATACTCTGAGTATGATAAATAACATAAAGAGTGCTCTATTTATATATGATAATTTTCAACGACTTGATGAATGTAGATGCTTAAAATACCGTGAGAGAGTATTGTCTTAGGCAGTTAGTGATTTGAAATTTAACGAATTTTTGTTGATAATATGTACTTATTTATTTATAGAAAAAGGACAAGCGATTATTTTTTTTTTTGCTTGATTTCAGGTTTCTAGACTAATATATACAAATTCTGGAGTTGCCATATTGGCATTAGCGTCTAATGCTGTACACAAGCTCTGGAAATGGCAGAGGAATGATCGCAACGTAACTGGGAAGGTGTTTTAATTTCTTTAACAACTCTTTGCTAGGTCGCATACCTGGTTTCCTAATTCTATTTTTAGTTGATTTTATTTTCTTATTGTTATTATAAGCTAGATATTAACTAAGTCCTGCCTGTTGTAGGCCACAACTAGTGTAGCACCACAATTATGGCAGCCTTCAAGTGGAATATTGATGACCAATGATATAAGTGATACAAATCCTGAAGATGCTGTTCCATGCTTTGCACTTTCAAAGAATGATTCTTACGTCATGTCGGCTTCAGGGGGTAAAATCTCACTATTCAATATGATGACATTTAAGGTAGGGCGTTCTCCACTCATCTCATTCTTTGGACATGATTACATTTTTAGGAAAGCTTTGGATTTTTAGGTTAATAGGCCATTTAAAAGGATAAGTGTTCATATTGTAGTCATGAAGTTTAAGGAATGCTGATTAATTGAGACTGTTTAATTGGTTAGATTTTTAGGTTGAAACTTACTGACAATGAGGTTATTTTTTGTGATGATCGTAGTTTGCATAATCTGATTCCATACTTCTTTATATTCATTGTTGTATCTTTGTGCTTTCTTAATATGCAGACAATGACAACGTTCATGCCCCCACCACCAGCAGCTACATTTCTTGCATTTCATCCTCAGGACAATAATATCATCGCCATAGGCATGGATGATTCATCGATCCAAATTTACAATGTTCGGGTGGATGAGGTCCTTTTAATTGACTTAAAACTTCGATGGTTGTTGATAAGTAAGTGGAAATTATTTGATTAACTATGTGCTCTATATTTAACAGGTGAAAACAAAGTTAAAAGGTCATCAGAAAAGAATAACAGGTCTTGCCTTCTCTCATACTCTGAACGTGCTTGTATCTTCAGGAGCCGACAGTCAGGTACAAACTATTAGCTTCTTTCCCACACATGCTTGTTGTATCCTAAAGCAGTTTAACAATCCACTTTGAGAAAGCTAGAATAATTGATACTTTGAGACATGGTTAAGCTGAAGTTTAGAGTCATTGGCGTAGATCGAGTTAATCTTGTTAAGGACTGTTAGGGAAAGCTTGGGTAGGGAATGATTCCCTTGAACTTATGCTTGTGAAAACATATTAATTTATTATGCTTATATAAGGTCTTTCCTACTTGGTTTGTTGGTAGTTTATCATATTAAACACTACACAGAACTTCATAGGACTTACCATGAATAGGGATGTCTTATAAAAATGATTTTTAGTACTTTTTATGGAGTTAACTCTCCGTTTGTCTGCTAATTATTCCACGTTTGTTTTTCTCTACAGCTTTGTGTATGGAGCACAGATGGATGGGAGAAGCAAGCTAGTAAGTTCTTGCAAATCCCAAATGGCCGGGCAGCATCTCCTCATGCAGAGACTCGTGTTCAGTTTCACCTAGATCAGATACATTTGCTGGCAGTTCATGAAACACAGATAGCAATATTTGAAGCACCAAAACTAGAATGCCTAAAGCAGGTGTCTGAGCTTATTTGCTGTATAATATATATTTTCTAGATTTTTATTGCTTAAAATCAATGTTTAAATCAAGTGCACTTCAGGAGGTAATTGCATTTAGAATATTTTCATGCATGTATTTAGGAGTGGGTTGGCAATGCCAAATTCAACCTTTAAGAAATCGTTTTGCTGCTAGTACAGTCTGCTATTTGTCAATAGAACCTGTTTTTTTTTTTGGGGGGGGGGTTATTTTGAGGTTATTAATGTTGTTTTGGAATTGTTTTCTCAAACAGTGGGTCCCTCGAGAAGCCAGCGGTCCAATTACTCATGCAACATACTCCTGCGACAGCCAATCGATATATGTGAGTTTTGAAGATGGAAGTGTTGGTGTGCTTACTGCTTCAACACTCAGATTGAGATGTCGAATTAGTCCCGCAGCATATTTACCTCCAAATCCAAGGTGTTTTTTCTCTTTCTATTTATTAAAACAGTCATAAGCACAATTTGAGTTAATAGTTAATTATCATTTCTTGATTCAATCCAATACGTTTTGTGGTGGAAGTTTCTAACAATGCACCTTGAACAGCTTGAGAGTTTTTCCACTCGTCATTGCGGCACACCCATCCGACCCAAATCAATTTGCTTTGGGATTAACAGATGGTGGAGTCCAAATTGTTGAGCCATTGGAGTCGGAAGGAAAATGGGGCACCTCTCCTCCAGCTGAAAACGGTGCTGGACCAAGTACCACATCAGGTGTAACTGGTTCAGAACCACCCCAGCGGTGACCAGCACACATGCAGGTATTGATAGAAAGGATATAACCAAAGCATCCATCTCTAGCACGCATTTTTATCATATGCTCCCTGGTGTCATGTTAAAAAGGAATTCTCAAGGGGAAGCTTCAGAAGTATAATGGATTGGTATGAATCGCATGACATCCTTTTTGCAGCCAAGGCATATAGTGTTGATTTCAGGGATTTTGGTGTAAATTTAGGAGATGTTGGCTTAGAGAAGGTGGGTCTGACTATAGACTTGAAAAAAAAAAGAAGCGAAATCAGACAAAAAATTCTGTTGGTTTATAACTAGGAATCCTGGCGGGTTTCCCATTATTATTTAGCCTTTTAGAAACTATATTAATTATGTTTATTTTTTTGCTTATGCTTCGGTTTTGTTTTGTTTTTTTTTTTTTAAATTAAGAAATTGTTTTAACGGCTATTATTTGTCCGTACCGTGTAATATTTGGATGTGACACGAAATCTGATACTCAAAAAAATGATATAAAGACAAAACAAACAAATAAGGTGAATTATAGAATGTTTATAAACTAGTTGAGTTGAGTTGAATTGGTATTTCCCTTAAGTGTGTTTCATTTCTGATTTATTAATACTATGGATTGAAAGTAATTAAAGTTAAAAGTTAAATAAAGTAAATCATATGTAAAATAAATAGTGGAAAAGAAAGGAAAAATTAAAATTATTTTTTTAAAAAACGCATCTTGAAAATTTGTTTTGTTTTACTTTCTTAATAAATTGAACGATATTTATTTTTCCTTATTTTCCTAGTTTATATTATAAAGTCAATCCAAATATAGGCTCATGTAATTTTTTTATTTTTTAAGATGTTAGTTTTGTAATTTTAATTTTATTAATTTGAATAGTTTAATTTAAATATAATAAAATATAATTTATTCAAATATAATATTTTTAAAAGTAAAATCAAATTTACCATTTTAGCACTTAACTTTTTTTTTATAAGACACAGATAGAAGGTCGAATCAGTTTGACTTTCAATTTCTTAATCGGTTGAATTGGATGGTTCAAACAAATACTTAAAGATGAAGAAAATGATAACTATTATAAAAATTATAAATTTTAAAAAGATTTTAAAAATGTTAAATATTAAAATATTAAGAAATACATATTTACAAAAATTAAAGATAAAAACAAACTGAAGAATTGTTAAAAAAATAAAAATAAAAATAAAAATTTCATAAAAAAGTTAGTTAAACTACAATAATCTTAAATATATAACCTTCAACGTAACACCTATTATAAATATGTATTTTTTTATTAGTTATCATGCAATAATTTTAATGATTAACATATATGATTAGTTGTTCTCATAAAAAAAATCTCTTTAGTGAACCCACATGATAATACTAATCATAGGGTTCGACCAATGTTAACTGGTTCAAAGTATTATTATGCTATCACACCATGACTATTGACAGAGGTTGTAGGTCTTGTTTAGGGACCTTCTCTCACTTAATATTTTAAAAACGATACAAGGTTTTGATTTCAGTTTCAACTATGAATGATTAAATATGTAAACAAGTACATATGACATTCTTTCCTAAACTATATGAGATGCTTAATCATGTATGTATAGACACGGTTCTCGATTTATCAACATTCAATTATTCATAATATTCATAAATACTAAAATTATAATTAAAATCAATCAACTCTAATTGGTCAAAAGTATTCATGGTTTCATCCTAAGAAAAAAAGTAAAATAATTAAAAATTACAATAACTTTTCAAAAGCATTCTTTGGGTCTTCTAGGTTAAAGCTAGACATCCTGAATATCCAAAAAGAACTTATGCACCAACAACACAATAACTAAATCTAAGAGTGAACAATCTTGTGAGCCTAACAGTTTTTCATTGTTGCTATGAGCTCCGCTGATCAACCATCGCCATTGTTAGATTGTTAATGTAACATCCCGAGGTAGGACATGGAAGTTTTGGCCTTGCAAGTGAAGGTTCGCCAAAAGAATATCAGTAAGGAGTTCACCTGAGATATGACAAAGCAGTGTATGCCAAAAGACGTGGTAAGGGGTGCGTTAAATTCATTGCAAGTTGTGTTAGCCGGTTGGTTTGGCGAACTGGGGTTCGCCAATCAAAGTCGAATCAAAATTCAATTAAAAAATTAAGATATTGTGTATCTAGGATACTTTTCATGCACGAAACCTTCTTCTAAGTTGACTTGGGTTTCCTAAGTCAAGTAGGGTATTCAAAGAATACTAAGACACTTGATTCCCATAAATACAACCCTTATTCCATGAAAATTCTCTCATCAATTTTTCTATTGTCAAGTTTTTGTTTAGAACCAAGTTCGTAGAAATCAAGGCAAATCTTTGTCCTGTTAGGGTTGATTGTCTAGGAAGCTAGGTTTGCTTATATATTTGTATATGTTCTGTTTGTTTAGTAATTTGTGTATATGTATGTATGTATGTTACGAATCAACCGGACCATCTACCAGCAAAGATAAAGGCTAAGCAAAGCTTGTTTAAATTTCCCATCTTTTCAGTGAGTGTTCAGGGTTCGTTATTGTGTGCGAACTGCTATATTTTCCAAGAACTTTGGGTTTTTAAACTAAGTCCAAAGAGTAAGCTTTTCTATAAAACTTTATTTCAAGTTTTGAGATTCTGTTTTCAAGCTATGTTTTAAAAGTTATTTTTATGCATGCTCCTATGTAAGCCTAAGTTTTAAGATATGTTTTTAAAGTACAGTTTTATAAACTGTGTCTACGAGCTTTTGTGCGAGCTCTATATGAACAAGTGCTTTTATGCGAGCTCCTTATGCGAGCTTATATGTTGGATATAACGGCATGCCATAGGATTGTGACTACTCACATGTAAGTTTGTGATTTGGGTGTCAAGGCCTTAGAACATGTAGAGGGATAAGGGAATGTTGAGCTATGCTCTATTCACAGGGATATGTTGGCGTATATGAGAGTGTTTAGCTTATCACTACACTTATGAAACATGTTAATGACTCTCCGAGTCACAAGTGAGGCACTATAAAGAGATTTGCTTATCCAACAAAAGACAAGTGCAAGTGATTATGAATATGTTTTTATGAAATTGTTATTAACAACACAAGTATAAGAATTAGAACAAGCATAAGTACATATTTATGTTTTAAGTTTTCCTTTTAGAAATAAGCCAAGTTTTAAGTATAATTTCCAGCAAAGTACATATGAATTTGTTTCAAAGTTATATTATAAGTAGGTAATTGCAAATTGAGTCTTGCACCCTTACAGTGAGCCCAGCTTTCAAAACAGTTTTTGAACTAAGCTTTTGTTTTAAACACCATATTTCTTAAGGCATGTTTTATCGATTCTTGTATATTCACTAAGTTCTCAATGAACTCACCCGCTCCTCTCTTACTTTGCAGGTAAGTAGGTCACGGATGGCAGTGGCGAGGTAGATGATCTAGGCAAGGCTAATTCCTAAATAGAAATATGTGAACTGGGAAAAAGGCGATGGGTTTATTTGTGTGGGTTTAGTTTTATTAAAGTTGCTACTGTTATTAATGTCCTTAAAGTTTAATTTTATTTTTGCAAAACCTTAAATTAAACCCTTGTTGTTAAATTTTTCTTTTCGGTACAAATAAAGTTTAATGTTCATTATTCCTCATTGCATATATGCCATGTCGTATTCTTTTAAATTTTCTAGAATATGTCTTAAAACTAAATGCAAGTCAGTTGGATTGCGAAGTACCATTTCATGCAACCCCTGAATGTTTGCAACCTCCAACATGCATATGAACCCTTGGAAATAATAATCTTACTATTTAGTGAGCCTTATAAAAAGTATAGAAACCTTACATGAACGTCTCCTTTTTTTGCGATGCCTCTTTTGTATGCAAACTCATGATGTTTGTTTATGTAACACCCCTAACCTGTATCCATCGCCGGACTAGGGCTGAGGGCATTACCGGATAAATCAGAACTTTTATAGACAATTCTCTATCATCAACATCATATCAATATCAAACATCTTCAACAAGTCCTTTATAAAGGTCTTCAAGACCATAAACATACATTAGAAGAAGATCGGGACTAAACTGAACGTTTAGAAAATTTTTTGAAACTTAAACATTTTACAAAGTTGTTGAGGTCACACGCCCGTGTGGTCCACCAAACACGCACATGTGTCCAGGCCGTGGCAAAACAAGGTATATATACTAACTTGTTCACACGACCACAAGACACGCCTGTGTGCTCGGCCGTGTGAAAATTAAGGGAGCTACTGACTTGTGCACATGGCCGGTCACACGCCCATGTGGCTAGCCCATGTGTCACCTACGGCCACTAGACACGCCCGTGTGTCTAGGCCGTGTCAATCTTGTAGGGTATATTGACTTAATTTAAAAGGGTACCCAAAGGGACACATGGCTGTGTATTATGACCGTGTGTCACACACGGCCGAGACACACTCCCGTGTCTCTAACCGTGTGGACAAAAATAGGCCATTCGAAAAGCCAATTTTGCCACCATTTTGGGTTATCCCTACAAGCCAAAAACCAATACAATTATACCAACAATTCTCAGCCATTTTCCCAATCAAAATGCATACAATTCATGCCATAAGGACCATAATCTAAATCATGCTTAATGACTATGCTAATTCAAACCAAATCATAAGTCAATTTCATACTAAAAGTTACAGAACATAACTCATGTATACATCATTTATCACATATACAAAACTTACCAATTCATACCATTTTCACACCAAATTAACTATTTCTCATTAAACCATAATTGCACTATAAAACTTACCAATTTTGCATAACGTATACGATACCAAAAACAAACACAAACATAACTATTAGTTAGCCATATCACATGGCATAACTTATATACATCACAAAACATATTCAAACTCATCTAGCTTATACATGCCATAGTTCAACATCTATACATTCAAAATGTACCAAAACAAGTTTAGATAGTATGGTGATGATCCTCAATGATCCCCGAACTTCCGGTAGCTTAGATATCTATAAAACAAATCAAACACACACAAAGTAAGCTACAAAGAGCTTAGTAAGCCATGTACAAATAAACCAATCAAACAACACATAAAAAAATCTTCATTTATATCAATTAGCTCATGACAAAATACCATTATGAGTCCACATTTCTCATATAGCTCACATGAATCGCAAACCTCAATTGCATTCAATACAATTATACTCATGTCACATATAAAGATATCTTAGGTTCATAATTGAACATATACTACCTTCCAATTTCAAACATAGCACATTTTCCATACGTACTAAAATCGGATGCACATTTGTATACTCATTCATTTTCTCAGAATACCTGTTGAACCATTCGAAATCAATAAGAGATACGCAGAATACTCAGAAAGATTGTACAATGCCAACATTCCTGACATGGTCTTACATGTAATCATATATCGATGCCACTGTTTCAGATAGGGTCTTACACGAAGTTAAATACGATGCCGATGTCCCTGACATGGTCTTACACGTAAATCTCAAATCGATGCCAACATCCCAGACGTAGTCTTACACGTAAACAGATATCGGATCTTATGTCATGACATATGTATCCTAGCTATTTCTAAGGTTCAGACGGGACTTTTCGGACGTTGTCACATACTCGAAATATTCTCGGATTTCACATATGCACCTCCCATAATCGTTCATCACAACTCAATTATATATATATATATGCATGAATAAGTTAATTTAAGCACATTTATTTGTATATAGACTTACCTTGTACGGATTTGGACGGTAACGATCAACTATTCAATGACTTTCGACTTTCTCCTATCCAATTCCGTTTTCTTTGTTTCTTGATCTAAATAAATTCAAATTTAGCTATTTTATTCACCAAACCATTCAATTTAATCCAAAAAATATAATTAGGGCAGTTAACAATCTAACCCCTACATTTTCACATTTAAACAATTTAATCCCTAATTCACATAATTATCAAATTCACACAATTTCCTTAAACATGTGCCTAGCCGAATTTCTATAGTATTCAATTAAGCCCATATATTACATTTATTTCACAAATTAGTCCTCCCAAAATCTCATTTTCACAATTTTAGTCCAAATTGACTAAATTCATCAAAATTTCAAAGCAAGGCATATTAATCAACCACATAAATTCATTATACATCAAATTTCATCACAAAAATCATAAAATCATCAATGGCACATTTTATAATATTAAAAAAAAAACAGAGATTGAGACATGGGCTTTGAAGAACACATAGCAACGATCTCAAAAACACAAAAATCATCAAAAATGGATCAAAAACATACCTTAATCAAATTCTTTAATGGTCGAATATCAAATAAGCTTAAAACCTTTCTTTTGTTTGTGTTTTTTGGTAAATTCAAAGAGAAATGAACAAAATATGTGTTTTGATATAATTAATAACATTTATTTATTCAATTACTTAATTAACCTTACTAATGTCATTAAAAACCCACTAATTCATGTCCATGTATGTCTTTTAATAACAACCATGGTTTAATTGCATCATAAATACTTTATACTTAATAAGACACATCAATTCAACCCTTAATTAAATAGAAAGCCACTTTTATACTTTCTGCGATTTAGTCCTTTTTCATAATTCGACACACAAACAATCAAATTAATTCACGAAACTTTCACACATGCTATTTCACATAGAATAAGCATGGAAATTAATATTAAATTATTTTTTAGACTCAGATATGTGGTCCCGAAACCACTATTCCGATTGGGGTCTAAACCGGGCTGTTACAGTTTATTTGCGAACTTAGGTAGTATGCAAACTTATGATAATTTGCACACCTGTGTTATTGTGTGAACTCATGTTTTATGTTTTTATGCAAACATATGTTGTCGTACGAACCTTAATAATAACTTCTATGTACTTGTATTTATGTTTGAGTATGCGTACGCTAAAATTCTCTATTTATTTCTTTCATGCAAACCTTTAAGTTTCACTATTTAACTGACATGCGAATCCTTTCCCTATTTATTTTTTTAAGTTCGCATTTTTTACATTCTATGTATGATTTAACTCACTGTTGTGTTATAACTTAGTATATTATATGTTGTATATATGTGGTGTGTTGGAGGTTAGGTTGTGAGTTAATGGAGAGTCACCTCGATGGCTAATTTAGCTCATCAGATTCGGGTCGAACCAATTTTGCTAGGTTTAGGGTGTTACAATTGACTAGCTACCCTACCATGCTGTCGCTGCCCACGTCTGTCTGCCCCGTTAGATCCACTTGCCAGTGCCTTTACATTAGCGCTGACAACTTGTTTGTTGGTCGGGGTAGCTACACACTTGCTGTGCTAGTGTCATGACTCCTATGCCCCATAGGGCTCGAAGCCCTAGCATGCTACATGGTTCATTTGGTTGGTCGGGGCGTCATACCTTGGGTATTCCAGTCCTTGGTGTTGCTCTTGGTTTTTTTAGATTAACTGGGGGGCGGTGCCCTAACCAGTCTCACCTAGTTAGTCACCCCTTGTTTGGGCATGATGCTTGGCTATTGTCACGTGACATGCGTGCTTGGTGGGGCGTAAAGCCTTAACACTTTACGTGTCTTGAGGCACTATGCCCTAACTGTTTCTCGCTTCACACATCTAACTAAGGCGTGACGCCTAGACCTTTTGTGCTTATTTTCGACCACGGCTATTTTTCAAACTAAACAGAGATCGAATGATGAATGAATATAAAATAATAAACATTCATTCATCCAAAACATGCAAATAATGCAAGAATGTCACTTCTCATCAATTTAACCAATCAAAAGTGAGAGAGAAGTAAATTTGATAATCCGATTTACACTATAAACATAGCATAGCTCGACTCCAATACCAATTGTTGAAAAATTTTGATTTAGAAATTGATTTTGTTACATAGCAGAAAATTAAAATTTTTCTAAATTGAGTGGTTGTGTTATTCATAGCAACAAACCTTTTACTAAAATTGTACCCGTGTTTTAGGATAGGCGGTCTAGGTTGTTTCCTAGCTTTCTACCAACATGATATTCTTTGGTATTCTCAAACTTTGACTTGGCTAGAATGTGGACTCTAATTCACGAACCGATAAACACAATAAAAGCTTTATTGGTGTTCCAATAGGGAAGATTAATATCTCTCTATGGGCTAGAAACCCAAAAAATCTCTCAAAGTTAAAATTTATTTTTAGAATATGTCTCACTAATTTGGCAGAGTAACAACACTTAGTGTCACATGTTTGATCTAACCCATGGTCTCTATTTATAGAGAACATCGCAAAATTTTTAGTTCAACAAGAAGCAAAAATAAAAATATTTTAGTAGAAAAACACATCTCTCTAATGAGATAATAGTGGTGGGTGGCAACACATTCTTTGAGATATTATGTTTGCCACCCACCTTAATGCCAAGTAGGCTTTAATGGACAATTATATGATCCATTTAACCTTTAAACTAACTCATATAATTTAACTAACCCAATAAATTGTTTTTATATTTTTAAAATATTATTTTATTCAATTAATTCACTCAATTAAATTATTTTATCAACCCAATTCCAATTTCCTTAAAGTCTACCGTACCAAAATCTTGAATAAATAAATTTAATTGTCTTGTTCAATAAAATTGTGACGATTAATTAATTTAATTTTCACTTTAAACTTTAATTATTTAATTAAAATTAATTAAATAATAATTTGAAGAAGTTAATTTAATCTCCAAGTCATCTCTTTCTCATCATTATGGATAGTGATACACGTTAGATTTCTCTAATTCATCGTTTCCATTCATCATATCTGTAACGACCCGATTTTCAATGGTCTCAGAATCGGTAGTTTTAAAATCCCGTTCTCCAATGATCGAGTCAGTAAATGTTATTGAATAATATTTACGAGTTAATTATAGTATTATATTGAATTTTAGTCTAGTGAATTTGTTAATCGGATAGTAGTTATGGCATAAGTGCGTTGACCCTAAGGTCAGTAGTGTCAAAAAATGAGGTATCGGGACCTCGTTTCTATAAACCAAATCCATAAATATTTTTATTAAATATTTACAGAGTTGTTATAAAGGTGAATTGAATTTTGGATAGGTAAGTTTACCGAATTAGTAACTAATTAAGGTACAAGAATTAAATAATAAAAGTGGTAAAAGTTAATTGCTAAAGATTTTTATTTGTTAAAGAAGCTTATTTAATAATTAAACAAGGTTCCATGTGGCAATTAAGTCATTTTAAATAGTGATGGACGGTTAGGTGAGTTTATTAGTAAATTTTATATTAAAATTATAAAATAAACACCTTTTTAATTATGAAAAAAATAAGTAAAACAAAAAGATGAAAGACATTTGTTATTCTTTTCATCTTCTTCCCCCCGAAAGCTCATCCAAAGAACCAAAGAATCCATGATCAAATTCTCAAGCTTCTAGTGTCTTGCATGGTAAGCCAATTGAGGCCTATTTTTCGTAAATTTTATGTTTTTGTAATCATTGTAGCTTGATTAAGCTAACCCAAGTATTGAATCGTAAAATTGCCAAAGTTTCTAAAAGCTACCATTGTTATTTTCTTGGAGTTTTTGATGTTAAATGGTTGAATATTAGGCTTAGATATTAAATATAACTAATTTATAAAATGAAATTTGTTAATTTTGAGCATAGGGATTAAAGTGTAAATATTTCAAAATTGGTGTTGAAATTCTGTAATTATTGACAATAGAGGGTTGTAGAAGTATAGAATTGAGATTGATTTTGAAATCGAGGCTCAAATGTGAAGGATATTGCAAATTTGGTTTTAGAGAATAAATTGAATAAAATAAAAAACTTGAGGAAATATTCAATAAGTGAAATTTAATTGATACATATCTATAGTAGGCTATTAAATAATGTTTGCTATTGATAATTGAATTAAATTATTATATAGATCAAGATTTAAACCAATGGGGGGATAATCGCAGAAAAAGGAAAATTGCGGATTAGGACATCTTAACGGTTGCTATTTTTGCCAATTAAGTTCATATGGTGTATTTAAAATTTGATTCGTCATGTATATTATATTGTGAATGTTATATATATAATATATGTTTTAGTGAACTTTGGATTGTTTACAATTTAGTACAAAAGGGTGAAAAAGGATTAAATTGAAATGGAATAACATTAGCTTACAAGAAGGAATTATCCCGGTTAAACTTCATAAATGTATTGTACACATGGCTACAGGTTGTTATCTGATGATTCTAAGATCCAACATTTGTTGCAGACTCGAAGATACATGTGACATAGGTTTAGTTCGGACAAGTAACTTGATGCCGTTTTAAAGGTTTAGCCCATATGGGTAACCTTACATGTATATACAACTCTGGGCTAGCTATTTGATGTGTTGTTATAAATGTTTAGCCCAGACGGGTAACCTGACACGAATATATGTTCAACTCGGACAAGCAATAGATGTGATTAATTACTGATGATTACCGAGTTCCAGTATTTGTTACAGAATTGAAGATACATGTGACACAAGTTTAGTTTAGACGAGTAACCTAATGCCATTTTTTAGCCCAGAGGGGTAACTGACATATATCTTTACAGCTATTTTATGTGTCGATAAAATATTTAGCCCGGATGGATAACTTGACACCAATGGATATGACTAGCTTGAACGAATATCAGACATGATTTGCACCTGTGTATTGAGTTCCTTTACGATATTTCGTAGGGTAATACAAAAAGATGTGAAATTTAGAATTGATAAGTTATGAAATAAACTTAATGTTCAAATAAAGTGGAATGAAATATTTAAATAATAAAATTTTAAGTATACATAGATGAAAGAAATGTGGTTAAATGTTAGTTAAATATTATGAAATGACAAGCATTTGATGTTTTTTTATGTTTGATAAATTATATAATCTCACCTTGTGGAATTGTGTTGGTATTATAGGTAAATTTAGCTTGCACATTAGTTTAACATATGATTATTTGTTGAGGTAAGTTAATTGTTTACATTGTATGAGCTTACTAAGTATTTGTAATACTTACTCCGTTGTTACCATTTTCCTTACAGATTTTGGACGTTCTGAATGTGTCATCGGATCTCTGAGAAGCTCACGCCATCTATCTCCCGATTCGATTGACTTTTAATTATTTTAAACCTGTTATATGTAGCATGTACATAGGATTGTCAAGTGATTGTAATGTTAAATATGTTTTATGGCATATTATGGTATTGTCGAATTTTGAGCTCCCATAGTAAATTATGGATGTGATGAATTGCTTATGCTCATATTTGGTTTATGGATGTACAAATATGGATGAACAAATATGATAGGTTATGTACATATTAATTAACTTGTGGTATGAATTGGATACGTGTTATATAATGTTATAAATAAGTGGAACGGTTAGTATGGAACCATGTTTCATTGTTGTGATTTGGTGTCAAATGTGGCATATTGGTTAGGTGTTTAGGGAAATGTTGTATGTTATATTTTGGCATGGTATTGATATGTTTTGAACAAGTTTATATTGGCTAAAATGCATTTTAGGTCACTTTTAAGAGTTGGATTTGTAACAAGCATCAAATGACCTATTTTTACACCGGATGGGCTGAAACACGACCGTGTATCACACATGGGTTGGTGACACGGTCGTGTACTCATTGGAAATTAGGAAGAAATTTTACCATGTGGTTCTTGATAGCCACAAGGGTTGGCCACACATCCGTGTGAGTATTATAGATTTGGTCATTTAATTTTCACACAGACTCAATTTGTTACACGGTCTAGCCACACAACCGTGTGACTTTTGATGAAATTTTTGGTATATTAATCCACATGGATTCTGGACACACGGTTGTGTGACTCCTATTTTACATGAGTGCCTTTATATTTTGCAAATGTTGCAGTATGATCCTTGTTTGTTCCTGGGTTAATTTTAGAGCTTTCGTAAGCTTAATTTAGACTCGATTTTGTTTGTAATGCATGGTATTTGTAATAATTGCATGTTTATTTGAAATTTATGAATTTAGTTTTTGCTTGTAGCTGTTCCATTGATTGTGGTAATATTCTATAACTTAGGTTTGACGACCAAACCGGGTGAGGGATCTTACAATATTGGTTCAAATGCAAATCATACAGGGTTATATGAGCAAATAGAAGGACCGACTGAATATATAAATTGGGCTCAAATAATTTGTAATCAGGTTCCAACTTTTCGTCTATTAATTACAACATTATGTAGTCACGGAGTCAATCCACTAGATGTACCATGATTGAACTCTCCCCATTATATATTGTTACAAAAGCTTTTTATCAAGTGCTCGTCCAATAACCTTGTCATATGTATGTTACACTCATAGGCTACCCTTAATCTCTTTAGGTTCAATCCATTCACCAAATATGATCTTATTTTTATCTCATGATAATCATTACATATTTCTTTATGAAAGGTCAATAAATAACACATAGTAATCAAATCATCCATTTTAGAAAAATGACCCTTGACTACGTTACTTTTCCATCTATCGTATAATGCCAATGAGAGGATATCATTACCCTTTAATGGGCTATGAGTTTCGCTATTGTAAATGAAGTCATGTCATGAAGAAGTCGTATATCCAATGTACTAACTTTCGGTTTTATTACCAATTGAATTCAACCTTTTGATACATCAAAGTATACAAGTCACACACACATAGTGCTCACTGACTTAGGATTGAGGTAAGTCATACTATAAACATTAGAAGCGAATAAATCAATAAAGAAATATAGATTTATTTCACTTGGGTCATGTCTAATGTATTGTCAGTCCAGAAAATCATACCTATGTCTCTATCTTTTTGAAGTCATTCTCTCCTATACTTAAGATAATGTATCTCCTTGCTTGGACTTGATAGACATCATCATAGTCTTTGAACTGATTCGCTCAATTTTTACTCATCAAACTATGGACCATTTAGATTACCTACTAATATAAGTTGTCTTCTCACATTATGATTAGACCACATAATGTAACTTAATATTATTTAAATGTTAGGTAATTAGTGAACCAATATTTGCTTATTCATTTTACTTTGCATGCAAAATCTGTTGATGACAAATACAAATGATATTAATGTGAACGATGAAACTTTATTAAACCATACTGTTCAAAAATTACAAGTACGTTATGACGAAAAACTACTCTAAGGATACTAAATATCAAGATATTTTAAACGTGTTTTTTTAATAATTTTTAAAAAGTTATATATTTTTGAAATTTTTTAACTTTTAAATATTTGTTGATGTGGCAAAATGTGTAACATCCTCATGAGGTATACATGGCAACCATGTATCGCTATCTGATTGCTTCGTCAATCACGTCATCACTTAAAAGTAGAAATAGATGAATTTTTTAACAAACTGACTAGATTGCTCTTTAATCTAAAGTATATGAATTAGTTTGCCCATTTTTTAAGTAGAGAGAGTAAAATGTAATCTGACTCCTAATATAAATGTCTCCATAGTACATTTACTTAATTTTACTCATCTTTTAATTTCACCTTAATTAACAACACATTTTTAAATAAATAGAATAAAATATAATTAATCTCTCAATATAACAATTCCTTATTTTTAAATAAATAAAATAAAATGTGATTAATCTCCTAATATAAAGGACTGTGTGGTACTTCTACCAAAATTTTAAAATGAGTTAACAAGTGTACACGCTAGTAGACCAGGTTTCAGGACAAGGATATTAAATTTTATTATTTTAACAATAAAAATAAATCGAATTATAGAATCAAATTGGTTCGTTCGTTTTCACCCCAATGTCAAACGTCGTCGTACTCGATAACGGCGGTGGCCTGATTAAAGCGGGCCAAGGAGGCGAGCGCGATCCCGCCGTCGTAATTCCCAACTGTCTCTACCGCCCTCTTACCTCCAAAAAGTTCCTCCACCCCACCACTACCACCGAAGAAGACCTTACCTCTGCTGCTATCCGCCGCCCCATCGACCGAGGATACCTAATCAACCCTGATCTCCAACGCGACATCTGGTCCCACCTCTTCAACTCCCTCCTCCACGTCTCGCCTTCCTCTTCCTCCCTCCTCCTAACCGAGCCTCTCTTTTCCCTTCCTTCCATCCAACGATCCACCGACGAACTCATCTTCGAAGACTTCGGCTTCAAGTCGCTCTTTGTCGCCGATTCTCCTTCCCTCGTCCACCTCTACGAGTCTAGCCGCCGTCCTGACAGCCTGCTTTCCGAGGCGCAGTGTAGTTTGGTGGTCGACTGTGGGTTCTCCTTTACCCACGTGGCCCCTGTCTTTCAGAACTGTACCTTGAATTATGGGGTGAAGAGGATAGATTTGGGTGGGAAAGCCTTGACTAATTATCTCAAGGAATTGGTTTCGTATCGCTCCATTAATGTGATGGATGAAACCTTTCTAATGGACGATGTTAAAGAGAAGCTCTGCTTTGTTTCTCTTGATGTTGAAACAGATCTCCAGATTGCCAGGTATAAAACAGAGATTACTACATTTCTTTATATACGTATTTCCTTCAATGTCGCTTGCAATATGTGATGAATAAGCAATTGTTTCTGCTATTTTTTTAAACGATGTAGACAAATCATTACAGGAAACAGGGAAAAGACAACATTTTTAGATGTACCTATGTATTGCCTGATGGTGTGACTCACAAAAAGGGTTATGTTAAAGACCCTGAAGCAGCCCAGAGGCATCTCAGAGCCTCTCCATCAGCTGCCATGGAACCAAACAAAGAGGCATATCAGTTGGAAACTATCGCCAAGACTGAGGAGAGGAAGAGGGTGGATTTAACTAAAAATGTAGTGTTCCAACTCTCTCTTTCTTCTTAAGTGTTACATTTTTTGCCTGCACATTTTCAATGATGTTCTTGGCTTCCTTGTGTAGGAGTTTGACTTGATGAATGAACGGTTTCTTGTTCCGGAGATGATCTTCCAACCTGCAGATTTGGGTATGTATAGCTTTAGGTTTTCCATTTCATTTGGGAATCGATCAATGATGTAAGAAATGCGGACATTGTTTTTTCATCTCTTGTTGCAGGAATGAATGAGGCCGGACTAGCAGAATGCATTGTTCAAGCTGTCAGTGCGTGCCATCCTTATCTTCGCCCTGTACTTTATCAAAGGTGGTTTTATGTTCTTCTAAGTGCAACCTTGAAAAATATACATGTCTTTTCAAGTTTAATTAACTCATGCCACTTACAAGTGTTTTTCGTCCTGTGCTTGAACAGCATTATATTGACTGGTGGAAGTACATTGTTTCCTCGATTTGCCGAAAGACTGTAAGCTTGATCCCTGTACCATTAGACTGTATTAATCCCAATTTAAGAGACGACACTGTGATTTACAGTCATAGTTATATTCTAAATTTCAGACAAAAGGATCTTCGCCCTCTTGTCCCACATGAGTATCAAGTGAAGATAACAACTCAAAACGAGTAAATTCTCTAACTTGTATATAAGTTGTTAATATGTTAAATGTCTCTGCAAAGTTATTTCTATCCATTTGGTAAAAATCTCCGGGGATATGCTTGTCAGTCCGGTCCTAGATGTGTGGCGTGGAGGTTCACTTTTGGCATCGAGTCCCAATTTTGAATCAACATGTGTCACCAAGGCCGAGTACGAAGAGCATGGATCGGCTCGATGTCGGAGGAGATTCTTTCATTGAAGGTATGTTATCTGAACCAACGCAATGCATCTGTCTATGTAGCATTTAGGTTTCGGGTTTAAGGTTCTTGGATTCTCTTCTACTGTACATGAAGGAAGATGTTGCTGGATATCAACTGGCTGTTATAAGAGCTTGAGCATATCTTCCATGGTGAACAGCATACTTTCCACGAAGGGTCGATCTCATATGCTCGCATCAAACTTGATTTGGTAAATTACTAAAATTTGAGCTCTTGAATCAATGTGTTTTCCTTGTGGAAATGAATTTCTCCACAATTAGCCAGGCATTTAAGAGGTTAGCTTTGTGAAAATGCAACGATGGGCCACAATCACTGAAGAACATATGACTCGATGGATGGACTTGTATCTATATAGATAGTTGCTCGACTAAATTGGTGTTGAGTTAATTGGACATCAATTCAGTTGGGAAATGACTAGAAATTTATTTTTGTTTATAAAGTAATAAATATTATTATGAGATTTTATTTTGAGGGTGTTTTTGTTGTTATTTTCTGTTTTTATATTTTCAGTTAAAATTTATAAAAATAAATTTAATTGGACTTGAATTATATTTTTTATATAAAATTTTCACCCATATTGTGGGTTTTCATCAGTAAATTTATTCGTTTGTTAGCCAGCTATACTACTTGATCTTTGTTCGTTTGATTAGCGTTTTATCAATTAAAGTTTGAAGTGAATCTAATATTTTTAGAATAATTTTATTAGGTTAAAGGTTCTATACGAGTCCTTCAACTTTTTTCTTTTAAAAAATCAATTAAGCTTTGCAAAAAATCATGCCTAATTAAGCCCTTGAATATTAAATTTCTATTAATTAAGTTTTTTTAACATTAATCTCATTATAGGTTATTATCATATTTGTTTTTTGATACAATGTTTGAAACTACTCATAATTATTTCTTAACTCTTAAATAAAAGGATAATACACTTTATCGCACTTGAATTTACTTCTTCTTCAATTGATAACAATGCTGATGTCAATCTAATTAAAATTCAATTGGCCTTTTTAATTATTAATTTAACAATTATTATTATGTTAGCATTTTCTTTCATGATTTTTATGTATGTTTTTATCATAATTATTAATCAAAACATACATAAAAACCACGAAAGGAAGTGGCAAAAATCAAGCTGAAAATGATGACACTATCGTTGTTCCCAGTAACACTGTCATCGACGATATTGATGGGGATTAATGTTGACGGGTGATACTGGGGAGGGAGAACCTTGGTGAGCAAGGTGAAGATGGACAAATGGGTGTAAGTTTACAAGTCCTGTGGCGGACAAGCACAAGGATCAATAAAACAATGGTGGTAGGGTTAAAAAGAACGTTTGGACACTCCAAAGCTCCCTACAACATTTTATAATTATTTATAATTACGGAAGAGTACAACATAGACAATCGACCCTATATATAAAATTTTAAATATTTTTATATTTTTATAATTTTTTTTACAATTTTTATAATTTTTATATATTTTCTTGCACTTTTCTATAATTTTTATGATTTTTAACAATTTTAAACAGAAAATATTAATTTTTGTCATGTGGCACAATTATGGGTGACACGTGACGAAAATAACCCAAAAATGAAAAAAATCGTTACACTTTCATGATCAATCGTTAAAATTAACAGTTAAAAGCTGTGTCGTTTCATAAGGGCTTAATTGATTTTTTTTTTTTATAAATGGTCAAGGACTCTTTAAACTTTTAATCGTTTTATTAATACATAATGGTGAAAAGGCTTTTTTTTTTTTTATATATATTAAATACATTGTTAGACATTTTTAATATATAGTTAATAGGCTCGTTAGTCATAATGAAAACCTTATGTTGGAATGTCTGGGGTTGGAGAGCTTTTAGGCAATTAAACGCCTTTAGCAGTTCTTGAAGGTCATTAACCCATCTGTAATTTTCTTGATGAAATGAAATTGTAGGGTTCACGTGTGAAGAAGTAGCGATAAGCAATCAATTTAGTTAGGGATAAGCAATCAATTTAGTTGGTTGGTTTGGTTGGTTTTTAAAGAATTGACTTGAACAAATCAAAATCGAATAGTCATTGATTTAGTCAGTTTTTCGATTAATTGACTCAAATTTTAAATAACTTAAAAAATAAATATATTTATTATATATTATAAAAAATAAATATATTTTAAATAATTAAAAATAATATAATATAAGTCACTTTTTTGGTCAATTCAGTTCTAGGATTCAAAAATAGAGATTCAACTGGAAAAACCATCTAAATTGATGACGAAATCGACAAAATCGCCCTAATAAAAAGATTGATTGTGTTGATTTCTTTTAATTTTTCGGTTAAAACAAATTTTTGCTCTCCCCTATGGAGAAGGCAAGAAGGAAGTAGGGTTTTCCTCATGGTATTGATGTAAGTTCAAGTAGTGGTCTTTCGTTGGTTGGAATGTGTCTATATCTCTTTTTAGTTTTTCATCTAGTCATTTTGATATTGGGTTGGACGACAACTCGGATGGTCGTATGTGGAAGCTTACCAATTTTTATGGCCCATTTGAGTTTCGCACAATGTTGGAGGAATGCGGTTTGATTGATCTGCGTTACCAAGGATCGTCAGGAGTGGGGTAGATTACCCAAACACAATATTCAAGAGCAACTTGATCGAGGTGTCGAAAGTTTAGAATGGTCTCAGATTAAAATGTTAAACATTTGGTGCATCTATTTCAGATAATTGCCCTCTTTTAATTGTCATAGGTATCGAAGTTGAACAGTTGGGGAGAAGACAAAATAGATTTCGTTTTGATTCCAATTGGACTTTGGAAGAGAAGGAGAGCTCAAAAGGCTCTGCTTTGAAGCCTCATAAATTGTCTCGGGGAAATTGATGCTTGTGGGACAATGACTCCTTAGATGGGTAAAAAATTTGAAAATAAAAAATAATCAGATGTATGACCAATAGCGACATAGAGTTGAGGAGTTAGATCCTGATGATGCTTAAAGAAATGATTAACACTAAGCTTTAGCTTAATATGGAGATTGATATAGAGGAACAATATTGGGAGCAAATGGCGAGGGTGAACTGGTTAAAGAATAGGGATAGAAACATTGTTTTCTTCCACAAATTTGCATCCAATATGAAGAAAATGAATCGGATCACCTAAATGGAGGATGAGACTGGGAACTCCATCACTGAGGTTGATGAATTCGAGTGTATAGCTTGTTTCTCCACTCTATTTATCTCTCAGGGGTGTAGGCTCTAGAGAGGGTTTTGTCGGGGATTGAAAATTGCATCATGATGAGATGAATAGGTATTTACATCAACTTTTCAGGTGAAAGAGATTGTTAGGGTTGCTAGAAGCATGCATCCTACCAAAGCCTTGCGAGATGATGGTATGCCATTTTTATTCTATCAACATCATTAACATATTACTGGCTTTGGTGTTATAATTTTTTTCTTTTCTATCCTTGATGATAATGTCTTTTGATATGATTAATCATACTAATATCGCTTTGATCCCCAAACAATGTTATCCCCGAAATATGACTCATTTTAGGCCTATTAGCCTTTGCATCTTTATTTATAAGATTAACTTTAAAGTGATTGTCAATAGATTTTAGTTTGTTTTAGATATGTGTATTGATGAGACCCAAAGTGCTTTCATACCTAGTAGGCTTATTGCTTATAATATTATTGTTGTTATGAGTTGATGTGTTTTTTAAGAAAATGAGAATAGGTTGGACATGGTATTTTACACTAAAGTTGGATATGAACAAGGCATACAATCGAGTGGAGTGGCATTTTGTTGAGGATATTTTCGCGAAACATGGGTTTTGCGAGTAACTAGGTGGATTTGGTGATAAATGTGTCAAAACAGTTACTTATTACGTTGTGGTAAAAGGTAAAGTATATGGCAACTTTAATCTTTTTAGAGGTCTATGTTAAGGTGACCCATTGAGTCCCTATCTTTTTTTTATTTGCATTGAGGGGTTTTCATTACTGCTAAAGCTTGCTAGAAATGTAGGGAGCTTTCTTGCACAGCGAAAAGTAAAAATTTTAAAAATCGACTTGGTTTGTGATATTTATAGCAATAAACCCTAGACTAAAATCGTACCTATGTTTTTAGATAGGTGGATCGTTCTCATTCTCGACTTCCAACCAAGCGATCTTGTCCTCTATTCTCTACCATGAATTGCCTTAAATGTGGACTCGATCAAATTGAATCAAACACATAAACTAGAAATGATTTTCTTTTCTTTTGGGGTGAAAATGAAAATTCTCTTCTCAAATAGAAATCGGCAGAATAGTTATTTTGGAAAATATATTTAATTGCAAGAGAATAAAAGTCTCTCTATTTTTAGGCAGAATAACGATACCTTAAAGTTGTGTTCATAGCCCTAACCCTTGTTGAATTAGAGATGTTTATTTCAAATAGAAAAACACTTCCAACTTAGAGTAAGATTAGGTTGGGCGGCACCCTATAGCGTTTCTACTAGCGTTTTCATCCCTTCATATTTCAAGAGGAGATTTTGGGCTTCTCTGACATCAAGTCCAATTACGAGTACTTCCCGGACTTTTCGACCTAATACTTTGTAACCTGATCCAACCCGATTCTATTTTTCTATTTCTCAAAATAAACTATCAGTATTTATATTAAATAATTTTCTCATCTCAATTTTGTCCTCGATAAAAATATGATGATTTTACCCATGATAAAATTTTCGAGAAAATATATTTAATTTTTTTTTATTTTCGGGCTTTAAAATAGCTTAAAACCATAAACTCAATCTTACAATCATTTTTGAGAACTCCTTGTTCATTTCTAAATGAATTCATTTCTCATTTTCATTTTCATTTCCATTTTGAAAAAACCACATTTATTTCCAAATGATTCCATTTTCTCCAATTTCATTTTTATTTTGGAGAAAACCATAATCATTTCCTGAATGGTTCCTATTCTCCATTTCTATTCATTTTTGTTCATTTGATTCATCATGCAATTCATTTCTGGTTTCAACAAGCTAGCAGAGGGATCAATTGAACATATGCAATTGGAGCTCAAATGATTTATAATTAAGTTTCAGCTTTTTGCCTATTAATTATAAACTCATTTAATCATGAATTAATTCCGCTATAACCCCAACAACATGTCATTATGAAAGTAACTCGATTCATGCTTGTCCAATGATTTTTTCATAAGTGTGTTACTTTCATAAGATATCTTTAATCTCTTTGGGATAATATGTGCTCTCCTAATATGATCCTATTTTATCTCATTATAACCATTACATCTTCCTTTATGAAAAGTCAATCACTATCAAATGGTGATGAAGTCATCCATCATAAAGACGAATGACCCGTGACCACTTTTACTTTTCATCAACCATGTAATGCTAATGAGAAGATATAATTTACCCATATCTCGGGCTATGAATTCCACTATTGTGAATGATGCTATATACTATAGAAGTCGTACACCTAACACACCAGCTTTTGATTCCTTATCTATTTGAACTCAAGCTTTTACTTACATCAAAGTGTACGAGTCACGCATACATAGTCTGTTATCCACTTAGGATTTAAGTATGTCACACTATGAATGTCACAAGTGAATATATCCATAAACGGATTCAAGATCTATTCTTCTTGGGTCTAGCCCGATGTACTATTAGTCTAGTCAATCACATCTAGGTCTCTATCTTCTGGGAGTCATCTACTACGATTCCCAAGACAAAACATCTCCCCAGTTGGACTTGGTAGATGACATATTAGTTTTTCAATCTGTTTGCTCATTTCTAATTAGACAAAGGACATTTTAGGTTCGTCTACTAATATAAGCTATCTTTCTGTATTACAATCCGACCACGTAATACCACTTAGTAATTATATAAACATTAGACAACCAATGAGCAGCATTCACTTTTATTTTGCTTTGCGTGCAAAAATCTTATGAGGAAAATTATACAAAGTTTATTAATGTAATCAACGAATTTGTTTTATTAATTAATTTGTTCGAAAAAATTACAAGTTTACAAACGAATATGCTACACTTAGGGTACCAGATCTAACAGTTGAAAGGGCGAGGGTTGGAAGAAATAGACCATTGGTAACTCATCTCCTTTTTACTAATGATAACATCATTTTTGGTGAAGTTGTGGATTCAAGTGTTATGGTAATCAATGAGATTATTAAGGAATAAAAGGAATGATTTAGGTAGTCTATAAATTTTAATAAATCTGTTATATTTTTCAACTCAAATGTAAATGAACAAGACAAGATTCGAATGGCCTAGTTTTTTGATGTCCAAAGGTTTGAGAGTCCAGAAAGATACTTGGGTTTGCCTATAATGGTAGGAAAGAATAAGAAATTAGAGTTCCAAAGTCTTAAGGACAGAGTGTAGAGTCGAATAAATAATTGGTGTAATTAAACACTATTGCAAGGAGGTAAGGAGGTTTTTATTAAATATGTTTTGCAAGTGATTTTGATTTATGCTATGACTTTTTTTTTATTAATAAACTCATTGTCGAAGAGGATGGAACCATTTTGGTGCATTATTGTGGTAGAAATTCCATAGCAAGAATGGAATTCATTGGTGTTTGTGGAGTGCTTTATAAGATCTTAAGGAATTTTGATATTTGACTTTAGAGGTCTGGGTAAGTTTAATGTGTCTTTCCTAGCTAAGCAGTGTAATACCACTAAATGTAATAGTCTATACCTGACCCGATCGTCGGATCCAAGATATGATATGCCACATTTATTGTCAAAGCAACTACGATTCTATTTTAATATTTAACTAGTCATATAAGAAAATTCATTTTGATACTTAATAGAACACATTATATATTTATATTCGGGTTATAGACGAGCATAAAAAAGCTCTTATTAAACATCGATGTTAATAGAGGGATTAAAATGAAAAATTTTCAAAATGTATGGGTGATGTCATGACCATGAAGAGGACATATTGAGACATTGAAGGCAAAACCATGATGTCGCAACTTCAACCATGGCAAGTAGCAACCTTAAAGACAAAGAGCTGGCCCTTACTTTGCTAGTCTTAAAAATATTGAGAGCAAAATACTATGTGAGCAAAGATTTTATAAGTGTAGAGTTAGGGAGTCAACCTTGTTGTGGCACAACATTTGAAGGCGCAACATTTGGAGTGTGAAGAACCTTGTAGAGATGGGGGTGAGGTGGAATTTTGGAAATGATACTCTTATCTTAATGTATGATAGGTACTAGCTTACGTGCTTTAAGCCATTTAAGATCCAATCACTATAGGTCAGTGATCTAATTTTGGTTTCGAACCTTATTGACTCTAAAATTAGAAGACGGAAGCAAGATGTAATTTGCACCTATTTTTCTTTTAATCAGGTAGATTTGATTTGTACACCCCCATTCCTCAATTTTCGTAGAAGGGTCGTATTGTGTGGTGCGTGGAGACTATTGGGGAGTACTTTGTTCACAATAGCTACAAATTGTTACTAAGAGGTTCCAAACCTGGTTGTTAAAATCTATCGTTTTGGTATATGAATGGCAACATTCCCTTCATGTTGGTTCTACAAAATTGACCATGCCTCCATAGCAGATTCAAACAATGAAATCACATTGAATTGATCTATATAAATTGTTGAATCACCAATACGCCCTGTAGCGCAGCGAAGAAAAATATTTCGTCGATCATCAACCATGGATCCATGTACGAGGAACGAATCAAGTTGAAACAAGACTTGAAAATACACCTTTTGAAATTGAAAAATGACGTGTAAGGTTGTTGATAAGGTCCCTTTCGAAGATATTGATTCCAAGCCGCAACAGTAAGGTCTCAACCTCTACGTAATCCACCCAATCAAAGAACGAACAACAAATTCTGTTGAACATTTCAGAAATAATTTTCAAGAACGACTGCTAGACCTTTTGAATTGTGTTTATGTTTTGGTAACCCTAACACATCAGGGATCCATATTCCTTTTTTTTTTCTTTAATATCACATATTAGGAAAAAAAAGACTATTCCATTATTTTTAGAGAAACAAATGGAAAGTCAGGATAAAATTTATATTCTTTCTAAAAGAATATCAATTTTCATGTCCTTTTATATTTTGACAGAAATCATTATAACTGTTTATATTAATAATTTCGGTAAACTATATTCAATCAATATTTTGTATGAATCAAATTCATATATTAATTTTATCTATGTTCTCTATATGTGTACAACAAGCTTGTACATATAATGTGTTTAATATTTAGCTATCAAATTAAATTAATTCAATAATTAATTTTATTCATGTAACAACTAAATATAAAACCAAATGTATTTGGATTCTATTCGCTTAGGGTGTGACCTTGTAGGCTCTTGTAACGTTAGTAGTAATACTGGAACATTTCTAATATTACAAGTAATGAGTGGCATCTAACAATGCATCATTGCTACCCAAATTACAACATAACCTTTTTGTGATAATCTTTTTCATGTATTATATCATTTTATCTTTAATATCTAGATTGGATATAATTCATGGAATAATCACACTTGTAAAATTCAATATATTTCTTGATATTCTGAGTAGACTACAATAAACATATAAGTGTGATATCTCATATCAACTTATTCGAGCATGCAATGTATTTCTAGTCTCACTCCATCAAGAGGCTTAAGATATTACTCCCATTATGTAGGAGGGACAAATCCTATCTTGATCAACCATATCCCTTTACATAGATTACGACATGCCCAACATCATTCTTTATAGTATAACATGTTATGGTAGACGTTTGACTATGTCAAAATATAATACTCACTATGTTGGGACAATGATGATCTCAAGTCTGAGGATCATATACATAGTTATCACTGTGAGTAATGTTGTAACTATCATATTGATAAACCATAAATATAACATATTTTTATCCCATACTTAGCATATTTTTGGATGATTTTCCTTATAATTTAATGAATTTGATGCTCCTAACCCTTTAATTTCATGTTTTATACTTAGGTGAGCATTGGAAAGTGAAAAGAGCTAGAAACGGGCCAAAACAGACAAAATAGGCCAAAATCAACATTCAACACGGCCTAGAAGCTTCCACACGGGTACACCACACACCCGTGTGTGACACAAGAGCTGGCCACACGCCCGTGTGTCACGGTCGTGTCAACGATTAACCAAGTCAGTATTGCATACGGCCTGGGCACCTTCACATGGGCAGAGCACACGCCCATGTCCCTGTCGAGCCCTATTTCAATTCTACTCAGAAAAGGCTAATTTTTAGGTATTTTGGGCATTCCAAAGTCTATTTAAAAACCCTAGGAGAGGATTAAAAGAAAACACAGAGTAGAAAGTAAGGAATTACTCAAAGAAAGCCATTTGATTCATCTCAGAAGCAGGATCTCCATCAACGCTGAAGATCTCCCTTCAATTTCCTTCGAAGTTTTTGGTTTTCTTGTAATGGCCTAAATTCAAGGTTATCGGAACAGTGGTTTCGTAACCACAAATCTGATTTAAAGAGAATTTTATTTTAATATTTTTGCATAAATATTGATATGATAGGAAAATCATATGAAAATATCGATAGAAAAATTTTACCGATTTAGTGGTTAGTTAAGAAAAAGAAATTATTGAAGAAATTAGGTAAAAACAAGTTATTGAGACCTCGATCTCGTAAAATTGAGTCAAAAATATTTTTATAAATATTTGTGAAATGTTAGTAATATTGTATTAAAATTTCGTTAGAAAATTTTAACGCTTGGACAGTTAATTAAATGAAAAGGACTAAATTGGAAAAGGTGTAAAAGTGGTTAGAATGATTAAATAACTTAAGTGTTTAATGAGAAAGGATTTAAAAGGTAAATAGACCCAAAAATTATTGGGCTGGACGGCAAGGGCATAAAATCAGCAGAAAAATGGATGATTTAAGGGTAAAATTGGAATATTGCATTATTAACTAAATAAAACTAGGACTAATATGGAAATATCTAGATTTCTTGAGATTTCTCTTCATTCTAATCAGAAAAAACGCCATAGGAGGGGTTATTTAAGCTGGTTTTTCATAATTTTTGCACCAAGTGAGTTAATCCTTGCCTTTTTCTTGTAATTTTTGTGTTTTTAAGACTTTTACAACTAGGTCCTACTATTAAATTCATTAGTTTTTGATTTTATGGATGAAATTGAAAGTTTCCATGGTTGAGTGCTGTAAGTATATGAATATTTAGCAAGAAATTTAAGCTTTAATCTTATTATATGATGATTTTATGGAATAAAATGTATAGGAAGTGGATATTTAGGACCTATTTGTAAAAGAGTGTGAAATTGAAGTTTGGTGCTGAAATTCTTATCCCCAAAGGTTATAAGGTAGTTTAAAATGATAGAATAAAGTGTTAATTGAGAAAAATCAGCTCAATTGAGAGGTTAATTGAGTAGGGACGAAATTATCACTTATTAAAAGCTTAGGGGAAAAATGGTAATAAACCTCTTGCACTAAAACAGTTTTGGACAGCAGCAGTAGTCCAACTTTGAAAAATCACCATAAATTTTATAAATTGAATTAGAGGGTGTAAAAGATATGGAATTAAAGCTTATTGAGTCTAGTTTCTCATAGAAGAAATGATGTAAGTAATGGAATTGTAAATCATGAGATATAATGCATTTTGTGAGACAAGGTCAGAATGATTTCGGGTTCCCCTATTTTGACTTTGGAAAATCACAAAAAATTGTATAAAAATAATTAGGGACTTAAATTTATATTTTTGAAATAATTAATGAGTCTATTTTCAATAGAAATAAGCGGGAACATTATCTGAGTTCTGTACGAGGAGATAATTAATTTTTAGTGAAGAAAGGTCGGAACTGTCATACAGCAGAACAGGGGTGATTTTAAAGAATAAATTGTACTTATTGGCTAAACCAAAAATTCTGAAAATTTTATGGTAAGAAGATATGTGAGTCTAGTTTCAGGAAAAATTAGCAGATCTTAATTTGGACTTCTGTAGCTCAAGATAAAAATAATTTAGTGACTATGACTCAAGTAGACAGCTTTGAATGAACTATAAATAATGGTGGAATTGTAGAAAATGGCACATATGAACATGAAATGTTAAATTGATAATTAAATTTATTTATTTAGATCCTGAAGACTCAAATACGAAGCTAGATTGAGAAAAGAAAAAAGTTCGGGATTAGTAGATTTTTGTATACAAACAAGTATCGAGGTAAGTTCGTGTAACTTGAATTATATTCTTAAATGCTTGAAATGTATGTCATTGATGTGAATATGAATTGAATGTTCATTATATGAAAATTGATGAAACATTGATATATTTGATAAAAAGGGGAAGAAATCCCGATTGAATGAAAGGAAAATTTGATGGATCTCTAAAAAGGAATTGACGGTAAAAGGGGATCTAGCCCGGACGGGTGATCTTATCTTGATATAGCCCTCCCGAAGAATATGTGGAAAATGGATTTAGCCCGGATGGGTAATCCAAATTAGGGTTTGAATTTAGCCTGGACTGGTAATTCAGATCCAAACTCATTAGAGTAATTGTCATTGCAGGGGATTTAGCCTGGACTGGTAATCCCGACAATACTCTATGAGTTTATATTACAGGGGATTTAGCCTGGACTGGTAATCTTGCTGTAAGGATGAGGTTCGCGGGAGTGTGCTCTCTGAAATAGAAATGTGCGCATATGAATATGAATTGACGGACTCAAATTTGTACACCAAAGTATACCACTGAAAATCCATCGAAATTTCGAGAAAATTCAACGGGATAAATATGAGAAAATAATAATGGAATGGAAATCATGGTATTGATGAGCTCATCAATCACAGTATATATTATTGATACATTGAAATTATTGTACTAACTTGAATGTTGAGTTTGTGCATGTTAAGATAACAATGCATTGAATGGATGCATGTATGTTTATTGTATTGTATTGAAAATATTAGGTAAGTATAATTCTTGTTACATGAGCTTACTAAGCACAATGTGCTTATCCTGTTTTCTTTTTCCCTGTTTTGTAGTATTAAGAGCTCGGAGGTCAGATTCTGTCGGAGACACATCACACTATCAACCTCAATATTTTGGTATATCCAGAAACTTTATTTTGGAAATCAATAGCATGTATAAGTTAATAAAGTAAATGTTAATGTGAAATGAATGTAAAGTTAGCCATTGGTATGGCTAACAAATCTTGGTTTGGTATGTGATGAAATTATCTTATGAATATGTATGAATCTATTTTGAAAATATGTTGAATTGGATTGGTTGATTTGGATTGGTCTCGGTTTAAGTTTTGCAGGGAAGGCTAGATGTCTATAAAGGGGATATATTGAGTTTTAATAAAAAAATTAAAAAAATTATTGTTCGGTAAACTTCGGTAATGCCTCGTACCCTATTCCGGTGACAAATACGGGTAGGGGGTGTTACATTTCTTATGTTTTGTTGTTTTCCAATTTCTAAGATGTTTTCTTTCATTATCATGAACTAAAACCCTAAATACCTAAAGGGGATGAAACTTAAGACGAATCTTATTATTTTCTGAATTATATGATAAATACTTAATTTATTCTTAATTATGTTTATTAATTCTTGTGTTAATATTTCAAGATATTAATTCAAGTTGAATGTGCTTATTTAGTGGAGCAAAAGTCCCTGTCTAAGAGTAGATCCAACATAATTAAGCGGAGTTGATTGCAATCCTAGAGATAGAACGACGAAAATCTACCAGATTAAAGTCAAATCTAATAGGGAAATCCATAGATTGAGTTAATGCAACACTAAGGGTTTTAATTAGAAAAAAATTTCAATTAATCAACCTAGGGTTAGTTGTTTTTAGTCTCGAGAGAGATATTAACATAATTTAGGGATTTCTACGGATCAAGTCAAGTGAATAAATCGTCTAATTCAAAGTCGAATAATAAGTGAAGTCTAGGTGGATTCTTCCTTGGGTATTGTCTTAATCAATCAGTTTTCTAAAAGTATTTTCTCACTTTACTCATTGTCGCGTTCTTAGGTTATAATTAGTTTAATTAAAACAATTACCCTTTATTTTTAGGCTAGATAATAAGAAGAAAGTTAATACTAGTACTTTTAGTCCTTGTGGGTTTGACATTCCGGTCTTGCCATAGCTATACTATTGTTCAATAGGTACGCTTTCCTTTACCGTGATAATAGTTTAGTTTTGGGAACGATCATATCACATAATTATCACATCACATATAATAATCCAAAAACCATACTTATAGCGGGTCAATCCAGTATGTTGTTCTCTAACATATACTCATGTATCAATTTTGACATCATTATGTCAATGACAATACTTTGTCATCAATCAACTACACGTTACTCTTAATGAATTATTATTGTCCAAGCCCATAATAATACTTGGCTAAGGACGTTTTAAGAATAATCATATTATTCTCAAGACTTTATTAAACTAGTTTATTTGTACACATAAAAAAAGAACCTAAAATAATAATTGGAATGCCTTATATTAACAAACAAGGTAAAGCAAGTATGTGATTGATAAATCGTAATTTATACATATTTTTACCCCATGCTTAGCATAATTTTGGATGAATTATCCCTTGAATTGTGGAATTTGATGCTTCTAATCCTTTAATTTCATGTTTTATACTTAGGTGAGCATAGGAGAGTGAAAAGAACGAGAAATGGCCCAAAAACGGAGAAAATGGGCCGGAGTGAGAAATCAACACGGCCTGGAGTTCATCACACGGATAAACCACACGCCCATGTGAAATTAGCAGACTTGAACACAGCCTGGGCTCGATTCACACGGGCGTGTCTCTGTCATGACGAGTTTCAATTTTACACGGAAAAACCTACTTAGGGGCTAAGAAAGGTATTTCGGAGTCTATATAAACACCCTAGGAGAGGACTTAAAGGGCGACGAAGAGTAGAAGGCAGGGAATTACTCAAGGAAAGCCGATTGATCCATCTCAAAAGTAAGGATCTACATCAAAACTGAAGATCTCCCTTCAATTCTTTCAGAAGTTTTGGGTTTTCTTTATGTTTTGTTGTTTCCCTTATTTTGAGATTTTTTTCTCTTTTTATTATGAACTAAACCCCTAAATACCTGAAAGGGATGAAACCTAATACGAATCTTGTTATTATTATCTAAATTATATGATAAATATTCGATTTGTTCTTAATTGTGTTTTTTAATTCTTGAATTGATATTCCAGGATATTAATTCAAGTCGAATGTGCTTATTTAGTGGAGCAAAAGCCCCTATTTAAGAGTAGATCCAATACAATTAAGCGGAGTTGATCGCAATCCTAGACATAGGACGACGAAAATCTACCGGATTAGAGTCAAATCTAATAGGGGGATCCATAGATCGAGTTAATGCAAAACTAGGGGTTTTAATTAGAAATAGAATTCAATTAATCAACCTAGGGTTAGTTGTTTTTAGTCTCGACGAAGATATTAACATAATTTAGGGATCTCTACGGATCAAGTCGAATGAATAAATTGTCTAATTCAGAGTTGAATAACAAGTGAAGTCTAGGTGGATTCTTCCTTAGGTATTGCTTTTATCAATTAGTTTTCCCAAAGTAATTCTCCAATTTATTCTTTGTTGCGTCTTTAGTTTAGTTAGAATTTTTAACTTACAAACAACTCCCCTTTATTTCTAGGCTAGATAATAGAAAGAAAGTTATTACTAGTACTTTTAGTTCCTTGGATTCGACATTTCGGTCTTGCCACTAACTATACTACTATTTGATAGGTGAGCTTGCCTTTTATCGTGATAATAGTTAGTTTCTAGGTATGATAGAAAAAATATAAAAACTTATCATGAACATTAGTGATTATAATCATCTCATAATTGGTCTTTGGGCATACTCTAACATAAACTTCATTGAATATTGCATTTAGGGCTTTAGAATTTTTAGGGCTTTAGAATTGCTATGGGCAGCTCTCTATTTTTCATTAGTGTATTTGGTTCTTTTTTTTGGTCGTACTTTGCCATCAATAGAAGTGATCATAGTCGAGTCCATCCATCTTCTATTGCTAACAATGTTGTTTCATCTATTGACATAATGAAAGCCCTCATACGAATCTTTTAATAAGCATAACTTGACGAGCCAAATGACAACGAGACTCAAGAAATTGAACTGTCTTTCTTCATAGATTCTGTGATTTTTAACCGAACACAAGATCTCTTTTACATACATATAAAGTATGCTATGATACCAATTGAAATTGCCTTGGTTTTCCCTTGTTACAACTTCTTGTTACTTTTGTTGTTATAACAAGAAATAGAATAAAACAATGTTTTAAGATAAGGGAAGAGAGAGAATATCAAAATAGCAAGTTTGTTAGCATAGTTCGAATTCAAAAATCATACCTTTGAGGAGCCTAGCTTAGAGAATGATCTAACTCAACAATTAATTTGATAGAACTATTGATTTAAGCACAACCTACACTCATTATAATAGATAATTATGTAACACCCCTTGCCTGCCCCAATCGTTGAGTCCAAGCTATAGGATGTTACATTCGTTGTCGGAGCAACTACAATAAAATCACAGTAAAATATTCACATGCATATGTAATATAATGCCAAACATATCCATTTATGGTTAAACAATCAAAATTGAGTCTTAATCGAGCTTGTGAAAGCTCTTTTGTTGACCCAAGCACGAATTAAGAGCAACTTGTAAAGTTTTAAAATTTAAGGTTGATGTTGTTATGTCATTTCTTCCATGTCCTGATATCGCCAAATAGTTTTTCACGTTGTGACCTCACACCACTCTACATCGTGACGCGACTGATTGTCAGTCAACGTTGTGACAAGGAAGATTGTTCGTTGATATGTAAACTCTGTTTTTGGTAAGAATGAACTATTTGGTACCTATTTCAATGCTTCCAAACAACCTATCAAATTTACACAACAAATCACCATTTTTAATTGATTCAAACCATACTAAAGACATACCAAAACAAACCATTTAACCATTTTGATTCAATCCATTCAATAAAAGTTCAATTTAGCACCAAAATTACCATTTTAACTTGTGCAACTATAAACATTCATCTAACCTTTCTATTACTAATTCACATCCAATTATACCATTTCAATTGTCACATACATATCTTAAACATGTTTACCAAATCCTATACATTCAATTAAGCACCAACTTCGCCAAAAACATACTATTTCATATAAGTATTAACCTTACCAAAATCAATCATTATAAAAGTTGCAAGCTAACATTATCATTTCAAATTAACATACAAAAACACCTATGTACATGCCATAAAATCAAACTTAAAACAATTGAAAAGCTACCAATTTGAAAATGAGATAGTATGAGTTTCTGGATGACCTGCTAGATATGTTCTACAAGTTGCAATCTATAGGGAAAGTGAAAAACAACGGGGTAAGTATATCGAATGCTTAGCAAGTTCATAGGCATTAAAGAAAAGCTTACCTTAACTTACACCTAAACACAACAAGCTACTTAGCTTAGTAGAGTTTGCCTAAACATGACAAATCACATAATAATAATAATAATGTGAGTTTAACTTATAACCATATTATATAATAATTCAAACATATAACCTTTCAATTCGCTTATAATTAGCATTTCAAATACCATTCTAATAATCAATCCAACATTTATCCATTTGCATATCAAGATCATACCATTTTATTACAAATTTTCACTTTTCATTAACCATTTTGCCCGATGAACTATAGTGAACAGATTCAGATACACTAGTAACTATACCACACCAGATTGGTCGTTTGAGTAGTAACTACACCACATCATGGCATTGAATTGACATAGGCAATCATTCGTATAATCATACAACAATACGTCCCTCCACCACACCAGGGTCTCTGTAGAGACATAAAAAACTCGATGACTCACAACAAATGCTGGATCTTGATTAATCTGTAATGAGCTCCTTACAATCAATTATCTCTTACAATCACGTATCCTATACAAGCACGCATATAATCCTATTGGCATGTCAATTGTATCCTATCCTTTATTATGTTCACTCGTGCATCTTTAACACATAGCCATTAATTTACAATTTAATCTATATCTCACCTTTTGTACCAAATCACAAACAATTCAAATTACAACCAAACATATACATATTCATAATTCAAATACAATCATACCATATGAACTTACCTGGAAAAATAGCAATAAACGAGATTTTAAGGACTAATCAACAAATTTTGTTTTTCCTCAATTATTTTCGATTTGGTTCAATTCTCAATCTATACAATAATTCGATTCAATTTATCAATATAAAACATTTTATAACATCCCATGATATGCATAAACCAGTTCAATTGCATATTTTGAATGTCCATGAAGTTTTACATTTTATTCAATTTAGTCCCTAAAACCGAAATAACAATATCTTTCAGTTTTGAGCTTCGATTTTGAAATCGATCTCAATAACACCCTCCTATGACCTTATATTATCTATTATTACAAAAATTTCACATCAATTTCCAAATTTATACATTTTAGTCCTTATGTTCAAAAACTAACAATTAAACATTACAACTTAATCTTTTTTCACATCTATGCTTAAAATTTAACAATTTAACATCAATTTCTTCAAGAAATCATCAATGAAAACTTTCAAAAACTTTAACATTTTTACAAATTGGTACATGAGTTAGCTAAATCAAGCTCTCATGACCTCAAAAACATAAAAATTACAAGAAAAAAAATACTTGAAATTACCTATTAATCAAAGGGTTGAATGTGAAGAAGCTTGAAATCCTTTTCTTTCTTTAGGTTTCGGTGAAGAAGATGAATAGAAGAAAAAAATGACTCTTGTTTCTTTTAATTTGTCTTTTATACTTTAATTATTAATTAATTAATCTTAATTAATTTAATTAAACTTTAAGTAATAAAACCAAAAACATGATTAGCCAAAGTTTAGTGGATTTTAGCTCATCCATCATTGTTTGGAAAATTAAAATGATCAATTTGTCATTTTGGTCGTTTGGTTTTTTAAAAATCTATTGTGATAAGACTTTTACAATTTAATCATTGTACTTTAATTAACTAGCAAATTGCCAAATTACTGGACCAACTTTAATATATTTCTATAATAGCCTCATAAATATTAATTATTAATATTTATGGACTTGATTTACGAAAATGAGATTCCAAAATCGTCGTTTCTAACATCACTAAAAATTAGGTTGTTACAAATTGCAGTATCAAAGTTGTCCCTAAATTGTTACAATCACTTTCTCAAAACTTAACTTTATAATTAAGAATAACTCTTCAATAAATACCTAAGTAAAAGCATTTGAGTACATCATAATCAACTCTCAAAATATAAAGTGAAATGCCTAAAAAGCATACCCTAAGTGTGAATAAGTAGCCTATAAATAAATTGTGAAAAACTTTATCTTAATTTGAAATTAAGGATAGAGTCCATCCTTCAAAAATCAATTTAAGATCTCCAAAAAAAAAAATATCCCTCTAAATTTTTAAATAGCATGTAATTTAATCAACTAAAGATAAGGATAGAGTCCATGCATTTTTGAACTTTTCACATCCCTTCAAAAATGTTTCCCATTAGATAAGCTTTCAAAACTCTTTATATCTAGTTCCTTTGTACATACAATTATTCTGCATTTGCTGCCTAATTAACATATTAATTAAAATACAAAAAAATATACAAGTAAAAAAGAATTCAACTCATCAAATAACTTTGATTGTCCCAAACAATTGTTATACTTGATGTTATAATAGATAATAGAACAACAAAGTATAACAATCAAATTTTCTAACAGATTCTACTTTCTAGTTGCTTAGACATGTACTTGTACTTGCACTTACTTTTGTTTATACTCGCAAAAGAATTATGATGTCACATGAATCGATATTATTTTTTGTAACGCCTCAAAAGTTTGGGTATTGTTTGTTAAATTATGATATAATTAAGTTTTTGTATTTATGGTTAAGCGCTTTGCTTGTGTGTTAGAGGTTAGGGGTTTAAATCTCACTTTTGGGAATTTTGATATTTTGTTTAATTTGACCCTTATCCTTGAACGCTGGACTTAAGTTTATTTCTGTGTGAATCTATGTTAAGAATGAGCCTGTTGGTTTGATAGTTAAAATTTTGTATATCTTCTGGTCTTGTATTCGAGTCCCCGTGCATGTAATGAAGAAATATTTTTACGCTTTTGAGTAAATCATTTTATTTTATTTTATTTTATTTAGTTTACTATCTTTTTCTTGTTTTCTTTTTTTTTTCTCGTTCGATTGCTATTGTAATCTTGTTGTCGGTTGTAGTAAAGGACCTAGTTCGTTTGTTGCATCAATTGAGTTGTTTTTGTACGAAGATCTTACGGGAGACGTTTCTCCAACATGTTAGTTCTATAATTCACTACTACGTATGGGGTTTTGGAGTCATTATTGTTGTTTCTATGTTGAAACTACATCAAGTTTGTATTGAAAACCCAATTTTCTGTGATTTTCAAACGTCGAAAAACATGGCCGTGTGGTAGGTCGTGTAATTCACTATTTTCGAATTGGAGGCACACAAGCTAGGGGCATTGGCATGTGTCCAGGCCATGTAACTTATTGTTTGTATTTTGGGTCACACGAGCGTGTAACTTACTGTTTTATATTTAGGGTTACATGGGCCAGGGACACGGGCGTGTGTCCAGGTTGTATGAGGGGTTGTGAGTCACACAGATGTGTTCTAGATCATGTAACTCACTGTTTTGAGCCACATGACTATGTGCCAGTGAATCCACACGCTAGGTACTTAGGCTATGTGAATCCACACGAGTGTGTGAACCAAAATACTGAAAATTTCCCTAGGGCTTTAAGTGTCGTTCAAATCGAACGTATGCCTTTCTTAGGGTTCATATGATCTGAATTAGACTGTATAACTTGATATCCAATATTCTGAGATTGAATAATCGATTATCTATTTTTATAATTGATGTGATAACTGTTAAATGACAATGATCTGTATTATCTGATTATGATTGTGTTTGGATAACTGTACGTATATCCTTGATATCTGATATTTTTAATCTGCATCTGCATTGGGTGGGAATGGTATAAAGAAGGAAGTGCTGGCATTTTAATGATCTACTGAATTGAGTGGCTAAGCCACAATTTTGTATATGATTCTGGCGATTTATTGCATACTAATTTGACAGCTAGTCTGTAATCACTCTGAAATGTGTCATACCGACACTAATTGGTGTGTACGGCGGGATGGGTACTTGATACCCTATATGGTGTGTTGGGGATGGTCGGAGATGGTGTGTAACGGATGTGGGTAGGAAACTGTATCTAATTATGATATGTTTTGCATCTGTATCTGATCTGTTCTGCATCTTATTTGAACTGTTACGATAATACTGTGTATCAATTGTTTCTAATTCTGCATTTGAATTTGGGCTATTATTGTTATATCTATATTGTTGTCTTGCATATATATCGGTTACACAAATTGAGTTATAAACTCATTCTGTTTGTTGACTGAATTGTAGGTAACTCATAGACTTAGAAAGCTCGGCATGTTAGGAGCTCGGTCATCTCTCTTTTGTAGGTAGTTTAGTGTTTGTTTAAAATTTAAACTAATGTATATTTTATTTCGGACTATGATTTTGTAAGCTTGGATTTCCATGTTAGTTTAGCTAGTTAAATGTTTTTTGTATGTCAAATTTTAAAATATTTAAAGGTTGGATTTTTCCTTCAACATTTTACTGTAACCTCCAAACTTAGTCCTAACGTGTAGGTTAGGTATAATGTGTTACATTTTTGTTATCATGATATACTAATTGAAAATATATTAATAAATTATTTTTAATATCAATATAGTAATATAATGAATTTAAAAGTTTTTTTAATTCATAAATATTATATAATGATACACCCACGATATGATTGAAAATAAATATGTAATAAATTATTAAAAATTGATATAAAAATTTTGATTGAAAAAGTAAAGTTGAAATAGTCAATATTATGATATAAACAAATGTAAATGGTATTTATAAATTTATAAAAAGATTGAATTATGAATATAGAATAGAAGGTCCCAGTGAAGGGAAGTTAAGAATGATATTGAAAAGTGTGAAAACATGTTTCCTTGGTACAACCATCTTTTCGGAGGCAAGTCAAATCAACTTTGGGATTTTTGGTACCTACTCAAACTCACCCACATTTGCTTTTCATTTTTGTCAATCTTGTATTTATTAATTATTAGTAGTATATTCCTGTTTTAAGGATAAGACGGATGTTTAATTTAGTTGGTGGATGTCATTTTTATTAATAATAATATTAATGATGTTTTTATTTATTTATTTATTTTTAAACCAAATTGAATGGTATTAATATCAACCTTTCATAACTCATTATCAACTATATTTTATTCTTCAACTCTTAGGTTAAGTAAAATAAACTACTTTATTTTTTTCCCACTTTGTTGGAATTTTTATTCTATTTCTTGAAATTCAATTCGGTTCAACTTCCCACAATTCTACTTCTAACATTAATTAAATTTAAATAAATTTTAGGAAAATTATTAATGTATTTCTGTTTTCACTATTAATTTTCAATTCCATTATTAATGTTTTCAATTAATTCTATTTTGGTCATTATTGTTAAAAAGTTAACTAAAATGAGGATATGATAATTTTTAATTAATATAATAACACATTTAGTCATTGATAGTTACATATTTCATCTATTTAATTCTATATTACATATTCTTTTAAACATATGAAGGGAAAATTTATTTTAATTATTACGTTTCTAATTATTAGTAACTTTTAGGGAGGAAAGGCCAAAAAGAAATGCAATAATATCTTTTGGATTTAGGATTTTATCAATTGTAATTTTTTTAAGAGAGTAATAAGATTTTTGTCAACCTTCATTTTTATTCAGCCCTCATGATTTTATTCAGGTTATGATGTGAATATTTAGTGAATTACCCAATTTTAATGAAATATTTTCATTGGATTTAATAATGGTTTATTTCAAATCGATTTAGAAAATAAAAATATGATTAATATGAAATATTCACGTTATTTTTTTTTAATAATATTATTTTTAATGTTCGAACTCATATTTTCTCTTTAAGAATGCAATGATCACTTGTTAATATAAATTAATTATAAATTAAAATAAAAGGAAAATTGGATTTGATTGTAATAAATTTGGTTATGGTATTCTGGACATTAGGGAGGGGTTTGGGTTGATGGAGAGAGTATTGATAATTGATAAAGAGGAAGCAAAAACAAAGGGTTTTGTCCAAAAGTACAGAAAAGGGGGAAGTAGTGTATCTCTTTTGCACAGCAATTCCCAATAGTGGAAAGTAGACATAACTGCTATTTAGTGGGGTTACCAAAATGTCAGTGACATATGATAAAAAGCATTGTAATGTTAGGCCCTTCTCACTAATAAATAAATAAATGGTGAATTTTACCTCCACCCATTTCACTGCCCTCATTAACCCTCTCTTCTACTTCAAAGCATTTGTTAGGCTTTGATTCAATGTTTACTTATATTGGACCCAACAATGCCTGTCCATCCATCTTATCTACCCCCTTATCCCCTCATTAACTCTTACATAAATATTCATCTTCAAACCTTAAAATCTCGACAGATAATCCCAATTACAATTAAATATATGGTGGATCCAATAGTCAATGACATCTTAAGTTGAAAGCCAATGCTATCAGCATTTTTATGAGAATTTAATTAATGCAAATGAAAACAAAACCATGTAGCAACTCAAAGTAATTGAAAATGACATATATATATATATATATACTTAAGTTGATAATTTCTTCATCATTTAAAAATATGATTATAAATCAACACAAACTATGATGTAAAATATATCTTATTTATTTCTTTAAAGCATTTGATGTGACATTTGATATATTTTAATATTGAAATATTTTATTTTTATTTGATGTGTAATTATATTTAATTTATCTTGTTCGGAGTAAAATTAAATATTAATATAATTTATTATACAACTAATACTCTTATTGATGTGTGGCATCAATAAGGAGAGATGGAAAAGGATGTGATGGTGCTAACGGAGGCCAGTTCGCTCTATAGGGTAAAGAGCTAGAGAGTAGAAAAGTGAAGATGGTGGAAGTGGATGTTGGGAATAAATTGACAAAGTGTAGGCAAGCGTGCTGAAGAGTCGATCTCTTCATCATCATCATCTTGAGGGCTATTTATAAGCGAGATCTCGTGTTAGGTAACATTAACATGATGGACCTGCAATCAAGTCATTATTATAAGACATATGGAGCGAATGTCTTCGATGTGCCGTAAATGTTTGTGATGAAATGTACTATATTATTCTTTTTGGTTCAATGTACGAAGCAGTTAAACTCATATGAATTTCGTGACTAAAAAAAATCATGTTTTTGGTAGAAGTCCGAATGTCTAGAGGAGAGGGTAGCGGCTACATTTTGAGGTAGGTAGCTAGCCTCCTTAAATAACTAATTTCTGCCTGCTTGGATGACTAAATCGGGAAGTAGGACTACTTCTAGTGATCTCCCAATCTATAGCGGGTGGAGTATGTATCTCAGGTAGCTTTCTATTATGCCGTGTATTGTGATTGGTGGTGGTATAACAACTCTCTTGTTAATACAAGCAGAGCAGAGATTGAGTTAATGTGCCAATACCAATAGCATAGGCAGGCGAGGGGGGTTGAAGATGGGGGGCAAAGGCAGGCAATTGCCAGGGAGATTTTAGTGGTGACTTGAATACTTTTGTTGTTTTGTTTGATTTGGATTCCCAACCCCCAAAACCCATATTATTATCAATAAAAATGACCCAAAAGCTGACTGTAAAGTGAAAACAATGGTTAAGTGTTAAATTATTGGGGGGCATAAACAAAGGCATGAACCATTTCTTTCACTCCTGTTGGATGTTGTACTGCTCCCTACCCAAAAGAAAGAGAAAAAAAGAAAGGAAAAGCCTCGTCCATCTCTGATCTCTCTCTCGATTTGCAGACTGGGAATTCAAGAAAAAAGAAGAAACGCCAAAAGATATCATAAACAAATTGACTAATCTCCATCAAACCCCATGTAATAACACTACCGTCTCACTCCTTTTTTTCCTACTTTCCTCTTGGTTAGCCTCAAATATCTCTTCCCTTTCCTTCTTTCCTCGTCTGTCTCTAGATTTTGTCTTCCATTGAAGAAGAAAGATCAAAGATGCCGAGACCAGGCCCTAGACCTTACGAGTGTGTAAGAAGAGCTTGGCATAGCGAAAGACACCAACCCATGAGAGGTTCCATCATTCAGCAGATTTTAAGGTTCTGGGTCTTCTTTGTTTTCCTTAATTTTGTTACATTTTAAGCAGCATTATTTCTACCTTTTGGGGGGGTTTAATTCCTTGCCCGCCATGTGTTTGATTTTAGGCTAGCTATTGAAACTCATAGCACAGCTACTAAAAAGAATAAGGAATGGCAAGATAAAATAATTACTGTCATCGTCAAAGCCGAGGAGATTATGTATTCCAAAGCCAATTCTGAGGTTCTTTTCTTCTTTCAAATTTGTGGATCTTTTTATTTTGTATCTACGTCTTTGGACTCAATTTTTCCCCCTCTTATTGGGTTTTTAGGCTGAATACACCAACCCGGAAACCTTATGGGACCGTGTTAATGATGCCATCAACACGATTATCCGTCGAGATGAGAGCACTGAAACAGGAGAGCTTTTGCCACCTTGTGTTGAAGGTACTGTGGATTTCTTTTCCTGTTCTTCTGTGGTAAATTCTTGGTTTCGAGTTTATTGTTATGTTTGTGGTTTTTTCTCCTTTTTTTTTTATCTACATTAGCTACAACTTAATGAAGCTTTCAATTTGAAAGTTGTTTCAAGAACAATTTGGACTGATAGATTGTAGCACTTATATGTTGTTTTAGCGGCCCTTAACCTAGGATGCTATCCAGTGAGAGCTTCAAGGAGCCAACGACACAGTAATCCTAGGACTTACCTTACGCCAAGAGCACCCGAAACTGTTCCTGCAACTCCTAGGATTTTGGATAACGGTAGTGAGGATAGGTATCCTCAGTTATCCCCGGTTCAGTCTGGTAGTCAGCTTGCAAGAATAGCAACCAATGTGAATTCGAACACTTCGGTTTCACAAGCTAACCGTCATAATTATCCGTTTCTACCTCAAAATTGCCCATCTGGCCATGACCAATTGATGAGGATGGAAAGTAACACTCCATCGAACTCTGGTCAAGTTTACCCCCTTTATTACGGAATTCACTATCAAAATGCAGAGTCCCAAACAGGTTCTCCAGTGCAGGAAAATCTAGTGTCTGATACGATAATAGTTGGGAGACCTATTGGTACATCCGTTTTAGAGCCAGCTGAAATGGGTTCCTTGCAGAATTTCTTTTCCTCTTCCAATGTTGATATTGGTGGTAAGCGAATTGGGCAGCAAGATATCAGACACGCTGATGAGAAGTTACTTGGGAAAGAATGTGATTTGTCCTTGCGGTTGGGTCTATTTTCTGACCCTTGTATGCAAGTAGAAAAGAAGTCACTTTGTGAAACCACAGATGTCGGTCCCAGCAACACTCAAGATGGGGGCAAACTTAGTGATGTTTTTCAACAGAAGAGTAAAGAGATCCCCTTTTTTCCAGAGAGGACTGTTAATGACCATTTTGAATCCTTTTCAAGAAAGTGCTTTATGGAAAATGAAGGTCATAATGTGGGGGCAGCAACGAGAAAGCGTAAGGCAACATTTGGAGGCAACTCAGAAGATGAACAATTTTGCAAGCAACCAGGGTCCTCATCTAATAATAGGAGACATGGGCCAGGTTTGTAAACAATAGTTTTATTGTAGCTTGTCCTTTAAAATTAATGATCTTTTGATCGTATTAGTGAATCTTGCTTGCAATCTTTATTCTCTAATAGATGTTGTAAAATGTAAGTGCTGACAAGTTGCATTGTTGGGATGCAGCAGAGAATGAACTGTAAATAAAATGAGCATGATTGATATCTAATAGTTGGATGATTTAATTCTCATTACACGTCTAATTACTTAGAAAATTTTAGTATAAATAACTTTTGATCAATTGAGGACCATAAAAGGAATATTTTTACCTTCTCAGCATGTGCAGAATGCGTTGTAGGTTTCTAAATGTACAAAGATCTGGAGATAAATGAAGGAAAAATATATGCATTGTAGACAAATTAATTAGCTATTTGAAACTATAAAGTGGTTTGAAATATATACCCGAGCTAACATAGAGAAAAGTGTTGATCACAAAGGATATATCCAACATCCAGAGCTCACGTTCCTATTTGCCTTTGGAGAATGGTCAAGGATTGATTTTAGCCTGTTTGTAGCACTAGAATTTCTTGTTGATATGAATACTTCTAGAGTTATTCGCAGAAGGGTACTTATTAGTTCTTGGCATTAGGTTTGGTTGAGCCCTATTTTCCTGTGTAGTTTGCTGCTAGGTAAGGAATTAGCCATTACATTTTGTCACTTCTGCGGTGTAGATAAGCATTTGCCATATCACTTCTCGGAGATCAGGATGGCAAGAGGAATCTAAGTGTTGTATGAAACGGAGGTAGTTTGTGGGACTGGAAATGGATTACTGCTGATGCAGGGGATATGGAGCAGGGTTGGGAGCAAGGATCACATGCATGCCTTTGTGGTGTGATACACTTGAGGAGTTAGATGCTCATCTTGGGTAACATTCAACTTATTAGGTTTTTAGGAGGCACAAATGCATACTAGAAGACTCTTTGGTTGCGGACTTGTGTTGGGTGTTTTGTAGAACGAGCTTTTATGCTTTAGCCTTTGTGATTGAGATGGTTACACCTATGTGAAGGACTTATTTGAGGATTACTTTGTTATGGGTTGTGATGTGTAGAACAAGGCAAATGCTGGTGACCACCCTTGATCCATGTTTAAAGAAGTTGGGAATTGGTGGTTCCCTTTTTAAATTTCTAAGAGAAGGTAGGTTGCCTTTTTTACCATTTTTATCCGGTTTTGGACCTCTCTAAGCTTTAAATTTGACGGAGATTCCTCTCAAAAGAGTAGAGAGTGTAAACTCTTCCCCATGTGATGTGTGGTGGGGTGACTGACTCCACCAAGCTTTAAAGATGTGGTTGACAAGCCATCTCATTCTCTCCCAATTTTGTGAAAAAGACAATGACTGAGCTCTGGTGAGGATTTCCATTTTATATATATATATATATATATATATTTATAAATATATATGTGTGTGTATATATGTATATTTTCATCTCTTCACCTTATGTCATTACATGACAGTAACATCAGCTGATTGATTCATGAGGAACTTCCCTTATCCAACCACAGGTTATTTCACTTTTTATTTTGTTTTGTTTTTAGGGCAGCCATTCCCATTCCCCAGCCGCAAGCCATAATTTGTGGGTTCCAGCCAAGAAAATTGTCTGAGCTTGTTGCATTGCATTGTAGGTTCTTTTCTTTTATTGTCTTTTCGCTGTATGTTGAGGAGGTTAAATGCATGACAGTAGTTGCAGTAAATAATGAAATAACAGGGTATGTATGGGCAAGGGTGATGGAAGTAGCGGAATCCAAAGTCAAATTTTCTGGATGGTCCCATTGGGATTTGTCTTTCTAATGTTCTCATATTCAGATTAGGATTTTTTTTTTTTTTTACGCACATGTGAGCACAATAATTCATTGCAAAGGCCAAAGTGTGTATAAAGGTACATGCATACGGTTGTCCAAAGGCAGTAGAATAAAGAAGCCAACAACAACAAATACAGTCAGTTATAACAGCATTTCGCTATAACATCAATTTTTAGAAAAATTATTTTGTTTTTTTTTTTTCTATAACTACTTTTCACTTGTAACAGCAATATCTATCATGATTATAAAATATGCTATTTATTAAATTAATTCTCTATAATAGTATATGGTCTAAAATTTTAAGTAAAATTATATCTATTTCATATAAGCAAGCTTATTAATTATAATTTATTAAATAAAAATGATCTTAATTAAAATATTATTTTAATAAAATGATTAAATTTAATGTAAAGAAATCTATTAATTATATTTTATTAAATGAAAATAATCTTCAATTAGTAGAATTAAAGATATCAATTCAATACCCTAATTAAATATTCTACCATAAATTTGAAGCATTATAAACTTATAATTTGATTACTTGAATTTAGTGACTCATGATAAATTAATTAATTTAATTTGATAACTTATCTATTAATTCACCTTGTTAGATTTATTAACTTTATAATTAATCATGTGAAAGAATATAAAGTAAAATACGCATAAAAAGCAAAAATACATGCACCTCTTATACGCCTTTTAATTTTGTTGATTTGATTCTTACTTTTTGGAACATAATTATCATTTTTTTTATTTGATCAAAATTCACGATATAAATTCTATGATAAATTTACAATGAATATCTCTATAATATATATATATATATATATATATATAACATAAGAAGCAAAAATAGTAGATTCATGTTCATGCTGAACACTTAATATTTTAACTTGATTTGAACTCAACTAGTGATAACCTTGGATTTGAGAGTAGAAGGATAAATCACTCATTAAACAGTATCAAAGTATAGCATCGAATCACATTCGAAATTATTATTACTGAAAAATGTTTTCTACATAGGAAAAAAATATGACTCTTTTTTCTTCGATATTTTAAAAAAAATTTATAATACATTTTTATTATAATATTTAATAAGAATAGGATAGTGTGATGCAGAGTAATATGGATGTAATGTTTTGATTTTAGGTTTATTTTGGAGGAATTTGATTCATGGAATACAATATCTTTTTTCATAATAAGATTATACGAATGTAAGATTATTTATTAAATATGTTATATTATTTTATTTAGTTTATTTGATTTGAACGTAAGATTTAAAATTTACAAATTAAGAATTTATGACCATACTGAACTATAAAAGTTCAGTTACGTAGATAAAATAATAAAAGAAAAAATTAATTAACTTCTAAAAAGATAAATTAATAAAAAATGTAATGATGTTGAGGGAAGGTGTATTCCTTTTATAGAAGTTTTTGAAGTGTCGTTCGTTTAGAGCAAACAGACTCTTCAATCAGTCGGTATTATCCATGGATTGAGTAAGAGATTCGTCTCCTAACTCAATTGAGAGCTTGATTGTCAAAAATAGAGTTTGCAATGCGAAAGCTCCTCGTTGGATTGGATTAGGCAATGCACACAGCCACCTACTAAGGGGACTTGAGTGTTGCACGCCCGGTAGGGTTAAACCATTGCCCTTTGTCTTGCATCTAAGGGAATATGTACTACCACTTGTTTACGCGGTAAGTGACATGTGCAATGCATGATCCGATCCGACAAGAAACTCCCTCTTTGTGAACCTCGCCTCTAGCATTCGTGCCTCAACAGAATTAAGAGACAAAATCTTGGCTTGGCTTGAGGACAATATTAATCTATTAAAGGATCCGTCGACACCAAACAACAACACTTCCAAAACTTCTCTAAAATGGATGAATCACCTCCCAACAAATGAAGTTGAAGAAAAAAAAAGTTTTATGACGTGTTTTACAAAGATAAATAACTTGCAAAATACACATAATTCATGAGAGATTATGTTTTCTTATTCCACCAAAAATGTATCGAATCCATCCATACATACATGTAGACATGGAAATAAAAATATAAATTAAAGCAATATATGTACAACTTCAAATAAACTATGCATGTAATTATTCTAATTTTGTTTCATTTAAAAATTAAAAATTTTCATATAAAAATAATATTTATTTTCTTTTAAATAATTAATTGGTTTGCCTTTTTATGTAAATATAAATGAGAAATTATTAATTTTTTTGAAGTTTAAATATATTTAAAATTTTAATGTTTTATTTAATATTTTTTTAAAAAATAATTTTACTCTTTTTGAAAAGTTGATGGTAAAATTAGACTCTTTTTAAAAAAATTGAGGGTCAACTAAAAATAATAATAAGAGCCAAATTGAAAAAGACATGAAGATAAATTTAGCCCCTAACATTTACTCATTTTGTCATTTAAGCTCTTATTCTTTTTTTTTTTCCAGGTTATTCTGACCCTCAACATCTAAGATTTAGTCAAATCGATTGTTGTTTGATGAAAAAAATTGGGTGAACTATTAAAATGTTAATGACATTGACGTGACTTTTATATATACTTTATTGCTAATATGAATAAATTTTTTAAAATTTTTATGAATTTTTTTATTTTTTAAATATTTTTTATTATTTTTTTTAAATTTTTATGAATTATACATAGACTGTTACGCTAGTGGTCATATTAATGCCATTAAAATTTGAATAAGTTAATTAATTTTTTCACCTAAAAGTACGCAATTTAATTAAATTTTAGAGGTTGAAGACCAAAATCCCAAAAAAGAATAAAGGTCCAAATGAAAAAATTGAGCAAACATTAAGGGCTTTATCATTATGGCAATGAAAAAAATATGTAAAACATATGTCTTACCTATAAGTGTTATTTAGAGATATAAATGAAAAAGATTTATTATAGTATACAATGTTTTAAATATTTTGTAACCAAGGGAATGTAAATAAACCTAGATTTATAAAAAAAAATGTCTTTTCTCTGTGGAAATTTTGGTGCTGAAAAATTCATTGCGGAGGAGTTGATTCCTAAAAAGGTTCGATTCAAAGAGGAAGATGGGGATTTGATCAATGACATGATGATCGATCTGGCTTTGGAGCAGTTTACCCCGTAGAGAGATAAACTTGTCGGTTAATCATCCAAGGATGCCTCTAATGGATCGGAAGGAAAAGAAGATTTTGATATCCTGGATGAAGACATTTAGAAATCATTTGTGAATTAAGTGCCTTCTATAACTTTCTTGGATAGAATTCATTAAATTCTCATTCAAGGTATGGAGAATACCGTGATTTTAAAACTGCTTGGTCGTAATATTAGGTTTTCTATTTTGCAAAATAATTTATATAATCTATGGAGACCTTCAGCGACCCTACATATGATAGATATTGAAAATTATATTTTCTAGTTAAATTTTAAAATAAGCTACACTGTGAAAAGGCTCTTTCTAAAGGTCATTGGATCATTTTTGGTCAATACTTGACGGTTCAGCCTTGGATGTTAACTTTTGACCCTACACAGGCTTATCCAAGCATTGTGATGGCGTGGATCAAATTTCTTGACTTACCTAGCTACTTGTACAACCACAAAATTATTACAGAGGTAGGAGAAATGGTTGGAAAAGTGGTCAAGTTGGATATGAACACTGATAGCAGAGCTAGGGTGCATTTTGCTAGAATGGTTGTTTACGTTGATTTGGATAAGCCTTTGGTTTCCCAAATCTTTATCAATGGTCGAAAACAGAATATGGAATATGAATCTCTATCTACAATTTGTTTTCATTGTGGGCGATATGGTCACGTGAAAAACTCCTGCACCTTTAGGAATTCTGGTTCCACCAGCGAAAAGAACGCTGATCCGCATGAAGAGACATCGGAGGTTCGGAACACGATTGTGGACAGTTCAGGGAAGGACGGAAATTACGGGCCGTGGATGATCGTTGAAAGGAAAGCAAGGTGGAAATTTAAGAGAATGTGCATAATTCTTTAGGTAATCAAGAGAATGAAAAGGATCTCGTTTTAGGGTCTTTAATAATCGAGATTTACATAAAGATGTTAATAAGGGAGATTTGCCTGACTCTCGACACATCAAAGGGAAAGAAATAATAAATGGGAGTTATATCAGGAAAGATTCTACTTCCCTTCACAACGAGCGTTTAGAGTTAAGTAAAAAATAATAATAATGGTTAGTTTAAAGGGGTAGGTTCTATTATTAGCAATGGCCCGGGTGTTAAAGAGAAAGGTGGGCCAAATATAGGGTCCAGATTGAACTTTAACAATGCTAAGAAAAACTTACCGGTTTCTAGGAAGCAGACCAGTTGTTTGGACCTTGGGGATAATTCAGTTGCTCAGGCCCAGGTTTCAATGGACCAACCTAGTTCGGACATAGTGACCCAGCAAAACTTTGTTGTTGCTGGCAGTAGCAACTAATCCCCCACAGTGGCAGGTGAACGACTCGAACCTAACGATGAGATGGGTCTCCTTCTTGAAGGAAACGCTGGAACTACTCTGGCTGCTTTGATAATGGACGGGCGTGACAGAAATGAAGTGGGAGTGGCAGTGGTGAGTCTTGATTCTGGAAAACATTCGGCGGTGGTTTTCCATGATAGCAAGAACCCGAACAACACTGCTCCTTCTTCGAATAATAGCACGAGGCTGTCTTCGGTGGGTATCTCTGGTTCGAGAAAGGGATTCAGTAACAGAGGTAGGGGAATTTCTAAGAAACGCAACAAAATTCTTCATGGGAACAACACCCGGTTCAAAATCGCTGGATCCCAACGGGTGTCACTAAAGGAATCAATGGAACAATTGCTTAGAGCTTATCGGCCTTTTCCAATTCCAATTTAGACTCTGTGTTGTC